>OY756988.1:9586582-10847373 GCA_963580505.1 Ennomos erosarius
CTCTATTCTCTGTCTGTCATAAACGGTATTAGTAATATATTATTGTAGTACCAAAGTATTATTGTTTGTGGTTAGTTATCCGTTTTCTGAGGCCATAGCCGGCCGCCGCGATTCTGCGAACGTCTCGGTGGCGCTGGCGCCGTGATTCACTGGCGTCGAATCCGGATCCACAGCATCATTGTCAATGACCGAGGAAGGCTAATTATTGTTTCATTACACAACGACGTTAAAAATCTATAAAAAGATATTTACCAATAACCGACCAAGTGCGAGTCAGACTCGCGCACGAAGGGTTCCGTACGTAGCAGATACGGAACCCTTCATGCGCGAGTCCGACTAGCACTTGGCCAGTTATTTACGTTACGGTAATCTATCTAACGATGATGGGTCAGTAACGGATCATTTTTGTAATAGGATAACGAAAATTGTTCTTTTGGAGTAATCACAGAGCTATGAAGAATATGACGCAACGAAGCAAATTTTTTTTTCCTTGCTCTGTGGGAGTAATAGACATAAATAAGTGCGTATCTCAATAACTTATCTGCTTAGTTTAATCCGAAAACATAGTATTTATTCAGTTGAAAATAAATACTCTTTCGCAAATATCATTTAATATCCAGTCTGGTTTATTTGACTGGTTCAGGTTGCACGGCATAGGTAAATAAATATGGGCAGTGCATTCGTTTGTTTTGGTCTGTGGCTTACTCCACTAATATAGCATAAGTAGTCCACGTCACGGGAATATTTCGGGTTTACGTGCAATTTAGATGATGCCTACCAGTCATTGACGTTGTCTCTGACTCATTTTACACATCATATAACCGTTCACTCAATTCATTAACAATTAATTTACCTACTTGTATTCAATTCAACTTGTCCTTCAACGGGCATTATGATCAGTATTCTGGAACGCTTTGTCGTGACAGGAGTAAACGGTTTGCTCTCGAAAGTGTAGTTTGTATTTTTGGTAATTTAATTTAATATTAATTGATTTAACACATGTGGGTTCAAGTGGAAATAATGTGTTATTCAAAAGTAACTCGCAGGAAATGCGTTAAGAAGTCATCGCCATGGGTATGTTCAATTAATTTTAATTAAAAAAAAGTTTGAATAATATAAATATAGATGGTAAACTTTCATCAAAAGGTTCATTAGAACAGTTTAAGAAGCAAGTTATTTCAAACTTCTATGATTCTATCACAGAATAATTAATACTTAGTAGGTACTACTGCACCCACTCGATCGATCTCGATGGTCATATCATACTTATATTCATATCCGATCATGAGATGAGCGCGAAGATTGGAGAGAACAAGCAATTAATAAATTGGTCAATCAAATATTACAAAAGTGAAGAAACGTTCTCTCTGAATGGCTTTCACGCCAAATGCTGGACCGATTAGGGTAAAATTATGTCCACAGACAGCCTACTTACCAAGGCGACATCAACATTGACTACTTTTCATCTCGGAAAACAAAGGGAACCCGCAGAAGTCTTGCAATTTACATGGTAATACTTAATCTAGATTAGGATGTGGATTAGGATTACTGGTACTACGGTACTACTAGTAGTACCAGTAGTAAACGTAACAAATGCAATCGTAACACGTAATGTAACTGATCCTTAATTATCTGATATGGAGTGCTCATGCGACTTATTTTTTAAATTTTCAGCAAATCATCTGTCAATCTTTTATTTCAAATATCGGTGTCTATAGTAGATTTTTTATATCGGGCGTGTCGGTGTAAGGTCTTAGTTATGCAAAATCTGGACAAATGAATGAATTCGCAATTCGCAGCCGCTATCGGCGTTTATCGTTGCATAACTGATTGCGTCGGAAACAGACATGTCCTGCCTCAACAGGCGGGGGTGCAGTCAGAGCTGAGCCGCCTACATCACAGAATGTAGGGTCACCCACCGGTCACAAGTAGCTCGTTAGAAATAGCCAATTTATTTGTAGTTATTGTTGTTTTATTTTCAAGACTTTTGTGTTGTAAAGATCTTATTTATCACTACTTTCTGTGCCTCAGCGGTTTGCCTTGGTTGCGCCTCATAGTCATAATACGTTGAACCGTTTTCGGTCCCAGGTGTTTTTGCAAGACATTAGTCGGTAAGATTTAAAAGCATTCGAGTGGTCTAAAACTTCTGACACCAGTTTACATAAAAAGGAAGAAAGGTGTAGGTAATTAGGTATCCTATTTTTTTTTGCTTGATTCTGAGATGTTGTTACGATGACACAAGCTATAGAGCTCTCCGTAGGATACAATATCCATGACTGCACAGAAAATCCCATATGGCGTGCGTCCGAGTCTTCATGCACGGATGTCATAGGTCATTCGTAGGGCATATTTTGTCTATTGCTTATATGATTATCAACCATTCACACAAATTAAGTAGAGGATACAAGTGACCATTCATATCAGCATCCAAATAACAGCTATATTTGCCAAAGTTCTCTTTAAATCCAGCTATCCGGGTATAATACAAACGGCAACCCTGTATTGTACAATGCAATCCATCATTATCGGGTGAGTCTGATTTGGGACGTATGTTCCGCCACAGCTGCAACGAGCACATGCGCCGAATTAGCACGCGCCGTGGTGTCGGGTTCTAAACGTTCTAATTAGACATGCTACAAATAACAAAACACCTAGGTACCTTTAGAAATTGAACGAGATCATTGTAATAAGACTCTTTTGCGGAAGGTCGAGGGTGCATCAACGGTAGAATAGCAATGTCATGTGATATCTGATAGAGGAGAAATGGGGTCATTGCTCCCCTGTGTATCCAATGTTGTACTTAGTAGTGTTATAACACGCATTGAATATTAGAAATTAAGTACATAGTTCTAGAGACGTCTTCAGCTCTAGATTACAATATTGAAAGCCATTGCGAATACGGCAAGTGCCTACTATCGACGCAGGGAATGGCTGCTTTTGACAGAGAAGTAGGGGGGTATAACCCTCGTATCGCTTTGGAATAGTGATATCGCAACGGGATGTCATTATTGTAAGTGCGGCAAGGGTTGGACATTTTGAACCTTGGAAAGAGCATGTGGATCGTTAGTTTGTATACTACTGATTGAATGAAGACTCATGAGGTTGTAAAGTTAAGGGGTCTTTTAGTGAATTACATTGAAACCCTCTCAAGCATTTCTTATACGGCAGCATGTTGACAGCATTGCTCTTCGAATCATCGTCAACGAAAAACATCAATCCGCACTAAAGTATCTAAATAGTTACATATTCCTTCAAGATGACAATCAAAAACATAGGTATACTAAACGGTGTTTTGTTTGTTTCAGTGCATGGCGCGAGCTTTATACGACAACATAGCGGAGTCACCGGACGAGCTCGCCTTTAGGCGAGGCGACCTTCTTACCGTTCTGGAGCAGAATACGGGGGGCAGTGAGGGCTGGTGGCTGTGCTCCCTTAGGGGCAGACAGGTAAAAAAAATTGCATGTCAAAGACCTTAGCTGCACTTGGTGGTAGTCATTTTTCGAAGAAATGTAAACACAGCAAAATGTTTATTGAAAATATTGCTCTCTTTCCTTAATGGAAAAATCGTAAATCTCAAACTTATTTTTGAGATGTAGGTATCCTTAAACGAGGCAGAGCCAAAGTGTGCGAGGCTGTGATGGCGTCATACGCGTAATGTTGTTATTGTTGGTATGGTCATCTTAAAGTTCGCATCATACCTTATCGAATCGAATGACGTAGCTCACGTACGCCTTGTAGTCACGGCCATAGTGCCTTTATCACATTGCAAAAAATGTAATGTAATTTTTCCTACAGATTACTCATTAAGTATAATTCATTCAATGAATGATTAATACAACCTTCCTGGTTCAAGGTTTATATTAAGGCTTAAACTTTGTTTTTCTATTAGTACCAACCGTTTCTATGAATGAGTGATCAATTGGTCATATTCACTGAAATAGTTCAATGTACCTAAGTACCTAAGTGTTTTTGTGGTTTGCAACTTTTTTCTAAGTTCTGCGGTCATGTACCCAATTAGAATGCTGATGATTTCTTTGTTTGTTTCCAGGGAATATGCCCGGGCAACAGATTGAGGATAGTGGCGGGAGTGTTCGACGCCAGCGCCGCGATGCAGAGGCGGCGGACACGCACTCCCGCGCCCGTCGCTCATCAACCTTTACCTACACAAAACTCATTCACAAAAGTGAGTAAGAATTGGGCCTATTCATGAAAATCCTTATTCTGCCATGTTTTGTGAAGCTATTTCTTTACATAATATCAGTTTCTTGAAGATTCTACAGTCTCCTAAATCTTCTGTTTCAATCAACTTTGACTTTCATATCTTGAAATGCCATCCAGTAAAAATCACCTTGATCTGCAGTATCACCGTTTCAATTTCAGATCGAAGAGTGTTCGCACTACGATGTCCCTCGTGCACCAATGCCAGTCCAGCGACTCGGCACGTACGACTGTCCCAGGCCACTAGGCGACTGGTACGACGCGCCACGTGCCCCACGCCCTGCCAGTGCAGACTCCGCCTGTAGCGGAACTGGATCCTTAGCCTCGGCGACCTCCAGTGCATCAGCTAACTCTGGGAGCTCTGCACACTCAGCTGCGTCTGCATCTAGCACATACGACGTGCCACGATCTAGGGCGCTGCCGTTACCGTGTGATGCTGCTTTAGAAGCTTTAGAGAGATTACAGGTTGGTACTGTTCGCATTAATTTTAACGTCAATTCAATGATCGATCTTCTTTTTCTTCTCGTGTAGGCAAGTGGTCAGCCCCTGTTGTGATCGATGTATGCCAGATTTTACAGATGACGTATGCAAACGTTACCGCTAACATCCACGTGCAAGTTGACTATGTATTGATTCTCACAACAGCCGGAGGACGTTCACTGATGTGTACATGGGCCTCCCCATAAACCATCACCTTCTATGGCCACATTGGATTGGACGCTTAATATTTGCCATAATCACCACGCTTGGCAATCCTCTTGGTAATCGCAGAAGATTTTAATAAGACCACACGGCTTTTAGGATTCTCAGTGTGTTCAAAATTTACTCGAATCAATAGTCCACATCTGTCATATCAATTCATGATAAGCTTCTTGACATCCATGTCCAACAGCTGACTCTTCAGATTCAATACTTTCCCTTTGCAAAATCTCGTCCAATAAGTATTAAACGTATCTGTGATGTATTTACAGGAGGAAGCTTCAGCAGCAGTATCCAGGTTGCTATCATACGTGTCGCCGGGGTGGCGGCGGCGCGGCGCGCTCCGGTCTAAGGTGCTAGACGTGCGCGTGGCGGGCGCGAGGCTCCGCGCGGCCCTACACGACCTCGCAGTCTTTGCGGACGCCACGCTAGCTAACGCACACGATGCACAGGACAAAGGTTAGCATACAAAAAATTTATCACAATAAAAAGTAATTTATGAAATTCTTTGGGGTTCTCAAACTATCTTCGCGTTTTTTTTCCTACCCAGACTGGTTTTGGCGTTTAGATGTGGAAAGGTAGGTAACAGATAATTTACAATTAATAACATTAGAATGGACATGGAAGTAATATGGCAATGAACATAATGTGTTGAACTGACGAAATGATTACCATCGACTGGATAAACTTAAAGAGTTTCGAACTAGGATCAGAGCAGATGATAATGGTCCTTACGTAGGAAAGGAATGCCCTAACTTTTTGGCTTTACCAAACCCTATTCATATTTACAAGAAAATATTTTCCAGGTATCGCAGTAAAGCTACGGCCGCTAGTAAAAGCCTTGAAAGACGCAGAGCGCATAACGCACGAGGCGACTAGCGCCCTGGACGCCGGCGACTGGGCACCGGAGCGGCTCGAGAGAGACAGGGAACCTACCGATGGGACGCAGGACGCGTTGGATCAGCTGGTCTCGTGCGCAAGGTCGTTGACCGAGGATGTCAGGAGAGCAGCCTCGTTTATTAATGGAAATGCGTCGCTTCTCTTCAGGTAAGCAGAAGAATAGAAATACTAATTTAAACTTAAGCTTTAATGAATTTGCAAATTAGAAATATACTTACTTACTGCAAATTATGATAAAAACCAACACCAACCAACCTACCAACTTTAAATGGCAAACGTTCTGTAAAGTTTAATTTGTTTGTAAAACATGTTAGTTGACTAAAATAAATAAATATTTGGATTAAATTGCTATTTACTTCAGAACCTGAAAGTATAAAATAGGATCATTATAGAGGAAAGCAGCTGTCTAGCCTAAAAAAGAGATCAGATAGCACCGTATCGCATCAAGCCAGACTCATAGGAGGTAAACTTCGACAGAAGTAGTAAGAGACGAACCAAACATTCTCTGTAACTGAAACCTTTGTTATTCCAGGCGGTCCCCCGCAGTTCCGGAGCACGAATGGACAGAAGAGTACGACTATGTACGACTCGAGTCACGGACGGCTGTCGGCCGACGGAACGCTGAGATCCGAGCCGCATTACCAGACAAACTTAGAGCTTCCTTCGACGCGCTGGTTAGAGATGCTGATCATGCTGGAGAGGTGGGTAATTTTTACTTTACAAAGGACCCGAGCATTATATAGAAGAACATAGCTGTTACCAAAGATCTCCATAACACATTTCATAAAAACGGTTAAGCTGTTTGGTTAAGAAACATTTAAGAAAAGACTTACAGATAGTCAGTCTTTTCTTAAAGTCAGTTGAGTATGGAGTTGTACCATACTGTATAGTATTAGATGTCTGTGATTTGTACTAAGACTACTATCATAGTATCCTGCCGACTGATCCAGCGCTCCAAAAAATTTCCGATCGTGGGCTTATATTAAGTTTGGAATGTGTTTTGTTGGCGTTGGTAAAACTGAATACTTCGTCTGCTCGTGTAGGCAAGTGTCAGCAAAGTCAGACAAAGTTTTAAGGCCACCCAGTCTTCTGACTTGGCTTAACGAATCTTGAAAATAAAATATTGAAATCTCTGACAGCGATGAAATCGTTGATGTTAATATTTCAACAAGTTTCCCGTAGTTTACTTATTACATTTTTATTTTATACCAACCATTTTTCTTCAGGTTAGCGCAGTAGCAGCTGCAACTAGACTACCACCAGACGACAGACAGCTGGCAGCGTTCTATGCGGCGCAGACGGCAACTTACGGCGCACATTTGTCCACTGCAGTTGAGGCATTTCTTCGCACAATAGAGATGGGACAACCTCCAGACGTCTTCCTAGCACACGGGAAGTTCGTGGTGCTTAGCGCACATCGGATAGTGCACGTTGGCGACACAGTTCACAGGTAAGAATTTAAGGATATGAAAATGTAGAGTTCCTTGCTTTCTGTTTCTTGGATAAGTCCATTGAAATGGAATCAATTTCTGTAAATATCTTCTGGTAGCATGAGATTAAATAGGCAGCCAATTATTATTCAGTACTCATGCACTCATCTTGCTAATCGATGCATCTTTGTAAAGTTACTTAATTTAGAAAAGAATCTGATATTTTGTTTATGAACTAACATCACCTACACCACTCGATAGCTATGCCTGTTTGTGCTTCCCCATTATACTGAAGTAGGTTACTGTAGGTTACCCCTCAATGGAATTCTTTCCAGTTTTCAGTTCACTCAGCCTTTCTTTTTCTTTTTCCAGGAGCGCCCAACACGCAGGTCTGAAATCTCGAGCGCTACGATGCTCGGATGCGTTATCAGACGCTCTCGCGAGCACAGTCGCGAAGACGAAAGCCGCCGCTCAACAATTCCCATGCGCGAGTGCTGTCGCCGAAATGGCCGAAGCTGCGAGAACTTTAGCAGCGAGAGCGCAGGAGTTGCGACGAGTGTTAGTGAGAGCTGCGGATCCTCCCCCCGCACCTATAGAAACCCCTTTGACCCCCGCGACAGCCGTCGCCCCTTCCATTCCCACAACCCCTCTAACCCCTCTCACTCCACACAACAGCTCCGGAACCCCTTCCCTTGCCACTTTACAAATATAATTAGAAACCTGACCTCTCCCGACCTCGTCCGCAACTTACGGACGGTGGCTAGGCTCGCTAGACTCGTTTCTACCGCGGGAACCCTCGCGCTAACCAAAGAAATCTTCCGTATGATAAGTAGACTGATCCGTGGACGAAATTCAAAGTTTCTATTTAGATTAGCTGTAATTGCGAAGGCTGCTAGTTTCGTTTGTGAACGATTTCGCCGTTGAATAAACGAGCGAATTTTAAATTTGCTGGATGCTCATTTTGCCGCAGTGAGTTGAGTTGTCCGTCCAATTTTGTACACATGTTGCATTGCATCAGCGTCGTTTGTAGAACGGGGTGTGTGAAATGCCGTAATTATTTTGTCGCGTTGCAATAGTGTTTTACGTTACGATAGTGAAAAGACAAGCTGTTTGCCGTGATAAGCAAACTCAACTTTAAATTTGAGTGTTGCAAAACAATTAATGCCTCATTAATGCCTCGTGAATGCTTGGCATATACGCGGCGAGTATGTTGATCACGGCAATCTGCATAAAGACCAATTTTCTTACACAACTATACAGACAACTTAATATCTTTAAAAGTTATTGCTGTTTTAGCGATGTTTAAAGTCAATTTCTGTGTGTTTAACTATAATGGAAATTCCAGCTTGGTGGTTACTAAAATTTGCATTTTCGTGTGCCATACTGATCTTAGGCATTTACAAACTGACCTTCCATGTCAGTTTATATGTTTATACAAGTATGTATGTACTTTGCTCCTTTACAAAAGGTATAAATTAAGATTTATTCCTAAAGTTATGAATCATATCATTTGTCACGCTATTTATTTGATCATGTTTGACTTAAAATGTAGCTCGTGCTCAATTAATCGTTATTGCGTTACGTTAAAGCTCATTTTTGTACGGTCTAGTAGGGGCTTGGACTAAAATCACCAGAGAAAATACATGTTTACTAATTGAAAGAGACAGTTAATATAGCGCTGTCTTTGTTTGCTTGTGTAAAAAGGATAGCACTATCAGAAAGTGAAATGACTAGTGTATTTTTTCAGGATAATGTTAAACTACTAGTACAGTAACATTGTATGTACTTACTACGATTTGTACTTTATTATTTATATTATATATAACTATACAAATATGACGTTAGTAAATAGTCGTAGGATACGACATCAGTGTAAAAAAGCATGTTGTATAGTAGCGTTGTGTAATATAATTATTATTTAGATGTTGTAGACTTAGCTAGGTATAGACGAATTGTACAAAAGCATATTAATATAAATTAATTTTAATATTGAATTATTGTAATTTAATCATCTTGTGAAACGCAATCAAGTAAAATATACAAATTTTCGTATCTAATTATTTATTTTTATTACTCCCCTCGCCCTTTTACATATTCAATTAATTTTATAACCAATAATTATAATTATTACAATTTCTTGGAAACGATGACGACTATTTTTGAACTGTCCATTTATCACAGTAATATTAAAATTATCATTTGGCTCACCAGTCATTTACTCCATACAAATAACAAAAACGGATATCCTTTTTCCTTGAACTGAGAATTTAACACTTATGCGGACTTTATCTGCAACAAAGAAACTTTATTAAGCGACGTGCGATCTATAATGGGATTGATGGGATAGAAAACCATTGAATAACTGAACTAAACGACGTTTCTATGTCTAGTCGACGCCGTTTACAGGTCGTTTGGTAAACGACAACGTTTTTGGCGACGTTATTCACCAGTGAATTGACAACGTTTATAGTCGACTTTATTCACCGGTGAATTGCCAACGTTTATAGTCGACTTTATTCACCGGTCGATTGGTTAACGACGTTTTTAGTCGACGCCGTTCACCGGTCGAAGAGTAAACGATAACGTTCTTAGTCAACTATACCGGTCGATTGATAACCGATTTTTCTAGTCAAAGTTACTCACCGGCCGGTTGACACCATTTCTAGTCGACTTTATTCATCGGTCCATTGGTAAACGACGTTTCTAGTCAATGTTGTTCATCTGTCCGATATAAAACTTACCCCATATCCACCAGTTTAATATCAATATACTCTTGTGCTCTTTTTTCCTCCACTGTGTATTTCAGGGCAGGATGCGTGTGAGGTAGCTTAGACTCGGCGACTGCAGCTTCAAGTCTCGCCTTCCGAAGTTCAAGAGTCTGTTGCATGACCCTCATTTCGCGATCCTGTGCATCAGCTTTCAAAGCATCCTCTATTCGTTTCCGTTCAAGCTGTTTTTAAATGGTTTATTGTGAGAATAATACAAATAATATGCGGTGAATGCTACACAATCGAGAATAAGCTTGAGATATTTATCTTCGAGTCTGACAGTTCAATGTGAGAGATAGGTGGACTTTCATGGTACGCTTGGAGGAAATTAGACATAAAAAACGGGCAAGAATTATTTCTAATCTTACCCTCGCTGTCTCCATTTTATAGTTTAATAGGTCGGCTTTTAACCTTGTGTTATCTTTAGTGCTTGATATTGAACCTGCAAACATAAAAAAATTACATCAATATAATCGAGCGTAGGCTCAAAAATGCCCACTTCTCTTAACATACACTATTCATTACAACGAAGTCAAAACTGAACCACATGCAGTATATGAACCAGAAGGGTACTAATAACGTAACTTTAATAGCAGGTAACAGGTAACATTCCAATTAAAATTGTATAAAGGTACTACGCACATAACTACATATTCAAACTGCCACTACTAAGATCCATCCAGTTTCATTCTGTGGCAAACATGTTATAAACTCAGTCTCACGCAAGTTGTCCCGCGGCAATAAGTGGAACTAATTTTGAAAGTAAGCAAGTTACGTCAATAAAATCGATATTCACAAATTACTAAGGGAGTCTAACATATAGAGGGACATCTTACGTGAGACGGAGTCTACATGATGTTTCAAGCCATTCCAAATAAATTCAAAATTCAGTCTTGTTCTTTCTACTTTAATGTGATGTCATGACTCAAAAACGAAATAGGAAGACGGAATTTAAAACTAACAAAATGTTGTTTTGGGAGTTTTGACGGGAACGCGGAAAAGTTCACTTCATTGCATTGTATTATTTATCAAAACCTGTGCTTTTTCCAGTGTTAATGTTTGAAATTGGTGGAGTTTTACGCATTAAGTGCTGAATTACGAGTATGAGTGTGGGCAAGTGATATAATGTGGTGAAACGTGGTTTTTCGTGTTGCTTCCAAAACTCCATAGAAGCTTCTAGTAAAGTTGCCACCACTTTACTCTAGTAAATGAGATGATTTAGACTGTACTTTGACTGGACTATGACTATGACTAAGACTTGACCTTACGTGATATATTCTTTAACGATAAAAATAACTATACTTGACACTGGCTAAATACACTATGTGTGGAGCCAAAATATAAGAAAAAAAAATGTTGTACATGCAATTGCCATTTAAAAAGTTACGTAAGCACCTAATAGGTACATTTTTGTAACTACCCACATCTGCTTGAGCTAGCGTTAGGTGTGATATCTCGCATTAGGTAAATAAAAGCTTACCTAATCCTGAATCGCTGCTGTGTACTTGGATGAGAGGGTCCTGAGTGAAACTTAAGTGGCTATCATTTGTGATGTCATTAAATTCATTTGTCCTCACGGCTTTGTCATCGTCGCTGGCATCAGAATCGTCCTCGCTGTCTTCTGTCATTGGTTCAGATTTTATTATCTGCAATCAAATTGTTCTGGACCTTATATTTATAATGACAATTGATTTCGCCATTACCAAATCAATCGTCAACGCGTTGGATTTTCATATTATAGTTCTCAGGACGCTCGGAGTGGCATAGGTCACATCAACAGCAAGAAGATATCCACTGTTGAACACAGGCCTCAACCATAAAAAGCCACTGGATGCATGGCAGGCGGCTTAGTAACTACTGAAGATTTTAATGTACCGAGGCGAATGTGCTGCCCGTTATCTGGGTATTCCCTTAGCCGGCTCTTGCGGCCTACTGCTGGGCTAGCACGGGCGGTAGATAAAATCGTCTTTCCCAGTTTTATGTCACTTTCTTCATACTTCACTTGACAAGTAAATATACTTGTCAAGTGGAGTAAAACAGGGGTAAACAATTTTGTCTACCATCCGTGCTAACCCTGCTGGGAGAGATGGGACACTGACTCACGGGGTGGTCCTATACTCACACCGTCAGGACCGCACAGGAAAACAAAACCAGGATAATAAAATGTTTACCTGGTTTTTTTCACAGTCGTCAAATTTTTCGTACTTCTTCTTGTTTATATTATTAAAGAAACCTTTATTTTGAACCCTTTTAGCCATCGCCTTTATATTACTAAATTTCTTGTTTAACTCCTTTGATGTTTTCTTTTGTGGACTTCGTTTGTTGTACTTGTATGCTATCTGTAAAAAGAGTGAAAAGGGTAAAAAGCCTTTGCATGGAAAACTTTTATTTCTTAAAATATCATTGCTTACCTTGAACCGTACATAAATGAAATGGGTTTTCTTAGTTGTTTGGAATTTAACCCCCCCCCCCCCCCCCCATGGGTAAAAAGGTGCTAAATTAATCTTTGTAAAAAAAGATCGTAACGTACATACCGACTTTAACTTTTCTATATCAAAAATGATAGTTTAAAATTTTTTGAGAGGGATCACTTAAGTGGTTGAAATAGGGGATGAAACTTTGCATGGAAAGTTCTTTGTTATAAGTTAAAAATGTGATTGTAGATTGTAGCAAGAGTATAGAGTCATGTTAGCCAACCCTTTTCCACGCGTGATGTTTCTGCATAAGTGGTGCTTTAGAAAATAGCACTTTTTTTTCTTGTCTAACACATTCCAGCAGAATTCGACAATCCTCAGGTGTAAAGCACGTTGTCGTTCTGTTCATTCTGGAAAGAGAGAACGATGGTTAAAAGATGCTCTTTCATTCTTCGCCATTAATATTAAACTATAAATAGCATTAGCACACAAACATGTCTGTGTCGCACCAAGGGCATTGCCGGTGCGTTGCCTTGCGGCGTACTTTTGCTGCGACGCACCTGTAAGCGCCGAGCACTGGACACTCTCGTGAGACCGTAACCAGGCTATGTAAGTCTCCTATGTATGTCTCACTCTAACAACGACAAGTTTTCTCTCGGTGAGCATGCTAGGGGGTTCAGGTCTGCCTTTATCACATAATTGATAATAATATTATTACACATAAATATGTGAAGCAGTGGGCTGAGATTTAGTTGGTGCAGTAACTATTTGACGTAAAGCAAAAGGTCATAGTGAAAATTTAACTGTATGTCTCTGTAGCCTCTTTACTTGTACTTGGTATTTTTTCACCATTTCTTGGGTCTTGGGTGACCCAAAGTCCATGGTGGTGTGCACTGGGTCTCAACTCAACCTTTAGGCGTAAAGATGGGTGAATCTGCTTTGTGGTCAGAAAGCATGCAGCATAGAAAATGATAAGTGAATCATGGCAGTAAAAAATAAACAACAATTCACTCACTTTTTACGAGTTTTACATGGAGTTGTGCTAGCTGAAAACAAGAGATTTATTAGTAAGGGCAGACTCCATTGTATAGCTTAACTTCATATCTTTTTTAAAATTGATGCCCCTGTGCAATTTTGATAAAACAAAAGTACATAGTTACATAAATGTGAAAGCTCATAATTAGCTTTAAGTTATTTATAAATATACATGATGTTTTTAGTTAGCTGTAAGTTTTCCAGAGATAATAAAATAAAATAAATAAATAGGCTCTATGCACAAATGATATAATAAATATAGATATATACTAGGTAAGTTGAGGTTCTATCGAAACATTGACTGGGCTCATAGCTAAAATGGACAGTTAGTAGTAACTCTGCCTTCTGAACAGTAGGTTGTGGGTTCGATTCCCACTCAGGACAAATTTGTGTCATGAACATCAATGTATGTTTTGTGTCTGGGTGTTACATTGTATTTTATGTGTATTTACAAAAATATATCAATTATCTGGTTCCAATTGTCAAGCTATGCTTAGTTTGGGGCTAGATGGCGCCGAGTGAAATGTCCACACGTCCACACATACTCTTTTGTTATTATAAAATTCTCTCAACTATTTATACGGGTAAAATTAAGCAACGTTTGCTGCGGTCACTACTATGATGGGTGACTCATCATCATCATCATTAACAGCCCAAGCCACCCCACGCCACTTTGAGCGGTAGCTCGCCTCCTGCATCCATCGGCTCCCCACGGCTTTCACCAGCCCCCTATTACGAACGAGATAGCAGCACTGCCACTCAACTGCTGTCAATTTTGGCAGACGCGCGTCAGCACCGCTTCTAACTCTTTCGTAATAAGAGGGCAGATCGTCGGTCCACTTAGTGGGGGCGGCCTACGCTGCGTTTTCCGGTTCGTGGTCGCCACTCAAGAACCTTCCTTCCCCATCGGTTGTCAGTTCTACAAGCAATGTGGCCCGCCCATTGCCATATCAACTTGCTAACCCTAAGAGCTATATCGGTGATGGGTGACTACTACAGCTAAAAGTGGTATTTACAAGTGAGCTCTACTGTGCGTGTGCTGTTTGTGTGTACTGTACTGTGCTTCGGTGGGCACATAAAGCTGTTGGTCCCGGCTGTTGTTATAAGACAATAGTCGTTAAGCTTCGCCAGATGCCTTTGAGTGGCCTAAAAATTTTTACACCAGGGCTGACCACTTGCCTACACAAGAAGAAGAAGAAGAAGCTATTTATACGTACCAATAGCAAGACTAACAGAATCACAGTCACCTTCGGAGGCCCAAGGTTTGTTGTCTTCTCTCTCATTCTC
The DNA here is from genome assembly GCA_963580505.1 of Ennomos erosarius. NCBI lineage: Eukaryota > Metazoa > Arthropoda > Insecta > Lepidoptera > Geometridae > Ennomos > Ennomos erosarius. The sequence goes on from OY756988.1 coordinate 9,601,334, forward strand.
AATGTTACCACCATCATTTTGAATAACATATTCTGCAAGATGTTAGATGAGTTTAAGTTTCTTATCTACTGTACAGCAGTACGAGTTTTCCAATACATGAATACGCATGAATCCATTTAAAATTTATACTGCAATTTTTAGTTCATTAACGTGTCCGCTAGGGGCGCTGCAGAGAAATGTATTGCAGAAAGGGGGGAAACATAAACGAATCAAGTTTTAGTAAACTATCGAAACTCTTACTAGGGGTACAGAATATTATATAGTACATTAGTTTCTTTGAATACAATGTTTTTAAAGTATAGCAGTACTCTGATTCTCAACCCATCAAAAACATTCGAAAAATACACTTTCCTCTCTCTAAACTACATAATTATATAATTTACGCCTTTCATGTCCGTCATCTTTATTCAGGATGAAGGAGATGGAAAGGGTAAATTGCAACTCAAAATTTACAATGAGTTGGGAATAGTGGCACAGCTTAGATTAGAATATGTATTGGACAGCCTATAACAACATTGGAAAAAATAAATGATAACTGATAATTTTGATCTGTTTGCTAGTTCCTTGGGCGTAAGATATTAAGTAGTCACCTCACACCTGATTGTAACACAATATAAATAAAATGCTTAGATATTTTTAATTTTTAATTAATTTTGCTTTGATCTATATCTATCCAATGAATTATCACAGCATCCGGTCCGGATATCAGTTGTATGTATCTATGACAAGTTACCTGTATCTCCTAAGGATACTGATTTCTTCACAATGTCCTATTTAAGGACTAGTAAGTTTTAAGCAAGATTGACGCATCAAAATGTCTTACCATCAGATCCATTCTCTACAGCAGATATCATTGCAGTCATTTTAGCATCCGTGTCATCCATAATATCATCATTCCATACATCCTTGGAAACTCTGCGTGCCTTTTTTTTCAGATTCAGCCATTTTGTCTTCAAGACATTAAGTGACCTCGGCACTTCTGACCCTTGCTGATTAAACTCTTTTGTAATAGTTTTCCAAGCTTTCAATTTAGCATGATTAGCGTAATTATTGGTTGATTTGTTAAGAATTTCATTTTTGTACTTCTGCACAAGCTCAAGCAGCAATGTCACTTCCGAATGCCGGAAAACTGGGCTTCTGTATCTAGTCAAGATAAACTGATATTGAGTAATCTTATAACTTGTGCGGTGTTGAAGGTTCTTTAAGACATAAAACAACTACTGTAAGATCATATTACTTCAGCCCATATTTAAGAAACAGCTCTTGGAAGTTAATTAATCACAAATCAACATAATATATCAAATAGACAACATATTACTAATTATATAGATAAGTACTATTCATTACTACTGCAAACTTTATTTGTTATCCCAAATCATATCCTTATACACACCCAACTCCACAAACATTACACACCCTCACACTCCAATACATATAACAACATACCTACTCGTAAGATTCTGCGGTAGCTGTGTCTCTTTCATATAAACATGTACTTAGAATCGAGACCTATTATTGGCTGTATTTTCTATTCTGCTTATTGTATTTACTTGTTTTTTCTTAATGCTGTTGGTCTCTTAATAAATAAATAAATAAATAAATATTGGGCAGTTAAAGCTTTTTCCAAATATGAGCCAGTTATTCCCCAGGGTCAAAGTAATACCACCTTACGGAATTCGATTTTAGGGGAAAAAGGGTTGGTTTGGGGAGGTCGGGAAGACGTGTTCTTCTCTAAAAGGTGTAATCATCATAAACAGACTGAAACAGGCCTCCCCCAGAGAGCACCGCTGAGTTTTTGCTCGCCTCCTTAAAGGTATTTTGCTCGCCTCCTTAAAGGTATTTTAATAAAATGTAAAGCTTATCAGTTTTGACTTTTTTAGTTTTTTGTTATGTCTATAGAAGTCCGGTAGGTACCTGCATTGAGGGATTGGAGTGGAGAGAAGAGGGTTTGTAAAACTTCACAACATGAAGGCATAACACCTTTCTGTGAAAAAAATATGAGCCTCCAACTAGAATGGTCATGGACCATGAAGCTAATACTAATCTAAAGCTACACCGATTAAACAGTTGCAGAGCCAGGGGCAGGGGGAAGTTTGGTTTGGGAAAATAAGACTATGAATGTACCCGTGGAGGAATTAACGCTACGAATTTACCTACCTGAACAACGACGAAGAAGCTTCATCTAGCTCCTTTTCAGCCATTATACTAAAAATAAAATATAAATTGATCTGTCTGCTGTGTGATAAAATGTTATTTGTTTTTTTGTTTTTTTTTCTTATATTTTGGCTCCACACAGTGTATTTACTGTTTAGCCAGTGTCAAGTATTGTAAGTAAGTAAAGTCTTAGTCATAGTATGGCCAAAAGACAAAAAAAAGAATGTGACGAGACCATGGAGGTCTATGGAGAGAGCCAAAATCTGCCAATGCGGCGTTGCCGCTCCGCATCCTTCGTGTAAACATACTGTCTTGTATCTCTGTCTAATACACAAATCGTCGCATAGAGTATGCGAGAAAGCGACTGTCGGTACGGCAACGTCACCTTACCTCGCACCGCGTGTCATGTTCTGACAGTTTGGTGTGTCAAGAAATTAAATGCCATAGCATAAAACGTGAAAATTTAGTGATTATATTGTTATTAGGGGTAAATATTGTGTCAATAGTGAAATTGTGTCGTGTTGTGCTGTGTTTTGTGCATCAAAAGTAACCCGAGGAGTCGAAGGAAAACCAGAATCATCATTTTATACATTAAAGTTTACTGGCTATTTTTATGTTAAACATCAAAGTTTCGAAGTAAATATGCATTTCACATTAAGAATATACGTTTTTTCCACCGTATAATTACCATGCGATTGCAATTACTGAAAGATTTAATGCTTTAATTGATATTTTTGGGATGGGCGATTTTACGCCTCTCGAATAGTTATGTACCTACACTGTCCATTACATTTTGTCGATATTCGTAAATCTTCATACATTTGCACAAAATTACTTTGGTTTTGGAAAGTTTAAAAAGTAGAAAATCTCTTTCCTTAAAAGTGGCTGAATGGATTTAGATCAAAGTGCAAACAGAATGAAAAAGTAGGTGTAAATCTGGCAATTTAAAAATAGGCACCTAACCTACTTTTATAAAATACAATAAATAAATAAATAAATAAATATGTGAATAGGTAGGCCAGTGTCGTCTGGCTTCAATATGAGTTATGAAATTTATAATAAACTAGCTGACCCGCCTCGGTTTCGCACGGGTTTATTGGTTTTATGCCCTTACCCTGGTTATGGGTAAGAGAGAAGCAAAAGTGAAAAATATAGGGGAAAAGGGTGAATAGATGGGGCGGCGAAGGGAGACAGGCGCACCCGTCTCATCCATTCATCCTTTTCCCCTATATTTTTCCCTAAAATAAATATAGGGGCTTCAATACAACAAACGTGATTTTTTGCTCGTTTTTATAGATAATGGTACGGAACACTTTTTACAAATTTAACCATCTTTTTAATGAATAGAATAAGAAAAGTCGAATGTAAAATAAAAACTAAATATTATGGAACAATGTTATTTGAACCGCCTGAACGTCCACTGCTGACCATAGGCCTCCCCCAGGGAGCGCCACTTAGAGCGGCTGCTCGCCTCCTGCATCCATCGGCTCCCCACGGCTTTCACCAGGTCGTCGGTCCACCTGGTGGGGGGCCGGCCTACGCTGCGTCTTCCAGTTCGTGGTCGCCACTCGAGAACCTTTGTTCCCCATTGGTTGTCAGTTCTACTAGCGATGTGGCCTGCCCATTGCCATTTCAACTTGTTAATCCTAAGAGCTACATCAGTCTACTACATCAGTCTACAGTACTAGGTGGTAGGACTTTTCTGCAAAGTTCGTCTAGGTAGGTACCACCGCTTTGCCAGTTATTCTGCCGCCAAGCAGTTGTGTTCAAGCATTACTGTGTTCCGGTTTGAAGGGCATTGTAGCTAGTGAAATTACTGGGCAAATGAGACTTTATGACCTGATTACACAGTGTAGTAATCTGATTACTAGACTGTGTGATGTCTCAGGATGACGTGCGCAGTGCAGTGTCACGCGAAACTTTATTATTTTAAAGTTCCGAGTGACACTGCAACTGTTATGGGCGGTCGTATTGCTTAACATCAGGTGAACGACCAGCTCATCACGTCATTCGTTCCCATAAAAAAAAAAAAAAGTCACTTTAGTTCTCCTGCGGATCTCCTCGTTTCGGATCTTATCTCGCAGGGAAACACCGAGCATTGCTCTCTCCATAGCTCGTTGCGCGATTTTGAGCTTAGTAATGAGGCCAACAGTTAGAGACCACGTCTCAGTTCCATAAGTCATCACTGGCAACACACATATAAAAATGTTACTTACAAACGTTATTTCATATAATGTGTTTCAATATACTTTTACTAGGATGGGTCATCATCATCATCATCATCATTAACAGCCCGAAGACGTCAACTGCTGAACATAGGCCTTCCCCATACAGTGCCGCCTTGAGCGGCCACTCGCCTCCTGCATCCATCAGCTCCCCGTGGTTTTCACCAGATTTTCGGTTCACCAAGTGGGGGCCGGCCTAAGCTGCATCTTCCGGTTTTACAAATATCTAATTTTCCTTATTGTATTAAAACCAAAAAGTATCGAAATTCTGCAGCACTGTTTGGTTAGTATTATTATATATCGATATATTGTGTAATAGGGGTCACTTCCCTACTCACGCATACTAATGCATATTTAAATACTCACACCAACAGAAAATGGACAGGCATTTTGTGAATATCCGCCGTCCATATGATTCTATGTTGATGGACGAGACGAAACTAAGTATTCTGTCACAGAATACATACTAATACTATTACTCTACTAGTTCTCTGTGGTTTCGTCCACAGAAATTCTGTACTTTGCTATATGCAAAACGAAGTGATTATATCCTCTTTGGCTATATGCTGAAAGACGGAACGGAATGTCAAAAAAGTGAGGTTATTTTATAAATAGAAAACTCGTATATTTTATATATTTTATAGCAGAGGAGAGAAGAGAAGCCAGAAATATTTAAGTATGTTATTTAATTACATATTTCTTATCATGTATTTCTAATCTGAATTACTTGGTGAAACACTTGTTTACAGCTCTAGTCGAACCTAACCGGTAGACGTTGTGATTAGAATAAACAAAATGGCGCTAAGAATAACGTGATCAACAAAACTATCGTTCTCATAAAATCTGACACGCTTGCTCTGACTGATAATTAGTAGAGATAGTCTTTGTTCTGGTAAAGTGGTTGCAACAACTTCGTGTTTATATTATACTGTGTTTATTGAGATATGAAGGAAGTGATATTAGCCATTATAGCCTTCGTATGTAGCGTATTTCTAGTTTTTGTATTTGTGTTATTTTGTAAGTAGACCAATTTTCTAAGCATAACAGGGAACTGTGGTATTACTTTAAGAAAATTGTTGTATTGAACATGCTCTTTTTTTTCTTTGTGTAGGTTGGTACATAGTGTGGAAGTGTTGTCTATCGAAGTTCAGATTCGTGCGGGAGCTCCTGGGTGGTATGTCAGATACACCTCCGGCGTCAGAGGTCAGACAACCGAATAAAACTAAAAAACTGAGAAGGGAGTAAAAAAGCAGGCAAGTAATATTAAATGTGGCATAATTATAATAACTTGCAACCAACACTTTCCCTGAGAGAGAAGGCCCAGCAGTGGTAACATAATAGTCATTATCAGCCCCTATGTTACTACTGCTGGATGCTGGGATAATGGCCTTCTATCATAAGGAGAGTATAGGGCTCTGTAGGCATTAATCCACCTTACTAGCCTAGTGCAGGTTGTTGGTTCATCTGTATTCAACTTACCTTAGTACAGGTTTTTTAACCTGTGGTCCGCAGACCGCTGGGTGTGTCCAAGTATGTGTATGGGGGTCCACAATCACGTTTCTAAACTATTTAGTAATAAATAAATAAATTCTACCAAGTCTCTGGTATCATTGCTGCATTTATAGGAACGCATTAGCAGCTAAAAAGATGCCAGAAATATTAAAAAGCTAGGCCTCTAATTCCTGTATTTTCGGTATGATTGAAGAAATAAGAAGCATTTGTTAATGGATGCTGAAGTATGTTGGTCATCATGTGGCAAAGTTGCATTTCATGTTTTTGAGCTGAGAGCATCTGTGAAGCGGCAGCAATCAGCAATGCAAAACTATTCTTTACCCATTGCCGCCCGCAATTATCACAATTGGGGTGTTGATGAATGTGGTTAGCAATGGGTGCCAAATGGCTTTTTTTCTTGTATATTTTAGGGACTGGGGAACTGCTTGTTACAACTAAATTATATAAAATTCTGGCTTCTACAATTTCAGATCAAAATGAACATCCGCTGTGCGCGTCCAAGCGATTTGATGAACATGCAACACTGCAACCTGCTTTGCCTTCCTGAAAACTATCAGATGAAATATTACTTCTATCATGGACTCTCCTGGCCCCAGCTCAGCTATGTTGCCGAGGATGAGAAGGGGCATATTGTTGGTAAGAATCAGAAACATAAACACATAACCTTGACTTTCCCTAAATGTATGTAGAATTTTTATGTTTTGTTTCTGTAAACTGACTGCCTTGTCAAACAGAGGCATGCTGCAAATTAACTAACTCAAGGAATGTTGTTGTTCCAAACATGTTAAAAGTATTTTTGAATGCCTCATCTGCATCAATACAACACCCAACATCAGCACCACTGGAGCAGTTGTGCCAGCAGCCTAGAGCCACATTCTGTTATTTTAAGGAGTTGGGGTGGCTCTGGTAGATACTGGTAGGGGGAAATGCACAATACACCCCAAGCGGGACGTCAATGATAAGATAAGATGTTAAAAGTATGACACTTGTACACTAATTATTCACCTATTGGTATTCATGTTAATTGCATCCAACGGATTTAGAGAATAATGAATAGATCGTTTTTTCAACAGGTTATGTGTTAGCAAAAATGGAAGAGGATGGTGAAGACAACCGCCACGGGCACATCACTTCCCTTGCAGTCAAACGCTCCCACAGGAGATTAGGGCTTGCTCAAAAATTAATGAACCAAGCATCACTTGCTATGGTCGAGTGCTTTCAGGTAAAGTCTAGTTATTATAACACACAGTGCAATTAAATTGCACTGTATATAATAAGTTAAAAAAAAAACCTATTTATTTTATCCATTTCATAGAAACTGCATTCTAATCCCTGCCTTCTGAACTGAGGGCTGTGGGTTCAATTCCTACCCAGGACAAACAGTTGTGTGATGAACATAGATGTTTGTTCTGTGTCTGGGTGTTATATTGTATTCTATGTATTTACAAAAAAAGTATAGTGAGTATTGTACCAGTTATCTGGTTCCCATAGTACAAGCTATGCTTAGTTTGGGGGCTAGATGGCGCTGTGTGAAATGTCCACAGATATTTATTATTTTATTTATTCATAAAAAATCTGGAATAAATTATTGTCATTCATCTGGTCATCAAGTGTCAGGTTCTCTGATAGTAAAAAGAGATTTTGATTAGATGTGTAGTTCCAGAAATCATTATAATGTGTATTAGTGTTAACTATGGAATTTTTTCATTGTGTTCATACTTATGCACTTGTTTTTAAAAGGTTTTTTTATTTTCAGGCCAAGTATGTGTCATTGCATGTCAGAAAAAGCAACAGAGCTGCACTCAACCTTTATACCAATTCCCTTGGTTTCAAAATACTTGAAATAGAGCCGAAGTACTATGCTGATGGTGAAGATGCATACTCCATGATGAGAGATCTCAGCACCTTTGCTGATACAAAGACAGACACAGAAAACTTGGAAATCAAATCAGAATCTGCAATAATATCACAGTGTTAATGACCTATGTAAATAAAGCATTTAATTGTACACACCTTTTGCTTATTTTTGACTGCTTTGAAAATAGGTACAACTTTTACCTCTAACCTGGATATGTGAACACATATTATTCTATGGTGAAGTCTACACTGGCTTTGGAAACTAACACCATAGCCCAGTGATCCACTGTTTGCACTTTAGTGCTTATTGAATTAAGAATAATTATTACATTAAATTGTAAAAGAAACAGTATAGATATTTTGAGTATATTTCTATTTTGACCCATTCATCCATCATCATAATTTTACCTCAGTTGATCCAATATGATGGGAGTACGTAAGAAAAAAACATGAGTAATTAAAAATATCCATACTAAAAACTTATCTTGTACTTAAATAATTACAATTAAAAACTCATTCATCATCTTCATATAGATGGTTTAATTTCAGTTCAGCCTTTTTCTCAGTGCAGGCTGAGTCTTTAGGTTCCACTCTGGCAATTTTCTTTTCTTTCTTCTTTGACATACCTACAACATACTCTGGCATGATAACCTTTCTGCTTTTGAACACTACTTTCTCGTCAGGGGGCGGAGATGCCTTCTTTAATGTTGAAGAGACTTGGAATGTAGGCTTTTTGAATATAAATTCATCTGAATCATGATCCATCTCAGTTTTTGCTGCTTCCTGTTCCTCCAATTTTTTTATCAGAGCAAATGCAGTAGCTGAATTTGTAGCATCAGACATCTGTTCAGGGGTGACATCTGCTAGTGAATAATAAACATATTTCTGAGGGTTTTTCATGTGGTCAGGAACAGACTTTGCTCGGAGACAATCGCGAAGTTTAGCTTCCGGTCTCTTGTATATACTCTCCTTGCCTCTGAATTGTCTCATTTCACGTTTTAGCTTTTTGTAAATGTGCCTGTCTACTTCGCCATAGTTAGGAGGATCCAACACTTTGTTGGATTTTGAAAAGCTGTGCTGATCTTCAGCATCTTTTAGTTGGTTGAAGAGGCTCTTTTGTCTTTCTTGGAACGACGACATGATCGTATCTCTGTCAGATAATTCACAAAAGTAATAAAGCAACAAGATATTTTAAGTAATTAAAACCATGAATTGTATTTTGTAACCTATTATTATTCTGAGTTCTGAGATTACTTACATACTTTTGCTGTTTATGAACAATTTTATTTAATGAATGTGCTTTGCAAAACACGAAAACAACAGTACAATTAAGTACAACCGTAAATGAATCGTAAAAATTAAGAAAATACCAATTTAATGTAAAAAAGTATTTGCACTTTGTTTACAATAATTTATTATTTTATTTTTGACGTTTCTTCCACTCACTATTGATAGTGTCACTGTCAAAGTCAAACTATCATTATTCTTCTTATATTTTGGCTCCACACATCGTATATTTAGCCAGTGTCAAGTATAATTGTAATTTTTCATCGATAAAGAATATAATACGTAAAGTCAAGTCATAGTCCAGTCTAAGTCAGGTAGTCGTTGTCCAGTCTTAGTCATGCTCCAGTAAAGTGGTGGCAACTTTACTAGAAGCTTCTATGGAATTTTGGAAGCAACACGAAAACTCACGTTTCACCACATCATATCACTTGCCCACACTCATGCTCGTAATTCAGCACTTAATGCGTAAAACGCCACGAATTTTAAACATTAACACTGGAAAAAGCACAAGTTTTGAGAAATAATACAATGCAACGACGCGAACATTTCCGCGTTCCCGCCAAACCCCAACTATCATTATTATCAATGTCATATTAACTATCACCACAGATTAGGGATAAGAAAAAGTATTGATAGCGACACCGTTGGTTGCCAGATCGTTACTTTGGTTACGTTTTTTGTTATTTTTGACTTTTGACCCATCTTCTTTACTCAGACTGTTATCAGTTGACAGACTCATAAAAAAATTACTTTTTAATACAATGGTTAAAAAATTTTTACTAATGCAATAAATACATAAACACGGTCGAAGGAAATAAAAATTAAGTAGATACTTAAGTAAAAAATATTTAAAAAAACAAGACTCCCAAGTTGCAAGCAAGTGGGCCTTAGAACTAACCACGGGTCTAAAACGGCAATCTTTGTACTCCTAGTTATTACAAAGATATGTATAAGTACAAAGGTATGTATGGGCCCGTGGTATTGTCCGTATGGAATTTAAAAACATGAAACCGTGTAATATCCAACCAACCTATCGAATACAAAAATCAAAACACAATAGGTACCTATCAAGTGAAAATAACCGGTCAAGTGCAAGTCGGTTTTGCGCATGAAGGGTTCCGGGCCATTATCTATAAAAAAGCAAAAAGAAATCACGTTTGTTGTATGGGAGCCAAAAATATGTGTTTATTAGTACCTATTTGTACTATAGCGGGCTAGCGGCATTAAAAATACTTACTTAGGTACAGCATCTGTCAACTGTCAAGTCTAACTATCACGGTTTTTGAGATACAGCCTGTACCCCTAGTACGAGTTTTCCAATACGTGAATACGCGCGAAAACGTTTAAAACTTGTACTGTCATTTTTAGTTCATCAAACGTATCCGCTAGGGGCGCTGCAGAGAAATGTATGGGAGAAAAGTGAGAAAACGTAAACGCATCAAGTTTTAGTAAACTATCGAAACTCGTACTAGGAGTACTGGTGGCAGACGGACAAACGGACCGACTGCAGAGCCTTAGTAATAGGTGGGTAGGTACGGAACCCTAAAAATAATAAATGATGCCTCTTTTGTATTTTTGCGTGGCAGTGTAAATGATTTTTATATAGTCAAATCTGTCACCTTTTTGCTCATGCCTTCAAAATAGGTACAGAAGAGGGCCTGTGTTCCAGTACATGCTAAGAATGCCAAGAACGCCAAAAACGATCACATTCAAACTGTGAAAGACTCCCACAGTGATTACTTTTATTGCTAGTAGAACGACTTTTGTGATAACGAAAATGGCAAAAATAACGTGAACTGGAACGCACCATATGAGTTACCTCTCGTAAAGTAAGTATTAATACTTGTGACCGAGTTGCTCACCGGATTCGTGTCATTTGCGTCAGATTTTGCAAAGAAAAATATAAATATTCCTGACGTTTTTGTATGGTTTTGACACAAATGACGTAAGTAGCATCCGGTGAGCAGCCCCCCTATTACGAACGAGCTAGCAGCGCTGCTGACGCGCGTCTGCCGCTCAACTGCTGTCAATTTTCATACAATTTTGACGGCTGGTCGGCCGTGAGTATTTTTCGAGAGCAAAAATTTGCATGACTCGGACCAACCGCTAACGCTAACGCCAAACGCTACCTCCAAAATGTATTGAAATGACATTTCTGAAATCGCTAACTTTTCCGCAGCGAATGTCATACAGTTTTACAGCGTACAGCGAATGTTTACAGTTACAGTTCAATACAGTTTAAGAGTTATCGTTTGGCGTTAGCATTAGTGGTTGGTATCTTTGCTAGACCCCCTACCCTCTGTTGGTAAGGTGATTTAGGCGCTCTGGGGAATCAATTGCTCGAATTTTCCGAAATACCTACGTAGTCATATGGCAAACACGTTTTTTTTCGCGCCCGCCTTGCTCGCGTCTTTTGTGTTTGCTCTTCCTTTTACTTTAAATCTATCACGTACTGTACTAGAAATAGTCACTCGCTCCACCCTGGCCCAGGGGCGCTGCCCGTCGCTCCAAAACTATAAAAATCACCAACATACGGACTGGGACCATGATACCCTACAAGTTGTTAGAGCCTTACTTGAATCTGGGTGTTTCAAAACCTCCATGGTAATAAATAAATCCACCTCAAAATTGCACGCGCGAGTTAAAAAGTTAGAGAGTTAAAAAGATACTATAAATTCATTTCTAAACACAGGCCGTTAAACTCATTTATATGCAGTCGGTCAAGGACGAAGTTCAACCACCCAGCTGCGTTAAGGCAATTTTCTAACGTAAACTTTACTTTACATGGCATTTCTTCAATGAAAAACTATTAATTTAATAAATTCGTACAAGAAACATTATCTACCTTGGGGTGTAGATTTACACCCTTTCGGGATAACATACCAATTTAAGGTCACCTTGTATAAGCAGTTGGTAATAAAATCGTTACTTTTGATATCAAAACGTTACTTTTTGACTTGCTATTTGTTGTTTTTTTTATGGAAAAGCTCTGGTAGCACTGTTCTGAGGTTCTTTCAAGGAAGTTGTATGTATTTCACGAACTGTAAGATGCAGCGTAGGCCTAGGCAAAGAGTATAATTATTAGTATAATGCTACCCTAAGAAGTAAGAGGCCTAGGTGAACCGACGATTTGGTATGGGGCAAACAGCCGATCAAAGTGGTGCTCAATGGGGGAGGCCTATGTTCAACAGTAAACATGTTCACAAGCAAAAAGGTACGGTCGACGACAGCTATACCTACGCGCCGACCGACCAGACATACCGTTCACTTGTTCTATCGATTTTGGTGCCTACAGGAAATTTTGTAAGATACTAGGCACCTACCTGCAGTCTAGACTACGTCTAGACTACTATGTACATCGTGGCATGGGTAAGGCTAATATTGTTATGTGCGTACTATCAAGGGAAAGGGAGTGGTTCCTTTTCATTAATAAAATATCTTAAATAGTTGAACTTAGTTATTAAATGTTTGGATTTATTGCTCTAATTATAACACAAGGAGCTTATGTAAAATGCCAGAATAATATGTCATTATGTACCTACATCGCTATGTACTTAGGTAGTACTTGCCTACCTACATTATTTATTGAAGTTAGATAATAATAATGAAATAACTATTCTTGAACGTAAGTATGTGCGGCCGTGACAGCTGGTCAAGTCTTTATAAAAAGAAATAGGTATAGGTACCCACCGTAGTACTTAGTACTTAAGTAGTACTAAGTACCTAAAGCTAACCTAGCATTCGATGCCTTATTTACCTTGCTGGCCGTATAATTTGGTCAAAGCGTGCATAGGTGATAAGTAGCCGTTCTACGGTTCTAGATTAGATAAGTATCAGCCTGCCTCCTCTTCTCATGTTTAATTAAGATAGTTATAGGTACTTACGGATTAACATCGGAATATAACCTTTTTGTTGTTAGCGAAGTTTCAGCAAACTGTTAAACCAGATTAAAGGATTTGTGTTGAACACAAGAAGCTAGGAAACTATTTGGCTGACTTAAATAAAATCTGTGTTTGGTATGTAAGTAGTTTTGGATAGGTACTTACCTAATATGAACGTTATCGGTATGGTGGGTTAGGTAGAATATTTATAAACTTTCTTACAAAAAGACGGTGACATATATGCACTCATCATAGCGAAGCACGACTAGCCCTTCCTATAGCCGATCGGTAAAGTTGAGCAATGTTCGGTGCGGTCACTACCATAATGGGTGACCGTTGTAGCAAAAAGTGGTATTTAGGTATTTACAAATGAGCGCTACCGTGCTTCGGAAGGCACGTTAAACCGACGGGTGCCAGCTATTGTGGTAAGGAAAAAGTCGTTAATCCAAGTCAGAGAGAGAAGCCATTGGGCGGAATAAAAATACTGACACCAGGGTTGATCACTTACCTACACGAGAAGAAGAAGATGATTATCATTATTAGGTATGGATATACACATCCAGATACAAAAAACAATATCTACATACTTATTATAGTACTTAGGTACCTTTACATACAGCTGTAAGTTGTAGATACGTGCTACGAGCAGCTTGCGAAACCATTTACCTACAACTGTAAATTAAATTAGTTGGCTTATTTCACTGGTTAAGGAAATGAGTACACTGAAATTTTACGTGCGCAATTATTGACTCCATCATCCCTTTCCTATCGGAAACGACCTCAGAACTCGTACGGAAGTAGGAATCGTTTGGCGGTCACCATTGAACGCTTTGGACCTTTCTAAGTATTTCTAAGCATAATAAAGGGGCAACAGTAATGAGCTAGATTAGAACTGCGGACAATGTCCTACTGTGTTGCCTGTAGATTGATGCTATGACTCATATACTAACGCATACACTGTCTGTGGCTCCACAAGCACGCGCCAGCAATCAAAATAAACCGAACCAATCTGTTCTTTATGTCTCACACTTTAAAGTCCACAATTGACTGTGATTCGTAATTAATCATATTGATAAACTACGGTTCTCAATACGTATAGTTTTACGTACTTACCCACATAAATTGTGTTATAATGATGTAAACAGTAGCTGTTATTGTAAGGAACTGGCGCTCAGTAGACCTACTTATACGGTTGGTGATATTTTGGTAAATTGAACTTTTAACAAAGAGCGCCTATAAGGCACCTGTGGGTGCCACAGTGTAGATTGGTTATGTTTATGAACAAAAGAATGACGGTAACAAACTTTCCTGGCGTTGCAGATTGAAGGTTTCGGTTTGCAAAAGAAAATACTTAAATGTGGAAATACCCACAGACTTACAATATTTTCGTTTCTTTCGAAATACCAGAGAAAAGGAAGCATTACAAAAAAAGAAAATGGAAAATTGGAAACATTTTACTGACTTACAGCGGAGTTGGTTTGGTAGTAGAGCCATAGTGTAATATACTAATAGTGGGTCAACTCCTTTGATAAACCGCAATATACCTAAAAGGCCGTGTTCATAACGCGCCCCATCGTTCCTCCGTCTAGCAGCCCTAGTTGATTCACTATTAGTAATTATTACACAATGGTAGAGCTCTGCCTTCTGAAATATAGGTTGTGGGTTCAATTCTATGTAAATGAATGATGTGACGAGACGAGCTGGTCGTTTGCTTGGTGTTAAGCGCCATGACCGCCCTTAACAGATAGCAGTGTCACACGGAACTTAAAATTAAAATTTCGCGTGACACTGCACACTGCGCACGCCTGAGACATCACACGATCTGAAAAAGATTTTCAGACTGCGAGGCGATCACAAGTCTCATTTGCCCAGTAATTTCAATAGCTACAATGCCCTTCAAATTGGAACACAGTAGTGCTTGCACACTACTGCTAGTCGGCAGAATATATTTTCTTTTTTTTTTAATTTTGGCTCCACAGTTTATTTAGCCAGTGTCAAGTATTGTAAATTATTCATCATGTTACGCCTAATTAGGGTAGGTACTAACATTACAGCGGCAAAGTTTCTTACTGTTAACACATGTAAGAACTTTAGGTAGGTATATACGTTTTGGTAGACCGTTTTTTCACTGATCTGTAATTTTCGCCAATAAAGCATAATTTCCTGATTTTTGCGTGTTGGACAGTAATAAAGTGCACCGAGCTTACCTATTATTTTATTTCATTGAGTAGGTAATGCAAGCACCTACCGATTATGTTTTTAATACTTATGCTAGTAATTTTGATAGAGGAAGTTATCTAAAACGTTAACACATTTTTAAGACATGTGACGCGTTAGGTAATTTGCAAGTTAGACATTCGTTTTTTGGCAATTTGATTTTTCGGCTTTTGGTTAGGCAGTCTGTAGGCCTAGCACGAATATTTACGCGTGCGTAAGTGTAACGTTAACGTAAAACCCCCCAATTACGATTGCGTCTGCCGCTCAACTGCTGTCAAAGTTCATACAATTTTGACAGCAGTAGAGCGGCAGACGCGCGCCAGCAGCGCTGCTAGCTCAATCGTAATAGGGGGGCAGATCAAATGCCATACATCTGGCTTACGTTAACGTTACACTTACTCGTACAATATTCGTGCTAGGATCATGAATGATTTTTTCCCCTTGTGCCTTTGTTTGAGTTGCAAAATTTCGGAACCAGGACCAAAAAAATAACATCAAAATATAAAGGAAATAGGTAAAAAAGTAATGACATTTTTGAAGTTGTTAGTAGGTATAAATAAAACGTTTAAGGTGACTGGAAAATACTCCCATATATACCTACCTCTAGAAAAACGATACTAGTAGACTAGAGCGACTACCGTAGAAGAGAGGGTAGGTAGGTAACTCCCTCTAGGTATATTTTATGACAATATCACGAATTCACGACGGTGATAAAAATGTCGTGTTGATCATTCTTCGTGACAATGATGGGACAACAACTGAAACAGATAACGCTTCAGTAAAACAAATTACAGTAAAATGGATAATTCAATTTTCTGCTGAAAAGAGAAAAACACAGATTCATTAGTTGTTCAGCACTCCTACTCCCAACCTATCGGAAACGTTTCGATTCGAAATCTACACTCTCCGTCTCATTCATTCTAAATGTAGATGAAGAAAACGGAGAGTGTAGATTTCGAATCGAAAGGTTTCCGATAAGTTGGGAATAGGGGTGCAGGTAACAGGAACTCGCGGTTCCATCCGTACCCATTTTATTTTTTCGAACAGGAATTTTAATTTCCGAAAGAAGGAGAAGGTAGCTTAGGCGGTTGCCCTTTTTTGGTTTTGGTCATAGATTAAGTAACAATTATTATAAAGTCTGTAATGCACCTAAATAGTAAAATGTAGCCAAAATCGGTTCTACTTAGTTCAAAATGAAAGCTACATAAAAGTATAAATAATGCTTTCAGTTTTTAATAGTACCTTGCGATGCATAAAAAAGTACTTACTAACAAAAGATGTAACAAGTAAGTAGGTAAGTATCTGTAATATATAATAAAATAAATATGCATTTCAAACAGCGCCATCTAGCCCCAAACTAAGCTATGTTTGTACTATGGAACCAGATAACTGATATAACACTTAGATACTTTTTTGTTTGTGAATAAGTACATTCATAGAATACAATATATAACCTAGAACACAGGTTGGGGCTGGCGCGGCGGCAGAATCCGCAGAGAACATGAAAAGGCGCAAATATAGTACATTAGATAGTGGATACATATTTGCGCCTTTTGGTGTTGAGACGCTGGGACCGTGGGGACCAAGTGCACACAAAATTTATAAAGACCTCTCGGAACGTCTGATCGAGGCAACACGTGACCAAAATGCTGGTCTATATTTGGCGCAAAGGCTAAGCATTGCCATACAACGGGGCAATGCCGCCAGCATTTTGGGTACGTTGCCCACTGGTAGTGGCTTTTTAGATTAAGTTTACTTATTATATAGTTTCTTACTTTAGATTTAGATAAGTAGTTTATTTTAGTTTGGATTAATTTAGTTTTAGTCAATTTATCTACTTATTTTGTTATTGTAAATTGCTTGTAATAGTGCCAAAAAATAAATTATATTTAATATATAACCAGACACAGAACAAACATCTATGTTCATCACACAAATGTTTGTCATGGGCCGGAATAGAACCCACAGCCCTCAGTTCAGAAGGCAGGGCTACTACCAACTAAGCTATCAGGCCATCCCCCTGTCATGTGTATGCATTCAGTGAGAAATATTATTTCGCTCTACGAATTTCCACTCGTTCCTGAAACAACTAAATCGAGTTTTAGCCTGGTAATCAATAAAATACCTAAGGATATGGACTATCGATATCCATGTCAAGGCATCTAATCTAACGAAGGTAATGGAGCCCAACCTCTTTGATCTTCGTCTAAATGATAGATGGTACTTGCTATATTAAAGCTTATATGCAAACCTACCCAGACCATGGTTTCATCAATACTGCCTTGGATACAGCTTTGATACCAGTTATTGTTTGTTGTGCTTTCTGCGGCGCATGCGTGATGACCAGGCGCCGCTGTAGGCCGCGGCCCGACCATCAGTCGCGGCTGAGGGCTTCACGTGGCGCGCGCGTCTGAAAATCAGCTAATATTAGCAAGAGCGAGTTCGCGCGCACTGACCGAGCGACTCGCTAGGGCGGGCGGCGCGCGCACTAACCCTGCCACACTTCATACCCGTCATACATGGACATGCAAGTCCTTTAATTACAATTAGTGTTTTTTAAGTGAAGTGGACAATTGGATATTATAGTTAATGGTTATAGACTTTGGGATGTCAATCGGATAGCATCAACACCACAGGTAATTTCCTTTTGTAAAACATATGATTTTAGAGAGTCGCAACCTAATGTCAGTAGTTGCAGTACATGCAGGACTAAGTGGATGTAGCTAACTCCTAACAATATAGTACAGGCTATTCATTAGTCTGTGGCTATGGATGGTTACTTAGGTGCTTTAAATTTTAATTTTATGAGTGGAGTTGTCTTGCGTTGCCCCCCGAGCATAGTAAAGCAGACAATTAAATATATTTTTTATTTTACATGCCAATATGTAAAGTTATATAGGTGTGTATATATGTAGGATATAAATGCGAATGTGTGCACAACATTGTTATTTTATAAGAAACACCTAATTAAACAGAGTCTCATGATTGTGTAAATAACTACCTAACTAAATATAAGAAACGAATTTACATTTAATTTCGCTTCTGATCGTCGTTATTGATAAACTGCACCAGTTTTCAGTTTTTATATTGTTTTAGGTCACAACTCGGGTTCAACTTTTATTAAATAAATATAGGTACACCTAACTAAGTATTTACTTAGTCCAAGTTCCAATACGATGATGATATCTAATCTAAGTATGAGCATGGGGTGGAACTCCAGGTACAAACGAAAAATAGCCCGAACTTGAAAGAAATGTAGTAATCATGTCTACCTAGAGAGTCACTAGTTAGTGTCCAGTGTATTCATTTGGCCCTATACTTCACCAACACGCAATAAATGTCGCTTGATAATCTTGCGGAAATAAAATAATTCGTAAAATAGCCCGCGTTATTCCGTTGTATGGGATGAGGCATCCATACTGTAGGTATTATATTATCTGGGGTATGGGTATGATCAGCCCTGGTCAGTTGCTTTCTCTGTACCCTAAGAGATTTAGCTTGTCTTACTAAAATAATGTGCTTGGCAAAAACAAACACTTTCATCATCATGAGCCTGAAGTCGACTGCTGAACATAAGTCTCCTCCACAGAGCGCCACTTTAATATATAAATATAAATATGTGTGGACATTTCACACAGCGCCATCTAGTCCCAAACTAAGCATAGCTTGTACTATGGGAACCAGATAACTGATATAATACTTATATACTTTTTTGTTTGTACATACATAGAATACAATATAACACCCAGACGCAGAACAAGCATCTATGTTCATCACACAAATGTTTGTCCTGGGTAGGAATCGAACCCACGGCCCTCAGTTCAGAAGGCAGGGATACTACCGACTGAGCTATCGGGCCCGTTAAGCCTGCATCCATTAGCCCCTTCAGTAAAAAGGCATTAAATTAACCTGATTGTTATTACTTTGACGTTTACTTTATGTGAAGCTATTTTTATGACCAGCTTACTTCGTCATCAGGACAAAATTCTGGAATAGCGAAGGAATACCCAAACAGAAACTGTTATTCCCGAATGGAAATACCTGAATTTCAAAGAAATGCACCTAATTTGTATATCTGAACAGTTTACTCATGTTGGCAGATCTCCAAATGCCTTTGAATCATAAATTCGTGTATGGTTTACATCACCACTCCGTAGAATAAATGTACCTAGGTATACGGTATAAAACGTATTCATGAAATAAAAATCATCATCATCATCAGCCTGAAGACCTCCACCTTCACTGCTGAACATGGCCTCCCCCAAAGAGCGCCACATTGAGCGGCTGCTGCCCTCTTGCATCCATCGGCTCCCCACGGTTCTGACTAGTGGGGGGCCGGCCTACGCTGCGTTCACCTGTTCGTGGTCGCCACTCGAGAACCTTTCGAAATAAAAATACTTAGATGCTGAGATGAATTTATACAATTGATTAAACTTATATTATACCTAAGTCATGCATTAGTGCCGGACAAGTATTAGGTACACAGCATCTAATAGTGGTATGGAAAACAAACACCCATGATTTTATTTATTTTTAGGTTTTCCTGTATCTTCAATGAGTACCTACTACAATGTAGAGCATGGCCTATTAGTCGTAATAAGTTACCGAATAAAATAATCCAAGCTCAACTGTTGTTTCCAATCCCTGTCTTGTAGTATAGTTGTTATAGCGGCAACAGAAATACATCATCAGTGAAAATGTCAACTGTCTATCACAGTTCATGACCACGATGACGTACTTCGTCAGAGACAAAGTGATCTATGGAGGGGGGCACGACCCTCAGCACTGAGTAAAACGCAGCAAGGAAGAGGGGGATCACAGTTCATGAGATACAAGCCTGGTGACAGACGAACAGACATGCAGACGGAGCCTTAATAACATGGTCCGTTTTACCCTTTAGGTACGAAACCTAATAAAAGTAAGATTGTAAGATAAAAATTAGACGATAAAAAAATTACCGCATTATTTTTGCTCAAAATATGGGAATCACGGTGCTCTACATAAGATAAAACAAGATCACATTGACGGGTACAATGAATCCCACTAAGACTACGCAATGCGTGTACGCATTAAATTAATTAACGTAAATACCGAAGGTTGTGGTTATTGAACCTATTGGAGTTTATTAAATTAATCATAAATATGGTGTGCGGGGGGTGGGGCTGCTCGCGTCCGTAGGATTTACCATCTTGTCCTATAAACCACCCTACACGTGCCCCCTGGGTGGTGCTAAACGAGCAGCAACGCCGAGCAACGGGCGGCGGTCGACTAACCCGTATCTAGGTCACCACGGACCTTGAGGAATTAAATCTCCTCAAAAAGAGTGGACTTGTCGCCTTGGGAAAGTGACAAATTTAAGCCCCAAAAAAAGTATGGAAATGTCAGATAAAGAATGTGATTTGTCATGCGATCCGGCTAACGCCCGGCGCTCACAGGTGCCCGGGCCTGTGAGTGAGAAATATGTTACCGAAGACTGCACTAGGGTGGGTAACCAGGCCCCTGTGTCAGTGAATGCTACTGGAAACAGCAGCGGCGGCACCAAAAAATATGTACAGCAAGCATCCTAGCTTGTTCATAACAAAGACAAGATCTACCTCAATGCCTAATTCTCCCACTGAGGCTAAGGATTTAGACAATAGGAAAAAACCCCAAGTCCCACCTGAATGGAAAAAAGTCCCTATTGAGAGAAACCCCAAGCGGAAGAAAACCGATGGGCCGGAAAGCCCACCATATGAATATATTCAAACTCACAACCGATTCTCAGAATTGCCTGTAGATGTACTTGACCGTGAAACTGGTCCTAAAAAACCTAGTAAACCCCCTCCAATCATTCTGTATGGAATCAAAGATCTCCACAGCCTTACTAAACTACTCGAAAATGCCGTAGAGCAAAATAAATTCACCTATAAAGTGGTAAATAGATCGCAACTTAGAATAAGCTGTACAGAAATGGACACTTACAAAAAACTTATCACCACAGTCCGGGAAAATAAGCTTATTGGGTACACATTCAACAAGAAAGATGAGCGGAATTATAGAATTGTCATCCGTAACCTTCACCCCACAACACCCTTAGAGGCAATCAAAGAAGGAGTTGAAGCCACAGGAAACCAAATAACAGGAGAAATAATAAATGCAAGATATGGACCTGAAAAAAAACCTACATCAACATTTTTTGTAACACTACTCCCAAGTGTGAACAATAAGTATGTTAAAAACTTGAAATACATCTACCACCAATCTATTACCGTAGAAGACCCAAAAAAAAGGAACACAATAGTACAATGTCAAAGATGTCAGCAGTATGGCCACTCAAAAAATTATTGCATGCGCCCCTACAGATGCGTCAAATGTGCACAATCTCATAAAACATCAGACTGCCCGAAACGTGACCGTAGCACGCCTGCCCAGTGTGCACTGTGTGAAGGAGCGCACCCAGCTAACTATAAAGGCTGTGAAGTCTACAGGGAAATATTAGCAAGACGTATGAAACAACCCACTAATAAGTCAAGACAAGCCGATTCTCAGATCATCCCTACAAAAGTAGTCGACAATAAGCTTTTACACACTCATAAAGAGCAACTGCACAACCCTCTAACCTGGCCAAAACCTGGTAATAGCAAATCTAGCACCAAGGAACCAGATATTGAAGCTCCTGAGCCATCTAGTTCTCAACCTACTGTCCCTCAACAAGGCAAACCTCAATGGTATAATAGGAAGCCCCACTACAGAAATAGCGAAAACGCAAGAACAACCGAAAATATAGTTAACCCCAAGACATCCGAAGAGATAGACAAAATAACCCTCACCATAGAACAGATGCTTGTTAAACAGGCAGAGAAGTTTGATATTATCCTACAACAAATGAGCACTCTGATGAGCCTCATAGTGAAACTCATAGACAGGCTATCTCAATGATTACGCTGAGAGCAGCTACCTGGAATATAAATGGACTCGCGCCTAATAAAAGTGAACTAGAGACCCTCATGAAGGAACATAAACTAGACGTTGTTCTTATATCTGAAGCACACTGCACTGCTACCACATGTATAAAATTTAAAAATTACAACACCTACCTTACAAATCACCCAGACGGAACAGGGCACGCAGGAACAGCACTTATAGTAAAAAGTAATATTGATCATCACCTACTTCCAGAATATAAAACAAATCACATCCAAGCGACATCAATATGCGTAATAGAAGATGCAGGCCCTATAACCTTCTCCGCGGCATATTGCCCCCCAAAACACAAAATAACATATGATATGTTCTCTGACTATTTTGAAACCCTTGGAAACCGGTTTATAGCAGGAGGTGACTGGAACTCCAAACATTCTCATTGGGGTTCTAGACTGATCACAACAAGAGGGAGACAGTTGAAAATGAGCATGGACAGCAATCATTTATCCACAATAACAACTGCAGAGCCTACATACTGGCCGTCTGACCGTAACAAAATTCCTGACCTCCTGGACTTCTACATTACAAAAGGCATGGCGGGACATTACTCTAAGGTAGAGTCATGCTTGGATGGCTCGTCAGATCATACTCCTGTGTTACTTACAATCAGCAACCTGTTAATAGAGTATGAGGAACCTGAATATCTTTATAACAGACTCACTGATTGGAAATCTTTCCGGGAATATTTAGATAACAACATAAAAATGAAAGTGGCCCTAAAGACTATAGATGACATAGAAGATGCTGCTAAATATATAACGCTACTAATACAAGAAGCCTGTTGGCTATCTACACCATCTATAAGAATTCACACTAATGACAATATTCCTCTTGAAATAAGAAATATGATTAGAGACAAAAGAAAACTGCGCAGAAATTGGCAGCAAGGAAGGCATAAATCAGACAAGACACTACTAAATAAGGCATCTGAAAACCTCAAAAGAGTGCTGGAACAATGGCATGACAACACCCTCAGTGCGAAACTAGAGTCATTGACTGCAACACCTGCAACAAGCTACTCATTGTGGAAGTTCACCAAGAACTACAATAGGCCGCAGCTTACGAAGCCACCGCTCAGAGAAAACCACAGATGGGCAAGAACAGCGCAAGAAAAGGCCAATATTTTTGGAAACCACCTGGCCAAGGTATTCACCCCAAATGAATCACTGGACCAACACTTCAAAAAAGAAATTGAAGATATACTGGAACAAGACTTTCAGCTGACTCCGCCACTCAGACCAGTAACTGTTCAAGAAGTTTGGAAAACTATAAAAGAATTAAAGGACAAAAAAGCTCCAGGATTCGATCTCATCACAAAGGAAGTACTTAAACAACTACCAAGAAAGGCAATCGTGTTCCTAACGATGTTATACAATGGAATGCTTAGAGTTCAATATTTTCCTCAGCTATGGAAAGTCTCCTCAATACTTATGTCACACAAACCCGGCAAGCCACCGAATGAAGTCACCTCATACAGACCTATAAGCCTGTTGCCAACTATGTCTAAAATTTTCGAGAAACTACTGCTCAGAAGACTAACCCCAATCCTGGAGGAAAACCAAGTTGTTCCTAACCATCAGTTTGGTTTCAGGCAGAGACACTCAACAATCGAGCAAGTCCATCGCGTCTATGAACACATAAGGCAAACCCTTGAACAGAAGCAGTACTGTTCTGCAGTATTCTTGGACATACAGCAGGCATTTGATAAAGTATGGCACAAGGGCCTACTGTGCAAAATAAAATCTAAACTCCCACATAACTTTTACCCCTTGATAAAATCGTATTTATCGGATAGACTGTTTCAAGTCAGAGAGTCAGGTGCAACATCAAAATTCTATGACATCAAAGCTGGAGTACCCCAAGGGTCGGTGTTGGGACCGGTACTTTACACCATTTACACCTCAGATCTTCCTCTAGTGGACCATGTTACCACAGCTACGTTTGCTGATGACACGGCAATACTCGCTAGCAATCACGATCTATTGAAAGCATCCACTGCCCTACAAAAAGGATTAAACGAAATAACAAACTGGCTGCAAAAGTGGAGAATAAAAGCTAGTGCAGCCAAGTCAGTTCACGTGACATTCACTCTTAAAAAAGGAAACTGCCCTCCAGTGTATCTAGAAAATGTGACACTGCCATACCAAGACAGGGTTAGGTACCTGGGACTCCATCTGGATCGACGGTTGACCTGGAAATACCATATCAAAACTAAAAGAGAGGAACTCAACCTACGCTATAAAGGCTTGTACTGGCTGCTTGGGCGGAATAGCAAGCTGTCGCTGGACAATAAGCTTCTGATCTACAAAAGCGTCCTAAAACCTGTCTGGATGTACGGGATTCAATTGTGGGGCAGCGCTAGTAACTCAAATATATCAATGCTTCAAAGAATGCAGAACACAATACTCAGAACAATTAGCAATGTACCATGGTATATCACCAACTCAGAAATACACACAAACTTAGAGATGAGCACAATCAAAGAGGAAATCGAAAACACGAACAAAACTTACCTGGAAAGGCTAAAGAGACACCCCAACACACTAGCAACACAACTCCTTAACCAAAAATATACGCCACGCCTTAAGAGGAAAAGAATATTTACTCTTGACTAAGAGACAGAAAGAGCCTAATAATCTTAAGAGGAGATATCCTCGCTGGAGGATACACTCAAAATGCCACAAATCTCACAACAAATCTGCTGAAGGTGCACACACCGATTGTAGATGAAGACCTGGAAAAAAAAAAAAAAAAAAAAAAAAAAATACCTAAAATGCTTGGGAGGTAAATAGTATAGGTACGTAGGACTTAATTTCAATGTAGTAAGGTTGCAAGTTGCACGCACTTCGTACGCTCGGTATGTCTGACTATTGTTAACCGTGTGTTTCATATGTATCCCTTAAGATTGCACTCAAATACTTACTATTACTAATATGAGACATATTAAAAACAGCTAATGGAAAATAAAGGTACCGAGATCCAAACCCGCAAACAAACTTTTCATTGGCGTGGTAGACCTTAGTCACCTTTTAGGAAACTAGGAAAACAGCTAACACATTCTTTTTAAATAACACAAAAAATTAGATAATAAATACGAAATATTTGAGTAAACAAGATCGGATCAAAGGAAGCCTATTCAAAAGGTTATTATGTAGATAAGTAAGCATTTCCTAAGCAAATTCTCTTTGTTATCTTGTCTTATAATTATTCTCTTGATTGCTTCTCAGCTCTTTGTGTGGTACTGTTAATTAATTTAACATTTTAAATATTAAATCCAATAAAGAAGTTACTTTAAAACATTTGAAATTTTCCTACATTTCTGTGACCAATTTTGTACAATTGTAATTTGTACCTAATTTTTTGCAGTGGTTTTTGTAAGATCCATTTTTTGTGATTTCTTGTAGGTCCATTCAACCTTTGCATAATATACATTTGGGTTGTAAGCATCACAGTTATGTAGGTATTTAACCCAATGGGGCCGTTGGAATTTATTGGTATGAATGACTCTACCATACTTAGCTAATACTTAGATACCTACTAGCCAGTCATAGCAGACGAGTGGAAAAAACTTAATGGAAAAGTTGGCACAGCTTTTGTAACCCTATTATTAAGTAAATTCCATTCTGAAAAGTTTCCTTCGCTAGGAATTAGTATGCTGAATGAGGCTTAGGGATATAAACTCGTCTCCAAAGTAATATTACTTCAGTTCGTTATTGTAAAGTCGTGAGGATAGACTGTCTCGCCTCCATGAAAGGACTGAAAATTCTCACTCAATCACACGTAAGTGCTGTACTATAAGATTCTTTAAAAGATCATGTTTATAACTTACCCCCGTATTCTAAAACTTTTCACCAAGAATCCTTCACTTGACTTCTACTTAACTTTGAGGGAAACTCAAAATACATCGCGACGTACCTTGAGTTGACAGTTGCTTCGTTTCTCTCATTTAAGAAAAATTGACGCAGAAATGTTAAGTTGATTATATATTGTCAACTAAAAATACCAAAACACAAAAATGAGGTTAATTCGAGATTGAGTCGAGTGGAGTAATCTCGTGGTAACGACTTAGAATATGGGGTTAGACTAGATAGATATAGCCTGAGGTGTATACTCGGTCATTTCATAGGTTGTGTTACTTACTAACTTGTAAGTGTTGTATCACTGTTCAGTGCTATCAACTAAACGTGCGAATAAAATAGCTTTTCCATATATTTAAGGCGGTCCAGTTTTTATCGGCAAGTGGTAAACAGCCTGTAAAACTTGTAAGTTTCTGCAGTAGTTACTGTGAAGTTGACTGCAAGTCGCTATCATTTGTTCTATGAGTTTATAAATGATATTTTATTTTATTTGGACAACCAATAGCAAAAATTTCTTATATTAAGTATCAACATAGGTAATTTTAACTTATTTTAATTTGTGCTCTTTTCGTTTTATTATGTTGTATTTTAATTTTATAAGTAACTTACTTTATTAAAGCTGATAAAAGTTAAAAAATGGCGTAGGTAAAGCTTCATTTTACAACGTTCTACTGAAACCAAGCAGATAACTTGATTATTGTTTGTTTATCTCTTGTGGAATATCTCAGTTGGTAGCTTGCATTGACTTAACATTCAACACAGTACCTGCTTAGTGTTTATTATTTAAAAAAAATATATACTTAAGTAACGATTTTAAGTGAGAAAATTACTAGGTGGTAGGACTTTTCTGCAAAGTTCGTCTAGGTAGGTACCACCGCTCTGCCAGTTATTCTGCCGCCAAGCCGTAGTGTGCAAGCACTACTGTGTTCCGGTTTGAAGGGCATTGTAGCTAGTGAAATTACTGGGCAAATGAGACTTTATGACCTGATTACACAGTGTAGTAATCTGATTACTAGGCTGTGTGATGTCTCAGGCTGACGTGCGCAGTGCAGTGTCACACAAAACTTTATCATTTTAAAGTTCCGAGTAACACTGCAACTGTTATGGACGGCCGTGTCTCTTAACATCAGGTGAACGACTAGCTCGTCACGTCATTCATTCACATAAAAAAAAATTTTGAACGTGCATAAAACACTCGTTCCGCTATTTTGCTATTTAAACTGTCATAGTTGTATTATAGCAGTATAACTAACAGTATTGTAATATATACTTAGGTAAGTATGTGTATGGTGTTAACCACAAAATTTTGTGCCAATTAGTTTTATCAACTCATTCTTATTCAGATATGTGCCTGTATTCTACAGTACGTATACGCTTATGTATACCTATACATACTAGTTAGATAAAAATGAGATGATTCACGCCAATGTTACGTCTATTTTATGTGGTGTGAATCAAATATTGCTCATACGATGCCTATATAGATCTGTATCGTCGTATATGCCTTGGATGCTTCCAAGTGCTCTGACCTTCCCATTTTATATTCATTTTACGCCCGATTCGCACCCAAATCTAAGTCATAAAAATTATTTATACGGTTCTCTAAAATCAGATCAACATGTTTTGAATAATTTGCAGGAAATATAAAGTATTTTTGAAACCATAAAGTGATGCTGATGACTTGAAATATCTTCAAAAATGGATTTCTATTTTGTTGGTTTTTTGTTTATATTCCAAATATCGTAGCAAATGCCGTCATTTCTAATCTGGTTAACATCTAGACATAATAAACATACCTACTTGAATGATCACATTATCTTATTAGCTATATAAACGAAACGATGCTTTGCCATATAATTTAACCGTATATTACCTGCAAAAAAGACACAATTAATTAGAGACCATCTTTTGATCTTGTTGAAGTCAACGAAAAGAAACTAACGAGTAGTATAGATGTACAATGTACATAATGCTGTGTTTTCCAAATTTTCGTCATCCAGTCGTAATAATTCGTATCTGGATTTTGTCCAAAGCAAAAGTCACAAAACATCGTAAAAGAGGGAAGGAGTTTGCCAAATTTTCCGTGACGTACCGTTTTAGTCATGGTTACTCTTGACCTACTTGGAAATGTAGGGCGGATCGTTGGGGCCGCCCAATCAGAGCCGCCCAGGGCTCGCCTAAAAATGCTCACTTTGTATTGTATGGACGAATGGACACCTACTGATTAATATGAGTAGATATATCTACATTTAGCCATAATTGAAAAGATGAAGTACTTACCTACTGAAGAAATTAATTTTTAAATTGGACTATAACTTCGCGTCCTATTTTGCTAGAACCTCAGAATATCCAAACACTTTTGCCTCGTAATAAAATAAATAAGTGAGGATGTTTCACACAGCGTCACCTAGCCCCAAACTAAGCAAAGCTTGTACTATGGAAACTAGATATCTGATAGAATACTTGACTTTTTTGTTTGTAAATACATACATAGCATACAATATATCCCCCAGACACAGAACAAACATCTATGTTCATCACACAAATGTTTGTCCTGGGAAAAAGTCGAACCCACAGCACAGCCCTTAGTTGAGAAGGCAGGGCTACTACTAACTGAGCTATCACAGGCCCGTCAAATAGCTAGTAATCGCTGCAGCCGTATTTAGGTAAGTACTTACATACTAATATTATAAATAAACTACCCAAGCTTCTTACAAGTAGGTAGTTGGACTAATTGCTCATCAAATAAAGGTAGAGCTTCAAGCTTTACCGATAGCTTCCCGTCACCGTAATTGTCGTTGCTTTATATGGCTTACAATGCTTCACTTAGCACATTATTAGTAGTGTGAGACCTATCCGTAAGACTAGCACT
This sequence comes from Ennomos erosarius, assembly GCA_963580505.1. NCBI lineage: Eukaryota > Metazoa > Arthropoda > Insecta > Lepidoptera > Geometridae > Ennomos > Ennomos erosarius. The sequence goes on from OY756988.1 coordinate 9,630,159, forward strand.
GGCCTGTAGTTCCACTCACTTGGGTTTTGTTTTACCTCTACATTACACATGTGGGGTCAGGTAACACGTCGACACTATTTTTAAATTACTATTTTTTTTTATGAGAATGAATGACGTGACTAGCTAGTCATTCACCTGATGTTTAGCGACACGGCTGCCCAAAACAGAGGCAGTGTCACTAGGAACTTTAAAATAATAAAGTTTTGTTTTGTTTACTATTTTCATTAATTCGCTTTACTTTATTATTCGCGCTATTCCGGCTGTGAAACTTTAAATTTTTGCTGTCCTTGTTATTTCAATTTATATGAAAGGGACAAACAAAACCTTTGGAACTGTCAATTGGATTTATTTGGGGTTTTTTACACAGAATTGACATCATTATGAGGGGTTTGTATCCACAGATACAGGGATCCGATTGAATTGGCCGCAGATCTCGGCGCTTAATTTCATTGAAAGTACTAAATTGTCTTGGCTAGACACACACAGCACTATACGTGTTAACATTTTTTAAGTACCTACTTAATTAAGAGTTACCTATTTGAGTACTCTCATTAAATCGATCAAAAAGATGTGTTTTAAAAGTTTAAATTTTTATGAACACTGCTGGCGTCTTGCATTAAAAATTCCTATCAAATGTATAATGCATTGTTTTGAACAAGTAGGTAGGACCACAGATATTAAAATAGTAGGAAGCTACCTATTTAATTAGCTTCTCATTGAAACTTCATAGAGTAGCTACTAAACCATAATACATCTAAAAACGTAACAACATAACACAGTTTAGACTCTAGTGTAAATACCAAATGCCATATTCTTTTAAGGAAGGTATTACGAAATTCAACGCTGAACAAATATTGGCGAACAACTGAAAAGTAGTACTATAATATTATGTTTGGATTCAGTTTTGGTGGGATGTTTGAACTGTAGGTAAATACTGGCGGTAAATATTGTGTAAATTGTGCACGGAGGTCAGTAACTACTCGCCTAAGTTGAGACTTTACTATGAATAAGAACTTCCTTCACAGTGTTTCTGTAGTTTATATGGCGTGAATTGTACGTGAGCTAATTACGCCTTGCTGGATATTTAAATTAAATAATAATGTCACGTATTTAAAAGGTGGATATAAGGACAACTTTACCTCGATCTCGCAACGTAGTAGTTGATTCGAACGCAGACAAGTGGGTACCTACTAACAAGAAAAAATGCGACGCTGATAAAATGAATTTAAATTACTTACCTACATTTTTATGCTTAAAATGCTAATTTTATAATTACTTCAACCAACATAGTTACTTACATCAAATTATTTAAAAAATACTCAACTTTAATTATTTATACTTGTAAAAGTACCTAACTATATAGGTACGTATAAACTGGAAAATTACGAAATGACTGTTACTATTAACCTTCAAAAGCAAGTTTTCATCCCCTTCCTCCAACTAAACACTTTTGCTGTTAACTAGAACGCCTACAGCTAATACCTACTCTCTGTAAGGAAACCCCGTAGGCTGTATTAAGTAATTAAACTGTAAGTAGCAAGTAAGCTTTGAAACCTACGCACAACTCGAGCAGTGTTCACGGTTCACTAATAAAAGGAAAAATAACTTTCTGCGAAACCTATTCACCTCGCTTCACTCAAATTCCAATTCAAAGAAATCTAAGTTGGTCGTAACGACCTTTAAAAGTAAACGTGGGCGAATGTAGTTATTTTTAGGATAACTCCAAAACATTGAGAGGTAATTGTACTCGAAAAGCGGCTTTTCCATCTTTTTTGTCTAAGGTTTTCATTATTTACGAGAATGAAGCCCAACCTACACTCACTGCTTCTCAAGTTTTAAGGCTGCTTATTGTTTTCTAAGCTTGAGACCATTATCCCCTTACCTTATTGCCCTGTCTGCCCACATCAAAGGTAGGGCGCTTATAATAGACCAACCAAATTAATTCATGCCATCAATCATCCAGGATTGAAAGCATCGCTATCCGTAGGTACAAACGCTTGATTTTTACAGTTCCTGTTTATTTATTAGGTTGTACTTTGTACAGGATTTTGATTGACATTATAATCAGTTCGTACAAAAATGTTGTTGTTGTTATTCCTGTTTCTTATAATTGTCAAAATTCAATCAACTTATGAATTTGTACAAATTCAGCATTTCGTACAACCGATAACATTAAAGTAACATTAAAGAGATTGTGGCTAAATTGTACGAACTGAGTATTCGTACAATTAGTGTTCAAAGACAAAAAAAATGAAAAATTTGTATGGATTGAGCATATTTTGTACGGATAGCAGTGCTTTTCCAGGATCAGTAACGATCTCGGATTTTCAACGACTTTAAACGTATGACGTGGTAAGAAAAAAAATTCTCGAAAAACTCTCTTGTACCACCGTACCACATCACTGTGCCAGATATACTGCGATCAAGCAATATACAATTTGTGTTACAGTTCAAAGGGCACTGTAGCTGATTGAAAGTACAGTGCTAGCAACGAATAAGGAGAGATATGCTCAATGTTTCCCAACTTCCCAACGATATCACTGCTCTACCTCAATTTGCGTAAGCAGAAAAGAATCACACGTGGCCGTACCGATTGCCCGTCCATTTCCGCTTGTCATAGCAAGTTCTATTTCAGAGCATCAGCTCTGATTCGACGTTTTGCCTATTATGTTTCCTATACTAAACTTTTACATACACACAGCATAGTCTGACATTTCATTTTCACAGTTAACTTTTGGTTTTAGCTTTTTTGATAACAGAGATATGTTACGGTCTCATAAAATTCATCGGCTTCCTAAGGATTCCTTTCATTCAACTATTTCCACTTGACTGAACCATCGTATGAACCCAGGCCCTGACGGGAAAAGTAGGTAGAATTTTACTCTAACATTCCCTAACCGCTACGTTACTGACAGAATAATTATGTGAAAGTACGAGGGTTGGCAAATGTTTTCAAGATCATAAAACCATGCATTTTCGTTTTTGCTTCAACGGCCTTTTTAGAGCCTTCAGTAAAATATCCTCTTCTTCTTCTTTAATGGCTTTCTATCGCTTTTTTTGCAATAATTCTGCCAATATCAAGTGAGTAAAATTTGTACGGTTATGTCAAGTCAAAGTCATATTTTGTCAGTCAAAACGCCAACAGTAAAATGGTGGAAATTTTACAGAAGGCTCTAAAAAAGACCGTTGAAGCAAAAAACGAAAATGCATGGTTTTATGATCTTAAAACCATTTGCCAACACTGGTGCACATTCACGAACACGTAACGGGTAATAATCCACCCTTATTACACATCAAAGTTTAAGATACACTAGTTTTGAAAAATAAATTCAAAATTCACAACCGCCATTGTCGGATTTTCTTCAAAGACCAAAATATCCTCAATTTTACTGTTGGCGTTTTGACTGACAAAATATGACTTTGACTTGACATAACCGTACAAATTTTTCTCACTTGACATTGGCAGAATTATTGCAAAAAAACGATTGAAAACCATTAAAGAAGAAGAAGAAGAAGAAGAAGAAGGTAATTATATAGAATTAAAATATTTTTAAGTACTTATAAATAAAATTATTTGATTAATTCGTACCTAATTTGACAATTTATTTATAATTTACGTGACAAAAAGGTACCTACAGTGCATAAAATAAAGATTCCCATAAACTTGGTATAACAGTAATTACCACGTAGCTAATAAAAGGGTGTAAAACTCTATACTCTAGTTATGGAGCTAATAAAAAAAGGAGGAGGGAATCCCGTCTGATCCGAAACTGAAGCACCCTTAGGAAGCCGGAACGCTTTGTATGTACGAGCGGGGCACGCACACACTCACATCATAGGCAGCCGGTCGCCATACTTTCATCTGACACACATATGTAATATGTCCGCCATTTTGGGCTTCAGTTCCATGTCAATCAAAACTCAATGCTTCTTTTTTTTATTTCATCCATGACTCTAGTGATTACATTTTTCACATTTCAAGATAAAGAGCCGCTCTAAGAAAATTTAAATGAAAATAAAAAGACGAAAATGTTGATTAGTCTACAATAAAAATTGATGATTTAAGATCAGTTTGCATGTGGAATAATCCACCTTGATTTGGTGCAAGGTCGCCGTTCTCCGTTTATCACGGTTAGATCATAGTTAGGCAATCCGTAGGATGCACGCTTGAGGAGCGAGCTGAGGGCATTATCCAAGCGTGTCATCTTGGTTATGAATTAAAATTGGTATAAACTTGACTATTCATATCAACTGGACTTCTGATAAGTAGGTATTATTTCCGGGTACTTCCGTCCTACTCTGTTCATTGTTTTATTCTTGTCTTTCACGCAAAAATGACGTAACCAAGTTGTAAGTATGCAATTTGTACTTAATTCGAGGTTTAAATGGGACATAAGTGATGAAAGTATTATTGCTCTACAGATATTATAGTACCATGGACACATTACTGAATATGTTATTATTACGTAACCACGGGCAAAACCACTTCCCGCGTGTTACTGTTACTACTGATCCCTTCGATAGAAAGTAGGTACCGTAGCTGGGGGTCTAGCAATGAACCCAATCGCTAACGCTAATGCCTCACGCTAATGCCTCACGCTAACTCCAAAAATGTATCAAAATGACATTCGCTACGGAAAGTTAGCGATTTCCGAAATGTAATTTCAGTACATTTTGGAGTTAGCATTTGGCGTTAGCGTTAGTGGTTGGTATCTTTGCTAGACCCCCTGTAACACTACAGAATAGATATGTAGAAGCTAATACGAGAAAAAAATTTTGTATTACAATACGTAGGAAAAATAAAGAAAAATTAAGAAACTTATGAGTTCTAGTTGGAAAACAAAAAAAGCCGATGAAACTGCGGAGCACCTATAATTAGTTTTAGCATAGAGAATGTATTTGTTTGAAATCATCGTAAAAAAAAAATTTACTTTAAAATTAATTCTCAAATCTACTCGCAACTATTCCATAGTCTTTCTCAAGATAAACTCTCTTTCGTAAGATGCATCCACCGGATTACTGTCTCTAAATATAGGCCAATTCCAGCTTACAGCGGGGATGTGCAAATGTATTCTATATGGGTCACCGCAGCCCATCACAAATAACCCGATCGGAATGTCCCTGCAGTTTCGAAACCATACATATAATTATAAAATGTTACCATCTGTCCATACATCCTTTTGTTTGTTCGTTTATAACTTGAGCTACAGGTCAGATTTTCATGCGATGTTTGTGTTCAAAGATGTAAAATCAGGTCATACTTTACACTTATTTTTTTTTGCTTAAAACAGTTGGATCGTCAGATTATATTTATATTAGTAGGACTACTTAGATAGCGCAACCTTACCAACAAACTAATATTAAATTGAGGGTTTTGTTTTTTTCTATCAAGTTTGGGCTTTGTCACTCACCTACCATTAGGCGAGACCGTGGTCAAATATAACCTCTCGTAAATAACAAAAAATAATTTTATACCAAAGTGAAATACAGCCTGTATAATTAAAGACTCAATTTTAAAAAGAAAAAGCCTACTCATTTAATCCGTAAGAGAAATAAAGGTTTAGCTTCACGACTGTTTCATCCTCAAGCGTGACATGGTTTATTTATAGAGGGTGCACTGTGAGTCCACTCATTTTACATTTCACGCGATTATTTTTGTTTACACGAACGGGAATGCGTTGCTGACGCAATGCGATTGTTGACGCACGTTTTCGCAAAATCGACTCCATCCTGCTACCTCAGAAAATATGTTGAACGATTCAAGTCCTATCGGCATATCAAATCAACAAATATTTTAAAGCCTAAATACAATTTAGCTAGCAAGCATAATACAAGCATAATACTTAATATAATTTTTTTATTCTAAGTATAAGTAGTTCAATTGATTACTCCCGCCCGGTGACGCTGTAAAGGTTGGTAGAGGCCAACAGCATAAGCCCGTTCAAAAAAATTAAGAAGCTATTGTGACTTTATAGATTTTTAATATCACTAAGTTCAATGAAATATTTTGCGTTTGTTCGTATTAAACCAACTTTTCAAACTGACTTATTTATAAAAATGAATATTTGTTTACGTACTGGTTTTATGTATGGAGTAAAACTATGGTTGAAACTAGGTAGGTGCCTAGATTAGTAGTTAGTGTTATCTAGATATCTGCTCGATGAAATGTAAAGGTATAAAAATCAATATGCGCACGCTTACAATGAGATCGACATCGACATATAGCAACAATCAGTCAATCGCAAAATATCACGAGCATCTCTCTTCTACCTCTACTGAATATTTCAGGTATCGGATATACCTGAAATATTCAGTAATCTGAGTTATAAGTAATTTTACTCTAAAACAGAAGCGCGCGACTTACCCGTTTTATTGGTGAAACAGTAAATTTTCCGGAAAAAATGTATCTTATGTTGACGACCAAAATATAAGCAATCGATGTCCAAAAAATTAATAAGACGTGCCTATAAATTCTTGTAGGTACTAACATTTTCCTAATTACTTAGTTATTTAAACAATAAGATGTGAATTCAAACTAGGAGTTAGCACAAAAAGTGCATCTGTTAGGTTGTTCGAGCCGCCCATAGCGTTTTGTTCGTACTTTAACTACATAAAATTGTTGTGTATCTAACGTATTGTAAAAAAATTGACGTATGTATAACAAACTGCCCTTGGTGGTTTAGTTAACACCCGGTGATTGATACTACAAACAGCCGTAATAATGATTCTTTATACGGTGCTGATATGCTCATACAGGATATAATAGGGGGCGCTAACACAACTCATTAGCAAATAGCGGGCACAAGGAAACCGGCAGGATATGCCTGTAGCTACATAAAAAAATTAACACTAAATGCAATAAAAATATTTGTACGCAAGATAGGTATGACAGACACTTTATTTTTAATAATAATAAGCTTTTTTCTTTATTTCAGGTAGATTTCAAACAAGGTCAACATGACTGTCGTAACGAATCCCGCGCACACAGAATCCTCTGATGAGGAAGAGGAAGTACCATGTGTTAAAATACCGGACAGCGACATCTGCATAGACTATGGCGGGCTGGTGCTTGACGAAAACGCGCGCTTGTACGACAACGAGCGGCAAAGTGACATCACCTTCGTGGTCGGCATCAACGATGATACGTGGCGCTTCCCGGGCCACCGGCGAGTGCTAGCCGCCACCAGTCCCATCTTCGCCGCCCTCCTTAACATCAAAACAGACGTAATCGTCGTGGATTACGTTGACAAGAGAGGGTTCGAACAGCTGCTCCGCTACCACTATTGTGAGCCCACGCAGCTCAATTCCGTCGCCACTGCACGATGCACGCTTGACGCCGCTCACAAGTTCCTGTGCCCACCGCTAGCCGAGCGATGCGCCCGGCGCCTGGACGAGATGCTGGATGCGGGGGTCGCCATCGAGATCCTACGTGATCTGCGTTATCTGTGTGCAAGATTACCCGGAGCTGCATCCGCGCCACCGTTGCCGGCGCTCTCAGACGACGCAGCCGCGCGCAGCCTGGCGCAGTGCTCACGGTGGTGTGACTCCTTAGCGCATAACACCTTGCTGGTTCTCGACGAAAACGCCGATGCCGCTCTAATGGACGAGCGGCTCGAAGAACTCCCATACGAAGACCTGTCTCTCATAGTGAGACGAGAAACGTTGCGCGTGTCAAGCGAGCTCGTGCTAGTGGAGGCTCTGTTTCGGTGGGCAACGGCTTTTTGCAAACGCACCAAAAGGGAGCTTACTCCGGCGAACAAGCGCGCGGCTCTCGGAGCTCTGTCTTATTGTCCGCGGTACCTGTTGCTCTCGGGGGAGGAGCTGGATCGAGCACTTGGGATGGAGTTGTTGGAGCCGATGGAGCGCGCACTGGTGATCGCACGTGCGCGCAAGCTGTCGGCACCAGTGCCAGTGGGTGCGGAGCAAGAGAATCTGCTGCGGCGCTGGGCGCGGCCGCGGCCCGCAGAGCCGGCCGCGCTGCCAGTCCACCTGAGCCCGCGGTCAATGCCATCGGTCGATGACCCCGCACCTAGCCGGCTGTGCGCGCGCCGCAAGCGCATCAAGCAACCCAACTTCGAGCCCGACGACGACAAGCCCAAGGAAGGCTGCTGCGCCTGCTTTGGCGATGGCATCTTAAGAGCTTTAATTTGCTTGTTTGACTGAACTCATGGTTATGATCAAAGGAACAAAGTGTGATGTGTGTGGAAAAACAATAAGGGTGACACTAATGATCGTGTAATCTGGCGTATGAGGGAAAAACGCCTTCTTTTGTATTTTTTTATCGAACTTATAACGTCATTCTAGAACTTTTTACAAAATATTATTATTTCAATTTTACATAAACGACGTTTTATATATATCTTAGTTATGTATAGAAGTTTAGGAAATAAATTTACTTTAGTCAAAGTATTGTAGCTTTTGACTGTTCTATCTTACTATTCTAGGTATACTAAACTTATATAAAGCCTTAAAAGCTCTTCGTATATTTTGATAGGTAAGCTTAATTGGCAGCTAATAGCAGTCGCCACCATAGTAAAAGAACATTGTTTTTGTCACTCTGTTTTTGTGTTATTGTTATATGAATCTTATACCAAACGTAATGTTTTTTGTGATAGTATCAATAATAATATAAGTAATTTTAAATATTTTAGCGTACGGTTTGTGTTTCCTAGATAATATCAGTGTATTGATTTTGTACTGGCTACCTACTTTATTCAGTGCAGATTTTTTTATTTGTGTTCATAAATATGTTATTTATGATATAAGTTCGTCAAAAATTTCGAGTACCTACCTAGTTCCTGAGTCGAAGTAGTTTACAACATCCAAAAAATTAAAAATCTGTAAGTACTTAATAACCCCAATATTTATATTGGCTGCTCTAATATTGTGGCACTTACCTATATATTCAACTATAATTTTGTCTATGTGGTAAGCATGTGGAAACCGCATTATTTTGTCCATATACTTACTTAATCACACAAAAGTTAGGCGCAATAAGACGAAAATTGTAAACTGTGTTTTGAAAATTATGTATTGCAATTGCAGTCACAGAATTCGCCCTATTGACATAGGTCAGTCTATGGTTATACAGTTTATAAACACAACCAGCTGCTAATTTTGACATAATACATCACGACTAAACAAATGGGGTACATGTGACTAGAATAATTTTATTTCCCATTGAAATTGATATTTATTATGATCGAAACGTGTAAGAATATGAAGCCATAAAGAAAAGCTGTTTTTATGTATAATTAAAGCCATCTTAATGTTGCCTTGAAAACCTTGTTAGGTTAATTTTGGTTGCTTCGTTTTAGTCAAATTATTTTAGCATTAATTCTTCCTTTACTGAAGGGTACTTTAAACTAGTCGTATTATAAGTACATAGCTCTGAGATTACTAAAAACCCAGTGTAGTTATCTCGGTGAACAGTGGGTAATGTTCAATGAGTCTATACATAGGTATATCCATGGAGATAGAATGTACGAATTCTAGCTCTGTGGATACACCTAACTTACCTACTTGTTACTAATAGGTGTAACTATGTAATAAATACTTAAGTGTTCAATGTGTCTACATATATCTATAATAAGTGTGCCATATTCAATGTGGTTAGTTTAATTTCATTAATAAATAAAAACGATGTAAATTACGATTTTTGTCCAAAACTTGGTGTGGATCATTTCGAGAGATGCTCTCGCCCTGAAATGCGATGTTTAGAAAAATTAGAAAATGCTTTTTATGTAATTAAATTACTTATTTAATATATGTATCCCTTTGCAAGATTTCGAACGAATGGCGAAAAAAATTGATGTTTTCTTCCATTTTCAAAGCATTTATATACGCTCCGATAATTTATAATTGTTCTTAATCCATGAATGTGTCGAAATGATTAAAGAAAAATTGATGTTTCAGCTCTGAGCTGCTCTTAAGTATCCAAATTATGTGGAAATATACGATATTCACATAAATATTCATTTTATTTACCCAAACGATTATAGTACAAAATTAAATATAAATTCTAAAACTTAAAGGTATTTATTACAGTTTCACCTTCGTCAAAGAATTCGTAGCTGATTTTGAATGATCACCTCTGGCACAAAAGAACTATTCAATCTCCAGAAATTCAACAATACAAAAATTAAGTATCCTAAACGTTACAGACAAGAGATTGATTTCAATTGTTATTGTTCAGATGTGAGTGATTGTTGAGTCGAACACTTCCTGCTCTTCAAATATTATGTTCGGTTGCGAGGGCTGTAAGCTTTTTCTAGACTGCAGGCTGTGTGGCTCGCTACCGGCCGTTGCCACTTCGATTTTATAAACCTTGTCCATCATACCTGTTAGGGCAACCTCGGCTGAATGCAGATCGCTACGCAAGCCAATCACTGTCTGTTGAAGTTCAAGCATAGAATTAATTTTCGAGTCGATTTTATTAAATTTTTCTAGTATCGAGTCCCGGGCTTCTGCCATGTTTGTGACTTCTTTGACGATCCGGGAAGACATTTCGCGGTTTAGCTCCTTGAGTTTCTTATCGAAGGTGTTGTCTTCGTAGGTGTCGCGGTGCTTCTTCTCTCCAGTGTTGGTGGAGAGAGTGCGGTATTTGTAGCCGGCGCTACGTGAGGTGTAGCAGCTTTTGTGGAAAACACCTGACATTACCACTTTTAATGGCTAAACTTCATGCACTGTGGATGGTAGTCATTTTAGAATTTATATCTAATATACTAGGAATTTATAATGACCTATTTTAGGTAGATGTACAATTTTCTATGTAAAAAGCATTAATATTATACTCTGTGAATTTACCTGATAAATTGCCATTTTGACCTATTGGCATGGGATCACAGAGTATCACAGAGTACATTAGTAAAGACTGAAACATGGGATCCACAAACTGTAGAGGGTCGATGGGACCTATTTTGACGGCTGTGACATGCTAAATAAAAAGAAAAAATAAATTATGATTCCTGCATTCCTGCAAAGGCCAACGAGTAGGAGGACGTGGGTAGAATTCCGTCGCAGAACGCCATCTGTTGGAAGGTTCCCGCGGCGCGTAGTCAGACACATTTATTAAACTCTCTTTTCATTCACTTGTTTTTAGTGCGATGAACTGTCTAGAACACACTGCGAGGAACCTTGTATTATAGCTTAGTTCCTCTAACCACCACCAGATGGAAAGCGTATGGATTCACCGTCGCGTCGGCTGTAACTTCAGAAGGTATAATAATGATAAAAAAAATTAAATAGAATAATAAAAAATGTTGCCAAGGACTGTTACACTATAATATAATTTCCAAGGAAAAAATCCTAATTAAAAATTTATAGGCAATGCTATATTTCATTTTAAAAACAAAATGTATTGATTATAAATTATTGATTTTAAAACAAAATATATGAAAAATACATTTGGATAAGGTATACAAGAGGTAACAATCTCTTAATTTAAATAACTTACCGTAATTATACCTATTCTGTGACTTTAGTTAGCAAAGATCCAAAAACAGGATAATGTGATTGCAAGTTTGGACACTACTTGCAGTCAGCGCCACCATCAACGTTGCGGAGATTTCTTGAAATTACAGTGTAGATGTAGACTTCAACGAAACGCTACGCGCAGCTCTACGAGCTATACCTCCGAAACGACGTGGAGCGCAGTCTTTTCGGTAGAGGGCAGTAGTAGTTTTTTTTGGGTTTTTTTACAAGAGAAGTACCTACAAAAAAATAGTAGGTACTAAGAAGGACCTATGTGAAATAATGTAAATAGAGCGAATTCTGTGGTAGATAATTAGGTAATTTATGTTGCAAAAGGATTACGTAGGCAGGTCCTACCTACATTTTCGAGCAACATTATTTGGTACAAATATATTGTTATTAGTTTCTATATAAATTAATAATGTACTTATGTACTTACGTAAATGTCTATGGCACCGTCTTTTTGTAAAAACCGTTTGTTTATAAAAAAACGAAAATAAAACCGGTTATTTATAATCTATCGATTTATTGCAAACTAACAATTTGTCTTACAATAGAACGGATGATTTTTGATTATTTATAAATAGTCGGTGCCCAGGGGTGAGTTTATAAAACAACGGTTTTAGTAGAGTTTAATTGTGAACAATTTTTGCTGTAACTTTTTTAGTCACTAGTGGCTACTCAGTATGTAAAAACGACGAGCGACGCGAGGAGTGTTAGGTTAGTTTTGACCACACTAGAAGTACACATGTACAATAAAACGAAGTGATGCCGATTAATTATAAATAACCGAAAAATCGACCGTTTTATTGCGAGACACATTGCCTGTTTCCAATAAAACGACAGTTTATGAATAACCGCGTTTTTTTTTATAAACACACGGTTCTTACAAAAAGACGGTGACATACATATATAAGGTAGTAGGTAAAGGAACGCTTTCGACCAGGCTATAATATGACGTGTTCTAATAAAATGTTCATCCACGGTTGTAACTAAAAGTTTTGACTTTCAAATGATCTAAAATAATGAAAACTATCCAAAAATTAATAAAGGGAGGATCGTACATTGATATTTACTTAATAATTATAGTCATAGAAGAATTACGCTATTTCTATATGGTTATATAATATACCTACTTACATATTGTAATTTGACAGCGTTACCAAAAAATCAAAACAAACGCCAAAATAAATGTACCTTTTTTTATTAAGTACTTAAATCAAATTAGATATCAGTGAAGATAAAATTAGATGATTTAGGTACATGCCTAGGGCAACGGTAATCATTTAGTTTAGGTGACCTAATTTAATGAGACGAAAGTTACGCAAAAGGAGTCACATTCTACCTAATTTATTAATAATTACTTAACTAGATATTTACATGTTCAAATTAAATCTAAGCCAACGTTTCTATTCAGATGCATTTCTAATAGACCAAGACTATAAAAACTTGGACAAGCCGAATGGTCTTTGAAATGCTCAAACAATGCAAATGGTAATTTCAAAGGGACCTTTTCATAGAGCACTCGAAAACCTTGTATAAAAACTATGGTTAAAAACAATAATTCAGCCGTATTCTAAAACTACAATACTCTACAAAAACGTCGGTTGAACGCATTTTTTTTCCTTTTGTCCAACTGCAACAAAGAAGCAGCAGGTTGGATTTGGGATTCTCCAGATAAATTTATTTTTGATGAAGTGCAAAAGTCGTGGTAGTGTTCTGACAGTTTTCGGTAAAATTTGTGATTTGGACACAATGTGGGCACAATGGAGGCCGAAGGGTTTGGCACACATGGGCCCAATATGTCCATTGTGTCGATTGGACTGCGACTAATGTTGCTGTGAGAACAGAAACTCATCTTTAAACCACTTTTTATATCGATCTGGATCGGTTCTCACAGAGAAATGATTTAGCAGATATCAGTTTATTTTGTATGTTATGTAAACGTTTCGTATTTTGTACAAGATTACGATTCATTTGCGGTTCTATTACACTTTTCTTATAGGGTCATGTTTTTTATTATAAGCAGTCTTTTATTTATATTTGGATTTGCAATATGAAAGACAGGATATTACTATCCTAATCCTATAATATTACACACAAAATGTAGGTACCTACACCTACCTACTTATTATATTGCCAGATTAACGGTTGTATTATGAGAAAATATTTTAGACTATCTATCGTCCATTCATCACTATTCGATTAGGCATTTTACAGGAAAGTAACTAACCGTATAGGAACTTAGATCTAAGATAACCATTATACCTAAATAGTAATAAACAGAGTCATGATACCTCAATGCCCAATTATAAGTGTTTACTAGGCGTAACCTTGCAACGTAACCTAATTATTTCGTTACGTATTAATAAAAATTACATCAAAGTTGCGTACTTATGTGTAGGTAGGAACTATAAATTCTAAATAAAGCCCTACAAACCGTAAATTTTAGAGCCTATTCACTAGTAAGTGGCAATTTAATCTGTGAGATAGCAATTATCCGTATCTATTTGTGTCTCGGCACACCCACTCAGGAGACATTGTCGGCAAAACGGTTGGACCGGGAACAGGTACCTACCTGGCGAACAACAAAGTACTACGCGACAATCGTAGTACCGCTGCTATTGACACGGCACTCAATAATACATAACTCACCGCACCCAACACTCATATTCCTTTGAAAAGTAAGCGCCACCTCTCAAGATACTATTGACATTTTTTGCCTAAAGACGTAGTCTCGTAGTAAGTTTTTAGAAACAGGTCTGACGCCAGGAACAGGTAACAGGTTTTTATTTTATCGCTAGGTTCGGTCTTCCCCAAATTAAACGTCGGGCGCAGGTAGATCGGTTACGACTTGCGTGAATGATGTATTTAGATAATTTTTGTGTCGGTTCAGGTTCAGACGTAATTTTTTTATTCCAAATGAAATAGCAACTCCTTAAGTCAATTTGGTAGAGTGGGTAGGATAGGGTTTGTAAGTGGCAAATTTTCTGTCATAACCTAAAATGAGAATCTTTTATATCAGCACGCCCTAGAAAATTCGTAACCACATTTTCTTTGACCTATTATGTGGAAAACTGTAATGTAAATGACAAATCATGTTCATGTCATGCTCTGAACTCCGATCATTTATCAACGTATCATTTTCGACACATTTGGCTGATTAAATTCGGTCAAACCAACCCTTCAAAAACTTACCCCTAGACTACAATCTATTCTGTGCCTCTAGTCTCAACTCACAGATTAGAGAAAAAACAATAATTGACTATCTACTCCTAACCAAAGTCTGGATAAACATAACCCTACCCAAGTACTCACAGACCTAGACTTTTTCTGTTACACTCATATATCTATGGCCCTACCATACGTTACGTACTATAACTTAGTATGTTTGTAAACAAAATACGTAGTCAAGCTTAAACTTAAATTCCCGGTAAGTATCCATGGGCCTGTTTTGTGACAACGAATACAGTATATCATATTATACGTCTACTTACGTATTCCACACATGGTTCAAAAGGCACGTTCCTCAATCATGTCGTGAGGTCTCCGGCTACCAACTGAACATTCCAAGACAGTAATTCGACACCACTGACGTGGAATGGGAAAAAAGATGGAAAAAAGTATAGGATAGTAGAACAGTGTTGCCTCATCATGTTTTTGACGCTTTTCCGACATTTTTTGGAGATTATAACGCTTGTTTGCACTATGTAGGTACCTAGATTCAGATATGGTTAAGGTTTTTGCTAAGTTGTGCTTATTTGGTGAGCGTAGTCGATTACAGCTTTGTTACTCTTTTACGGAGAGCCCTTCCGAGACCCTGTAAAAGTCAAATCCATCAAGAAATTAAATGTAGAATACTACTACTTACTAAAAACTACTAGTTATACCTAGTTACTGTAGATTTCTTCACACACCTTAAGATTCTATCATGCTTTTCAGTTTTGTACTTACCTTATACAAAGCACCTATAACTCCTACTCGATCGGCGCTACTGGCGTCAGCGTACATTCACTCACCCAAATACATTTGAAAAATTAATAACCACATACTTATTTAATTAGGATTTCCAAGCTTCTCAAAGTACCTCTCTGTCGATAAACAGCAATTTCAGAGGTAACTAAACTTATCCTTTTGATAATCACGGTACGTTGTCCGACGCTCTATAGGCCTCGTAATAAAATGCGCTGACCTGACGAATAAAAAGAACCCAAAATTAGAATGTTGGCTATTTATGTAAGTACCCGTATCTCTTTGGTGTTTACAACCACACATAATCGCATTGAACCGTCAACCCGTGCTGCTATTGGTTGAAAGGCATTACCTAAGTATTTTATTTTGAATAACTTTTATAGAGTACGTTTTTAATAGTACTTATGGGAACAACCGTAAAAGTTTAAAACAGTGTTTTATAAAGTACCTATCAAAATATAATTTATAGTGGTTTTTAACACAAGTAAGTACTTTTACGAGTAGTTACAAATTTGTCTTTTAGGCACGGGTTTTCAATAATCAAATATAGTTATTAATTTCTTAAAACAAAACCGAATACCTAAGTATAATAAAAAAGGGAATTTGCTATTCGAGTACTGAAAAAAAAAATGTTTTGTTTTTGCCTTCAGTCAAAGTTATACTAAGGTAAGTTTTTTATAATTTGTTAATTCAATAACCATCGTCTGGCCATTAGAAAGTCACACCTGTGGAATTGAAGTATTACTTTTACAGCTTACAAAATATTTTCTACCTACATAAAGGAACTCTACATAAAGCAAACGTTTCCCTACATCGTAAGATTTGTAAGCCAATTAAAAAGTAGGTATTTCGCACCTATTGTTTACTATACCGTGTAGTGTGTACTGTATAGTTGTGTTGTGTTGTGACTAAGTGCTAAAAGGTTTTTCACTTAAGATATCAGTTGTATCGTCAGCGGAGTAAACAATAGCGCCAGGTCGCCTCCCTGGCGCCGCTACTATTACCTCACATCAATGGAAACGTCTTCCTCAGATAAATGAATAATTTATGACATATATTTGTTTTTCTGAGAGCTGCCAAGAGCCAAGATTGCTAAGGAATTTGGTTCCAAGATAGCTAAGTGGGAATCTATCCGGCATTCGGTAGTCTCTAGCATCGCGGCGTTCTTGTGGACAATGCTTGATGTTAATTCCCGGCGTAACAGCTCTAATTGGTCGTTTTTCACCGGGCGCGTCGGCTACGGCGGCCAATGGAGCAAAAAGTGGGTCCGTCGCGGAATGCGCCCGGTTGAATAACCAGCCGTCTGTTCGGCCGGCGACGCCGCGACGACCACTACGAGCTATAAACAAAGAAGCTGTTGCGTAAAAATACGGCATCTCAGGCATTTATATATAAACACGCCATTCCATATCGCAGTGATTTATTTATCGCCGACCGCCGAGTGCACTCTCCACTCAGCACAGTAGCCACATTTACGTGGACGCTTGTTTATTTTTTCTCGGATTATCGGAGTCGCGCCAAGAATGTCGAAATCATTCAGGCCAGTAAGTGGGCAGAGGAATTTGCCATTCATATCGCTGATGCCGTCAGAATAACAAAGTGGGCTTTGGGACAGATATCAGGGTTCAGCAATCTGATTGCAATTTTGTATAGCATTTAAATTAAAAAAATACAATTAACAGACAGACGGCCAAGGCCTAGACAGTTCTAGACATTCATCATCATCAAATGTAGGTATAGTATAAGGTAAAATAATAGGTAGGTGCATATATCAAATTAATTTGTACGGAACACTTAGGTACTCTATCTAATAGGTACCTACTTCAAAATATTAAACATGCGCATAATTTTACATTATGTGTTATATTGCTCTTATATTTTCGTACTGATTATGTTATGTTTTATTTTAGTCGGATTTTGCTAAATGTTTTTCCTGAGGCCCTAGCACGAACATTTACGCGGGAGTAAGTGTAACGTTAACGTAAGTCAGTTGTATGGGGCGCTGATCAAATGCCATGTTAACGTTACACTTACTCCCGCGTAAATGTTCGTGCTAGGGCCTCTGTTCCCTGTTTACCTAGTTTACGATATTTTTGATTCAAGTTCATTACAGTAAACATTATAAGTTTTAACCAATGTACTCTGTGCATTATAAGAGCCTAAAGAAAAATAGGGTTACGACAAAGAGGTATATTGCGGCTACGAGTATTTGTCTGACTATCTGATATTTCTGGCTGTCTGGCCTTAAATATAATTTTTATTCATATTAAGATTATCTATCTTCTTTCTTTGTATGATACATACTTTTTAAAAGTTTTACAGCCTCTGTGTGATGGTTGAGCAAGTTGGCTCCTCATAATCCGGAAGCGGCGGGTTCGATTCCCAAAATAGGACAAGTACTTATGTGAGCATAAGAAAAATTCTTGTTGTGTCTGGGTGTTGCGATCTTTTAACTAATAGTTAGTCACATATAATAATTATGTAGTTTATACAAAGAATATATGTATAATATTCTAAAGACCAAAGGCTTGTGTATATTATACATATTGATATAGTTATAGTTAGGTATTATATTATCTGGGTGGGTATAATATTACTTATGTTGTAGGCACTTATACTCGCCATCGCCAATGATCGTAGGCGACGGCGACGACCTGAAAGTTGTCAGATTGTCAGTTCAGCCACATATCTAAGGAACCCTTCATTGTCATTAAAAAATAAATAAATGAATAAATATGTGTGGACATTTTACACAGCGCCATCTAGCCCCAAACTAAGCATAGCTTGTACTATGGGAATCAGATAACTGATACAATACTTATATACTTTTTGTTTTTAAACACATACATAGAATACAAAAATAAATAATAATATTATATTACTTCGCAAAAATCGTGGTAAGGTATCTATAAAACGCCTGTAGTTTTTTCTTACTGTCATATACTATAATACTAAACAGCTATACAGTATACTTATGTACCTACCTACTGTCAATGACATACACAAAGCTGCCAATACCTACTATTACCTACGCTCTCGTAGTATATACTATTACTTATTTTATGCTAAAGCTGCGATATAAAGACTATTGTATTCGCCAAATATCAAATATCTACTCGTACACGAATGTAAAGAGGGTCAAGCCATAAAGTTTTACCTATTAAGTTTCTAAAAATGTATCTAGGGCCTTGGATAAAATTAGGTTCATGCTACCCCTAGATAGGTAGAGTTGTGTAGCGTAAGCGCAGGGTCAATATCCTTAATCCTTCTTCCATGCGGTTGAGCTTAAATCCATATTGTGTCCTAAAATCGTAGCTTACTCACACACAGTTCATGACTCCTCTTTTTGTGTGGCGCAGAGTCATACAACATTACAGTGTTTGTTTATGTTTATGGCTGTATGTACAAATTAATTTTCTTATTAGGCAATAAGGTAATTTTGTAACAGTGCTTCAGGGAATCTTTATTTTATTACATGCTGCATTGGTAAATAATTATGTAGGTATCGGTTGGCTGAAAATATAATTTTACATTTTCAGCCAATGCCCCGCTACGTTTATACATAGTAGTTTTTTCTCTAATCTGTGGTTTATGCACTAGGTAGAGGACCCAATTTAATGAAGTTAGTACTATAATGAGGGAAGTAAGAGGATGTGAAACATGTTCACGTGACGTGCGGCACTTTTTCACCACAATATGGTGCCGACTCCGCCCCATTGTTTACTGCGTTTGACAGTTGACGCTAGTTGACGACTGATGTACTAGCTCAAAATAACACCAGAACATGGCGGATTTTTTGCCGCAGGGCGGTCTCAAGTCACGTCAGACAAATTATTATCAAAAATGAAAGTTGGAACGAAATACTTGTCTCTTTTTAGCACGTTCAAAATGGTATTGGCTAAAATGAAATGCGGCTATTTTTGTCCATTCTTTAACGAAGTTGACCGTATAACTATAACATGTTCTGTGTAATTAGCTTTATGACACATCCTCTTACTTCCCTTATCTAAGAGTTAGTATTTCTTTTTCACAATTTTCTGTCAATGTCATCACAAATTCTCAACATTTTTTTATCTTATTTTCCTCTTGACTAGTATATTAGGTAGATATCTGTGTATTTTCATACTAACAAAATAAAAGGAAAAAGTGGTGTTTGAAGTATTCTTTTCATTTACGCAGTATGTGGCTTTCGCGTCAAAGCAGCGAATCGGAATTGGATGAAACATAAGTACAGATTACTTCTACCACCAACATTTAGGGTACTTTGAATCTCGGAAAATTAAGATTTCCTGTGGCGAAACCACAGGTTAGAGAAAAAAAATCTACTGGCGAAACGGGTAAGTTGACGTTGACAGCGCAAGGCAATACTATTTTTTTTTCTCTTATATTTTGGCTACCCACATATAGCGTATTTAGCCTGTGTCAAGTATTGTTATTTTTCATCGTTAAAGAATATATCACGTAAAGTCAAGTGTTAGTCATAGTCCAGTCTAAGTCAGGTAGTCGTAATCCAGTCTACGTCATGCTCCAGTAAAGTGGTGGCAACTTTACTAGAAGCTTCTATGGAATTTTGGAAGCAACACGAAAACTCACGTTTCACCACATTATCACTTGCCCACACTCATGCTCGTAATTCAGCACTTAATGCGTAAAACGCCACCAATTTTAAACATTAATACTGGAAAAAGCACAAGTTTTGAGAAATAATACAATGCAACGAAGTGTACATCTAGCAGGCTGCTATTTCTCTAATCTGTGGCTAGGCTAGTACCTAGTACCTACTAATAGAACTCCTGCTACTCCTGCTAGTAACAGGAGTTAGGTAAGCGCTTAAGCACTTTAGAAATATTATGATTTAATTTGGGTTTAACTCCTACAATCATTAAAAAATTTAATTCAAAATTTCAGACCAGTTCACGGAAAAAGCTGGTTTGTTAAATTATTAATTAAGTAGTGTACATATCATTTAAAAATACATCCTCTCGTTTTATGGTTCTTTTACGCGCCGCTCAGAGTACAATTGGCCAAACAGGAAGTCTGATGTTATTCTTACTGATTTTATCGTTCTCGTAACTAAAAAAGAAACCTTTTTATTTCGGTTAAGACACATGCAGAAATGACCCGATATTGCGTAAGCACAAAATTCACATTTTTGTCAGTTAAACTTTTCTAGATTATTTCTGGCATTAGAAATATTTTCTATGAATTAACCATAATCGATGTCAGCGTTTCTTTCTGAATTAATTTTCCATATTCTGGTATTGTCCATATTAAAGTAATCATAAAATAAGTTATGCTCAGAGCCTAATCTCAAAAGTCTATTTATACCTTGTAGCTATTTCAATTAAATTCCGACAATGTAAGAAACCTCGCTTAATTAATTGGTGGTTCCAAGGCTGCACAGGTCAATGACCTTGCGTCGCAGATTAGCACATAGCTATATTGTGCAGGCTATACTTCGCTGGCAACGTGACACCTTGCACGTTGCAAATAACAATAGAAGCTAGGAAATAGTGTTTTTGTTATTAAAATAGACCGTTTTGACTAATTCTAAGCCATATAGGTATTGTATGTATAGGTATGTATTATTCCTATTTCAATGGCATTTGTACATAATTTGTATGTCTTAGAGCTGCGTTTTCCCTCTCGCGCGCCTGCTTTGTCTATTTGTACAACCAGTTTCCAAACGAACGAAGCTCTTCATACAGAAATGCAACAATAATCTAAATATTCTTGCTCAAACATTGCGCAATACTCAACCTGAATATCAAAGTAAATCAAATATCATTCAAGTGTAGTTTAAAGTAGATAAAACTCAACTTTTCGTTTTGTGATTGTGACCTCAAAACTTTATCAAATTTGCAAATTAGCAAGAATTAATATTTTAACACATAAAGTGCTTATGCTTAAGTGCCAGTTCTATTTATAGTCAAGTGAGACACTTAAATGAATCGTGGTCGGCTCCGGTAGCTACTGAATTACGCCACAGATTATATAGTAGTCGTTATGTTATAGTTTGATCATGCTCATGGTGTATGAGCATGATCAAACTGTAACATAGCAGAGATCAGCCAAAAACTAGCCAATATAATTTTAGTAAATAAGGAGATGGAAATTTTTAGATAAGTTTATATCATTAGGTAGTACCTACATAATTAAGTGTTTGTTACGGCTGGGGTTCAGATGTCCGTTCACACACAGACAAAAAAAGCCGTATAGCCACACCATTCATTCACTTAGCTCATTAATATTTTTATTTTACTCACTCATACTCACACTATTTAGTTGGTTACAGCCGGATCATTGTTGTTCTTAAATCTTAAATTTTTATTTGATTAACGTATCATTTACAGTAAGAAAATAAAATAATGATTCATCACCATCGTCATCAGCCTGAAGATCGACTGCTGAACGTAGGCCTCCCCCAAAGAGCGCCATTTTGAGCGGCTGCTTGCCTCTTGCATCCATCGGCTCCCCACGCAAAATAATGATTATTTTATATTAATACATTGAGTTGAACATAAAACTGCAGAGAGAATCATTAATTTAATTGCCTGCCTTTTTACTTGGCTGAAAGTAACTGTAACTTTTCATCGTGATTATACTATAGGCTGCGCCTGCGCCGACGGCGACGGGCGCGCGCGCGATAATTGTCAGCAATCATTTGTTTATTGACGCTCAAACTTCGTTTCGCACTACAATCGTTACTGTATCTATTCTGGGAACTCTGTCTGTTAGCACGATCTAATTTCGGCCATACGTTACTAAAAGTTATAAACACTACGAAACGCTGCCTAGGAATATTAAGAGATATTAACTTTATACAGCGTTCACCCTATTTTCTAAATCTATGGGCATTTGTTAGGCATAGACCTACGCCATAGCCTATATCCTGTACCTGTATCTACCTGCTTTCATAATATGTAGGTAGAGTTTTATAGATAGTAGTAGTAGGTACCTACCTACATGTGTAACACTGATGAACTTTAACCTTTGCTGGTTCAGATAAATAAACCAGCCTACTACCTATAGGTACCTTAGTAGGTACCTGTTTGACAGTATACTCAAAGTTTGCTGGTGACTATCGGACAAACACAATGTAAGTACAAGATTATTATTTTTGACAGATTAGTTAAATTATATTGACGGCCTCCATGGTGTGGTGGTTGAGCAGATCAGCTCATAGCCCTGAGGCGGCGGGTTCGGTTCCCGCGACAGGACAAGAATTTGTGTACAGGAAAAAACAAAAGCGCAAATACTTGTTCTGTGTCTGGGTGTTGTGAGGTCCTCGTGATTCCGGGGTCCCGAGATACAGGGAAACCTAGTTAGGGTCCAGTATTTATGTATGTGATTGTTGGGCGTGATCTATTTCACATTTTTTAATCATGTACAAAAACACGAGTGTCTACCTACACCTCAACAAAAGTTAATCCCATTTTTGATCCCATACCTGGCTCATAGCTTGTTAGTTTTTTTGTCTTTAGTTTCCTAGTAGCTTACATAATGATGATGGTGACGCTGGTGATGATGATGATGATGAAAAACGTATTGATGAATAAAGCTGTCACATAAATAAAATTTATAATGCAATGTAGGTAAGTATACCAACATAGATGGCATAATTTATATTTTATGAAATAGAATGATGAGCTCAAAGTCACGCAACGAGCTATGGAGAGAGCTATGCTCGGTGTTTCCCTGCGAGATAAGATCCGGAACGAGGAAATCCGCAGAAGGACTAAAGTGACCGATATAGCCCTTAAAGATAGCAAGTTGAAATGGCAATGGGCAGGCCACATCGCTCGCAGAACTGACAACCGATGGGGAAGAAAGGTTCTCGAGTGGCGACCACGAACTGGAAGACGCAGCGTAGGCAGACCCCGCGCTAGGTGGACCGACGACTGGTGAAAACCGCGGGGAGCCGATGGATGCAGGAGGCGAACAGCCGCTCAAAGTGGCGCTCTCTGGGGGAGGCCTATGTTCAGCAGTGGACATCTACTGGCTGATGATGATGATGATGATGATGATGATGAAATAGAAACGAATATACGACGATAGGTCTTACTAACCGGATCCTATATCGATTCAAACAGCAAAATATAGAAATGTTTGTTTAAGCCATTAGCTATTCTAAAAACAGTTGCGCGACCCGGAACTAACTAATTTTGATTTTCTAAATGTGGAGAATCAAAAGTCACTTTGAGGAAGGAATTTATAGGTTTTAATTTAATATTTGTTTTCGATGTTTGTTTGGATGTGATTATAAGGGCTCATTTACATTATTGGCAGATACGTAGATGTTGGTACCTTCTCCTCATTAAACTCTGTGTGGTTGAATAAGTTGTATTCGGAAAAGCAAAAACCGACTATGACCAGCTAATGCGGTGCACGTGACTAGCTCGGATATACTCAGCCGCGTGGGATGAATAAGGACCACTGTGCTGGATTATGGACCATTTAATTAACTGATAAGCAATGATTTTGCACTGTTTTTTCATTTGCATTTCTGGATATCGAGGCTTTAGACTTACGCACATTATCCATCATTACCAATCATTTGCTGTCACCAATCACGTGTCCTATTTCAGATCTATTTTGGTTATTTCAGATGTGTTAGCTTTACTTCTATAAGTTCTATCATACCTAACCTAACTCTAAACTACCTGTATCATACTTATACGAAGAAGTTACGTATCTTTAATTTAGACTTTTCTTCGGTCATAAAATTGTCTACAACTTACCTGCTTATACAGGATGTAATTTAATTCATTAGCATAAATTGAGCCCATGATAGTACATCATTTATATATGATTATTAAAGAGTAAAAGTGTGTAAATGAAAATATTTTTATTAAAAATTATGAAGATTGCCGCGGCGCCTAACGCAGTTGGCACGGATGATTTTGATACACCTAAACGTTTTTATACCTTGTATGTACTAATTAAAAACAGTACTACATTATTTTAATTAAATTTTGTATTGTAGCATTTGATTAAGTAAGTTATTCCATTTTTTGGAGTTATTATTATTACTAAACCAATGTGTTAGAATTCAAAAAATTTGGTCCAGACGTAACCGGTATCAGGAGTAGGTACTTAGTTTCAAAGGATGCCAATGAATTCAATTACACCCGGTATTATACTGGAGTATACTGGAACCTGGGCACTGGAGTGGTACCTGCTTGGTAACGTGATGTATCCTCGGCCACACCATTGCTTACTACCTGCGTAGACCAATACGCTTTATAAAATATCTATGACCTTGAAACCTTTGGTATGAAGATGGAGTTCAAATGTTGGTTTCTGTAATGTAGATAGCATAGCATAGACATATACTTACTACCTGATTCCAATTAGGAAGGAGACTGAATGAAATGTAATGAATGAATCACAGGACTTGGTAATGAATCTATTCATCTTGGCCCATTCATTTCTGAGTTGGATGACGTAGTAAGGTCTTATAGGTCACCTCTTTTGTTTTAATCATAAACGAAACCATTTTAAGTCTGTGGTTTTAATTCACAAGCATATGTTTCTGAGATATTGTAGGTACTTTAGTTACGATTGTCATCGAGATAGGTAGGTTACCTACTGGCCGCATTGACTTATACAATCCAAATGATACAGCCTAAGTGTAGCGTGCCTAACTAAATGCTACACTGCTGCAATGCTCGCAGTATTGCACCGTTGAATATAGTATTTTAGCTGTGGCATAAGTAACACGGCCATGTGACTTTAAAAAACAAAAACGCCACCATATCTGTAAATATTAGGTATGAAAAGGAAATAATAGGCATGATTACGAAAATATTTTTTTTGATAAATGAATTATATTGTTTAAAAGATAAACATTTGTGAAAACAAAAATTAAATATCTAAAAATGACCAAGTTACAAGCATTTTAAAAACTGGAATAGAAAGAGATAGGTCAAACGGCCAGTGACGTCAGAGGAAGGTCGTTACAGTACCTCATTACTAAGCTGTGGTAGCTTTTCATACAATCTCTTTGGCATGTGACGTCACGAGTAGATTTTTCATAGTAACTGTGGGGGCGCGGCGCTGTTTCGCGAGAAACATTATGGAACGCAATAAACATTTGTATTTGTATTTGAAAGAGACAGGAGATGCCTCCTGTAGAAACTTTAAAAGCTTATTACTCCGTGATTTATCTACCGATTTTGCTTATTTTTTCAATTATTGCATTCATTTTTAATCTTCTTTACGAAAGTAATATTCACTTGTTCCTTTTTAATAGTAGTCATCATGCCTATTCTATGCCCTTTTCAATAGCCAATCGAAAGAACTTTTACTAAGTAGGTAGACTAAATAACTATATAAAAATAAATATCTTCAGTACTTAGTTGTAATTTTAGCCAATATAACAGTTATTGTAAAGGAATTTCCAGTTTCGGACAATGAGGAAAAATTCTCACGCAGATTGCGCTTTGCCGAAGCTCGCGTGAGGTGCCATGTGAGGCTTCCCGCTCTTCCCATGGGAACTACTCAAATCGTACGATGATCGATCGATGCACAGCACACCTCGTTCGACATTCCTCATTTAGCTATACTAATTTTTAACTTTAAACCATTTATAGATAGGTAATTGTATGAAAAGGTGAACGCATTAATCCTATTCTACCGTATATACTAATATTATCGTAAGTACTTCGTTTATCGAGCAGCCGCTCAAAGTGGCACTCTCTGGGGGAGACCTATTTTCAGCAGTGGATGTCCTGTTGTCCTCAGGCTGTTCATTATGAATATTATCGTATTTCATATTATAAATGCAAAATATTGTGTGTGTGAATGTGAATGTATGTTACCAAGTTTGATGAAAACCAGAGATATTAAAGTAGTAGTACGTGAAAACATAGTTTTACGTTTCAAACTAGGACCATCGCGCTAACTTGGTTGAAACGTCGTAGTAAATAAATGTTTTTAGCGCAATTAAGTACTGTGTGAAACTTAAAAAAAATTTGATGAAATTTGGAGCGCAGATAGCTTACAGCACGCTTTTATCCGTGGCTGAGAAAGCTGCAACTAGTATAAAAAAAAAACAAAACAAACTTCCACAAACTACCCACGAGTTTTTTATTAATTTCAAATTATTAACACTAACGTCAATTTATATACAAGAAGCATGCAAATTTGTAAAAAAGTACCCCCAGTTTTTTATAAAAGAAGTAGACCAGCCCCGACGGTATGAAACAAGATTTAATCACAAACTCGCCGTACCAAGTTCTAAGCTAAAAATGCATAGTTCAGGCCCCAACATAATGGCAGTAAAAATATACAATAAAATCCCAAAAGAAATTCTCACTGAAGAAAAAGAATCGGTATTTAATAATGTTTTGAAAGATTTTCTGATAAAAAAATGCTACTATAGTTTGACAGATTTCTTTAATGATAAAAGTAAGCCGTTTTAGTAAAAACACTGGGCAAAGATTTTTTGTAGATTTATTTAATGAATCGGCCTGGTCCTGGACCTAACTGTTAATGGGGTCATATGTCCTGCACACTCATACATACCACCTGTATTAAAAATATGTACATATGTTGCAATAAATAATTGAGTATTGAGTATTGAGTTTGTGACTCAACTATATAAGGTTTACAATTATGATGTTAATTTTACATCAGCTCTACATTTTATATAGCATCTCTGAGAAGAAAGTAATTAAGTAACTATGTAACAAGTGTTGCGTGATTTACATCGGCATCGTCACTTAATTTTATCTGTGATCTTCTCCTCACATTAGTTTGGATAAACAGCTAACTAATGCGATTTATGGGTGACAAAGGACCCAAAACATCACATAGTTATAACTGAATTGGAAGTGGACCAAAATATATACTATACAAGGTGATTATATGAACAGTTGTTCAAAGTAGAATTGACTTGACACCTTTTTCAGTGAACATAATTATTTTTGTTGGAAATCTCAGAAACGTAGAAACACCAAGTGAAAAAAGCTATTTGAAAGCTTAAAAGGTTATCTAAATGTCAATCAAAGTCTCCTTAAAACAATAAGACAAAGAGCGAGTCGGTATTCGCACCATGCTCCGAGCTGACCATAAATAGACGTTGTTTTGTCATCAAATAATAAAACAAGCTGGATTGCAGACGACAAAAAAAGGAATTGCACAAACGCTGCCGGCGGCGTGCTCAGCGGTGCTTTTATTACTGCAAGCGCAAAGGCTTATTTTTTAAAATTTCAATGAAAAATCATATACGTACACGATGTGTAAAAAACTGTCATTCCATCCGACGATTAAAGTAGTGTTCTCAGAAAGTGGACACGAGGAATGCAGCCTGGCGTCCACTTTATTAGGGGACCGTGTACTCGTGACAGAACCCTAAAACAATATCCGAGATCATAACGAAACACGATACTTTGTTGGAAAGCTAAGGATATCTACTTTGTGGATTCGAAGAAATTCAACCCATTCTTGTTCTCTCACATCAGTCGTATCGATTGTATCAGGTGACTGGCTGAAAATGGAAGCTTTATTTCCATACGTGGCCGTTGTATCCGACCGGTCTCGGAATGCGCCTGGTGCCACAGAACGTTCCATAGTTACTACGCATCGTACTATGAGGTGTCTTCCCACGAGGCATCGATGTTGTTGTTTTTATTTCACCTCTGTTATCGAAATAAGATCTTAAACCAGCCTTGCGTAGAGGGTTCACAGAGCGATAATGATTCAGGGTAGGAAACCACTGAAAAAATAGCAAATGGCATTGAACCCTTTTCAATTTTGGAACTTAGCATATTATGCATTTGGATTCCTCTAAGTATTATTATATTACAAATTCTATGGATGTTAAAAGGAACTGTTTTTATCTAGCTTCTGTTTTGTTTGCTTTGTTAGGCGACGCTATACAACGCTAGTTATCACTTACCACCATCGGTGAATCAATTACGACTCATAAGGAAGAGAGTACCGAGAAAATGCCGAGAAAAAACAAAACTACAAGAATAATTCATGCGATGCGCTCACAGCTTTACATTGAATGCTTTCAAATCACACAAACAATCGAGTGTACGCGCATGCCTTTTTCAAATATTTCTTTTTCTCATTTCGCCGTTTCCTTTCTTGGCTTAGTGGCACATGTTTTATTGATGGCGACTTCATTGATATGGCTGGCTCGTTCAGCTGGTGGGTGAGTGCCCACTTATATGAGCCGTAAAAGGACTAGCCTCGGCCATATGGGGAAGCCGTCACAGCGAGCATGCATTCATGCGCGCACCTATCTGGAGATCGAAGGCAATGAAACCAGGCAGGCGGTATTTGTATCTTATATTTAACAATCACAAAACCATGGCCGTTTGTATAATTTAGTGCGAAAAACGATTTCCTTTTTCCTTTTTTCTCTCGGCTGAATTAAAAAGGACGTGCTTGCGCGTGCGCGTTTGGGCAATGCGCACGTAGAGTCAAACGAGTCTTAGGAAATGTTAATTCATGCCTTGTAAGTACATGATGAGATTTGGTTGTTCATATTTGGAAGTTGAATTACGAGTTAGTTTCGAGAATTCCTAAGAAGTCTGGTTGAGTGCATGTTAATTAGCTTGACTTATTAACGCGACTTCTAGATAAGGAGCCGTTCTCAATTCGTTTTTTGTGTACGACGTACGTTATGCGATATCTCCGCCATTTGTGAACTGATTTTGACGATTATTTTGTTATTCTGTTAAGTCTTGTACTACAAGATAAGAACTGGAAATTGCTCGGTCGCTGGGTCGGCCTACGCTGCGTCTGCTGGATCTTTCTTCTCTGTCGGTTGTCAGCGCTGCGAGCGATGTGGCCTGCCATTGCCATTTCAACTTGCTAAAGCTATATCGTTCACATTAGTCCTCCTGCGGATCTTCTCAAAAGTGCTCGTATTCAAACTCTTCGTGAATTGGTTATTCATATCACATATTCCTAGAGAACAGCATTAGGAACCTACCACCAGTGTTCAGTGTTTCAGTGCTTCCTGACCTAATCATGTACTACTTACCTACTTTAAAGAAACCCAAGAACTCAAGGTACTTGTTAGTTGTCTGTAGATATCTTGATCAAAACATTAGCTTTGAAGATATCCTATTATATGGAGCTTCTCAAAGGGGCCGTTCATTAAATACGTTCGCATACAAGGGGGGGGGAGGGGTCTGGCTGAGTGTGACAAGATGTGACAAGGGGGGACGGGGGGTATACGGCAACGTGACGTTCGCCGTTTATTATTTTTTGACATGAGCGCTAGCTCTGTGGCGCGACTCTAGCGGCGTTGCGATCCGTCACAACGGGTTTCTTTGTTTTTCCAATACTTGAGAGAGTAACGTTTCCACGTACCCTGCGCTCTCGATTCAGTAACAAATGAAAATTTGTCTACTATCATTTAGAATTTATCATACTCAGCAGGGGGGTCTTAGTTTTTGTGACGAAATATTTCTAGGGAGGGTCACAAAAAGTGTGACACAGCGTGACAATGGGGGGGGAGGGGGTCAAAAAAAGCTGATTTCAGTGTGACGTATTTTATGAACGGCCCCAAAGATAAATGGGTTATACGCTTATAGGACACAGTTGTGAAAAGTGCTCATCAGCATCGTCAACATCAACAGCCTGATAAGAAAACGTCCCAACATCATGCTGAACATAGGCCTCCCTCAGAGAGCGCCACCTTGAGCTACTTGCATCCATCGCCTCTCCGCGGTTTTCGCAGATAATCAGTCCACCTAGTGAGGGAATGACCTACGCTGCGTTTTCCGGTTCGTGGCGCCACTCGAGAACCTTTCTTCTCCGTCGGTTATTAGCTCCGCGAGCGATGTGGCCTGCCCATTGCCATTTCAACTTGCTAATTCTAAGAGCTAAAGTATATCGGTCACTAGTGCTCCTGCGGATCTACTCAAAAGTGCTCGTATTCATCCTAAGGTTAAGTACTAAAGTAACTTAACTACAATTAAGTATAAAACTACTACCTACTCGTGTCTTTGTGATTTTTCACACATTTTTGTAGCTGGTTCTAACATATTCGTTTCGAGCGCGACCCGGCCGGCCCAACCTGAAGAGGAAATCTAAATATTCCACGACTTTGTGATAACTATGGATTAATCTGCGGCGCGACCCCAGCCACTCTGCCGTAGAGCCACAGATAATATAACAGTGGCCCGGTACACTAGACGTGGCAATAGGTATATACCCCGCACGTGTCAGTCAGCTGACAGAGAGAGAGGCAAAGAAGACCCCCTTTACCCCACCGGGAGGGTAGTGTTGGCTACGGATGAAGAGTTATCGATATTTACTCAGCGATACTTAGATCGTAGTTTACCTAGATATATGTAGATATAATACCTCAATGTCGTTTAAACGGATTTTTAGATGTGATAATTAACTCAGCTCCAGAGCATAGGCCACTTCGCTTACACACTAATATCTGAAGGGTCTCTGCTTTTTATGGTGTAGGGAGGGATATTTTACGTATTACTATGAAAGGATTTGATTACTTAACAAAAAAACTGTTCCGTAATAAAAACGCACGTGAAGTCATGGAGTGTCTCTTGTATAAATGAACTGTCTGGCTGTCCTATTATGCAGGAAAGTTATATCGTCAAAATTTTAGAATTATTGAATGAAAATGTATCGCAGGAAAAACATATTTCGAAGAAAGACCATCGAGTCATATTTTGTAAAGCAAATGGTGCGTGCTTACCGTGGTTTCGGAAAATGGATAATCATATATCATATACGTCTTCAGGCTGTTGATGATGTCTAATTAGGTATATAAGAAAGGTACCATGAACCATCATACTATGTACAAAACTCTACAAACTCTTTACAATAAATATTATGTTTTTTTGTAATAAACTGATTAAGAACTTTCCTTTTAACAAATTCACATTAAATGAATTGTATGGTAAAATGTACAGGATATGGCAAACGAAATCCATCAAAGTATTTACTTACACATGCCACACCTTATGAAACTTGATTATCCTCTAAGCTAAAGATAAAAGTAAGTAATTTATTTAGCCACATTGCGTAATGTTATTAAACATCGACATCAACTCATCGCAGGGCTTTGAGCTCCGCCCTAGTGACGCACGTGTCTCGCGGCCAAGGCTGCGCCGTGAAAGCTCTCTGTGTTTACACCCACGCAGACACACAAGCAAACAACCAGCACACATACAGCCGAAACATAGCTACGCGAACGTAGTACAAGCACCACCTTATAACTTTATAACACGAGTCAGCGTATACAAACAACTATACAGCCTCTTCTTACACGGACAGAAAATTGCAGATGTGTGCGTGGAGCTTAGCAAACGGAGTGATAATAGTAACCAGCCTAACTCCACGGAGCAAATAAATATTGGAATGGATATTACCATTTCTCCTTTCTCATTATTCACTTTTTTATTATTTTAATAGCTTACCTTTAGACAGGTAATAAAAAAAATAGGTACATAATTGCATATCATTAAATTATAGTATTTTACAATAAATGTACGGTAGGTATGTACAGTTTACTAAATTAAATACATACATTTAGGGATTGGTATTTTTTTCCTGTTGGACAGATTAGTCTCTTTGATTTTGGGTTTGTACTTTTTCTGGTAATTCCAAAAGCCTCTATATTTTTCCGTTGGACCAATTTTCATTTATGGTCTTGGCATGGAAGAAGTATCCACGCGTTGTTCAACTTTGCGTACATCTTACAACCTGCATTGCGCCTGTGTGCTTTAAATAGCTCCGTAGCGAGGCTCGTACGCCCATGTAATCTGCACAGGTCGTAAACTGCGCATGTGTGTGTACCTACACACACAAAATACGGATTTATCCATACGCCTGTGTGGCTCCCGCAAGCTCCATAACTTGTTTGCTGAACGAATTCTCAGAAACGGCCTAATGTCAGAGTGGTGTGCCATAAGAATCGCGTTTCAGAAGCAATTGCGCTTCCTCTTTGTCTTAAACACAAATTAACTTACAGGGCATTAAGAAGTGCTACAACAACAATGCAAGTTCTAAAAACAGTATGAGTTCGCAAAATCTGCGCAGGCGTTTTAAAAGCTTAATTGTTAATGTTTTTTACAGAAGGAATAAAATTTATGATTTTTATAGCAGTATCGCCTGCTCAGCGTAATCTACAGATTCGAAGCGGATTTACAAATAAAACTCCAACTCCTATAGATTAATTTGTAAAAGAGAAATTAGATTCACGAGCGGGAATTGAACCCGCATCCATCCATTCCTCAAGCCGGAATATTATGCTTTACCTTTGACAAGTGGTCTCAGGTCCGACGTCACTGTAAAGTTTCTTGTAGCTTCTTCTTTACAAGTGTAATCGAAGCTACGGATCGGAGCTGTCTATTCTGCAATGTGCCGTATTGCTTGCACCTGTAGGCCTAGCAGTATGGGGCGCTGATCAAATGCCATACAACTGGCTTACGTTAACGCTACACTCCCGCGTAAATGTTCGTGCTAGGCCCTCTGTAGTGGAAGGGAGAACTTCTTTTTTTTTTCAAACACTTATTGTAATGGGCTTGCTCTAAATAGTTATAATATTTGACATTGTGCACTTTGTGATTTTATCTGCTCAGTAATTATAATAATTTAATTTAAGTACCTAACGACATTTGACTTGTAAAAGTGCTATGAATAGAACATGAATAGAATAAAACATTTTGATTTTGATTTTGAATGCGGATGCGGGTTCAATTCCCGCTCGTGATTCTAATTTTTCCTTTACAAATTAATCTGTAGGAGTTGGAGTTTTATATACGTTACGTAAAACCGCTTCGATCAGGGATTCCGTAAAGATCATAAAATTTAAACTTTGTACGTCTCCTAATGATGTCAGAATGAATAAAATCTCAGCTTAGTGGTTTGCCCCTTGCCGTTTTGACTCGAAACAAATAAAAACAAGAGAGTATAAGAATATACAACATTTTTCTTTCTCTGGATATTTACTGAGAATGATAAAGCATTTTAATTAGTGGGAATTAAACCGAGCGCGCTTCCGTCGACAATGCAATTTGAGACGTTTCACAAAATTTAAATAATACCACATTTAACCTAAGAACAAAACGCTGTTATGGTTAATTACTTAGCAGTCTTTCAGTGACATTTCTATTATTATTAGGTACTGTTATGTTGTAACTTGTAACACAGATTAGAGAAAAATCAATCGTTTTAAAATGTTCTCAAGACTGCGTTATTACATAGATAGATAGATAGAGAATGCTTTATTGCACAAGAGTAAATCAAGTACATAGGCGAACTTAATGCTAAGTAGCATTTTCTTCCAGTTAAGTAACCTTTGTGTAGTGTGGAACGAGTTGTGGTGCTGGTTGAAAAGGAATAAGAAAAAGAATTACCCAAATAAAATAGTCATAAGAAGCAGCAATAGATAATAATATGAGTAGTACATAGTATTCGTTTTGATCAACGCGGTAGACATTCTTAGCTACCTACATATTAGTGGATTTATTTGCAGTTTCGAAATATTTAACTTACCTACGAAATGAGAATAATTTGGTACTTTTAAGCTGAAATAATGTT
This sequence comes from Ennomos erosarius, assembly GCA_963580505.1. Taxonomy (NCBI): domain Eukaryota; kingdom Metazoa; phylum Arthropoda; class Insecta; order Lepidoptera; family Geometridae; genus Ennomos; species Ennomos erosarius. Next base: position 9,664,143 of record OY756988.1, read on the forward strand.
GATTAAAAAGCTTTGCACCTACATTATTTGACAATAAAAATAAGAGTATTTAATTACTGTTCAATTATGATAATGAGGATGATTCTAACAAATGTACCTATTATTATATCACTAATTTGTCAAGCCAAACCATGTTATGCCGGTATCGTTTTCTATCAACAATTCTATTGGATACAAAATCTTTGAAAAGCAAACAGGTACGGAATTGAGATGGCAAAATAAACACCTAGGCTAGGTAAACACGATATACAGCGTTCCACTTGCCATCTCGAACTCATAACTCCCCAACACAAATCTGCTTGTTACTCGGATTCTTTTACTGTTACAGACATACGTCTATGGAATAGCTTACCGCTTGAAATTCGTCAGGTATCGTCAATTGGTGTATTTAAAACCAAGGTATAACCATTATCTTGCACTCTAAAATAAAGACAATAACTAAGCAAATATACTCCATTAAAATATAAATATGTATGTATAATTGTATATAATATAAAATATTTCTATATACTTATAGGTAATTGTATTATTAATATTTATGATTGAGATTAGTGTATAGTAGTATAATAATACGAGTATATTTATATTTAGTATTAATCCTAGTTTTTATTTAAGTATTTGATTTTAGACATTGTGTAATATGCAATTGTAAGCTGCGTTGTACTGCCACAAATTTTTTAAGTTACACCCAGGTTAACTGGAAGATAATGCTCTCTAGCATTAAGTTCGCCTATGTACCTACATTTTTGTTGATTTTGCAATAAAGCATTTTTTATCTATCTATCTATACAGCGGAATTGAATTGGGTCACAAGTACGGTCACTGGAATGAAACACACTGACCCGGATGAGCTAGCATCACAGGCTTATTGTAGTGTCTGTCGTTCAAAAATGTAATTTTTGTAAGTATAAAATATGAGGCATGTGAAAATACTCGAACTTCTCTAAGCAGCGTAGAAAAATTAAATTAGCATAGAAATGATGGATTATTAAGCATTCGCATTAATTTTTAGCATGTGAAAACTCAATTAGCATTTCGCAAATGAAATGTAGCTGCGAAATTCTGTGAAATATGCAATTTAATTTCAATTCATTTAGTTCATTTTGAATTTAATTTTTAATATATTTTAATTTCATTTTAATTTCATGTTTAATTTCATTTTTCATATAAATTTTCTTTTCAATTTTTGTTTCATTTTTGATTTCCATTTCTTTTTATTTTAGCAAATAGAATAGCAATAGCAATTAGCATGCTAAGACGCGTGAATTAGCATATTTATGCTAGCCCTCACTTTATGGTACTGCAGTGGGAGAAATACATACGTAGCCCGATTTACCTTAATATTTATCTTTAAAGATTTCCCCCTCGAATGTAAAAAAGGCATGATAAGAAATTATATTATGGATCTAATAAGTGGTTAGGCTAGTCTCGCAGTCGCAGTAAACAAATTAGTATTCATAGAATAGAAATAATGTTTTTGCATATTAAAGTAAGATTCTGTCTATAATTAGTTAAACATGTATCACGTAGTGGTTGTATGCTCTTTGCATGTGTCCACGTGAAGCATAAATTGGTCTGCGTCTCAAAGAAATTAAATAGACAAACTTACCTACGTCCTTGCACTGCACGTTCTAAGTTATTTTGAAACTGGTAGTTCATATTCATATTCATTTATTATGCTCACATATAATACAGACTATATATATTTAACAGTAGCTTGTCTTAAGGATCAATATATGTGCCCTGTAAGGGAGCTGCACATTTAAGTACATTAGATTCGGTACAAAAGATTTCTGTGACAATTTCATCCCAGAAAATTGCCAGTCCCTTACAGAAACGCGGATAGTTAAACTGCGGGTGAGACCACGTGAAAATGTAGTTTTGTTTATATTCGTTGTGCTAAGGGTAGGAATATAAACAAGTTTATTTGCATCCCCGGAAAATATAGGTCAGGTCGCGGTATCGCGGCGCGTGGATGCAGTGGTGGCCCAGTAACCCAGTTGCAGACAAGGGCAAATACCACCCCATCCGCAAGCAGGGTTGCCACTCACTAAATAGATATATTACACAAAATAATAAATATTACAATATACTTAGTGAAATATTAATACCACATAGTACTTTAGTCGGTATTATCGCTCAAAGTGATCTCGTCCAGTCAAACTTTAGAAAATAAATCTGTAGCTTTGAATTGTGTTTGTGATTTTTTTATCAAGTATGTAGTAATCCTTTACGGTTTTCGTATGTGCTAAATTATTTATTACTCAACTACCTAGGGAAATGTTTCTCTTAGGATATGTCCTTTTGAAGTAGGTACACCTAGATTTTATAATCTGGGTGTACTTTAAACAGGCTTAATAGAAATAATGAAAATTAGACTAAATAAATACGAGTAAAAAATATTTGTTTTCATCAACCAAAAAGTTTTTTAGGTCTTCTCCAGAACCTCTACCTCAATTTAAGACCCGTGAACAAATTACACTTGAAAACGAACCCTTGCGAAGTAAAACTTTTTCTTTAATCTCGTCGAAGATAACTTTGTTAATTTCATTTCTTAGTACTTTCTGAAAATTACATGATGCCCTAGCATAGACTACAAAAACCGTCAACCATGACACGAGATCTCCCGGGCCCTTTTCTGAAAGTTCTCCTACCCTTCGAAGGGAAGGCCTTGAACATCTCTAATAGGGGTCTGGCTAAAATGGTTGAAGCCCGCCAATCTCATGACACGCTGCATTTCCTATAATGGTCGCCTTGAGCATAAAAACGATGCTTTCAGGTTTTAAGAGCTGTTGTATTTTAGTTTTCTTCTGGTTTATGTATATCTAAGCTTTAGAAAGACGCTCCAGGTTTTTACTCAAAATTTATCAGATAGCTCACGGAAACTTACATTTTATGGAGTCAAAAGTTGATTCCGGTCATAATATGTAACGAATTTTTGTTTAAAGTTTCGTGTGTGCTATTTCGGCGTGAAAACCACAGCACAAACAAACTAACACGCAAACATACAAATGTTTCACTTATAATATATATTTGTAGTTGTAGGAATTTATCTTTTGGTACCTATTTAACTTTTAATAATAGGTAGGTATATTGTAAGTAGGTACCTGTAACTACGTAAAAGTATTATATTGAAGCCAAAAGCCGCTTTTTCAGATCGCACAGAAATCTTTTTGATATAGATTCGTTTAATATGTTAACTACATACTAGAAGTGCCCCGCGATTTCATTATCGGCCGTGGTCCCCATAGTTTCTGGGTCCATAGACATAGATAGTAAATAGGTAATCTTATAGTTAGGGTCGGATGTGTGTGATCGTTGGGTAAAGAAAATATGAAATCGCAAAAATCCATTCGGTCGTATTAATTTCGAGCAATGGTCTTTCGGGATTTTAGGTGCCTACTAGGTAGAGTCTGCGCCAAACTTAATGGCGGCTGTGAAGTGCAAGGCATTCCCACGCTACGCACACCGCTTACCTCTTCCAGCGCAAATCTCATTTTTGCTACTGCGTGCAGCGTTTTGGCGCGGACTCTTCGTATTTACCTTTATAGGTTTACTTTATTAAATAAATAAATAAAGTAAATAAATATTTCTGTGCGAAACGTCCTTTTTTTCTGAGCGTTTTTTTGATGGAAATGAATGACGTGACGAGCTGGTCGATCACCTGATGTTAAGCAACACGGCCGCCCATAACAGTTGCAGAGTCACTCGGAACTTTAAAATAATAAAGTTTCGCGTGACACTGCACTGCGCACGTCATCCTGAGACATCACACAGTCTAGTAATCAGATTACTACACTGTGTAATCAGGTCATGAAGTCCCATTTGCCCAGTAATTTCACTAGCTACAATGCCCTTCAAACCGGAACACAGTAGTGCTTGCACGCTATTGCTTGGCGGCGGAATAACTGGCAAAGCGGTGGTACCTACCTAGACGAACTTTGCAGAAAAGTCATACCACCTAGTAAAATAGTCATACAAAGTATCTAAGTAAATTTACCTACTTGTTTTATTAAATTAGCATTCAGGTTTATCTACTACCTATAAAATCTTTTGGCAAGCAAGTCTTGTACCACCCACGCTCGTTACAGAGATGTAAACAGTTTTGTTTACTCTCAACTTTAACAGTTTCGTAACTTACGAAGGCCTAAGTAGGCTTTTTCCCTTATACAGACCCAAACTACACAGCCAATGACCAAAGTTAGGGGTACTTTTAGGTTAGGTAGGTACTAGAGTATCAGTACCAGTTCCTATAAAGTCTTCTGTGATGATCTGGTGATAATTATAGTAGCTATGTGGCTTGTCCGTGGTTTCCATCATAATTTTCTCGATTTCCTGAAAAAAACTCTCTTCTGGGATAAAAAGTACTAAACTAATGTAGGTACTTATACCATATGTAAGTATTTCCTTATCCGGATCCATTTAAATGTATCACAGGCTAAACATTATATTAAATATTACTAAAATTACTTAAGTATAAATACTATTAAGATTATAGGTTTTAGGTACTTTTATTGTACTAACACTACGCGGGTGAACAACCCGAAGTAAAACTGTTTTATACTAAGTAGTAGGAGTGCCAGTATATATTAATTTCTTATTATCGGCGTAGCCAGATACGTAAGCTATGATATTTATACCTACTTAACGAGAATTGCGCAGGATATCTTAAACGTATTTCTAAGAGTTTGGGTATTAGGAAGGCTTTAACAGCGCATTGAAGCTAATTGCCCCGCCTACATCTTACCTTTATTTGTCGTGTCGTTTCTTAGAATCATGAAAATGATTGGTGTTGCTATCAAAGACTTCTATGTTACACAGTACATATACCTCTTTGGTTGGTATTCTTTCCATGAGGCTACGTATATCTAAAACTCGCCCCGGGCTCGGCTCGGACTAGAATAGTTAAGTTCGCTACGTCCGTCCGTCGTAGCGTCCAGCTATAAGTTTACCATTCAAATTTTAAACACGATGGAAAAGTATTTATAAAATCTATAAATGTCATTGAGGTTACTTTAGTACCTATGAACATAGATACAAATAAGTGCGTAGATATCTCTCACTACACTCACACTATATAAAAAAATTATAAAATTAATTCTATTAAACCCTATTCTTACCAGTTGGCCTTCACGCGCTGCATTTATCAACGCCAGAAGGATTAACACGAATAAAGGAGTAAGTACATATACTCGCACTTAAGAAATATTACTACTCCACTAAGGAATTTAAACAAGTTAAATTAGCACGAGTTACGAGACAAGATAAGTAGTGGATCGGTACAAGCAACTACCACATAAGTTAGGGTTAGTAGCTTGGCAACTTTGTATTGTGCACGCAGTTATTGCTACTAGGTACTTTTACTAAGTTCTAAGAGAGAAAATGTTTATAGAAGACGGGTAATAAAATGTAAAAAAAAATACATTTAATTTTGTCAATATAGTGTACCTACTGTATTGTATAGAGGTCACAATCGTTACAAATTGAAATCGTTTCTCCAAAAGTATAAAAGTATACTTAAATCAATTATATTAAAGAAACAATTTTAAACAAAAACTTTAATTTTTCGTTACAGAATGCACCCTATCTAAATCTATGTCATTCTCAGCGAATTCTTTCATTTGATACCCAATTATGGGCGCGCCCAAAAATAACTATAAGAATATCTGCTTCTGATTTGACCCGAACACACTGCCAGGGCCATTATTCCGTATCGATTCCTTACTTCAAAACCACGCGAATTTCTTGTCTTACATAAGAAATCTGCAAAACTGTATTCTCTATGAAACGAAAACAAAACCGCGGGAAATGAATTTGGAATTCGCGCGATTTGAACTGTCAAAAATCGTATGTTTTGCCGAGACGCGTTCTGAAACATCAACACATCAAAAGATATGACCACTTATGTCAATATACTTTATTCATAATAAAGATAACTTTAATGTAAAGTGAAGGTATGACACGATTTGAACAAGACACGATAACGACGTGGTTTCGTATCGTGTGGAATCTGCGTTTCCATAGAGAATAACCGCCCAGGACAGATACAGGCTAACTGCATTTCAACCATAGAAGGCCAGAATAGCCTAGAAATATTTATTTAGGTACAAAATATTTTTAGTATCTTTTGTGCCTCTACGGAGACTACGGTCTACGCCGCGGCGTAGAGCAAAGATCCACAAAAAAAATACCTGTTTCCAAACCCACAGATTCCGTATTAGGTAGAGAATTTGTTAGTTCGTCAACTCTGTCTGGTTACTAACTAAACTGAATAAATATAAGGATATCACTAAACTTTCGTGAATTTTCTTGTAAAAGTTGCAAACGTTTGTCATTGCATTGCGTAGCTGGGTGATAACAATAAAGAACTAACGTGAAAGGTAAACTTAATACACCTCGATCAATTTATAATCGCCGAGAGACTGGTTGTATGATATGGTTGGCAGACGCACCAAGTAAGAGATTTAAGACGCACGCGCTGCGACGCTACGTATCAATTAATGATGTTTAGTGCACGCGCATTTGCACACCCGTCGTGACATTTGCACGGATTATATACCGGTATAAATATGTACATATACTGTGGTATATATATATAATTATATATATAAATGGAACAATAGGAATTACGAAATGGGTATTTATAAGCGTCAGTAATAAATTATAGGTACCTACGATATTTGTTGTACAAATGATAAAAAGACGGCGGACGGCGAATGAGCAGGAGCGCTATAAATCCTGAATATTGTTGCAAATAATATTAAAGAAAAGCCAAACAAGGCAAATTCAGATTCATTAAGTTAGTCTATTAGTTATACTAAGTACAATCTAGGTATGCGTGATTGTTTAATCCAAAATTAGTTATTAGGTACCTACTTATATTATATACCTACAAACCAACAAAAAATACACTAAATAAAAACAAAAAAAAAAACACTATTATTATCCCTAAAGCAGTTTTATACACACTTTTATAATAATGAAGCTAAAAATAATATTGTTAGTGTAATAGTTTAGTATCTGAGTGTTTTATATTATTTAATGTTATGTTATGAATAAACGATTGTTAAATGAATTGTGACATTCAGAGAGAATTATCATCGAAATTCTTGGCGACTGTTACCTATATTTACATCTACCACCTCTTTCGACTCGAGTGCAATTAAAATAACTGGTAATGAGTGACGCATTCCTAGTCGTGGTCACGACACATTGATGGACGACTTGAGTAGGTAAGTCTGCGCATACGCGACGAATCAAGTTACTCACCTTCACACACCTGCTTAGTTGCACTCTATGTGGCTATACATACAGTGAAGGGTTATGTTTCAGGAAATGTGTAATTTCAGCTGCAAAACCACCACGATGTGAGTTTTTGCCATTCATGCAGTTTTTGTTTTGTTAGTATAGTATTATGAGTTTTATTGATTATGAAACCAGTCTACGAGTACTTATAAGTAGTAATATACAATACAGTGTCAAAAAAATAATGCGAAAATGCAAAAAATAATATTTTGTGAACTTTGACTATGAATAATTTTTTTGCATGTGGGTTTGGAGACTTCGCAGTTAATTTATAATGGATTCAAGCCTATTCGTTTGTAACATGTTTAATTTTTAAACAGTAGCGAGGTACCCGTAAGTATAACATACTTAAACATAATTAATTATTTACGGTATGACGGGCCCGATAGCTCAGTTGGTAGTATCCCTGCCTTCTGAACTGACGGCTGTCGGTTCGATTCCTACCCGGGACAAACATTTGTGTGATGAACATAGATGTTTGTTCTGCGTCTGGGTGTTATATTGTATTCTATGTATGTATTTAAAATACAACAATACACAAAAAAGTATATAAATATTGTATCAGTTATCTGGTTCCCATAGTACAAGCTATGCTTAGTTTGGAGCTAGATGACGCTGTGTGAAATGTCCACACAAATTTATTTATTATTATTATTTATTGGCAGCGCATAATAAATAAGGAAACCCAAACTGTTATGTCCTGAATAAATGTACATATTCTCTTTCTTTTCCAATTTGTATAAAATGATATCAACTACACTGAGAAAAAAAAATAATAAAAAAATATTTAAGAAAAAAAAAATGGTTTGTGGTAACCTGGCAACTCCCTGTGCCGTGTACTTATGGGAAATAATTTGAATAAGGAAGCACAATGTACATACACATAAACAATGGTCCTAATGAGCTGGCACATGCCTGCTTCGAACTCACAACTATTTCAGCGAACAATGTTGCTTTGTACTTCTGGGAATCGCGCCGCTCACACGCCTTGGGTGTTTACTATGAAAACTTGGCGATCGGGTTTCTTTCACTGCTATAACATAGCTTTGCTATTGTTACCAGATTTCAGACGTCTTCATTACGTATTGCCAGGTTTGTAGTCTCGCTTATTTATAGGGTTCCGTACCCAAAGGGTAAACTGAACTGAACCCCATTACTAAGGCTTCGCTGTCCGTCTGTCACCAGGCTGTATCTCGTGAACCGTAGTAGTTAGACGGTTGAAATTTTCACAGACGATGTATTTCTTTTGCCACCATAACAAGAAATACTAAAACACAGAATAAAACAAATATTTAAGGGGGCTCCAATACCGCATAAGTACCTACGTGATTTTTTGCTCGTTTTTGTTGATAATGGTACGATTGGTACGGAACGCTTCGTGTGACCACGATGTGTGTAAGACCGACTCGCACTTGGCCGGTCTTTAATACTAGCAAGTCTACTACTGTAAATTCTATGCTAATTTACGTTCTGGAGATACTTATTGATATTTTTGTATGGTAGGTATTAGATATGAGCGCCGATGGCCGATTCCACGGCGGCGGCGTGGACTGAAAATTTCCACGGCGGCGGCGGCGCGCCGGCGCGGTGACATTGGGCTCTAGATTTTTTCCAGAGATCAGTTTCTTTGAAAAAATCTTATCATATTGCACCCAAGATACAGGCTGTTGCCTAGTTTGGGGCCCGTGGGATACTTTTTACCTGTACTATAATTAATAAAGTCTGATTTTGTATTATTTGTAATGATGATTAACACTATTAATTTTTTCTGGCAATAAAAATTAAACTTATTCTTATGCTATGGGGCCGCGCAGGGGGGTATGTAGACCTTGCCAGCGAGGTCATTGTCTGATTGCGTTACGCTTTCTTATACCGGTGCCGAAAACGATGCCTGAGCTAGAAGGGCTAGACTATTTCGAATATCCAAGCGTAACTGATATGACACACTGTGAGTTACAAATATATTTCTGGGGTGACGATGACGTGGAGGTCAGTATGCGTATAAGCGAATGCTACATATGCGTAGGCCTTGATTGGCAGAACGTAACTTTTACTACCCTTGCTTAGGATAAGATGGAGGCAGCCATCATTTCATTTATTCAATAAAACATTTCCGTAAAATCCTGCTCAGAGTAAAAACACTCATCCAGCAAAAAAAAAGTCTTTTCAAAGATAGATTTGATTGATTATAGATTACATCTGTGCCACACACTCGTTTAAATAATTTGGGCTCTATGAGTCTGGTGTCCAGCAAGGGTCACCCTCAGGTACATTGCAGACCCAAGCATAGGGCTTATCGAAAAGGGACAGAGGTGTCGATGGCGGATCACGCCTATGGTTAGAGAAGTATATCGCAATATGGAAAGATCAATTACTCATAGCCGCATTGAAGATGCTGACTGTAAGATGTCGATAGATCGAGAAGATAGAGAAAAATTTTACCACTATTACTGCCACCTTCAGCATCAAGATCCTTACGGGTAGCCAGTCCCTTGGTGACAGATTGAACTTCTTGACTCAGCTGAGCGAGCAGATAGACGCGGCCAGGCCATTGCCATTGCCCGCGGCTTGCTTTTTCGCTCATACTCATAGGTACGAGCGAGAAAGCAAGTCGCAGACGCTGCGACAGCGCGCCGCGTGTTTTGCTCGGCAGCGGCGCGCCGATGGAAACTACGGCGACGGCGGCGCGCTGGCGCGGCGCTCATATCTAGTAGGTATGGATATTATAACTACTACACTACTACACAAGTATACTAAACTACCGACTACTAAATAAGTGAAACATTCTGATGTGGATTTAATACCAAAATAAACTGATTTTAATGAAGTTTTTACATAGCGGAATGGTCCAATTGTAATATACTATAATAAAATATAACCAACGTAGGAAAAATTAATAAACTTCCCAAAAAGTTAAGAATTGTGGGGAAACCTGTAAATTGTGAAAAGTTTGTAGCGTGTAATAGGGTGCATGTAGTACGTGTGTGCGTACGATGGTCATACTAAGTGAAAAAAAAATACTGCACGATCATATCAGTTTCAAAGACTTGTTTTTTTCTCTACACGAGGCGAGGGGACGAGATTTTAACGAAATTTAATGGTTTTTTCTCAGTGCACAGATAATAAGATAATTACTAAAATTGGTGCATGTTGGGCCTGTTGGGAAACTCGGCAAACATGCTATAGCAACACTGCTACTCTCGTATCTCACTTTACGATTGCGTATATAGGCGATTAATCATAGCTTGTGAATCTTTTGCGATATTGAAGAAAGTATCGAATGAAAGTTTTAAAAATAAGAGGGTGTTTTACATACGCATTCCAGTTTTTATCAGTAGGTACCTACCAACCTATTTTATTGCAATAATTTGAGTAGGGTTTTGGTTTGGCAAACGAAGTATCTTACTAGAATATTTATTGAAAAGATCTCTAACGAGATATTGGGTTATAATTTCACTTGTAATTAAGCCTATCTGTGAGGAGTTCAGGATTCATTAATTACTTATGTTTTTACAATAAGTAATAATATTCGCTGACATCACAGTAAGTTCGAGATTACAGTAAGATTCTTTTAAATAAGCTTTCCAGTCAACTTTTGTACGTATAATATTTCGCTAGTCTCAATACGTAAGAATTAAGTTTTTTAATGAAATTACTGATAAATTTGCCTATTACCATCAGGTGCCAGTTGCATCCAAAACTGCGTTTTATCTTTGTCTCTGTACGATAAAACTATTGCACAACTCAAAAACAAACCTATTACTTATATCTAGTCGTTGTAAGCTCGTTAAACTAATGTGGTCGAGCCAGACTGCGATGCAAACGTAATGACATCAATTTATATGGCAAACAAATATACCGTAGAATAATTTAGACAAGTAGACAGTGCGTAGGTCTCGGCAGAAATAGATGCGCGGCCAGACTGGACGCCGAGCAATAGGATTTGGAACGAGGATCGTGGCAGCAGAACTTGCGAAGACCTAGTTGCCTATAGGTACCATATTACTTACAGGATTATTCTCGTTCGTTAACCTTACCTATACTATTTTAGTATTGAAATTCTCATGAGTGTGATCATATTAGACCTCTTCACCTCTTGTTACCTATACTTATAGGCAAAATTATCGTCACCATAACAAGTTTAGTTTGAGTTTGGAATTGTCCTATTAGCAAAATTTTTCAAATTATAATAGATAGGTATCCAAATAGCCTAAGTCCCATATCGGATTATATATACAGGGTGTTTAGTAGAGTGTTAGCAAAACGTAGTGGGAGTGTAGGGCGATCTAGGTATTTGTAAAGTAGGTACAAGTTCGCGTATTAGTCGCTAGATGTGATAAATGAAAAAACGTTGTAGGTGTGGTCTACTCAAGGTATTTTTGGATCTCTACATTACCAAAATAATAAATTTTGAGACAAGGATACAAAAAAAATTATTACCTAGGGGGTTTTACGCAAACTCGTATTTTCCGAATAGAACGCCCACTACGTTTGGCTAACCCTCGCCCTGTAGATAACCTCAATGTGATTGTAAATTGTTTTTCAATTCTCACAGCCTAAACTGTTCTAAATTCTAGATGTTCTAAATTAATTGAGTTTTCAAACTAGTTTTGTACCGACAGCAGTTAGTACGTGCAAGCAACACTAACCAACCATCTAGCCTAGATTTCCTATATAAATCTCTCAGAACATAAAACGCGCAGACAGCCACTTTGCATTTGTATACCGTGGTGAGCATTTCGGTACAGACAAACCTCTTGAATTTATATTATCTTTTCAACAGCTACAAAATATTAGTATAGGAAGTGTAACGCACCTAACAAACACCTAGAAAATACGCCAGGCAACGCAAAATGATCTTTATTTCAAAGGATCAAGATGTAGTTTTATTAGGTCCTTGAGCTTTCTGTTGGGTGTCCAGTGGTACATATTTGCATTCCTTCAAGAGTACGCGCATAATTCAGCGGTACCTACGTCTGGGTGGAAATAGTTCAGTTCAGGAATAGTTCAAATGGCAGACTGTAATAAACCTAAATACTCTTGACGTGCACGCTGCACATTTGCACGATAATCACAGACTAATGAACCCGAGGTGTGTGGGTGCCAAAGTGTGTATTCCAAGCGAATCAAAGTTGCAGTCTCCCACTTCCGTAGTGCGAATAGATTGTCATTCATTTTCTACTGTCTGATCTCCTAATGATCTGTCTACACCTATCATTATGAATATGATCAATTTTTTAAAGTAAATTGATGTTGCTTCATATTTTCTCTCTAGCTAACTCATAAAAGTCAACAAAAAGGCATGTCATCATAAGTTTGCTGCTTCTATTGCAACCAATGTTAGCGAAATACTGCGTCAATACCTATGATCACCTACATGTCTACTTATTTTAATAGAATTAGCATCATAAATCTTGTATTAGTCATGCATTATGTTTATGTATAATAGGTACCTATGTGTGTACCTACACATACCTATTATACACAAAACAACATAATTATTTTTAAATAAACTTATACCATTCTAATTTATTTAACGAATCAACATTTCCCTCTTAAAATTTTGAAATCTGTTTAAGTAATTTTATATTTGTCTACATTATCTCAATTGAAACACTTTGTAGCTAATTTGTGGGTATAATTTATTTAAAGATATTCAAAGCTTTCAAATGTAACATCAGGGGTCTTACCGAAGGCTTCATCTGGCAGTTGTCAGGGTAATTGGAGATACCTGCCTGTAGTTATTACGCTTGACGTGGGTGGCCAGACGTCTCCGATGGGATAAACAACCGAGTCAACAAACTGCAGACATGGCGCAAATGCAATGTGACAACATAACGTGACTACACACTGTATCACAAAATCACCACCTAAACTACAGTATCTTGTTATCAGTATATCGTTAGATTATATTATGTAATGCTTGTTTCTAAGACACCAGGTTCCAAAATCTGTAACATTCCTACCACAGATTTTAAAATAGTATACTAACTACTACCTATACTTAACTACGTTTATATTTTACGTAATTGAAGAAATGAGGTGATCCGCAAGAGAACTAAAGTCACCGATATAGCTTTTAGAGTTAGCAAGTTCAAGTGGCAGTGGGCAGGCCACATTGCTGGTAGAACTGACAACTGATGAGAAAGAAAGGTTCTCGAGTGACTCGACCACATACCGCCAGACAGCATAGGCCGGCCCCCCACATATTCGACCGACGACCTGGACCGCGGGGAGCCGATGGATACAAGAAACAAGCAGCCGTTCAATATGTCGCTCTTTGGGAGATGCCTATGTTCAGCAGTGGACGTCTTCAGGCTAATGATGTTAATGACTTCTAACTCAACCACCCACTTTCATTGAACACTGGGCACACTACTAATGTGTCTAGTTATGCAATATGGTATAGACAGAAGATACTTTGATGATTTCCACTATGACGATTGGCTATAGTACTTATTCCAACGAGAGCACTCGAAAAAGATCCAAATTAAGAAGTGGAACGTAATGGCTATGACCAAAATTGAGTAATAGGACCTAATCGCCAGCATAATCATCAAAGTAAGTAGGTACTACATTATATTAGTAGGTATGTAGCTATGTACTACACAAGTACTTCCATTGAGAAAAACAAGGTATGATCGGCTTCAAACTATGTAAATGTGACCGAAATAGATGGGCAGTTAAACAACTTTTAATACATTTCAAGATTATTTCGTCGACTCTACTTACAGAAAAACAGTACAGAAAAAGTTGTTTATGTCGTTGAGATACAGGCAACTGAACAGGAAAAAATAAGTTATCTTAAAATTTATCAGGTGTAGTGAAAAAAATTGTTCAGTAGGTAGGTAGGTATAATATGATCATAACTTATATGAATTGTTATGACATAATTTTTTAAGTACACACAATCATCCCATCTTCAAAGTAGAAACAAAATATTTTTTTTATTTGAAAGAGGTACGTGACGACCTAGTTATTTGCCTGATGTTAAGTGTCACAGCCGGCACCTGATTGCAGTGTTACTAAGCTGAAAATCAGCGTCTGGTGCCGGTAGGCACTTGACATTTATGCTGAGCTGAACGCCCTTTCAGCTTGAACACGAGAATTCTTTTTTAATAATTATATGCACAGTATAATGTAATACTTAATTAAGATTCTGGTGTGTACTTTTTGCTTTTTATTGTGTATTGTGTAACTTAGCATTATTACGAAGTTGAATAAACGCTATTCTATTCTATTCTTTTCTTAAGATTCACGTGAAACTGACACTGCGCTCATCATCCACACACAGAGACATATATCACAGTCTGTCACATGTTTCTATTCATAGTGATAAGATTTCTATTTTGACTTGAATAGAAACATTATTAAGACAGAGATCAAACAAATCATAGTCACAGAATTCGCCCTATTTGATACATTTGATCATGATCATAGTTTTATTTTTTTGCCCAGTAATTTCACTAGCATTAGTACTTAATATGACGCGGTCCGACGATATGGTGAAAGGTGCGGGGAGCCGATGGATGCAGGAGGCGAGCAGCCTATGTTCAGCAGTGGACGTCTTCAGGCCGTTAATGATGATGGTGAGTTTCACTAGCTACAATGCCTTCCTATTGTGACCCAAATACAGTAACTGCTTGGCGGCACAATATCTGGCGATGGTACCTATCTAAAGAACTCTACAGAAAAGTCCTACTACCCAAACCTAGTTGATTGCGCAGCTTGTAAAGCAAATAATCTTCAGCAGTCATAATTTACATACACCTCTCTCTCATACTTAATGAATACTTATAAGTATACAAAGCTCCTGCCCTCCTTCTTTCCATCAGCCATTGCTTCAAAGAGGTTGCCAAGGGCCCATGGCGCCTGGTACTGTAAAGTAACTGCTAATAATCTGTGGCATGCAGCAAGGTGGCGCCGACGCCGTCGGAGAATTTAGATAACATGTCTTTGATTGTCCGTTTATTCAATCGACGGCGACGTGTTGAAGACCTTGGAATTTTTGGGTTCGGCTCTTAAGAAGACTTGTTAACTTTTTTGACCCTTTGGTTTAAGCAAGACATGTGGCTTTCAGATAGATCCGACTCGAGGACGCTGTAAAGGCGCAGATTACTGAACATCTACGTAGTAAAGGTCGGTAGAGTCTGACAGCAAAGGCCCTTCAAAGAAATGTGGCTGCTGGTCTAAAAACGAATGAACTGCTTTTTTATCGGTATAAATTATTGCCCTTGTTCACTTGAAAAACCAACTAAGTAAGTAATTGGCCACAAAAAAGCTTGTTTTATTTGTTTAACCACAAATGGATATTATGTTTTATCTCCCTACCTACTCTATGAATAAAATTTAGGTGCACGTTTTATTTCTAAAAATTTGGCCGTTGCTTCTATTTCCGACCATTGCTCTACAAAAACACAACAACATCATCAAGTTCAAACGTACACACACGCATTAAAGGTAGCAATATCAATTAAGTATAAAATCACACGTGTCGAAAGTTGTACGAGTATAGAAACTTGTTTATTTCCCTGCGCCCGAGTGGTTCGAGTCGAGCGCCGGCACCGTAGCCAATCGATCGACGCCCTACGAAAGAGTTCAACGCGTTCCGTGCTTTAGGCAGAACTTTCGAGTACTTCGCTTTGAGAACAGAATATGTACCTACGCTGTTTAATTATTCAATTTTACTTAAAGTAAAATGGAATAATTAAACTTGGAACAATATAAATTGTTAAGTTCACTAATCGATTGTGATCAATGATCCTGGTGCTTGGAATCGCGCCGAAATATCGGCAACACGTAACAAATGAATAGTGTACATGGAAACCAACCAAAACTATAAAGCTAGGTGGAGGTAGACCAACAGCAATAAGCCCATTAAAAACCCAATAAAAAGCCTGAAGAAAATTATAAGTTTAGGCATGTACCTACTTCCTGAAGATTTAATGCTGCCGATATTAACATGAGTGTTCTATAGTGAACACTATAGAACAAGACGTCCACTGCTGAACATAGGACTCCCCCAGGGAGCGCCACTTTGAGCGGCTGCTCGCCTCCTGCATCTATCGGATCCCCGCGGTTTTCACCAGATCGGCGGGCGGTTCACCTAGTCCGGGGCCGGCCTTCGCTGCGTTTTCCGGTTCGTGGTCGCCACTCTAAACCCCCCCCCCTCCCTTATGTTGTCAATCAGAGTATTTAGTTACAGCAAGGGTAAGTAGGTAACACCCTCAGACCTAGATTTTTTTTTCTTAAGTATCACCTACATATTAATTATAAGAACCCCATTATCTTTACTTCTCAGTGAAAGCTTTTTTAAAATAGGATGACTAGTTTCCAGAGGCCTAAAATAATTATCAGCAATCAAATAAAACGATTTTCTGTTACAATAGGTTGTCCATATTTCGAGCCGCCCATTTCTTTTTGAAGCTTATCATGGAACTTACTGACTCAATGGATGCGGATTATGTACTTAGTGCCTTGATGCCTTCACCGGCTACTACCGTATTTGTTTCGCTAAACTGTTCAGGAACCTTTTTGTGAGTTTCAAGTGCCTTTGTTTGTTAGTCTCTTTGTATATTGTTCGCATGAATGCGGCGCAAAATGTATTAATTCAAGCTTTTTCCTGTTTTACTGATTTGTTTATTCACAAAGGAACAGTAAAACTTAAACAACAGTTCATTACAATAATCAGGGTTTGTGGCGGCGCCGTGTAGGTACTGCATGGCTTAGATAAACTTTATGTCATAAAAGGGCTTGAGAGATATGTCTCGTTAGACAAGGTATTTAAGATGACGTCAGCGACATATACTCAACCGGTTTAGAAGCCTTTCCATTAGAGAAGACGTATGAGTTGAGATACCAGTTGTAATTGCCCTTCAAACATCGTAGATCAAACGTAAAACATCAGCCACCATGCGAGACAATGCTGCGGGAGTACACAAGGTCCGGAAGCAAACTTTCGTTTATCGAAGTAGTAAATTCTTGTACGACCACTCAGAGATGTAGAGAGCTGAATTTGTTGATTGATAGTGTATAAAGCCTTTACAGAGTGCTATAATGGTATTGCATCATGGGTTTACGTGGCGAGGCGCGACGCGGCGGCGGGCGCCGGCCAGGACGGACCTGGCAGCTCGGTGGCAACGGCCAGCGCACAAGAATTAATTTCCAAGTGTCCGGTTTCAGTCTGGCACGACAAACGCTCATATTGCATTTAGTATTTATTTATGTATTGGTCGAGCGCAGGTTCTATCGTCGGTGGCAGCGGGCGTCGCGGGCGGAGCGCGGCCCAGAGGGGCATACTTACTACGTGATTAATCCGCGCCCCCCTGCTCCCCCGCGCCGCGCCACCGCCTTGCCGCGCCCGCCCGGCCGTCGGCGTGGGCCGCAGCCGGGCGCTCCGTACTCGCGCGGGTTTCCTCGTCCCCGCGCCTCACGGCCACTCACTACGCACGGGGCTCCGCGTAGTGCCACCGCCAGTCGCGCTGCGACCCGCATCGACGTCGCACTCCGTCTGTGTCAGCTCCGTCGCGACATCGACCCATGATATCATTCATGCTAATCTCCGCCCGTTGATTTTCCTGCCGAGTGACCGCAGTGAAACCGTCGCGCGTCACCGTGAGTGCTGAATGTTCGTGGACGTTGCGCCCGTGTACTTTTCCACCGGAATCCGAGCGTACTAAACCAGTTCGGGAGTGACGGACGGCGCCTTCTCTCAGTGGATGAGATCTCCGACCGGCGAGCGCTGCTGTGACCTGCGGCCTGCGATGCTGCGCCCGTGACCGTCTTGCGACAGTGCCACGAAACGTAAGGATCTGTTGAGTTCATTCGGGCGGCTCGCATGCTCGGGTCGCCTTCCTATTTGCATGGCGCATACGAGTGGATTTTATTTTCGTCTGGCGTGCTAATGTGTGCGCAGGGTGTGCGAGTGTGCGAGGGCCGGCGCGGGTGTGTGCGTGCGTTCCGTGTCCGCACTCCGAGACGGCTACTCCCTGCTGGCCTGCTTTATTTAGGTTGTTTCCGAGCGTGTCGGCAGCGGCACCCGGCCCGGACTGCGCCCATCGCCACCCCACAGCTCTACCTGTGCCGAGCCGTAACGTTCTATAGGTAGACGGATCCATACTGGCGTGGCATCCCTTTCAGACTTCTCCAATATGTGCATAAACTGACAGCCAGTTATGAATAACGCTGGTTTTACGTAAACGCGAAGCGAACGGATAGCGCTCATCTATTTTCCAGTTTGCATGCATAATAGAGTTGTAGCGAGCCGGTTTACATGAGCACACATTTCGGAAGATTGAAATAACGTTTGAACACCTACGCGGCTGCACGGCCCGCTTGCGTCGGCGCCGCGAGAGGTCGCGCCGAGGCTGCGCTGAACCGGTCCGCACGCCACTCCACTCCACTGCTGCCTGTGTTAGCGTTTCGTACAACTCATTGCGCGATACATGTCAATGATCTCGGAACACTGTACATCACGTCGACGAGCTATTATTATTTTTAATGGCCTCGCCTTATAAGCATCTTTGGCTTCAGGGCAAATGTTACAAAATGCTTACAACAACAACAACTTTAAATTATAGTTAGATAGGGCAACGCTTGATAACATTGTCGCTATAACTACCTAATATAACTTCGCCGTACCTACTTACTATATGACAGATAAGAAATCGCAATTGGAATACGCACTCAATACAATTTAATGCTATGCTCTACATCGCAACAATAAAATTGTAGAGACTAATAGACCTCTATAAGTCTCTACAATTTTATTCACAATATTATATGTAGAGACTCTTCGGAAAACTTCGAATTATTAAAAGCTAACTAATAAGTTCCTAATTATGTAAACATATAGAAACTAGCAATAAAATGGTATTACTAAGTTTTAATGGATATGACTAAAAGACATAGATTTACCGACGCAGGCGCAACGACGACATAAAACCTATTAAAAAACTTTACGTCAATTATGATAACGTTTTAAAAACATTAACTTAGATAAGATTGTTAAGTTATCTGAAATAGGTACCGAACCTATTATGTAACGTATATATACGTATATAAGTATATATATACGGTATAAGTTTTACAATTAGTAGGAAATATTCCCGTCTGTTCTAATAATACCATATAAGTCTTGTATATATACTAATAGTAGTGGTTACTATTAGTATATATACATTAAAAGGATTTCATAAACATATTAGTAATTACTGAATCATAATATGTAGTAATACTCGTAGGTAATAGCAATTAAGTAATATATTATGAACAAGTAGGAAATATTATAATACTCAAAACGTACATAACAGCGTGTTATTATTAAGTACACGATACTCATGGATCTTTACAATTACACGATACTATACCTATGTACACTAGTACAGTACTGTATTTGTGTGTTGATATTATGGTCGATTTCATCGAGAGTATTTAAACATAAATATAATATAACAACATATCTCCGATAAGAAAACCAGGAAAACAAATTAAACACTAAATTCATTAATCTTGCAATACAATAAACATATAAACATAAGTAATTTGTCACCGATAAGGAAGGACGCAGCGTAGGCCGGCCCCCACTAGGTGGACCGACGACCTGGTGAAAGCCGCGGGGAGCCGATGGATGCAGGAGGCGAGCAGCCGCTCTAAGTGGCGCTCTCGGGGGGAGGCCTATGTTCAGCAGTGGACGTCTTCAGGCTGTTAATGTTGATGATGATGAAGGAAGGATGGTAAATGAGCCAAGTCTTAAGTGTTTTAATAAGTTATCCGTCAGTTAGGTACTAATGCACCTGATAAATTCGTAAAGATATAAATCTCTTTATTATTTTTACTTGGTCTGACGGAAAGCTTTGCCGCTATAAAATAATCAATCACATTTATTTATATTTAGTTTTGACAAAAACACTTTCATCGCTGAAATGTCGATATCACTGCCTTATGTCAATTTGTCTAACTGTAGGATGTGAGCACATCCACAATGTTTTGCCACAGGAAAAATATAATTCATGCGCACCTCAGAAATGCTTTAATTAATTCTAAACTTAATTGTCAAAATATCTTTAAATTCTGACGTTGTCTGAAGACCACCAGCGATAATAAATTAATAGTAATTTTGTACAGTTATTTAAATTGCAAAAATTTAAAATATGATTAAAAACAGTTACAGAGCTAAAGAGACAAAGCTCTACGGATCCTTCTTTCGTCCTGTGAGTGATAGAGACGATGCTCTACCAAACTGATTATTTCGTCATTCAATTTACTGCCGGCAGCTGTTAAAATATATGAAACCAGAAAATATATATATACATATATATAATATATGATTCGAGAATGTCCACTCTTCAAAATGACCACTTCCGATACTTATACCACTTCTCACATTGACTATTATTTACTATTATTGATTGTCATCTGTAATACATAGTATTATACTTACCAATAAAGTAGGTACTGGTAGAAGTACATCTACAACTAGGTATTATATTATCTGGGACATAACTAAGCTGTGTGCTTATTTATAAAATATTATCGCTTGGGGCACGAGCAGAGTACGGGTCAGTTAATTACATTATTTACTTAACTCCACTGTAAATACTTACACATGCACACAAACGTATACATAATTATGTAAGCCGAGTATTTACCTAAGACTTCGTGAGTGGATACGGTTTTTCTTCCTCGTTAAAGGATGTAAAGTAAGTGCCGTGCAAACATGAATCTACTCTAGGTACCTACGGTTTACGTTAAAAACAATGTAGTCAAGAAGAGGTCAAATGCTCCCGTATTTCCTGGATTTTTAAAACAGAAACCTTAGTGTTAGAGAGGTGCAGGGTTTCATGGCGGAAAAAATGGGACCCTATCACTAATAAGACCCAAATTCTTGTCTGTCCCTCCTATAAACGGCTATATTATTATCTCATGTAATGCCGAATGAAATTTCATTCTCATAATATGTTTGTAACATACACGTACAGACCTTACGAGCTCCCGGCCTCGAGGCCCCGAGATTACAGTTCTTCACTGTTATAGAAAAGTGCACTGAGAGCTTTTAGTTTTAAGCTTATAGCTTTCAGAATGTACGTGTGAATGCGATGATGCTAAATTCACATTTTCCTAATCCAATACCCGACAGCCTAGACCTAGCGAAGGCTTCGATTCTATTTATATATAGAATCTAGGGCTCGCCGCCGTTCTAGCATGAATTAGGTACATAAGAGAAACACTCAGTTTTTTAGAAGTTTATTAGTAATATACTTAGTTAAAGTAAAATAAGTAGTAGGTAGAGTATGGCATCCAATGGTTTGAACGTCTGTCTAATAATAACCGGCTTTTGATACTGTTATTTGTGGCTAGGGGTGCATTGCATGATCCTACCTATTAAATAAACGAGGGCCATTTGTCAGATAACAAGCAAAGAAAACAAAGAGATAGCGAAGTTCGCGACTCTGCATGTGGGCGTCACACGAACACAAGCGCGTAGCACCAACACATGTGCACTGCACACGTGTACGCGAGTAGAATGTGGTGCGCATGTGTGCGTTATCGGACAAAGCTACTGCCTACGTAGTGATATCAATCGCTATCAGCTATATTACCCGCGATAATGCCGCGCATACCTGCGATATTTATACCTTTTACACCAACATAGAGAACAGATGCAAATAAGTGAAATAATCATGAATGAACCTTATTACGAATGTGAAATTCGTTCCGATTCAATTCACAATTCCAGCACAAAGGATCATAATACCTTTATTTACATTTAAATACGCTCATTTTGCACAATATTGAAGTCCAAGGCCGGTTTATTTAGTGACTAATATATTGAAAATGTGACTTCTTGGAAATTCCGTAGCCATATTGTATCATGGAATAACGAGACCGGTCGTATTTTCAAAATATCCTTAGCACAAAACAGAATCTAAAGGCGAAAATAGGTTGAATTGAAATCCACTTTATAGCCCTCACACTTTATGGTAGGTACTTAAGTTAGAGTCGTCATGGCATAGTGCTGAAACAACGCTCCGGAACACGATGGCAATAGGTATACCTATTGCCTATCGATAAATTATAATTTATCGTATATGTGACGACCAGTGACAGCCAGAAACAAGTTATCTTATTTCGATATGACAACAGAGTAAGCCTCAGTGTCAGTCTTCAGTGTTTTATGTTACGTACGCCGTGTTGAGCCATTCTTTGCGCATCCGTATTACTTTAGGTGCAACCACTCTAAGCTTCGTATGTGAGTAGAGAAGTTTAAGTACCTATCTCTCCCTCTCTCTAACTGCGTGTATTAGACCTCGTGGGTATCTTTTTTCCTACAGATTTTTTCCATTGAAGCCAAACACCTCAGCTATTTATATTTGTTAAATAAGACTGCCAGTCTTATAATAACATTGGAGTAAGCTCTCGCGCAAACAACACCATATAATCAAACAATAATAATTCAAGATTACAGGATATATTATACCGTTGCATATAATTTTTCTAACATCAAAGCTCCAACATGATCGTAAAACTTACAAGGAAACCGCCATTCGGGCCGAGCGTCAGATGACTTGATGCTGACCTCAAAAATAACAAGATACGACCAATTCCGAGAACAAATTACGACGTAACTGTTCACATGTTCGGGGATATGGTACATAATTTAAATAGTGACACATGCAAAAAGCTTGACTGAGCTCTCTTTATTAATCATGCGCTATTTCGGCCCGAAACTCGAAACAATGTTAATGTCGAAACAATTTGCATTTAAATAATATTCAACGCAAACACACATTGTTGCAAGGTAAACAATGAGTATAAAGGTTGATGTTTGTCAACACGGCCCTTACTCTGTTTAATGTTTGTATGAACGTTGGCGTTACCTGCCTCTAGCAAATAAGCTAATGCATACAACTCTATAAACAGTTCAGTTGCTAATTTACATTCTAGCCACTGCAGTTTATAGTTCTGGTGAAATAGAAATAACTACTAAAGTTGTTTTATAATGTGTTTTCGTTTACATAAATAAGCTGTAGGTAATGAACGTATTAATAATACTGGGTTCTACTTTGAAATACCTGCTTACACTTTTCCTCTTTATACAATGATTTAGATTTACAGCTAAAATACAATCTAGAACTGAAGGCAGTCTGATCATAATAAAAATTGTCCCCATTAAAACAAAAGCGTAACGAAATTTCCTACTATGTTACTGATTTGTAACCACTGAGTCTAGCATCTCAGATGCAATAATAACCTCAACATTTTCCTCAATTACGGCGGTTATAATATAATCCGCTGACATTTACTAGGAAAGCTTGGAGTAACGTGAGATTAAGTAACCGGTTACATTGAGTCGGTCTAATCAATGGGCCGTCGGCTGCGCCTGCGCAGTTACATAACCAGTAACAGCTTGCTTTCGAGCTACCTAGCTGCCTGCAGTGCTTACGAAATGTGTTGCGCAACATTCGCAACATGCACGATACGCTAATACAGGAGCCGAGAGTGTTGCATGCGTCCATTCCTCTACATGTTAATTTGGACTTAGCATTCATCGCGTAGCATAAAAAAGACTCTATCGATTGCTTGATGATTACTGAGGATTAATCAAGATTTCTGGTTTATTGAATTGTAGGGTTCAGAGTTGTTTAGAAGGTGAAGAAATTTCGGATCTTCATCGTCATCAGCCTGAAGACGTCCAAATATGCCTACACGGAAATTTCATTTCTCTTAAGCATTTAAAATGATTTAGGTGCATACTAAGTTATCAAGATATAATGTAGTTCCAATCACCTTGAAAATTAGTTCATCAATAAAACTGTTATCAGTTATCGGATTATTCGATTATTTTATATCTTTTACGCAAAAACATATCTGTACCGGAAAACTTTTTAACATTTTAATATCACTCTAATAGAAACATTCTAATTCACTTAAAAGGGCAATGAGCATATCCATTTATAGATAAGAAATATGTTTTTAGATAAAGCTAATCAGTCTATATTATTTTATGATTAAAAACAGTTTGAGAAATATTGAGATA
Source organism: Ennomos erosarius (assembly GCA_963580505.1). Taxonomy (NCBI): domain Eukaryota; kingdom Metazoa; phylum Arthropoda; class Insecta; order Lepidoptera; family Geometridae; genus Ennomos; species Ennomos erosarius. The sequence goes on from OY756988.1 coordinate 9,688,486, forward strand.
GCAATACCCGATTTTAGTACAAAATATTAGATAAAATTCTAATCGTTGCACAACATCACATTCTTGACAAAGAAATGAAAAATGTGACCTACGTTACCTGTAGATTTCAATTCATTTCAATGACATTTATTAATATGCAATCTTATAGTCAAAGTATGCAATAATAATGTGCAATCGTAGAGCATAACTACTACGCATATTATGCAAGGCAAATGTAACTAAATGTTACAACACTGTAATGGATTCAACTTCGACCTTAGAAAGGTTGTTTTGCATAACCACTTGATGTAAAAGAAATATTTAAGTAGCTGCAGCTTGAAATTCATACTCGTTCGTGAGCGGCTGCTATAGACTCACTTGAATCCAACTGCTCTCTGTGGTTTTCCACATAGAGGGGGGCTAACCCCCTAATGTTTTCCGGTTCGTGGTCACACCACCAAGAATAGAATAGAAGAATAGGTACTAATGGATTTTGTGAATGAAAATGTTATGATAAATTGATATTTAGAATGAAAGGAGATAAAAATTCAATGATTAAAGTTCGACGAAAGTTTCCTTTAAAGCGTACGTATAGGTACGTACATGTATTGTATTTCAATTCTTTCACGATCGCGTTGTAATTTTATGTCTGAGACAGCTCGTCAGTTGTTTGTGTGAATTTCTCCGTATCATCGATAACCAGAATACAAATCGATCCCTCGTGAATCGTGACACCATTATCACTTTATTGAAATGCTCTACGAATTATGGACAAACCAAGACTATACTAGGTACCTATGGGTATCTACTCTAAATGAAAAACTAATATGCGCTAAGCAGGCGATACTGTAATATAAATTTTATATTAAGTATGTTTTGCACGTATGTAATAGATATGGCTCATACTTACCTAACTAAAATAAATATTTTGACATAGATATTGAAATGAAAAAGAAATTAATATCCACGGTGAACACTTAGCCACGATAAACGGAAACTGAAATGAACTTCTTAAAATGATCGTTCTACATTATTAGGTGTATAATTCCTGTGTAAAATCATTTAACAATCACCGAAATAGAATCGATTTGATCCAGCAGTTTAGCACTATTACAGAAAGTGCTTTAAGTTAGGAAATACCAAATTGGACGTAGGGTAGGGACTTATTTTGTGTTGTTCATTCAATACGTTCCAGTCTCAATGTTCTAGATGTAATGACCCTTTGAAATCCATACGAAAAGAACTTACACACGCATCAATGGCCTCGGAGAATAACATCTTTTGTCAAGGCTCGACATTTCAAAGCGATCCGAGGAGCATTATACTGCTTTTCGATGTAAGTAATTGTCCTCATATTGGATCATCGTAATGTAGAGGCGGGGACGCTCAGGCGTGGTTCTATAGTCGGGCTGACTTTTATATTGGTTCTATTCCTATGGTCACGCCTTCGTTTTCAGACAATATGACAGACAATGGTACGTATTCTGTAGTTATTCAAGGTCAAGGGTTCAGATTCTGCCTAAAAACGCGTAAATACGTTAGACATCTAAAATTATGCTTAATAGATCGTCGTCGTTTACAGCTGGAAAATTGTGCATATCAGGGATGCCTTGCTATAAGTATAATATAGGTGCAGCTTAATAATGACTGCTATGTTTGTCATGTATCTTACAGGTCATAATTATGTGGGTATTCAGAGTGAATTCTCCATATTAAGCCACAAGCTACAGCTGTGGACTAAGGCTGAGTGTAGGCAGGTCGGCTGGCTGGTGCGATAGGCGACGGCCTTGCCGCGGCCGCTGCCGCCGCCCCCTCCCCTCTACACCCGCGCGTGTACTCCTGCTTACGTCACCCGCACGCACCGCACACGTTCAAGTTCAATGTTGCCTATTAATTTTACCGTGGCTTGCCACCAAGCTCTAATAAACTGCTTTGACAAGGACGTTCGTCTGGTTCGATCAAGGTTTGCTATTCTAAAGTTGAAATGCGAGCTCAAATTAGGAAGTTTTAGTATGGCGCCTACGCGTAGCCTTCGATAGGGCACGTGTACCGAGTTCCAGTGGTTTCAGGAGGCTATCAGTTTTCAGAGAAAACATTATTCTTTTTGTATAATAATAATCTCTGGTCTGCCAGCTCGTATATTTTTTGGTAACGTTTCGGAGGTATCCGGTTAAAATATTTATAAATGTACGACAGGGGACAGTTAACATCAAAGCGAGGTTATTTTGATTTGCAAATCCGGATTGTTCTTGCTCTTATTATGGCCCACAAGTTTCGCTTATTGATTTAACTATAAGTGCTATAGGTATATTTCATAAAAACAAGTTCCCTTTTTTGAGTGATTTGTTGGTATTCATGCTTAATTAGTAGACGGTTAAAGGTTTTGTTTTTAGATTGGACACACTTATTTTTTCGAAGTTCGTTAAACATTTACCTTGGTTTTTGCGGCTTATGCTAAAATTATACACCGTTTTAATCGCTGTAGGTAGGTGTGTAGGTGCATAATATTCTTTCTTGAATTCATGACAACATAATCTAAGAACCGTGTTTTTAATTTTCAGCAGCATTTAATAGTTTGTAGACCACCGAATGAATAAAATGTGTGATCGATCAGGATATTAAAACAAAATATATACAATAGGGACTCGTTGTATGGGTTTGCCAAACTGACAGAACGGACCTGTGACCGAACCAGCTCGTTCTAATGACAGAAAGTTATTGTTTGCTCTTTCGTGCAAGTGCCTCTTTTTTGTTAAAGTTTTCAATGAATAGTTTTGCAAAACACGAACTTACCTTCAGCTCATTGACAAACGGTTCTTCCTTGAAGTGCGCGTGCGCAAGCATCAATAATTTCAACAATCGAACACGCACCGAACCACGCGTGGCAGTCTATTGTGCGGTGTGACGTCAGTGTCACATGCTCTCTCCGAAATGTTATTATTTGCTCTCATGGGTGAAAACAACGGGTTACCACGTCGTATGTAAGCAACTATGCAAACATGAAAAGGTCAGGTTAACTGTCTCTTATAAAGGCGCCCAGACCGGTTTCACTCACTTCACTATTTACCAGATTTCAGCGGAAACTCATTTTCTGAGATGAAAAGTACCCTCTCAATAATTAACGTAGTGTAATAATAAAAAAATGGTCCAATAGCCTAACAGCCACACAAACAAACAAATAAACAAAGCAATCAGACGACGTTTAACTTTATATTTGTATCGCAATCACGAAGATTTTTTCTTCTACCGTAACATGAGTTCCGTACGCGGTCGAAGGGGACTTTTTATTATATTGTATTATATATTCGAAAAAGCGATACAGATAGTTCTATATAAAATGGTGCTACTGATGCTGTACTTTCTTTTCGATATGGATCCATAAAAATATACGCGGTCACTACAAAAATTATTAGCTACTCTATTTTTTTTAACACATCGGTGACTGTTACTTTAACTACATCGAATTCCATTTCAGTTTCTGATCCTATAGGTAATTCTTACGAAAAATTTAGACATGGCTAAAATTGTTCTTATATCTAGGAAAGCCAACGGCTAGTCATAGTCATTAGAGCAAGTAAAGTACGGTCACCTAATTGATTAAACGACGAGTCTTGACTAAATTGTTTATTCTTAGACGCGGAGCCATTAAACACAATTAGAGATATGTCCGCAATCAATTTTATTAGGATTTAGAGCGTTTTCGTATAATTAGTATTATCCCGATGGCAATTAACTGCCAAAGTGAATACGTGACTGCTATATTAAATAGGGACCATCTCAAAAAGAGCCCTTTTCTAGGCACTATACCAGGCAGGATAATATAATTCTCAAAAGATCCTTCAGACTTTAGATAAATCTCAAATATTACCTTTATTATATACTAGCTTTTGCCCGCGGCTTCGCACGCTTGTGTTATGTTATTTTTACGTTATAAGTAGTCTAATAATAGATCATTTATTTCGTACCAAACAACAATATGCACTAAATCTTTTCGAAGCTGAGCACAGTAACCTGTATTAGCATAAATATAGGTATAACGCAAGCATAGCCGTGAGTGGAAGCTATTTAAGCCATTACCTAAAATTAAATGTTTTGAGTCAAATATAGATTTATAAAACAGTAAAAGAAAAGAAGTTTCAAACAAAAAACTACAATTTTATAAGTACCTCTTCATATTACAACAAAAAGAAATCATCATCACTTCACTCATGTCTTTAACAGAAGTTTCAGTAAATTTTGTTTAGGCAGTAGTTACCTAAGCAGGCAGGTACAGTTTAGAAAAATATGAAAGAATGACACACACGCACGATGATGCTGCTGTGCTCAGTTTTACATATCCGCGCGCTTTTTGTTCCATTTACCACATTGTTTTTACCTTCTTAAGTTTGGCTCCATACGAATTGGTACCTACACTTAGCCAGTGTCAATAGATATATAAAAATAAGTGTATAAAAAAAAATATAGTTAATTTTTCTTAATACTAATTAGGAATTACAAATACTAAACCACCACTCCTTAAAGAATCGACCGTTATAATTATTATTATGTCCACTATTTTCCACACTGTTCCACGCTGTCTCATTCCCACTGCACTTTCAACATACCTACCTAGTGATGAAAGTGAGGAAGTAGGTTAAATCGTCATTACATCATTATTAGTTACACCCAAAGATAGTTACTTACTAAAACTATAACCTTCTTGGAGTAACCGAGTAATCTAATTTTTACCCGTGGTTTTTTTAATAGCCCACAGATCTAAAATATTTTAACTATTATCAACATGCAAGAAGAAGAAGAACAAATCAAAAACAGTCAAAAACGAACCTTACGCTCCATGTTGTTGTTAATTCGAGGATACAATTGCCATAATGAATACCTACATATTATTTTATCTAAGTTAAACATTAACCATTTAACCATTTTAAACATTTTATTTTATTTTTTATTTCATTTTTCTTATTTTTCTTTTTTTTTTAATAAAATATTTCGTGTCATTGGCTAAATACAAATAATAGCGCGCGCTCCGGCTTACTTTAATGCCAAAATAAAAAAGGTTTTAAAATGTGTAGCAATGGTAAGGGTCTATAACTTAAGTAGCCATAAGTACTACAGGTACCTTAAAACTTCTTTGGGGTCGATCAAGAATGTAGCATTAGCGCAAAAATAATTTGAACTACATATTTAGAATGGTAACGTGTAGTAATTTTATGTAAATAATACATTTGACCAGATCGCCTATAATGAACATTGCTCCCGCCAAAACCCTATAAATCGAAAACTTCAATAAAAATGTTAATTAAGTAAGCTTCAATATTGGCTAAGTATGATAATCGCGTGAAGCCTTATTAATGATTATAAAAAGTCTAAGAATCTCTCCTTTAAACGTTTTCATAAAATACTTCGTATCATTGGCTAAATACATGTTTTGTCTAATGCCAAAATAAAAAAAGGTTTTACAATGCGTAGCAAATGGTTTCCCCGTTTTAAACAACTGTAAAACATGTTTATACATAAATTCCTCAAAAGAGGAGTCTGAAAATCTTCACTTCTGAAAATATTGGGAAGAAGCAGAAGCAATAGAATGAAAGTAAACATGAAGCTGGCAAATGCACAAGACGTGCGACGCCAATCCTCACGCGAGGAACAAAAAAAAGGGTCAATAAATTAAGTACCTATAGGCACACATTACTGAATATGTTACTACTATAGGTTAAGCTATAGGTACTATAAATACAATTTTAAATACTTATTTCGAATGTAGTACATTTTTGAATACTAATATATAATAACAGATGGCCAATAAAGAATTTTGCCCTCGCCAGAACACAATAAATCGAAAACTTGAATAATAATTTTAGTTATGTTTCAATATTGGCTAAATATGATATCGCGTGAAGCCTTAAAACTTATGATAAAAAGTCTAAGAAATTTTTAGTTTTCGAAATTCCTTGTTCTCTGTGTCGTGCTCATATTCAAGTAGGTTCTCATACCTATCCTCTTTTTTAGTTTGGACCACAGATTAACGAAAAAACTAATCTTTAAGTAATACATATTATGACTTCCTTGGGTATAGGTAATTACATAATAACAATTGTTTTTCTCTAATCTGCATTGGAGCGCAGACGAAGTTATCGCGCGATATATTTCGCCGTAGCCCGAAAAGTGTGATACACTCATGATACACTGCCGGTAATGCAAGCGCGCCAATTGTTATTTACTGTTTTTTTTTAAAGAAATAAAAACATGCATAAATTACTTAGTGCAGTGGGGATTGTACAGAATGAAATAAAAATGATTGGGGTTCCGTCCTGAATGGGTAAATTCTTATTACTAAATCTCCGCTATCCGTCTGTCTGTCTATCAGTCACCAGGATGAATCGTGATAGTTAGACAGTTGAATTTTTCACAGATGATATATTTCTGTTGCCACTATAACAACCGTTATCCATATTCAAAGGGTCAGATAAACGGACAACAAAAAAAAATGGTTTCACTTCATATTGATAAGGAATTATAAATTAAAACTATTAAAATTTATTTATGTAATCGCAAATAATACTCTCACAGTTTGTAAAACATATTTATTCGTGCGTGTACATTGAGTGTTTCTGTAAATGTGGTGTTTCAATAAAGAGTTTTATCTATCTATCTATCTATCTATCTATTCGCCGACATGCAATATAACGCTACTGCTTCCTCCATTTTATTTAGCCCACGTCGGTTGCGCAGCAGGCAAACAAATTGACTGTGTGTCCGGGTTGTGGCGCTATAAAAACTTCGAGGATAGTCAACAGAGATGTTTTTGCGCGCCAACTCAACAGCGAAGGTTCGGGCGTATATGAAGCCGTGTCATAATAGTAACAGAATTTTTTTTCTTTAATCTGTGCCTCCAGATAAACCCGAAATAAAATTACCGTCAATAGCACAGAGTAAATTTTTTTCTCTGATCTATGATTAGTAGCCAAAATAAAACTTACCTTTTGACACTGGCTAAATACCTACACTATGTGTGGAGCCAAAATATAAGAAAAAAAAACTTACCTTGAACCCTTGAAGCGGCCATCTTGTTAAAATCCTGTTCCGTTTCATAATGAAATCCTACACATTTTAACCAAAAAAAAAATTAACGATATATAAAATTTAATATATCCTATGTTGTGCGCCGGGTTTTTCTAAGCTTATTAGTGAAAACCGCATGAAAATCCGTTCAGTATCTTCGGATTTGTGCCGTAACAAACAAACAAACAAACAAACAAACAAACAAACAAACAAACAGACAAAATGTTTAAAAAGTAGCTTAACGTGATCAGCGAAAAATTTCAAGCCAACCTGTGTGATTTTTTTTTCGATATCTTGCATTTACAGATTTTTTTATCTCTACAGTTTTATTATATGTATAGATTATATTATTACTTAGGTCAATATTACGGAAAATTGTAGAGTGTACTATTAGATCACTAGTGTATTATTATTATTACTAAACTGCATCTATTTTAGCGTCAAACTAATGTATGTATCATAACATAAAGTAGCAAATTTATGGGAGCCGGCTTGCACAATTTCAGGTTGTATTACTTGTTGGATAGCTATAATATCTCTACTAATTACATGTATTTGTATTATATTAGCATATATTTCACGCTATAACTTTCATATTATCATATTTTAAACAAAAATAGCGAATATCATCAACTTTTAGTCGTAAGATAGCACAAAATATTTATGTTTTGTGTGATTTCAAATATTATTTATCACCAGTGCTAAAGGTCACAAGATACGCTCCAAATAGTCAGCTACCTAGCAACCGATGCTATTTACTCCATATTATCTACAATTCCCAATACAATAACATTATCCACTTGTATAATAACATTAAAGTAACCACAATATTTTGATTCTCGACTCGGGAAGTGCATTTTGATAACTGAATGGATATCACCAAAATAAGGCTAGATGAGCGTGTTTACATTGAAATAAGAGGAAGAAAGAGAGTAGTTCAATAGCCTGATTTCTTTGTATGATACCCTCAAAAACAAATGATGCAATATCACGTATTAAATCGTCATATACGGTACGACAAGGCGTTTAAATGGAACACTTGTGTTTCGCTCGCAATTAAGAGTTCTCGGTCCTAAGCCGCGTCTAAATATAGAGTGCCCCCAATCGAGTGTAATGTTGTTTAGCTCTTTTTGTGGATTCAATTCTCGCTATCAACATTGTTGGGAGTAATTCAAACTGATGTATTGTGTTGTGTACAATTATTTCAATTACTTGACAGTTTTTAGCGAAGTACTGTACCTATGCTTGAGAAAAACCTGCCGTGTGGTTGCTACTTTACAAATTTTCATTTATTTTTTAACTAAAGAGACCTCGTTACACGTGTTGACCTTCCGACGAGTTACCAATTAATGGTCTACGTATTTTTATTTAACAAGTAAGTAGGTAACATAAAAACAACTAACCATAATAGGTATAAGTACTTGTTTGTTTTATTACGATCACGACTTATAAAAACTGCCCGTTTTAGCCCTTTATGGTAGGTATCCTTGTTAAAATATACATGTTTATGTTATTTTAAATTTGTACTGTGGATACGGATACGAAAAAAACAACGTTTTGATTCATCAATTATTCTAAACTTCAGTCATCGTCAGATACTGACCGCGAGTAATTTGCCTACATTTTGCACTTAAATTTGGCGAGGTGACCCTGTCCTTAGTATGCAAATTTTATTATTGTAAGGATCGAAAGAAACCGCCCACGGAGGTACACCTTGAACCTTTATGGTAACAGCTATTGAAGAATTCTCTATCGGTATTTAAATAAGAATAGCACCAAAATGTGAATCAGCTTTTGATACAATGTCGTCGGTTTGCGATTGGTATCGCGCTCTTGTATGCAAAGTTGGTCGGTGTCGTTCATGCAATACATGTACGATCACCTGTTATTTTTGGAAAGATAAAATATTCAAGCAGTAAAAATCAAAACAACTTGAGCGATAAGAATCAAGGCTATCGTTACTAGGCCGTGATGTAAGAGAATATTAATATTAAAATTACAAACGTGTACGTTATCCAATGTTTGTTCCAGATTCGAGCGTTCTGCGCAGATGAATAATTTTATGAGAGCGATAAACATCGTTTTCTGTCCGTATGATAAGCATGTATCAATAGTTGGGAGTACGCAGACTGTTTAGCATACAATCGGCGGTAATTCCTGCCGCAGGTTAGTCACGCGGCCACTCAGAACACTGCTTAATATTCCTCAGACAATGCAAGTTGCCTACGCGTGTAGCGATCACCTATCGAATCGAAATCATTAGATATTCTGCGTCTAAATCGAGAAGCGGTAACTGTTCACACGAGGTCAGCATCGATGTTTGCTAATATTACAAAATGGGACGCGTTTTAATATTTTAATCGAGCTCTCTCTTTTCCTTTCACAGTGGTAATTTTATACGCGATTTTGTGCAACGACCTTTAGCTGGAAGTTTCTCACATTAGAACAATGACAGTAGTAACAGTAAGCGCTTATATAAATAGATACCATAGGTGTATCAGGTCGAGTCTCAAGCGGTTCGGAACGGTGCGCTGCGGAACGGGACCGACCCTATTGTTTATTTATCATTTGTACTATAGTCTTCTGTGGTAGGATATAAAAGGCACGAGTGCCGCTTGACTGGAGAATCAGGCGGTAGACGATGCCAGATAGTAGCTCCAGTGAGCAGAAAGGAGCACTAGATCGGGCAGCTCTATGTCTGCCGACGCGCGAGTGATTGATTAATCACATCACATCACCTATTCTTGGGAGCACTTAAATATTCTGGCAAGTGAATGCGAATGGGGGAGTAAGTACCAAATACTAGCGTATATCGTAACCATTTTCCCCGCACAATTTTTTTTCGAACCAAAATTCAGTTGGTAGGTAGTGTAATGCTACATGTATGTATATATCATAATATATTACCTGGTTTCTATTATTCATTCACAACTTTCACATCACAGCACTTGACAGTCCTTTTCACAGTAATTTAAGCACAAAAAAAAAACTTGATTTTTCTCAAAAATTTCACATCACTTTATCGATTTTGCGCGCGGGTCACGGGCCCGATTTCTAGACACGACTGCTCGGATGGCAGTTGTTTTGAAACTGTTTTTTTTGTTTCGAATTTAGTTTCTCTTCAAATTCATATTTTTCTTTTTCTACTGTCAATTTCAGTGAGGTATTTTATAGTTTGGCCATGATTGTATGTATTTTGACTCTAGATTTATTTTTTTTACTATTCTGTATTCAAAATTTTGAAAACTGCAAAAATCTAGAACCTTGGAATGCTAGCGAGGTTTCTTTAGAAAAGCTGTCGCTATGGAATGGCAGTCTCAATTTACTCCTCGAACGAGGAACACTAAATTGATATAAGGCCATTCCCGGGCCAGGCAAGGCCCGGGAACTCAAGAACGCCTTCAAAAACCATCTTTGGCTATCCAACACCAAAATTGTGAAGTGAATCTCCATCTACGTCAATCGCTGCGCCACGACATATCCATTGTCAAATCGCCGATCGCCGAGCTACATCCGCTACAGCCAGTCGCGAAACTACGACGAATCTATCGCCGAGAGCTGATCGCCGAAACTACATCTGTTGTCACCGTCGGCCGCCGTATCTACCACGACGAATCTATCGCCGAGCGTCAACCAGTGAGACGACCGGCTTGCCTTTTTCAAACATTGAGTGGCAATATAACTTCATCACCATGTTCCGGCCCGTCGTCCGTCAAAGCTTTGACGACTAATACCTGCGTGTCTCCTGCTGCTGCATCTTGAATCTGAGCTGCGTAATAATACTTCATCGACGGTGGAAGGACGAGAATCTTCTTCTGGATCCAGAAGCTAATAACTGAATGAGCTAGCCGCCGAACTCTGGAAGTCGGACAAACTAAAGGCAACGAATTCCTCAGTCTCTATAACGACAGTGGGCCTTGTTTGAATAAAGACCCGGAAGTGGGCCTTGTTTGTTTGAAGACCCGGAAGTGGGCCTCGTTAAAGACCGGAAGCGGGCTTTGTTTATCTGAAGACCCGGAAGTGGGCCTTGTTTGGATCCAATAACATTCTAATTCTACCGTGATAACTTGTAGGCCGTAAACAACTTAAATTTCGCGTTCTTCCGCATCATCTAGAGACTCTTTTTTTTGCTTTCTACAAAGCTTGTAAAATTTACGAAAATAAATATCTGTTACCAATTCCTTTTTTTCTCTTCAGCTCTTAGGATCCTGTTAACCTAGGCACTGTTTAGGTAGGGGAGGAGCTGCTCATTAACTTGTAGCGTTCCATTCTACCTTTTTCACGAAAGGAACGGATGTAACGTGACAGTTTGGCGCCCAACTAAAATGAACCCTCTAAAACATTCTTCTAAATTCTAAAATAATACTTACTCAAGTAGGCTAAAATTTGATATTGACTTTTGGCTCTAACGTAATATCTTAGGTACTTGCTTAATTTATTTTTATACAGGCAGGACACGCGGAACATCACACTTACATTCTACAACACTCGCATAGTACTTAATACTTAAACGAACTTAAACTTGACTTGATTTTATCCTTGACTATTGACTTCAACTTGTGACTATGGCGAGACCAATTAAATACTCGTTTCTAAACAAACTTGAACTGGAATATGAAGTGACTATCAGAGGTGAAAAACCAGCTGACACTTTGACAACTCTTAAGGAGCAGCTGGCAAAATTGAGTCACATTCAACCTGAGGACATAAAATCTTCTCCAATACCTCTCAAACATGACCTCTCCCAAGCAGAGATCACGTTTAATTACGTCGAGGGTAAAATCTCGCACCTCGAAGCCACGGATGATAAAAGTAACCTGAGGAAAGTTGAATCTTTCGTAAATCATCTTCATTATCGCCTCGAACGCTTTAACGCCGTTCCACCATTTGTTGAGTCATGCTCAAACATACGATCTCGCTTCTTCACGCTCCAAAAACGGTTTGAAGTCTTAACTTCAGATTATTCAGGATCTTCTGAAGAAGTGTTAGTTGACATTCACAATCCTTGTCCTCAGACTCAGCCTAGCCCTCCCTCGATTTATCAATTACTACCTATGACTGGAACCAATCAAACTTTGGAAGTACTGAGTACTCCTCAACCCACTTTACCTTCAAGCATTCTGACTAGTATACCACTGGCTTCCGAGTCTGTACAAAACTATCACACTTCGGATAATTTTGTGAAGGAGCTCAAAACGTTTTCTTTCAATGGAAAATCGTGCCCTAGATCATTTCTTCAAAGATTGGACGAGTTTAGGATTTCTCGAAACATTCCGGAAGGTATGCTTTGCAAGCACGCCTTTGAGATTTTCACAGGTGATGCCCTTCATTGGTTTCGTTTTCAGTATAATCGAAATCCTACCTTATCGTGGAAAGATATTTGCACATTGCTGATTCGAGATTTTGGTATACATGATTACGACTATAAGCTGTTGGAAGCTATAAGGAAAAGAACGCAAGGAGCAACTGAGACCATTATCGTTTACGTCTCAATTATGTTCGGGATGTTTGCTCGTCTTTCAAAGAAACTTAGCGAGAGCGAACAATTAGAGATTTTACTCCATAATATAAGACCGTGCTATTCAGTTTTTGTTGCACTTAAAGATATTAAAACGGTAGATTCTTTAATTTCTACTTGTCAAAGTTACGAACGCATTTCTGAACGAGACAAAAATTTTCATGAGCCTAGATCTGAAGACACTTCTTGTGCTGCTGAATTTGCCTATCTTCCTTCATTTTCTAAAGCTTTATTTCCTAAAGCGTCTCCAAACGTAAGGTACACTAATGCAGTGCAGGAAGATAAACATCCACGCTCGTCATCTCAAACTAATGACATTTCTAAAGAAGAATTCTGTTATCGCTGTCGTATCACAGGCCATTCTTTACAAACTTGTACTAAGCCTAGATACCTCATTTGTTTTAAATGTGGTCGTAAAGGCGTGAGAATCAGCGAATGTCCAAAATGTGCTCCATCAAATCAACAAAAAAACTAGCTGACGACTTGAATGGTTTCACTAAATCACATAACAATAATTTTGATCTTAACGACTGGAATCAATGGTTAAATACTATTCGAAATTTTATGTTTTGCTACAAAACAACTTCTGTTTTCTACGACAAAGAAAAAGACTTTAACAGACCTTTTATTAACGTGTCTATAAACAATATACCTTTTTCCGGTCTTTTAGATAGTGGAAGTTGTATAACTATTTTAGGTAATAACTCTCATAAAGATATCCAAAAGTTAGGCTTTAAACTATTCAAGTCTCCAACTCAAGTTATGGTTGCTAATAAACAAAAAGCAATGTCTTCTGGTTATTTTCATTTGCCATTGAGATTTCATAATCAGACACATGTTATCAAAGCTTATGTTTTCCCTGATATTTATCCTTCTTTGATACTTGGGTGGGATTTCTGGAAAGAATTCGAACTCTCCCCAAAGATACTTTCTCTTGAACTCAATCTCGAATCTAAAGATCATACAACTTGTGCTGTTGAAAATCAAATATCAACATTTGATCATCTGTCTGGGAATCAAGTAGAAATTGCTAATGACATAATCAAGCGTTTCAAAAGTATTTCTTTTGAACAACGAGGTAAATTAGGCCGTACTAGTTTAGTTAGTCATCGGATCAATACTGGTGATGCTTTACCTATAAAACAACGTTGTTATCGTCTCTCTCCAGAAAAGCAAAAAGCACTCATCAATGAGGTCGATAAAATGCTAGAATTAAAAGTTATAGAAAAATGTGAGAGTCCTTGGTTATCTCCAGTACTTATCACTCCAAAAAAGAACGGAGAATGGCGTTTCTGCGTCGACAGCAGAAAGCTGAATGCAATTACTCGTAAAGATGCCTACAGCCTCCCTTTTGTTTCTGAGATACTAGATAACCTCAAAAATGCTAAATATTTGTCTAGTATCGATATAGCAAAGGCTTTTTGGGAAATTCCATTACATCCCAAAGACAGAGATAAAACTGGTTTTTACGTACCTGGTAAAGGAATGTATAGATTCACTGTTATGCCCTTCGGATTGACAAACGCTCCAGCAACTCAACAAAGACTTATGGACAGTTTATTCACTCCAGAGTTTGAGAATAAAGTGTTCTGTTACTTAGATGACATAATAATCATAGGTGCGACATTTGAGGAACATATTTCACTCCTACTTAAAGTTCATCAGAAACTTTCTTATGCTGGTCTAACCATTAACTTTGAAAAGAGTCAATTCTTTCGCAAAGAACTGAAATATCTTGGCTACATAGTAGATGAGCAAGGATTGCGGGCTGATCCCAGTAAAATTGAAGCGATTCTAGCTTACGCTGCTCCTACCTCTAAAAAAGAAGTAAGAAAATTTTTAGGTACGTGCAGTTGGTTTCGCCGATTCATACCTAATTTCAGTACTATTGCTTCACCACTCTGTAAATTAACGTCATCTGGAAAAAAATCTCCAAAAAAATTTGTCTGGAATGCTGAGGCTGACTCTGCTTTTGCTAAATTAAAAGAATGCTTGACTACAACACCAATACTATCTTGCCCTGACTTTGACTATCCATTTTCCGTTCACTGCGACGCTTCTAACTTTGGGATAGGTGCTATGCTGACTCAGGAAAAAGACAATAAAGAAGTTGTTATTGCATATATGAGTAGATCTCTAAACAAGCATGAGCAGAATTATTCAACTACAGAACGTGAGACTTTAGCTGTCATTACTGCACTTGAGCATTGGCGTTGTTATCTTGATAACGGTAAACGATTTACAGTATACACTGACCATGCAGCATTAAAGTGGTTCCAAAATTTGTCTAATCCTTCTGGCAGATTGGCACGATGGAGTCTTCGTCTGTCTTGTTTTAACTTCGACCTAAAACATAAAAAAGGAAAAGAAAATGTTGTCCCAGACCTTCTGTCGCGTCATAAAATACCCGATACTGCTATTATTGGTGGTGTTGAACCCATATCTAGAGACAATGCATCACAATTGGAACTATATAATAGACTTTTTACTAACTGTCGAGATAATCCTGATGCTTATCCAAATTACAAAATTCTCAACAATAATTTATACCGTTATAATAACTCACCTGATTATCTAAATGAAGATTTTGCTTGGAAAGAAGTTCCACTTCCCTCTGAGAGAATGAATCTCATCAAAACTTGCCATGGTGACTCAGAAAGTAATCCCCATACTGGCATTTTCAAAACATACAAGAAGCTTTCTTTAAGATACTATTGGTCTGGTATGTTTAAAGATGTGGCTAAAATGTGTTCTTCTTGTGAAACATGCCTCTCTTATAAGCATTCGAATCATTCTCCATATGGTCCTATGGGTAAACCAAAAATTTGTTCAAGACCTTTTCAAAGCCTCTCATTAGATCTAATGGGCCCTTTTCCACTCACAAGACAACGTAATCAATTCATACTAGTGGTTACATGTTCTTTTTCAAAGTATTGCCTTATTTTCCCTATCAAGCGCGCTACATCTTCCAATATCATCATGTATTTGGAAAATAATGTGTTTCTGGTACACGGTGTGCCACAAACCATCATCATGGACAATGGTTCACAATTTCAATCTAATGAGTTTCAAAGTTTTCTGAATAAGTATAAAATTCCTTTTATATTTTATTCACCTCGATACTGCCCTCAAGTAAACCCCACAGAACGGTATAATAGAACAATTATCACCGCACTTTCACAGTTGGTCGGAGATGATCACCGTTCATGGGACAAACATTTGCAGAAAATCCAATATGCACTCAACAGTTCTGTAAATTCTACAACTGGGTTTTCTCCATCCTTTCTGGTCTTTGGACGTGAAACCATACCATGTGGTTCACTATACACTAACTGCTCCAACCTTGATAATTTCATTTTTCTTCCTCGTGACATCTACGCCGCTAATTTAGGATTATTATCTAACATCTTCGATAAAGTACAGGTTGCATTACACACTGCACACACAAAAAATGCTGCTCATTACAACACGAGACACACCTTTAAAGAGTTCAACGTTGGCGACACAGTCTGGCGTAAAAATTACGTCCAGAGTAACGCTGGTGCATATTTCAGTTCAAAGTTGGCTCCCAAATATGTCAAATGCACAGTTGTTGAGAAGCTCTCACCTCTCGTCTTTATTTTAGAGGATCCTAACGGCTTAAGAGGAAAGTGGCATGTAAAAGATTTTAAAGTGTAAATAGTGTAGCGGTTGTATTCTGTTTTTTTCTCTAAATTGTATACTTATTCTGTAAATAGCTTTAGCGTATATTATTTTTGTATTGTACAAGGAAACTAGACCCTTTCGGCTTATTTTTTAAATCCATTTTACAAACGTTATTTTTTTTTTTCACTCTTTTTGTTTTATCTTATAACACGAGTCGTGTGGGTAAGAAGCCATTGTGTTTACTCATTTTTTTTTATACTTTCTTAGTTGCACATGTTGTTACTCTAATCTTAATTTCCTTGCAATTTCTTAAATACAAGGTTCTTGAATATTAATTTCCTTGACGTCTTCAATACCCAAGGGTGTGTGTAATATTCTTAAAGAGCGGTACACAACTCGTTAAATAAGCCTTTGTGTTGTACATTTTCTTAATTGTAAATACTTATTATCTTTACTCGGGTTTTCAAAAAGGTGCGGATAACGACACCTAATTAAAAAAAATAAGCCTACGTTATGTATAATGAATAGTTCCTTGTGGAGTATGCGTCATCAAATATGTGAACCATATCCCCTAAGTATGTTTGTGAGCGAGTAAAAGAAGAAGTGCAAGATTTAAGTATGAAAGAGCAAGGTTTTATTCCTAACCTTCAAAATTTTCAATGGAGTTGAAAATTTTCTGGGGTCGTGGGGGAAATATGTAATGCTACATGTATGTATATATCATAATATATTACCTGGTTTCTATTATTCATTCACAACTTTCACATCACAGCACTTGACAGTCCTTTTCACAGTAATTTAAGCACAAAAAAAAAACTTGATTTTTCTCAAAAATTTCACATCACTTTATCGATTTTGCGCGCGGGTCACGGGCCCGATTTCTAGACACGACTGCTCGGATGGCAGTTGTTTTGAAACTGTTTTTTTTGTTTCGAATTTAGTTTCTCTTCAAATTCATATTTTTCTTTTTCTACTGTCAATTTCAGTGAGGTATTTTATAGTTTGGCCATGATTGTATGTATTTTGACTCTAGATTTATTTTTTTTACTATTCTGTATTCAAAATTTTGAAAACTGCAAAAATCTAGAACCTTGGAATGCTAGCGAGGTTTCTTTAGAAAAGCTGTCGCTATGGAATGGCAGTCTCAATTTACTCCTCGAACGAGGAACACTAAATTGATATAAGGCCATTCCCGGGCCAGGCAAGGCCCGGGAACTCAAGAACGCCTTCAAAAACCATCTTTGGCTATCCAACACCAAAATTGTGAAGTGAATCTCCATCTACGTCAATCGCTGCGCCACGACATATCCATTGTCAAATCGCCGATCGCCGAGCTACATCCGCTACAGCCAGTCGCGAAACTACGACGAATCTATCGCCGAGAGCTGATCGCCGAAACTACATCTGTTGTCACCGTCGGCCGCCGTATCTACCACGACGAATCTATCGCCGAGCGTCAACCAGTGAGACGACCGGCTTGCCTTTTTCAAACATTGAGTGGCAATATAACTTCATCACCATGTTCCGGCCCGTCGTCCGTCAAAGCTTTGACGACTAATACCTGCGTGTCTCCTGCTGCTGCATCTTGAATCTGAGCTGCGTAATAATACTTCATCGACGGTGGAAGGACGAGAATCTTCTTCTGGATCCAGAAGCTAATAACTGAATGAGCTAGCCGCCGAACTCTGGAAGTCGGACAAACTAAAGGCAACGAATTCCTCAGTCTCTATAACGACAGTGGGCCTTGTTTGAATAAAGACCCGGAAGTGGGCCTTGTTTGTTTGAAGACCCGGAAGTGGGCCTCGTTAAAGACCGGAAGCGGGCTTTGTTTATCTGAAGACCCGGAAGTGGGCCTTGTTTGGATCCAATAACATTCTAATTCTACCGTGATAACTTGTAGGCCGTAAACAACTTAAATTTCGCGTTCTTCCGCATCATCTAGAGACTCTTTTTTTTGCTTTCTACAAAGCTTGTAAAATTTACGAAAATAAATATCTGTTACCAATTCCTTTTTTTCTCTTCAGCTCTTAGGATCCTGTTAACCTAGGCACTGTTTAGGTAGGGGAGGAGCTGCTCATTAACTTGTAGCGTTCCATTCTACCTTTTTCACGAAAGGAACGGATGTAACGTGACAGTAGGTAACCATACCTTTACAGGTATGGTTACCTACCTACCATTGATTCTACCTTAATATACGCGCTCGCCCTTAATGAACCCGCTGATGCCAAACCAAGCAGTAACGCATTAAATAACGATGAACCTAAAACAAATCTACATTTATTACTTGTTTCGAATCATTAACTAGATAAGATTAGTTAGCCTGTTGCGTCACGTTCTATCATTCATTATTACGTGCATTGTACGCACGGGATTGTATATCATTCATGAAAATAAACATGTTAAAAACAATCATGATTCATGATAAATGATAAATTTCATCAATCTAATATAGAGGTACTCAGTGAATTGATTTGGCTCATTTTAACATAGCATTGGAAAGGGTAAGTCATTTTAAAACTAATCTTATTGACTCTAGATTGTTTTTAATTTTAGTTTTCAACTACTCCAAGCCTAGGCCAATTATAAAAACGTGTTTCTCATTTATCTTTTAGATAAGGTAATAGGCGTGTACCTACGTAAATGGTTTTTACAATTAGGCGCTGCGTAGGTACTTACTGCTTGTTTAATTACAAGCTCAATTAGGTTTTGGAGCAAATTTCACACCTTATTGGTGAATGCCGGTCCCAAGACAGTATCGGCCCTAATCAAATACTAACACCCAGAATTATTTAGTGCCTTCTCGCAATAAATGGTTTGTAAGTTTCGTTGTCTATTTATAAAAGAGTTAAAATGTCTAATTCTGACATGATATCAAGGTAGCTCCATCCAACCAATAAGCTGTGAGGCGAATAAGATTTCACGGCTCAGCGGCATCGCCTTAAATAAACAGTTATTGGGTATCTCTGTAAGTTAATTTACTAGGCCTTTAGCAATCCTTTACGAGTAGAAATGTTTTGTTCTTTTACTTTACTTTCATAGAGAATAATGGCCCTGGACTGGCTTCAAAATTGAAGTTGGGCCAAAGATCTCTATAATGAGTAATAGAACATAAGATAGGAACTAAACGGTCTGAATGAAAACCTTTCCATAATAAGTAAGCACTTACCTACTTAGTTATTAGTTTAAAAAAAAATTTAAGTGAGTAAGTACTTATAATAATTAAAATTAATTATAAACGATTTTTGCCTAATTTACCTATAAGACCTTGGAAGCGTAATTAAAAACACCTATGCATCCTATTAATACAGGATGTAATTTGATTCATTAGCATAAGTTGAGCCCATGATAGTACATCATTTATAGATTATTATAAAAGAGTAAAGAATGTAAATGAAATATTTTTTATTGAAAATTATGAAGATTGCCGCGGCGCCTAACGCAGTAGGCACGGATGATTTTGATACATTTAAACGTTTTTAGACCTTGTATGTACTTATTAAAAACAGTAATTCATTCATCATCATCATCATAATCATTAACAGCCTGAAGACGTCCACTGCTGAACATAGGCCTCTCCCCGGGAGCGCCACTTAGAGCGGCTGCTCGCCTCCTGCATCCATCGGCTCCCCGCCAGTAATTCATTATTTTAATTAAATTTTGTATTGTAACATTTGATTAAGTAAGTTATTCCATTTTTTGGAGTTATTATTATTAACTAACCAATGTGTTAGAATTCAAAAATTTTGGTCCAAAATTTTGGTGACCGGTATCAGGAGTAGGTATCAAGTTTCAAAGGATGCTAATGAATTCAATTACACCCGGTATAAGTCAATACAATTAATGCAAAACGGGGTGTTGCAATAAAGCACGTAGTTAGTACTTAGTAGTCAGTAAACAGGTATAATTAGTGTACATTGTACCTACACGCTACCTAGATAACTGTCGGTAACCTAGTCATGCAAAGTGAATATTGAAACAAGCTAAGTGCGTGCCTGATCAATATTACGTTCGATTCAATTACTCCGAAAGGTTACTGTTATTATTTGTCGGACAGTTAAGTTACATAATGTTATAATGCAAGGCTACCCCGCGGTTTCACCCGCAATTTACAAAACACACAGTTCAACCTTTTATTAGTAAGGGAGTAGAGAAGAGAGGGTGTGAAAGTTTGTGAGTGTTGATGTGTAGGTACAATGATTAGCTCTGTAACCATTGAACAGATTCGTAGAACGATAGTCTAGGCCCTACGCCCTAATACAGCTAGTGGGTAGTATTGAAGTTACTACAAAGAGGTAAAACGCTTGTGTAGATTCACCAAGCGTTTCGCTGACTCTTAGCTACTTAGCTAGCATGCTACACCTTCGATCGCATCGTCACTTACCATCAGGTGAGAGCGTGGTCAAATGATAGATAAGTCCGATGTAAAAAAAAAACTTTTACCATGCAAAATGGAACTCACTAACGGCTTCCTTATTTCCTGATAAGTGTAATTTGAACTAAAGTGAATAGGCTCTTCATACCAACGTGCTTCACCTTCGACAGTATTGCCCCAACGTACGTTTATTAGAGTTGAAACATAAATGGCTTAGATTTAAAATTCAGAAGCGACCTAATTCCAGAAAGGCTTTGTACCTAACTAATGTGAGACTAAAAATACGTTCATTTAGCGGGCGACCGGCCGTGGGCGGCTGCTGACACTCATCCCGCATCCGCACATTTTCACCTACTTAAACGATTTGTTTGCATAGAAATTCCGAGAATACTCATACCTAGGCGCGTCTAAAGAGAGAAATGCCTAAATTATGAACTGTGTGCAAATATGAAGTATTGACTTACCGAGATGCCTGTACTCTAGCGTACTTTGGCGAATGTTGTTTACTACTTTCAAAATGCGCTGAGGTGCTGATTAGCATCAATCAAACTGCAACACCTCTACTTTCGTTAGGTGAAAAACTTATTGAGTTAGCAAATTTTTCTAAATAACAAGTGCAATAAAGCTCAAACAAACGTAAGTAAAAGGTTAATTAGAAAAACCGACGTAACTTTAAAATTTTCATAGGTTTTTCATCAATGACAAGTTAACTTTTTAATGCTTATAGGTAGGAGACTTGCAAACCTACATCTATATAGTGCGAATTCTGTGCCTGTACCTCGTTTACGCCTTCGCCGCGAAAACATCCATGAAACTATAAAAAATGTTAACTACGAAAACGAAGCTGCGTTCAAATGAATCTTCAGATTATTTATAGTTCCGCTGTTGGTATTTGTTAGTATTTTCATAGAACACGCGTAAAAATATATCCGTGCGCGTGCGGTGTGTGGGCACCGCCGCGCCCCGCCGGCCAATCATACTGGACACGTGATCTTTACAGGCCGGCCTGTTGTTATGTCTGCTTTACAGCTGGGGCTTATATTAATTTACTATAATGTGGTAGTGGTAGTGGCGATGGAGGCGGACTTTACCACAGAGTTGATAATTATAGCTAGGCCCGATGATTCTCGAACTGAAGAAATTGAAACTGTTTCATTACCCTGAGTAATGAAATATTAGGCGCGTATTTAAAAGTATCGTATATATTTGGTACCTAGGAATCTGTGTGCAGAACAGAAATTCATTCAAATCGATTCAGCCGTTTTTAGGTGAAACAAATATAAGTAATACAGAATATAATAGTCATATACATTAGAAAGAAACTGACGCTTCACTTTTCTTTATTAAAGGGGATATGGAAGTGTAAGGATAGGGATATTCGAACAATTCCCATAAATCTCCACGTGCCTACTCAACCTCGTGAACCCTATAACCCAACCCTAATCATATTATCAAAGGGCGAAGATTTTCCACGATTTCGGAGCTATTGCTTTATGAGCCTGTTTCTAACATTCAGCGTAGCGTAGGTAAGTATCATCAAACTTTCCTGCTCAGATATTTTAAAAGAATAAATATTAGTATTCTTTATTGTATAAAAGCTTAGAAAAAAAAACCACAGTGTTTTGGGACCGTGGTCCTGGGTCGCTAGATACAGGGAATCCTAGTTAGTGTCCAGGATCTGTATCTGTATGTATGTGATCATTGGGCGTTATTTATTTTATTATTTAGGTAAGTTTTGGGTATGTTCGATTCGCCCGCTACCATATCGAAGTCTATTTTATCAATTAAAATCGATGCAATGCAGTCGATGGAAATAATGGTTTGGAATAAGTATTGATTTTCATGTGCTTTAAATTCGAACATATTCCTGTGTTAACACAGAACACTTGCACGTACGTGCTACTCCTTAACAGAAGAACCGCCTAATATCTGAAAAATAACCTACACCCAATTTTACGATTGAAAAATTGGTTATTTTACTAGAAAATTTTAAAAAACCTGCCATAAACATGTCTTGCCATTCTATACAAAGATATTCACAAAACAATATAATTAAGTATCGAGATTTTAACTAATTCCCTATAGTTGAAAGGGGTGAGGTGACAAAAGCTGACGAATTTGTAATCGATAACGAAACACGTGTAACGAAACGGATTAGGCCACAAAAATTGCCTACACATCAATGACTAACAAAATTGGAAATTAGGTAGGTAAACTCCTCGGTCATTGAACCTGTTAATTAATGTTAATGCAACAACGCCAATCGATTTTATCGTCATTGCTTTATGACTTTCTTTGTATAACAAATTAATTATTTTGTCAGCGTCGACTTTCTTTTGTTTTTAAACCAAATTCTAGTTGTTTGTACATTAGCAAATTGTAAAACGTTGTTTAATCAAAATAAACCAGGGTTTATAATAATACCAATGTTTATTTTAATAAGAGCTCTACGTTTTGTACTTTGGCCTTTTTATGATAATAAATGATGTGACGAGCTAGTCGTTCATAACGGGCCTTTATGTAAACTTTAAAAATACTATGTTACTTACGTAACGAAAATTGAATAAAAATAATACGATCGTTTTTATCGTGGTATAATGGCGCCTAAGTATTTATAACCGCGAGTAGCCGTTCAGTGTAGACTACACAATGGCACATGTGTGGGTGATCAACTGATCAGCGGCAATGATACAATGAGCCACTTTGTACCTACTTGTAGCCACTTGGTTCAGGGTCGGTTCTGTTTTCAACTTGTTTTACAATTTACAAGAGGCCATTGATTTGTACGATAAATTATAATTTATTAATCACTCCTTGTTTGTAAGTGGTGGGCTAAGCAAAGAAAAAAGTTTTAGAACCGAACATAAAGATTGATATTGTAGAATGATAAAAAATAACAAAGCCAAGTTTAATAGAGGAAAAATACCATTTCCCTTTATTAATTACGAAGTCTACAAGCGTCAATCTTAATAACGCCGAGCTATGTTCGTATTTTGTCATTTTTATGGCAACACCGGCGTGTATGTAAATATAGAAGACTGTCGGTGCTCGAGCGTAGGCGGGGTTGTTTGCCTCGGCTGTCCTATTGCGTGATACACCCAATAAAACTGTTGTTCCACTCAAAACTGCTCGTTAAGACGGATACACCGCATCCTCATAACGCTCTCGTAAACGCTAGACTAGGACAAGTATATAATTGGCTTAACAAAGAACATCGTAGCAGTTTTATTACAACAAATAAGTAGAAGATTACCAGCTCAACGAAAGACAAATTTACGCACGCAAACGGCCACGCTGCTATTGCAATCAGGACTGTCCTTAACAAAAACCGGTCTTCTATACCGATTAAAACGCAAGTTAATATTATAACTAGCAATACTGCAATGCAATTAACACGTCAGCCTTTTTACCGCAAACAAGTAAAGTGTGGAAACTCAGGCTTACGTAACGTCGCGTGACTAGACGTTCATTCAGCCCAGCAAGCTCGCGGCCCATTCGACGTTTATAAATTGAACTATTTTATGTTGCCAGAAACAAATATATTATACTTGTATTGTCGTTTGTTTCATGATGTAGCAGGTATTGGTGCCAACGTCTATGATATTTACGACTATTTTATTTGCTACTCGCAATTGATTGACGACGCAACGCGATGTAAATCCCATTCATTCACGTTCTAGAAAACACGCCACTAATTATACTTATTGACAATTTTACCAGTTGTTTACAGAATTACAGAATAGAATAGAATAGAATATCATTTATTGCAGAATGTAGTACATAAATAGTTGGTATTATCATTATATAGGCCGTACATTCTACCACGACAGTGGTGTGCAATGTTATACTTAAGTTGCTTGAAATTTACACATCTAAAAATGACTTCAATTATTATACATTCAGATTATAATATTCTAAACATCAATGCCGAATATCCCGTTAATAAACAATATTTGAGTAATGTTGCATGCAGAATGTCATATGGTAAACTTATTTTATTTTATTTCTTTTACAGTTTTTTATAAGTAGGTACCTACTAAAATGAAGTTAAAGAAGGCGGGTAAACATTTACATTTTGGAAGTTGATATAATCATAACAAAAGTAAATTATTATTGGCAACACAGAATCAATTTGAAAAATTTACAGCTGTGACGTCAATAGTTTAGATTTCATGCTAATACAGGAATATAGATGATAATAGTATACGAACTCGAATACCTATGTTTGCGTTACTTACATAAAAGCGGTTGGAATAGTTTATTACAGTTTAAGCACGGTATTAACGGTGTGGATTGATGTTAAAGACCATAAAAATAAATCATTACATTTAAAACCTACGCATGTATTCATGTGTCTCTAAAATTAGGTTAACCAGCTGTGCTTGTATCTAAAATAAACCTTCGGGCTCGTACGCTAACAACTCGTTGGTTAAAAAATACGAGTATAATTGGTTTGATGATTTTTGAACGTTACGTTTATAAGTGAGAGCTATTGATAGTGTTTGTTGAAGTTTTAATAACCAAATGGATTGCATGCTTCACGTGGGTAACATCTGGTCCGAGTGTAACAGAATGAAGATACAACAGCGTAGACGGTGGTAGTCCGAGTAAACTATAATTAAGTCGGTGGGTAATTAAAATTAGTAATTACGGCAACACAGTGTGCGCCGTTTGACAGTTGAATGATGGTCTTGTTTACAAAGGGTTGCCAACTTTTTCAAACGTAAAGAAATTAATTAGCGGCTGAAAAATTTGAAACGACAAGAAATTGGCGGCCGAAACTTGATTAAAAATTTTTAATCCCTCAGGCCTGAGACAAAACATTTCCTTGAAGAAACCAATATATACATTTTTGTTTAAATTATTGCTAATCCTTATAAAAACTTAAGATTAAAATTATACTTTAAAACCTAATTGTGCCCTTAGTGAATGGATAATTTATATATATAAGTAGATTAAGTAATAAAAACTGGTCATTTTGTAAAAGCAAACAAAGAAAATAATTTAAGCATAAAATTTTCTGAGATAAATAAATAAATAAATAAATATGTGTGGACATTTCACACAGCGCCGTCTAGCCCCAAACTAAGCATAGCTTGTACTATGGGAACCAGATAACTGATATAATACTTATATACTTTTTGTTTGTAAATACATACATAGAATACAATATAACACCCAGACGCAGAACAAACATCTATGTTCATCACACAAATGTTTGTCCCGGGTAGGAATCGAACCCACGGCCCTCAGTTCAGAAGGCAGGGATACTACCAACTGAGCTATCGGGCCCGTCAATGATTAACCGTAGATGATTAACCCAAACGAATCTACCATCCGCCCTTTTCTTTCATGGCTAGGTATATTTTGTTTCAGCCATTCTTTGTAGGCTTAACTTCTTCAGTAAAGAGATGAAAGGTTAATCCTATATATTGATCCTATAAATACGATGTCTACTCTCAATATCTATAATCCAGTAACCCTATTACGTTACGTCCGCGACAGGTGGCCCACACAAGTGAAACTATAATTCTACATGACGTAACTGGGTATTATAATCCTACCCGCATAACATAGTTAATGAAAATATAATCGTAACCGACGCCAACGGCCGACCCTCGACGAATATCAGATCTTTGATGGAAGGAAACCAGCCCCCCTATTACGAACGAGCTAGCAGCGCTGCTGACGAGCGTAATTTTCATACAATTTTGACAGCAGTTGAGCGGCAGACGCGCGTCAGCAGCGCTGCTAGCTCCTTCGTAATAGGGGGGCAGTAGGCACTGCATAATGCGTGTTGGTAAACTTTAAAATATACCTATTACGCGTAAACGTAAAGGGGATATTGCGTGTTTTTAGCTCACTACGTCTATTCGTATTATTTACACGATTATTCGAAACTGTAATTTATCCAAGTCGAACTACGCATTTAATGCATGATACGTGAAAAGGTAATTAACTTATGATCGAAAATAATGATTTACGAGTTGCGGATCAGCTGATCGACGTAAATATAAACTTGTCGGTAAAAATACAGGGAATAGGAAGTACTTATACTTCGACAGTTTGAAGAATACGAAGTTTAAATTAATAGCGCCGTGATGAAGTAGATCATATTTCAGCGAGCATATCAGGCGTAGAGTCAAATACTGCCATTTGTAAGTTTCTAGGGGTGGAGGGTGCGCGACTAGGGGTGGTGGTGGCGATAAGACGCGGCGTGAATGGCGGCGGCAAGGTCACGGGCGCCGGAAGTGGGTTACGGGCGGCGCCCTATCGACCGCCCGCCGCCGCCCGCCTCCACCCGTACCCGCCCGCCCGACACGCCGCCTAATATAATAACAGTTACGCTATATAGAGTGATTATGTCGGAATTTTTCATTACTGAAGAGTATTTACCATTGTCTTCAAACTATACAAGGTCGCTGTGAATAGCCAGTCGTTAAAGTTACTTACTGGAGGCAACGTAACGTATGTTACGTAAAGGTAATTACGTAGTCGCAATTGCAAAGCATATGTTTGAAAGATATTGGTACCTCGATTTTGGTACGTACCTTAATTATTCGAGTAGAAAAAGGAGGATAATTTGAACAATTGATTGTTGTCGTCTAACTAGTGTGAAATTTTGAATTGAACAATTGAACAGTTTTGCTAAATGTTTGGCTAGTTAGCGTCGGGTTTTGGCCACGGTTCAACAGCAGCACCAATACAGCTAAATAATATACTTAGGTAGTAGAACTGCTGCATGTCATGATCAACTCCGCGATGACACCAAAACGTTACGGGAAAGCTGGAAATCATGTGGTTTGTATGTGTAGTGTGGAGATTTTGTTTATGTAACGATTACGATTCGCATTTGTGAACAAAATTGAGCACACAAACAAATGCGCCAACTGTTTCCTAAGCTATGGCAGTCGGCGGCCATGTTGGATAAAGCGCAGGCGCATCGCTGCCGCCGCGCCGCCGTGTGATGTAAGCGCTTCCGCGGGCAGCTCGCGCTCGCGAATTTGGCTCGCCATTCATGCGAGGTTTTTTACCCCGCGGCCTTGCTGACTCGCCTACGTCCACCACTACGAACGGGGAGACGCACAGTACGCCAACAACAAAATTAGAACCAGAACGATAAACATATTATTATAACGTGTGTTATATGAATTAAACGGAACACAAATCACACAATAAGTACCACGTTTTATAATCGTTTGAATTAAATTATTCGTTTTTCTAATGTCATATTCAACGGAAAAGTAGACAACATTACGTCACCAGAAGGTAGGTCCTTTTATATGCATCTTGACGTTTCATATCGCCTCGATTCCGAGAACTAAAAACTGGAAATGCAGGTGGCAATCTGTAAATAGTCGAGCTTACGTAACATAAGAGCACGATTTAGCTTTTGTTAAGTGAATTGGACAGCGGTTGAGGCGGCGGGTTTTTGGAAAAAATAAAACCAAAATAGTCGAAGCGAGGCGACCGAGGCCCGAGAACTAGCTAATTGGCTTGAATTTTTAAAGCCTTAGTCACGATCCCACCATCTCTCATTGTTTTTTTTTGTGACTCACATCGGCAAACAATGTACAGCGATCTCGTGTTTCCTCATTCGTGAAAAATTACGTTCAGTTTGTTTTTAGAAATAATGTAGAGCTGCTCTACCATAGCGGTAATGCGTTGAATTGCCTCACCTTTATCCAAATAGCTTCAATAAATGTGTGGCGCACAATAGTTACTGAAGTACTTTCAAAGAATTAGATTGATAAATAAATATAAAAAGCAATGTTAATTCAATGCTAATCCAAACGTAAGTGTTACATAATGTTCCGGTAGCCACACTCGTAAAGGCGTAGCGAGCGAGGCGCCACCTTCATCTATATGTGAACTAACAGACTCACACCCGCTTCGCACGGATTCATTTTACCTTGTTTTATTATAAGTAGTAGATTAACATCTAATGAAATATAGTGAAACACTACAAATCTTAAAGCACATTAATAGCGGTAGAGCACTACCCCTAGTACGAGTTTTCCAATACGTGAATACGCGCGAAACAATTTAAAATTTGTACTGCCATTTTTAGTTCATCAACGTGTCCGCCAGGGGCGCTGCAGAGAAATGTATGGGAGAAAAGGGAGAAAACGTAAACGAATCAAGTTTTAGCAAACTATCGAAACTCGTACTAAGGGTACAGGAAACCACAAGCAAGACAGAAAATGGTACAATCCAAAGATCTACCTAAGTTCCTAAACCTACCACAAATACTCAAATACCTACTCTAAGTAAATACCTATAAACAATTATACATACCTTCGCGATACTTACCAATGCAACTGAATAAAATGATAAAGACTTCCAAATAAATGAGCTATTTTGCTACTGGAACTTTTTGCCAGCATTCAGATCGCACAATTTGCGCAATCGCGATATTAAAAGCAAAGTATTAAATGCAGCATGAAAGACTTGCCAAGTTTTTTCAGGTTTTCAGAAACCGCTTCAAGCCTCAAGGCCACAGGAGGTTCGTGACAGAGAACTAGAAAGCCAGGTCTTGTGTAATATTCCGATATCTATCGGTTTTCACACCTTTTAACGGACTTTTATCGAAAATTTGGTAATATTTTTTGTACCTAGACTTGCTACGAAATACCTAGACCGTCACTAGGCGTTGCGAAGGTACAAAAACTGAGTAATCGTCAATTGGGTGTTATCGATGGAGTTATGTAATCTGAAGTCACAGCGGTTTTTTAGCTAGCCATTTTTCTGATGCGTTGTGTTTTATTTCCTAACTTGATATTACCTACGCTATATTAGTGTTTATTTTAAGCTGCCGATCCATGGAAGTTTAAATGTTACATTAACGTTTCAATATTTAATTAAAGGAAAATCAAATTCTATCAATTCGAACTCGGTGCAGCATTCAATAAGAAAACGTCTTAGTAGGTAAGGCTAAGGTAAGCTTTGGTATTGGTAATCCAATTCGGGAGATGTCCGTGACACAATCGAAAATCTTAATTAATTTAACAAATAGTAAAAAGACGATATAACCAAATAAGAATGTTTTAAATCTAGGTCATGGACTTTCCGCCTGCAAAATCTTTTAAGTTGACCAGTCAATATCAATAGGATCGCCTTTCGCTTATTATTCATTTACTGAAACTGTGTAACTGACTTCGTGTCCGTAGCTCGATCTTCGACAGCTAACTATTATCGCTACATTTTCCAAACCCTTAATGTATTTTCCGTGTCCCAGCAATAAACACGGGAACATAACACAGGCAACTAAGTATACATATTATGATCCCTGAACAAGTGAGGCGCATGCTAACTCGACAAGTGTTTGCGCAGGTGCGCGGGCGCATACTTTGTTCTTCAAATTATCGCCACGGCACAAACGCTAAGGAATGTCTATTCCGAACACCCCTACTTTCTGTTAAAAAGTGTCTTTGTTCGTCCTTCAGGTGTTAAAAGCACTTAGGCTTAGGGCGCTGAGTGTTTTATTTTTATGCTAAGGGTAAACATGACTCACCTTACTAATAATCACTGCGCAACAGTAGAAAGGCTACTTAGTGTTTTATCTTACTCTATCATTGCCCATTTCAAACTTGATAGAGAAAGACGAAACACTAAATAATTATTCTTCAGGTTCAAATTGTTTATTTGTAAGAGGGGACAAGTTTTACTCAAAAAAGAGGTTTCACAAAATCTGGAAATTCAAGAACTCTTTAGCAACAGCGCAGCGGCCGTGTCCTCAATAATTTAAAAATGTTTTGATATTTTTTTATTCGATATTGTAAAACAAGCAAAATTGTATAAGTTATAAAAAATAACTGTGAGGAGAACAAGCTATGCTGATACAAGGTATCAAGACTTCCATTAATTTCGCGTTAGCTGCCGGTTCACGAATAGATAATAAAATTATAGACATAAGTTTACAAAGTCCTCATTTAAATATGTTAAATTCATATCGCATTCAGCTCAAAGGAAACAATATTGTTTTATTTAAAATGGCTAAGACACAATACACAGTAATTCACTATCAACTACAGACATAGGAAGTTGTACCATTTTTCGCTCATGGTGAATAGAGTCGTCTATTACAAGTTGTTATTATTTCAATATACAATAAGTACTAAATTAGGTAACAATCGATAAATTATAACTAAATACGGAGTGCCCTACGCTACTGCGAAGAACTGAGGTTCGAATCATCAAAGTGCGATAACACTGAATTGCAAATCACGACACGACGGCTCGAAATCACACTACTTCGACACATGCTAGTTCGACAAAAGTTCGACACCACTCTAGTAACGTAAAATATGAGAGGAATGGTCCGGTGATAAAGCAAGCTTGTTGTTTAACTACCCTAAAAATAGACCAACGAGATGTTTATAGTTTTCACTACAGACTCGTCAGCGTCATGTGCCGAGGAACACTGGGCAGTTGGGCACCACAATCAGTATGCGATCTACAACTCGTAAACTGATATGATATGGTTTACGCACACTTTTTAGCGCGATAACAGAAAGTTTTTAGAATTAGCCATGCCGTCATATAGGCACGATCGATGAATCGAATAAGTATCTATTACTTAATGTAGGTACAAGTAAGCTACAATATAACGAATTTTCCTTGAAAACCTTTTACTCTTGGTACAGGTGAGTTCTGTTTACTTTTAATCACAGAATACTAAATAATTATTTTAATAGTTTACAAGTGTTTAGCAGGTAGGTATACCTACTATCACTAGCCACCACTGGTATCAGTTCTCTTATATGTGTACTATCTTTATTCTTAATCCAGAAATACTGTCGCAATAAATACTTAGTTCAAAAACCAACTCCAGAATATAACCTAAGCTTATTGGTCGCATTCCAAGTCATGGTAACTTTGAAATCTAAACCACGATACTATCGCAATACTATTCGCATCAAATTCTTTACTGCTTCATCGTACTGCGGCTACGTTGCATGTGAATAAAATCTATTTATAATGTTGACGTCGCCGCTCCACATTCTTATCTGGCCGATACTGAGCAGGAATCTTACGCAGATGCTTGTAAGAAGGGCCACATTGTTTTGGTCTCATATTAGCATGGAAACGCGAATATTTTAGTATTTGTTTACAATTTAACATACGTAAAACCACATTTATTGTTAAATTCAATAAACAGATGATTTTCACTACCCACAGTTGGCTGAAATATCAATGACTGTTTGTTATTTATCCCTCATATTTTCCGAGACCAATCAATGCTATATTTAGACCTTACAGGATATTTACTGAGGACATCGGACAGGGAACAATGTCGATACTATTGTAGCAGACCAGAGACATTGAGTCATCACAGTACACAGTACCAATACAAGTACCATACGAGTATATTTATCGCCATATTTATTGTTGTGCTCCTCTAGTCTAAGGATCCAACATTTATATGTATAGTTGCATCGCGTACGTATTTGTCTCATAGAATCCAGGGGATGCCAATTATTGAAAGCAATCCTTCGGGCAGCGTTACAGTTCTGCTGCCTAGCAAGGAAGGAAAATTGTAGCATTATAGCAGTATCGCCTGCTTAACGCAATTAAAACATTAATTTCGTGTAGTTTTCCCTTTACATTAAAATTAATGTGTAGTTTTCCTTGTTGCAGCACATCCGATGATCTCGGCGAGCCTGCCCGGCGAGGGCTGCCTGGGCGCGCTGGCTCCACTGGGGCTGTACCCGCCGCCACCGCCGGCCGGTATGACGCCTGAGTTCCTGGCGCCGCCGCCGCGGCCCTACGCACGCTACACGCCGCGGCGTCGCGACGCGCTGCCCACGCCAGCGCCCGCGCCCAATCCGTACACTTCAGTGCCCTCGTACCCTTTCCTACCACACCCGGTGCAGTACGCCCCGTACTTGTACCGGACGCGAGCGCAACCCTCGCAGGGGTATCCTATCCGGCCGAGGGCTACGTCCGGATTCGTTCCGCCAGCGCCCGCGCCGCATTCACCGCCGGTGTCGGCGCCTGTGCCCGTTCCTCCTCCAAGAGAAGTGAGTGTTTCTTCAATAGTCCTTAATTTTTCTCAGTTCTTCACCTCCAAAACCTTACATGCCTGTTGTATTTGTAAATAAATCCATCTAAAGCTACTTTTAATTTAGTGTCTAAACTAAAAGGTAGGCTTGTGAATTTAGTCTTTCTCTAGAACAAACGTAAATATTACTATTTTACTGCTGGTCACTGGTGTACTTGAAAACCACAAGCTTTTAATTCTGCCAATATCCCAAAGCTTTAGAATTGAGAAACTATACTTTTGAGTCAATTAAACCGAAAAAGGTCTATCTAAACGCTATCACTATTAATTCCAGGAGCCCCCAAGATCTCCAGAGCGCGCCGCACCCGCGCCCTACTTCTGTCGGGGGGCGCTGATCCGATTGGAGGACGGGACGTTGCGGCGAGTTGAGGAGATGAGAACGGAAGACTTCGTGATGAGCGCAGACCGGAGTGGCGAGCTCGCTCTAACACAGTGCACGTTGCTGAGGTTAGACGAGCGGGGAGACCGGCTCGCGCTCACACTTACGTACGGCAGAAACAGGACGCAGGTACGACTCTTATTTACCACTACTAACATAAGCGTGTTGGTACACTGCTATATGCATGCTTATTTTAAAGTACGCCACTGAATCTTCGGATCTTCCAATCCAATTCTCATAGCTTCTGTGTTGTCTCAATCTTTAACTCCCTCCACTGCGTTTGTCAAGTCAACTGCAAACGATATCTACGCCACAATGTTATATTGGTTCTGTACTAACCCTGCGGTGGGCTATGCCGGTGACCGTAGAGTTATGTGCAGGATAAGCTAATTTTTTATTTGATGTATCATGGAGGTACACAGGTAGCCTTCAAATTCCGTAGATTTTTCCACATTGCCATTAGTCATAATTTTTGACAGTTTGTCTTCATGTAGAGCCTGAAGCCAATCTCTTGTCGCTCGAATGTGTTTCATAATATGTTACGTATTTTACATTGTATTCTATAATCTCACATACGGCATAACTCCAGCCAGGAGTCTTGTGTGATGGTACTTCTGAAGCCATACAAAAAACCTAACGTTTGAGTTTCCTTTGCTCGTAATAAACAATTTCTTTCTGGATTCCAGGTCGAGCTAGAGTCAACGGTGGAGCATCCGTTCTTCGTATACGGTCGGGGATGGGCGTCCTGCAAGCCAGAGCGCACGATGGTGCAATACGGACTGCGCGTGCAAAGGCTTCAAGTGGGCGATGTGTGCGTGTCATTAGTGCCTCGTAAGCACGCAACGGCGTCGGGGCAAGGCCCTGGGCCTGCGCCCCCGCCGCCCGCGCCCCCACAGACGCACCCTGAGAACCTCAGCGTAAAGGAAGACGCGCGTAAGCGACGGTGGTCCGCCTCGGACGCCGCCGAAGACTGCCCGCCTCTCAAGAAACGCTGAGCTCTCTCACTCCGTTATCGTTGACTTGACCGTGTTGTGATCGCCCTCGTTGCATTCTCGGACTATTGTGCGGTGGATCGCCCGGAGACCGTGTGCTGTGTATCGGAGACTACCCCAGTGAGTTTGGTTGTACGGCACGGTGTATGTGCGATGTATTCGCGACGTTTCTTCAGCGGTCGGCGATCCACAATAGTACGCTTATGATGTTCTATTCGGGAACTTTAGGTGCTTTTTCTGTCGGGTGCTTCTGTACGCAATCGTGTACGTTGTTGTAAATATGTATTTAACATAGGTCCGTTGAACGTTACGCTCCGTGAATAGGTAATGTGTCACAAATGTAGGGTAATATATTTACAATTACGTTGCCGGCAACGTGGGCCACGAGAGTCATTTATTTCCAGAACTTAACAATATTGTTATTAGATAAATCGTCGATGCGTGACAGAAAACTCTAATTATTTCATAATATTCAAATGAATCATATCCAACGAACATGGAGTTATTTTTCATACGAGCACAAAAATAACAATTTATAATTTTCTACCAGATCTTAAAGTAGTTTATATATTGTGATAATAATGAGATTTTAAATCGGCAGTCCACATTGACACGTGGCAATGCATGTAAGACAAAACAAAAGGTACAATGAATGTTAGATAGTAGATAGTTGTAAAGGGCTGACGTATGCTTAGATCTTGACTGATTACTTTGTCAGCGGGCGGGTAACGGGTTCAGTTCTCGAGCAGTCATGCGGCTCCATTCATCCCCAACGGTTGTGACTGCACACATATCCTGCCGCGAGACTTCTGTTGAACTTGTTGGTTCTTCCCACTTAGCTCGTCAACTTTCGCTGCACACTGTTGGCAAACTCTTCTGACAAATAATTTGATCGTGTTAATATTAAATGTTGATATGATAGTTATATTTGTAAAATAAAATGTATCATGGTTATTTAGATGTCATCTCTATTGCTTTTTACGTCCATGTGTGATACACATTATAACTTTTTCTATGAGAAGATGTATACATAATAAACACACAGTCTGTGATATTTTGTAGTTATTGGTCAGAGTAGGTATGAAGTATTGCTTGAATAAAAGAAAATTAATATGTATGTTTTAGGATAATAAGCGCATTATTGGTAAGAAATTGTATAGTTGTTGTATACTCAAAAGTAATACGCTGAAAACTATAACTAAAAACAAAATTAGCGTCTGTGATTTAAATACATATATCGTTGTTGTGTGACGACGACTGCATTGCCATATCAAAATCTAATTAATTTTATGTAATCATTAAGAGTAACTGCACACTTGTTTTTAGTTTAGCGTTCGGCTCTATATTTCGCATAATTATCGCTCGAGCAGTTATGTTGTCAGATGATATAAGCGGGTCAGACAGGTCACGGGATCTTACTAGGAACTGTAGTAGGATAGAGTATCGCGGCCGGACCTTTGACTTTGATTTGTACGTCATCCGAATGATTTATTTAGTTTGCAACAATAATTACAAGCGACTTGCCAAATGTACGGACGCAACATGGAGGATGTTGGATCGCAGTTTGTTTCATTGTACCGTTATACTGTGTGCTTATTTAAATGTTATGTTAGTAACCGACAACCATTGAACATGGGACACCTCATCGACGACGGATGGTGTTGTAAAAACATTAATAATTTGTTGTATAATGTAATTCTAGTTTTATCGTCTTTATTATTAATATTTGTAATTGTAATGAAAGATCTCATTTTAATAATCGGTATTTTCTAACAAGGCGCTTTCATTAGATCATGACTATGCCTACCTCACAAACTTAAGACTAGTGTCGGCGCGACGAGGCGCGTGCGCCGGTGACGTCACGCGCGGCCCGGTCGCAAACAAGTCTAAACAAGATCTCAATTTGATGAAAATAAACCTTTAAAAAGACTGGGACGCTTTACTGAATGTTGTGGGATAGTAGTTTCTTTGAGGATATTACTTAAATTAATGAGATAGGAGCATTTAATCGCGTGCGCAAGCTCGTTCCGTCATTTTTTAATCATAAAGCTCCGCTTCCAAATCGCTGGACAATCGTTTAGGACTACAAAAGTATTATTACCGAAAATCAAAATTAACAAAGTATTAATTTAATTTCCCATAAAAGGTGCTATTATATTTTCGATGATAATCAGGTACATTCACGATTGGTTTGATAGTGGAGCGCAATATAAATTGTGAAATGACAATTTAGTCACATTTGCCAATACATTAATAGTTCTTGGCATGATGTGCTTCCGCGCCTTCTAAGTTTTAGGGAGTCAAATAAACTTAACAAATCTTTGTCTTTTAAACACTTGTTATTTCATCGTGCATTACTTATAAGAAGTTTTGGCGAAAGCCAGCTCATATCCGATGTAGCCTCTTTACAAACTGAGATAGGAAAGAAATTAAACTTAAAAAGGCGTTGATTAATTACTGCTACCTATTCGGTTTGTAAGTTGTGCTTTATACTACAATATATGCAATTTATTATAATTATAATAATCCGAAAATGGTGTAGATCCTTAATTGACACTTAATTTGACAGTCCTAAAACG
The DNA here is from genome assembly GCA_963580505.1 of Ennomos erosarius. Lineage (NCBI taxonomy): Eukaryota > Metazoa > Arthropoda > Insecta > Lepidoptera > Geometridae > Ennomos > Ennomos erosarius. The sequence continues at coordinate 9,725,073 of OY756988.1, forward strand.
TTGCTGTCTCTGTCATATAAGTCGAAATGATAAGGAGCGCAATAGTCTTACTGGCAAATTAAGTTTAAGATTTTGCACTACAGAATCGAGATCAATATATAGCAGACTTATGAACTATAATAGTTTTTCAGTGTTTATTTCAGAATACGTAAGCCTGTCTTTTTCAGATAAACTGTATGAATGAGTCCATCCATGTCTAGACACAGTTTTCGTTAAGAATCAAGTTACTATGAATTATTTTAAACATACTATATTGTAAAGCGTAGGCGCAATGGGACTCCGATTCGTTTGTGTTTGTTTACCAGCCAATTTAATTTCAATACATACCAATTAAATTGTATACAAATTGTAAACTACAAAATTATATACAAATAGTTTTTAACATAACTATTAAAAAAACTTGAAAATGCAGACGTAGTTTGCATGCAAAATGCATTTTATTAGGACCTTAAAACCCCAAAATCGTGTTCCATTGCGTCTCAAACATATTAGCTATTTGATCAAATACGATTGAACAAATACAAAGTGTATCTTTAAACCTTTTAAAGCTAACTAGTGGGCATAATTCTCCATTTTATCTGTACTTAAACGTAAAGCAGTATCTATTACTTTGTTCAATCAGTATTTGATTGAACTCTATGGCGTTGGTAATGGGATTTGTTTTTGCACTGCAAAACAAGTTTTGATTCCATCCATTACCATCGTGTTAGCTATTCGAAAATATCAATAAAACATGCTATTTTTTTTAATTTTTATATTTCCTTTGAGTTACGTTAATCTACTGGTATAGTTTGTGACAATATAAAGTAACTTACTAAAGCTTCTTTAAATATTGGGTGTAAAAGGAACCACTACAAAAATCAAAGCATAAAAAACTTTGATGTTACCTTACAAAACACTTCAGTATGGGAAGTACAATTACTGTATCTTGAACGGGTTGCGGGAGAGAGCAATAGATTTTTTCTCTTTTTAAAGCCTCTTATTTTATGGCTTGAAGGTTAACGTGTATGGGATAACTTTACACCCCGTATCAATATTTTGATGTTGCCAATGTTAGTTACGGCCAGTGTTCCATTAGTCCATAATTTAAGATGCACTAACACTTAACTGACACTAAGATTGTGCCATCGTGATGCAGTCTTGATGGATGATTTGGTGAAGCTGATTGTCATTAAAGTCTATTTTCGTATGCATGTTTATAATCACAACGAAACAGTATGGGTACTATTAGTTTGGCTGATTTAACTTGTGCATGCCACTTTTATAACGATGTATATCTATTAGCCTGATTACACCTGCTGAGTAAAACGGTGAGTCAGTGCTGTCGCCGAGCAGTTTGTCAATACACGTCGAGTGGAACTCGGTGTGTTTACTTACACTGAGTACTCGGCGGCAGCACTGACTCGCCGTTTTATTCGGCAGATGTAATCAGGATATATAGTAGCAACATCATGCGTCCACAAGGAAAATAAATTTAAAAAACGAATTATCTATATGACTAAAAAGGCTTTGTTACAAAGAGATATTCTCGAGAATTTAAAAATATTTTATAAGGATTGCGTTACTGTGCACAATTTGAATAGATCCGACTCTACACCCTTACTGTTTATATTGTGAAGTAAATGTACAAAATGGCCAATGGCACCTTTTATAAAACAATCCTTTACTAATTAATTTGCTCTTATTAATATTTCATGTACTCTTGGTCATTTTGTCCAGATACTATATTTCTTAATGTTTTATATCTTTGAACGGTTTTTGGTACCGGAAACAGTTCAAACTTGTAAATATCCGCTCATTTATAAATAACTTAACATTACCATCCGAGTAACGTTTCCAAAAAGGCCCGTATTACAGAAAAATACTGTCCCGAATCAGCGCTCAAGTCGAGTTTTCATTCATTGATAATCACTATAATCAGACTATGAATAAATACTAACTTTGAGCACCGATTCACACACAAGATTGATGTTCTGTAATACAGGCCTAAGGGTGGAAACAAAAGTTTGTATGCGAGTAGTAGACAAGAAATGTTGTGTCATTTTAATAGATATAAAGTAAATATAAAACTATGTTATAAAAATGACAAATATGGCAAAAATATATATGTATATTTTATTGTATAGCGGAATGAGTAATAATTCAGATTTATTGTAAATTGAAAAATGTTATAGATCGAGATGTTAAAGATAAGTTAACTGTTTGTAAAAAGAAGAGAAAATATGTATAACTGAATATTTGCTACCGATGTGTTTTACTTCATCTACCCCGCTTTAATGTATTACAGCCTATTGGCGTTGAAATCCTGGATCGGTATGTACAGGGATAACAGTTTTACTCAAAGATAACATTTACCAAGTAGGTTGGTAAAGTAATATAATAATACTTTCCGTTTTGAAAGATAAGTCTACTGACTTTTAATTCTAAAACATATAAATAGCTAGAAAGAACATCCGTTATTAGACAAGAATAAAACAATTACATAGGCGAACTTAATGCTAAGTGTAGCACTTAGGCGAACTGTAGCATTTTCTTCCCGTTAAGCTCCACATAAGTTTAGAACTACACGCAACAGTTTTCACCAAAACTTACAAATCAAACCATTTGAATAGGATTGTAATAGATCGTTTAACTTATTTCCTCTAGGGTCTCCTAAGTAATTTTCCAAGTATTGGAGTGGAGTAGTGAGTGCTCTACATATTATACAAAAAAAATATATAAAAAAAACTTAAGTTTGTACTTAATTCTAGGACGTACCTAAAACCTAAATGCAATGCAGTAAGCACGGGGAAGAAAGGTTCTCAAGTGGCGACCACGAACCGCAAAGCGCAGCGTAGGCAGACCCCCCACTAGGTGGACCGACAACCTGGTGAAAGCTGCGGGGAGCCGATGGATGCAGGAGATGAGCAGCCGCTCAAAGTAGCGCTCTCTGGGGGACTGTGTTTAACAGTAGACGTCTTCGGACTGTTGATGATGATGATGATGAATGTAAATTCCCAGTTTCGTAAAATTACAATAAAAAAAACTGTATCAGCTTGACACCGACTTTATTGAGTGCTCTGCTTATCATTTGTACGATAGTGGTACATTCTACTATTATGCGAATTAGAGGCATCCGATAAGTAACTCAATAATTTGACAAAAAGATTTATTTAAATTAACAACTCCTCAGTACCGGTACAAGAATGTGTAAGTAGTTTTATTTTATATAAACGAATGACGTAACATACTAGGCAACCAACATTGAGCGTTAAGGTTGCTCAAAACAAAGAGCAGCTTTAAAAAAAAAAGCAAATACAAAAGTTTATTCACGCGTATCACATAATATACTACCAAGTAGGTGTGCACTGGAGATTGACGTCTATTGTGTGATTCACAACTTCATATATCAGCCTTGAGGTCCAGCAGAACCTTCTCTCCAGGCTTGAAGGCTGGCATCCCGAGGTAAGGGCAAGTGGCGCAACGGAACGCATCGCCGAGGTAACACTGAAATACAATATGAAAACACATGATCAATTGGAAACTAAGACCCCACTACAATGATTATGTGATGAATATCACAATCATAGATATATATATTAAGGACAGGCCTAATGACAGGTTAAAACGTCGCTTCAAAGTGGGAGCCAATTTCACAGATTGGCATCCACTAGCGCTCAGTCTGTGATGGAAGTTAGAAGGCATCGGTCGAATGTCACAAACAAAATATGCCAAGTTGTATTGTGAAGGGTTGCACAATCTATACTCAAAAGTGCAGTAAAAAGAAAGACCAAGTTTCTTACCTCGAGCAATTCAATATTTTCAATATTACACTCTGTTTTGTAATAAAATAATCAAATTTATATTTGGAATAATCATTATAAACATAAACATTGACGGACATAATGGTAGCGATAGGCATCTAATTTTCTCAACTTGTCGTAGTTCACGCGAGATCTAATAGATGGCGCTGACTTTTCCCACGCCATTTTGACAAAATAAAATGTTCCTTCGGGCATATCCTGATATATAAATCTATGATCACAATACAAAATAACCGGCCAAGAGCAAGTCGAACTCGCGCACGAAGGGTTCCTTTCCGTACCATTATCTATAAAAACGAGCAAAAATTCATCTTTATTGTATGGGAGCCCCATTAAATATTTATTTATTTTATTCTGTTTTATAGTATTTTTTGTTAAAGCGGCAAGAATAATACCTCATCTGTAAAAATTTCAACTGTCTAACTATCACGGTTCATGAGATACAGCCTGGTGACAGACGGATAGACAGACCGACAGCGGAGCCTTAGTAATAGGGTCCGTTTTACCCTTGGGTATGGAACCCTAAAATGTAGGTAAATCCTATACTGTCATTCAAATTGGAGCTCAATTAAATAAAAATGGAAAACAATATCATTATATCACCGAATGATTTTTTCCCAAATGCAAAATGATACCATTCGCAATGTAATAACAAATAGAATATGGTAACATACACTTCCACAAGAAGACTTGGGCGTGTCCTTCGTCTCTCCCATAAGTTCTTCTGCGAGCCCACACGAGCAGTCAGCGCACGCCTTCCGTTTACCAGTTGTGGAACACACTGGAATCAATGGGAAAACTGGAGTTAGCATACTGGTATTTTTGTGTTTGCCCTCAAAAAATCGAGATCAGGTAATCCGTAGCTAATCCAAACAGTGGTTGGGCATTTTCTACCTAAGCATTACGTTAAGAATTTGCACTTACTCTGACAACAGGAAAACAACATCGTGAAGAAAGGAATAGTTGTACCAGCACAACAATCACGCACTGCGTTACTTTAAGGAGCTGGGTTGGCTTGGGTACCTAGATGATGGAGGGGGAAAATGTACTATATGTTCGGGAAATAAGTGAACAAAAGATATCAATAATTATACCATGTTTAATGGCCCAAACTACAGAGAAGTTATACGGTGCTGCTTATAAATATAATAGAAAATAGGTGTTGTAGCGAGAAGTGCGGGTTGGTAAGTGCGTTCGAATGCGGGGTTGAGGCAGCGGCGGCGCCACGCTGTCTGCGATGGGCGAGCTGGCCATCGCGTGATGTGCAGCACCAGTGGGGCTAGCACGGATGGTAGAAAAAATTGTCTTTCCCCGTGTTATGTCACATTCTTCATAGAATTTACTTGTCAAGTGGAGTAAAACAGGGGAAAGACAATTTTGTCTACCGTCCGTGCTAACCCTGCAAGGATTGGCTCTTGCGCCATTGACGTCATCCACTGCGGGCCCATTGGATAGATCATTTAATCATCGTGGTTTGCGTGGGCGCGCGGCGGTCGAGGCTTCGGCACTATACACCCCAAGCGGTACGTCAGTGCAGGCATTACCACCTCAAATTAGAATTGAGAAATGTGATGTTCAAGAATTATCAAATTCCAATCCGCACTTGGTCAGCGTGGTAAATTAGGGACACACTCTAGGTCAGAGATGGCCCGTGTCCCAGCAGTGTGGGAACGTATTCCCTATACTATACGGGCTATACGTTCCCTATACGTGACGTCGATAGCACTTTAACAGCTAGAATTCCGCATTTCGGAATTCCAGTTCAAGGCCAGCCGGAAGACGTCCACTGCTGAACAAAGGCCTCCCCTACGAAACGCCACTTTAGACGTTTATCGTAGAGGGGTTTGCCATAATCAGTTAACTTGGCAGGCGTTTTGGTCATCGCAGATGATTGAATGTACCGTGGAAAATGCTGCTTCATCCGCATAATCAACAGCCTGAAGACATCCACTGCTCACACATAGGCCTCCCCAGGGAGTGCCATTTTGAGCTGCATTCATCGGTTCCCCTCGGCTTTCACCAGATCGTCGGGCCACCTGGTGGCCGGCTTACGTTGCGTCTTCTGGTTCGTGATCTCGCCACTCGCAAACCTTTCTTCCCCATCGGTTGTCAGTTCTACGAGCAATGTGGCCTGCCTACTGTCATTTCAACTTTCTAATTCTAAATGCTGCTGCATACCATAGCCCGCCCGGCCACGCAATGCAAGGAATATGTTACCATTCGTACTCCACACGGCTCAGTTAACCCTAAATTGAAACTAAATACTAAATACCCATAGAATAACGGTTTCCTCTATGTAAATACCTATTTGTTGCACAATGCTGAATCACCTTCTGCGCTGAATTTTTATGATAATGAGATAAATAAACTTCTGTTCGCTGTTATTACCGAAGCCGAAAATGTTTATTTTAAATAGCCAATTCGCCACCCAGTCTTGTTTACAGACAATGGTGGCATTGACTCTGCATGAATGACTACGCGACATAGTGCCACAGAATAGGTAATATTCAGTGGCGAACACGTCACCATAGGCGTAGTACTATTATATATTCTGTGCTATAAGGTCGCGGTCGTCATTATCTACTTGCGACTCGACACCTCAACCAAACCGTGTTGTGAACACAGTGACTATGCGGTGAGGGAACTTCCGAGGCCGATCAATCACGCACATTCGAAAAAGCATGATTGCGTGCTACAAAAAATTGTTCTGACATGGTTTCGTTGCCGTAAATCACCTAAAACTACATAATTAGTAATTTTCAGTTTATTAGTGAATGAACGTTCATTCAAGTGTACCATAATACTTATTTCATATTATTAGTTAGGATGTAGGATAAGTAATTTCACAATTTGCAAGCGGATTGTCCGCTCAAGTTTAAATGTAGTGCCGTGGTTCCCACAACTGACATGTTTTCCCGTGGGAACACAATTTTCCGGGAAAAAACCTATGTTGATTCCGGTCATATAAAAGCAATCGAGGTGCAAAAATTCCATCGAAATTACATCCATCCGTTTTGGCATGAAATCCACATAAAACAAACAAACAACGTTTCACATTTGTAAAATTCTCAAATACCTATTACGCCTTAGAATAACGTAAAGTACCGACTACAAAAGTAACCATTTTTGAGTTGTTCTCAATTATTATTTGTAACCACTCTAATGGTAGCCTAATAAATTGAAGTAATGGCAATGGTAAAGGCATGCATGCTTTTCACGCCATAAATCTAAATGTTTCTCACTTTCTGCTTTTTTTTACTGTGTTGCGTCACAGAATACATTTTAGTATTCCGGTTGCGTGGTTCTGAATTCTGAATAGATAGCACAGGGAGAGGGAACGCAAAACCTCAACCAGCGCGGCTGCGATATAATGATAAGACAACCGATTATGCATTGTATTAAAAAGTGATCTGAATCTTGAGTAGAAAAAATAGTAATAATACTGCAACACACAGTCATTACGTCCATACGTAACGATGCAAAAATATCTCACATTTTACATTTATCATATTACAAACAATTTGGAAGGATAAAATATCATTTAATTTAAGAAGCGCTTATCGTTTGTTTTACGTCCAACTTTTTGATTGGAATCAGATGGGAGCTCAAAATAATGTGGGATCCGTCCATTGATTAGTCTCAATGGATCCCATGGATGGTTTGATTATTTTGATTTTGATTAAATAATGAGACCAAAAGCTGAGCAAGTTTCTATGTTGTATCATTAAATTATTACTTAGGTATTGTGATTTGAATTATTATTCTCTTTAAACCATGGCATAACATATATTACACTTACAGAAATCAATCAATCAATGTTTCAAGCTTAAACATGATTTATTAATGTTTGATAAATTCTGCTGTAGCCGATTCAGACTCATTTCATGAATCAAGTTTTAATATGTTGTTTTTTACATACTTAATCATCATCATCATCCTCATTAACAGCCTGAAGACGTCCACTGCTGAACATAGGCCTCCCCCAGGGAGCGCCACTTAGAGCGGCTGCTCGCCTCCTGCATCCATCGGCTCCCCGCGGCTTTCACCAGGTCGTCGGTCCACCTAGTGGAGGGCCGGCCTACGCTGCGTCTTCCAGTTCACGGTCGCCACTCGAGAACCTTTCTTCCCCATCGGTTGTCAGTTCTACGAGCGATGTGGCCTGCCCATTGCCATTTCAACTTGCTAATCCTAAGAGCTATATCGGTACATACTTAATACTTACTGTTAATTTAATATTTTTTTCAAAAAATTGTCTCATGGTAATACTTATATTTAGGTGGACCGACGACCTGGTGAAAGCCGCGGGGAGCCGATGGATGCAGGAGGCGAGCAGCCGCTGTAAGTGGCGTTCCCTGGGGGAGGCCTATGTTCAACAGTGAACGTCTTCAGGCTGTTGATGATGAATACTTATATTATAAATATTTTAGTCAATTAAACACACTAGGGTTTTCACATTAAATCATATTGGAAACCAATAAGTAACCATCCTGAGGACTGACATCTTTGAAGAATGTTAGATGATTGTACATTTTTACAGAAACTTAAAAGTAAATTATGTTCAGTAACTAAATGTTGAACATACCTCTCAAAGACTGTTGATCTGGCTTCTTTAGATCCTCTTCGTCAAGCAGCTCGCTGTCATCAATAATGTCATCCTCATTATTCCCTGTCCATGCAGCCTCAACTGTGTCATCCAATTTCCATACCGAAGGTTTCGATACTTTGCCGTTCAGTTTTAGAGATGCCTTTGACCCAACCTATAATGAACAACCGTAGCACATTTCACAACCTACAATTTTCACTTAATTTAGAATAATATATACATATAAGTAGTTTTAATTACTTTAATAGTGTAGCAAAAAAGTTGAGAGCTCTGGCAGGGCAGCATGTACCATGAGCATTACCTTATTTATATGCATTTCCCTACCAACTCTTGTGCTGTTTCAATTGGATAGTATTTGGCCTAAGTATATTCTTGTGTTGTGAATGTATGAATGAATATGTTCCTATTCTTGAAATGAAATTCAATTGTTTCAGCACTGACAGGAGCGCGATTGGATGAGACGGGGAAGTCAGGTGGTTGAGCAGAAAGAGTAATATTGCCTTTTGGCTTGCTAGTGAATAGTTACAGTGTAAATTAAAGAATAAAGAATAAACAGAAGTGTAAGGTGCACCTGGTTTTATTTGTCACACTTGCCTAAACTAAAATCTATCACACCCGGTAAAAAGACAATTCATAAGTTTGTTCCAAAAATTTTGCTTTCATATTACCGTTACCTAGCCATGTAGCCTGTGAGTAGGTATATAAATTGGCTTTAATGTGCGAGGTCAAAGTAGGAAGAATTGTGACATAGGATGTACACTTATGTGTGCAACTGTATTTTCCAATACCATGACTCTATTGTCAGACATATTTTTATCAAATAAAGCAGTATCACCTGTTTAGAATTAACTGACAAATTAACTCTTAAACTTCCAGTGACTCAATATCAAACATGAATGCATTGTTATTCTATTGTCATCTCAAATGCTGGTTTTCCAGCCAGAGGTTAAAGTAAGTAAATGAAAAGGCAATTGTTGACACAAATGTAAAACTTGAAACTGCATCTTTACGTCTCATTAACCATGTGTTACCCATGCTACTGTGACAAGTGACCTCTTGGCCATTATCTTATACATTATACTGTTACTTACCTCAAATTTAGGCTTCTCAGCTACATAATTATTGTCAGAATCCTTTGTAACATTCACAAAACCATTTAATTTGAGTGCAGAGTTAAGATCTGTGTTGTCTTTCAATATTATTTTACCATTAGGCTTGAGGAGTTTTATAATAATAGCTAGTAGACTGTCACTGTGATTCACAGTGTGAGGGGCTACAAAATTAGATATCACTATGTCGAAAGACGAATGAGATCGAGAAGCTGGAACAAATATTTTTTTTATTGTATTGAATATTGTTTACAGACACGTAGGTACAAAATTTAAAAACGCTGCAATTGAAATATATTTTCTTGGGACTAATAATGAGAAGTAACAAAAACCATGAAGGGATGGTAAAACTAAAACTATATTATTGACTCAGCGCCTTACATTGAGTGATCATTTCAGAGTTTTCAAGATAAACTGAACCATTTTTAGCGAGACTCTGAACGTCTTCGACAAATTTTTTTATGCATTCCTGATCACCGTTCTTCCAAATAATAAGAACGTTATCACTGCTTGTAACGTTATTCATTTTCTTTTCACCACACTCGTAGCTTCTACTCTAGTATTTACAAATAAAATAAAACAATACAATATTCCAAGAACACGACAAAAAGCGCGTTATTATTAGCACAGACTACGAGATACTAATTAATAATTATTAGTGTAGAAGACAGAAGTATTCTATGCACAGAATACTATAACTCCTAGATTCTATGTTGATGGTAGAAGTGATCACAGACCACAGAGAACTTTGCTTGTCACAGACTACTACGACCTAAGAGATATGGAAGTGATTATATATGGATTATATATTATATTATCCACAGAGAACTTTGCTATGATATATATTATACGATAATTTATCTTCGTTAGCGTCATGCGTATAATAGTCTCAAAGACAGTGCTGCCAATAAAAAATTCTCCATTCCCCGCGTCAGTTTTGCCAATTCCCCGAAATTCCCCGCATCTTTATGATTAATTTACCGAAACGACATTTTTGGAACTAAAACACTACGTTTTACTTTACGTTTTATACATGATTTGTTTAATATACTACTATATACAACTTACATCTAGACTAAATCCGTAGTCTTACTATTCACAGATTTGCCCCCCTGCATTACAGTTTCAATTTCAATTAATTAATTGCAATTGTTTTTTTTTGTTTCTATTTATTGTTTGTTTGTTTGTTAGTTTACATACTTTTTGGCTTTCCTGGGTCAAATCCGGAATTTCTCATGCCGGATCCATCTGATTATTTTTCCCAACAACTACACGACGCAACTTAGAGCCAAGTCTGAGCAATTGATTCCACAGTGCCCATGTGCAATAAATCATCTTAGGTAATTTGTATTTAAATTTTGGGTAAATCAATAATAATTACCAATTCTCAAATAATATAAATATAATTCAATAGTTAAGGAATTTAATTTATACTGGCATTTAGGCTGAACAGTGGAGCGCTGCTGCCACCAAATCAGTTTTATAAACAATTTTGCAGACTTATTATGTCAGTACAAGCGCGCGGGTTTCAGATTAAAATAATGTATGTATAGAAACTATAAAAGTGCGAGCAAAGCGAGCGCGAAACACTTTTTTATCTTCGGATGACCAACAAAAAAAAATATATTTTAACCTACCATAAACAAGGTCTGAATTCCCCGAAATTCCCCGATTTTTGTCATTCCCCGCGCTCTCCCCGCTGCAACTCTCAATTCCCCGCAAATCAGGGATTTTCCCCGCAATTGGCAGCACTGCTCAAAGAGTATATAATTTACTAGTGATAACAATTGACAAACACAGATTAGAGAGAAAAACCTACTATAGACAAACACGACATCAAAGAGTATATAATACTCAAACTTATTTTTCTCTATGACACAAACACAGAGTAGAGAAAAAAAAATCTACTATAGTTTACACGAAGGATGCGGACAAAGAGGACATAATCACTTCGTTTTGGATGTGGAGTGGCAACGCTGCATTGGCTCTCTCGTAGTTTTTTTTTTCTCTAATCTGTGGCTCTCTCCTTTAAAACACTCACTAATACCAAAGAGTATATAATTAACTACTAATACTCTTTGGATTAATTGTATATAGCAAAGTTCTCTGTGGATTAATTTAATTTCATTTCTGAGCATTTCATCATAAATTATATACTCTTTGCATTTCATGTTTTGTTTTGATTGGATTAGAATTTTTGATTATTGATCATTAAGCATTAATAATTCATTATTGAATTTGTTTATCAAAGGAAACTGGCATTTTGCGATCACGTTGTAATAATAATAATGATATATGAAAAGCGTTAAAAGTGTTAAAACCAGGGAAAATATTGCGTAATAATGTACTTTCTATGATGTTTTACGAGGCCTTTTTAGCAGGAATATGGGCCTCTATTGGGAGCACACTTGGAAAATTGACAGGAACCAAAAGCGTCGTAGTAAGTGTTCATAGAATTCGGCCTAATTTACATAGGTAAATAATCACACTTCTATGTATACATTTTTTTTTATGAGTATGAATGACGTGACGTGCTATTCGTTCTGATGTTAAGCAACACGGCTGCCCATAACAGTTGCAGTGTCACTCGGAACTTGAAAATAATAAAGTTTCGAGTGTCACTGCACTGCGCACGTCATCCTGAGACACCACACAGTAGTAATCAGTGAGATACACTGTCCTACCACCTAGTAAACAACAGTAGGACATACAAGTTTTTCATTATAATGTACATAGTACATAATTATAGGATAGATACCTCTATGGTATATAATTGGTAAGTTTATAAAGTCGATGTTGAACTGTACATATCATGTGGAGAAACGGTCTGAGGGAGATAGTACCGAACTACCAAGCAAGGGTACGCGTAAACATATCACGTCAGTAAAAAAATTATATGCAGGTACTTGTCTAACTAGTACTAGGTAAGTATTACATTTGCTGCTATCAGATTTTATTTCTTCTTCGATTTTTCTACGAAACAGGGTGACGGTTACATAATATGGGGCAGCCTGCTGGTAACAATGGTGGTGGCGAACACATGGGGTTGCAGGCACTATCTGCATTCCCTCGACGCTGCTGCCAACTCCGTCGCACCCACTGTCATATCTGCTGCGTCTAGCTATGTACTGTCTGTAAGTAACTTATGTATGGTATTCACCTCCTTCCGTGGGTGCCATAAGATTATTAAGAGCCGCTTAAGAAAATGTCCAAGCATAAGGTAGCAGCACTATCCTCGGTCAGAACCACGGGGAGCCGATAGATGCAAGACCTCCTGCATTCATCGGCTTCCCGCGGTTTTGACCAGGGGTTCTAGCAAAGGTCTCCTTCCATTAACGTTCATCTTCATCATCATCATTAACGGGCTGAAGATGTCCACTGCTGAACATAGGCCTCCCCCAGGGAGCGCCACTTAGAGCAGCTGCTCGCCTCCTGCATCCATCGGCTCCCTGCGGCTTTCACCAGGTAGTCGGTCCACCTAGTGAGGGGCCGGCCTACGCTGCGTCTTCCAGTTCGTGGTCGCCACTCGAGAACCATTCTTCTCCATCGGTTGTCAGTTCTACGAGCGATGTGGCCTGCCCATTGCCATTTCAACTTGCTAATCCTAAGAGCTACATTGGTCACTTTAGTTCTCCTGCGGATCTCCTCATTTCGGATCTTATCTCGTAGGGAAACACCGAGCATTGCTCTCTCGTTATTATCCATTAACTTTAATGCCAAACAATAACTCAGAAATGTATGGGAATGACAACAGAAAAGTTATCCGCAGGTAATGTCGCTCCCATCATTATAAGTTATTGTTTGGCGTTAACGCTAATGGAAAGGTATATCTTTGCTAGACCTCAACCCCCAGGTCATTGGTCCATTTAGTGGGGAGCTGGCCTATGCTGTCTACCGGTTCATGGAGCCGCAGGGAAACGATGGATGCAGGAAGCAAGCAGCCGCTCAAAGTTGCGCTCCATGAGCACTATATTCAGCAGTGGATGTCTTCAGGCCGATAATGATGATGATGATTCGCTTCGATCGTCATGATTCTATTGCAATCACCACAACGCCTGCTGAGTGTGGTGATGCTGTAACCCCATTTACGTTATGATGCATGCAACGTGGAAGGAGGGTAGACCGTTTTTGCAGTCAAAAGCTTTGGTTTATACATTTAGAATATAGCTATAAAGATAGCAGAGAATCCTTTCAGAAAACTAATACCAATCGCCCACAGCAGAGCAATCTGTCAAAGAACAGTCCCAGCCTCTAAGTCCCGGTCGCAATTATTTTCATCCCGTTTTTCTCTGGATTTATCTTACCGTGAAATACGCGCAACAATACAGCGCGAATTTCTTATATAAGTTGGGAGAAGCACCGCCATTAATCATTGGAAACAATGCGATGCTGAACTGAACTGTAATTCTACTTAGCGATGTTTTCTGATGAAAGTGCTAAAGAAGGTTATAGTAAACTAGACTGATTGGTATTCGTATAAAGTGAAACGTTGATTTCAGAACTGCTGATCCTATTTCGATTTTGGCTTACAAACTATCAATGATGCTTTTCATTCCGAAAATTAAAGGTTACCGAACCGCCCTGCAAATTACTGAAACCGCGGGCGCCTATACCAATAGGTAAAGTATGCGAAGCATTATATGCAGCTGTCTAACTTTAGTGTAGACGAGTGTTAAACTTTTAGCGGCATAAATACTTATGTAGGTACTTATTTGTCTGTATTTGTCGCAGGGAATCATCGGCATACTCCTTTTTGAAGAAGGATCGTCAGTGCAGTGGTGGATTGGAGCTCTGCTCATCGTAATAGGGCTGGCACTTGTAGCGAAGCCGAGGTCTAAACCCAAGCCGTCTTAGGTACCATGCATCGTAGCGCGCATCGTGAAATACAGCTGTCACGGCAACGCGCTTCACTAAATCATTATAATATAAAAATTCATATTAGAAACATTATAAAACAGATATAGGTGTACTAACCTACACTGAAAAACTAAACTTTATTTATTAATTTATTGTTAACGTTTCTGTATAAAGATTTTCACAAGTGTGTACAATAACTTACCATATCATTCCATAATACATTTATAATTTACATTTATACATTTTAATATAGGTAAATTAAATACATTATTATAGCTGTACGATAAAGTTAAGTACTTAGGTACGTGTTACCCAACGAGTATTGGTAGCACGAATAAAAATGTTAAGTTTCTAAAAACCTTGTTTATTTTTCATGTCAGAAACCAGTGACCGGTGAGCTAGAAAAATATAGGCAATTAACTCGCATCTGAAGGATTTCCGCTGACGTTACAAGGCAAGAGGCGACCTTGCCTTACGTCCTTTAATAAAGGCGTGACGAGGACTGGGGGTCTAGCAAAGATACCAACCACTAACGCTAACGCCTCACGCTAACTCCAAAAATGTATTGAAATGATTGAATTCGCTGCGGGAAAGTTAGCGATTTTCGAAATGTCATTCCAATACATTTTGGAGTTAGCGTGAGGCGTTAGCGTTAGCGATTGGGATCATTGCTAGACCCCCTGTGCCGATTCTTGGAAAACCTTTCAGTCAGACAGATCACGAGTGAAAATGCATTGAAAACGTTTCACCTTGTGTGTGAGGTTCATTGGAGTTTTTTTTTGTGTGAGGTGGTAGAGCGTCCAATCCGGTGAGTTGGAAGGCGTGGGTTCAAATCCCGCTGGTTGCTAAAGTTTTAAGGACTATAATATCTTTTTAGGTTCATTCGACATCGTCGTAGTGTAGTCACGTATCGTGCTCGAAAATATTCCGAGAATCGGCCTCCTGGAATTAAAATACGCTAAATAACGCTGAGGTCGACAGTTAACGAGTAGTCAAGACGAAAGTGTGGATCTATCTAGTAGTACCCAGCTATACCCACCCTTCTGCACTGCTTGCTAATCCTTGGGCTTGGGGATGGGAAATAGGCGTTTATCGATATCGAGTTGTTATTTGGAGCCAACAATATCTTAGAAGAAAGGGATTATGAGTAGGACCTACCTATCAAAAGATTTAAACACAATTTGTACGTAATCATTATAAATATATATATATATATATATATATATATATATATATATATATATATATATATTGTATTATTTAAATTAAGTTTACAGAGCGTTAAAGTCCTGTGTAATACAATACACACTAAACGATATAAAAATTAATAACCAGTATATTATACGTTTTGTAATAAAATACACACCACTATTATAATGCTATGCAACAAATGGTGCAGCCTGTGATGTGATCTTATATATTACCACATATCTATACGCTTAAATAATTACTTTTATGAGCTATTGAATGTTTTAACATAATAGGAACTCGGATAACTACTGCCTAACTGTCCAACAAGAGGCAGACACTTCATCGACATAGTCTCTGCAATATAAAGACTCTCCATGAAAAGTCCAAAGCTCCGCAAACCAAATTATCGACAACAAGCGTCGACTACGTCCATCCCTTCAGGTTTTATAGACGCAATGACGCCGGGTCGCCAGCCAGTGGCGCGCCGCGGGCCAAGCTCACTACACGTCCGTCCGCGCTCGCTCTGCTCCGGCCAACTTCACTCTTCGCTCAACTACCTTCAAACTAACACGATCGATAACACGAAGCTGCTTTAAAAAACAAACCACAACTCTTACTGCAATACTACTGCCGAGTTGCCAACCCAGATTAACACATCTTTAAGTTTTATGTAACCTCAAAGTGTCCGATGGCAACATCGATAGTCGCGTGGCGCACCGGCGTCAACAATGTAGTCATAGTGACGACACCGTGTTGACAGTTTGACACTTAAATGTTCACACAAACGTTTATTTCGTTAATTGTTACGTGTTAATTTTGTTGTTATTAACAGAAAAGATGACAATAGTTTTGTGTGATTAGCGTATTGTGTTTCGTCAAAAATGGGAAATGGAATGAATAAGGTAATTTTTATTTAAAATATGTTCTACCGTCTTATATTTAACTATTTCGTTATAAGTTTCAATCAGGATATGCA
This sequence comes from Ennomos erosarius, assembly GCA_963580505.1. Lineage (NCBI taxonomy): Eukaryota > Metazoa > Arthropoda > Insecta > Lepidoptera > Geometridae > Ennomos > Ennomos erosarius. The sequence goes on from OY756988.1 coordinate 9,741,612, forward strand.
ACCCGTAGTAGTTACGTAACCCAAGCGTAGCGAGCGCGTGGATCGTAGCGTCCGTAGCATCCGTAGAGATAGAGCTACGTCGAGAACTCATTGCAAGAATATTTGAACATCACAATTAATAATCATTATTTGTATATAATATTATCTAAAGTATACAAGTTTGTAGTTGTATTAATAATATTTGGTGGCTTGATATGAAGAATGATAATTAACAGTTAAGTGTTTGAAACTTTTTCTATTGTTTCGAACGCAACGCAATTTATAATTTAATACTTAAATTAAATGTTCAAATGAATAATTTGTACTATGCTGGTTTATGTCATCTTCATTATTTCGAAATAATCACTCAGGAATAATAAAAAAGTACGAGGTTCTTTTTAATAACTTAAAAATTAATGTTCTTGGTTGTTATTATTTATTGTAGTAGGAAAATTGCTGAATTATTTTTATTTATTACGTGTACCTACGTAATATTCCAACTATTTCAAGTAAGTACAATATTTTTGTTTTATCATCGTCAGCCCGTAATACGTTTACTTTTTTGAACGCTTATCAAAAGAAGGTTTTGCCAGATTCACTATATTAAGTTTACTTTATACTTTGTTTGTTGACGGGCCCGATAGCTCAGTTGGTAGTATCCCTGCCTTCTGAACTGATGGCTGGTTCGATTCCTACCCAGGACAAACATTTGTGTGATGAACATAGATGTTTGTTCTGCGTCTGGGTTATATTGTATTCTATGTATTTATTTACAAACAAAAACGTATCTAAGTATTGTATCAGTTATCTGGTTCCCATAGTACAAGCTATGCTTACTTTGGGGCTAGATGGCGCTGTGTGAAATGTCCACACATATTTATTTATTTATTTCATCAGAGTCGTTATTCTCGAATACCCTCGCTACGAAAACACTAGAAACAATAAAATTATTCAGAAAAAGTAAGTAAGTAACTTAAAGAATTTCCTTATTACCTACATATTCAATACTTTAAATTCCTAACGCCAAGGTTGGTACATAGTATGCATAACTTGATCGTGGCTAAGTACCTACCTCCTGAAACCAAAGCCAAATTTACGTCAACCGATGACGACAGCAGTGGCTCTAGTCACCTACAAATAAAAATCGATTGATGTTAAAATATAACAGAATTACCAGATGGAAAGTTCGCATATAATTGCATGTCACGCAGAAGCTGCACTTAAAGGCCTATATTCAAATACGCGCGGTATTTCTCCACCGCCCGTGGTAGCGGAACATACTGCGCGGTATTCACCGCCTAGGTAAAAATACCGCCAATACAAAAATAGGCAAAAAGTTCCGTGGTCACACGCGGTACAAGCGCCCGGCCGATGGGGCGATTCTGTTACAAAATTGCTGTAGAATGGTGTGAGAATATTTGATTTTGAATCACGCCCCATGTGAAAAAGTTCCGCTCGGGTTCCGCTACTCAAAGCGTTATCCGCTTGTGTGTGAACAGGCGGAATATCGCGTACCCACTCGGATAACGTTACCGCGAGCGGTACAGGATCCGCCCCGGTCTGTATAGTCCTTAAATCGAACACAAGTAACTATTTCCAAATCGAAATATCCGATCCCATAGTAAATGTTTCAAAAGCGTTCCAACATGTACCTAAGGTATGGGCATGTTCCCATAGTCGATGCGCCTAAGTAACTACCCCTAAAATATGGCCGAATAAAATTTACACCCTCTTATTAGATTACTTCTTCCGTAGAAGTTATCTTAACGGGATTTTAATAACATATTATATACATATTTGTCCTAATTTAGTCCACGATTATGACTTCTAGTTTGCCTGTCAATCTACGGAAATTTCGAAGCCTATATAAAGTCGGCAACGAGTAAAAGCAATAGCACTGATCGTAAAACCAAGTTATAGCATGGTGATACGCTCGAATTAGATAGGTATCTATGCTGACGCCATCGCTGATAACGTTATCTTTGATCAGGTTATGTTTATAGTTTATAGAAATTATTTATTTATAGGCTAGGCTATCTAGTTTTTTTTATCATAAGTAATCAACTCTGAAACGGTCCTTCCGTTTCCTGCTCCAAATAAGTATTGATAAAATAAATCGGTTTATACCTAGTGATACATCATCAACTTTAGGTACCTAATATTGGAAAAAGTATGACCAAGTTTTGCTTATTTCAAGTAAAATTTTAAAAGTTTAAGCACTAATTCTATCTAGGTCATATTATTTTTTCAACCACATGCACTGGTGCCAATGTTAATAGATATGCACTACCATCGCGTTTTAATTAAACACCTAATGCGATCCATGGTGTCCTCTAGATAAACGACTCGATTGCCATATTAACTAATGCCTAATGGATGTCATTATACCTACATATAACATCAAACGTAATTGCTCATTAAGCATGGCAGCTACATTTACCTTAATTGGCTAATTTAATCAAATATTCGTCATCATGATACGAACCATGCCTTATATATTAAAAGCATCTCTTCTATTGTCAAATAAAAAATTACTTATTGTAACATAATATGGTTAAAATTTAGGTACCTACTTATCTACATTATATCGAACCCCAACCGTAAAAAGAAGCTGAAGGCTAAACTGTTTGCGTTAGCTTTTTGTCTAACAAAACAACCAGCGCCCTTGGCATCTGTTTACTTAGTTTGGATGAGAAAGAAATAAGGATTATTATCTATTTTTGGTCAAAGCGGACTGAGGTCCCGGACAGAATTCGCGCCATGATGGTGCGAATGCTCCCAAATCAACTATTTCCAACATGATTGTCTCAAAATGTACACCATTTGCATGATTGAAAAAAATACATGTTAATACTGGTCATATCCTCTTTCCACCTGCAGAAACCGATACACGATTACGAAAAGCTTTCTCGATAGAAAAAAATCGTGAAGTGACCTCTAAAAAATCATTAAAAGCCCTAAAATGATACATTAGAATATGACACATTGAAATAAATCATAGTGATAAGTTATGTTTCAATGCATCCGTCTGTAAGCTTATTATATTAATAACAATAAGCGTTTCTTTTATAACTAATTATATTTGTACCGAAAAATGGAAAAGTCGATGTGCAACGCAACGTAATCGCCATATTTTTGCTCCGCATTAAGCGACCCTATGTTATACAGAATATGGTTCATATTCGACTAATGTAATAAACGTACTAACATTGGGTCCTGTCAGCGTCTTAAGATAAAACAGCCCATAATGCATATTAATTACTAGCTGCGACCTACACTTTCATCCGCGTATAAAATGTACGTACTTACACTAATATGTTAACTTATATCTCTCAATTTTTTAATTCGTTTATTCATTGATTCAATTCTCAATCATATAAATTTGTTCAACTGAAACTATTAGCGATCCGTGCATAATTTCACGGTTTAACCGCTTTTGCGTAAAAACCATACAAGACAATAAACCAATAAGCGAACGTTTTTTATTTATAAACCTACGTATTAGCTACAATTTTAATATCTGTGGTATTAGTAAGGTAAGGATAATCGTCATCATCAACAGCCCGTAGAGGTCCAATGCTGAACATAGGCCTGCCCCAGGAAGCGCCACTTTGAGCGGCTGCTCGCCTCCTGCACCCATCGACTCCCCGCAGTTTTCACCAGGTCGTCGGTCCACCTAGTAAGGATAATATTCTTATATTATCTTAAGTCGAAAAGTGCTAATAAAGGCACACCCTAGAGTTTTCCATAACTTAGCGTAATTTCTATTCACAGTATTTATCAGTGTCGTCTGTAGAAGAATCAGATGCTAGCAATTAAGCTAATATGTATGTAATAGGTAGGTATACATTGATACCAACTCATGTAAAACATGATCCAGCCGATTTAAATGGAGTTTCTTCCGATAGAGTGCATTCAAACTTTAGGTACTTCTTTAACCGTGATATATTCATAGTTTTTTGTTTCACACAGTACTTAATCGCGCTAAAAACATTACTTATTTGCCTCGACGTATTCGACTTCGTACCAGTCACAAATGTAAATCAAACCAAAACCTGACATATTGTTTTATAACCATGACATGGATATAAACAAGTTTATGTGTTATTGTATTCCATCAGCTGCGAGTATATTGGAGTATTTTCGAGTAATATGTCAACTTCACTGCCTCTACTGCATGTTACGTGACACGCCATCATTTTGAGGGCACGCGATGGCATTCTTAACCCGCGAGGCAAAACAGAGTTGTTATAATTTTAACGTTTATTGTGTATTTGATTTTAGGTAAGTGTATTTGCATTATAATTAACTAGCTACTGCCCGCGGCGTTGCCACGCGTGGACTACATTACTTTTCAGGTTTCGGTTTGGGTAATGGCTTTATTTTTAAAAACTGATTTTCTATCAGCCACACTGAGTTTTCTGCTCGTATAATCACTTCCACGAAGTAAAAATAACATGTCTTAATCATGGATGAAATAATTAATTATAATATTTCCCAAAACAGCGTAGGTACGCTAATTATTATCCTTGATATTCCTGGACCAATTTTGATGAAATCTCCACTCATGGCTACTTAACTATAGAAAAATTTTCGATGATATTTCGATAAATATCATCGAACTCATGATTAATTGAAACCTATATTATATTAAAATCTAGGCTTTCAAAACATTTTTACAATAGGGTAAAGTCTGGGGGTCTAGCAAAGATACCAACCGCTAACGCTAACGCCAAACGCTAGCTCCAAAATGTACTGAAATGACGTTTCGGAAATCGCTAACTTTTCCGTAGCGAATGTCATTTCGATACATTTTTGGAGTTAGCGTGAGGCGTTAGCGTTAGTGATTGTGACCTTTGCTAGACCCCCCAGGGCATTTTACATAACATGTTTCGTACACTGATTAGAGAAAAAAATCTACTTCCATCATTCCAAAGAGTATTATTATACTTCTGTATCATTCAAAGAGTATTTAATTTATACGTAACGTAAGAGTATCATTGGCCCACTGCATTAGCCTATGGTGGTAATAGTATGCATTGGCCCTCAGACCTGTGGGCCAAACATAAACGTCATGTAATGCCAAAAATAGGCGTAGCAAGGGTCAAGATTATACTCCCAAGGGTAAAGCTCTAACTATCACGGTTCATGAGATACAGCCTGGTGACAGACGGACAGACAGCCTGACAGACGTCGTCAGTCCGTTTTGGGTACGGAAGCCTATTACTAAGGCTTCGCTGTCCGTCTATCCGTCTGTCACCATCAGGCTGTATCTCATGAACCGTGATAGTTACACAGCTGAAATCTTCACAGATGATAAATATATTTTTGTTGCCGCTATTACTAAAAATACAGAATAAAATAAGTATTTAACCCCTTAAATACTTATTTTATTCTGTATTTTAGTATTTTTTCTCTCTCATACATCAAACGTTTTTTTGCTAGTTTTCATAGATAATGATACGGAACCCTTCGTGCGCGAGCCCAACTCGCACTTGGCCGGTTATTTTTCTAAAATCTGCGGGCACTTAAGTATAATTAACATGTTTGTATCTTGAATGCAATCTATTCATACTACTTACATATTATTTGATGGTATATCTATTTTACTCCAAAAATCCCAAACAACCTGCAAGGGCTTAAATAGAAAAACTAATAATGGTTAATCAAATCTAATAAATTGTAAAATTTCATTCCACTGTTTAATGCATATTTACTACCGAAATTAACTCCTATTATTCTTTGTTCATGGCCTTGCACACGTTTTTTTTTTCTTTAATCTGTGCCTCCAGATGGACTTTACGTGAAACATGTGAAATATTCAATAACAACACGACGAAAAATTACTATACTTAACACTGGCTAAATACACTATGTGTGGAGCCATAATACTACATAAAAAAAATTACTGTGACACAAACTAACCGTCAGTAGCCAAAAAAAATTCACCATGAAGCGGCCATGTTGTATAAAATTCCGTCCGGTTTCGTAATGATATTTAATAATTTTGACCAAATTTTTTTAATGATATTTGTATTTTAATATATCCTATGTTGTGCGCTGGTTATTTCTAAGCATATTAGTGCAACCCGCATGAAAATCAGTTCAGTATCTAGGGATTTGTTCAATAACAAACAAACAAACAAACAAACAGCTACAAATTATTGTCCCTAAATGGCGTTAGATACGATAAATTAGAAAATGTATGGAGAAGGGTAAAAAGCCTTGAAGTCCTGCATCGCGGTTACGATATTTTTTGAACCATAGAACCTATGGGATAAATTAGATTTGACATCATTATGTGTGTGTTCCGCAGCGCATCAGAAGTACACATTTATTATATGTAGGGATTATAACAATCCATAACAATATTATAAGGATAATGAATGCTATAAATTTCGTGTTTATCTACGAATATAGATTTATAGATACTCCAGAAATCTTCATAACTCCGCAAAACGTTCATAAAAGTGCGAGCTCCATAGTAAAACTCTTTCCACTCTCGTCTGGTCATCAATCATAGATCTCCGACCGCATGGCTTCCCCAAGGTAATATAAAAATATAAGAAGCAATGGCGTGAAACCTTTTACAACGTACTACACGCGGTTCGTTCGAGTAGTAGAATACTATTATAATATCTGTGGTTCGAGTAAATCTTGTTTATAAGACCGCGCTGCCTTATTTACCACGAAGCTAGGATCATATTCTTGAACTTAGGTAAAGAGCTTTTTCGATACCAAAATAACATTGGCTTTAACTATAACGAACGATATTGAACTCAGGGGTTTTCACATAGCGTACCTCACTATTTAGTTTGTTAGATAGCTATATCAATTTAAATTTTACCTTAAAATTGTTAAGTAAGTAGTTCTCAATTACTCATACAACCTTTTTCAGTGCCTTTATTGTTCAATTAAACTAACTACTAAATAAATAAATAAATAAATAAATAACGCCCAACGATCACATACATAGATCCTGGACCCTAACTAGGATTCCCTGTATCTAGGGACCCAGGAAATACGAGGGCCTTGGTCCCACAACACCCAGACACAGAACAAGTATTTGCGCTTTTTTTTTTCGGGCACAAATACTTGGCCTGTCGCGGGAATCGAACCCGCCACCTCCAGGTTATGAGCCGACCTGCTCAACCGCCACACCACGGAGGCTGTCAGAATACCACTACCACTACTAAGAACTAATACTTACTTGCTACACTATATTCCTAGATACCTACTATGTACAAGAATTATTTGACCTGTATACTAAATGTACTAACTTAGAGACAGTCCAAATGCTCATACAAACTATTATTAAATTAAGCATTGTAATTATATTATATTTTATTATGCTATTTATAGCTCGACTCTCAGATAAATATAAACAGCGTTTCTCAGCTTGTATCATTCATTTTGTGGTTCTACATCGTTAGGTAGTTTAAATTTCCGGACGAAACAAAAAAAAGTTTTGCGGAATACAGCATTCACAGAAAAGTTGAGCAATCCACGAAATTCCTCGCAATTATGGTTGTCGACCCAATATTGAGTTTCAAATTATTGTTAAACAACGCTATAAAAACAAGGTTGGAGCAGTATAATGAAAGTTGTTTTATGTTCTACAAGCTGTGAAGTGAACGAACTTGAATATTTCAGGAGTTCAGGACTCACTTCAGTAGAACCGATTATTTGATCATTAAATTCGTATTAAGTCTTGAAACTGCAGGTGGAGTTAGTCTGGCTTGAAAATTCACTATTTTTATTCAATTTTTCCAACTACAACGGCTTAAACTTTGTACTGCATAATATTAACCTTATGAGAGAACGTAAAAGCAAAGCTCAAAGGATATATTAAAAGCACTCCGCCAGAGCTTTTTTATTATTACTTGGGGTAAGTTTTCTAATCCGTAGTTAAGGTAACATTGGTTAAATAAAACTCCATTGGTCATAATTTGTTAAAATTGTGTTTGACTGTACGGTTACCTAAACTAAGGACCAAAACCCCCACTCTTAGTGGATGAATCTACGTCTATTCACACAGAAAATAATCTTCAGAAAATATACAGTAGTAGGTACTTCATATAATAAATTAGATTTTGTAAATATGAAAATATTTTGATTTAACTGCAAAATTCTTACTCTAAAAGCTTGAAAAATGGTTGGAGTATAGCCTAAACGCGGCTATACTCCAACCATTATTTAATTGTGCACTTAGCTGCAGCTTGCTACTCGATGAGAAATCCGCAATATCAGTCTCCGTGGCAACCAGTGACTTACACTACCCCTAGTACGAGTTTTCCAAAACGTGAATACGCGCGAATCCATCTAAAATTTGTACTGCCATTTTTAGTTCATCGACGTGTCCGCTAGGGGCGCTGCAGAGAAATGTATGGGACAAAAGGGAGAAAACGTAAACGAATCAAGTTTTAGTAAACTATCGAAACCCGTATTAGGGGTACTGAACTTGTAGTTACATTGCAACAGTACCTAAGCTAGGTAGGTAGCTACCAAACTTGTAACGCAATATTCATCAACACTCAGGAAGCCTTCTGAATGGGTTCACATTTCAAGTTTCTTCATTTTAGGTACACGTTTTTTTATACTTATTGTCTTTGACTACTCAACCTATAGTCAAAGTTGTAACCGAAACCGATTCTCGATAAAAGCCTTTGCATGTTATATCATCAAAATAACAATGTGTATGAGCATCAAACTTTACTTTTCACTATTTCCATGTAACGGTTTGCCAGAATCAGCCTTCTAAAGGTTAGCTTTTGGTAAAGAGACCGTGATAACCTCACAACCATGACGAATGACGCCTACTCACAGACATGTTAGTAATAATACAAATACTGTTACATTTGTATTCGTAATCGAGATGTGACTTTATATCTTACTCGATATTTACTTACCAGGAATCGAACCTGTGATGATATTCCTCATATGACTTATACAATGTTCTTGTTGTTTTCAGGTGCTCCCCGGTTTATACGTGGGTAATTACCGGGACTCCAAGGATCCAATGCAGCTGGAAAAATATAAAATAACCCACATTCTTTCTATTCACGACGCGGCGAGGAGACTCCATTCTGTAAGTTTATTAAAACTCTCATTCCCTTGATGACTTCTCTTCACACTATAGGGTTTAGGTATTTTAAAATTTATCTACCTAAAACCTAGGTCATGAACTCTCATCACTGACACAAACCTGTTTTGTTCTACAACATTTAAAAATATCGGATGCTTTTTACAAAATTTATTTTGTTACTTTTTTGTTTTGAGGCACGTAGGTATTATATTTTATTGTTTTGTATGCAAAACTTAGTTTACAAAAAAATTTGTGCCACGCGAAATCGAGGAACTTCATTACAACAGTTCATTATGTTAAAAAAAAATTTGAACGCAACTAGTATGGGTAAAAGATGTGGTTTAAAATGCCTTTGATCGCGACTGGTTACGAAGCTCCGGTTGCGTTCGCTGCCGATGCGGAGTCACCTAAAAAGAATTAGGTGAATTAAAAACCTATATAAGGCTGTACCTGTAGGTACTTCCACATAACTAGGTATTCTCGTTTCACGCGCATTTATCCCATGTCTTTTTTTCATTGGTTTTAAGCATTCATATGAAAAAGTCTAATAAAACGTCGCCAATTAACCTGAAAACGAGCCTGTCGGAAATCTGTAGTGATCTAATTTTATATAGGTGACATTTTTTTGGATATGCACTTAATCAGGGTATCACGTAATGGCGGCTATATTCAAGATGAATAGTCAATTAAATATTTATTACGTATCTGAAAAGATGAAAAAAATGATGTTTTAAAACACATCTCCTTACCAATAAACACCGCATAACAGTGGAATAGCTAGTCAGTGTCTTCTCTTGTTTTATCTTTGTCTATTTCAAACTCAACAGAGAAAGACAAAACACTAAAAAGCTATTCATCCGCTGCACAACGTTTATTAGTAAGGTGGATTATCTTTACTTTTTACTTTTCAATATGTTTTCAATACTTACCCATAACTTGCACTATTATTAGATTATATCCATTTATGGATAGAATTGTATTTCATTCGTTTCTCCCACTAAGATAAGTAAATATTCCTCATACGTTCGGAGGTCCCTAGAGCTCTATTGAGTCCGTATAAATCAAATAAGAACTAGATATATATAAGTGCTGTTATTCACGAGCCTTGCCTATTATAACATCTTTAGGGCACTGCTGTGACTGGCAGAATTGAAAATTATTTGTCACGTAGGCAGTTTGTCATCTTATAAGCAGTAAATAAACTTAGCCCATAACACGATTGTGTCAAACTGAGAGAACTTTATGATTTACTGTACAGTGAAGTAAATTTATTGTAGTTTGTTTTACGTTAGTTCAATACTCTGACAAATAGATACCTACCACCCACCGATGTTTAGGTATGGCTGTCGTCTTTTATCACAGATATCTGGACAGAATAGGTAGCAGTATCTACTTATAAGATAACAGGACTCATTAAAAAACAAATTAAGCTGAAATTGAATGAAAAATGATAAACTTATAATAAGGGTTCCTTGTAGAAGATCCCTAAAAATGAAGATGGCTGTAATATGTATAGTGGGATCTTCGAATTAAAATTAGATAAAAAGTTATTCAGGCTGTTAATGATGATGATGATGATGATGATGATGATGAAGTAGTTATTCATTATCACTCTCTCATCAAGTGAATTTAAAAAAACCCTGTGTTATGGTGATGATGATGCATGGTGAAATTACCATGGTTGGCAGGTGGCTTAGTGATCGTAGAAGATGTTAATGTACAGAGGAGAATGTGGCTGCCCTTCCTCTGGAAATTCTTAAAGTCAGCTCTTACAGAACCCACGAGAAGATGGGATGGTCTAAAGGTAGCAGGAGTCCCTAATCTTGCTAGCTGTGTGCTGTGTGTAGCTGTATCATTATCATGATGAACAGCTTGAAGACGTCTACTGCTGTGCATAGGCCTCCCCCACTTTGAGCGGCTGCTCGCCTCCTGCATCCGTCGGCCCCCCGCGGCTTTCACTAGATCTAGTAAGGTTCTCAAGTGGTGTCTACGAACCGGAAGACACAACGTAGGCCGGCCCCCACTAGGTTAACCAACGGTCTCGTAGTCATATACATTAGATAAAATAGCGCAATGTAAAGAACACGAATGATGACTAATTTAAGCTTTATTTGGTAGAATCTGACATTCATCAACTAATAACGTTATCCACCTCTCACACTATACATACACTATGCGGCTCTGAATTGACTCGTTACATTATTCAGGGATGTAGCAGTTGAGGCCGTTGGTTATAATTAGTTCAGCGAACCTCGGCGCACCTCTACAGCGTTGATGAGTTTTGCCTGACACCATCTGACGCGTTCACACACTAATTATGTAATTTACCGGTGGTGCGAGTTTGGAAACTAGCTTGGAGTTGAGGTATAACATGCTTTATACCTCAACTCCAAGCTAGTTTATCTGTTTTCAGCTTACCTGTTAAGATCTTAACTGACTTCCAAGGTGCAGGTAAGACATTTTTACATTAAATTCTTCCGCCATGCCAGTTTGAAAGGCACCAACTACTGGGAAAATGAGACATTATGCCCTGATCTCGCTATCTAGAAATCTTATCATTGAACTTTGTTGATATTTAAAGATGGCGTGCGGCAGTGCAATTTCACGCGAAACCTTATAATTCAGAGTACCAAATGGCACTGCATGGCTACTGCTATGGCCGGTCGTGACGCTTAGCATCAGTCTTTACCCAATGTACTCTGTGTTTAGCATAAACGAGTAACTCGTTACGTCATGCTTTGGTATGAACAACAAAAAAAACCTATTTATGTTTTCTTACAAGTCATTGCAATTGAGCTACCACAGACCTAGAGTATTTTCGTTACTCTATACTCGTTTACTATTTTCGTTACTCTAGAACAAAAAAAAAACGTTTCGCTTCCTGATAACCGTCATTCCTATCAATAATCTGTGTGAGCAACTAAAAAAACTAGTACAGGTCTATGAAACACACAACAGTTAAAAAGAAAAGTTTATAGTTCCATTTGCTAATGGATCCATTGTGCTGTTATGTGGCTTGATTGTTGCTCGCGATTCCGTTTGAAAGCAATTTTCTGAAGCAACTGGCTTTGTTTCAAATTCCCTGGCGACCGGAATCGCTGAGATCCCTGCTGAATTATTTAGAAGAAAGTATTATGCGAAGTTTACTTCAATGAGATAAAGGGCAACTTAGAGGCTAAAAACTTTTTTAAACTTCAAACAATTCGTAGAGTCTCTACGCAGCTTCTACGAAGTGCTACGTTTTCGTAGACTTGTATTATTAAGATAGTAGGTAGCTGTTGATTGTTGATAGTTGTTTTATAAATGTTAATGAGTAATGACCACCTAATATAATTATGGTGCCTGTATTATATGGTAATAAGTAGTATACAAATAATAATATGCTACCAATATTCATCAATAACATTTAAGTAGTAAATTTGCAACCGTCATGAAAACCACGTTTGTACTTCGTACCTGGCACGTTCAACGAACGCTCCTAAAAGCGAAATAGTGTCAGCCGGGGGTCGTTTCCCGTGTCAGACATAATTAATTACCTGCCAAGACCTTGCGTAGCTAATTTCTACGAAGGATGATTTTTTTAATACTGAATATAGCCTTCTCGTATTTTGGCCATAATTTACGCTTTTCCAGCAGAAACTCTTAACCTTTCGGGATAAAATGTACCCTGTATTTATTTCAGCAGTGTTTAAAGTAATCTGTGTGCTAAACTTATGCCAAATTGGTTAGTTGTTTTGACGCTAGTCAACAAACAGGCAACGTATTAGATAGATATTCGTCCGAGTACAATTTACGCGATTCTTTTTCCCAAGAAGCTCTTGAAGTGGAAATGAAAAATCTTTGGCTACTTTTGAGTCATAAAGAAATAGCGACGGCTTAAAAATATGCTGTTTTAGCTAAGAATAATGAACCAAACATGACAAAATATTCGTGACGTCTGGAACGTGTTATTATTATTTTGGATTATGGGGTGAAGTATTAGATCGAATGGCAAATGATTCAAAATAATTCATTCAATTTTTTAAAATTTAATTTTAAACAATTTAATTTAAGTCTTACCGAATACACCGGTAACGCAGCGTAGGCCTGCCCCCCACTAGGTGGACCGACGACCTGTTGAAAGTCGCGGGGAGCCGATAGATGCAGGAGGCGAGCAGCCGCTCTAAGTGGCGCTCCCTGGGGGAGGCCTATGTTCAGCAGTGGACGTCTTCAGGCTGCTGATGATGATGATGATGATGATGAATACACCGGTCGGACGCTGAAGTTATTTTGCCTAACAATAGATTAACAATTAAAACCTGTAGGTAACTACGTCCGTTTGTTCGATATTCCTTGGATTAACAAAACATTGATTTAATAATTTATAGTTAAAAAATTGTAAATATAACATTAAATTAAAGTAGACCGTTTAAAGTTGGTCATAGTTGGCAACGTTGATAGCAAAATATTACGAGACTGTTCGGAAACACACTGGTCTGACCAAGTAAAGGAAGCCTTTTTACCAGATTTTCCCAGGCCATGAGGGCGACCAGCTTCCATCGAAGTCGGTGGAAGCATTTGGTTCACTTGTATAGATTCCGTGACCACTATACTCAGTATTGAGGGACCGATCAGTGCTAGTAGACCGTTTATACTCGATGATCCCTATAGAGAAAGCGTCGCAGTTCAATAGACAGCTATAAAGGGTGGATTGGGGCCAGCACACCGATCACGTAAATGCTAACATTAGTCTTGCTTGCTAGACTTCACTGAATTACTAGAACAGTCAATATTCCTCCCACTCACACGTCTTTTCACTTTACAGTGGATCCCTTCAATTGTTTTTATTACTTTATTTTATTGCAGTGTTGCTGTGTTAGGAGCCATATAACAAATTGGGTAAATAATGACATGGATCTAACTGGGTATTCTATTATGAACCGGGCTAATTTTAGATACTTATGATATTGTAATTATTCTAACTTTGTATTGACTTATTGTTTTTAGGTATTTATCAAACTAGAAGTCATAAATTGAGGCACCTTTGGTACTAACATGTAGGTAGATAGATAGATATTAGATAGATTAACTCTTTATTGTACACCAAATAAACTAACATACTTATATAAAATAAAAGAAACAAAAACTTAATTGACTTATAATGCTAGTACAATGGACGGTGTTATTGCTTAAAGCGATTTCTTCCAGACAACCTTGGTGTAGTGTTTGTTGAGTGTTTCTCAGACACCGGCTCAGAGACGCGGACACGTCCACCCCGATCGGCGGCTCCAGTGAGACTGAGCAGTGACGCATGACGCTCGCGCGCTTGAGACGAGTCCCGTTTAGGTCTCTTCGGTTCCTAAGCAATACACACAGTATAATCTGCTAGGTGATTATGTAACTTGATTGCAACCAATAGAAACATAAAAATGTATGGATTTGACAGTTTCAATACGCAGTTTATGTGCATAGTTACTATGAAAATTTTCATATTCGGAATGAAATATCTCCTGTTGCATTGCTGTCAAAGTTACGTAATCACCCCACTGGTCTATCATTGGTCCCATACACTACACTTGGGATTGAGAGGACATACATAGTTACTAATTTTTGTAAGTGAAGTATTTTCGTCGCTTTTCCATAATGTAGGTTAATGGCCTTATTACAAAGAGAGAGCATTGAATTAGAGGCTTTTCTATCTTTTGTCGAAAATCCGCTCGCAAAAATGAAGAAAATCGACTAAACCTTTCAGTGGAAATCGCGAAAATAACGGTTTGACACATTTGGGAATTAATAATTAATGCTATATTTCACGCAACGATGTCACAGAGAAGTCACTGAAATAAATAAATGATTCGGTTACCGAGTTAGTTTTTTCTACCGTACGAATAAATGCAGATGATACCTACTTCAAAAAGCCAACTAAAACTTAGGCTAAAAATGTAGGCTAAATTAATTTAGTTTAAATATAATTTAGGCTAAAATATAAGGTAATATATTGCATAATGAACATTATGTAACAAAAATATGGCCTACAAAAATAAATCCAGATAATGTAACAGCAGCGGAGCAGTTGTTTTTCGTGTGAGGCATATCAACATAACTAAAGAGGGGGAGGCTTTTGTTATTCACATGGCACTATGCCAAGCCTCGTTCTATTTGCGGAGATTTTCTCATTCAAAATAAGTTGATTTTGTTTGGCAGAATAAATTTCTCAAGTATAATGTATGGCAGAACCAATGACGCACGTAAACTTAAATAGCTTTCCAAAAATTTCAATTGCTTTTTTTAATCATAAAATTAAGTAATGGAGCTCATAATCTTTGGTTTGTTGTAAAATAACCGCAACTGGCTACGTTTTAGAGCCCGTTTTAGAAATTTAAAAGAACTCGGTTTTGTGTCCGTAACAAGGTCTTTTCACCGGGCAGCGCAACGTAATGAGAATTGCCAACTTAAGTATTCACCATTACGCCGGGAAATGCAGAATAGATAGATATAACTAGGAACCTAAAGGTCGTATCTCATTACACTACCCCAGCATCCAACCAGCACCGCATCATCGCTCGGCATCGACAGGTGGTTCACGGGGTGGACCACGCGTTGTTACTAATGGTGATCGTCGCATGATCAAAGCGACTTGTCACCGAGTGATTCGCTCGCCGACCGCGCGTGGGCAGCTTTCGAGCGTGGCGATCCGGTGACGATATTGAGTTGATGTAATGAGCGCATGCCCATACAAGTTCTTATAAAGAATACCAATCGCTCGAGGCGAGGCGGTGCGGGTCGGGTGCCGGGGCGGTGTAATGCGATGTGACCTTAATACTTTACTGTTTCTGCTATCTTACTAATATTATTACACATTTGCTTTCATCCATAGTTCTCGCTATGAAATAAAGGAAGCTGTAGTTTGTTAAAATTATTTTTGAAGGGGAATTATGTCTTACTACAAACAAAAAAAAAATCGGCCTTTTAAGCTAACATTTCAGAAAGTGTAAAGATTTTGCAGCAGTGCATTTAAGCGACACGTTCAGCTGGTCAGCATCTACATAACGAGTGTTACTAATTTGAATATTCACTATTCAGCGTTCGCCGGACGCTGCTGTAATATTCAGAGAAACTTCCGACTCTCGCAACCAACAGTTATAAAATTTAGGTGAAAATTAAATACTTATAATAATTTAATTTTAAAAATACTTGAATAATATTAATCTTGCAATAAAATGTATTTTAACGCATCAAAGCGTATAAGTGAACAAGTAATTTGTCGATAATAAAAATTTCAACATAAATTGTTGTGTGCGTACAATTTCTATATAGGACATAAGTTCCCACGCTCATAGCTCAATATTCTAGATCCATATTTATATTGCTCATTTATTCATAAACTACTTAAATGTCACAAAAGTCAATAATAAGTGTAGATAGAATGTACTTGTACTTATATCAAGGAAAATGAATAGTATTTGTGGAACTGCTTTGACGTATCGAACTCGCGCACGAAGGGTTCCGTACCATTACCTATAAAAACATGGAAATAAATATATTATAAAAATAAAAATTATGTCACAATGTTAGAAGAAAGTCTCAAAAAACGATTTAAGCAGTTCACATATGCTTCTGCTTTAGTAGTGCATATTCTAAGCAATCAGTTAATTTCCGTGCTGTATTGGTTTGGGACGGTTTTCACCCGCAATTTAACCTCGCTTGTCCATTTATGAACTTGAATATTTAAAGTTTCCGGTCGACGTTGCTTTATTATGCGATATCGCCCCACGCGTTTGTTGTTGAAATCGAGGGACTAGCTTTGCGGTTTACGGGGCTTGGAAAATAACCGCTTTTGAATAAAGGATTTTATTAGAGGATTTTAAATGTCTGATGTAGTCTACAGGGGAAGCTCGAAAGGATTTTGAGGGAAGGTGAAGACGATGGTAAAAAAGAAATAGAGACGAAAACGGATGAATAGCGCAGCTAAGAGGGCAGCAGCATAAACTAGACCGTGCTTAATAAAAATAGTCACCTCATCAAAACCCATTCAGCCTTCTCAGCAATTAGTGTGGTAACAATGCAGAGTTTTAAATAAATAAATAGACTGAGAACTTGTGTTTTGTGTCAGGAATACTAAAAATCAGATTCGTTATTGTTATTGTAGGTGCCTACTACGAAAATACCTTTTTTGTGTTCATATAAACATTTTAGGATATTATTGACACGTTTCCTTCTGAAACTCTTAACAGTTCATGCACGCCTCTATCCGTATCTACTTTAGAACCTTTCACCTACCTAGAAACTAAGTTAGAAACACAAAATTATGGTAAACAAGAATACGATCTGCCTGCTAATGGCGCGGGTGGCGCGTTTCCGAAGTTGCGAACAAAACAATTTCACTAGCTTGGGTCGCGTACGTGAATCGGTAATCATGTTATTGGCTTTGCTAGAGATAAAACGAATAAAAGTGAAGTGCTTTAGCTAGGTGCTAACGTTGCTTGAAATATAAAATACCTGGAGTTCCCAAATAAAATCTTGAGCAAAAGCTAAATACAACTCAGCTAAATAGGTGAGTTATATTTAGCTTTTAATGATTTATTGTACACAAAATATTTAGTTTATTTTTAAAACACTTTTTATATCCCACCACGCCAAAATGAGCACTTCAATATTTACAATAGTTTAGAGACATAGGTAGGTACTAAATTTAATGGCGTTAGCAATTTGCTTTTAAGACATTTTGCAAAATACTTTCTAAATCTAATGCATTCAAAAGAATTCGAGAGAACCGAATTTTTATTTGTAATATTTATTGGTATAGAAACCTCCTGTATAGATTACCTACCCAAGTACAGTATAATGTTTATCAACAGTAGGCCTAGCACGAATATTTACGCGCGCGTAAGTGTAACGTTAACGTAAGGCAGTTGTATGGCATTTGATCTGCCCCCCTATTACGATTGAGCTAGCAGCGCTGCTGAAGCGCGTCTTCCACTCAACTGGTATGAAAATTGTATGAACTTTGACAGCAGTTGAGCGGCAGACGCAATCGTAATAGGGGGGCCTTACGTTAACGTTACACATACGCGCGCGTAAATATTCGTGCAAGGCCTACTGGTCTTTATAATAGAATAGATAAGTAGGTAGGTGTATAAGTAGTGTGTATAGGTAGATATGTGTTCTGATTATTACAGTTCAAAAAATATTAAAAATTCAGTCACTGAAAGCCAGTGTTTGAGCAAAAGACAAAAGCAATTCGGCGATACGACCATTCCACAACGTTTAATCTACCCATCAACTCTCTGTCCTACATGTCCAATCAGACTATTACGTGTACGCGTGTTCATGTAGGTACAGTGTGTAAAAAAGTCGCTGTAAAATGGAAAATCGCTTCATACTAAATTTACAGTGGTATTCATAAAAACAAAGGTTGAACAAACCCCGAAAATCTATCATTCCACTTTTACCTAGAGATTAAATGCGTAATCATTCTTCTTTCACATTCATAAACAATCGCTGGCAAAATCTCTAACGGAACTGCATTTTAATTAAATACTCTACAATTTCAATCGAGTTGTCTTTGAAAATTCTGTCGAGTGTCATTTTGACGCGACTTTTGAACTATCAAAATTTGCGCCAAAATGTCACCCGTCACTCACAAAAAAGTTAAAAGAAATATTATTTTTTTATATTTTGTGTGCCTATTTTGTGTTAAATATATTATTTTAACTGGTAAATGTTGAAGAAACGGTACCGATATACCTTATTCGTATTTTAAATATCACGACACTTCACAAAATAATAAAATAACACGAAATGAAAGCAAGTGGACCGATTGGTTGACGAAATTCGGACAATCAGCATCCAGCCTCGGATCATGCCAGATTGGGGGCTGCTTTTGTTTTTTTTTTTTTTTTCAAAACCATTGATTTATTTATGTAAATAAAATAAGTAATCAAAGGCCCGTAATAAATTTTTATTAGATTACAAGTGTAAAATGGTCAAAATGCAGTCTGACTAGAAAGTATGTGGTAAATTCGTTGTTTAAGTTGCCTTCTGCGAGGTTATCTAACGTATAATGTGATAGAGATCCCCTCTTGTCCACGTACTGGGCGCCGTAGCAAAGCATTACTCTTGCGTTGGCCAGTTGTCTCCCACAAAGAATGACTGGTGTACTGTCCTGCGTCGATACGCAACTAACAGCAACCAGAAAGAGAAGCGCTGCAATGGATCTCATATTGGATCTAAAATACACAAACGTGTCATTTAGTCTTCTTTTTCTCGTATAGGCAAGTGATCTCTCTCTCTCTCTCTCTCTCTCTCTCTCTCTCTCTCTCTCTCTCGCTCTCTCTCCCTCCCTCTTGCTCCCTCTCAGCTCTTGTGTCAGAATGTTTAAGCGGCCCAAAGACTTTTGACTTGGTTTAACGACTTTTGTCGTAAGACAAAACGCGCCTGCGAAGTACGGTAGCGCTCAAGTAAAACCCATTATAAAATATTTATTCAAAATTACATAAATGATGAAAATACAATAAATAAATCTTAGGAACTAAACATATTATGTCTTACAAAGTGAGGTGCCTGTACTAGGAATAAACCTGTGTCACAGGCGGCATAGTGCTTGTCTATTACAAAGATACTAGAGATACACGAAATTATTAACAATAGATGTTTAACATTGAAAACTGAAAATACATGCTTATAGAAAATAATTAGTAACTTATAATTATATTTTATGCATACAAAAGTAAAACATAAAATTATATTTAAGCTAATTTACTATTAATTACTTAAACAGTGAACATATTTTAAATTTTAACAAAAATCGTAATTACGTCATAAACTTATTTATCAATATGCAGCAGTAACTCGGTCTGATCGTACGTCAGACCTTGTAAATACTTATACAGTATTAATTTAGTGCTAAAATAGTTGAGGTCATAGATAGCTAATGTCTTATTTAGTTTATTGTACAAAAAAGGGCCTAGGAAAAAGAAGAACCGGTTTGTGAAAACAAACTTTGACACAGAAAGTGACGTACAAACAATATCTTTCCGTCTCTTAGAGTTAGTAAGCAGTGCATTATGAGTCTGAGTAGTGTGCTGTTTTAGGACAGTGTACATAATGAAAAGTTGACGGACAGTTAAAACATTGCAACATTCATATAGAGCGCGAGTAGGAAAGAGGAACGGCCTGGAAGTGGCTACTTTCAGGATAGCTCTTTGGGCACGTTCAATCGGTAACATTGTAGTCTTTGGTGCACCACCCCAAGACGTAATGCAATATTGAATAATAGATTGGCACAGAGCTTGGTATACTTGTATAATTAATTTTTTTTCCGAAATATAGCGCAGCTTTTTGAAAACAAATATTAACTTACGTATTCTGTTAGCCAGAGTGGAAATGTGTTTTTTGAAAGAAAGAGTGTCATCAATAATAATGCCAAGATATTTAATGGAATCAGTTTTATCAATAGGTGGACAAGCGCATACGTCAAGCGCAGTGCTATCACAGGAATGTGCGCATAATTGATTATTGTTAGAAATGGTCTGGATTTTCCGCATGCAAAAATTCATAAATTTCGTCTTTTCAGCATTAAGCGTTAGTAGGTTACGTCTAAGCCAGTTGTTTACAACATTAAAACCACGTTGTGCATAATTATGTACATCTGTGCTCGACTCAGCGGAGAAAATTAGTGCGGTGTCATCAGCATACGAAATTATTTTGCCATGCTCTAGATCTAAATTGCAGAGGTCATTTATGTATACCAGGAAAAGGGTAGGGCCAAGGATGCTTCCCTGAGGGATTCCAAAGGGAGGAATTTCCAAGTCGGTGCTGGTGATGTTACCTATTTTGACACATTGAAACCGATCCTGAAGATAATCACCAAAGAGTTTCAATTGAGTGCCTCGAATTCCTAGTGCTTCTAGTTTGCTAAGAAGGATAGGAACGGGAATCGTGTCAAAAGCTTTGGCTAGATCGAGGAAAATACCAGTTACCCTTTTACCTTTACCAAGTTCCTCGGTGACATAGTTAGTCAAGTGATGTACCGCGTCTGCTGTGGACAACTTAGATCTAAAACCAAACTGCCAGGGGGAGAAAAGGTAATTATTTTCTAAAAACGTTACTAATCTGTTATTAATTATTTTTTCCAGAACTTTAGATAGTGATGGTAATAACGAGATAGGTCTGTAGTTTGTAACGAGGTCCTTTCTTCCAGATTTATGAATCAGAATAACTACAGCTTTTTTAAGCAATTTCGGAAAAATGCCATCACTAAGACATATTTGAAAAATGTGCGTTAAAGGGGGGACAAGAATATGTTTAAACCTTTTCAGAAAAACATTGCTAATGTTATCCCAACCCGGCAGCATGGCTATTTTTCAAACTAGAAATGACCCCATTCACTTCCATTTCATCCAGATCTAGCATGGCAAACGACTTTCCACTTCGTAGCTTGGTCCATGCTAGTGGCGAGTAATCATTGAGATGGCTGTCATTTCTATTTCGAATCTGTTCAGATAGAGTTTTACCGACATTAACAAAAAATGAATTTGCATTATCAGCGGAAGTAAGCGGGGACGTGTGTGTATGCAGTAGACTCGAATCTGATTTTTGCTGATTTGACGTAAAAGTAACATCCTTTATGATTTTCCAGAGTTGTTTGGTATTATTACCTGCTTGATGAAGCTGTTGTTTATCATATTCAAGTTTTAATTTTTTCAACAATTTATTGCAGAAATTTCTGTACCTTTTATAAGATAATTCTAAAACAAAATTATCAGGGCGTTGCTTTGCTCTCTTATGTAATTTATCCCTGTGCCGTATACATCTGATAAGACCCGGGGTAATCCAAGGTTTGATAGGATATTTTGTCCTATTAACTTCAATCAACGCAGTGTTACGTAAAATGGCTTCTTGCAGTTTTTGAATTACATATGATAGAGCAATATTAGCATCAGCAGTATTGTAAACTGGATTAAAGTCAAGGTTGCATAAATCACGTTCGAGGCTACGCTTATGAAATGCATAAAGCTAGAATTTGCCGCACAGTGCCTGAATCATCCTCTAGAGGAGCCCCCACCTTGACTATGAACTCCAGTGTTAGTGTTGCATGTTCATAATTGCAGTCACTCGGGTCAAAACTGGTACGTCGGCTAGCTTTCAAACAAGGGGCAGAAGAAGATTAATAGATAGGTACCTATATAACTTGTCTGTGAACACCAGGCAAAATAAGAAAGAAAGAAAGAAAGAAAAAATATTTATTCAACACTCACAAATTATAACAAGAATACAAAATTACACAGGACTAGTATTAAAGAAGTAAAAAAAAAATGAATAAAAAATAAATACATTATAGGTACAGTGGTGTTGAAAAGAGCTTATCTCAGCATTCATGCCGGTGCACTCAACACCTGGCGCTGGTTTTCAGTTAAACCCTTTGGTTGACGGGTAAGTAACAATTAGTTGTCAGGTGACTATGATAAAAACAAATACGAAATACCTAATAAAATAAAAATATACATATATACACAACACAATATACAATAAAAATTATATATATTAATACACACAATACCACAAATAAAAAAAAAAAAAACAATAATAATAAACATACACATGAAAGAATATGATAAATGGTTACCTATGCAATGAATCAAATAAACCAAAAATAAATAATGTGGAGAAGAATGATGACAATGAATAGAAGAAAAAATTAAAGGCAAGAAGACTAAACTCTAGGTTAACTATATAAAAGACATGTCTATATTGACATCAGCATGCTGAAAATCAAACTGCTTTAAAATTTACCATTATTATACTTACCTATTTATTTTTAGACGTTTTTCTATACGACTACCTACCTACAGAAAGTTGTAGCCAACATTGTTTGAACACTGAACCATGATACATTTCGTTCAAAATTCGGTCCTGGCAGCACAATATGCAAAATGCTGTCGCTGTCTGTACCTGCTCTCAGAACAAACGCGTGTGATTAACTTTAATGGAACAATTAAAACCGCGATTGCGATGAGACCACGCTTTCATACATTTATGAAAACCACCTGATATTATGAGACCTTTTTTTCGCCTGGTTCTGTCTCTACTGTCATGGCTTGTACAGTACCTAGGTACCTAAGTTTTTATTAATTTAAGATCCACCATATTTTATCATATGGTCAAGGTCCATATTTCTGACTCAAAGAGAGAGAACCTACCTATATGTCATATGGCTGAAGTATATGAGTCATCAAAAGCCTGCCTGACGACATCCACTGCTATGAACATATAAGCCTCTCCCATAGAGCGACTGCATGCCTCCTGCCGCCTTCATCGGCTCCCCGTGATTTTGACCAGATCGTCGGTCCACGTAGTTTGGGGCCGGCCTACGCTGATCTTCCGTTTTGTGGTCGCCATTCGAGAACATTTCTTTCCCATCATTTGCCAGCTCTACGAGCGATGCGATTAAAGGATTAATTAATATAAATTGTAGGCATAATATTTTGAATTTACCAGCAAGAAAGTTTATGTAGTTGTGAACTGATCCGTGTTTGTGTATTCGTTTTCACAGAACCAGTATCCTCAGGAAATTGGATTGAACAAATTTACGATAAAGTGTAGGCTTGGCCTCCCGTTACTTAGCTAATACATAATGCTCTTTATCTACTGAAATTAAATGCTATAAGTATAGTTACCTCAGGTATTATATTATCTGGGCCTCTACTAAATTATTCTTCAGTGAAAAACTATAATATACTATACACTATTTAAAAATAGAGTTATCCCTAAATTACCTAAGTACTTATATTTTATTTGCTTATCATTTAAGATCTCTCATAAACATTGAAAGACACTGCCCGGCGATTTTTATCTTTCCAACTATAAAAACGACTTCAGTTCATATAAACCCGGTCGGAGGCAACTTTATGAGAGCTTTAAAGTTGGTTTGCTTTTATGGTTCAAAGCTTTGTTTGTACTACGTTGAGAAATTAATGCCTTGGTCACAGAACGAAAGCTAATAAAGCTAAAACTGTAATAAATATTTTACTGTCACAGTGTGTGTGAATATATGTGTATTTTATATATTTATCATAAAATATATAAGGAGGCATATCTCTCATACTCTATCCTAACGATCATATTAATCAATGCTTAAGCTTTTAGGTTAAATATTATGAAAAATAACGTAAAAAACGTCATTGGTTAAATTTGTAAGAGTAACACTGAAAAGCGTGGCGTGGCTACTACCTACAGTAAGTTGTACCCTAGAGACTCCCGGTAGATTGGAAATTAGGCCGCCACAGATTATACACTTGTAATGTATTTATTCGATTTGCTTTCATCCTCTCGAGACTGTTTTATAAGCTTGCGAATTTTCCGGTAGCAATTGGTTTTACCTTTATTATGCTTACCTACTAAAGATTAGTTTTATATAACAGTTTTCTGGTTTTTCTTGATATATTTGTTTTCTAAAAGTTTTGCACCCCATCACGTTAATCGATTATAAAAACTACCATCAGCGACTGTAGTCACTATATTATCTGTGACGATCAGATACAAAAACCTTGTACAACACTTATCTATAGGTATAGGTATTTCACGGACACATCTGCCATACTGAAATTTTTAATTTTCCGCCTCCGTGAGTTGAAACCAACCCCATTTTTCCGTACTGTAATGTTTTGTAAAATGATCTGCATGTTAAGGTTGAGGGGGTGGAAATAGATTGCGCCAGTTACGTAAAGGCTAAATGGATGCATAAAAGTTAATGCCGTACAACTGTTATTAAGGTTGCTGAATGATTCCTAAAGGTCGAAAGCATTACAGAAAAGGGACGGGCAATATCGACAAACAAAAAGTGTCCTTTCCTTTTCTATTGGGAAAAAGAGCCCATACTTTTTTCAACAAAGTATTGATCTTTAGTTTGAAAGAGAAATACTTCAGATAAAATTGTTTACTTCGTTACATTATCAAAATTATAAATTAATATATCATTATTTGGTATGTTAATCTGGGTAAAGTCTTTGTCAGTATTTATCCCGGTTAAGCAGATTAAGCAGACACTCCCCTAACTTCATTTATTGATAGAGCACAACCATAATTATTTAAGTCACATTGAGGCTGCTTTTTATACGTAAATTTGCGAAGAAAGATGCAATATCAAATACAGTTAGTCGAGCTTCGTATTGCGCTAATGAACATATTCCTACTAATTGGAACTTCACAACTGTTACAGCGAGACTGGAGAGTCTAATTATATCTCGACACATTTGGTGATGATAACGATGATTATTTGCCTCCAGTGCCACGATATTTTGATCCTTATTCAGTTAGACTTTGATAGAATTTTACCTTGTTCACAGGACAAACACTATCTATGCATCATGGCGTCCGATTCTCCGGAGCAGAACCTCACGCAATACTTCAGTTTATGCAACGACTTCATCCACGCCGCTAGACTAAGGGACGGAAACGTTCTTATACATTGGTATGAACTGTTGCTACTTATATTTCTAAGTTTCAAGTTTTAACCATCAAGAAAGGGTTTTTGAAATTTCAACCCCCACGGATTCAAATGGTCAAGAAACGCGTGTGAAACGTGCCTTAACTTTCTGTAGAAGTGGTAATCTCTGGAAATGACAATACTTTTTTAGAAATTATTTCACTAATAGCATACAAATTTTCTGTCCTTTGTACCTACCTAGGTACGTGGGTGAAACCGTGGGGCACATCCTAGATGTATAGCTGCTAGATATACTTGAAGGTAAACGGTAGATATACTTGGGTATACTTATTGCACGTAAAACAAGTAACCCAGTGTGAAAAATATATGATCTGCGATCTTAAATATAAAGGCACACGAGTAGGTATATAGTACATACTTCTTACCCCATGTTGCGGATCTAATGTCTCTCACAAGAATTCATCTCGTGTGAGATTCGCTACGATTCGTTACGCGAGATTTCTGAGTTACATAAACCTTAATGTGATGAAAACGGCGCTTACATTCATCAAATTAAATATTTGTTCAACCGTGAACCTCAAGAGAACATGAAGCTCTATCTGAAATTTATGCGCTGCCGTACCCTGAAATAATAAATCTTAAATGCAGTTTTCAGAAAGTTCTAGGCTGTTTCATCATCACTCTCTGAATATTTGACACGTCTTTTGGGATTGCAACCGTCTAGCTAGCACTTACTTACTGCATATTACGTATTCCTGAAGCTGAGTAGGGAACCACGTTGAGCCGTGGTACGTAGGACTACTTATACATCTATTCTGTGGCCGTGGGGTCGTCAAGTTTCCGTTTGATAAATTGTGTTACGAATTTGTGTGTGGCTTTACTGACGGGCCCGATAGCTCAGTTGGTAGTAACCCTGCCTTCTAAACTGAGGGCTGTGGGTTCGATTCCTACTCAGGACAAACATTTGTGTGATGAACATAGATGTTTGTTCTGTGTCTGGGTGTTATATTGTATTCTATTTTATTTCATTTATTTATTGATAAGCATAATCTTACATGTCATTAACAATAGCAATATAATACAAAATATTATATTATTATACATAATCTTAAAATTAATTATCTGATGTAATTGTAAAATGGATATGTATGTATTTACAAAACAAAAAAGTATTTTAGTATTATATCCATTATCTGGTTCCCATAGTACAAGCTATGCTTAGTTTGGGGCTAGATGGCGTTGTGTAAAATGTCCACACTTATTTATTATGTTAGTGTATCAGACTAAAATTCTTTTAGTTTATATATCCGACTGGATTGTTTTAGACTTAGATAAGTGCAAGTCAACTTTGTGACCCGCGTCCCGCCTCACGAGTCTTGAGTTTAGAGTTTCAACAAGTTACAATGCATCTTTTCGGTTCTCCTTACGTTACAAGTGTATCGTCATCGTAAATAATATAAGCAGGAAGTGGCTAAAATATATACTTCCAAAGGCTTTTAACTCGGTCATAACCGGCTCGGGTCATAATGCGATTATAACAAGGCTATTAGGCGAGTACTTGTCGGTCGTTTATTGCATCGATCACCGCTGAATAGCTGATTGCGTTGTCGCCGTTTAGAGGCTATTATAGCTGTCGGAATTGGCCAACTCGATTGTGGAGCTTCAGTGTTGGAATGAGGCCCACTTTTTATCCTTACATTTTGGGATACTTCCAACGAGTGTCATTTGTAACAATGTGGGAACTCAATTTAAACAAAACAAGATTCTTATTCAGAGTCTCGTCTGAACTTGTAATAAATGGGAGTTAATCCTTTGTTGCAATGATTACTTATGTACTTCACAATCAGAGTACATAATACATAAGAGTTTTACGGTGCAAATTAGTTATTGCTTGGACTAGTAGAACACTATTCTAATATCTGTGCTTGGACGAAAGATATGAAAATACTATTCAGCAACTTGGTTGGCTTGTGATTTAAAACAAACGACTCGACCTAAAAGCTTTTCTAGGTAAAACGTTACAATGCAATTTGAGCTAAAAATGTTTCGTGTTTTTATTTCGTGATGCCATTAAGTTTAAAAACAAAATAACACTAGGTACCTATCTACAAATATATACAGTAGGTTTCTCATTATGTCGATGGCAATATTTTTCACGCCCATATTACTAACATCATATTACACGTTTAGTAAAAGGGTTCGACGTACCGTACCGTTCATGAATCATCATATTCTGTTGGCCACAAGCAATATTTCAATGAAACCATATCGATGTCTGTCATCATGAGATTCATTGTCATAATCATTTACGTGAATGATAAACGTTGGCTTTAAATCATGTATTCTCCCACAGAGACCTTTCAAATGCACTGTGAAAACGGTGCAGTCGCGATATAATTAAGGTAGTTATGGTAAACTTACAAAGTTATACGTATTAGGTACATGTGGGCCAAAATACACAAACACAACACAAACCTTCACATATACATATAACAACTATAATTTACAGTATTATAGACACCGGCAACAAAGAAAGCATCATCTAGTATTACTATATTGCATTATCTAGCGTGATATACCTAAAACTCACCGTAATGTAAGATTTATTACCTCGTCCATACTAAAAAGCCAATTAGAGCTTTCCGTGAAGAGGTGCCGTATTGATCCGAGAACCTATCACTATGGACGGTTTCCTGTGCCGGACCTCAACCGGGTCAGTAGCGGATCAAAGCAGAGATACGTAGGTACTAGGGATAGACTACATACATATATGCCCTAATATACATTGCCTCTCATCCACTATCACGCTCTTTGATTTCTAAAACTGTAACTTTACACAATTTCCTGTGCAGTTATCACGATTTCAGCGCCATCTGTATATTGTTATTTATTCTGTCAAATATTATTGCAAAGTCAAAAAATAATCACGGGCGGGATATGAACTACTTCAAATACCTAATTAAAATAAATCAAGTGTTTTTAATAGCGACCTAGTGGAGTTTTAGTGAGTGTTTTTTTGTCTTATTGAACTTTTGCATTATACTTATCGTGTTCATCTATATACATAAGTACCTACTTACCTACCTAACTGTAATTATAGTTAGTTATTATTATTTTTTACCCGAGCTACAATGAAATTGAGCACTTTTCTTTGAAACAAGAAAGGAGCTATTCTTTAAGATCTGTGCCGAAGATAAGCTTCGTTTCACCTTATACTTATAGTCGGTCGAGTGCCAATCAAAAGCCAGCTCTACACTCGAGCACGTAGAGTAGCTTTTCTAGTGTTCTTGGTATTTATACATTGGTATATAGGCATTATCAAACTACTAATACCAAATTGAGTTCATTATAAAATAAACGTCAAGCTAACAGCCATCTTGCCTGTTAACTGAATATATAAGGGGGTAAATTAATACGACGTAATATTGCTACTATCATAGATAGCCTGACCCACTACTGAACACAGGCCGCTCCCATAACAGAGTACTACTTGGAGAGGCTATGTCTTTTGCATCCATCGGTTCCTCGTTTTTATTAGGTTCACCTAGTCTACTGGGGGTGCGTTTTCTGGTTTCGTGATTGTCGCTCGAGAACCTTTCTTCCCAAGTCAATATTTGTTTGACGAGGTTTACAAAATTGGCAAAGTTGCACCCTGCTGATTTTAAAACTTCTCAAACAATTTTTTTTCCATGTTTTTATCACTTATAGCACCTTAGGGTACGTAAGTTTGTCATAAAATACGCACGAATTATGGACTTCCATCTTGGTGTAACTTGAACCTTAACTATAAACTGAAGTGCGAGTAGCTCGGTCCTCGGTTATGATGTATTTTGCTCCTCACAGTAAATTGATGACAGCTCGTTTAGCCTGCGCAAGTATTTACATAGAACACGGCGTCATATACCATCTCCCAACTCCCCGCCATTCCCATAGCTTTGCCCGTCGTCTTGCGGTTGGAACTGGGGCTATTTGATACTGGCAAATAAATTTATTGTCTTTATCCTTACCGTTCTAAGTTTAAGTTACATGGTGCTTACTCACAATGTTTGGAAGGACTTATCTGTAAAAGAGCTGAATTGAATTCAATGAGTATATTAGATCGGTGATGTAAAACAGATAGCTACCTACCTTGTGTGTTGCTTTAATTAAGTAACAATTTTATAGAACAGATATATCGTCAAAACATAGTTATTAGAATTATTTAATCACAAGTCACAACATTAATTATCACCATCATCAGCCCGTAGATGTCCACTGCTGACCATAGGCCTCCCCCAGAGAGCGCCACTTTGAGCGGTTGCTCGCCTCCTTCATCCATCGGCTCCCCGCGGTTTTCACCAGGTCGTCGATCCATCTAGTGGGGGGTCTGCCTAAACACGTCAGACGTGTTTTGCATTTGTCAAAATTTCAAACTAAAGATCCTCCGCGCACTGACCTGGGCCAAAAGTACCCAACACACTGGCGTCGTTGCCCCGCTTGATCGCCAGTTAAATTTGTTGGATATAGATAGATAGATAGATAGATAAATATTTGGTACCTACCTATATTTGGTATTTCTTAATCAGTATATTGTGGTATTGCTATACTATGTGAATGATAAATATAAATAAATAGATAAATTTTCGCTTCTAAAGAGAAATAGCCGGAACCAATCACAACGCCATCGATTCGGGGGTCTGCATCGCGTGAACGATATTTTCCGTATAATATAACCCAGCAGTTTAATTATACTTATAATCTGATTTAGCAGATAATTGGCCAATATTTGGTTGGTAAATCAAAAATTATTATAGATAATAGGGAACTTCCAGGCTAATAAACATTTATGGTTATCCGCTACGGGAGCGTAAATTCCTTAAGAATTTTCCCATCGTTACAAGTTCGCAGCGTAAGCTATAAATTTACTGTCCTAAGTAGGTAATTGAGTTTGGCGGAAGTGGAAGTAGGTAAGTTATTTACGGGACCGTTCCATATTATGATCGAGTTGTACAGTTTGTGAAAAACGTGTCCGTAATTTTTTTTATACTAAAAGGTATTTAGTATGTTTGATAGTAAAGTTAAACCTGTTTTACCTCGCTTTTGCCACGTTTACCAACACGAATTTTGGAAAATAATACAAAAGAGTGACGGCAAGTTTTCCTTTTTCACAAAACCTGTGTTGCATTTTAAATGGTATGTGTTTCTGCAGCTTAGCAGGGATGTCGCGAAGCGTAACGGTGGCTGTCGCGTACATAATGTCGGTGACACCGCTCACCTGGCGCGAGGCTTTGAAGGTGGTGAGAGCAGGACGAGCGGTGGCCAACCCTAACCTCGGCTTCCAGAGGCAACTGCAAGATTTCGAGACTTACAAGCTTGTTGAGGTACGTTGCTTACAGCCACACCTACTTCTAATAATAAAATATTAGTTTAAATTAAATAATGCTTAAAAATATCCTGTCAATTACAATGTCACGAGCGAAAAGACGGCATTGATTTTTTAAATGGTTATTAAATACAGCTTTATTTCTGAAAAAAGATATGAGTAGGTATTGTTGTAATTTTAATAAGAGTGTACAGTAATTTTATTACATAATCTGTTTGTTATAGGAAGAGATTTTATTTCCGCATATAAAAATATTAATATATATTCATTTTATGATCTTGTGATGCGAAAACATTCTTGGTACCGGAATTTTCCTTAGACTTTCTGAAAGTTCTTGTGTATGTCAAAGCATTCCAAGTTTTGTATTTTTGCATATTTTATCTGCCATTTCCCTACACGTGGAAAGGAAATGAAGATTACACGTGTACGTGGAAGACATTTATTTTGAATTTATCTCTTACGCATG
Organism: Ennomos erosarius; assembly: GCA_963580505.1. Classification (NCBI taxonomy): domain Eukaryota; kingdom Metazoa; phylum Arthropoda; class Insecta; order Lepidoptera; family Geometridae; genus Ennomos; species Ennomos erosarius. The sequence goes on from OY756988.1 coordinate 9,772,930, forward strand.
AGCTTCTACCCCTTTGAATAAGCCTTCCGACCCAAACGTTTTTATACATTAAACTTTATTTACTTTTATTTGTTGTAAAAACCACATTTACTTATGTTTGAAAGTATAAGTAATATGGAACTTTTGCATTTCATAGAAGATAGCTACACATAATATAATTACATACCTATAATATGAACGTTATAAAACTTAGTTATGTACAAGTATACCTATTTATTTTATATATAGGTATATACTATATACCTATACCTAGTTATTTGGTTTTATGTGCGCTATATCCATTAAAATGAACACAGCTGTACTTATTCATAATATAATCTAATAATTATGTAGGTAGTTAACTATGACGACTTGAGAGAATCAATCCAAAAAGAGGGCAATTGCTGGCGAATTATCATATAATAGAAAATACCTACTTTATAATTACGAATGATCGTGACTTTCAGAGCTTTTTATTTTCGATATAGGAAAGGAGACGACTAAAAGAACGCTACCCATCCTTAGCGCTGGCAGACCGGGACATGTCTGAATGCAGAATGATGTTAGACTCCTACCAGACCATGCTCAATCAAAGGACTATTTGCGAAGGGAAATGCGCTATGGGGAGGCAGTGTCCCACTGGTGAGTGCTTAACTTTTTTTAACTAAATATGTTTTCGTTTGAGCACTTATTTACAATGGAAAAACTTGATGCGGTCTACCATGAAACACTTCTAGAAAACATGACCTAAGTAACTAATAAAAGTCCAATATTTATGATACTTATACTGCTTGACCAAACAGCGCTGTCTGATGGCCACTATAACTAGGATCTCTTGTTAGGGGTTTGGATCTATGAAATTGAAAAGAATCCTTTTTACATTAAATATAAATTGTTTCGTTATATTTTAAAGGATATTTTCACACGGATATTTCACACCTATACCTACTTGTAATAGTCAGTAGTATAAAGTCGACACCTCTCCACAGCCACCTCAATTAATTTCTAGTTTCCTACTATATATAAAAGTTAAATGTTGTCTGCTTGTATTTACGTTTGTTTGTTGGTTTTATATTTTATACCAAAATAGCTGAGTCAACTCTAATATATCGTCAGATGCTAATACGACTTAAATCCACATAAGATATATTTTATTCCGTAAAGTTAAGAATTTCTGCTACAAAATAGCAAGTAAAACCGCAAGGCATCTCTGGTATTTATGTTCTAAATGCTACATCACACGCCAGGTGTGTGCAGAACTGGCTCAAAGCGGCAACCTCGGTCTCGAAAACCTTCAAATGCTTCAACGACATCGGTTGAAGCGGGGGGCATGAAGCGGTCACCATCAACTCTTTCCACCGCGTCCACAGCTTCAGGGTACCGGCCGCGGTCCTCTCCAGCAGGCCTTTACAGTTATACCGGAGGTAACTTTATGATGAGTCTACATGCTGACCGACCTAATGGTAAGCTAAATAATCAAGGAAAATATACCCTGGTAGCTCACGTTATCTAGCTTTACACATAGCGGAATCTTCTATAGCTTTACATAATCGCCACAGTGATAATGATCTCTAGTAAAATGCTTGACGTTATTAGGACTTCTGTCTTAGAGTCTAACACCAACCACGTCAATATTGAAGCACCAGCATTGTCAGCATGCTTGAAGTAAAGAGATGCGCTTTCCCACTTGTAAACGCTACAAAACGCTACGCTATAAGTCCATCTGCTTTAGAACAGTCATGCTGAAGCAAGTCATATTAACTACCCGCGTAAAAGATAATATAAGTACCTAGTACCTACCTGCCCGAGTTCTTCATACTCCATACAAAGATGCCTTCATTCAGAGCGTTTAGAGCTCAATTGTTTCGTTATCCTTAACTATATTACGGTCCCGTAAAGATGTGCCTTGAATATCCTGAAATGGTTAACAGAATTTCTTGTTCAGACATATGAACCTTAGTAGGAAACGTGAGTTTCGGAAGCTCAAAGCTGCAAATTGGTACAGCTTGTTAAGGTATCAGAATCAGAGTAAATACAAAGCGTGACAAGCTGTATAGGTTAGTGTAGATAGGTATACCAATGTTCGAACATGTAGCTACGTACATCTGATTTTTCTTATCGACACAAGCTTTTGAGCTGCCTAAAATGTAAAGAGCTGACTGCACGCACTGAAAACTTCATGGGCACTTCGAACTAGATCAGCAATGGCCAGAATTGGCAAATCAACCATCTACTCAGTACTTATTAGATTACTGGTAATAGCTAGATAGGTCGACTTGAGCCAAGTATTACCTACGGAAAGGATACTTCAGTCTAAGGACTTCGAATATCCTTTTCGAGCGTGCCCCCCTCATGGTATTATATTATGTCGATTTGTACGTGCAGAGCTATATTAGATCAGCGCTATGCATTGTCAACCAATATACGAAGAAACGGAAGCGTCAGCTGAAATGGATATATGGAACTAATTGAAGCTTCGTTACTTAGCAAATTTTTCTGAGTTTTGTCTAAGACCTATAGAACTACCTAGCTTTACATTACATTATTATTACAATAGTCAATATGCACACAGAAAATAAAAATAAAAATTAGTCAAAACACTTTTTTTTAATGTAGAATGTTTTTGTCTATATCTCTTCTGATGGAAAGCGACGATGTAGCCGAAGGTGTAGCACGCAGGTTCACGAGGTACCTAATACTAAATCTTTTGTTAAAAGACCCAGGTTTAATTTTTCCGGAAACAAGACCGCCAGGATTAAATTCCAATCCCAATTAAACTAACCTCAACGTTTTGACCAAGTTAGGTACATTGTCTGGGGTCACATAACAAATGAATCAAAAGTAGTATCTAGTAGTTTTTTAGTAGGTAAAGGTACCGCAAAAAAACTTAAAATGTGTGTAGTTCTAGCTTTAACAGGTACTTGTGTCTCCCAGCACCGAGCAGACCCTCGCGGTCCGCGTCAGGTATCAGCATCACGCGCGTGTCGGATTCAAGCGGCGGCAGCGGCGTGGCTGTCGGCGGCACGGAGTACACGCGGAGACGCGCCGCGTCCGCGCCAGCCACGCCCGCACTCTCTCCTGCCTCCTCGCCGCCTGGGTCACCTAACCGCAGTGCCGTGACGCACAGGTATATGATAACCTGATTATAATATGTTCATATGTTTTTTGAGCTTTTTACATTAAAACAGTTGAAACACTGATAATATACACATTTTGGTCATTTCGTTACTTGATAATTTGATCATTTTATTATGATAGTGTCCTGTTTATAATGTTCATTGAATATGTTTCTTTGAGCATTTTACATGAAGACGGTTGAAACACTGATGAAGCACACATTGTGTTTCAGTGTCACAAACACTCCATATTTTTTACAAAATTCACTTTTTTTTATAATTCCTTTCAGTCGTTACTTTTCTGTTAACAAACCCAGCCAGGTCCTACCATGATTCCATACCTAGTTAATTTTATTTGACTGTTCATTTCCATTGTTTGTTTCATTAGGAGCGGGTGTGCTTGGGTGATCCCCACCGTGCAATGGTACCCCGACTCGCTCTAGCCGATTGTTCCCGCACCCCGCTCGCTAATTGTTTGCTTCACACCCACATTGTAAGCTTCCTCATTTTTTCTTTTGTTTACACACTTATTGTGAGAATTTTTTTTTGATCGTTGACACCTCTACCTATGCTATATCATCATCATCATCATTAACAGCCTGAAGACGTCCACTGCTGAACATAGGCTTCCCCCAGGGAGCGCCACTTAGAGCGGCTGCTCGCCTCCTGCATCCATCGCCTCGCCGCGGCTTTCACCAAGTCGTCGGTCCACCTAGTGGGGGCCGGCCTACGCTGCGTCTTCCAGTTCGTGGTCGCTACTCAAGAACCTTATTCCCCATCGGTTGTCAGTTCTACGAGCGATGTGGCCTGCCCCTTGTCATTTCAACTCGCTAATCCTAAGAGCTACATCGGTCACTAAAGTGCTGAACTGGTGAAATAACGTCTCCCTGTCTCACACCTCTCTGCAATGGGATCTGTTCCGTACTCTGGTCCTGTAGTCGGACTGACATAGTGGCCTTACTGTACAAACACTTCAACACTTCGATATACCTATAGTCAATTTGGCATCGCTGTAAGGACTGCAGCACCGCCCAAGTCTCGATTGAATCGAAGGCTTTCTCATAGTCCACAAACGCTAGGCTTAACGGCCGATTATACTCTTCGGTCTTCTGTATAATCTGGCGTAGCTTATGGATGTGGTCTATGGTGCTAAAGCCTTGCTATATATAAATGCTATATATAGCCAGGTTAAGCTGTCGATCGTGGCGAGAAATTCATCATAATTATCATCAACAGCTTGAAAACGTACCCTGCTGAACATAAGCCTTCCCCAGAGAGATTTTTTACAATATTTATAATTGAATGAAGAGAAACTTTATAATGGTACAAATTAATAGGTCACTTAATCGACCCTCTCGAGCTCTTATTGTAAGGTGCCTTTGTTGTTCCTTTATTAATTCACCCTCGTTGTTATTTAACGTTTAGACGAGGGAGTAATACCTATTCATTCACGACGAGGTTTTTATTACAGTGTTGAGACAATGCTGAAACACTGTAAAGTGAAGAATTTTCGCATAAGTAGGTACCTAGTAAATAATGGTTTTTGTTTCCATTACTTATTCAAATTGACTTTAAAGACATTAGACAAGAGCTAGGCAACCATCCGTTTCCCAAAATCGTGGCTGGCTGTTCGTATTTTATGCACGATTATGCCTAACTCGAGTTTTGTACGATGCATCACATTTACTTACGTAAGCATAAAACACAGCTGCACGTAGCACTTCCCTCCCTCTCCAAATATCAGTTACTGGGCCAACTAAGATATTTTTAGATAAGTAAGTATAAGATTTTACTCGACAACTAACCATATTCTAAAGGGCTATTGATACCTACATCAACACAGGAAATAATGAAAAGCCAACGAAAAAGGGAAACGATTTCCAATACCATTACAAGGGTCATCCTGATCTACGTGAACACCATATTTCACAAAAAAGGCCCCCAACTCTTGTCCTTATCGTTCACATTCCAACAAGGATGTGATAGAAAAAGATATAATAGAAGTGGAATAAATTTGCCAAAATTGGAGCTCTGGATCCCATCCTTTAATTGATTCTTTAATCATGGACTTTCAAAAGTAGGAATATATTTCTATATTATGTTTTATAATTGACCCACCTATGTGAGTGAATGTAGTTTTCGTTCTATTAAAAAACAAATTTAAACGAATAGAGCTTGTGGCAGATTTAATCAGCGAAAATTTAATAGCAAGTATGATATTATGACGTTAAAACTCGTCGAATGACAACGGTAATATATCGTACGCTACGATCGTCTCTTATTTATAAAAATTCAATCCCCTCTGTAAAAAAAAAGAAATGAGACGGCGAATATCTTCCGAATTTTTAGCAAAACATTCACGTGCGAAAGTAAGCCAAAATGTTAGAGTGAAATAAATAAACACGAAGATGAATGACCCGCTGACTGCTTTCAAGATATGAATAGAATCTTCAAGCCTGCTAACTTTAGGTATAAATCATAAAACAGAAGGTGTAGTCTCGCTTTTAGACCGGGCCTAAAAATGTACCTTTATGTACCTATGATTTACAACTAATAATATAAAAAATACAAAGAGCCAGCCTTTATTCATTTAAAGACTACAGCAATACTAACCATAAAAATAAATGCTGTTACCTAATCAATTTATCAAGTGCTGTAGCAGGGGATTAGGTAAGACATCCGATTTTTTGGAGTAATTATCAATACCAAATCAATGCGTTAGATTCCATAAATTTTGATCCACTCGTGACAGGTATCAGGCAGGAGTACCTAGTTTCAAGGATGATAATGAATTCAATTTCAACCAGTGTACCACTGGCCGTGCCACTAATGCGTTGCTTACCCTAAAATTAACGAGATATTTTTTCCTCATTCTTCTCACAGTTTTATCGTTGTAAATGAGGCAAGCTGTGGCATTCAACTGTGTAGATAAGTGAAACACATCCCGTCTCCGCAATGCCTCACGATTTGAGAAATATAAGCCAAGGTCTTTTACTGTTGTTTTTACGACTGTTAACCTACTTGACGGCAGATATCGCGCCCTCCAGTCGCCAAAAGCTATATTAATCGCATACCAACTTCGGATTCTCGTGATACCTATTTCGTTCCGCAAAGAGTAATTCAAAATTCGAGAAAAAAGAAGAAAATGAAAAGAAATTCGAGTTTGCTTGGTCGTGTCTAATTGACCAATTACAGTAGCTGTGGCCGTGTATCGACCAATCAAAGCAGCGTTTCATGTTAGGTCTACTACTCAAATCCGAGAGTCGTGTTTAGTAATGAAAGGCCAGAAAAAAAATATTAGCATGCTTTGGATTGCGTGGGACGTGGCCATGAAATGTATGGAAAGCTTTGACTATAAAAACAGCACAATACAATAAGCACACATTGTTACAGTATCATAATTTGGATTTGAATAAAATAGTCAAAGATAAAAAGATAGATATAATTGACGAGTACAACACCAAAGATCAACCTTATTTGGTTTTATTGGTGTTTTTAGGCAAGTTGAAAATTTTTTCAGATTTAAATAAAAAAAAAATTAACTATAGTAACATACTTTTTTGAGTGACGTAACTGATTAGTAATTCACGTGATGTTACACGGCCGCCAATAACAGTAATAAGTCATCGACACTTATGGGCCTTACTTATAAACGCTGCTTAAAGTTAGCCAGTGTTCCCGTCTCATTTTCGCGCGTGACATTTCAAATCAGTCAAAAGTTGACAGAAGGTTTTAAGCATTGGCAACTTTAAGCAGCGTTTATGAGTAAGGCCCTTAATTGTTACGGAATCTAGATCGCAACGATTTTTGATAGGTAACAGCATTTATTTTTATGGTTAGTAACCATAAAAATAAATGCTGTTACCTAATCAATTTATCAAGTGCTGTAGCAGGGGATTAGGTAAGACATCCGATTTTTTGGAGTAATTATCAATACCAAATCAATGCGTTAGATTCCATAAATTTTGATCCACTCGTGACAGGTATCAGGCAGGAGTACCTAGTTTCAAGGATGATAATGAATTCAATTTCAACCAGTGTACCACTGGCCGTGCCACTAATGCGTTGCTTACCCTAAAATTAACGAGATATTTTTTCCTCATTCTTCTCACAGTTTTATCGTTGTAAATGAGGCAAGCTGTGGCATTCAACTGTGTAGATAAGTGAAACACATCCCGTCTCCGCAATGCCTCACGATTTGAGAAATATAAGCCAAGGTCTTTTACTGTTGTTTTTACGACTGTTAACCTACTTGACGGCAGATATCGCGCCCTCCAGTCGCCAAAAGCTATATTAATCGCATACCAACTTCGGATTCTCGTGATACCTATTTCGTTCCGCAAAGAGTAATTCAAAATTCGAGAAAAAAGAAGAAAATGAAAAGAAATTCGAGTTTGCTTGGTCGTGTCTAATTGACCAATTACAGTAGCTGTGGCCGTGTATCGACCAATCAAAGCAGCGTTTCATGTTAGGTCTACTACTCAAATCCGAGAGTCGTGTTTAGTAATGAAAGGCCAGAAAAAAAATATTAGCATGCTTTGGATTGCGTGGGACGTGGCCATGAAATGTATGGAAAGCTTTGACTATAAAAACAGCACAATACAATAAGCACACATTGTTACAGTATCATAATTTGGATTTGAATAAAATAGTCAAAGATAAAAAGATATATATAATTGACGAGTACAACACCAAAGATCAACCTTATTTGGTTTTATTGGTGTTTTTAGGCAAGTTGAAAATTTTTTCAGATTTAAATAAAAAAAAAATTAACTATAGTAACATACTTTTTTGAGTGACGTAACTGATTAGTAATTCACGTGATGTTACACGGCCGCCAATAACAGTAATAAGTCATCGACACTTATGGGCCTTACTTATAAACGCTGCTTAAAGTTAGCCAGTGTTCCCGTCTCATTTTCGCGCGTGACATTTCAAATCAGTCAAAAGTTGACAGAAGGTTTTAAGCATTGGCAACTTTAAGCAGCGTTTATGAGTAAGGCCCTTAATTGTTACGGAATCTAGATCGCAACGATTTTTGATCCCCTACAAAAATTAAATCCATAAAAAATATGAAAGACTACATTTTGCTTCCATTGACTCTTAAAATACAAGGTATCAATATATTACGAAAGAAAGTTATTAAAAATATTCCATCTTGACTGGAAACGAAATATAAGTCAGTATTATAGTACTTACTTCATTGGATTTTTACTGGATGTTTTTACGTCATGACCTCGTTGCTCTTTGGACTGGCAGTAATTTGTCTTTTTAATCGCTTATCCTACCCAACATGCCGTTGAGGTAAAAATATTTCGCAGTGGTTTACAATCTTGCAATTCCAGGTGTTGTTTGTTATGCTTTTTCTATTGTAACCGAAACATATTTAAATAAGATGTTGTTTTGAAATACAAAGACACTGGAAGCCGCTGGATGCAAATCATTAACCTATGTTCAACAGTCGTCATGTCTGATGATGGTGATGATGAACTGAGTCGACAGATAGATATTAGCTCGGAGGATACTGCACTAATAAACATAGCGCTTACTATCACATGAATGTTCGGCTCATCTCAACATAAATAAATAAATGAAAAATAAAGCCACGTCCAAAAACACACGAGTCAGATTGATCCATTGACTTTGGTTGCCGGAGAAAACTGTGCTACGTGTTACGTAATTTTCGTAGCAACGTGCTACGTCGTAGCGCTGAGCAAGGAATTATTCCAACTGAACCGTGAGTGAGATGACATAATAACGATGGCGTTACACGTATCATGATCACGATAAATAATTTAATGTGAAATTCATCTATTATGGTACAGTCAGCGACAATAGTCACTAAATAAAATCAAAGTATTTTCTCTATAGACGTAAGATTTTTACATTTTGTATTGAGGTAACGATTTCTTAATCTTCAGTAAAGCTAAACAGAAGTTCCATTAGAATACGGGTCGAATAGTTTAAAAAAAAAAGGATTTTTATTAATAGTTATCATAATTGTTTTTCAACGGGCTTGAATTCATGGTTAACGCATTGGTATTGTTACTCAATGCCTTAGGAAATCTAAACCGATTATATAAACGGAATTCTCTCAACAATACCTCATCATTTCCTTTAATATTTGATTCTTATGTACCTATAAAGTCTTAAGGTTGAAGGACTTGAAGTTAGCAGTAACCGTCACCATTCAGTTTATTTGTCGTCGATTACTAACATAAATTTTTTTTTTTAAATTCCAGATCACGTGCACTGCAGCGGTGTTCTTAGCAGTCATTTGTGTATCGTCCAGCATCCGCCCAGCCGCATCCGCACAAATTATTCGACGTTTGCTATCCGCGATCGTACCTGGACACCATTGACGACGTTGGATAACAAAGAAGACACCGCCACGTGCTAACTAACCAGACGAGGTTGCCTCGGATATAAAACTCCGACGAGGCAACCTCGCAATGAAATGTTACGCGATACTGCTGCGTGTGACAAGGCTGAACTGTAACCCGTCCGAGGCTGAAACTTTGGTGTTTATAAACGTACATAAAACTAGCCAGAGTGACTTTATAGTCGGAATGCGTGCAGCAACCAGCAACTGTACTGATACTTCTGAAGCTAAGCGACACGTGCTTTTATTTGAGGCGAGGACCGTATAAAAACTGAATTTACCGCGCGAATGCTATTCGGTCAATCAACGGTGTTGGTCGTTTTACGTCTACTGTGATTGCACTAAGTTTAATTTGACAGGGATTGTAACGTGATAGGCCCTATTCCGATTCACGCTAAAATCGATAATATCGATATTATCGCGCTAAAAGCGCGTACCGAATTGCCGTGAGCGCGACAACGAAATCTCTTGTAAACGTCATGACCGACGCCATCTTGCGATATCGCCGTCCGTGATTGGTTGTCCCGAGTCATTGACAGCGGTCAAAGTCATTGAGCGCAATATCTGAATCGGAACGCTGAAAAATCAACGTAAGCGCTGGGAGCGCTATGAGCGATTTTAGCGTGTTTCGGAATACGGGGATAGTCTCATATGGGATTCGACGGCGTCTCTGTATAGCGTCCGTAATTTAGGCAACAGACGGCAAGTCCGTTAATGCGTCCAGTTTGTGGGCTTGTATTATAATGTGCGATGGTGGATATAGAATTATACTAAATTGGAAGAAGCGTACGATTTTCTGTAAGCTTTTGGTAATTATTTAGTTATTTTGTTTTCGGTGACTTGAAAGTGGTCTATAAGAACTATTGTATGCGAATCTGCTTTGGCTTAAGCCTTGTGAAAAGCAGTGTGATGTTTATAAAAAGCCGGAAAATGTATGAAATAAATTTAACCACAAAAAGGGTATGTTATCCCTGTTTGAAGTTGGAAGAGTTTGTAAATTCTGTAAAACGAGAGGGAAACCTTTTTTGGGAGTAATGTAACCGTGAGAATATTCCAGCCGTTTGGAAAAGGTTTATTAAAACATTTATAACCACTTTAATAAGGAGAAAAATATATTTGCACGTTCGTTAAATCGTTGGCTTTTACGCCAACATCTGGAGAAGAAAGGTAATATTAGATAGGTAATAATGAATAAATTAACTCTTAAACGGAGAGCTTGCAAAGCTTTGTATAAGCATTATAGAGATATTACTGGTTACCAACGAAATTAATGTGACCAAGTTATATTCTATGAATGCTACGAATTGTGCACTTTTTTGTTACAGATTAATTTGTAAAGGAAAAATTAGAATCACGAGCGGGGATTGAACCCGCATCCATCCATCCTTAAAGCCGGGATATGCTTTACTTAAGCTACCGTGACAAGTGGTCTCATGTCCGAATTTTTCCTTCACCTTTATAACCAACTTACGGGGTTGGTCACGGTAGCTTAAGTAAAGCATATCCCGGCTTTAGGGATGGATGGATGCGGGTTCAATCCCCGCTCGTGATTCTAATTTTTCCTTTACAAATTAATCTGTAGATTACGCTGAGCAGGCGATACTGCTTTAAAAATCATAAATACTTTTTTTTAGCCTGTGTTAAAAAAATTAAATCTCTATAAAACTCATAATCAGAGCAAATTGAAAATTGGACACATGTACCTAGTAGGTAGCCTACTTCTTCTAAGGCTATCAAGTGAACGTATACTTAGTAATCTCTAGCACCACCCAAAATATTTATAATTATAAGCATCGCCGAGAAATGTCTTATTTTAATTATAAATGCAAAGTACAACGTACTTTTAAACTAATTAAAATAAATTACTTGATAGTGTATTAAATTGATATTGTAGAAAAGATCTGGCTGGTTCAGATTTGCTAGAAACTTTCGTAGCAAAGATTCCTTCAATATTTGACTAGTGATAGTATAAAAATAGCTTTTATTATAGTAAATGTAAGCCTTTCTCATCTATCATAGACGTTTAGAGATTTCAACTTAAAAGTGCGACTTTTATCAAGGGTAAGTAGTACCGTAATTAATTGCGGGATGTGTAAAAATGAATTATAAAATTGTGATAATTAAAACACACGCTAGAAAAGATAGTTAAAATAGACAGACGCAAAATTGCCAAGCAATTCAAATCAGTTAAAGCCACAGCGGCCGTACTGTGAGCTCTAAACGCGATTCAAAAGAGAGCCTATATTGGGTCGCGTGTCAAAATATTCATACAAAAAAAAAACATTGCGATCCAATATAGGCTCTGTTTTGAATCGTGCTAAGAGCTCACAGTACGGCACCAGAGCACGAAAAAAAACCTTTTTAATGAACTGTGGGTAAAGCGTTAAAGATCTAAGTATAAAATTTTCCCCGTCTCAAAGCTTTCTACTGGATCTTGCAATATTTTATAGGTCAATTGCTTTTGCAGCGCACTTTCTTTGCGATTGGGACTCTCAATCTTCTGTTAGATGTGATGCTTTGACAACCTGTATTACCTACTGTCTATAGGTATGAAGCGTGGATACCTCTCTTTTGGATTGATGTAAATAGAAGCTACATCGTCGAGAGAGCATGAAATATCCTCCTATCAATATAAACAAGTGCAATGGTGTTACGCAATTTCGGCGTAAATTTTGCTATAATTATACTGAACTGAAAAGTGTTTTTAAAGACGATACTTAGACTAATACCGTCTTACCACAAAAATAAATTTAAACATCGCTTAGATACATGTTTATTTAGACAGCGTCTAAAAGTTAAATACTCCTTAAACGGATGTTTTATTTTTGTCACCACAAAACCATGTTTATTCCGTGTTTACTTAAACACTGTCTAACTCGATCCTCATTTTTTAAATAAGGTGACATTATACGAAACGTTTCATTCCGCGCAGAACTCATTTTGTAAATCCAATACATGTTAGCGTCATAGCTGTGACCATAGAAAAAACGGAACGTTATTAGCGTGAAGTTTGATTGTGTGTGTTATGGTGACAGCGACAGTTAAACACCTCTTAAACTAATGGTTGAGTATGTTTAAATTTTAGCACATGTTTAACGCCTGTCTATCTTAAACGAGCGTTAGGCGCGGATTTGTGGTATGGAATTCATGAAACAACTGTTCAACAAGTGTTTAAGGCCCGTCTAAATCTTTTGTGGTAAGACGTATAGTGTCCGGCGAACTTTAGTTGATCCTTGATTGAGGCACGCAGTTCCTAAGCGAAAATGTATAATCTTAGGTACATGATACCTATATACGTGCTACGGCTCAACTAAAGGTGAACTAATTGTTCAGTAATTATTACTAATTTAGTCAGTTTGCCTTCATCATTAATGCTAATCTTTACTCACTTCAAAAAATCTTTACGGCACAATTCCTTAATCTATACGACCTGCACCGATCATTAATCTTTGCTCAAATCGGTAAACGAATTCCGTTCCTACCAATGCACAATTTTGGTTTAGATTTTCTCACTGTATAAAATCCATCTTTTTACTCTAAACTTACAATAAATCTTTAATCTTTTTACCTTCTAGAGTCAAAGTTGTGAATTTTTGCATATCTTTGTCTTTCTTCTTACGAGGCTTAGCCTAAACTAAGCCCAATAGTTTTGTGATAGGTAGATGCCTTTAGTAGGTAGGTACGGTGGCGATCTTAGTTGATTGGCTAGATTTTTTACTCATCCCAAAGACATGCTGAGCATTGGCTTTTGCAAGGAAAACAAACTAAGAAAACAAGCTTATTTATATAGTAGGTGACGTTAAAAGATCCTTTTCTCTTAAGAACTGTATTTATTCGACTGGAATACGTATACCTATAATAGACTATGTATAAGTATAGGACAAATTCTGCGCCTACGATACAGTTTTCTTTTATTATTTTTAGTTGTGTAGTTTAGCTTAATTATGTAGGTACCTACTTACTGTTGAACCCGACTTACCAACTATGATAGCGGCGTTTAATTTTATTTCATCGAACGTAATCAGTAAGTTATTTTCCTATAACATTTGCTTAAGCTTTCTCAGAATGTCTTTGGCCATAATGCTAAACTATTTATAAAATGCCGCCACTGTAGTTTTGTGAACATAAGTCTGTATATAAAATAACGAATTGTTTTATTTGTGTATATCTATAGGGTTATTATTTTTAATTCACGTTAATATTTTAGGTACCTACTCTATCACTGAAACTATCAAGTTTTGTTCTACGGCTTTCAAAAATGTTAATAAGTTACAATTACAATACAACAGTACAGTACAGTACAGTACAGTACAGTACAGTACAGTACAGTACAGTACAGTACAGTACAGTACAGTACAGTACAGTAGTTACAGTTACAATTTGAGTATTGATAATTATGAGCTATGATTGAAAAGGTTTAAGAGCACATAATGACTTAGGTGATTTAAAAATAACACTGTAACTATGCCAGGTTTTGGTGTTCCATTAAATATGTATTGTACTTATGGTCGTTTATTAACATCACTTATGTTTAAAACAAATTACTAATACTTATAACTTAAGAACCTATATTAGCTACAACATACCTACCAAAGTAGTTGCTAGGTACCTCTGTATAAGTACCTCCCACAAAGCAATTTATAAGACCCAGGTGATAAAGTATAAGTACATTAAAATAAAATAAAAAATAGAGCAAAACTTACTTACCTACTACAAATTATCGAAGTCCTGTTCATACCCTTTTCAATTCATCAACTCTCCCACGTCTGTGGCCTTCAACATTTAGTTAGGTATTTCTCAACGAAAATGTTCCGGTTTAATTTTAATAATTATTGAACAATATTCAGTATTTTATGCTTATTGCACAAATTTCCTGTGCTTGGACCGATCAATTTTGATGACAAATGCACAAGTATTTGGTAATTATACCTTCCTTCTATCTGTGAACTCCAAATTGATCCATCATTATCGAAAGACAATATTTTGGGGACGTTTTCAAAGCACTATTTTTGAAATTATTTTGTACCACGTTACTACAAAAATATAATGTTACCTAATTGTAGAAATCACGTTTGTTTGAGATTTAAGAGTTATATTGAATTGTACCCATGTTATCCTAATATAGGTAGCTATTTTTATATTTTATGCACCCACATTGTATTAAGTATAAAATGCCAGTTTATAAATAATCGATTAATATGAGAGCAATAAAAGATTAAAATGATTGAAGTGGATAATTATATAATAAACTGTTTTATTTAAGTGTGTATATATATATTTTAATAAAAAAGAAAATTACTACTCACTTTGTTTTAATTTTTACCTCTGCATTATATTATGCCTACCTAGTACCTACTCACCAACCTATTTAGTTTATCATATTTAAGGCACGCTCTTAGGCATAGTTTACCTAAAGATTAATATGTAAAGGAAATTAAAATCACGAGCGGGAATTGAACCCGCATCCATCCATCCATCTTACTAGGTGGTAGGACTTTTCTGCAAAGTTCGTCTAGGTAGGCACCACCGCTCTGCCAGTTATTCTGCCGCCAAGCATTAGTGTGCAAACACTACTGTGTTCCGGTTTGAAGGGCATTGTAGCTAGTGAAATTACTGGGCAAATGAGACTTTATGACCTGATTACACAGTGTAGTAATCTGATTACTAGACTGTGTGATGTCTCAGGATGACGTGCGCAGTGCAATGTCGCGCAAAACTTTATTATTTTAAAGTTCCGAGTGACACTGCAACTGTTATGGGCAGCCGTGTCACTTAACATCAGGTGAACGACTAGCTCGTCACGTCATTCATTCACATAAAAAAAACCCTTTCAAGCCGGGATATGCTTTATAAGCTACCGTGACAAGTGGTCGCATGGTGGTGGTCATGGTATTTTATATAAATAAATAAGGTACCTGGGTCGAATATGGCAAGAAGGTAAATATGCCCACATGCCTATATCTAAAGAACGCAACATTTTCTAAAACTAAACGCGTCGGTATATGTTCGCGGCCGAGACCCGTAACCGAACGGCGCATCCACCACCCCTCTCGCGCAGGCGCCCGGAGATCAGGGTGGTTATTCTCTATCGATTCCTTACTTCGAAACCGCGCGAATTCCTTGTCTTACATAAGAAATCTGAAAAAGTCTATTCTCTATGAAACGAAACCAAAACCGGGCGAAGTGAATTTGGAATTGGCGCGATTAGAACTGTCAAAAATCATATGTTTTACCGAGGCTCGTTCCGAAACATCAACACTTCAAAAGATATGACCACTTATGTCAATATATTTTATTCAAAATAAAGATAACTTTAATAATAATAATCATCCAGGCCGATTTCGGCTACGGCGACCGTTTTCTGTTAGTTTAGGAGCCTTGGTGTTTAGCTCTTATATGACTGACATACCCTATTTTTGCAGTGAATGTACGTGCACAGTGAGTACACGTTAGGGTGGTTATTCTCTATGGAAACACAGATTCCACACGATTCGAAACCACGTCGTTATCGTGTCTTGTTCAAATCGTGTCACAGCGTCAGATATACCTTCACTTTACATTAAAGTTATCTTTATTTTGAATAAAATATATTGATATAAGTGGTCATATCTTTTGATGTGTTGATGTTTCGGAACGCGTCTCGGTAAAACATATGATTTTTGACAGTTCAAATTGCGCCAATTCCAAATTCATTTCGCGCGGTTTTGTTTTCGTTTCACAGAGAATACAGTTTCGCAGATTTCTTATGTAAGACAAGGAATTCGCGTGGTTTCGAAGCAAGTAATCGATACGGAATAATGGCCCTGGACACGATAACGACGTGGTTCCGTATCGTGTGGAATCTGTGTGTGAGGCAGCATCACTGATACAAAATTCCCGTGTAAGCTTAGTTTTAGTATTTCTTGATTGCATTCTTTTTTATTTTACGTAGTAATCACGTGTGGCCATTGCATTTTGATATTTCAATGTGTATTTCTCAAATTAATGAGGTGCTTGTGATTCATGTCACGCAAAAAAAAAAACTGGCGTGCCTGAAAATATGGCCACTGATTAGCCATATTTACCTTAAGGTAATCATAGTATTTCCCAATGACTAATTTCGATTATTTTAATGTCGTATAAACATAATATTGCTAATTTTGTCTTAGACCATGGCGGGATACAAATGTAAAAGAATTCGGGGTAACTGGACTGAGTTGAAGTTTGCGTTATCTGCTGTTAAAAGAGGGGTTATGAAAATTTACACAGCTGCGAAGCATTATAATGTGCCAAGATGGACCCTTAGACGATATCTCTAAGGTAAAAAGAGTATAAATCTGACTTGGGTAGAATACCACTCCTTACCGCTGAACAGGAAAAGAGTTTGGCATCACGTTTTATAAGCCTGTGCAGCGTGGGTTATCCTTTAACAAAATGGTTACTACGTACATGCGTTAAAAGGTTTTGTGATTTAAATAAGTACCTAGGTGCGTACTTAACAAAATTAAAAAAGATAACTTTAGAAACATACTTGTGTTTTCTTTTTTTTTTGCATTGGTTGATTGATTTGATTCTGGAACTTTCTTTTTGTACAGTAAATATGGCCATACCCGTGGGCATTTTTACCAACCCTGTCGAAAATATGTCCAATTTCCCATTTTTTTTAAATATAGGAATTAACTGTAAACGTTTAATTTAAATGATATTATTTGCTATAATAATGATAGCTGGGTTAGGCATTCTTAAGATATACAGGGTTACAGGAAAAATTGTGCTAGATCCGTTAAGAGCGTGGAGTACCCATTATTTCAGACTTATTTCATTATGAAGCACCCTAGCCTAAACTTAATATTTTATTTAGATATCCCTTAGAGTTTCTAATTTTTTTTATCTTAACTTTCACTTGTCTTCTACAGTCTATTCAATTAACTTATGTACTATTTTAATGATTGACGTCCTAAAGCATCTTACACATGTAAAAATGCAATAATAATAATAATGAGACACACAAAATAAACAAAATTAAATGTTGTAACCTAAAAATCGGCAATTTTCATAAAAACATTAATAGTCGAATATCTCGAAAAGGGTTAAGTTTAGGCTAGGGTGTTACATAGTGAAATAAGTCAGAAATGATGAGTACTCCACGCCCTTAACGGATCTAGCACGATTTTACCTGTAACCCTGTATATACCGTGGGTTGCCCTCTTATCACAATAACTATAAAAAAAACAGGAACCAAACGTTAAGGTGGCCATATTCGACCCAGGTACCTTAAATAAAACATCGGATATTATTCATAGTGTTATTTATTTATACATAAAAGTTGGAGCTAAAACATTTTAATCATTAAAATATCTAACTTCTCATTATCGTCAACAATGATGGAATCATCTGCCCTTTGTAATTTCAGTTACAAAAATATTTTTTATTACTTTAAAACGATTGTTAGCTGTTCCTATATCTACTTTCTATGGCATTTCGAAAGTTATAATTACATAGGTAGGTAAAGTTTAAAAGGGCTTCCGTGATCTAATGATTATTTATTTTAAATAAAATGTTGATCATTAAAACCATGATAAGATTGTCTCGAGAAAATGTTTTCCAAAATGTATGCAACGAGTCAGATATGGCATTTGCTTCTATCCAAATAAGTAGGTATCAAATATCAATTTAACCGTTCACATTCATAATTTAAGTGCATGATCGCCATTCATAAACGTATTTTATCAGGCATTTAGGTTAATTTAACTAGTACTTACATGCCAAGAATGGTGTGATTAGCAGAACGTATTAAAAGTAAAATTAGTCACAATAAATCATGCAACAATTTTATTTAGACTGGAAATTACCTGAAAGTTCCGGTGTGCCTATTTTTCATTCACTATAATTGACAAGTGAACCATCGAGCTAGGTATACCTATATGTACCTATAGTTCATTCGATTCTTAGCCTTTAATTTTTTTCTTTATATCAAAATCAACTTTCGAAAGGGTGAACGAATAGATACATATTTACATTGCGATGTAAATTTGCCTTAGATAAATTTAAATACATTTATATATCTAGATCATAATATATAAGAATAAATAAGAATACGTACACATATAACTGAATTAAAAAATAAGGTTTATGTTACGTGCATTATAAATATATCACTTAAAGTAAAACGCAGATCGTAACCGTAGTTGATCCGGTTTAACTGCTAAAATTTAATAACAGGCGCAAATCGGTACAAACTCTGCCGAAAAATGTACCTATTGATATAACACATGTGATATAGAAAAATGCATTTTACATAAAACGTCTAACTTTCGTAATAAGTATTGAAAGTTTTTAATTCCAGGCACAGAGACCCGAATTTACTTTTTATATCATTCATTTTGTCTGCACCTATGATATAAGCCTGAATAATTATTAGCCCGCGTCCGGCGTCCTTGTTTTGATAGTTCAAGGTAGAGTCTGGCTAATGAAAGTAGAGACTAAAAATCACGCGGCAAATTTAAATAACATCACCATGCCAGCCCCAAACTAAGATAAAACTTCACTTTTTCAGTCTCTACTTTCATTAGCCAGACTCTAGGATTAGAATTACCATAGAGTATGAAGATTTGGTGGTTTTAAACATCAAAACCGTTGTTTTTTTTATTTAATTATTTATCTATTTTTTTATCTATTTCTATCCACAATTATATCAGAATACGCCAGTAACTAAGTATTTTAACAAATGCGCCTAAAAATGATGGCAACTGTAATTAAAATAAAGTGAAAAATACAAAACATAAGCACATTTCCCAACAATACCTCTGACAGAGCATCTTCATAATCTTCTAAAAATGCATAATTATATCTTAGAGTGGAACTCATACTGCTTAAATTAAGTACTCTTTTCCTATTGTCGTGTATTCCATTGTCTATAGAGTAAGGATTTAAGGACTTTAAAAACTTCAATGAAAGTTATTCAAATTAATCAATTACACTATCAAATTGATCAATTGGAGTCATTTTCACCATTATTTATCCAATATAACTGAATATAACACTTACGTGCCTATCTTTTCGTGAATTTATAAGGTATGAATCATACTTGAATTTTCTAGAGGATAGTTAGGTTTGAATTTGGACGGCGAAGCAGAGACAAGCTCACAGTGCGTTAATTAAAACTTTAGGTAAACTGTACATTCGAATATTTAAATTAACTCATAGGCAGTGGATATTGTAATCGTTCTTTGTGATTTAAAGACTAAGTTGGACCAAATGATATTTATTACGGTTGCAAAAGGAACAGTGGCGAGGATGTCTGTTCTAGCTCATAAAGCGCCATTTCTAATTCATATAATAAATCTTAACTGTGAAATAAATTGATAAATATTTTCAGACATATCGCTCAATTGTACGAAAAAAAAATGAAAAATGTAGGTATTATTATAGGAATAAGAGCAATACAATCTCACAAGATGTAAAAAAGGATGCGAAAATTAGAACTTTGATGCAAGCGTTTTTTCCGATTGGTGAAACTCAACCTTGTAACTGTACATATTAATTTCCGAAACTTTTTATATTCAAGAAGTTCTACGGATAGTTTATGTTACACTATGTATTTTAATTTAATATTTCAAAGCAAAAAAAAATAATGTAAATAAGTACTAGAACACAAGTTGTTTTATAATTAACAATTATAGCCATTGCGAAGCACAGAAGAACATAGAAAACAGATAAAAATAGGTACAAACGTATATATAAAAAACCCATTGACAGAGCCTAATGACACAACGAGCGACGCGATGTGGGTAAAAAAAAATCGCTGTAAATAGCGAATAGCGGACCTTTCTATCCTTATTCGTATTCTAGAGCTAGCCTACTTTTTTGGTATATTTTTCTTTGGCTTTGGTCAATTCAGTTATTAAGCCGTCTTGCGTTCATTGTGTTTCTCAACAAAGCGACTAGGGTGGGTTTTTCGACCCGTATTCAGGTTATTAAGGTTAAAAACTCTAACAAATTCTTAACAATGGTCAATATTTGGTAGTTTAAACTATTGGTTAAAAACCCACCCTAACTAAACCTTCTTCACTTAAAACAACAAAAAGGGTAACGTTGGTAACAACAAAATAGAATTTTGTTTCTATATTCTAGTTTCTTAATTCTTAAAATATCCTTCTCGTTTTCTGTACATTCATGTTGTTGATTTACTATTATTATATTAATTCTTAATTTACATCTATACAATCCTTATTTTACATAGCCAAGTCGTCGTTATTATGCCGTAGGTAGTATGTACCTATACTTACTATAAATAAACACCGTATTTTATTTTTAAAACTCTGGGAATTATTTTCATAAACGTATTCCAATTTCATATGGATTTTATTTTAATATCTTAAATTAGGCAGAAAAATAAAGACCTTATTCTAGTTTACTGCGCGATTTACGATGACTTTAATTTGTTAAAATAAGTCCAAGTAAGACAATATCTGAACTATAAGGTACTACGCATAGACCGTTACTAAAAAAATTGTTTTATTTACGATAGAATTTCGATTTTGGTGTATTAAAAGATTTTTTGGAAGTAATTTTTCAATCTCTCTCAAGTTACAGACTCATGTAACTCAAGGAAATTTGCATTACCGTAATTTTAAATGGCGAACATTGTAATTTTTTTAATGGTAACCTTGCTTTGTAATGGCTGATGCAGAGGCTGGTCGAACGAAATGCCTGAGGAATGTTACCTGATTGTTTCGATTGACCAATCTTGGGCACTTTCTCATAGCTGAAAGCTATATTGACCATGGTATGAGGGTTTCATGTCTGACACAAGTTAGAGATTACTCCTGTCTGAATATGCAATAGCAAAATAAATAATAATTTAGTGGTTTAAAATGAAGTATATAGTATTACGGGTTTCGACATTGGAAAATAAGAAAGCTAAAAAATATAGTTTTCCCAAAAACTTTAACCGTAATTAAAATAATATAAATAAATAACGCCCAACGATCACCCGACCAGATAGACCCTGGATCATAACTAGGATTCCCTGTATCTAGGGACCCACGAACTATGAGGACCATGGTCCCAGACAAAGAACAAGTCATAATCATCACCCACAGAGCGCCACCTTGAGCGGCTGCTCGTCTCCTGTATCCGTTGGGTCACCGCGGTTTCACCAGATCCTCGGGTCACCTAGTTCCGTTCGTACGCTGCGTCTTCCAGTTCGTGGTCGGAACAAGTATTTTCGCTTCAAGTTAAAATAAAGGAAACAAATAACTATAATTACACAAAAACCGCCAAAGCACATAAACAAAATATTTTAAATTATCTGAACTGACCCAAAAAGGCATCAATTGAAATTCGATCAATTTTTCTTGCTTTAAAGTGCCCAAGTTTGTCAAAATCTGCCCATCTTCAAATTTTTATCTTCTACAACTCCTCACTGGAATTCATCATCAGAACTGAGTAGGGTGGTCTTCTCGTGGTAGTTGGTGGCTTGGCTGATGGTAGCGACGCGTTGGGGCGGCGGGCGCGGAGCTAGGGCTGCGCCCTCGTCGCGCTTCGCCCCTGCACCTCGCATCACTACAGACAGAAGCCTAGCTATAAAGGTTGTGATTGGAAGTAATTCTTTTTATAGTAAAGACGAAAACTTTGCTAAGCATATCCAAACATTCATAGCACCGACTTACTCTCTGACTGTTCTTGAAAAAAAAAAGAGTGGGATAAAGATGTCATAGATTGTATGATCGTAAGATCCTTTTTTATTGGCGTTAATTTTAGACGTTACAACTTTCTTTTAATATTAGACATTAATTTAGACATTGATTTGAGTTTTGGATATGTTCAGCGAGTGTTCGTGACTGTACCATAATAAGTCAATGTGTTTGTGAAAGTGTACGTGTTTGTGTGTGTAGGTCGACCTAAAAGTGTATGTACTTCTACAAAAGCTTAGTGTGAAAGTCAGTAGTAGTTCTAGAATTAATTCTAAATTAAAAAATCCCAAGTTATTATATTACACAAGGAAGGAAACAACTATAAAATTCACCGTACTACATAATCCACCAATAAAACAACCAACTATTGTGGTGATTTAAAAAATCTGTGTTAGAGTACGTACCACAGATTAAAGAAAGAAAGGAAACATCATAGATGGTGATATAAGCTAACGCACAAAAAGTTGTTTTTAAAATGATATCGTAAAACCAGCAAGACCGAGTTCATAAATAAGATTTTCGCCCATAAGGGGGTGCCTAAAGCAAAATTGTCATTTCAGTTTTAACCACTCAGGCGCGGTGCGGCGGGCGTAGGTAGGTCCCAAAGCGCTCCTCAAATAGCGCGGTATGGCTTTGCATATTTACGGTTTATACGAATAAACTAAGCAGTGTTTTAAAATTTCAAAACTAGTTTTGATAAGTAGCATTACTTGGCTATCTAAACAAATGCAACATTGCAGTATAAAACACACACACAACAACACTACGCATAATAATTGACGCTCCGCCATACCTAAAGGAAGTTACTCCGTCGCCGGCGCGCGCCGGCTCGGCGCGAGATGCAATTTAGACGAGGCGTTTTTTTTTCTCCTGAACTATAGAGACTTTTACTTTATGCGATAGTGATGTTCAACTAGTTTCAATTTTAGTCGATTTCTAACGAGTGACACCTCTAAAAATTGATTGCCATCCCTAGTAGCGCAATCAGCAGTAAGCCACAATTGTGGTGGGGAGAGGTCCACGTTGCGCGATGCCGGCCGCACATGTGGTTGAAGCGCCTGAGCGGTTATTTTAAAGCGCTGGTGTTATGTCTTGGATTAAAAATAGTAGAAAAATATTTATGATTTTTATAGCAGTATCGCCTGCTCAGCGTAATCTACAGATTAATTTGTAAAGGAAAACGTACCCTGTGAGTTGGTTGTATAAGGTGAAGGAAAAATTCAGACATGAGACCACTTGTCACGATAGCTTAAGCATATCCCGGCTTGAGGGATGGATGGATGCGATTGCAATCCCCGCAATTCTAATTTTTCCTTTACAAATTAATCAGTAAAAATAGTAGATTAGTAGAGGGTACCTAGGGAAGGTCCTTGCCATAAAAAAACATAAAATACTTACTAAAACCAGACTTCTAACTTAAACCTCCATGATTAAAACTTGATAGAAAATAATAACGAAGATATTGAATCTTTTGCGACAAGAAAAATCATGTTCCCTTTCGTGTATCTTTAAGCACATCTTTGTTTCATATAAGTCGCTAACTTTTAGATACATTTAGCCGGCCTTAGACATTATGAAGTCA
Organism: Ennomos erosarius; assembly: GCA_963580505.1. NCBI lineage: Eukaryota > Metazoa > Arthropoda > Insecta > Lepidoptera > Geometridae > Ennomos > Ennomos erosarius. The sequence goes on from OY756988.1 coordinate 9,796,666, forward strand.
CTTTTTAGTAATCGCAGTGTGAGTAATAGAGCCAAACTTATTTAGTGTGCTCTACGTGCAATGAAATGTTAGCTAAATACGGCATGAAATCATGCAAGCAAATAATATTAAGAAGCAACCTTAAAATGTTTCTTACCTTTTCTGTAGTACAAGTTCGTCAATGTAGATCGGTATTCATAAATTTGGTAAACCCACGCCATAAAATGTGACATGGTCTTTATTGATGATTTCTCTACAACTTTTACGAAGTACTTTTAGTCATCCTATTTAAAATTGTTTATTTCAATGTTTTTAAAATGAGGTTCTAGTCTACTGAATTTTTATGATTTTGATATATTGTATGTTTTGAGAAATCTTATGAAATTTTAGCTTTTTAAAGTCGTATATTAAATTTATTTCTTCTGTTTTAATGTATCTCTATACCCGCCTTATTACTTTATAATAAACATCCGCCATAACAGTAGAATAGCTACTCAAGTGTTTTCTCTGGTTTTATCTTTGCCTATTTCAAACTTGAGAGAAAGAAACAAAACACAAATTAACTATTCTGCTATGTCAGTGTTTATTAGTAAATAAATTATTTGAATAATTGTAATTGCAGATGAATAAAAAAGATATTTAGAATGAAAGTAAATCGTTTATTAGTGAGAGTCAAATTATACAGGCTGTCCAAAATAAACTGTCCGGTATTTTATAAAATGAACTGCCGAATACAAACTTAAACCTAAGTAAACACGTATTTGTGTCTTATCAATAGAAACCTTTTTTTAATAATGATGAAAAAATATCTTATAAATTATCTTACAAAATAATATTATGATAACAAAACATAAAGCGCGCCATCAGAAAAGCTGTTCTGACGAATGATACAGAATATTGTTTTCTCATTCCCACCGCTAAGTCGAAAGCGTAGTGGGAGTGAAATAGCAATAGAAATGTCAGCTTTTCTTTTGGCGAGAACTACCTATGAAAATAAAAAAAACTTATGGCTTCACAGGTTGTTAGTTAAAACATTTTTATCTAAGCTTTTTTACATGACGCGTATTAATTACAAAGCATTATTTTGACATTTAATTTTGAAGGGGGAAAATGCCGCTCTTTGGTTTGGCAAAGGTGCAAAATGTACCGAAAATAAATGTCACTATAATATTTTAAAACAACCTGATCAAGTGCCGAGGGTAAACTTATAAAAAATGAAACGACAGCACTATTCACAATCCATCGGAAAAGTTCCGTTTCGAAATCTCACGCTCTCCGCCTTTTTCATCCTGAATGTAGGTTCAGAGATAAGGAATTCGTATTTCGAATCGAAACCATTTTTTAAGATTTGGTTTACCCCCAGAACGAGTTTATTCGAATGCATATTACTGTACTCGATATCGGGTAAGTATAATAGAATATTTATATGAAAATCGCTCACAGCGCCTCTAACGTAACTAAGGATTTCGTACTACGACGAAATAAAGGGTTGATCCACGATCGTCGCCTCGACAACAGCACCGGTAAAACAAGACATATGCCTTCTTTTTACTATCGTGTGTGACCGCACTAAACGAAAGTGATGTAACTTACATAATATTGTTTTACAACGCTATCTATTACTATGGTACATTATTATAATGAAACAAACGCGTATTTTGTATTAGCTGGAGACGTATATATCTGTCTAAGTAAGCATTGGCACAGCGCCACTTGTGAGGTTTGATTTTCATACAGATTGTGTATCTATTGTACTTGTATTGGATTAAAGGTCTCGTACAGATATATTACGATATTCGATACAGAATATAATAATCTCGTAGTAGGGGTACAGAATACGACAGCTCTACGTTAATTTCTGTATATCTAGCATTTAACTAAAGGATTTTATCCTGTAACCGAAATTAGAAATAAACGAAAAAACATAGTACAAAAAGGGGAACTAAAATCACAGAAAACATTAACACACACAACATCGATACTAGAAGGCGTTAAGAACTATTTAAATTCTACTTATGGCAATGAATAGTCCGAATTATCAATAAGTGTGGCAACACCGCGCTTGTTATTATTACCCGACTATTTTAAAAAGTCAAGGTCAACTTCGTATTTTGTAGGTTGTCATAATTTCGCCAATGTCGCGTAGGTTTTTAAAAGGTCATAAGAGTAGCATGAGAGATATAACAGTCATGTAAATAAGTCAGGGTTTGTTCCAAAATTCGGATTATTCCCAATTCAACAGATTTTCAATTCTACAGATTCCCAATTCTACAGATTCCCATGTCTACAGATTCCCATGCCTACAGACTCCCATTTCTACAGATTCCCATGTCTGCAGATTCCCATATCTACAGACTCCCATTTCTACAGATTACCATGTCTACAGATTTTCTTTTTAACAGAATCTTATGTTTACTGATTTTAATTCAACGAAGCCAACTTTTTTAATTAAAAAGTAGACATCTGACAAATATGACATCTGTAAAAATTGTAATTGTAGTTGTTGTAAACGTTAAGTTGTAAACTTTGAATTATGTGACTGTAATAGTTATCCATACAATTGAGTTTCTGTTAAAATTGGGAATCCGTACATTTAGGAATCTGTAGAATTGGGAATCAATTCACTTAAGGGTCTGTCAAATTAAGAATATGTAGAAAGAGGAATCTGTAAATCTGGAAAACTGTAGAATTGGGATCTGTTGAATTGGGAATCTGTAATGAAAATCTGTAGAATTGGGAATAATCCCAAAATTCTCAAACTCTGATATGTTACATACATATGAATAACTTGAAAAAAAAAATTAAGACGTCTTGATATACCTACGATCCTCTTTAGGACAGCCATTTAACTACAAATAGCCTTAGAAAGAAATACAAATACAAAAAATATTTTATAATTTTTTTTAAATCGTTACGTCTATATTATTGATATAGAATCAGAATGTAATTTGGAGTGTAAAATCTAAATTACACTCTAAAAATACTATAAAAGGTGTCTTACGGTTTCACCCGAAAACGTCACGAAGATCTTAATTTTCGAGCAAAAAAAGTACCGTATGTTAATCTCAGTAATGTTGCCAATCTACGTGCAAAATTTCCGCCAAGTCTAAAAGCCAAACCAAAAGAGAATGTTTCACTTTTATATAATAAGTAGCGGTTTGTTTATTTTAATAAAAAATATCGCAAGTGTGGTGTCACCCCAAAAGCTTTTATTTTGAATTGTACCTATAGTTTTTTATGTCATTTTCATGATGCAATAGTATCACATTTTGTGTTATAAATATTATACACATTATTATATAAGAAAAAAATTCGTTCATTCGTTATGCTCTTCGGACTAGCCAAATACCTCGATAAGATTTAAACTAATAAAAAACTATAAGAAAAAAATGTAGATGCGCTTCTTTACTACCGAGCACCGAAATCGTATAAATTCTTAGTGTGGGATTCACATTTATATTTTTTACCTAATTTTAAGACAAGGCACGGGAATAATATTTAAATAGGTATTATAATTAACTATTATATTATATCATATCGTATTCATTAATCATGACCGGCAAATGCTTTTCTGACGTAAGTCTTTATTATTTAGATTTGTTTAGATGGCCCATTTTTCGACATATGAATATGTTAACGTAATCATGCTTGGGCATTAATATTGAATATAATCATGTGTACACGGACAGACAGACAATGCAGTTTCATGCACAGCACAGCTATAGCAGAGCCTATAGTTTCTCATAAGGCAGGTGAGATGTGACATCTGAAAGAAATAAAAACCAAAAAATAAGGAAATGTTATAACCCGTCAAGGTTTTAAGAACACGATGTAATAAGGAGAGGAAAACTTACGGGCAAGGAGGTAAAATGTAAAAATAATTAGGAAAATAATTAAGTTGTGGATTAAATCCCAAATGTTCCGTAACTTTATTTGGATCTCATTAAAACTTATGGCCAGTCAAACTTTAGTTTTATGAATTGAAATGATGAATTACTAAAAACGCGCTCATGCTTTTATTACAATTGTTGCTATGTAGTAAAAATATCAATTAATGTCCCAAGACCTAAAACAAAATCGTCATAAAACGGCAAAATGATAAAAAACCAATTTTTTACATATTACAATCAAATAAATACACAATGAACCACGATCACAATAATTCAAAACCTAGCCAAAACTATCAGTAAACTTGGCAAACAAAATGCGATCAGGCGGATGACGTCATGCGGAACATAACAATTAATAAGGCAACCTATACACTCAACACTTCAGCACCGGCGATTGTTACCGATCAACTTATATCTGTTCAGCCTTGTTTTTCGCTGTCTTTTTCTAACAATGCAGAGAATGGCCTAATTAGAAAGAAACGGCGGAGACTAAGGGCCTTACTTATAAACGCTGTTTAAAGTTAGCCAATGCTTAAAATCTTATGTCAACTTTTGGTTGATTTGGAATGTCACACGGGAAAACGAGATGGAACATTTAAAACACTGACTAACTTTAAGCGGCGTTCATAAGTAAGTCCCTAAAACTGCAAAGATACATAAGAGAAACTTTGGTCCAATAATATCAATACAAAATAGCAAGAATTCGCCAATAAAATCGCCGATGCAAATAGTGCCGAGTGTGAGTAGGATGTTATTTCAACTTTTGCCAAATGAGGTGACGACGCTATACAAACATAGCTCCATCCTTTACACTCCTATAAACAACGAGCAAATAAAAGATCATACATAGATAGTATAGACACAGTGCTACCAATTAATCTAAATACTACATGTCTCTAATGATACCATTCCCTGCACTATTAGAAAGAGATCGCGAAAAATCTACCTGAACCTTAGAATATAGAGGAGCACTGATGACGTCATTACAAAAGGAAAGAAGGAGCGACATATAACTTAAACTGAGATAGAACGGGACCGAGCATATTGATCTTGCACGCGTAATCCAGTGAACAAGTTTGGGACAAAAAGTTCTTTAGCTGTCAGTGTTTGATTGGCGAATAGTGATTTTTTTTTAAACTATTGCTATCTAAAAGGGAGACGCGGACACTACAACAACTCTACATCAATCGAGTAACAATATTCTATGACCTGAACAGATAAATTGGTGACATTGTGGCTGCATCTTTGTCTCTTACAACCGATGCATTAATCTTTAATAAAAGAAAAGGACAGAGCTACGCACATAGCTGCGAATCTTTCTCTCTGGCAAAGGTTGAAATGCGAACTTATTAGAAGCTAATGTGCAAGAAATTCTTACCAGAGCTGTATTGAGTATATTGTTGGTACTGCGGGTGGAAATTGTGGAAGGCATCCGTCATTATGTCCTTCGGGTTCATTGTCTCCTGGTAAAGGAAAGTTTATTGATTATAATTCGGTATGAATATTATCAAAGTAAATAATCATGGTCTGTTAGGTAAGAGATGTCTTCCGTTTTCTTTTATCTGCCGCGATCTTGGCATTCACTCCCTATTTATTTCAAGTATAGGAAACGAATTTATTTGAATCTTCTATTGTCAATATCTGAAGACGTCCACTATTGAACATAGGTTATGCTCGTGTTGCCTCGATAAGAATCTTATGGCGGTTGTACACACTCGTCGAGATACCCCGAGACAGGCCGAGCGCGCGTGTGTACAAGGCGCTCTCGTCTCGTCTCGCTCTCTCGTTCTCGTCTCGGTCGGTCTCGGTGGCTTGTCGGTTTTTTGCGCCCGAGTCAAAGGGTCTCGTTGGCTCTCGCGAGGTAAACTAGGAGGTAGGACTTTTCTGCAAAGTTCGTCTAGGTAGGTACCACCGCTTTGCCAGTTATTCTGCCGCCAAGCAGTAGTGTGCAAGCACTACTGTGTTCCGGTTTGAAGGGCATTGTAGCTAGTGAAATTACTGGGCAAATGAGACTTTATGACCTGATTACACAGTGTAGTAATCTGATTACTAGACAGTGTGATGTCTCAGGATGACGTGCGCAGTGCAGTGTCACGCAAAACTGACACTGCAACTGTTAAGGGCAGCCGTATTGCTTTACATCAGGTGAACGACAAGCTCGTCACGTCATTCATTCTCATAAAAAAAAAAAAAAAAACGAGACCGAGCCTGTACACACTCGTTCATTTAGTTACCCGCTGACGGTATTTATGAACGCACGTGTTTCACTATGTGGTCTAATGAACGAGAATTACAGTTTTTGGAGTGCTGTCAAACAGAACCTGTTTTATGGAACTCGAAGGATGTGAAACACAAGGATAAACAATGTATCCATGACGCTTGGGTGCGAATAAGCGAGCACATGGAAATCCCGGTCGCAGAGTTGAAAAAGAAGCGGGACTCACTTACGGCTACCTATCGTAATCATAAAAGAAGGGTTATTGCCTCCATCCAGTCTGGAGCTGCAGCTGATTCAGTTTATAAACCAATATGGTTCGCCTACGAGTTAATGGACTCATTCTTAAATAAAATTGTTCAGTGTAGAAATACTTTGAACAACCACCATCTTCTTTTTCTCCATGGTTTGAGAATATTTTTTTTATAGTAAATGTTTAAAAAGTTATAATACCTCACGGCACAAAGACAAACAGCAGCAGCTATTTCTACGTCCATTCTCGTGTAAGTCTTCAGTTCAAATGTTAGAACGCTCTCGGCGAGAGGTTCTCGTCGAGTGTGTACAACCGCCATTAGGAACAACGAAATACCACAGATATGTGTGCCATATTTTTATTTGTATGTAACTTTACAACTTTAAAAGTTTTCGTTGTGATTCATTCAATTAATTCATACAATATTATTTTTTTTATTTATTTTTTTTTATTCTGTTTTTTTAACACATCCATCTATTTCAATATTTTTCATCTAATAAGCTTACTGTAGATCGTACTTTTAATTTTTTATTTGGTATATTATTTAATTTAGTATATAACGCAGTCTTCGCCAATAATTGTAATGACACTTAGCCCTTATAAAATAATGTTTTTATATATTGTAACAGTGTACATTATGCTGGTGTTCAATAAATAAATAAATAAATAAATAAATAAACACTAGAAATCATAATTAACACACGATAACAAAAATAAAACATATAAAAACTACAGCTAAAACATTATTTACAAAATGTACAATATAAACACGCCATCCAACTCACCGCCATCATTTATAGTATATTTTTGAGGAGATCCGCTAGAGAACTAAAATCACCAATATAGCTTTCAGAATTAGCAAGTTGAAGTGGCACGGACGATCTGGTGAAAGCCGCAGGAAGCCGATGGATGCAGGAAGCAAGCAGCCGCTCAGTGGCGCTCCTTGGGGAGGCCTAAGTTCAGCAGTGGACGTCTTTGATGATGATGATTATAATGGTGATAGTCATTAAAAAAATATCCTTACCTTAAGGCTGCTAGAGATGGACTGCATAGTAACCGAGCGGTGTGGGTCGCGGTGCGCGTGCGCATACACCGAGGCTGGGAAGGCGTAACGCAGAGCAATGGCGGCCGCTAACATCTCGATACAGATCAGGAAGTTTTGGTAGCCCGCCGATACTGTACCGGCGGTCGTTGGGACTCCAGCCGCGTCCACTAGAGGCGAGATCACCTCCGCCTTCTCAAGTATAGCGAGGGCGACACCTGACATAAATAAATAAATTCCTTAAAAAAATGTACCTACTATAAATAAAAAAACATTTGATGATATTTAACATCTACCTTTTTTTTCTTTTTTTTATGAGAATGAATGACGTGACGAGCTGGTCGTTCACCTGATGTTAAGCAATACGGCCGCCTATAACAGTTGCAGTGTCACTCGGAAATTTAAAATAATAAAGTTTCGCGTAACACTGCACTGCGCACGTCATCCTGAGACATCACACAGTCTAGTAATCGGATTACTACACTGTGTAATCAGGTCATAGTCTCATTTGCCCAGTAATTTCACTAGCTACAATGCCCTTCAAACCGGAACACAGTAGTGCTTGCACACTACTGCTTGGCGGCAGAATTACTGGCAAAGCGGTGGTACCTACCTAGACGAACTTTGCAGAAAAGTCCTACCACCTAGTAGATTTAAATAATGCCTTTTAAAAAGGGATTAAAACTGAGTTCATCTAAGCGACACCAAAGTCGAAGCATATGGCTTTTTTTTGGTTTCTTCTATTATTTAAGTATTATTCAATTGAAATAAAAGCTTACAGACTACGTCCAACACATTATACCGCAAAACTAATGTAAGCAAGTAAGACATTTTGAAATGTGCATGTTATTAGTCTGTACATAAGTTGACGACGTAAACGTCGGTTTAGCTTAAGCAATATAATATATTATTTATTTTTACCGCATTACACGTTTCCTTTTTCATCTCACATTTTTATTTTTATGGAAATTCCGAGTCACGATCACGATTGTTAATATTGCCTGATAAATACTTTATATAAAAAATAATAAATATTTTTTTTATACTCATTTTAAAACCAACTACTAACCTGCAACATTTCTATGGAATCAATCAGAAATTATTATCTTTTCAAACAAATATAAAAATATCTTCCAAATCGATTATTATTTTATTACGTAGATAAGTAAACACTTGTAGCGACCTTTGATAAGGGAAGTAAGAGGATGTGGCATAAAGCTAACTAACTACACAGAATATGTTATAGTAGTTATGAGGTCAACTTCGTTAATGAATGGACAAAAATAGTCGCATTTCATTTTAGCCAATACCATTTTGAACGTGCTAAAAAGAGACAAGTATTCCGTTTCAAATTTCATGTTAGATAATAATTTGTCTCTGACGTCACTTGAGACCGCCCTGCGGCAAAAAATCCGCCATGTTCTGATGGTATTTTGAGCTAGTACGTCAGTCGTCAACTAGCGTCAAATATCAAACGCAGTAAACAATGGAGCGGAGTCGGCACCATATTGTGGTGAAAAAGTGCCGCACGTCACGTGACCATGTTTCACATCATCTTACTTCCCCCATCAAAGGTAGCGGACAAGTAAGAGGACTGTTATAGGTAACTGTCACGGGCGGCCGTATCGCTTAACAGGTGAACGAATAGCTCGTCACGTCATTCATTCTCATAAAAAAATACTATCACAGAACAGTTGTACGAGATTATGATGCCACCATCAAGTGAAATGACCCAGCGGTACTTACCTTGCCAGAACGACAAGAAAATGACCGACTTGACGGTGAAGAACTTGAGCACCGGGTCGAATGGCTTCAGCATCTCTCGCGTAGCGCCGAGGAACAGGAAGAGGCCGTAAAGTGCCAAGCTCACGGAAAAGTTGTACACGATCGTTATGTACAGGTAGCCTCCGTTAGGGCTCCAGTCGCCATCGTGGTAGTGCCCTGCTGACTGTACAACAAATATATAAAAATTATGATTCATTTCATTTTTAAATTTTTTATTTTATTTTAAATCATTCATTGACCGAAAAATACAAGCAGACTTAAAGTTACAATTTTTAAACTTAAAATTTACATTTAATATTGTTACTCTAAATAAATACTAAGTATTTGGGTACAGACGTAAATAAATTGTGAATGGACTAATGGCACCTGAACTAGTATTGAAACTGTGTTTCAGATGTCATTTCATGTTAATTAGGTTGCGCTTAAGATATTAGAATGCAAAGGGTTTTAGTGGGTTCGAGTCCCACATAGCACGCTCACTTTCCGCGTGGTGGAATGGAAAAAAAAAAATTATATTATTAAATATTATTTGCAAAGGTATTTTCCAACCACCCAAAACATCCCTAATTTTGTAGGTAATATTAAATTTATCGTAGCACTCACTTTTAGTAAAGACTAAACACAGAAATCACCAGATTTCCAAATGAAAGCAGTCTATTAAATAGCCGGAACAGCCAAATTAGTGCAGTATTAGATGGAACTCATCAAGCCCTTCAGAAGAAATTGTAATCGAACTATTTGATTTCGCCAACCATTTTTTTGTGGGAATTTTATTCGACAGCAACAGTACGAGTTTTTAGATACCGATGCGTACTTCGAATCGGCTCTTAATTTTCAGGGACTATCATCAGAAAAATATCATTTTCGCTAAACCACGGTAGTCAACAAAAACTTACTATATAAATACGTATGTATACCAATAACAAGATCATCACATCACGTTATCAGCTGTTTTGCGTCCACTGGCTGAACAAAGTCCTCTCCCACCAGGGCGATTAATCTCTATGGAAACACAGATTCCACACGATTCGAAACCACGTCGTTATCGTGTCTTGTTCAAATCGTGTCACAGCGTTGGATATATCTTCACTTTATATTAAAGTTATCTTTATTTTGAATAAAATATATTGACATAAGTGGTCATATCATTTGATGTGTTGATATTTCGAAACGCGTCTCGGTAAAACATATGATTTTTGACAGTTCGAATCGCGCCAATTCCAAATCCATGCGGTTTTGTTTTTGTTTCATAGAGAATAGACTTTTGCAGATTTCTTTTGTAAGACAAGGAATTCGCGTGGTTTCGAAGTAAGAAATCGATACGGAATAAAGGCCCTGAGAGGAGGTTTGCCATAATCATATCTCTTGGCAGGCGTCTTAGTGATCGTAGTAGACTTAACGCAGACCCAAGAGAATGCTGCTCCCGAAACCCTGGATATTCTCTTAGCCATTTCTATTTTTACGCTAGGACCTACAGGAAAACCAATATTTACACCATACCTGAAGGAAAATGATAATAAACGCGCACAAAGGCTTGATCAAACAGAACTGCAGGGTAGCTTGCTTGCAGAACCGCAGGAAGCCGATAGTGTACGTGGCTCCGGAGAGGCAGCACGTGCCGTTGACGCAGGAGGCCCGCACCGGCCGGCCGCGCAACTCCGACATTATGTTCCCTTCCCCGCCGAGGTACTCGTAGCACAGCGATAGGAAACTGTAGATCACGAATGCTGGAAAGGCGGAAATACACGTTTTCAGGGTTCCGTGGCCAAAGGGTAAAGCGAACCGTATTACTAAGGCTCCACTGTCTGCCTATCTGCTCGTCCGCCAGTCACCAGGCTGTTATATCATGAACCGTGATAGTCACACAGTTGAAAATTTCACAGATGATGCATTTCTGTTGCCGCTGTAACAACAAATACTAAATCACAGAGTAAAATAAATATTTAAGGGGGCTCCCATACAACAGTGATTTTTGGCTCGTTTTAATAGATATTGGAACATAACCCTTCGTGCGCGAGTCCGACTCGTACTTGGCCGGTTATTATTATAAGCTGTGACAGATCAATTTCAGATTTCAGTCGCTTGCCAAGGTAAGTGTAACCTGAATTCTGATCGACAATAAATCCATAAATAAACACGGTTCTATATTAGAAAAACATTCTATGACATACATTATTTAAGAATAAAGAAAGCATCCCAATCTGCCGCTATTGCAGAATATTTCTACGTAGTAGGTACGACGACGTACGAGTGCTAAAGCCCTGGCATGCTGAACCAGACAACGCAATTTGAACTCTATGCTACGATAATAATTCGTCATTATAGTAACGGCCGAGGTTTTTTACATCTCGAATTAATTCCTGACCTTCTCGCACGCTACACATACTAGGTAATAGGTACAGTTATTGCAGCTCGATAACATTGAAGGCCATTTCGACTCTAAAGCCTCTTATGTACGTGCGTTAATCCTATGTTTTCGCACATCTCTGCTGTATTATGAATCATATTGACGGGCCCGATAGCTCAGTTGGTAGTATCCCTGCCTTTTGAACTGAGGGCTGTGGGTTCGATTCCTACCCGGGACAAACATTTGTGTGATGAACATAGATGTTTGTTCCGCGTCTGGGTGTTATATTGTATTCTATGTAAGTATTGTATCAGTCATCTGGTTCCCATAGTACAAGCTATGCTTAGTTTGGGGCTAGATGGCGCTGTGTGAAATGTCCACACATATTTATATTTATTTATTTATTTATATATTCAAAGTTACTAGAAAAAGAAATGAATTTCAATTTTATTAGATTCTAATGAAAACCAAGCTAAAACATGTACAAATAAACATTAAAATGGGAATCAGGGTTTAATAAGGTCATATAGCCTTGCAAATGGGCAATGAACTTCATTGTGTAGGTACGGGCCTTTTTTCACAGAATAAAACCATTGGCAACGGAACATTATCTTTTATTTGATGTACCTACATGAACCCCTATTGCTCACGCATTCGCACTCTGTTGGACTATTGAACTTTAACATAGCACCACAATCACATATCAAACAATTTTAAGCAGTTATGGTTATTATTAATAGCTTCCCCCAAGTTACCTACTAGCATTAAACTTAATGAACAAGTCGAACGTTGACGTTTTCGTGACAATCGTTAAGTCATAAAAATATGCACTGTTGTTCGTTCGTCCGAATTACTTGAATTAATAAAAGGATGATCTCTGTAGGCTAGATTGGAACTTTAAAAAGCTATCTACAAATGTCAATCAACATGAAACAAATTTATTTCACTATCGCTCTCCTCTGCCTGGCTCTTTACTTTATGTTCTCGATATTTATACTGTGCTCTGTGCCTTCACCGTTTGACTTCTTTTACGAAAGAGAGTCGAACCATAACACAGCAAAGATAGGAAAATCCTCTATTATGCTACGTAAGTACCTACTATTATGCTATCATTGTAACACTACGTAAGATAGATTTTTATTTTAGTACGTGATCTTTTAAACATCATTTTATTATCTAGTTTTTCAGAATCGTCAACAGCAAGGCCTCAAGACGGGTTATAAACAAAGAATATATTCAAGGCATCCGCGGTCACTTGAATTGCAACATTCGTGAAGGTTAAAAAAGCGGGTACACAGCTTTAGAGGTATCTTAAATGGACAGTATTAAGTCGGATTAAGAACTACTTACATAATCATAAGAGGACAGGTTTATGAGTTTGTAGAGTATACATATGCAAGTGCTTATAGTCTAAGGTTGAGCATCTGTGGAACAAACTAGATTTAATTTCTCATGAGTTGTGTGTGTTGGAATTGGGCTACATTTCGCTTGTTGTTGAGGTAGAACGCTCATCTTTAAGACACCTCTTAAAAAATTCCAGATTTGTTATTTTAAAACATATTCACTGATTACGAATGTGTATAATATTGGCCTTTATATTTGTATCTGAGTGAACTTTAAAAATGTTTATTTTCGGATAAGATTAAAATTCCATACAAAACTATAAACTACGAGCGGAGCCGCGGGGCGCCGCAAGTCCAGTGTCAGGTGTCAGCTATTAAGCTGTCAGATTGTACACTCTGACACTACCGTGTCTTGTACTACACAAAAATGTTTTATGTGTGCTTACTTGTATTTCAATCTTCCTTACAAAAAGTTTTTAATAATATAACACTATAATTTCACGTGGCTCAAGACCCAGTCATTGTTGGTACGATATTACTATTAGTTAATCAGTGTTGTTGGTAAGCGTTGTTTTCTCCAAAGCCCAGCCACGATCGCAACCCAGTAGATCCGTTTGCGTAAAATAATGTGATAGGAATCGGATTATGCTACACATCGTGTTGACTCAGCTTGTATAATGTTGACGAAACCATGTTCTTTACAATCGAACAATCTCTCGGATAATTATGTAAATAAGTTGGTAATTTCAAGGGCAACATTACACTGGGTATTACAAGAATATGTAAATCGACTTGACTGAAATTTAATTCCTGCATTATTCTACTTCGAATAAAAGCAAATCATAATCTAGTCGCATTACGTTAGCACCTGATGATGGACGAAGCTTGTGGAGTAGTATGTCTAGTACGTCTATAAGTTCTGCAATTGAGTATTCAAATCAAATCAAATCAAATTTCTTTATTATCGGACAAATAAATCCACGTATATTACGTTTATCTAAAACAGGTATTGCCACCTAATTATAATAGTACTACCACAGATATTAAAATAGTAGTCGTAGTACCTTGTATTTTATGATTTTTGAAACCCGCCATACCTTTAAGTACTAGTTTTTATATAATCCTTATTATTCCTTCCCCTTATTTTATCGTCCTTGTTCGATCCACTCAATTAACCAGATGTCAAAAGTTATAAAATTTTTATTTTCATAGATAAGACAGAATCTTGTTATTATACTTAAATCTATTTATTTTATTTTATTTACCTTCATAACAATCGCGGACGGTGAAGAAGTATACATAGTAGGAGTCCCCTTTGAAGAACAGCAGCGAGATCCAGCTGTAGCATCCGTATATCGGCACGATGAACAGGATGCGCACTATCCAACGCTGTTCCGAAGGGTTCGTGTACCAGCGCAGGTGTTGGTATATCTGCAATGGAGAGGAAACATGGCTACAGAACCGGTGGGCAGCTTTGGTATTTGGATATAGTAGAAGTCTAGATCGTTGTTATCTTGGCTCGGCGTATTCTATGCTTAGCATTACGTATCACAATTTACTAATCCAAGCTAAACACGGAACTGCGGCATCATCTGAACCGCGAAACCAGATCAGACACATTCAGGACTATTTTTGAATGTCAAACGAACATGAATGTAAAAAAAAACACAGGTGTATTCTTAAGGTTAAATATCTGTTGTTCCAACCTAGATTCTCAAGGTTATACACTCTAGCTAGAGGCTATATTTTATATAGCACATCGTTTTGATAGAAAAGCGGCTACCTATTTTTACTTTGATCTTGACGTCACTAAGTAGACACCCGATGGATGATCTTAATGTAATTGGGTAACATAGCTATGGATGTGTATCACATGACCGTAAAAGCTTCAGTTTTATTGATGGTTTCACTATTACACTAAAAAGTCGAAAGAGAAGAACTCTATATAAAAATTGCTCAATTTGATAAGTGAGGAATGTTATGACTTAGCGAAAGTATTCTAGGTCTTTGGCCGCGACAATAGTCGGTTTAGATACAGTCTGCAGTCAGCCAAACAACAAAAACATAAACTTGGTTTAGTAGACAGATGATTAGCAATGGTTCAACAGAACAATTAAAATGTTTGACACTTTTTGAAGGACTTTTAGCTTTGTGTAATAGGATTACTTATATTGCTTACGCATTTATAATTCATATTATTAACATTGATGTTTGATGAACAATTACATTAAATGCTAAGGCCCATACCAGTAACATGTAAAGTAATCTGTGCCATTCTTTTTATTCAAATTATTTTATTCATTTTATTATGCACGAACTATCAAAATTAGCACGCCTGAGGATCACAATCACAGTGAGTACAAAATACAGTTACTGATCCGATTAATTGTTTGTAAGGCAGATCGGACTATTTAGATATATCGATCTATGTCAATATCACAGAGCTAGAATTCGTTAGGTCAATATTTTAACTTCAACTTCAACTCTTGGTTAATGGCCTTTGTGGTGTAAGTGACCACAATTGTCACGTAGACTAAAATTATAGCATACACATAGCATACCAAACGAAGATGCAACGTAATAAATACTCTTGCGCCATAAATATAGAGCTGTTTTTCCAACTGACAATTGTGTAATGAAAACCATCCCTAAGAGGTAGATTAGTACAGGATAACAAATTACTAATTAATTAGACTACGCTCATCCGTCCGACCTTGCTCTATTAATGGTTAGTGCGAAGAGCTAGTTCATCAGCTGAATCTAATAACATGGTACAATCAAGCAGAACATACAAACAAGGTACAGACTTAAATAGAGCATACAAACCATCGGGTAATGTTAGGTAGGTATTGCTTCACTCTGTGGCCTCTACGTCAATATAAAGTGAATTGGAAATTAGTGTAGCACTTTCTTCGATGGAAATCAGTAACTTTTCAATAGTAAATTCATATAGGCGTTTTGGTAGACTCATCCGATAGTGAAAACCGTAGATAAAGTAATCGGACGCCCGTAAAATTTAGTATTATTTACGGAGTGTAAAACCACGAATTACCTTTACGAAACGACATTTTCTTGACCAACATTTAGCCAACACCAAAAAAAGAAGTCGCAACATTAGTATCACTAACGTGAATTTAATTTAAAGCACCTTATGTAACAAGAAATGCGATTATGCGAAATTTACACATTACGGTGTTGAGTGCACTGTTGCACAGTGCACTGTTATAATACCAGCTGAATATTTCTATGCAAACTCAATAGTTTAATATCATGATAAATTATTATGACGGACCACGAACCGGAAGACGCAGCGTAGGCCAGCCCCCCACTAGTTTGAAAGCCGATGGATGCAGGAGGCGAGCAGCCGCTTTAAGGTGGCACTCTGTGAGGGAGGCCTATGTTCAGCAATGGACGTCTTCAGGCTGTTGATGATGATGATGATGATGATGATGATGATGGTGATGATTATGATTTTATCTTTTACATAATGTTACGGCTCCCAAGATGAACACGGATCTGTACTAGTATATTTGTATCGAATAGAAACAAGTACCTACTACATCTACCGCACGTTTACGCTCTGATACGTCAAGTCAATTTCATAAAACACAAATTTAATCTACATACTTGCTAGTGAGTTCGCGCGGCACTCTATGAAGTAGATGTACATATACTAGCACGAATATTTACGCGCGAGTAAGTGTAACGTTAACGTAAGTTGTATAGGGCGCTGATCAAATGCCATACAACTGCCTTACGTTAACGTTACACTTACGTGCGCATAAAATATTCGTGCTAGGCCTACAGTTCGTGGAAAAAGTTACCGTACGTAACCACAATAATTTGGCTAATAGCAAGACTTAATAGGTAGGTACTTGGTACGGTTTCTATTTGGGATATTAAATTATATTAATTTCTCTTTACGTTTCAGAACTTCAACTTCAGAAAAACCTTTGAACTTTTGAATAATAGTTTAATAGTTGCAGATAGATAACTAAATAGTAAACACTACGTACCACAAAGTAAAAACCTAATTAACGGCAGTTGATAGACTCATAATTACTCATTAGAGTAGAAATTTTTATTGTACATTCTTTGTAGGTTCAAGTATACAGTGTTGATAATGAAAGAGCTAAACGAAATCATCTCCATCCACATCTCCATCATTTTCATTGCCCTAAATCAGAAGAGTAACACTAAACTTTAAGTTCAGTTTAAATTGTTTAGTTTAGATAAATTGTCATTGAATTGAATTATCATTTGGTAGCCTCCGTGGCGAGGTGGTTGAGCAGGTCGGCTCATAAACCGGAGGTGTTATGTTGTTTCTCGCGCCATTGTGTACAGAAAAAAGAGCAAATACATAAATATTTAAAACCTTTTAGCAAACCGTGATTTCGTAATGAAACTACGAGTTTGAATCTCACTTAGGTTTCTAACCATTTTTTGGGTATTTATTTCGTTGGTTTACAGATCATTCAATTATTCAAATAGCTAAAAATATAATATAACATTTCAAGAACAAGTAATTTACAAGAACATTCTGGACGTATAATATACAGAATACATAAGCCAGTGGAACTGTTATTTAAATCTTATCCGTTGTCTACTACGTAAAAGCAATGATTCGTGGGTCAAAGACCGTTACGCGGATCCAGATAGCGCAATGAGAAACAATTGGTTCAATGAAAGAAAACCACAAAGGAACAATCTAGAACAAGAGACCATTCAACATCAATTTAACTCTGCGAAACGTGCTAAGAAACAGGTTTTGATGATCAAAAACTGTAGCGCCAACTGAGATAATGACCGTGTGAACTAAATGCGATCTAAAATAATAAAATCAGATTTAGAAGAAAGTAAAATAATACTCGCGGGGAGCCGATGGATGCAGAAGGCGAGCTGCCGCTCAATGTGGCGCTCACTGGGCGAGGCCTATGTTGAGCAGTGGACGTTTTTAGGCTGTTGATGTATGAATACAGAATACAGAATACAGAATTTATTGGTAAAAAATAATTTACAATTTATGATGATGATGATGATGATGATGATGATGAAAATAATTAACAGGCTAGCATCAAAGAAATCGTCTCAATAAACCTATATCAAAATGAAGAAGTCTCTCAGCCCTTTTTATGCTATAGATATGTTGTTGTAGCAATTAAACCATGAAACCAGCATGGTCCTCATGGTAGGAAGAGGTCACCGTAGCCTAATAATATAAATAATATAATAAACCATTTATTTCAGGCATCAAGCTTATAAAAATAAACATAGGCCCATATATATGTATAAATACCTTAAAGACTAACATACATATTTTATTATAATAATTTCATTGGGCACGTAGAGTCGGCGTGCTGAGCTGGCTGGAGGTGTCACGTAACCTTCCTTGGAACTTCCGATACATTACACCTCTAGGCCAAAAGTCCTCGTTGGTGAATATGGCCAGGTTGGTAGTGGGAACTCGCACGACAAAAGATTTAAAATTGACGTTGTTACGAGATTCCAGACGCTGTACCCTTAGGTTCTAAGTCCTTCTAAGTCTTCTAAGTCACTAAGTCCTCTTCCTTAGTGGTAAAATGCAACCGCGACACATATAGTAGTCGTCGGCACAGCGGGACGCAACAGATGGTTAGCACTGGTCGCCCCTGTACCGCATTGATTGCGGTTAGTCGGTTTCTTCGGCTTCCGCTCTACCTTAGTGAAACCATCTTTATCCGTCTCAGCGCTAGGTCGTGATGATACAGGTTGTGCCATCTCCAGCTTCGATGTTTGCCGCTGCTTTAGTTTCGGTGGTTGGTTAGCGGCTTTTGCATAATCGCAACGAGGAGTTGATGCGATTGCATTTTTCGGCTCCACCGTCACAGGGGGAGCGAGGCGGGGTAGCGCGTCACATGATGTATCGTCAGCGACGGTATGCAACGGCGAGTGGAATTTTGCTGATTCACACATTTCGCGACTCGGCAACGGTGTTACATTACTTCACAAATCATTGACCTCATTTCGAAGCTCAGCAATGGTGTTTTGTGAAGCTTCGAATTTGAGCGTCAATTCTGCAAGGCTGGTCTTCAATGATATGATGTCTTTCAGCAGCCTGCTGACATCGACGTGGTCGAATGTGACAGGAGGCACCCGGAGGAGATCCTTTGCCACAAAAATAGGCACGTCGTCAGGGTCAGTTTCCTTCAAAAGGGATATGATATCCTGAAAGCTCCTCTCACCTTTTTCATCTCTTCTGCGAGTTGGCATTCGGTCACTCTTCTTCAACAACTCAAAGAGCAACATCTTAGTTTTCCGGATCTCGTCCTCGTTGAAGCTTGTCCGGCAAATCTGCGCGATGCTGACCTCATCCATAACGTCCAGGCGCTGCTGGAGAAAAGCCAGGAGCTCGTTTACTACGATTTTGTCACTCATAGTGATGGTTTAGCGAGCAGCGGCGTGTGCCGCGCTTTTCGCGAATTATGCAGTTCGATAGCTGTCGTTGATCGCGTGCGGTTATGAGCGCATATGAATCAGACGACTAAGACGAAAAGACCCTCTAATAAGAAAAGGCATAGAGGCAGAAAATGAAATAAAGAAATAAGTACAATTTCTTACTTGAAGTAAACGTAAGTTAGTTATAATAGAATTAGAAATAGAGACAAATGCTTAGCAATACAATTTAACACCTATTACTATAAGTAATTGAGTTGAAAAAGCTTCGGATAGGATGGTAAAATCAAAGTCATTAAGCATTATTAACATTATAGAGCAAGGACAGTTAGAACCCATGTCATCGTCGGATATGAATAATCAGGCCGAAAACCGGATTCCAGTTATTGCGATATGATACAAAATAAAAAGATTATGATGCTAAAGTTAGCTTAACGTATACTGGCAGTTTACAATCGAACCAAATAAACATCTATCTAATTATTTATCGGTGAAAAAACGATAAGAGCATCCACTGTTGAACGTCCCCTGAATTGAAATTGTATGGAATTTGAACAAGGTGTTGCCATAATCATCTTGATGATCGCAGTAGATTATGTTGTACGAGGTGAATGTTGCCGCATGCTAGTTCGCTGCACATTCTCTGCTCTCACGGCACACGGGAAGGGATGGTCTGGTTCATATCCTTACGCTGGGACCATAAGAAATCTTATTATTGTGTAGAAAGACATTACGTCTTTCTACACAATAATAAGAATCCCTAATATATTTTGGAAAATTCTGTATCCTACTAATATTATAATATGCGAAAGTTTGTTGGTGTGAGTTTTTGTTACCTTTTATCCCGGTAACCACTTTTTATAGCTTGAAATGTAATATAGCCTTTACGCTGGATTAACATATGGGATACTTTCTATCCGCGGGTGAAACCGCAGGGCGCAATAAAATGTCTTATTTATGGTCTGTTCTGCAATATCCACAATCCGCAACAGACTTATTTCGCTGCTTCAAGTTCTCCGAGTATCCAGTAACGGCTGTGTTTTCTTACAACACCCACACATAATAATGTTATACGTAATAGTTTGTTATCGATCGCTCTGGATAGCGTTATAAATGGGTTTTATAATATCCAAAAATAGCGCATGGCTTTCATTTACTCCAGTTCATACCAGGCCAGTGGTATCTCCATTAAACAGGCGTGTCTGACCTAAATGCGAAGCTAAACTTGCAATTGGAACAGTAAACTTATAGACTTCTTGCTCAAAGACCATCGTAACGTGATTTGACGTTGATTTAAATGCATTCCGCTTTACATTGAAGTAAATAGGTGTAAGTTCTATGTATCTACACCTACGGGTTATGTGTGTTGTTGTATTGTATATGTGGGCACATTTCACACAGCGTTGTTCAGTCCTAAACGTAAAGCTTGTATTATGAGAACCAGATAGCTGATTTGTTTAAAGTGTAAATACTACACGTTGTTCGTAGAATCCAGAATCTGATTCCATAGGTTAGTTGTCTATACTCCAATATTCCTTAGATTACAGTTTTATAGTATAGTCCAGTCCATATATATCCATCCAGTTTAGTGGTATTTCATTTGACAGTTCCAACAGGTATGCAGTTTCTGTGCAAAGTCCCTAATATAGTTCTGTGGATATTTTCTAATACAGCATGAAATTGCTCCCGTTGCATTGCAATCAAAGTTTCATGATCACCTCGCAGGTATATTAATATATCGCACGTAAAGACGACGCGCGACGCCGCGCCGCTGTAGTCTTTTTCAGTTTCAAAGCTTACGTCAGTTGAGCTACGTCTTCAAAACCACCATTATACAAACATAAACACTGCTATCAGCAAGTCAATACAAAATTGAATACAAACCGCCAGTGGTGATATTAACTACATACTGATAATACGACAAAAGGGGCGATAAATACCGCAATTTCAGTCCACAACACTGAGTTAACGAGCCTTATCAGTAGAAAACTCCAGGTGTGCGAGTTATAGCCTTTTCCGGAACACGAGTACACGCCATTTTCTTTAATATTTAATCGAGCCTTTGCCTTAGTCTTTGCAAATGTATGAGGCTTTCCTCCACAGGAGGAAACTCCCTGAGTTAACCATTAACCATAATCGACCCTATGAGAAGAAAATAAGAAATTCTGAACTACTTCAACAGTTTCTCAGCAACATTACATAGCTCACGGATAAAAGTACAGGTTACTTTAAAAACCAAATGCTTTACAAAAAACGAAGGCACGCAACTTTAAACAAGCAATACTTTTTTTTTAATGTAAACGAATGACGTAACGAGCTAGTCGCTTGCCTGAAGTTAAGCATCACGGCCGCCCGTAAGATGCAGTGTCACTCGAAACTCTAAAATTACCAAGTTCCGCGTGACACTGTACTGCGCACGTCATCCCGAGACATGACACAGACTATTGAAATTTTCTAGATTGTGATATCAAGATCATTATATTAGGTACCTACCTACCTAGACTAAGTCTGTAGAAAAGTCCTACCACATAGCAGAGCTATTATGTTATGCGCTCTTGCTGAGTTCGTACCATTTACCTACTAACACGAAAACAGGAAATGTTGCAGATAAAAGTTAACACCAAGGCGAGTAGGTACCTATTTACATAAATTTCGACGATTTTATAGCCGTGCTTTATAACATTAGGTCTGAGGTAAATAATCTCTAACATTTAACATATGAATAATTTTGTTAAGCGTAGAATGACGGCGAAGTGAAAGCGGTGCTAACTTGTAACATTTGCTAACCCACGAAGGTTCATTGTGGATCGTGGTAAATATGGACTTGACGACTCGACATGACCGCTGCGATTCACAATGACTGCATGTGAATTCGGAATAAAATAAATTTTATTTTATTTATATTTCTAAACGTGTTTGACCTCTAACGCGCCCGATAGCAAGCGAAGGGTGGCCGAGGATGGAGCACGTAAATCTGGAAGGTACCTAAGTATACCTATCTCACTCTAGCCTTGAAGACACCCAAACTGTAAGTTTCAGAAAACAGAAGATGATAGCGAGCTCCGAGTAACAGTAGGACGTGAGATAAATAACTTGTGTTTGTGAAAAATGCGTGCTTATGAGGAGATGCATAATTGCTTTAGATCAGTCAGGCGATCATGTAACTTGAACGCACAGATATCTAATACATACTATTGTGCTTGAACGCAACAGATAGAAACACAAAAATGCATGGATTTGACAGTATGCAGCTTATGTGCATAGTTACTGTGGAAATTTTCACAATCAGGATGGAAGCAAAGCAATCAAATCAATTAATAATCGTTCTGTGATCACC
This sequence comes from Ennomos erosarius, assembly GCA_963580505.1. Taxonomy (NCBI): domain Eukaryota; kingdom Metazoa; phylum Arthropoda; class Insecta; order Lepidoptera; family Geometridae; genus Ennomos; species Ennomos erosarius. Next base: position 9,819,289 of record OY756988.1, read on the forward strand.
CCGCAGATAATAGGTAACTTTTTTGTAGCATGGGTAATGATAGCGTATAACTATGGTGATACAATCTTATACTGAAGAAATAATTTTTTTAAACTACTTTCGAGACGGTCACTGGAAACGAGAAAAACAAGAAGTTGCCATTTTGCCAACGTCCAGCAAAGGTCATGTTACAGAATTAAAGCAAGTCAAGTGGGAAATAAACTTTACACCGAAACGAGCTTTACCTTAAAATTAGCACAGAATTTGGCGCTGACATCTGCGCATAAATCAAACAATCTATGTGTAAATTAAATATAGGTATGATAAAAAAACCCAAGATGTGTCACGACCATCTGACGTTATTATTATAAAGTATTGATGAGTAATAATAACTTTACGTTTTTACAAAACTATATGAACAAAAACATAAAACCGTTATCAACTTAAAAACAATGAGCAAGTATAACTAAATAGAACCTAAGCTTTGGAAATCCCTTTGCAAGTCTATAAGAGAGCCGACCGATGCAATACTTGGGGTTGAGAAACCATTTCTTTCAAACGGCTTCAAAAATATTAAAAGGATCTCAATTCATTTGATTCTTTTAAAATTGTTACCTTAGAACTCCGTCATTTATTAAACCTATGTGGAAAATTCTTCTTCTGTGGAGACCCAGTAAAAACTTAATTAATCTGAAAAACTGGAATAAATAACATGACCACTTGCCTAATGTCTACACGAGAAAACTGGAAATAATTAATCTGAAAAACTGGAATAAATAACATGACCACTTGCCTAATGTCTACACGAGAAAACTGGAAACTGGGACTGGAAAAAATATGTCATCCAAATACTTCTTCTCTCTACTCTTTACTCTCGCGCTGGTTGTCGTCGACAACCAGCACATGCTGACCCGACGCCTTTTAAATACTTGTTTTGTGTTTGTTTCTTATTCTTAGTTCATATTATGTAATATTAATATAACATGTTCTGTACCACAGTTTAAGCAAGTATTGAATAAATGTTATTCTATTCTTCTATTCTATTCTTTAACCCCTTTTCATATTAGGATAGTTATAACTGCTCTATGTCTTTGTTCACGAGCGGAGAGCCGGAGATGCATTAATACGGACGCTACTTGAATCATCTCTTGATGTAAATAGGCCAACGATGATAATTATGTTGTCTTTAACTTCTAAATCAAATTTAGTCTCATTTGAATAGCTATAGTTTCATTAAGGCGATTCATGTTCTAATCTAAGACAGGTTGAACTCAAGCACGGAATAAAAATAAAAACAGCTATACTATGGTTCAAAAAATGTGTGACCCGAGAACAAAACATCGAGCCCTGATTCTCGGCTATTTGGTAAGACAGCAAATAAGTAATGGTTAAGAATGGACACACAGTATATTATGTACATACCGTGTAGGCCCCTCCACTAGGTAAACCGACGATCTGGTGAAAATCGCGGGGAGCCAATGCAATTGCATGCAGGAGGCGAGAAGCCGCTCAGTGGCGCTCTCGGGGGGAAACCTATGTTCAGCCATGGACGTCTTCAGGGATGATCATGATGATGATGAAATTAAAAATAACCCTGTGTAATAGTTACCTGTTGGCAAGTAATGAAAAGGGCCGACCACACAAATATCCCGGCGATGATCTGGGCGGATCGGGTCTGGAGGAACATGGGCTCCTGCAGCGGCTTAAAGATATCGCGGACCAGCCCGCCTATCGGCTGCGCTGTTACCTCGATCGTTTCCGTCGAATTCATTCTGTGGAAGGGGATAAACTATATTTGAACAATATTATAATATTTATTTATTGGACACCAATACGATGAACATTTATTACTATTAATGTGACTAAAATACTGAGAGAAACATGGTTAATGTCATCGTCATTATAGGCGCAGACTGTTTTTTTTTTCTTTCTTTTTTATGAGAATGAATGACCTGACGAGCTAGTCGTTCACCTGATGTTAAGCAATACGGCCGCCCATAACAGTTGCAGTGTCACTCGGAACTTTAAAATAATAAAGTTTCGCGTGACACTGCACTGCGCACGTCATCCTGAGACATCACATAGTCTAGTCAGATTACTACACTGTGTAATCAGGTCATTAAGTCTTATTTGCCCAGTAATTTCACTAGCTACAATGCCCTTCAAACCGGAACACAGTAGTGCTTGCACACTACTGCTTGGCGGCAGAATAACTGGCAAAGCGGTGGCACCTACCTAGACGAACTTTGCAGAAAGTCCTACCACCAAGTAAAAATAGTGCTTACATAACTATCATCACTATGGCGAGTCTCAGTTATAATAATATGGTAAAGAACCTAAATAAAACACTTGTCTAAGTTATTGTACCGTTGCAAGGTAATGCGCTGAAGAGACTTCAATGGGGAGAGAAGATTTATGTTTGTGACGATATTATTATTGTGTTTGCTTATCTTTTTAGGAGCCACTACCGCCGCCGGACGCTTTCCATCGCTAGGCATAGCCTAATATTATCTATTCTGTGGCATAGCCCCAATCCCACGATTACAAAACACAGCAGTCAAATAAATTAAGTCATTAAACCATTTAATATTTATGTATTAGTAGTACAAGTACAATAGGTGTATAATGAGGGACGAACAAACTCGATTTAAAAATGAATAACTTTTGACTAATGCCAAATGCCTGCTGGTTAATGGTCTTACATCACAGCCACAGTATAAGCAAGAACGCCCAATGAGGTAACTAGCTCAAAGGCAATTCTTGGGTACAAGCCTCGTCTTAGAATAAGGATACGTGAAACGCGAAGACCAGCCAAGACAGCAAAGTAATGGAATAGCGTCACAAATCACATTATATTACAAATATTAGAATCCAAAAGATTGTCATCTATTATAGACGAGTCTGAGAAAGTAGATTCTAATATAATACGTGACGTGAATATTAATTTAGCTTTAATTAAAAGTTTGTCAAGCACGTAGACCTATTAGATTAACATACTTCCATTACGAAGGTTGTTTTTTAGACGTATGTAACCATTAAGCAATCTACAGAGCAAGTCATAATTATCCCTCGTTCGCTGATTAATATTGCTCTTTCATTTTGGGCACGTTTTATAAACATGTCGTTTTAATAGAGGGGAAGATGAGTGGATCTCTTGTTTCATATTTTAATGAATGCTCCAGGCCCCAGACGATCTATTGTTATTGTTTTGATACGAGTCCGCATTGTTAGAGGCCTTGCTTCTAAATGTTGATAGTATAATATGCAAAGAATATATAATGTCGAAATTGTAAACATTACTATCTCACGTCGAGAATGAGTAGGTTTAGTTGTTGAACTATGACAATATAACTTGGAGTGTTTTGATGCTTTGTACAATAGCCGTGATGGTACTATCTTTACAACAGTACAGACACCTCATGCATCCCATAGAACGGAGTTATTCCGGCTATTTTACAATAACGCAAGATTAGCAAGCGACACCTATTGTGTGTATATATATTGGCAGGTATTGGGCTAAATGAATTTTATACACTGGAAACTAACTAGTAACACGATCACTACACTTTCTTTTAACGTTCGGGTTATTTTTGTCATTTGTACCCGATGGGACCCCGTGTCTTACTAAATTAATAACAAAGAAAGTAACTCTACGTCGTCGTCCTAATTTCTGTGTCTAAGTTTCGTAATGGTCATATTATTATACCATCCAAAACTTTCCACTTTCGTTTTTAACGAGTGAAGGAATATTATTTTTGAGCGGACATTTTTTTCATTCTAATCGAGGTCTATTCTCCTCGATGGCTAGACCTAGAACTTGTCCACCTTTATTTTATAAACATACGCTGCAGTTAAAATCATGCCATTTTCGCAAATAAGCATTACCTATAATACAACATTGCGAGATTTCCACGTCGACGTATCAAATTCAAAGTTGAAAGGAATTTAAGTAAAAAGATGCACAATTGATATGAAATTCACATGTTCAGTACTTAAAGCGCGTAATTTAATTGTAGCTGAGGTAGATGTTCTCAAAAGCTTTCACTGCAGATTTGAGGGTTGTCTCGAGCAATAGTTTTCTGAGAAGTTACCAAGTCGCTTAGCAGCTCGATGCAATTGGGAAGAGTTTAGGGTAGCCAATTTGACAACAAGCGAAGTTCCATTTAGTTGACTACCGAATAATGAAGTGTGCATCAAATACGCAATCATTTTATTTCTGTGTTTTTCATAGTAAATAAACCTTACGTTTTACGGTACGCTTCTGTCGGAAGCAAGTCTTAGGCCGCGTTTACACATGTGAGATGTCTACACATGTCTTGCGCAATGAACTTGTCTTGCCCTATCTTCAACAATCGGTCGCGACTACACTTGCTACGTCGTTTACACACGCAAGCTGCAGTTGCAGTTCTACACTTATTGCAGAAGTATTATTGCAAGTGTAAATGAGGCCTTATTTTAATAGATAACATGGAACAAAACACACAGGCAGGTGTATTACAACCAATGGTATTACATACTACGCCTCAGCTGAAGAGCAAGGGCATAACCTACCTTCCAAAAATAAAATAGAATTAAAGGACTTCCTTGATTTTCAGTTTCCATGTCTCAAATTAGAACTTGTGTGCTTCGATTTCATAACTTAAGTTGTCAATTAGCTTATTTAAATGTCGCTACATCTGTTACATTTTAACTGACTGATGTTTTGCATACAGAACTCAAAAATTTTACAGGTCCTTTTAGAAGGTATGAAGTGTATGAAGTCACTCGTTGTTGATGAACAGTTTGCCTTTAGCTAGTCCACAAATTTTTACATTGCATTTAGCAACAAATAAAAAGGAGATATTTGAATCATTAAACTAGCTGACTCTCCCTAGCTTTGCATGGATTAATTCGGTTCACACCCCAATCCTGTCAAAAGGGAAGAGAGAAAAAGATAGGGGAAAAGGAGAAAAACATACGGGAAAGGAGAAAAACAGGGAAAAAGAAGAAAAAGATGGGGGAAAAGCAGAAAAAGATATGGGAAAAGAAGAAAAAGATGAAAGGATCGTTGGAATCCCATTGATGCTGTTAACTCGTAGTTTTAGATAACTTCATAGTAATGGATTTATCAAGGAAAACTGTGTACTCTAAATGGCAAGGATTACTGGGGTAAAAATATTTGTGCCTGTGTTATTATCTCCAGGGCTGATATTATTCAGTATTATATAGTGTGGTATTGTTTGTGTAACAGGATAAAATATCAAAACTAATAATGGAACAGAAATGAGAAACTTAATGGGAAGTCATTAAAATAATCATTAAAGTTTAAAATACCCATAACATTTGATATAATCCTCAATTATAGTCTTTGAAATGCTTTTGCTGTGCGTTTTTATCACTTAATATTTAATACTTACCTACATAGTCTAATGAATGATAAGATAAAGAGGTATTTCACATTTTGTGATTAATCTTTACTGTAAAATGCTAATGTTTAGGTATGTGTGCCTAATATGTAAAATTGTTAACACTATGATTATTCCTGATAACAGATAATAATTAAGGAATTAGTTGAAAATACAATGGAGTCAGGACTAAATGGTTTTATATAATTATGTAAATGAAATACAATAAATTACAATATTTAAAATCATTTCAAATGCCCTTTTTTAAATATATATAATAACTCTAAAAAGTTTTGTAATTTGATTTGATATTAATCCTGAATGTTAAACCAAGTTTGCGTATCCAGAGATTTAGAAAAAAAAACTGATTCTCTGGATATATGTTCTTGATTGTCTGGTTATAACTATTGTTTACTATTTTTTTGTCTGCTTACAATATGTACAATTTAATATAACACGAGACATTGTCACTGCCTATTGCACAGTTGTATCAACAAACATTTGTTTCAAACCTAAAATGAATTATTATTGAAAACAATTGAATGTGCTTTGTTATAAAAATTATTCAGATATAGCAAAAATAGGGGGAAAACATGTTCTTAATGATATGGAAGGCCTGTCTGTAATGAGATCATTAAGCTGTACCTATATGTATGAATCATTTTTAATTTCTACTTCCTGGTATGTTGTGTTTAATGACCATTTCAAATCACCTACATAACTAAATCTAGAACAAATTGCATCTGAGATCTCTGGTTAGAAAACCATGTATTTGCATAGAGGCTATTTCTAATACCGAGGAACTTGTGTATTGCAAGTGTATTGGAGGTCACACGTCTTGACATTTTCTTGTTTGCTGTAGGTACTTACGAGCACAGTGAAGGGCGACACACATACAGTGACGCAAATCATTCGACTACAAATTAGACCTCTAGTATAGAACTAATTATATTATATTTTACCTGATTGTGATTATTACACGTCTATGCTTCTGTTTTCGTTTTGTTAACAGATGTCATTCGTAATCAACACTCTGCGCATATTGTACACAGAATTCACAAATCTGCGCTCACAGCACACAATCACTCGTGTTTAAACACAATCACAAACACTGTTCTAGAAAAGGCACTGTGAAAAAACACTAATTTTCCTGCTTTCCACAATCTTTTTCGCACAGAGTGCCTGCTTACATTCCTGATTTCTTTTCTTTTCACTTTTGATATTTTTGTGACGAACGAAACGAATTCAGCAACACCATTTGACAAGCATTTAATTTTTTTGTTATGCATATGCAGTGTTGCCATCTGTAAATAGCAGGTCCTGCCCTAAGCAAAAAGACTACGTAAGAGCCCTAGAATATTAATCTTAGAATACTTACTCTGGAGAAGGAGCACCGATGCTCCTTGCATAGATGACGTCACTAAAAAGGGGATAACGAGCATAATTATACAACTTAGGTTGATATAAAACGGGATAGAGCTTAATATTGATCTTGCATCCCGTACGCAATCTGCCAAAGTTGAGGGTTAAATCTGCCAAAATAGCAGCAATATGTTGTAAATGGTGCACTGCCACAGAGCCACAATTAAACTTAACTAAAGGGTACTTTACATCGTATACAAATCGATCGATTTTTAGAACTTCTAAGGCATTACTATTTTTATAATGGCAATATTATTTAACCATAGACAAAATAGACATTACATACAATGGTAAAAAAAAAGTAAAATGAAAATGTCCGTCGTAATCGTAAAAGATGATCCAATTTATTTTGTGACCACTGTGTAATTTTATTGCTTGCAATGTGACATAATTTTAATATTTATTACATTCTTAGAAGTGCACGATTCGAAAACAATATGATTGTGCAGGAGCCAACACAGGTGGGATGTGTATTGCGTGTGAGAGTATAAAGTTGTCAAAGTATCTTCGACAAGGGCCGTTTAATAATTTAGTATTACTCCCGCAGGTTATCGTTTGGGATTGTCTCAATAATTATGAATACGAAAACGCTATATTTCTGGCTGAGAGAATACACGCAGAAGGTAAATATTTCCTACTTCAAATCTCGTAAAAACTCCGACCAAACACCTGCATTCATGCAAATATTGATTTTTACGCAACTGAGTTTCGAAATGTTTTCATGTTGTGTTCATTGTATGATCAGGTAACTAGAAATGTAAGGGTAATGTGGTTTTATGTTTATTTTCAGTTTCCTCAGAAGAGACAGCATTTCTGTTAGGAACTTGTTATTATAGAGCTGGACGGGTGAATGAGGCACATCACTTACTACACAATATGCCATTATCATTACCACAAGCTAGATTCCTTCTAGCTAAATGTTCTATTGATTTAAAATCGTAAGTATCCATTAATTTAGACTATTCAGCATGTACTCTTGAGCTACAACTGTTTGAAGTAAGTATACATACAAAACTAACAATCCTTATATCTTTTTTAAGATACAAAGATGCTGAAAGAGCCCTGGGATCAAATCTAGACATAGTTGCATCTGAATTTGGCGACCAAGCACCATATGCATTACAACTTCTTGCCAAAGTCTACAACACCACAGAGCGTAGAAGTAAAGCATCGGAAGCACACAGAAAAGCGTTATCACTGAATCCATTCATGTGGAAGTCCTTCACACAACTGTGTAACATGGGTGATAAAGTAGATCCACACCAAGTGTTCCAAATGAGCTCAGAATTCACATTTGGTGTTACAGCATTGGTGAATCTAGTCAGCAATTCAGAGAATATCTCAGTGGGTAATAGCAACATTCCCAACAATACCACTATAAATACTAATGTCACACCAAATAATGTAACAGCCAGAACTCCCATGACTATGTCCACAAGTATCACACCTGAAACTCAAGCACCTGTTAAAAGAATGCACAGCGTGTTCAGTGGCATGGCACCTATTCCATTCTCACCATCATTTGGCATGCTACCAATGGAAGAATCTCCTGTACTGTACACACCTACGCTGACAGACTCAAATGAGCAGAAAGCCATACCTAAGATAGTGAATTCTCTCCGAGCTCAGATGGGTCAGCTCAAAGATGCAGTGTTTAGTCCTGCACCCAGGTGCACTCTGGGGCCTGCACCAAGACGGTCTTCAAGGTTATTTAGCAATAACAACAGTAGCTATTCCGTTAAAGAAAACAACAAATCACCAAGCAGAAAGTTTGTGGCACCCAAGAGTCCTTCCAGAAAAAACAAACAAAGAACTGCCAAGAACATTAAAGCTAACAATGTAGAAGCAAATGAAAGAAGCAAGAGTATAGAGACTGTTACTCCCACAATAACACCAAAGCCTTCAAACGGGGTGGCACTATTGAATGTGATGCGAGAGTTAGGTGAGGCTTACAAAGCTCTTGCTTTCTTAGAATGTAAGAAAGCTATTAAACTTTTCCATGAAACAACACCAAAGCAGTTTGTATCACCATGGGTGCAAACAATGATTGCCCGGTCACACTACGAGTTAGCTCAATATGAAGCAGCAGCAAAACTATTTGCAGATATTAGAAAACAGTACCCTAATCGCACAGAGGGCATGGATATTTACAGCACTTGCTTATGGCACCTGCAGAAGGAGGCACAACTCTCAGCATTAGCTCAGGAATTGGTAGAACTGAATAGAACTGATCCAATTGCTTGGCTAGCATCTGGCAACTGCTTTTCCCTACATAAGGAGCGTGAGACAGCTTTAAAATTCTTCAAGAGAGCTGTACAAATTGATCCTAATGCTGCATATGCACACGCACTATTGGGGCATGAATATGCTGTGGCAGAGGAGACTGACAAAGCCCTAGCTAGCTTTAGGGCTGCAGTAAGCATTGATCCCCGTAATTATGTTGCATGGTTTGGTATCGCGACTGTTTACGCGCGCCAAGAGCGTTGGAAAGCATCTGAGGTGCACATCCGTCGTGCTCTCACTATACATCCTCATTCCGGTGTATTAAGATGCCAACTTGGGCTGGCACAAGCTGCGTTGGGTAAAATGGATCGTGCTCTGGCGACATTGGAGCGAGCTGTTGCTTTAGATACGGAAAATCCTTTGTGTCGTTTCCACAGAGCTTCAGTACTACTTCGTGCTGGGAGGCCGCAGGATGCACTAGCTGACTTACATCATCTCAAAGATATTGCCCCGAGGGAATCATTAGTGTACTATTTGCTGGGAAAAGTTCATAATAAACTAGGTAATTCACACTTGGCCCTGATGCACTTTAGCTGGGCAACAGACTTAGATCCGAAAGGCACCGGGGGTCACATAAAAGAAGGTTTTGATCCTTCAAAGCAAGAAGATCCACCAGAAAGATCAACCTAAGTTGTAGGAAGCATTGTAACTGAAGATTGTACATATGCCTGCACACATCGGCAGTGCAGTTGTTGTTGACTGATCCTATGTATATATCACTCTTACTTGTCTGACTCCCGACATACACCAAATCTTCCAAATAATAGCTTTATGGAGTTTGATAGGTATGCAGTGGCATTTAGTCGCTGTAATAAAGGGTGTTATGTGGAAATGTTTATGTATAGAGTAAGATGTGGATATTCCTAATATTATCCTAGTTTATTGTAATAATATATCTTGTATAGAAAAGTAACTAGAGATGAAAGAATTAATTTTTGAAGAGATGCTGCTTGTAAGTTTGAAGACTCAGGGCCTTGATCTCAGTGGATGATTTTAAATCAATCAAAAAATTCGAGTATAGTTATATTTAATCATTGACGTGAAATAAATGTTTACATGGCTCCTATAACGCCCTATTAAATTCCTGGTGTTCTCGTATGAATGTTTAGTAGAACTATTTAGTGCATTATATGGTTTTCGTACAAACTTTATACTAAAGTTCTTAGTATTCAGGTGTTATAGTAAAATCAATCATTTCAAGGACCGCTGGCGGTATTTAGTTAACATCTGACAACGTATACTTCTTTTCTATACAAAAGTAAGATCCAACATGCATGTGGATGCTTTATTCTTGACATCAGCTTTGAATGTTAGTTGTTAAAAATGAAACTAGACAGATACAGTTTAATGTTTTATTATGTAACGTCATACACATAGTCAGGTTCTTAGTCGTTAGGTAATATTGAGAAATTACTTTTGTGTGTATTGTACATAAGATAACAAAATTAACTATACTATAGCACTGTTTGTCATTTCAAATCACCAATGAACTAGCTCTGTGGACATTTTAGACCACCTATAATTATGTATGAAACATATTGAATAAAACAGATGTATGTAATAAGATCGTGTTTTATTCATTCAAAAATTACAATCCTGATATTATTTATAGTCTTACCAACTAAATATAAATTCTTATTTTTAGCAGAAGGTATCTAGACCAAGTAGAAAATAGAGTTAACATCTTATTTTGTCAAGAAAAAACGATGTTATACTTAAAAAGAGAAAACTTTTAAATGCAAAAGTAGTGGTAAAGCATTTTCACATCGTGGGATTAGTTTAGTGCCCTTAGTAGTTGCATTCAATAGTCACAGAATAGATATTAGGGGCATTGTATTTGCATCCTCCTTGAACTATGACAAATACCTACTCATGTAGATAAGGAGATCAAGTGGGTGGACATTTCATTGTATGTAATATGATTATTCCATTATAATTGATTTTATAAAATAACTGGCGCTTTCCCGTCTATTCCTAGTTGGCACCGCCATTTCTACCACTGATGGCAATCAAGAAAAAATCCCAATAAGTATATTTACTGGCGTAGGTACGCCCACCACTAGTGATGGCGGATAGCTCGTATCAATTGATAATAACATTCCCAGTCGCACCCGACCGCAACGGCATTCCCAAAAGGAACTAAAAATAGCGGACAATACGAAAATGCTCTAATTGGAAATTATAAATTGTATATTTGTTGTTCTGTTATGATTATTTCATACCAGAAAAAAGGGCTCACACCGACAACCAAACACTAATACTATTTGAATGTATTTCACTGCCTCGTTGTAGGATATTTTAGTCCATACAGTCTGAAAGGTGCATTATGCAAATTTCTGCAGTATGGAGTCCAAAGCTTTTCTAACAGTAGGGTCGTTGAGCAGTTTGTTCTGTGGTGGCTGCGAAGTGGGCAGTAACGGAACGGGTGCAGGCGCAGGCGCAGGTGCCGGTTCTACTTTCTTGTCGTTCAAAATACTGAGGATTCGCTGTTGTAGCTCCGCTTGAGTTTTGTTGGTGACAGGTGCTGGATTCAAAGGTTCCCCAAGCTCGATCTTCACTTGCTGCTCTCGACGCTCCTAAGGAAAATTATGAAGGTAATGTTAGTAAAAGTATGGGTGAACAACCTGAAATAAATTATTTTTTAAATTTTTTAGTAAAATATTTTTATAAACTTAGATGGGGAAAACAGTGAAGATATTATAAATTTTTCCCATTTTGGAAAAAACGTTTTTATAACATCTACTCTATTATAATTATCCAAGCAAGAACATTAATAAGTATTAAGTACAAAAAAATTTAGAAAGTTATGCAGAAAAGTGAGTAAAAGTTTTTGCCAAACAAATATGCAGGAAAATTAGCAATAACTTTAATAAAATCATTTACAAAATGTAAGTAAGATTTTTTATAGTCTTTTATTTAATACTAGATACTTTAACCCATACAATTTTCTTTAAATGTTACTCCCAGAGCTACAAAAGGAGCTACAAAATTTCATTACCATCAACTACTTGAAATAAATAACAAGAGTGGCGCTAGTTTTCTGGCACTAGCAGTTGTTGCATAAAAAATCTTACACAACAGTTCTTAAATATAGTCAGTATAATTTTGTAGTCGTTTAAATAAAACTTGCCTTTATATATTCCATGACTTTATCATATTGTAGCACTGTGAGTGTCCGTCCGTCAGCTAGTTGTCCCAACAGTGCGTAAACTGCTTCGCGGCCGGACGGCCCTCCACGTTGTACCTCTTGGAAGTTACGCGATAACAGCTGTAGGGCGTCTTCTAGTGGCATGTTTCGATGCTCTGTAAGTTATTTTAGCGAGTGTTATTACTAGGCAAAACAGTATTATTTATTACTAGGCAAATCAGTATTATTTATTACTAGTCTAGTAATATTTTTACCAGTCTAGTGATCTTATTAGTAAGCTAGTAATCTGACTAGTCTAGTAATAGTTTTTCGTAAACTTATTTAATTTTCGTGCTATAATAGCAGTTTGTCGAGGGCGAAGCCCTATTTGTTGTCGTTATCGCTTGTTAAACCATCGCGAGTGTAAATTGCTACCTAATAACGCTTTCATGACTGTGTGAACACCGGCCGGCGTACGCACTTGACTGGTCAGGTAACCCAAACTAACTCCGCGGTAAGTGATCGAACCAAAGTTTAGTGGAAGGTACCGAAACTCCAGTCCAAATCCGCCACAGCGGATTTCCTGGTGAGTTGCAGTCTTCTACTTAGATCCTAAGAAATTCTGGTATTTGTTTACCCAATTTTTCATCGTCGCATACAGTCCACAAAAATCGAAGAATAAATGATAAAATAACAGCTTAATCAGACAATTATTAATAGTGAACTTACTACTAGTTCAGTGATATTATTTATAGTCTAGTGATCGCATTAGTAGTCTAGTAACCTTATTACTAATTTAGTGATCTTATTACTAATCTAGTAATCTTATTAGTAAGCTAGTAATCTGACTAGTCTAGTAATATTATTGCTAATAGTGATAGTCCAGTAATCTTATTACTAATCTAGTAAGTCCTCTATTACTAGTCTAGTAATTATGAAAAAATCCTCATCAGAGGCAGATGTGTAGTGACTGAATAGAGGTATTGAAATTTATTATAGCGGTCCTCTGGCGTAAGAATAGGTCTCATCTCTTCCCGCGTGTACCACAAGAGCTGGTTAAGAGAATGTCTAGGGAATGGACATTGGACAGCAGCATTCTGCTTGGTCTACATTAGAATCTGCGGGGGTGACCAAGACGCCTGCCAAGCGTGCTGATTGTGGGAAGATGCAGCACCAAAGCACAAGCCTATGTTCAGCAGTAGACGCAAGAAGGCTGATGATGGGTTTATCATCATCATCAACAGCCTGAAGAAGTCATCGACGACGTCGTGAAGAAACCTTAGCAGATGCAGCGTAGGCCAGCCCCCGTAGGCCAGCCCCCCACCCGGTGGACCGACAATCTGGTGAAAACCGATGGATGCAGGAGGCGTGCAGCCGCTCAAAGTGACTCTCAGTGGGTATGTTCAGCAGTGGACGTCTTCAAGCCGTTGATGATGATATCGGTCACTTTAGTCCTCCTGCGGAAAGGTGTAAAAAAAAAACCAAAATAAAAACCTTGGGGTAATCCATGCAGTATGGTTAGCGTGAGAGAACTGTGTTCCTGGTTCTGTGGCATGACTAGAATGGCGTATAGGCAGCCGCGAGAAGCAATGTTGCCGAGCACTTTGCCGATCGCCACGTCTTCCATCGGAAATAAGAGGTCGACGACGATTCCCAGCCTCTTCAGGCGACCTTCGATGTATTCAGCATACTCTCTGAAAAATAAAATAAACATAAGTACTTATCAAAGGTAAGACCACCCATTGTAACCTACTTACAAGTTGTTCCCTCTGTTGTTGTTTTGTTGTGTCAATAAAGAGTTCATCTATCTATTTATCTTTTCTATTCAAAATATTATAACAAAAACCTTTTTCTGTCGCGCAGCGCAGCGTATAAATGAAGAGATCCACCAGAGAACGAAAGTCATATCCAGTTGAAATGGCAATGGGCAGGCCACATCGCTCGTAGAACTGACAACCGATGGGGAAGGTTTTCGAGTGGCGACCATGAACCGGACGACGCGCGTAGGGCAGCCGCCCACCAGGTGGACCGACGATCTATTGAAAACCACGGGAGCCGTTGGATGCAGAAGACAAGCAGCCTCTCAAGGGGGCGCTTTTTGAGAAGGCCTTTGTTCAGCAGTGGACGTCTTTAGGCTGTTGATGATGATGACGATGATGATGATGATGATGATGATGATGATGATGATGATGATGATGATGATGATAATGATGATGATCTGGTGCTATACTGATTATAAAACTTACGTGAGCAGTTTGGAGACCACAATAATTTCGCAATCATTCCTCTCTGGCACAGGCAGAGCTCTCGGGTACTCAGGCTGAGCGAAGCGATCATACGCCTTCCTCTCCGGCCATTCACCTGCACGATATACCAATAATGCAGCTATGTTCATATTTCCATCTTTTTCAGCCTTAAATATTTAAATAATAAATAGGTCTAATTTTAAAGTTTGACAGTATTGGTTTATTGTTAATTAAATAATTCAGTTAATTAGTAATATCTAAAACATGCATAACTTAGAACTAAATTAAAAATAATTAAAAAAGAAGAAGATATTTACAACTAAAAACTAACCCCCGTATTCTAAAACGTTTCAGCAAAAATCCTTCACTTGACTTCTACTTAACTTTGAGGGAAACTCAAAATACATCGCGACGTACCTTGAGTTGACAGTTGCTTCGCTTCTCTCGTTTAAGAAAAATTGACGCAGAAATGTCAAGTTGATTATATATTGTCAACTAAAAATACCAAAATACAAAAATGAGGTTAATTCGAGGTTGAGTCGAGTGGAGTAATCTCGTGGTAACGACTTAGAATATGGAGGTAAGAGTAATCAAAAAGACCTTTGGTGGAGGGGAGACAGTATTTAAAATATGTACTAAAAATATATCCATCTCTTACATTGCCGTCTATTTGACAAGAACAGCAACAGGTTTAGGAGTTTTAGATCTGTCAACTAAAGCCTTTAAAATTGGACCCAATAGGTAAAAGAACTTAAACAAACTCCCATAGAAAAAAAAATAACTTCTAGACTTTCGTCACCATCATCATCAGCATTAACAGCCTGAGGATGTCCACTGCTAAGCATAGGCCTTCCCCAGGGAGCGCCACTTTGAGCGGCTGCTCGCCTTCTACATCCGTATCTGACTATCTCCTGTATCCATATACTTTAGATGTTAGTAAATTATATTAACTTGCTTCATGGCGTCTTGCTCCAATCCTATCCATTCCTGTTGAGAAAAATATAAATTTAATTCCTCAAACCGTGGAATAGTACATATTTAACTTTAATATTATATCATTATAAAATATTCTGCATTATGTTGCAGATTGCTTACACTAGCAGTGCGAAAGAGAACTTTTAAACTCACATTATTAATTGTATACGCTAATATAATATTTGATTGTAATGTTACTTATATGCTTAGTTAGTATCTACAACCAGACTCATAATATAAATGCAAAAGTTTGTGTGTTTGAGCTAGTGTTCCTATTTGATGCTGAAACAGCTGAGCGAATTGAACGAAATTGTGAATTTTTCAGCTATTTAATTACTAGCAGAACCTCACACAAAACATTTGGCGGCAATAGCCCTAAATATTAGTGTGTTTCACCATGCTTTAAACAGAGTCTAGCAAAGACGCATTTCCATAAGCGTTAACAAATGCCAAACAATAGATATCAAAATTTATGAGAATAACATTAGCTATGACATTACACGTGGAAAGGTTTTCTGCAGGTACATACCCACGTTTGACGTTAAGACTAATAGTATAGGATCATTACTGGACCCCAGGTTTGCTTGAAAAAAGGGTTACCTCTCGGTCCGACAGGTGACCGGTCTCTAAAACCCGGCGCCCCTCTGCCTCGGGCGCCCCTTCCCCTCCCTCCCCTCGGCTGGCCGCGACCCCCGCGGGGGCCTCCCCTCTCACGAGTGTTCGGGGGTTCAATCCAACCTTCGTATTCTTCATCTCTGTAGCCTGAGAAAAATAATATAGGATATAGGACATGTGACTCTCCACACAAACATTTCCCTATTTCTTTTCATTTTCTACCTGGGTCATACTCACCCCCGGTTTGTCGTATGTTTGTTAAAGTTACCCCTGGTTTCTGGTATGTTTGTTAAAGTTGACTCTTGTCAACTTTGATTACTGAATGCTCATTGGTTGCCTGTCCGTCATCAGCTTTTTTCAACCAATCAGCGTTCAGTATTTCAAAATTGACAAGAGTTTAACTGCAACAAATGTACCAGAAACCGGGGGTTAAATTCATGACAACTTAAAAATAATGAAACCTCATTGATTGAAGACAGCTGATGATCAACAAGCAGCCAATAAGCATTCCGTATTTTTAAGTTGATATGAGTTTAACATTAACAAAGTTATTATTAAACCGGGGGTTCGCCTTCAGTCTAACCAAAAGAAAATGTCTTACCCATGTCGCCGATGTAGTTCCCAAACTTGTCATATTGGTCATCAGCATCCTCAACCGGAATATTGTCGGTAAGAGCAACAGCAGGTGGAATATCATTTTTTATTTGAATTGGTTCATTTCTGCGAACATAAAAATACTACAATTAAAAATAATCAGCCAAATGCTAGTCAGACTCACGTATGAATGGTTCCGCACCGTTATGTATAAAAACGAACAATAAATAAAGTTTTTTGTATGGGAGCCCCCTTGAATATTTAATTTATTCTGATTTTTTTAGTATTTGTTGTCATAGCTGCAACAGAAATAGATACATCATCTTTGAAAATTTAACTGTCTAGCTATCATGGCTCATGAGATACAGCCTGGTGACAGACAAACACTAAACCACGAAAGCTTACTTTAGGCAAGCACCCCCTCTCTTCTGGTGCTGCTCAATACATATAAGAATTCTATCTGAGTTCTGAACCTTGCTTGATGTGTTATAAGTGTTCAAAAATAAGAATATATTACTGCTATGTTTACCTTGTTGTATTCATTTGAGCTGTTCGGACATTAATATTTTTCCCCTGGATACTGGCCCCATTTGACTTGTTGATAGCAGTCTGAGCACTGGCCTCTTCTTCAAATTGCACAAACCCAAAGTTTTTATTGACAATGATTCCAGTGATTGTGCCATATTCTTTGAAATGGTCAAACAAATCTACATCGGTGACTTTATCACTTATGTTCCCCACATATATACGCAGGTGGGACGTAGACTTATCTTTCATCGCATGCCTATCAAGGGGAAGGTTTTCTGCAATCAAATTATACAAAACATAAAGAATTTGTATATTGGTTATGAACTTAGAATTTATGCCTAACAAAAATGTTATTAGGTATAAAGTTTAAACCCATTCAATCTATACATACTTACTACATAAATACAACTCAAATGCAGGACTATAGAATTTATGCCTAACAAAAATGTTATTAGGTATAAAGTTTAAACCCATTCAATCTATACATACTTACTACATAAATACAACTCAAATGCAGGACTATTCATTCGCTTAAAAATGCCGCAATAAAATATTTGGGTCTAAACAATGAGTATTACACGAGACGATATATTTTGCGTACTTACCAACCATAGTGGCGTTATGTTATTTGTGAATTCTAAACAATAGAATAATGGATCAATCAATGGAAGATATCTTCAAATACACAATTTATGTACAGCACAGCATCAATATTAATATCGAAAAATTGGCCGCGCTCGTCGTTGTTTGTCCCACAGATTAGGTGGTAGCATAGAGAAGAGAGAAGAGAACTTTGCTATATGGTAGCACCACAGACATCTAATACTATGGTAGCACAGAGTAAATTGGTTGGTACAGGTGGTAGTGAATTTCACAGATTAGGTAGAGACAATGATAATATACACAGAGTACATATAATGGCCGTATTCCGAGACACGGTAAAATCGATAATATCGATATTATCGCGCAAAATCACGTACCTGTTAAAGAAGCCGAATTTAATAGAAACAGCGAAATAAAATAATACGAAAATATATTTTTTTTTACATTTTGGCTCCACACATAGTGTATTTAGCCAGTGTCAAGTATTATATTTTCATCGTGTTATAAAATATTTCACACAAAGTCATGTCCTAGTCACAGTCCAGTCTAAGTCAGGTAGTCATAGTCCAGTCTAAGTCATGCTCCAGCAAAGTGGTGGCAACTTTACTAGAAGCTTCTATGGAGTTTTGGAAGCAACACGAAAAATCACGTTTCACCACATTATATCACTTGCCCTCACTCATGCTCGTAATTCAGCACTTAATGCGTAAAATGCCACTAATTTTAAACATTAACACTGAAAAAAGCAAAAGTTATGAAAAATAATACAATGCAACGACGTAAACTTTTTCGCGTTCCCGCCAAAAAAACCAAACCGAAAATATATTCAATAGTTTTTCTCAGCATGACATACTTGACATACTTTGTTAGACATCACAAAATAATAGACAAAGCTAAACGTAGTTTCACTAAAGAGTCCAAACTCTAACATCTTCTCTCTTTGTCTACTTTATCCTGTGGCTATCATTTTCATACCAATTTTATCACAAAGCACTGCCTTTCGTGGCTTAAACAGAGGTTTTGTAAGCATATCTGCCAACTGAAACTCCGTTGGCACTTTCTTGACTTGAAGGCTTTCGTCAGCTACACATTCTCTGATAAAGAAGTGTCTGATTCTGATATGCTTCGTTCTCTGATGCAATTCATATGCAGGATTATGTGCTAATTTGATTGCAGACTCATTATCAATGTACAGTACGGGTGTATTGTGCCGTGAAGACTTTTTATGCTTTGTAACAGCCTGTTTAACCAAATTATTTCTCTTGCCGTCTCACTCGCTGCAACTATTTCGGCCTCGGTACTCGAAATAGCAACTGATGCCTGTCTATGGCTTCTCCATGAGACTGCTCCTGCGGCATATAAGCATACCATGCCCGTCGTTGACCAGCTAGTCTCGATATCTCCACCATGATCGGCGTCACTATAGCACTTCAACTCATGGCGGCAATTTCCTCCATATTGTAAGCCTCAGTCTTTCGTGCCCTGTAAATAGCGCAGTATACGCTTTACTTTCACAATATCTGCTGCTGTAGGATTTTTCAGATGTCTCGAAACAACACTTATAGCGTAGGCAATATCTGGCCTGGTTCCCACCATAAGGTATGCTAATGCTCCTACTGCTTGTCTGTAGGAAACTTAAACTCCGTATCTACAGCTGATACATCTTCTCTTAATCCTGCAGTATTATTATCTTTTACGATAGGTGTTCCCACTGGTTTACAGTCCGGCATGTGATATCTTTCTAGTATTTTCTTTGTGTAGGCAGCTTGAGTCACATTTATATGACCAGTATCGCTTCTCTCTATCTCTAAACCCAAAAAGTAAGATGCCGGTTTCGTCTTTATGGGTCGAAGCAAGAAGACCATCGTCCACATACAAAGCCAATATAAATTTCTTATCCCCTCTCTGCCTGACAAAAATGCAAGGATCTGCTTCACTTTTTTCAAATTCTGTCTGTTCTAGGAACTCAGTTACGCAGTTGTTCCAGCAACGTGGCGCTTGTTTTAAACCATAAAGGCTTCTTTTCAGCTTACAAACTTCGCCCGTTAGCACATCACTATACCCGTCTGACAGTTTCATATATATCTCCTCCTTCAAATTGCCATATAAAAATGCTGTAGAGACATCAAACTGTGTTAAACTCATGTTGTCTCTGACAGCGATGCTAAGTATTAGCCTTATTGAGCTCATCTTGGCTACTGGGTTAAAAGTTTCATAAAAATCTACGCCTTTTTTCTGCGAGTAGCCCTTTATAACAAGTCTCGCCTTGTATATCACTTTTAACTGTTAATTAGGAGAAGCCACTGACTCCTGAAACACAGTGAATACTAGTTCAGGAGTCTATGGATTCATTACATAAATTGCTGTAACCATATTTGTGTCAATGAATAAATTTGTATTTGTATTTGTATTTTGTATCGCTCGACAGTACCGTCAGGATTTAACTTAACTTTATAGACCCATTTATATGGGATGGCTTTCTTGTCCTTCGGTAAAGGTACCAACTCCCATGTCTCATTTTCTTTCAGTGAGTTCATCTCAATATCCATAGCTCTGTTCCACTTATCACTGTCTTTACTGTGAATAGCTTGACGGTATGTTTGAGGTTCACTAATTTCGTTGATATCATCTACTGCACTCATAACGAATTCATTAAACTTGTCTGGAGGCTTGAGTGTCGACCTGTCTCTGAGCGTCATCCTACCTTCATCTTCGATTTCTCGAATGGGTAAAGCTTCTTCACTCTCAGGTTCTGCTCCAGTTATTCCTTCATTGGAATGAACAGATTCATAATCGCTTAAGTCAGGATCTACAATTATCTCTCTGTCTGCTGATGATTCCTCAATCACCTCTCTAATGGAAGATGTCTCATTGGTATCGTCTCTGTCCGAAGAAGGTTCACTGTGTGAAGATGGTTCTTGTGTGTGTGATGACAACGATGCTTCTGTCTCATCTGATAATCGTGTGGAATCTGTTTCCATAGAGAATAACCGCCCTGTATAGTAGATTTTTATTTCTCTAATCGCAGCGACGCTAACCCGTCCGTGATAGGGGGCTGCGTACTACGTACCCCCTATTCCGATTCACGCTGTAATCGTTGATTATTCAGCGTTCCGATTCAGATATTGCGCTCACGACTTTGAGCGCTGTCAATGACTCTGAACAACCAATCACGGACGGCGATATCGCAAGATGGCGTCGGTCATGACGTTTACAAGAGATTAGTGGTGGGCTGTAGCGGCTTTCTTGGTTAGCGAAACGAAACTATCTATCGAATATCAGTAGCGGTTTTTGAAACGCGCTATTACAGTAACGACCGATAGCGGGTTTGAACATAACGTGCTTTAGGCTATTAATACGAGTAGATACCGCCTTGAAAGATGCGTTCGCATAAAACAATAAACGTTGTAACTCGCTATGGTGGATTAAATAAAACAAAAATAAATAAACACGGTGATGATTATAAAAAAGATTCACATAATTATTATTTATTTAATTTTTATTTTGACGCAAACGCTTTACAATAGTTAATTATTTGAAATTACGTTTATGATTGAAATACCTAGACCTATTAAATTTTATAATATGGTGGATACTCAATCATCAAATAACATTATTTATTTATTTATGTAGGTCCTTATATTTAAAATATTCGTGAACACTTGTCCATAAATAAAAAAACCTTAAAGAAACACTAAATTCAGGCAATAGACCCATCAAAATGGTTTTTTTTTACTATGTAAGTAAGTACTTATAATTAAAATGAATAGGCGATTTGGAAACTTGGGACAAGTTCGCGTCGTGCCTATAAACTGTATCGCACTCACATAATCTTCAAGAAATATTATAATCAAATTCCCATAGAACACATAGTTTCCTAATAAAACAAAATTCAGAAAAAAACTCATCTATGGGCTTATATTATATATCATATAGGTACTTCAATAGTACGGGACAAATTCAAGTGGCAGAATTAACGTTTTCTGTGTATATATCGAGATTGACAAAATTTACAACGATTGATAATATTAAGGAACATATATCAGAGATGGGCCAGGAATGCAGCGATGTACAGTTATTAAAACAGCAAAATGAGACTGATTTTAGTTCTTTTAGAGTAGTCGTACCTAAGAGTAAGCTGAGTGTGTTCCTGAGCAATGACTTTTGGCCGGAGGGTGTAAAATACCGGATGTTTCGGGAATACACACCGAGCCGTAATGGCCGTACCTTACAAAACTAATATGGACTGTTACAACCATTCAAATACTTCCATAATATATTTTAATTGTAGATCAATTAAAAGAAGTGTTCAGCACATTCGAGAGTTATGTAAAATAGCGGATATTATAGCACTTCAAGAAATCTGGCTATGGCCTCACGAGCTTGATTTCGTGCATGAAATCGACAGTGATTTTGAGAGTTTTGCAAAATCATCAATGGACACCTCAGCGGGCATAGTCAGGGGGCGGCCCTATGGAGGAGTGGCGCTGCTATGGAGGAGGTCAAAGTTCAGTCAAATCACTATCGTGGAGTGTAGTAGTGACAGGCTTGCTGCCATTCAGGTATCCATGGGTATGAAGTCTTTCTTGGTGTGTAGTGTGTATATGCCGGTAGATAATAGTGATAATCTCCCCGAGTTTACCAACTGTCTGGCTAACCTATGCTCTATTGTTGAAGAGTCTGAAGTGCAAGTGGCGTACATGGTAGGGGACTTTAATGCCCACCCAGGTACTAATTTCGGAACTGAACTTCAAAACTTCTGTGAGGAACAATCGTGGGAATGCGCAGACATTATTAAGCTAGGTCAGAATAGTAACACACACACCTATGTAAGTGAAGCGCACGGGTCTTGCCGGTGGTTAGACCATTGCGTAACTACGCAGGCAGCTTTGAATACTGTACGTTGTGTCAAAGTTATGTATGACGTGGCCTGGTCGGATCATTTTCCGTCTCTGTATTAATTGTGACATTGATGAAATAAGTAGTAGTATAAGTATTGACTGTGATAAACAACTTTTACGAGGTATCCTATGGGGTAACCGAAATTCTAGTCAGATCAATAAGTACTATGAATACTGCAATAAAAATTTATTAAATATTAAAACTAAAATTGAATGTCTTGACTGTGATAATAATAACGTGTGTGTCCGAATTAATGAACATTTAAAATTGATTAATAAGTCGTATGTTTATATTGTGAATGTCCTACAAAATGCAGCTAGGTTAAGTACTTCTAGTTTGCGTTCTGGTGGTAATCGTAAAAAACAAATGTCTGGATGGAATTATCATGTTAAAAGTAGCCATGAAAATGCCAGAGTTGATTTTAAATGTTGGGTTCTTGCTGGTCTCCCGTCTACCGGCCGATTGTATGACAAAATGTGTTCATCACGTCGTATTTTTAAAAATAAGTTAAAATGGTGCCAAGCTAATGAAGAAAATATTAAGCTGGATATATTAGCAACCCATAGACGAAATAATTTTTTTATTAAATTTTGGAATTCGAAAGTAAATCAAAAAAAGGCTTTGCCTGTGACTGTAAACGGCTTGCAGAACCCTAAAAGTATTGCGGATTTATTTTCAAATAGGTTTAGGGTAAAACCTGAGCCTCGTCAGGAGAGTCATGTAAGCAACACTTCCCAGGCAAACTGTGTCTCAAAGTTAAGTCGTGTGACATTTACTACGAATGATGTTGTCAAGGCGGTCCGTAATATGAAGCGTGGTAAGTCTCCAGGGCATGACGGTTTGAGTCTTGAACATATTTTTTGTGCTGGGGATATTATCTTTAGTAAATTATGTGATCTATTTCATTCATGTCTTAGGTACTCATACCTACCGGATGAGCTCATGAAAACAGTTGTCGTGCCAATTATTAAAAACAAAACTGGCAACCTGAGTAGTGCAGCCAATTATCGACCTATTTCCCTGGGAACTGTAATAGGAAAGATATTTGAACAGCTTTTGCAGCCCTTACTGGTAAACAACATAAGTATATAGATGATGCTCAGTTTGGTTTCCGTACCGGACTGTCAACAGACTCTGCTATATTTAGTTTAAAGCATACAGTCAACTATTACTTAATACGGGATACCTCGGTGTATGCGTGTTTCCTGGACTTGAGTCGGGCTTTTGATCTGGTGAATTATAATATTCTCTGGAACAAACTGTCCCAGACTCAGGTCCCAGCAGAAGTAGTAAACGTGTTTAGGTATTGGTACGGAAACCAAACAAATGCAGTAAGGTGGGGTGACACGCCATCCAGTGAATATAGGCTGGACTGCGGGGTGCGCCAAGGAGGGCTAACTTCCCCGGACCTTTTTAATGTTTATGTAAACGGCCTGATTCAGGAGTTGAGAGGCACCAGGATTGGATGCCACGTCGGTAATGTTTGTGTGAACAACCTTAGTTATGCTGATGACATGGTGCTTCTCAGCCCCTCAATCAATGGACTAAGGCAACTTTTAGCTATATGTGAACGGTATGCTAAGCTGCATGGACTCAAGTACAACACTGAGAAAACAGAGATGCTTGTATTTCGTGCAGGGAAGGGTCTGGAGAGAGTGCCTGATGTGTTTCTGCTGGGTTCACCAGTAAGGGTTGTGAAGCAGTTCAAGTATCTTGGACATATCATGTCCGAGGATATGTCGGATGACAAGGACATAGAGCGAGAGAGAAGGAGCTTGTCCATCCGTTGCAACATGCTCGCGCGCAGATTTAACAGATGTACACATGACGTCAAAGTTACCTTGTTCAAGGCATTCTGTATAAGTTTATATACATGCCAGCTTTGGACAAGGTACACCAGAAAAGCCTACAGTACCATAAGGGTGCAATATAATGACGCATTTCGCATCCTTATGAAGAAGCCACGTTTCTGCAGCGCGTCGGGCATGTTCGCGGATGCACGGGTTCCTGACTTCTTTGCCATTGTTAGATCCCGTATTGCATCCTTTTGGAATGCAATACGAGGATCGGACAATGGGATTTGCGGTGCCTTTCTGAGGACTTGTACTGTCCTATCTACAGGTTTTGGCTTTCCGTACACCGGAGCGCCAACAGAAAATGACTTGTTTGTTTATAACAATCATACTTGTAATTAATTGTTAGATTTTTGTTTTTGCTGTATTTTTTTGTGTTTTTATGGGTTTTTTATGCCTGCAATAAAAACATTTATTATTATTATTATTATTATTATTATTATTATTCATTCATTTATTTGACTTTCTTAAGTTTTTGTTTTTTTATAATACTTATATAAAAATACATTACAAAAATACTATAAAAAAACCGAAACCTAGAGTGCCGCTGGCAGCGGGGCAGGGCCCAAGCTACCGGTGGTCAGGGCTGCAGAGTGAGGAACCTCCTGACAATACGTGCCGTGTCAAGGAGTACCGCCTTCTGAATCTGACCCTTGATCCAGCCGTCTAGCGCGAGCCTCTCGAGGTGTTGGTCGAGGCTCTTCGCTATAAGACCGTTCGCTGAAACGACTATCGGGACAATGCTTGTTGAGTCAACATTCCACATGGCGGTAACCTCGTGAGCCAAGTCAAGGTACTTGCTGAGTTTGTCCTTCTCAGCCTTCACGAGGTTCTCGTCATGCGGAATGGTGACGTCAACGAGCACTGCCCGGCGTTGGGACCGGTCTACCAGCACGATATCAGGCTTATTGGCTACAATAGTCCTGTCCGTGATGATAGAGCGGTCCCAATAGAGCAACGCACGGCCATTTTCAAGAACCGGCCCCGGTGTGTACTTGTAGTACGGCACCTCAGACTCGACAAGGCCGTATTGAAGGGCAAGTTGCTGATGAATGATCCTGGCCACTAGGTTGTGTCTGTGCAAGTACTCTCCGTTAGCAAGATGAGAACAACCGGAAATAATATGTCGGAGAGATTCTCCGGGACGGCGGCATGCCCGACAGATGTCGACCGTACCGTCCTTCATGATATATTTCCGGTAGTTATTCGTCTTGATAACTTCGTCCGCAATTGCACAGACAAAACCCTCGGTTTCCCCAAAGAGGTCGCCGAATCGCAGCCAGTTCACCGACGCATGCAGGTCCACATCGGGCCCCGTCAGGGCCCGATAGAACCGCCCGTGCAGCTCCTTGCCTTTCCATACGTCCCTACGGTCTTCGGTACTAAGTACCACCGGTTTACGCCAGTTCTCTTTTGCCAAGGAGAGCGGCGTGAGGCCCTTGTCAACTGCCATCACATCGCGATGCATCCCGCACTCGTTGTTGAGGAAATACTCCCGGAGACTGCACACTTCACGGTTATGGAGGGTTTTGGCGTTTAAAAAGCCTCGACCTCCCCATTTCCGCGGAATGTACAGTCTCATAACAGACGAGCGCGGGTGCAGCATACGATGCGATGTAAGCAGTTGACGGACCTTTCTATCCAGGGCGTCCAGCTCAGTCTGAGTCCATCTCAGTATGCCAAAGGAGTACATCAATAAGGGCATCACCCAGCCGTTGAAGGCGCGCACCTTGTTGCCACCCGACAAAAGACTGTTGAGTACTTTTGTCAGACGGCAGAAGAAGCGCTCCTTCACCGTCCGCTTAACGTCCCCTACTGAAACACCCAACGACTCTGACATACCAAGATACCTGTAGGTTTCGGATTCGGAGAGGGACCTGAGAGTCATTGTCTCGGAAAATTGCAAATTCGTGGAATTTACAACTTTCCCTACCCGTACATGCATAACCGCACACTTATCCACACCGAACTCCATCTTGATAGAGTTGCTAAAATTCTCTGTGATTTTTAACAACTCTATCAATTGTGGACGTTGCGGTGAGAACAGCTTGAGGTCATCCATGTACAGTAGATGAGATATGATCTCACCCCCTCTCCGAAGCCGACAGCCTAGCTTTGAATCTCCCAGCAAGGTACTGAGAGGATTCAACGCCAAGCAAAACCACAAGGGGCTCAGACTGTCACCCTGGAATATGCCTCGCTCAATCCTTATTAAGTCCTGCGGACCAGAGACGCTGTCCCCCCTACCTGGTTGACGAAGGACCGTGGTCCACTTCCACCCCGGTCACTTGGACACCTGACCTTGAACAATGCTTTAAGGCATGCAAAGACAGCTTGTCTTCTGCTGCTCTTCTGGCTCACCCACTGCCAAATGCTGAGTTAGGGCTTTTCACCGACGCTTCCAGCTCTCATGTCGGTGCCTGCCTTCAGCAGAAGGTCGGGGATGCTTGGGAACCTTTGGGATTCTTCAGCAAGAAGCTAAACTCCCGACAGTCCCAATCACCAGCCTACTACAGAGAGCTCCTCGCGATATACGAGAGTGTACAGCACTATCGGCACTTCCTGGCTGCGCAGCATGTCAGGATTTACACGGACCACAAACCATTGGTTTACGCGTTCGCACAGCGTCGCGAAAGGCTCCCGCCGGTCCAGCTAAATCAGCTCTCGTTTATCTCGCAGTTCACCACGGACATTGTTCATGTGAAAGGGGTAGACAACACGGTAGCGGACGCCATGTCCCGCATCGAAGCTATTAGTTTCGATGCTGACCATTCTGCCCTCGCTTCCTGCCAGAACTACGACGACGAATTGAAGAAGTATCGTGACGATACAAATTCTTCTCTTAAATTAGAGAACGTCGTTGTCCCTGGCACCAACACAACTCTGGTCTGCGACATGTTCACTGGACGACCGCGACCATTTGTCCCGGAGCCTATGCGGAAGAAGATCTTTGCCCAATTGCATAACCTTAGCCATCCTGGCGCCAGAGCAACCATCCGGCTTGTCTCTGACCGCTTTGTATGGCCCGGTGTTGCCAAAGATTGTCGCCATTGGTGCCAATCTTGCCTAGCTTGCCAGCGAAGCAAAGTGACTCGGCATACCCAAGCTCCGCCCGGACATATCTCCAGCCCTTCATCTCGGCTCAAGCATGTCCACATCGACATCATTGGACCTCTGCCATCTTGTTCTGGTTTCCAATATTGCCTCACTGCTATTGACCGCTATACTCGGTGGCCCGAAGCGTGGCCTATGAGTGGTATTACCGCAGAAGAGGTAGCGAGGACCTTTGTAGCCGGCTGGATTTCCCGATTCGGAGTCCCTGCTGTCATCACTACTGACCAGGGACGACAATTCGAATCCGACCTTTTTAGACGCCTTACTGACATGTGCGGTGCGAAACGTATCCGCACTACCAGTTACCACCCTTGCGCCAATGGGCTCGTTGAGCGCATGCATAGGCAACTGAAGGCCTCTCTGATGTGTCACGATAATTCGTGGCTGAGCGCATTACCTCTGGTCTTGCTTGGGATGCGCTCCGCATTTAAAGAAGACTTGCAAGCGACAGTTGCGGAACTACTCTATGGAGAAACGTTAACGCTTCCAGGGGAACTACTGGTACCTCCAGGACCTACCGGCTATGACGATCCGTCGGACTTCGTTGTCAAATTAAGACACCAAATGTCCAGGTTGCGACCCACTCCGGCTTCTCAACATGCCAAGCCTTCTCCTTTCGTCTTTAAGGACCTTGCCACTACGTCTCACGTCATGCTGAGAGACGACACTGTTCGGCGTTCTCTGCAGCCTCCCTACTCCGGCCCTCATAGAGTCATCTCTAGAGCTGAGGACGGAAAGACATTGTCTATAGAGGTTAAAGGCAAGCAGATAACGGTTAGTGTCGATAGACTCAAACCAGCCTTCGTCGAGCATTCAGGCCCCTCCATTCCTCCTGCTCCGGCACCTACGCAACATGCGTCTGTGCCTCAAACAGTGCAGCCGGGTCCTGCCCAAGTCTTTCCTTCTCAATCCGTGCCTTCTGCACCTCCGCCAGTCGCTCCCTCTTCGCACACACCGCAGTATACCACCCGGTCAGGTCGCAGAGTCCATTTTGCTAAACCTTTTGACCTCTAATTTCTTTCCTTTCTCTACGGATTCTCCTTCTCCGTAGGGGGTGGTGTGGCGTTCGGAACGCACCTCTACTGTGTTTCTGAACGCACGACTTTGACATTGATAAATGACAGATCGGTTCGCGCGCCAATTCGGCGGTTACGAGAAGAACTTTTCACAACAGAGAACTTCTCAGCTTTTGCTACGGCAACCAAGTGATTATGTTATCTGACTGCTGTAATTAATTAGTGTAGCTCTAGCCTAACTACTTACCACCTTGACTGTGAACCTACTATTTGTGTTGTGCAACGAGTGCGGACATTATATACTTATACACTAAACAGTGATTTTATTGAAAGAGATCCGCACCCTGCAACCGACTAGGAATCAAGTTCGACAGGACAGACAACCGGGACTGCCACAGGCACCCGCAGGTTTTTTGTTCAGGTTTACTGATTTACTATTCCCCCCAATAGAGAGAACTTCTCTTTTTTTCAAACATTATAATAGGCTTGCCATTATATAGTAATAAAAATTGACATTGTGCACTTTGTGCGATTCTATTCTGACTGACAGAGACTGTAGAGTTTGTCTATCTATCTATCTATCGAAAGAAAGAAAAGTATCGAGTACTTACTCGTATTTAGACACTACTAAGTATCGGACAAGTAAATTACATACTCTGGTATCGGAGCATCCCTAAGGTTGCATTGATTAATAATAAAATAAATCAACGTTTAGCAATTTCTTTGTGTTAGTTTTAATATTTGTGCAGTGTTGTATTATATTACCTACACGTGAAAATTAGAATAAAAAGATTACCTAGGACACACTGTTACTTTTGTGAAATATCGACAAAAACATCCACCAATGGAAAAAAATCCAAAATTGTTTCTGATAAAAATGATTACCTTGGGGTTTAATAAGTCTGCCCAAACCAAGCGAGAGTAGTCTTGCCGGCAGTGGAAGAATGGAACATCAAATTACACCATGGTGATGATCTAATGTTGCAGTTAATGGTTGGAAAGCTGGTGATGATACTTAAGTATGTAAGTACAAACGTAAATATCAGTTGATCACGGTCTACTAGTATCTAGGTAATAGTTGTTGGTCAAACTAAATAAATAAATATATAAATGCTTTTTATTTTCCTTGCAAAAAGGTTTACAAAAGTATTAGGTTCTTAGATACTAATCACAATAATTTATGACAATATTTACCACATTATTGCAAACCTGCATTGCAGGGACTGGTGTCTTATGTAGGCATAAATAGCCTGTATCACCTGGCCTCACCTCCATAGATCCACCTTGTAATAATTATTATTATAACGATAATTTTCTACCCTAGAACTTACTTACCTCCTCTAGGTCATAAAAATATAGTTTTACCTTTTACATTGCATTATCAACTACCAAGGAAACAATTTCACAACTGCAGGGCGTCACTAGAAGAAAATGAGTAATCTACTTGTTTTGGTTTTCCAGGTCCGGACATCCTACTGTGGTCAACCGTAGAAAGTTCCTTATAGCAAAACACCTACACATAACACATGCCTACTTGAAGAGCCATATTTTTGTCTACTTATTTACCGCCATCACTACATCTCTTAGAATCTTTCATTTTTCCGAGCATTTCGAAGAAATAAAAGATGGGTGGACTAATCGCTATACCTATTAATGGAATCCAGATTTGATGAAGGGGGTTTAGGAAATCCTGTATTGTCTCTCTCTCATTATAACTCCTGATATGCAAAATACTATTGTGTTTTAGTTTTAAACAATTACAAATAAATATATAGATATTACAGGTGATGCATTTTTATTAAAATATGTAACTGGAAATAAAGATGTATTTCTGTTGCTGCTGTAACAACAAATACTTAAAAAACAGAATACAATAAATATTTAAGGGGGCTCCCATACAACAATTAATGTGATTTTTTTGCTTGTTTTCATAGATAATGGTATGGAGCCCATCGTGCCCGAGTCCAACTCGCA
The DNA here is from genome assembly GCA_963580505.1 of Ennomos erosarius. Classification (NCBI taxonomy): domain Eukaryota; kingdom Metazoa; phylum Arthropoda; class Insecta; order Lepidoptera; family Geometridae; genus Ennomos; species Ennomos erosarius. The sequence goes on from OY756988.1 coordinate 9,849,904, forward strand.
CTTTGCTAGTTATTTTTAAGATTCCGTACCCAAAGGGTAAAGCGAACCATATTACTAAGGCTCTGCTGTATGTCCGTCTGTCCACAGGCTGTATCTCAAGAACCGTTGATAGTTAGGTTAGAAAGCTGAAATTTTCACGTATGATGATTTCTGTTTCCGCTATACCTAACAACAAATACCAAAAATCAGTATAAAAGTTGTTGTTTAAAGGGGCTCCCATACAACAACAGCACACACTGCATACAGCTCGTTTTTAAATATAATGGTATGGAACCCTTCGTGCGTGAGTCCGACTCGCACTTAGCTGGTTATTATTTTATGTTAACTTGTTAACCAATGACGTGCGAGCTAGTCATTCGGCTGGTGTTAAGCGTCACGGCCGCCCGGCATAACAGATTGCAGGGTCACTCGGAACGATGTAGGTAGTTCCTTGAGGTAGATAGTTCTAATAGTGGTAGAAGCTTATTTATCGACGAAGCATTGAAAAGTTATCGGACATGAATCTTTCAAAAGCTGTAAGAATTTATTATCATACGTAAACTCGCATTTCAATTTTGTATATTAAGCCAACGAACCAAAATCAGCTACCAGAAACCAACTTTACTTGAATTGCTGAAATTGACAGCTAAGCGAGACAGTTTTGGTTCCAATAAGAGGTCACGGTACGGATTGAATGAACGGAACACGCTTTGGGACGATGTTTAAGTTGTCAGCGTCTAAAGATGGCGGCTACCTAACATCGATCGCTTAAGCGACCTCACGGTACGATTTTAACAATCAATCCAATATAGGCTCTATTTTGAATCGCGTTAAGAGCTCACAGTACGGCCCCTGATCGCCCGCCCTGAGACCCTCAGGGAAAAGGTGGCTCAGTTCCCCCGCTAACAAACACAGAGTCCCCTAATACCTTGCTGATGATGGTGACTGTGTGTATGGCTGCTTGTTTCTGTATGATGTTAGTGTTGATGTGTGAGTCTAGTTTGTCGCAATATCTGTGTAGGCTTTTAGCAATCACTCCAGTGGCTCCAATTACTATTGGGATTACTTCTGTTGGTGTTTTCCAGAGTCTAGTTATTTCTGTTCTTAACGCATGGTACTTACTAAGTTTTTCTATTTCTTTTGCTCCTATGTTGTAGTCCGATGGTACTGTTACATCTATTAAATATGTTTTGTTTTCTAGTTTATTTGTGTATACGATGTCAGGTCTATTGTGAACTATTGTAACGTCTGTTTGTATCGGTATCTCCCACATTATCTTGGCACTCTCATACTCCTTAACCTGAGGCTGCGTTAGGTGTTCTTGCCACCACAGATCAGAGACTTGGAAGTTGTGCTTTTTGGCTAGGGTCCAGAATACGTATTGTACAATATTGTTATGTCGTTTAGTGTAGTAAGTGCCAGCCAGCTTTTCACATCCCGAGATAATATGCTGAGTTGTCTCGTCCTTTACTAAGCATAGCCGACATTTACCGTCTACTGTTTTTTTCAATATGTCCCTTTCGTGCTGTCTAGTAACTACTGCTTGGTCTTGAATTGCAAATATAGATGATTCTAATGATGGAGATACCGGTTGTTTCTTAAGCCAGCGGAACGATTGAGCCCTATCTATGTTATCTTTATCTAATACTGCTTTATAAAATTGACCGTGAAGCGGTTTGTTTCTTACTTTTTCTATTCTTGTTTTTACTACTGCATGTTTCAATTCTTTGTCTGTGTACTTTTCATTTTGGTTTAGTCCTATCTCTGTTAAATTTGTCCGAGTGTCCTTAAATATAGAGTATTTATCTTTACCGTTATCATGTTCTACTATTGCTTTAAGTATGTGATCTTTTTCTGTTGCCAAGTAAGCTTTGTATTTAATTATTTGTGTTTTATATAGCGTTTCTAAGTTAGATAGGCCTCTGCCTCCTTCATCTATTGGTAAATATAGTCTTTCTATGTCAGCTTTCTGTTGGTGTGCTTTGTTCATTGCTAAAAGTTTCCTAGTCCTAATATCTATTTTCTTCAAGTCTGTCGTTTTGTAGTTTATTATTCCAAATGTATATAAGAGAACCGGTACGGCGTAGATGTTAATCGCCTTCAGAAGGTTTCGTGCGTGTAATTGTGAAGCTGTGAGACATTTAACACGACGGAAATACTCCTTTTGAATTTGCTGTCTAACTTCACTATGATCTATTTTTCCTGCTTCGTTTATACCTAGATATTTATAATTTTCGTTTAGCTGAAGGTGCCTAAATTCCTCTCCGCTTAGTAAAATATGTCCGTTTCCTTGGTGTTCCTTTCTCCTACCACCTACGAGGTGCAAAACGTTGCATTTATTCAGGCCAAATTCCATGCCTATGTCCCTAGTAAATATTTCTGTGCTGTCTATTAAAACTTTAAGGTTGGTTTTATTGTTTGCATATATTTTTAGATCATCCATGTAAAGCAAATGGTTTATTGTGCTGTCGTCTTTGAGCCTATATCCTTTGAACTGATATTTATTTAGTACTTGTGAGATGGGGTTGATACCTAGGCAGAACAAAAGAGGGGACAGCGAGTCTCCTTGAAATATTCCGCGGCAAATGTGTATAGGATCGGTGGTTACAGATGAGTTGGCACCGCGAGCTGTCATGATCACTTTCCACGTGGGCATGGCTATCTTTAAAAAGCCTCGAATAACAGGTGGACATTTGTAAAGGTCTAGTACCTTGAGTAGCCACTCGTGTGATATGCTATCAAAGGCTTTCCGGTAGTCAACCCATCCCATACTTAGGTTTTTTTGACACTTGTGTGCATCTTCGAGTATGGCCTTGTTGATCATGAGATGGTCTTTACAGCCCCGTGCGCGTCTTCTGCAACCCCGCTGCTCAGGCGCTATAATGTCATTTTTGTCGCAGTGAATATAAAGTTCGTTTGCTATTACCGAGGTGAGTACTTTATACATGGTTGGCAGACACGCTATTGGACGCCAGTTTTTTGGTTCCTGGGTGTTCTCATTCTTGGGTATCAATATGACTTGGCCTGTTGTAAACCAACTCTCCATGGGTTCGAGTCCTTTCATTATCCTATCAAACAGGTTAGCTAAATATTTGTGTGTACTGGTTAAATATTTAAGGTAGTAGTTTTGAATTTTATCTATTCCCGGTGTCTTCCAATTTTGTGTTTTCCTAATTGCATGTTTTACTTTGTCTACATCTATTTCTTCAAATGTGTGTTCTTCAATATCGTCTGTTGTGTTTTCTACTTCTGAAATCCACTTTGCCTCTTTGTTATATGTTATTGGGTTAGATAGAATATCAGTCCAGAAGTTTTGAATTTCATCTTTTGACGGAATTTGCGTAGGGTTTTGTTGGGTGTTATTTAGGGATCTGTAGAATTTATGTTGATTTTCCGCGAACATTTTGTTTTGTATTTTTCTGTCATTCATTTCATCGTATCTGCGAAGTCTACCTGCTAAAGCTTTTACTTTCTGTTTTAGTATTTCAATGGTGTTAAGTAAATCCTGTTCGTTGTTTATCTTGTATTTATTGTAGAGTTTCTGTTTAATGTTCATCATCCTTCTGCTGCTGGCACCACCTTTTATTTCTACTAATCTACCTAGTTCTTTCCTAAAATCTTCTATTTTTTGTTTAAGTCTTCTTTTCCACGGAGGATCTTGCTTGGGTTTTTGTACTGTCGGTGGTATATATGGGCTTTGTTGGTTAGATACTATTGCAGTTTTGGCAGCCGCGTAAATTATGTCGTTTATTTCGCGTAGTGATTGATTTGTTACAAGTAGATTTGGTAAATATTTGTTAATTGTATTTAAGTTGGTAACAAATTGTATATTGAATTTGGGTTTAGGTAAGAATGTTCTGTTTCCTATGTCAGTTTCTCTAGTTTCTGAAAGTATTTGTAAGAATTCGAGGATTATTGGGTCTTGATCTTCATTGACAACTATTTCTTGTATTTCAATTCCTTGTAACGGTGAGATGGTTACATCGGCTATCATACCTATGGGTGATTGTGTTGAAGTGTTTACTAATATATTTCGTGCGTCAGCGTCTGTGTGTTGAGATAGTGTGTTATCCTGCATTGTTCTGTTCTGTCCTGATATCTCAGATGTGTGCGTGGTTATTGGTATATCAAATGTTGTACTATTGTTCGTGTGGTGAGACTGAATAGAAGATATTTGTGTGCTTGTCTCTGCACTAGTTGAAGGTTGCGCGTTTGGTGTTGAGTGTTCATTTTCAGCTCTTCTCTTAATTTGATCCAGTACTTCTGTTGAGATACACCTGCGAGATATTATACTGCGCACCTGATTGGAAAGCGTATTACCTGTGAATTGTCTAGATTTTGGATTGTCTGAGTTCCTGTCCTTAAAGATTCTCTCGAATCTTTTCATGTAGCCTAGCCCTCCGGCTCTAGCTGTATAGTAGCAGAACATTAGTTCTTCTAGTTCTGCGTGTGACCAATTTCTTCTTGCATCATTATTCGTAGATCCTGTGGTCGATGCCAATGTACCGGCAGAGCTTGTGGGAGATACGTCCCTGCCCCGCAAAGTATCATCGGTGGTTTGTTCGGCTGTAGTATCTTCGGATCCCCCGACTCTCGCCCGCCTGCTCAGCAGAGAGCCGCTGACGGTTTGCATGCTGTAACGCCCAGCGTCAGCTCCAGACGTGCCCCGGCGATCGCCCCCGGGAAGCGGCCATATACGATTACTATTTAAATTGTTCTCCATTTTACTGGGTTACCCTTGCCCAGATTAGCCGCGTAAGTTTAATTTGTACGCGTTGCCCGCCCCCCACGTGAGTCAGGTGTTCGACTCGGGCGTTTGGGTTGGATTTAGGGGGGCTTATTATTATTATTATTATTATTATTATTATTATTATTATTATTATTATTCATTCATTTATTTGACTTTCTTAAGTTTTTGTTTTTTTATAATACTTATATAAAAATACATTACAAAAATACTATAAAAAAACCTAAACCTAGAGTGCCGCTGGCAGCGGGGCAGGGCCCAAGCTACCGGTGGTCAGGGCTGCAGAGTGAGGAACCTCCTGACAATACGTGCCGTGTCAAGGAGTACCGCCTTCTGAATCTGACCCTTGATCCAGCCGTCTAGCGCGAGCCTCTCGAGGTGTTGGTCGAGGCTCTTCGCTATAAGACCGTTCGCTGAAACGACTATCGGGACAATGCTTGTTGAGTCAACATTCCACATGGCGGTAACCTCGTGAGCCAAGTCAAGGTACTTGCTGAGTTTGTCCTTCTCAGCCTTCACGAGGTTCTCGTCATGCGGAATGGTGACGTCAACGAGCACTGCCCGGCGTTGGGACCGGTCTACCAGCACGATATCAGGCTTATTGGCTACAATAGTCCTGTCCGTGATGATAGAGCGGTCCCAATAGAGCAACGCACGGCCATTTTCAAGAACCGGCCCCGGTGTGTACTTGTAGTATGGCACCTCAGACTCGACAAGGCCGTATTGAAGGGCAAGTTGCTGATGAATGATCCTGGCCACTAGGTTGTGTCTGTGCAAGTACTCTCCGTTAGCAAGATGAGAACAACCGGAAATAATATGTCGGAGAGATTCTCCGGGACGGCGGCATGCCCGACAGATGTCGACCGTACCGTCCTTCATGATATATTTCCGGTAGTTATTCGTCTTGATAACTTCGTCCGCAATTGCACAGACAAAACCCTCGGTTTCCCCAAAGAGGTCGCCGAATCGCAGCCAGTTCACCGACGCATGCAGGTCCACATCGGGCCCCGTCAGGGCCCGATAGAACCGCCCGTGCAGCTCCTTGCCTTTCCATACGTCCCTACGGTCTTCGGTACTAAGTACCACCGGTTTACGCCAGTTCTCTTTTGCCAAGGAGAGCGGCGTGAGGCCCTTGTCAACTGCCACCACATCGCGATGCATCCCGCACTCGTTGTTGAGGAAATACTCCCGGAGACTGCATACTTCACGGTTATGGAGGGTTTTGGCGTTTAAAAAGCCTCGACCTCCCCATTTCCGCGGAATGTACAGTCTCATAACAGACGAGCGCGGGTGCAGCATACGATGCGATGTAAGCAGTTGACGGACCTTTCTATCCAGGGCGTCCAGCTCAGTCTGAGTCCATCTCAGTATGCCAAAGGAGTACATCAATAAGGGCATCACCCAGCCGTTGAAGGCGCGCACCTTGTTGCCACCCGACAAAAGACTGTTGAGTACTTTTGTCAGACGGCAGAAGAAGCGCTCCTTCACCGTCCGCTTAACGTCCCCTACTGAAACACCCAACGACTCTGACATACCAAGATACCTGTAGGTTTCGGATTCGGAGAGGGACCTGAGAGTCATTGTCTCGGAAAATTGCAAATTCGTGGAATTTACAACTTTCCCTACCCGTACATGCATAACCGCACACTTATCCACACCGAACTCCATCTTGATAGAGTTGCTAAAATTCTCTGTGATTTTTAACAACTCTATCAATTGTGGACGTTGCGGTGAGAACAGCTTGAGGTCATCCATGTACAGTAGATGAGATATGATCTCACCCCCTCTCCGAAGCCGACAGCCTAGCTTTGAATCTCCCAGCAAGGTACTGAGAGGATTCAACGCCAAGCAAAACCACAAGGGGCTCAGACTGTCACCCTGGAATATGCCTCGCTCAATCCTTATTAAGTCCTGCGGACCAGAGACGCTGTCCCCCCTACCTGGTTGACGAAGGACCGTGGTCCACTGCCCCATGCATGACCTTAAAAAGGATCTCAGAGTTGCATCTATTTTATACAGCTCCAAGATCCTCTCCAGCCATGAGTGAGGTACCGAATCATAGGCCTTTTTATAGTCAATCCAGGCAGTAGAGAGAGCCCCTCTGTCCCGCCGGACCTGTTGGCAGATGGCCGTGTCGATGAGGAGGAGCTCCTTAGTACCACGGGACCCAATCCTACATCCATTCTGAGCGGGGGCCAAAATATTGTTCGCAACAATGTGCGAGTTAATTTTTGTTCTCAGAATGGATGTAAGGAGCTTGTACAGCGTAGGCAAGCACGTGATGGGTCTGTAATTTTTCGCTTCCGTGGTACTACCGGACTTATGGAGCAGGAAGGTGACACCAGTTGTCATGAAACTTGGGAGTGAACCAGCCTCGAGGGCTTCTTGAAATTGTATCGCCAAGCATGGGTATGAGCATCGAATCCATTTAATCCAGAAGTTGTGCAATCCATCCGGTCCAGGACTTTTCCAGTTCTGGGCCGTACGGATCGCACAACTTACGTCTTCGGGGTCTATAGTAATAGACCCCATGGACTCGATCGACTCACACCCACGCTCGACAACTAGCATCCAATCACCCTCCGTGTGCTCGACGGGCACCGACCAGATGCTACGCCAGAACTCGTTCATGGCGTTTGCATCCGGCAGCTGCCCGTCGACCACACGTTGGCCGGTTCTCTCCCAGTTCCGGTACACCTTCCTTTGGTCACTTTGGAAAAGGCGATTCTGCTGGTACCTATCCACACGCTCTCTGTAGCGGCGAATACGACTTGCCCATGCATAGACTTTCTGCTTCAGGTAGTCAATGCGCTCCGTAACACAAGCCATGTAATCCTGGGGCCTAGTATCGGTCCCAGCAAAGGCCTGGGTCACAAAACGCATGACTCGGGGGCGATGATTGCCCCGGCTGAAGCAGACCAGCTTCGCTATGAGAGTCCTAAATGTAGTGATACGCCTCTCTATCCGTACCTGCCACGCGGGAGCACCGTCGGCGGGTCGCGGTGCTCGGTCAGTGTCCGGAAACTTGACACGAGCCACGCGACACGCCGCGATGGCCCCACAATACAAGATCGAGTGCGTATCAACTAAGTCTTCGCTAGTCCGTAAGTATGGAGCTAGCAAAGTGTTCAGGGCTCCCATTAGCACTAGGTTTCGCCTATTCGTGGGCAAACGTGGTAGTCGCGGCCTAGAGGTAGGTGTGGACCGATACCGCCCAATCGCGTCTTCCAAAGCGCTCCTCAATTGCTCATTCGCCTGGGTACTTACGCTGTCACTCACACCTTCCTCCCCATCGATCGCGGGATCACCCCGCGGCGTCACCGGTGGCGGGCCCATAATTGGTCCCGGATCCGGTAGCGCGGCAGGCAGGACCCGCAGCGAAGGAGAAGTAGTGCGAATAGGCAGCGCCTCCAGGCGCAACCGATCAAGCGTAGGCTGGTCCAGCAGCTTGCACCGATGGATAGCCCGCACCTGATCCGACAGTCGTTGTGCGGATACGGCGACGGCTGGCTCAAGGCCCTGAAACAGTGACAGCATCCTATCTCGGTACGCAGTCAGGCTGCTTCCCCCCTCTGTAGCCCCATAATAGGCGCGCATGCAGTTCTCGTTCATTGTTTGAGACCATCGCATGCGGCGCACTATACCACCGGTAGCGGGGGCCGGGCGCGGAGCAGGTTGCCCCGCAGGCCCCAAGCGTGCCGGCAGCGGTGGTCGCCCACGTCGCGCAGGTGGTGGCGGCGGCGGAGGTGACGGTGGCCCGTCCTCGTCGCTCGACGCAGCGGTGTCGGGAGGAGTACCATACTCATCCCCCGACGACGAACTCGGAGATGACGGGGCGGGCGTTGGTGGAGGTCGTGCGCTTTGTTGTAGTTCCGCTGTTATTCTTGTCTTCGATCTCGTTATCATAATAAAAGCCTTGTTTGGTAGCACGGGGTCTCTGGTTTGTCAACCATGACAAACCATGACAACGTCAGTCAGAAAAATTCTCATTGTAAAACGGATTCTTGGTATAAAATGTTATTTGCTGTAAATTATTTGTTGTGTTTTGTAAAACGGCGTAGAAAATAAACTATTGCACTTCAATGTTACCAAAACTTGTGTACTAAAACATTTCAAAATATTTTTATAAAATTACAAAGATCAAAAGACGTGTTTAGTTGACAGCGGTTTTTTTTTTTTTTTTTTTTTTTTTTTTTTTTTTTTTATTATTATTATTCACTCATTTATTTATATTTCTTAAATTTATGTTTTTTTATAATACTTCTTATAAAATTAAAATTACTATTATTATTGTTATTATTATTATTATTCAGTCATTTATTTATATTTCTTAAATCTATGTTTTTTATAATACTTCTTATAAAATTAAAAACACAAAAATATTAAAAAAAACCTAAACCTAGTGTCCCGCCGGCAGCGGGGCAGGGCCCAAGCTACCGGTGGTCAGGGCTGCAGAGTGAGGAACCTCCTGACAATACGTGCCGTGTCAAGGAGTACCGCCTTCTGCATCTGACCCTTGATCCAGCCGTCTAGCAAGAGCCTCTCGAGATGTTGGTCGAGGCTCTTCGCCATAAGACCGTTCGCTGAAACAACTATCGGGACAATGCTCGTTGAGTCAACATCCCACATGGCGGTTACCTCGTGAGCCAAGTCAAGGTACTTGCTGAATTTGTCCTTCTCGGCCTTCACGAGGTTCTCGTCATGTGGAATGGTGATGTCAACGAGCACTGCCCGGCGTTGGGACCGGTCTATCAGCACGATATCAGGCTTATTGGCGACAATAGTCCTGTCCGTGATGATAGAGCGATCCCAATAGAGCAACGCACGGCCGTTTTCGAGAACCGGCCCCGGTGTGTACTTGTAGTACGGCACCTCAGACTCGACAAGGCCGTATTGAAGGGCAAGCTGCTGATGGATGATCCTGGCCACTAGGTTGTGTCTATGCAAGTACTCTCCGTTAGCAAGATGAGAACAACCGGAAATAATATGTCGGAGAGATTCTCCGGGACGGCGGCATGCCCGACAGATGTCGACCGTACCGTCCTTCATTATATATTTCCGGTAATTATTCGTCTTGATAACTTCGTCCGCAATTGCACAGACAAAACCCTCGGTTTCCCCAAAGAGGTCACCGAAACGCAGCCAGTTCACCGACGCATGCAGGTCCACATCGGGCCCTGTCAAGGTCCGATAGAACCGCCCGTGCAGCTCCTTGCCTTTCCATACGTTCCTGCGGTCCTCAGTGCTAAGTACCACCGGTTTACGCCAGTTCTCGTTTGCCAAGGAGAGCGGCGTGAGGCCTTTGTCAACTGCCACCAGGTCGCGATGCATCCCGCACTCGTTGTTGAGGAAATACTCCCGGAGACTGCACACTTCTCGGTTATGGAGGGTTTTGGCATTTAAAAAGCCTCGACCACCCCATTTCCGCGGAATGTACAGTCTCATAACAGACGAGCGCGGGTGCAGCATACGATGTGATGTAAGCAGTTGACGGACCTTTCTATCCAGGGCGTCCAGCTCGGTCTGAGTCCATCCTAGTATGCCAAAGGAGTATATCAGTAAGGGCATCACCCAGCCGTTGAAGGCGCGCACCTTGTTGCCACCCGACAAAAGACTATTGAGTACTTTTGTCAGACGGCAGAAGAAGCGCTCCTTAATCGTCCGCTTAACATCCCCTACTGGAACACCCAACGACTCTGACACACCAAGATACCTGTAGGTTTCGGATTCGGAGAGGGACCTGAGAGTCATTGTCTCGGAAAGTTGTAAATTCGTGGAATTTACAACTTATTATTATTATTATTATTATTATTATTGTTATTATTATTATTTCTTCTATTTAATTTTACTCTCGGGTCTAGCCCGGACATTTGGGAGGCGTTGGTGGGGCCGAAGCTAACACTAAGAGGCCCTGTTGTACCTATACAAAATTAATTATTGCTGTACAAAGCATGGTAGGGCATATTGTAAACTATTTTAAATATAACAGTAAAAAAATAAAGCTGGGCTATTGTGGTGAACTTTTGATAAATGGTAACATTGGGTTATGGAATGAGAAAACGGCACCTGCCAATTTTGTCTCATATCAAAATGGTTGAGGCAGGTGATGACTTGCCACCCACTAAATGGGCCTCCTGTAGTGGCTACCGCATATTGGTGCCGAGGAAGCAACATTGGTGTGGGTGGCTTAGGGTGTCGAGAGGTGTGCTGCACTTTCACTGAACGCTACTCGCGGCGTTATGCCCTTTAACACTTCCACCCTGGAGCTTAGGTTCTTAGCTCTTGCGACTTCCATCCTCGGACAGCCAGTTATGGCAAGCCAGGGGTTAGGGGTCTCACTTAGCCCCTTGGAATCAGGGTACGCGGTGTCGCCACTCACCGATGGCTCGCCAAAAAGCCGCCCCTGCGTTATTATTATTATTATTATAAATTAAATAAAGTCAACAGAGCAAGCGCGTATGGAAAAGACGTAAATATCATAATAGATATTTCGTTTCGATCAAACCGATATTCAAGTAGCGCGTTCCGTTATATTGAGATAGAGCTACTGCTGCCGATAGCGGTTAGCGACATTTTAGTGAAAATAACCGAACGTTATGTGCGTTGCGGACGCAAGACGTGATTCGTGCGATAGACGGTAGCAGGTTATTGTAGTACGGTGAAACTATCTATCCGCTATTGTGCCGATAGCTAGTTTCAATAACTATCTACGTTGCGCAACGACCACCTCTACAAGAGATTTCGCTGTCGCACTCACGGCCGTTCGGTACGCGTTTTTAGCGCGATAATATCGATATTATCGATTTTAGCGTGTCTTGGAATACGGCTGTCGTATCATCTGTGCTGGCCTGGCAACACTGATCCCTAATTAATTTCCCTTTTCATTTTTATTTTTATTTTGAGGTTAAAAATATAAAGATACTTTATATTTATAAAGATACTTTATATTTTTTTTTATATAATTATTCCATTCGCCGAATTCTGTGAATTATTCATAATGTTACATAGGTATTAAATAAAATGTTTCTATGAATTGAGTTAATAAGGTCCAAACAATTGGTCGCAACACTATCTGGGTGAGTTGGTTGTGCTAACTAAGGTGCCAAATTCAAAAACTTCAAAAAGTCGATTTATCTTTGTTGTGCTCTAAAAACGTAGGTAAGTAATGTAAAAATAGAAGTCGTCGCGTCGTTTATAATTAACTATATATATTGTCAATTCTGTAATAATTATTCATGTTGTATGTGTAATCCATACTGTAATTATAGTTCAGACAAGTTTAAGAAAGATAGATGAAAGGTAGAGTATGATATTTATACCTATTTGTGCAGGAACTTATCTGTCTAATTGTGATTGTGTAAAATACATGTGCATTTTCTTATATTTTTTTATAGTAAGTCGGTCTATCAATGTTATATATATCATTTACCTAGTGCCCACACTTAAGTCTTTTAAAGCACATTGTCATACAACAGGGTAATCTAAATGAACAATTTGTTTTAGGTGAACCTCTGACAATGATATGACCATAAGAAGGCTTTTCTCAAAAGCTTTTAGTTTGTACAGGAAAGCAGTAGATAATGCGTTTAGCCAGAAAAATCTGTTTTATACCAATGTACTGCTGTCTATAGGAATCTCTACCGCTGGAGACTTGATAGAGCAAAACTATGAAATTTACATGGAGGAAATAAACAAGATTGATTTCCAACGAATGCATCAAATGGCTGTATCGGGCTGTACAGCCGGCATCATTTGTCATCATTGGTACAACTTCTTAGACAAAATAATAATTGGCAGATCACTAAAAATGGTGATGAAAAAGCTAATATTAGATCAATGCATATGCTCGCCAATTATAATTCTATCATTTTTTGCAACTGTAGCCATATTTGAGGAGAATCCTTTAGAAAACTTTACAGAGGAAGTCCACGATAAGTTCTGGATATTATACAAAGCTGAATGGGTTGTTTGGCCGCCTGCACAAATCATTAATTTTTACTTCTTGCCTACTAGATTTCGAGTTCTATATGACAGTACAATATCCTTGGGCTATGACATATACACTTCCCATGTCAAACATTCCAAAGTGCATATGATCAAGAAGGATATTAAGGATAAAACTACTGATTAAAACCATTATGTCAGTTATTATGTATTATTTCATCAAATAAAACTACAATAATGATAACTATGTTTATTTTCTAAGACTAGATGTAATTGTATTGATTCTAGGCTATTGTCATCTTTGCAGGTGTAATCCAAAATGCAGGCACTGGGTATATCATGGCGAAAACTAGCATCAAATGTCCGAAGTTTGGGTCCAATAAGCCGAATGAAACAAGTTGTGAAAGTGGCCTTCAGTGATAAGTACTTATTCTTCACTAATGTTACCATTTCTGTTAGTTTGTCATCATTAGGAGATATTATGGAACAACACTATGAGATATTTACAAAGGAACAAGAAAAATATAATGTGAAACGGACTATGCACATGGGTTTCTCTGGTATGGCATTAGGTGTATTATGCCACCATTGGTATAAAGTATTAGATAGATTTATTATAGGTAAAACTGTAGATATGGTGATAAAGAAACTCTTGCTAGACCAAGTGATATTCTCGCCGATTATGATCATTACATTCTTTGGCAGTGTTGCATTGTTTGAGGATGATCCTTATGAGAATTTTAAGGAAGAGGTTCGTGATAAGTTTGTGACTTTGTACAGGGCAGAGTGGATGGTATGGCCACCTGCCCAAGTAATTAATTTCTATTTCCTTCCTACTAAATATAGGGTATTGTATGACAATACCATATCGTTAGGGTATGATGTGTACACATCACAAGTTAAACACAATAAACAATTATCAAAACCAAAAGAAAAAGAGTTGTGATGAACAACGGTACAATTAGTTCAATTATATTATCAACTTAAGAATATTTATATTACAACTGTCTAGCCGAGTGATACGTATAACTAGCTTTTATTAAGTGCAGATATGATCTGTGCAAGTCATTATTCCTTAACGTAAAGCTTTGCTGTGATACAGATATTTGTTAGTCCGTAATTAGTAATTAACTATACATTTTAATTTATTACTGTTTGAATAATTATTGTTTGTTAAAATGATATTATGTACAAATATGACATTGCAAGCTCAATAAATACAAATATATTGTATGACATAGTTTTTAATAACCTTTGAAATACTACTTTATGTTTTACCCTTGTCGCAGTACCTAATTATTCCCGCCATTATTAAACATGAGATGAAAACTAGATGTTCTATTCAATTAAAGTAGCAATGAAGGTAGGTACTATTCTTGCACTCATTTCGTTTAAACTTGTTAAAATAGGAGCCAATCAAGTGAACTATGGCATGTGTGATAATTTGATAAATTGCCATAGGTCCATTTGCACCATGCTATAGAAGAGCTATAAATAATTTGGCACTAATGAAACATAAATTCAAAAATGTTTACAAAGCAATTACAAAGTAATGAAACTAATCATCTACTCTACGCCAACTAGTAATTTTGAAAGTAGGTATGTCGTAGTTGTGTGTTTTTTTGGTGTTCAATAAAGTATTATTGTATTGTATTGTATCATTTGGGAGTCACGAATTCCTCTGCCTGGGAATTCCTGTTGCTGGCTCTCAGACTGTTTATAACTCCTCTTACTACTGAATCTTCGTATACCCTATCAGGCCACGAGCTCCCACTCTGTCTTAGTTCCGTTATCACTGGTAGCTGACTGGACCTCGGCGTTCCTCGTTGAGACGTAAACGATCTTCTTTTGTCTCTCATACCAAGAAGAGAAGTGAGAAGCTTGTCTAGAATGGCGATGTCGTCGCTGGCAGTTGTTTTAGCTTGCAGTGGTGTGGTGGCGCCGGAATCGATGAAGCTGGACCGTTTTGATACGGGGGTTTTGAGGCCGATTGTTCTAATTACCTGTGAAATTCATAAACAGAATTTTGACTTTGGCGCATTGAAAATTGCGGGAGTTTTGGAGGGAACGCGGAAGAGTTCACGTCGTTGCATTGTATTATTTTTCAAACCTTTTGCTTTTTCCAGTGTTAATGTTTAAAATTGGTGGCGTTTTACGCATTAAGTGCTGAATTACGAGCATGAGTGAGGGCAAGTGATATAATGTGGTGGAACGTGATTCTTCGTGTTGCTTCCAAAACTCCATAGAAGCTTCTAGTAAAGTTGCCACCACTTTGCAGGAGCATGACTTAGACTGGACTATGACTACCTGACCTAGACTGGACTATGATTATGATATGATTATGACTAGGACATGACTGCGTGAAATATTTTATAACACGATGAAAATATAATACTTGACACTGGCTAAATACACTATGTGTAGAGCCAAAATAAAAAATTGCAGGTACATGCCTGCTAATTATGCCTTTGAATCTCGGCAGGGCATTTGGCAGTTCTAAGGTTGCGATGAGTTCTTGTCACGGCTATAAAGAGGAAATATTCAGAAGAATAATTTTTCAGTCTCTAACTTTCTATTTCGAATATACACTCCAATAAACTCGTAAAGAAATATCGCTTGTTGGGCTTATTGTATCGCCCAGTGAATTGAATTTGTTCCAGTCTGGTATCAAATGTAATTATCGGACACAGTGTGAGGTAAGGTCAATTTGAACCGATCCTCGTCCTAATTGGATCATACGATGTCCACATGGCTTAGTTTATCATGGCCGGCAGAATTTGGCCTTGCCTTTAACTTTAAACGGTCTGAATTCTCAACATGAAAAAAAAAGATAGGAACAAAAAATTCGATCAAATCTTATTGTAAAAACTTCTATGGTATTTCCACTATATTTACCTCATTAACATCAGCATTGTGGCTCTGATAGCTCATCCTCTTCACCTTTCTGTAAGTTTCATCGTCTAACGCCTCTTGGACGGCCGCTTCTAATTTATTCTTCAAGCCCTCATCAGTTCCTTGAGTGAGATCATCCAGAACCAACCTAAAGTAGTAGACAGCATTGTTATCCGTGATTCCCAATTGGAATTTGGATCCTCCGGTCTCGTAAGCAAATAAGGTTTTTTTGGTAGAACATTCCCTATCAACTCTTTCTAAAATAATAACCCCTACGATCACATAAACAGATCCTGGACCCTAACTAAGATTTATAGGGTCCCAAGAACTATGAGGACCATGGTCCCATAACACCCAGACACAAAACAAGTATTTGTGTTTTGTACTGCACGAATTTGCTTATTTTTGCGACGGTCCACTCTGTTCTGCAATACGGCGCAGAGCTCTGGGGTCGGTCCGCAGACTGGCTACGCGCGTTCCGTATGCAGAAGAGGGCCGTGCGCGCAATGGCACGAATCCCGCAAGACTCCTCTGCCAGGCCATTCTTCAAGTCGCTTGGGATACTAACGCTGCCCTCGGTTGTCATTTACCAAGTAGCGGTATATGTGCGACTAAACTTGGTACAGTACAAGAGGAAGGGGGATATGCACTCATACAACACGCGAAGCTCAGGAAAGTTAGCTTACATATCCTGTAAGGCCGACTTGCGCGTTCACTCTAACCTCGTGTTACCTGAATAAATGCCTAACTCGGATTATTTCTGTATTTTATCTTGCACGTTAGAAAATTGACCACTTATCCCGTTATATATTTAACCCGGGGGTAATTTGACATGTTGATCCTTAAGCGGCTTTCACATACTTGGTAAACAGCGAACATCAAATAGCAAACACGAACTTGAGGATGGGTGTGTGTATTTTTATTTTGGTGTTTGCCTGTTTGCAAACACACATGTATCACTGGCAAACACCATTGATCGGTATCAGTGTCGGAATTGTGCATAGTTCTAAGGATTTGACAAATACGTTTGTCGAACGACAAAGCTGTTTGTGATGTATTCAAACGTTTGACAGTAGTACGCGCGTAGGGTTGCTAACCATACATTAATATATAGAACTGAACTATATTTCAAGGCTGTGTGCTAAACGCTGTGCGCAACTAGTAGGTTCTATATTTCTCTTCAAATACTGCCCGCGAATAATTGAGATTATTCGCTGCGGCTTAAATAAAAGAGGTAATCAGTATCCTATGTGTTCCAGTATCCAGCATAAAATATAAGCTATAGCTAGCATGCTACTCCTTCGATCGCATCGTCACTTTCAAGTTGCCTGTTGCCAAGTTTCAACATGCGGTCAGTAGCTATGCCAATATAACCTTCTTCATTTAGGGCCTCACTTATAAACGCCGCTTAAAGTTAGCCATTGCTTAAAACCTTCTGTCAACTTTTGACTGATTTGAAATGTCACGCGGGAAAACACTGACTAATTTTAAGCGGCATTTATAAGTAAGACCCTTAAAGTAATGTCGTTCCTGCTTTCTATTCCCGCCATATTCACACGAAGGAAATTCCGATATGAATTTAAAATCGCGGAGAACAAAGAAACAGATAGTAATAAATATCCCTTTTGATTTTACTTAATGCATATTTTATGATACTTTTAATTTAAAAAAAGACATTAGATAGTGTTTATAAAAATGAATATTTGATAAATAATATATTTGTTTATCTTTTGTTTTTTATTATATTAAAAAGATGCTATATATTTCTCCGAAAAAAAATGTTGGCAGCCCTAACACGCTCGTCGCCTGCCATTTTTGCCCATCCATACCTAGCACTTTTGACTATCCTGTGGATGCAGTGTATGTGTTGAGTAATTTGTGGTCGGTATTTGGGGTACTAGGTGTTTGTGGCAAACATTAAGCATGTAGAGGCGGCTTTAGGTATGTACGTTTTATAAGTTTTAAATTGACACTGGCTGAAAATGTTCTATTGATACCTCTCCAAGAAGTTCTATAATAGTACTTATATTCCATACTAACTGGAACAAGCACTTCGAACAGAAACGATAAGTTTTTCGAGAAGTTTTTTTTTGTGTCTCGAGTTGTGAATGAGTTTAAAATAAAGTAGTAGGCCCGCAGTTTCATCTCTTCAATCACATAAGAACCATGTGTAGCATAGGATGCTTAAACAGCATGTGCTATGAATACAAACAACAAAGGTACATTACATACATAGACTGCTAAAGGCATGCCTAGCTCTTCCTCCGGTAGGTGGTATATTCCCAGTTGCCCCCACATGGATCGCCCCCTGTTTAGTACATACATACTACAGCTTCTAATTTTACTAAATCTGATAAAATTTAGTTGATTAATTTACGAAGTAACGGTATTATGCTATCCCATAGAAAGTATGATTTCTGTGCGATTGACTACTGTATTGTTTTTTAGTACAGTTTTAGTAAAAGTAAGTAGGTAAGTCAATTTTACCTAATTTCATTATTTTACATTCATCGAGAATTTACGAAGTTGAGTTTATTATGCATTGTTTAGTTGAGTTTATCTGGTTGGTGCTCGTGAAAATGAAACGATGGGGGGCTTGAGGCAGCAAAGTCTTCTATATTTTCCGATAAAACTATTTTTAATTATTAACACCGCAGAAAAAAACTCTCACGTCTTCCATTCACATCTTGCAGGTCTCTCTTTCTTCCTTCGTTCATAAACTCTCACACCTTTTTTACATTTAGATTGTCCGTTCATAAACTTTATCAGATTTTTAATCCTACATGTATTCCCATGAAAACAGGTTAACTACCTCCGATAATAAGGCATAAGAAAAAGACAGACTACTCCATGGGTACACAACGTACTATCTTCCTCAGACCACGTTTCTCTCCAAACACGATAGTCTAATGTAAATTTTACGGCATTAAAATTAAAGTTTAGTTTTGTATAATTTACGATGCTATGAGCTTATTCCAGTTAGTATAGAATATGTATACCTTGTACCTTTCAACTTCAAATACATAAGTCAGGTGTAATTTTGTTTTACTCTGTGCATTGAGCCGGAGGTTTACCAACTTAAAGCCCGTCACACACGTAGCTATAATATATATTAATATATTTATAGCTAGACATATTACCTTATGTTTTCTATACAAATTCTCGAGGGACCGCACACGCAGCTATAATATATATTTCTGTGACCAACCTATACCGTAATATATATATTATGGTATAGCGAGACATATTTTGAATGTACAGCATGTTTCAACAAATCCGACGCGCTCCTCGGACGCTTCTCCCCTCTTACGATTCCTGCCGCTTTGTCTGGGGGTCTAGCAAAGATCCCAAATGCTAACGCTATCTCCAAAAATGTATTGAAATGACATTAATCGCTTACTTTTCCACAAAAGTAAGCGATTTCCGAAATGTCATTCCAGTACATTTTGGGGTTAGCCCGAAGCTTTTGGGATCCCAAACGATCCCAAAAGCAAAATTTGGCGATAGCGTTAGCGTTTGGAATCTTAGCTAGACCCCCTGGGCCGCCTCCGCCTGACCAGTGTGGTCAATTTAGGCGATATATCGCCATTTAGTCTACCCGGGACTAGGCATCGGCGATGTAAAAATCTGATTGGCGACTGGTCACTTTTTATACTACCTCAGGTACAAGTCATTTAAATTAGCCAAATTATAAATAAACTACTTTTCATAAAAACTATATCCACCTTATTAAGAGTGTGTGATATTAATCGGAATGGTCGTCTGAAGAACTATCAAGTAAATCCAATAACAATGCACTTCTTGTTGAATTCATAATTACCTACTGTGTTTTGAAATCAACCTTTATTACAAAACACGTGTAAACGCTAGGCCGACCATCAATGAAATGAAGGAAAATATATATATTATAGCATCGTCTCCGTGTGTGGTAGCTTGCTATAATATATATTATAGTACGGTATATTAATATATATTATTGCTACGTGTGTGACGGGCTTAACCCCTGTCAATATTCCGAACGTGCAAGAGAAAATGTCTGGATATTTCTGTTTACCAACTTAACTCGAATTACTAGCTCTGGGTTAGGTATTCAGTTATAATTTTAAACCGAGAACGTGCAAGAGGGCCTAAGTTAACTAAATCAACGAAGCTGACGCATGACATGGGTCCGGAAGTGTACAATCAACTGCCAGATGACGTAACAGAGGCGCTGAGCCTTAATTGTTTTAAGCTGCGACTGAAACGCTGGCTTATCGAGCAAACCTTCTATAGCTTCGATGAATTTTTAGGCATTAGGCCTTACTAATTTGTCATTAATTATCTTGGATTTTAATATAAGAATCTTAATCTTTATTTTTCAATGGACATTATATTTTTAATGATAAATGTTATTTTTATATTATTATTTACTTAGTTAAATTTAGTTTATTTAAGAACGTACGTTTTTACCTACGAGTAGGTACCTACTAATTATGTAAGTACGTAAAATTATTGTTGACCTGTATTTTTTTATACCAAATAAATGAATATGAATATGATATTGTTGTCGCGGGAATCAAATTCGCCGCACCGCCTCCTGGTTATGAGCCGACCTTCTCAACTACCACATCATCTCTGAGCCTGTCTCATTTCTGTATTCTATAATATTGGGCGCGCACTTGCAATTCGTCAAACCCTTTAAAGGCCAGATCTGAAAATGTGTGTCCTATTCCAATAGTATAAGTATACTTACTCTTGCCTTTCGTCTTCTTCTCCTTTTTGTAAATTGGCTTTGTTGGTCTCACGAGCCACTCTTATATCCTGCTCCCAGAACCGCCTCAAGTCCGGGCTCGAGGTGTATGGCGCGGCTACCTCTTTTATTTTCAGGAACATTATGGCCGTTATGTAAATGCAGATCACGTTAACTATTGTCAGGCAGCAGCTTACGATGCCTACAATTAAAGAGAAAAGCAAATAAATGGTAACATTAAAGTCCTTCACTTGGCATCAAAATGAGCAAACATATAAAAAAACCAGCTTCCCATCAGTAAACTTTGCTATTGAAATCCCCGGAATCTAACGGAATTTTATTTGTAAATACTTTTTTAACACATACTAACCGTTCACCGCAAATTCGATCGGAATGTAGTCATGGTAAAGCGGCTGATATGATGAATTTCCGAAGTAGGGTTCGCCCTTGATATGTGGTATTTTAGTCCCTGGATACAGCAAACATATGCACGCCAACGCCCAAAATAAACCCTGATGAAAGCATACGTCAGTACATTATTTTATGCGCAATTTGTTGCACTAATTGCGTCGTAATGTCTTTATTGATATCTATTATCGATGTGGAAATGTTCCAACGGATGAAAGAAGTTCCTACTGATGTATTCATTGATACTTAGTACATTAAAGATGATGAAAGATATGTGTTTGAAAACTGGAACATGGCAGGAACCTTAAACAGTTTGAAAAAGTATACTTACACAATTTACGACGGGTGGTAACAGGGATGCTGAAATTGCTATTCCGATAAGAGGTCCAGCACTGCCTTGAAGGAGAGCTAAAGCCACACCAGTGCCTGACGTCAGCGCCCATAGAACACCCATCCAAAGAGATCTTACGTTCCCTCTGAAAAATTAAAACATGCGTTACCTACTATTTTATGAATAGTTAAGTAAAAGTGAATGATAAAATTACCGTGATTTCATCTCCTCAGTTGGCCAATCTCCAAAACCCCACGGCATCGCCGTAGTACCCAAAATGAGTCCAAATATGAAGCCAAATAAAAGCGAAAAGAACATTCCAATTATGAGACTTTCGAAGCCACTTCTGACAAGACTTCTATCGGATATTATGGTTCCAAAAGTAATTGACATCACTGGACCCATAAGCGGCGATACCAACATTGCTGCAACTATATTAGAAGCGTTGTTTTCAACTAGACCAAGAGCGGCAAGAGAACTGAAACATCAATTCACAATGTTAATGTTAAACCCACAGAGCAAAAAAAAATTGCTTCGTCTAGGTGCGAAGCGACCGTCATATGTTTCAAAGCTCTGTGACTAAACCTGTAGGTATTACCTTGTATTCAGACTTGCCATGTGAAAGTTTTACTTACTCTGCAGTTATGATGAGCGTGAGATAGTCAAACGACAGTTCTCCTCCGCCTCTGACTCCATCTACCACCTGTTTGACTGTAAGTTTCGATCTAATGGATTCTACGAAGTTACGCCACTTCTTAGCTTCTTCATTCTTATGCCTGTAAAAGTTTGATATAGCTTTATGGTTAAGTTATATGAGGGTCGGCTGATGGGTGCCTAAAATTAGAATACTTACAGCAATGTTTCATCGTCAGCATCTTCGTTGCCAATAGCAGAGTGCACCACATTACAAGGAATGACACTGCAACATCAACCATGGGGATAAAATTTCCTCAGATCAACAATCAGTTATTTTAATACTTTTCTTGCTATATTTCCGAATAGAAAAGACAGAATTGTATGTTCCCCGTCACACAACCCATCGGAAAGGTGTGATTCGGAACCTATTTTCACTTCGTATTCATCTCGATTCAGGCTGTTGGGGACGAAGCGGGATATAGGACCAATTTTGATGAAGATTTCATCCTACACTTAAACATAAAGCAGGCATATAAATGATGAATAGGATCACGCATCATTTTCCTCGATACAAACTCTGCCTTGGGTAACCAAAAAAATTACGCGAAGGAACATTACAATGTCTTAATTACTAGTTTAATTGCCATACGAACCTCACAATAGATTTACACCGCACTCCGATCCCGAGCTGCGTTAGACAGTGCAGCATCGTCTCGCATTGATCGCCGATGGGCAGTGGAAACATCACTTCGAAGTAATTACCGGGCTTGTCGCTCATCCACACAACATGCTCTACGTTTAGCTTGCTCAATAGTTCCTGCAAAATCTAACATGAAAATGCTCATTAATATAAAATTAATTCAGTGGGAAACTAGCTACCTTTCGTTAGTGTTTTGATTCGAGTAAACTTACACTTTCCATTGTGAAAAACTCGTGATCTTCAGTAATGTTGTCTAACGTTGGATTGAAAGCTTCGTTGTAATAATTCTGTGTTAAATGTATAGGGATGCTTCTAGTCCTTTTATTCCGTAATTCCACTGCCAAACGACATGTCTGGTACGTTGGGTCTTCGATCGGTATTAGATCTTTTGGTTTCCCGAATTTCAAAATGTGTTCGTAATTACTTGAAGGTACGCAGACTATGAAGATCACTCCAGAAGGCATCTCGATGCGGGGGATGTTGGGAAATGAATGGTAAATATCAAACCTACTTGAATGTCGTTTACCGTTTAGCGTTTCGATATTACCTAATTAAACCCTTACCTACTAATTGTCAGGGATATTATTCTTCGTCACTGGATGCTAATTAGGTGTAGGTGTTAATATTTACTATGTAATAGCGAAGTAAAAATAGAATGGTAAAGGGACGTTTAGAAAGTGGTTTTATAAATTAACCCACTTTTTCTTGTTGCTACCAGAAGTAGGTAGTTTAAAACTCTAAACAATAGTTAATATATCAACTTATCAACCTACGCACGAATTATAATATTGAAAGACAAAATATATTTTGAATGGTATTCCATTCAAAATATATTTTGGATGCGCATGGAAGAAACACATAGGTTTGTGTTTGTACTATCGTATTATTTGCCTGATAGTTGGGTATAGGTACCTACGTAACCTACTTACGTTACCTCATTAGCAAAACCGAGGCTTACGGCAAGTATAGGAAGTATACATATCTAATTACCGATTTAGCAGGAGTCTATCAATAGCGAACAAACTGTAAACAACTTTTTAATTACATGTGCTATAAATATTTTATTAAGTATCACAATAAAAAATGTTAAACTAGCATTTAAATTATAATTATATCAGGGACAGCTACACTTTAGGCAGCATTTCGTTTGGGTTCAACTGTTAAAGTCAATGAAGGTTCTATTGTAGGCCTCCGAGTTTTATTTAATTCTTGGGTCTCGTATCCGTAATTGTAGTAGCCGTAGGTGTCTTTACTGTTTGGTGTCCCGGTATCCTCACTGTTTTGCGTTTCGGACTCTGTGGTGTCAGAATCCAGGGGTTGATAGCATTCGTCGATACTGAGGTACAAATATTTCATAACTCAAAAAAAAATTGCTCAAATATACTTACCTTAGTAAAATTTTAGGCTCATGTTACATATTATATTACAACAGAAGACCGATTTAATGATATAAGTATTGAATTGTCTTTATGGTAAGGAAATAAAGTAAATATAAATAGGCAAACAAATAATTATAAGTAAAACAAAAATCAATATCTAATCTTGCCGGTTATTTTTTGTATTTGAATAGGCATGATGTTTAAATTTTTTTTTATAAATTAATTATATTCCTCAAAAGATAAACATTGGTGAAAACAAAAATTAAATATAAAATAAATAAATCTTAAAAATGACAAAGTTACAAGCATTTTAAAACCCGGAATAGAAAGAGATAGCTCAAACGGCCAGTGACGTCAGAGGAAGGTCGTTATAGTACCTCATTACTAAGCTGTGGTAGCTTTTCATACAATCTAGGTGGTAGGACATTACTAGGTGGTAGGACTTTTCTACAAAGTTCGTCTAGGTAGGTACCACCGCTTTGCCAGTTATTCTGCCGCCAAGCAGTAGTGTGCAAGCACTACTGTGTTCCGGTTTGAAGGGCATTGTAGCTAGTGAAATTACTGGGCAAATGAGACTTTATGACCTGATTACACAGTGTAGTAATCTGATTACTAGACTGTGTGATGTCTCAGGATGACGTGCGCAGTGCAGTGTCACGCGAAACTTTATTATTTTAAAGTTCCGAGTGACACTGCAATTGTTATGGGCGGCCGTATTGCTTAACATCAGGTGAACGACCAGCCCGTCACGTCATTCATTCTCATAAAAAAAAAAAAAACTCTTTGGCATGTGACGTCACGAGTAGATTTTTCATAGTAACTGTGGAGGCGCTCTGCTTCGCGAGAAAGGGACAGGAGATGCCTCCTGTAGAACTTTAAAAGCTTATTACTCCGTGATTTATTTACCGATTTTGCTTATTTTTTTAATTATATCATTCATTTTTAATCTTCTTTATGGAAGTAATATTTACTTGTTCATTTTTAATAGTAGTCATCATGCCTATTGTACTTACTGAGCATTCCGGAAGCATTCCTCGATGCTCTGCGCTCCTTTTCTATGCATCACGCTTGGTCGCCTGAACGTCACCGTATCGGTTTGCACCATCTCCTTATCTAGTTCATTCGAACTACTATTTGTAGTGTCATTAGACCATTTGCTGAAACAATAAAATGTACTCTCGTAAAACTCGCCCCAAATTGTTAACTCCAGGGGGGCAACCACAACGTCTTATATCATTATTACTTCAATATTACTTCAATCATACATTGACAAATGACATAAAAGTAGGAATACTTTAATGTTGCAGAGCCAGAGCAGTTTTGATGACGTCACGTTAAATCGTTCACTTAAATACAACTGTCATGTCATACCTTTACATCATGTTGACACTGACGTGCGACAGTGATATCGCCATATAAAAATGTAGACGTCTCGTTCACACGCAGGAATACTTTATAAGTTCATGGTAATGTTTTGGGGGGAACGCGGAAAAGTTCACGTCGTCGTTGCATTGTATTATTTCTCAAAACTTGTGCTTTTTCCAGTGTTAATGTTTAAAATTGGTGGCGTTTTACGCATTAAGTGCTGAATTACGAGCATGAGTGTAGGCAAGTGATATAATGTGGTGAAACGTGAGTTTTCGTGTTGCTTCCAAAATTCCATAGAAGCTTCTAGTAAAGTTGTCACCACTTTACTGGAGCATGACTTAGACTGGACTGTGACTACCTGACTTAGACTGGGCTATGACTATGACTAAGACTTGACTTTACGTGAAATATTCAATTAACATGATGAAAAATTACAATACTTGACGCTGGCTAAATACACTATGTGTGGAGCCAAAATTAACAAAAAAAAGTTCATGTTACGAACTCGAACAAGATTATTGTAACCCTAAAGCATTACTGTCTCGAACCATGATGGTTTTGTATTAGTTTGTGGTAGGGCTGCTGGTTATTATCATACAGCTCGTAAAACTAACAAAGTAGATTTCTTTTTATTGCTCTATCCGATGAACATTCACTTGCTTATAGGAATCATGTTCTATTTGATTTGAACCTCAAGTTATTTAGCCCCCGACACAAACATAGGAGGGTTATTAATAGTTGAACCAACAATTTTCGTATAAACTTCTTGACTTGAACGAATTTGTGTAGGACAGTTTGAACTAGACTACAGATATAGGTAAACATCTTGCGATGAACTGATTTTGAACTCTTTTTAGGGTTCCACACTCAAAGGGTAAAGCTAACCCTATTACTAAGGCTCCGCTGTCCCGCTGTCTGTCGTCGGTCTGTCTATCCGTCTGTCACCAGGCTGTATCTTATGAACCGTGATAGATAGACGTTGACATTTTCACAGATTATGTATTTCTGCTGCCGCTAAAACAACAAATACCAAAAAGCAGAATAAAATAAATATTTAAGGGGGCTCCCATACAATAAATGAGATTTTTTGCTCGTTTTTATAGATACGCAACCCTTCGTGCGCGAGTCCGACTCGTACTTGGTATTTTCCTGTTTGAAAGGCGACTTGATTATTGTGAATGTTTTGTTAATTTAATGAGTTGGTAGTTTTAAAATTTCATGTTGCGTTCACATTATCTCATAATTTTGTTGCTGAAGATAAAAATGATTCTGTATTCACAGAAATCAGAAGTCTACCTACCTGTATATTTCCCAAGCGGCCGAGTTATCGTTATGGTTTTGTTTCGTAGTGTGTAGTTTGCTTTTATTAGCTCTCCACCACGTAATGTCCCGCCTTTCTAGTGGACAAACTTCTTTTACCTGTACAATAAACAATACAAATACATTATTGAACACCAAAAACACAATAAAACCTGTACGTAATTCAAAGAATTTTGGAAATAAGCCAGCTATGACGTAGCTCGTCGTAGCCCAAGCGGCGTACTCAATGACTATTGAGAGAAATAAAATAATAAATTAATATCTGTGGACATTTCACACAGCGCCATCTAGCCCCAAACTAAGCATAGCTTGTACTATGGGAACCAGATAACTGATACAATACTTATATACTTTTTTGTTTGTAAATACATACATAGAATACAATATAACACCCAGACGCAGAACAAACATCTATGTTCATCACACAAATGTTTGTCCTTGGTAGGAATCGAATCCACAGCCCTCAGTTCAGAAGGCAGGGATACTACCAACTGAGCTATCGGGCTCGTCAACGTCGACTTGCAACAACTTTGACGCCAAAATGGAAATAAGTCGCAACCGACTTGAATAAAATTCTGCGCACAAATAGTTTATCCTACTGAAAACTAATCATATCTCGAAAAGAAAGAGCGAGTATGGCCCAGCGGTTAACCAATGCGACTTTGAAAACAACGCAGGTTTAATAGGCATGATGACTAAATTGTTTTTTTTTTTGCATAATTTAATTATATTCCCCAAAAGATAAAATTGACAAGACAGTGTAGTTTTCATAGTAACTCTGTTTCGCGAGAAAGGGACAGGAGATGCCCCCTACAGAAACTTTAAAAGCTTACTTATTACTCCGTGATTTATTAACCGATTTTACTTATTTTTTCAATTATTGCATTTATTTTTAATCTTATTTGTGAAAGTAATATTTACTTATATAATATTAATATTTATTAGGTGGTAGGACTTTTCTGCAAAGTTCGTCTAGGTAGGTACCACCGCATTGCCAGTTATTCTGCCGCCAAGCAGTAGTGTAAGCACTACTGTGTTCCGGTTTGAAGGGCATTGTAGCTAGTGAAATTACTGGGCAAATGAGATTTTATGACTTGATTAGACAGTGTAGTAATCTGATTACTAGACTGTGTGATGTCTCAGGATGACGTGCGCAGTGCAGTGACACGCGAAACTTTATTATTTTAAAGTTCCGAGTGACACTGCAACTGTTATGGGCGGCCGTGTCGCTTAACATCAGGTGAACGACTAGCTCGTCACGTCATTTATTCTCATAAAAAAAACTTGCTCATTTTTAATCTTATCTGTGAAAGTAAAATTTACTTGCTCATTTTTAATAGTAGTCATCATGCCTATTCCTACTGGGCTCTGCACCAATCACATTTCAAGTAGGAATTTTCTGCAAAGTTCGCCGCGCCTACGTAGGTACCACCGTTTTGTCCGTTATTCTGTCGTCAAGCAGTAGTGTGCAAGCATTGCTAAGCTGTGTAAGAGAAAGTCAATGTCCCAGCTATGGGAACCTATTGGGCTTTGACGATTTGTGTCTATCGAAATATCCATGCTACCTAATATTATACCTACCTATATTAATATCATCTTATTAATTATTAATATTATGCGAAAGTCCTACCTATCTCTGTCTCTGGTCTCTGTTTATTTATCAACCTTTCACGATTAAACGGCTGAGACAATCTTGGTGAAGTTTGGGTTGATAGTAGTTACTTAGCTAATTTCGACCACCCGACACAAGACAAGAATGTTTACACACTCCAAACATTTATTCCTTTATAGCAGAAAACAAAAGTATATTCCAAACGTAAATTACTTCACGAACCTTATAAACCAATACTCCGGTTACAAATATGCAGACTATATTGATCAGCGTGAGGCAGAGAGACGCGGTGCCTAGGATGGCAAGCTCAGATGGTGCCGCTACCACCCAGTTGATGTCATCCTTCCTTACTACCAGCCGGAACAGAGACATGGCCCATAGGAGTCCCTGAAAATTGGACAATTTCAACTATCAGCTAGTTGTCACTATTAATATACTACTACTGCTATATTTATATACTAGGGTAGTTATCAATTTATCATTTAGTAAATTCCGATGGAAAAGAAAGGTTCTCGAGTGGCAACCACGAACCGGAAGACGCAGCGTAGACCGACCGCCTACTAGTTGGACCAACGATCTGGTGAACGGGAAGCCGATGAATGCAGAAGGCGAGTAGCCGCTCAAAGTGGCGCTCTCTGTCGATGTTGATGATGTAGTTATCTTCATCATCAACAATCGGAAGACATCCACTGCTGAACACAGGCCTCCCAGCGTTTTATACGCTACCTTGGGCACTTCTTATAAGGAGTTTTGCGATAATGGCACCCACGGGAAGAGATGGGATGGTCCTAGTTCTGTTCTACACAAATTACGTTAGGTAGTTCCATAATTTTGGTATTTGTGTACCAATTAATAAGTAGGTAAGTATATATCCCACTTGAACCTTTTAAACATTTATATTGAAGTGATAAGCTAAATTAATATATCTTGCAAAAAAGGTACTGTTGTTCAGAACAATATACTTACTGCGTTCACTGCTGGTGGCATCAAAGAAGCAGATATCGCAACGCCTACCAAAGACGAGGTATAGTCGCTTAACACCGCCAGAGCTACGCAAGCACCACTCGGAATGGCTATTAGTATACCCACGAATAACGAACGAAGCTCACATCTGGAACGTAGTAAAATGTGATTAATTTTTATAATGGATCCATGAATAAGTCGGGAACGATAAAGGTAAAATTCTTATCATAGTTACCTGGACATCATCTCCGTCGTAGGCCAGTCATCCACAACTCCATAACGTCCATCCACAGCGCATATAGCGAGGCCGAACATGAAGCCGATGACCAGGCAAAGGAACAGCCCCATAAGCTCGTGGACGACACCCATATACTGAAGCGATCGGTCGCGAACAGCCGTGCCTAGAGTGCCTGCTGTTATCGGACCCTGGAATTTTAATCAGATCTAATATAGGTAGGTACCTAATTGTGTGTTTGTACCCCCACTAGGTTAATCGACGACCTGGGGCTCTATTACGATGAATCTAGCAGCGCTACTAACGCGCTTCTACCGCTAAATTTCTGTCGAAAATGTATGAACTTGGACAGTGAAGTTCATACATGCTGCAATGTGGGACTTGAACCCACTAAAACCCCTCCGTGATCCGTCCTCCATCAGGATGGAGCGAGTTAGACGTGCGCTAGCATTCCTTTCGGCTCAGTTACCCACCAGCAGACGTGTGAAGCCGCGTGTACTTACCATAAGCGGCGAAATAAGCATGCTCGCTACGAGTATAACCGTAGAGTTCTCCATCAGTCCAATGGCAGCGACGAAAGCCGCTGCAACCAGAAGAAACAGCCAATCAAAGGTCATGGCTGCATCGGTTCTGACATCGTGCAGAACTTGCGCCAGGTTGGTGCGGGCACGGACTGACGAAGAAAACCTCGACCATGCGGAGTTGGTGTCACTGCTGAAAATGTAAGTACATATAAGTAGGTATACCTACTTACTAATCTTTTTATCACTTTTTGTACATATAATTTTTTCAGAGAAGTCTACAAAACAGAAAAACGCTTTTTATGATTCTAATTAATTTTGTTACGCAACGCTGTTTCGAAGCGCCGCCGTTCATCGAACCATTAAATCGATTGATACCAGTAGGAATTAATAAAAATGCTAATTGAATTTCATCTATTATTCATCTCTTACAAGATATGCACGATAATTTGGTTTAGAGTTCCCGATGGACCAGTAATTGCGTCATCTTTCATTAACTTTGAACAGGCTATTCCAAACAGCATATAGGTTTCTTTTCTAGTGCCCTCTTGCATTAAAGTTCGAAAACTATTAAGTTTGCACTTAACCTTTTATGACCTACCTACTAGAACGCATTTGGGTACGTCCTATGTCCTAATCTAAGAGAGATAAGTACAACATTACGATCTGTCAAATTTCAATGCAAACGGACATAGGTTTATTTCGAGGTACGCCCCTTTTCAGTTCCAACCTGTAAGGAGTTCTTAAACATAGAGCTAGATGCCACTAGAAATACATATAACAACCTGTTTGCATCAAGGGTTAAAAATGAAATCTATAAAGACCTTTGTTACTTACCAGCTTTCGTATTTCACACTGTCAGCAGCGTCAACCTGTTTACTACAGGTATAGTAAAGTGCGCAAGGCACCACGCAGACCGAAGACTCGTGTCTTGTTCCGATGCCGAAAGTCCTCAGCACCTGCAGCAGCTCTTCGCAAAGGTATCCAGTCTCTAGGGAGAACGTTACCTGAGGACATGTTATTAAAAGTTAAAATGGCAATGGGCAGGCTACGTCGCTCGCAGAACTGATAACCGATAGCAAGGAAAGGTTCTCGCGTCGCCACCACCATCGGCCACTTTAATTTACTAGCAATTTTAAATGCTTAGTAAATAAACTTATGTAGTAGGTTCGTAAGATATCTTTAAGATAAGTATATTTTTTACTAATTCGTCTATGAAAAACATTGAAACAGACAATATAAAATTAAATGAAGGTACCCATTTAATTTAGGCAAAATGACTCATGATGAAACAATAAGCAATACTTATCTTATTAATCTTTTTCATTGAATAGAGACATATTAAACGACGCATTGTGTTTCAGCGATTATAAGGCTGATATGTTCGAATGGGCCATACGCTAAATAATGCAATGCCATTAAGGCCCGACGATGCTGATGACTAGATTCCTATTTCCATAGGTCTAACCATAATGAACGCTGCTGTAATAGTTGTTGTGAAAAACAAAGTTGTTAAGTCTATCAGTAAGGAAATAATTTTCTATGCTGTAGGTATTATTTGTCTGTGATATAGGTAAGTGCTCTAGGTAGATAGGTAAGTATAGGTTCCCAGAGCAAAACATTAAGTTTTTCTGTAGGGTCTTGCTATGATGACTGACGCACAAAAGATCTTCTTTTGCTTAGGCAAGAGGCAAGCAGCCGCTCAAGGTGGCGCTATCTGGGGGAGGCCTATGATCAGCAGTGGACGTTCAGGTTGATGTCGATGAGAAAAATGACTTAATACTTATGCTTCCCTTCAATTTTATTGGTTTTTAAATCACTTACCTGCCAAAATTTGTTGTTCCTTGTTCCATTCCATGTTGCTTTTTTGACATCGAGGCGATCCACTACTTCTGATAGAATCTGCAGCAAAAAACATGTAAGTAATGCATTATTTTATAAACATCTTTATCTTTTGATGGCTTCTGTGGTGTGATGGTAGTACTAGTCAGCTCACAACCCGTAAGCTGCGGGTCCCATTCCCGCGTCAGGACAGGCTACAGGCAAAAAACCGCAAGTACTTGTTCTGTGTCCTGGGTGTTCTACAGTAATACAGGGAATCCTAGTTGTAGGGTCTTGGATCTACGCTATGTGATCGTTGGGCGATATTTTTGTATTTGTTAATGAGGTATAGGCTTGGTTGGCTTGATTTTAGGGTCCCTAAGCAACACAAGTAATGAGCTGTAACTCCAAACTTTGGTAAATCATCAGAAGTAATAACGACATTCTAAGAAGTGTAGATTATACTTTATAGGTACTTATCTCCACTTGGGTGCCAATAATGTATTTTGCTGGTCTACAGTGCCATTTATTATCTACTTAGGCATAGAGAACATAATAGTAGGTACAACGTGACTCAGGTAACCTTAGTATTTTTTTTTATACCAATATCGTCGTTTTCGAAACTTGTAAATTTGATTGTATCATTCATTGTTCTTTTGATTGTGTTCAGAATCGCGATAACAATGTCAGGAAGTGTGGAATTGAAAAAATTGCTGCTTAAGCAATGAGTTTCACTCCTATTTGGGTTAAAATTACCAGTAAAGTACCAATATGTACCTACGTCTCGTCATGTAAAAATGACGCTGGTTTTTATTATAACTGTATACCACAATTTGTAGGTACTTCACTATTGCCTCGTAGGGTGGGTGTTTTGGATTCGTATAGTTAAGGTAACCAATGGTTAAACATCCTTTCTAACAAATACTAACTTAAAATTCAGTACATTTATTAACATTTTAAGTTTTTAACCCTTAGCTACCTTAACGACGCGGCGACGTATCAAAAAAACCCACTCTCAGTGCTTTGGATAAGCAGAAATAAAAAATCGCTCAATCAGCGTTCTTCGTCTAATGTTTTTAATCTCTAGTTAATTCAGTTGAACAAAAAACCCTTGAACTCAATTGCTTTTAATTAGAGTTACCATTAATTGGATAATTGGTCCAGCTCTGTAGGTGTAGACTATAGGTATAGATTATAGGTAATTATAGCCTACGCCTACCTTTTCTTAGTACCTAAGCATGTCTTAAAGTATGAATAATTTGTTCCTCTTTTAGAATTCAAGAGTCATAGCATAAAAGCACCATACCTATAATCAGCAATCATACCTATAAGCAATCGAACTAAGATTATATTTTTAAAATAACTGAAGAACTGGGGTTTATTTTGGGTAATAAAATAGTAAGTAGAACCATGATTTTTTATATTCAAATTAGCGCCAATAATCAGGTAACGTTAATATTTGGCTGTAAGTACCTACCTATATATTATGTTTTCTACAAACACAAGTCCTATATTAGCTGTTTTTGTTTATATATTTCCTAGTGCGGTTGGTGCTCTGTCGCTTCCTCAATTTCCCGTAGAGCACTTTTTGCTGAACTTTTTGTGTGGCTGTTTGTGGACGATTGACCTTTACGTTTGTTCTTTGCGCTTACTATTTCTTTTGTACAAATATTTATGCCACATTGGCTCAAAAATTCTGTTAAATGAAATTACATGGTCTATTTTACTGGGATCGACGTAAGTAGGATAGGTACTTTTAGTTCCCGCGGGAAAATGTAAGATTCGGGTGAAACTGCAGGTACTTCATGGTGACATAATGTAAAAAAAACTAAAATTTCTAGACAGGTTTACTTACATAGATATGTACTTGTTTTTTTCATGTACTTATGAGATCTTCAAACATAGGCAATGGTCAATGGCAATCGAAGTCGGTCCAACGCCTTTTCGTAAACGGATATTATATTATGTTATGAATTTGCAAATTATATTCCTACTGAATCCTTCAGAATCTGCCTTTTATTTATATGTGCTAGTTTATATGTTTATGTTACTTACAGTTTCCAACGGGGTGTCCCAATGGAAAGCTCCAAGTATATCCACTCCACGCACCGGCCCTGTGATGTTCAATTTGTTTTTCTTCAACTTCAGCATTTGCTTCACGTCTTCCCATGACGATTTCACATAACTCCTACCACCATCTAAATACTCGTTCACATTCAGCGTAACTTCACTTTTAGATTTTTGTAGATCACTTTTCTTGTCTGTGTTAAGACAATCTGTAGATTTACATTTAGATATAACGATATTCATTTCATCCTGAGCGTATGATTCAAACGATTTTCCAATTTTCTTGTTTTGCTGCAACTCGTAAATAGTGCAAGGTGTTGTCTCCGTTGATTCTTTTCTTAGGTCTAGTTCGTGACCTTTTTGTGGTACGTTTATTATGAATAGTACTCCAGCCATAGTGTCGCAGAACAATGACTTGTGTATGAAGCTACTCAAAACATTAGATCTAAAACACGCGCGTTATCTTTGCTGGTACGGACTAAAGTGTCAAAGGCATGGAACATGACGACTGCAGTCGCAAACTTCTGAAGCGATTAGTTCACAATTCTTTGCGAAATATTAACGTTGTGCTGCTGCGGAAAATCTCTAAACAATCGACTTCCGTTGCTATTTCGCAAGCATTGAGGAAGTTAAATTACCTTTGTTTTTCATTCAAATAATTGGCAGGCTTATTTATTTGGATGAATAAACTTGTAGCTCGCGCTATATTTGTCGAAATCTGTCCATGACAGTCCGAGGTCTTGGAACAAATGGGACCTATTTTTCCGTTAATCCGTTTGTCTCTTCGTATGGCAGAGACATGTATTAAAAGTTTTTTAGCGATTATCCAATCAAAAAATAAAGTTTTGAGTATCACTATGTACCTAAATATGTATCTACCTATTTACTACTTACTCAAATATGAGTCGTTGATTAATTCTAAAATAAAAATCCGTGTCATCATTAACAGCCTGAAGACGTCCACTGCTGAACATAGGCCTCCCCCAGGGCCGTGTAATAAAGGCCAATTGTTCACGTCAACTTGCATGTTTATTGTCTTGAAACAAATGTCCTATAAACCGGCACGTAACATAAAGCGCGTTGCCACAGTTTTATTACAATTAGAAGTTTATTGACAATGGTGTTTACGTGAACGGTTTCATCTAGTCTGAAGTATCCCCACGGTAACCGTTGCGGGTCAAAATAAAGCTAGAAGCGCGCAGCCGTGAGCGGCCGGGCTCGAGCCACCGCCGCCCGCCCGCCCTACAGTCGCGGCGCAACCAGCCGGCTGCGCTAACCACGCGCCTTCTCCCGCGATACGCGATCAATACCGTAATAACCTACACAACAAACTCAACAAATCATCACCTAAATCATCACCCCTGTCAACGCCCGTCCTCTTAACTTTCATGCCACACCATTCGCAACGCTGACATCAATTGGAAAACATCATAAAACATGGCCACCATGAAAAACACATGATCACCAGCATCGGTTATTAAAACACGAGCTATTCTCGGTGTAGTTGTAAATCTCACGTGTACTACGGTTTCGTTTGTTCTACCCTATGTTCGTACGTTACGTAAAGAGACCACGAGCGAGCGCGGAGTTCGAAATCGATAAGTTATTAAATGTAGCCGCGATATGATTTGGTTGCTATTAACCTAAACAGTATTATCTATTTTCGTTCTACATTCAAATCTATGTTTTGATCGTCAATTGTTTTTTTTGGTACTTTTATTTTTAATGCTCGTTAAACAAGTTTAATTACGCTATACTTCCATCTTTAAATGCTTTTTAAATACAAATTTTTAGGTCAAAATCCTGAAATCTTTAAGTGTCTAGCGCAGGACAACATTTACATTACATAACGCGGTCCTTGTGACGTAAGTATCTTGTTCATAATCCATCTGTATCTACCAACGGCGCCGGGGAAGAGAAGATACTTAATAAGGTAAAATGTCTACTGTATAATTCATCATTTTGCTACACACCTATCAATAAAGATGGAGCTCCAACAGCAAATTGAACATGGCATAACAAACTACTTGTGTGTTTACATAACGTATCGTGGTTACATTACCTCATTACTTTTTATTGGAGGTAGAGTAACCTGATTCATTTTATTTATTATCGAATCCTAATCTGTATAAGAGACTTAAAAACTAAAAGATGGTAAGCAAACGAACACCTAACCAGTATCAGCTGATCGATTTCCATGTCGATTTCGTAAGATGTTGTGCTTTGCTAATAGAAATTTATCAGGCAACATCAATTAAAATAAAGTTTAGTCATAGTTCATTGAGAGTACCTACTGCCATTTTTAGCTAATAAATATATCAAACATATTCTTACTTCTCATGAATAAGGCTACTATTAATAATATTGAATATTGCTTTGTGTTTTATTTGACCTAGAGATCAGTAGATACATAACATAAACAGAATGGCGCACCCCTCTTAAAAATGTTACCTGGGGTTTCTAATATCAATAAAAACCGGTCTGTCATCTGTCATAGCGCCGGTAGTATTTTAAACATAGTATTTTCAAGTTCAGGTCGCCCCTTTACTATTTAAGTTTAGAGTTATTAAATTAAAAGTGCTTATCAAAGAGTATTATAATACCTGTGCTTATATGTTTACTGATAGGTTAGGTTAGGTACTACGTATCAGAAAATCATAGATTTTATGGTGCCTGCTTTTAAACTGTCATCAATTCTAATTCCAATACTTGGGATCGATAAGTCTTGCAATAAGGTCTGGTTTCCATTCCACCGGCGTTTTGTTGTTGGCAAAGCTGCTCTTTGATTAATGGCTAATGGACGTTAGTGGACCTAGGGTTAGTCGACGACCTGGTGAAAATCGCGGGGAGCCGATGTATGCAGGAGGCGAGCAGCCGCTCAAAGCGGCGCTCTCTGGGGGAGGCCTATTTTCAGCAGCGGACGTCTACAGGCTGATGATGATGATGGTGATGGATGTTAGTTATGAAGATGATGATGAGCAGTTTTAAAAAAGACTTACTAATATGGTAGATAAATAGGTAAATTCGGTTCGGATATATACTTCTTTAAGATAGATATTGGCTCTAACAAACATTCTTTGTTACAGCAAACAAAGAATGCTTGCTCTAACTTTTTGATACTTTGTGTTATATTAACTCGCCGCGGCTTTGCGGGGGTAAATAAGTTTAAAAAGGTAAGGGAAAAAGATGAATGGATCTTTTTTTCTTTTCTTTTTTTTTTATTTGTTCACATATGGATTGATTCCAGTATTGTATTATTGTTTGATTGCAGTATCAAAAACATATATTAATTTACAATCAGAACATGAATGCAACTACGATCATTGCTCAAAGAAATATAAGCTTCATCGGTTCTGTTTCATACTAACTCGAGCTAAAGCTAAGTGTAATTGTCCAGACATTTAGGTTAATGTTAGGTCGAACAAGCAAGTTAATCAATAAACACGCACCATTTGGCTAGGATCTTGGCTAGTGGCAGGAAAATGTAGGCAATTTATAAAGGACCTTACCAACTAGAAGGAAAGAAGGACGAAAGTGCTAATTCATATGGAATGACATTATTATACTTTCTGTAACAACGGCATGACTAAAGAAGAAAAAAACTTACAACCGAATTGAGAACCTCTCCTTTTTTGAAGTAGGTTGAAAAGAGCATGGAGGGTCATATCGTTTGGGTTGTAAAAAGTCTGTGTAAAGTCATTTGCCATGTAAAGCTGCAAAATTTGGTTTTTGGCGCGAGTACTTAATTTGAAGCCTGAGGAAGCGAAGGATTAAGATATAAAAATATTTAAAGAATAAAAAAAAATGAAATAAAAACAATAACTGTTTGTTTGTAAACGACAATTATTAAGAGAGATACACAAATCAACAGAAATAAAGCAAAGTAAAATGTTATCACAAACCGGCCCCGGTTTATGAAACGAAATCCTGCAGTGCCTCTAGCTACGGGAGAAGCTACATACTGGGAACTATATAATTATAAGTACCTACACAATTTTATACAAATATTCTACTTACCCGATTGGGAGTACGTATCGTAGATCCGAACAAACTCATACATATAGGAACACTCAGTACTGTAGCTAAATGGCTTCACGAAAAGATACCTTTCATTACAAAAATCCCATCGATTACCTTGACTTAAATCTTCGAGTGGTTTCTCTGAGAGACGCAATCTTAGAGATTTTGTAAGTCAGCATAAATTCAAGCAGTATAGATAAACATATGTATGCATAAATCGAAGGGATAGAGCTTATTTATGTTACGTGAACGAAAACACGAAAAGCAACGCCCGCCGGAGAAATTCAGACTTTCCAGTACTGGAATGTAGTTGAATAGGAGGAGAATCATAGCAAGTTTCAGAAGTAGGCAAAACGGGGTTTTAAGTATGAAAATCATTACTCAATAGTTTACAGTCTATATCCATATGTGATCAAACAGTGTGTAAAAAGCTCATTGTAAGTGTTGGCTAAAAGTTTTATCGTAATTTAACTTAACGACTTATTAGTGCCGATTTTTATGGATCACTAGCTTTTGCCCGCGGCTTCGCACGCTTGTGTTATGTTATTTTTACGTTATAAGTAGTCTAATAATAGATCATTTATTTCGTACCAAACAACAATATGCACTAAATCTTTTCGAAGCTGAGCACAGTAACCTGTATTAGCATAAATATAGGTATAACGCAAACATAGCCGTGAGTGGAAGCTATTTAAGCCATTACCTAAAATTAAATGTTTTGAGTCAAATATAGATTTATAAAACAGTAAAAGAAAAGAAGTTTCAAACAAAAAACTACAATTTTTTAAGTACCTCTTCATATTACAACAAAAAGAAATCATCATCACTTCACTCAGGTCTTTAACAGAAGTTTCAGTAAATTTTGTTTAGGTAGTAGTTACCTAAGCAGGCAGGGACAGTTTAGAAAAATATGAAAGAATGACACACACGCACGATTATGCTGCTTTGCTCAGTTTTACATATCCGCGCGCTTTTTGTTCCATTTACCACATTGTTTTTACCTTCTTAAGTTTGGCTCCATACGAATTGGTACCTACACTTAGCCAGTGTCAATAGATATATAAAAATAAGTGTATAAAAAAAAATAAAATTAATTTTTCTTAATACTAATTAGGAATTACAAATACTAAACCACCACTCCTTAAAGAATCGACCGTTATAATTATTATTATGTCCACTATTTTCCACGCTGTTCCACGCTGTCTCATTCCCACTGCACTTTCAACATACCTACCTAGTGATGAAAGTGAGGAAGTAGGTTAAATCGTCATTACATCATTATTAGTTACACCCAAAGATAGTTACTTACTAAAACTATAACCTTCTTGGAGTAACCGAGTAATCTAATTTTTACCCGTGGTTTTTTTAATAGCCCACAGATCTAAAATATTTTAACTATTATCAACATGCAAGAAGAAGAAGAACAAATCAAAAACAGTCAAAAACGAACCTTACGCTCCATGTTGTTGTTAATTCGAGGATACAATTGCCATAATGAATACCTACATATTATTTTATCTAAGTTAAACATTAACCATTTAACCATTTTAAACATTTTATTTTATTTTTTATTTCAATTTTCTTATTTTTTTAATAAAATATTTTGTGTCATTGGCTAAATACAAATAATAGCACGCGCTCCGGCTTACTTTAATGCCAAAATTAAAAAGGTTTTAAAATGTGTAGCAATGGCAAGGGTCTATAACTTAAGTAGCCATAAGTACTACAGGTACCTTAAAACTTCTTTGGGGTCGATCAAGAATGTAGCATTAGCGCAAAAATAATTTGAACTACATATTTAGAATGGTAACGTGTAGTAATTTTATGTAAATAATACATTTGACCAGATCGCCTATAATGAACATTGCTCCCGCCAAAACCCTATAAATCGAAAACTTCAATAAAAATATTAATTAAGTAAGCTTAAATATTGGCTAAGCATGATAATCGCGTGAAGCCTTATTAATGATTATAAAAAGTCTAAGAATCTCTCCTTTAAACGTTTTCATAAAATACTTCGTATCATTGGCTAAATACATGTTTTGTATAATGCCAAAATAAAAAAAGGTTTTACAATGCGTAGCAAATGGTTTCCCCGTTTTAAACAACTGTAAAACATGTTTATACATAAATTCCTCAAAAGAGGAGTCTGAAAATCTTCACTTCTGAAAATATTGGGAAGAAGCAGAAGCAATAGAATGAAAGTAAACATGAAGGCAAATGCACAAGACGTGCGACGCCAATCCTCACGCGAGGAACAAAAAAAAAAGGGTCAATAAATTAAGTACCTATAGGCACACATTACTGAATATGTTACTACTATAGGTTAAGCTATAGGTACTATAAATACAATTTTAAATACTTATTTCGAATGGTAACGCGTAGTACATTTTTGAATACTAATATATAATAACAGATGGCCAATAAAGAATTTTGCCCTGGCCAGAACCCAATAAATCGAAAACTTGAATAATAATTTTAGTTATGTTTCAATATTGGCTAAATATGATATCGCGTGAAGCCTTAAAACTTATGATAAAAAGTCTAAGAAATTTTTAGTTTTCGAAATTCCTTGTTCTCTGTGTCGTGCTCATATTCAAGTAGGTTCTCATACCTATCCTCTTTTTTAGTTAGGGCCACAGATTAACGAAAAAACTAATCTTTAAGTAATACATATTATGACTTCCTTGGGTATAGGTAATTACATAATAACAATTGTTTTTCTCTAATCTGCATTGGAGCGCAGACGAAGTTATCGCGCGATATATTTCGCCGTAGCCCGAAAAGTGTGATACACTCATGATACACTGCCGGTAATGCAAGCGCGCCAATTGTTATTTACTGTTTTTTTTAAAGAAATAAAATCATGCATAAATTACTTAGTGCAGTGGGGATTGTACAGAATGAAATAAAAATGATTGGGGTTCCGTCCTGAATGGGTAAATTCTTATTACTAAATCTCCGCTATCCGTCTGTCTGTCTATCAGTCACCAGGATGAATCGTGATAGTTAGACAGTTGAATTTTTCACAGATGATATATTTCTGTTGCCACTATAATAACCGTTATCCATATTCAAAGGGTCAGATAAAAGGACAACAAAAAAAATGGTTTCACTTCATATTGATAAGGAATTATAAATTAAAAAATTAAAACTATTAAAACTTATTTATGTAATCGCAAATAATACTCTCACAGTTTGTAAAACATATTTATTCGCCGACATGCAATATAACGCTACAGCTTCCTCCATTTTATTTAGCCCACGTCGGTTGCGCAGCAGGCAAACAAATTGACTGTGTGTCCGGGTTGTGGCGCTATAAAAACTTCGAGGATAGTCAACAGAGATGTTTTTGCGCGCCAACTCAACAGCGAAGGTTCGGGCGTATATGAAGCCGTGTCATAATAGTAACAGAATTTTTTTTCTTTAATCTGTGCCTC
Source organism: Ennomos erosarius (assembly GCA_963580505.1). Classification (NCBI taxonomy): domain Eukaryota; kingdom Metazoa; phylum Arthropoda; class Insecta; order Lepidoptera; family Geometridae; genus Ennomos; species Ennomos erosarius. The sequence continues at coordinate 9,891,016 of OY756988.1, forward strand.
CAGATAAACCCGAAATAAAATTACCGTCAATAGCACAGAGTAAATTTTTTTCTCTGATCTATGATTAGTAGCCAAAATAAAACTTACCTTTTGACACTGGCTAAATACCTACACTATGTGTGGAGCCAAAATATAAGAAAAAAAAACTTACCTTGAACCCATGAAGCGGCCATCTTGTTAAAATCCTGTTCCGTTTCATAATGAAATCTTACACATTTTCACCAAAAAAAAAAATTAACGATATATAAAATTTAATATATCCTATGTTGTGCGCCGGGTTTTTCTAAGCTTATTAGTGAAAACCGCATGAAAATCCGTTCAGTATCTTCGGATTTGTGCCGTAACAAACAAACAAACAAACAAACAAACAAACAAACAAACAAACAAACAAACAGACAAAATGTTTAAAAAGTAGCTTAACGTGATCAGCGAAAAATTTCAAGCCAACCTGTGTCATTTTTTTTTCGATATCTTGCATTTACAGATTTTTTTATCTCTACAGTTTTATTATATGTATAGATAGATAATTTCTACTGTCTGACTACTCTATGTGACTTGTAGGCCATTAAACTTAGCTTAGAGTATGGGTTTCTTGTCTCAGCATCTTAGCCAAGACTTCTGTAGCTCGCTGCTCGATCAGCTTAAACGAAGCACAGTGCTATGTCCGAATTGCAGGGTGAGTGCACTATCATATAATTACAAAATTTTATATTTTAGTTTTGAACTGAAGTTCTTTGTATACGTACCATTTTAGTCAGATAGAGCGGTTATGTACTTTCATAACCGTCTGAAGTAGGGAGCAACGAACTTTTATTTTACAATGATATTTTTACTGGTCGCTCTCTGTTTTACCACAGATACTATAATAGTATACTACTAGTTTTACATATTTTTCTTGTGGAGAGAGTATCGTACAAGAATTTCGATCGTTGTTTTTGATAACTTTGCAACCTTGGTGTGAATACTTTTTGTAGATACTTTAACTATTATAAAATGGAAAAGTTTTGAGACCTTTTGATAGATAGGGATGTATACTTTGTTTAATTAACAATGTATGTCTCCACGAGGGCTAATATTCATGAATCGATTGGATGAAAACTATTAAGTAGGTATTTTTACAATGAAACAGTAGTTATTATAGATTAATTTGTTAAGGAAAAATTAGAATCACGAGCGGGAATTCAACTCGCATCCATCCATCCCTCAAATCGGGATAGCTACCGTGGCAAGTGGTCCCATGTCCGAATTTTTCCTTCACCTTTTTTTACAACGAACTTACGGGGTTGGTAGCGCCATCTATTGAGTAATTCTTGAGAATCATCCTGTCGTGAATTTTATAATTTATTCTCACTTTTTAATATTAAGAGGTTGGTAGACTGTTTAAAAATACTATTTTGGTTGGCCACACTGGCGGAAGGAGCGTCAGCTGAACCATCAGCCAATTACGATGGCTGCCTTGGTAGTTCCGGTAAAATAATATTGAGGTTTAGGAGGGAAGTTTTGGAGGGAGGACAAGGTACAAAAAGCAGTCAATTCTGGTTAAGCAGCCGAAGCGTCAAAACGTATTATTGCTTCTGCTCGTTTATTGTGTTTTGTGTACTGAATATTTATAGAAGAAAGAATATACAAGGATTGAATTGAAAAGGTTCTCTGTGTTTTACTTCAATCCCAACCAGCATACACAGAGCTATGAAACAAATTACGCTTCGAAGTGTTTTTTTTTGTTCTGTGCCAGCATAGATGGTCAAGCACAGTGGCAGTAGCAGGCGATATACAGCAAAAAAATCATATCAAATACAATATTGGTAGTTATTATAATAATTATATTATAATTTAGCTGCATGCTACGCTTCACAGGGCCACTAGTATAGTATTATTAAATCTGTGCCTAAAATAAGACAAAAGACACTAAGTTCTTCTTTATTCTCTTTGTGAAACAAGTGCTAAAAATATTTTCATTTACAAAACAAGAACCTCCCATTACACCAATTGAGTTTTATGGCCATTTTAATGTAAAAATATGATACGATTCAACCCTGTCTGGCAAGATATATCACTGCTATTAGTATAATGCGGTTCCTGGATGATTTGTGAAGGTCGTCTTGCGTCTGCTACCCTCTCCACTCGAGAGATTAATGATGTATCAAGTTCATTCTATTATCGCAGTTGGTTTTTTGTGAAGAAATACGTTGATAAAAAATAGGCTTGAGGAATTGAGTAACTAAATAGAATAGACTATCTTGCTATTAATAATACTATCTATAATATCATGAGGTCCCGTCAGGTACAAACGAAAAATAGCCCGAACTTGAAAAAAATTTAGTAATCGTGTCACTAACTAGTAGTGTCCAGTGTATTCATTTGGCCCAATACTTCGCCAACATGCAATAAATGTCGCTTGATAAGCTTGCGTTATGCAGTAATAAAATAATTCGTAAAATAGCCCGGGTTGATCCGTTGTATGGGATGAGGCATCTGTACTGTAGGTATTATATGGGTAGTTCTCATCGATGCTCAAATTTGATGGTCACGAGGTTATATTTCCTAAACGGCTTAAGATACAAACAGAATTTGTGAATTAAATGATGACACATCTATTAGGCTACAACAGAAATAAAGCTTGTCATAATAAAAGCAAAAATAATACCTTAAATTAACACGAAATGGTCAAAAACGGGGTAATTTTTCGTGTTCTCATCGTGTCACACTCTCCGATGCAGTAAAACATTTGCTTACCACTTCACCAAATTTCACTGTATTTGTATGTAACATATACTAAAATTATCGTAATTAAATAAACTTTACACTAAATAGTCTAAAATAAATCTTTTCATCATTATTTTCAATTTAAAACAACATACGCGTCGGTCACGCGGATATGGGTTCTTTAAATTCACGTAATATAACGGCTGCCTGTTAAACAAAACATCAGCAATCAAACACTGAGTGTGGTCCGGTCGAACGTCAGTCGCGTACTGGCATCGCAGACGTAAGACATGTGGCTCAACGTGCCGAAAAAAAAAATATCGGTAAGCTTGTATTTGTTCATAGGTTTACCGATCACACGTGCACTACATTTTTTGGGCATTGTACTTCAGGAATTGAAATCAAAGTTAGCTCATCGAAACCCTAAAATGTGAGAGATATTTATGTAGTATTTGATTTAAATCGATACACTTAACTTTGCAGCAATTTTACAAAAAAAGGGATAATTTCGTCAGTTTCGTGTCATAAACTTCGTGGCATTTTAGTCATGAAACTGATTTTGGCCCATGAAACTGATTATATGCATTCTTTTATTTAGAAATGTAGCGACTGGTGTGAGTTTATTGAAACAATTCTAGTTATTGTTGTATGACAGATGTAAGATAGTGTTTTGAATAATTATGTAAACGTGTTTTTATCGAGAAAAGATGGGTCAATTCGAACTCACTCATCATTCATTGTGATTAATAATCATAGCCTAAAAATGGATGAGTTCGAATTGGTAGGTATCGCGAAAAGGGGTGATCTGGACCGTGGTAGCCTAGTAACTCTCAAGTTGGGAGAACCTTCCTTCGAAACTAGCATTGTATTATGTTTAATAATAGGCACTTAAAGGGGAAGAGCTAGTAACAGTACCTACGTTTGGTAGGTAGTAGATTAAAAGATTATGGTTACATACCATTTTTCTGGTTTCCGGGAGAAGGCAGCCTATTGCGAAGATTCCGGTAGGTAAAAGGTACCTATAGCCCAAGTTCACATTCTATGAACAGTTTTCTCCACACACGTTTACCGTCGGATATTATGTACTTAAAGTATGTAGGTATTAGGAACTATCACCAAAAGGTTCTGAAATTATTAATAATGTCACGTCATATCACAATACTACCTATTCTTGACGTAAGTACGTATATAGGTACTAGGTAGGGAGGTACATTTTGGTCCCCCCCTGCCAACATTTCAATCACACTTTAATTATTTTGCTCGTAGGCCCGACTCCGAACACGTAAAGCTCATATTTAAAAGTTTATGGAAAAATCACGAAATCAGGAGTTTCTAATCCAAAAGAGTACCTAAAGATGTGCCAGATATTGTCTTTTGTAGTGAGATTTGTTTTTGTTTTTATATATAAATCATTATAATATAAGTGTCGATTATTTATATTGTAGTGAAGGTTGTTGTTCTATTGAAAAAATAACGCAACTCATAAATAAATACACTTTTTAAATACTCATGATGCTTCTTAATTAATAAAGCTATTAATACGATAACTATTTGTTTTTTGTCAGCAGAGGCTTATTACCTATAATATGTAGTTAAGTGGATTAGTATTCGTATTTCGTAGGATGAACAAACTCAGGACCGAACTGATAATAATAATATACATAGTTTTGGTTATTAATACCATTTGTTTGCCAGTTTAATTATGAAAACAAGATTACGTTGTTATTTTATGAACATTTAGTCTTATAAACAGTAGCAAAACGTGAGAAAATGATAGCTGTAAAGTTACTGAGTCATTTTCGTGATCCGATGCGTCGCTTTCGTGGCCTCTAAAACTTCAAAACCATTTATCACCCAAACAAGACTTTCTATTTGATTAACTTATATATTAATTTACTCGTCTTATAAAGCGCTATAATTTACTGTACAAAAATATTTGAAATAAGCACAATATAAAATTGTACATGAAACTGACGATGAGAATCGTAAAAATGAGAACGAGCCATATTATCTGGGATTATGGACTCCAAAAGACATTTTATTTATTTGACGTTCCTACACCCAAAACAAAAGTAAATTACCTAGACGCTGAAAAGTAACGTAGCGTATCATATAAAATGAAATGACAATGGTAATGGGCAGGCCATATTGATTGTAGTAGACGTCTTCAAGCTGTTAAATGATGAGCATGCCATAAAAAAGAAACAAACAAACATTTCCTCTTAAAAAATTTAATTTTTCTCATCTAGTCTTAAACCTAATATAAAAAAAAATTGCATAAATCTTAAGTTTATTAAAGTTGTAGAACAAAAATTGTTTGTTTCAGTGCTGTGAGTTAGCCCTTAAACTTAAATTTTTTGGTAATTTAAAATCACCCTGTATTGAAATGCTAACAACGATATAAATATGTATGATATACTTAAACTATCGCTCTAGAGGAGGTTTAGAGGTGAATGGAAACATCAACGTTCTTACAGCAACGAAGAAATAAAAAATAAAATAGAAGGCTTTTGTTTTTACGATTCTAGTCTAGTGAATGTTGAATAAAAATGTGTGGAATTAAGCCCACATCTGTTGTCGCAGTGTCGTTCATCAATATAATATAGTGTGTTCCATTTATAATAAATAACAAATTGGAAAGAAGTCTAGCGCACGTAAAAGCTCTACGAAATAGCTACGTCCGTAGCATTTCTACGACGTAGAAGACCCCGCTACGAGATAAACTTCGAGAAGGAACTTCACGCGTAATAAGAAAAGCTATGCCTGTAGCATTTCTACGACGTAAAAGATGCCACTACGGGCTATGTATAAGATGGAGCTTCACGCGTAATAAGAAATAGCACCGCCTGTGTCATTTCTACGACGTAGAAGGCCCCACTACGTGCTACGAGATAAGCTACATGAGGGAACTTCACGCTATTTAAGTAATAGCTACGTCCGTGTTGGTTCTACGGCGTAGAAGACCCCGGCGTGGATCTACGGCGTAGAAGACTTACGGGCTACGAGATAAGCTACAAGCTTAGAGAACTTCTTACGTAACTCAATAAACCGCCATTTTGTAGTCACTAAAGAACGTAATGAGTCATCGCCCAATACGTTCCCACTGCTGGGACATGTGCCTTCGCACAATGAGAGAGTAATCCCCCACGATTAGCCAATCGATAAGATAAATCTAAATAATAATCAATCGCAGGTCACGTGTTCCTCGCTAGATCTTACCATACATGTAATAATTATTACTAAAGTACACTACAATAATAAAAAATAACTACCTACACTACTATGTAGTTAAGAGGAAGATGGGGGATGTCCTCACGTCGCTTAGTCATAAACCCATACAAAATACAAACAACATTCAAAACAAAACAACATTCACACATATCGTTTTTTAATTCTTTTTTTGCATTCTTTTACAAAATTGTGTGCATTGCACCTAGAGTCTTATCTTCTCCCTTTTATTTGCTTATGCCAGAATTACTTTTAACTTGCGTATAGGCTGTATAGATCACAGAATATTTTCGCTACTATGCATTCCAAACTCATTATTTTCACAATACCCAAGTTAATAATATTTAATGCTAAAATATCACTTTCTATGTCACCCGAACCTAAAATACCTCAGTGACGTCAATGTCTCATATTAATTTTATGTATTTTAACAAATTTTAATTAAAAGTTGTGACTCACACAGTTTGTAATTAATGACCCACGAAAACAACGTCCACGTAGGGAGGTATTCGGGCATGTTTTAAAGGTTAATTTGTAAAGGAAAAATTAGAATCACGAACGAGGATTGAACCCGCATCCATCCATCCCTCAAGCCGGGATATGCTTTACTTAAGCTACCGTGATGAGTGGTCTCATGTCCGAATTTTGGGATGATTCTTAAATCACTCAATAGATGGCGCTACCAACCCCGTACGTTGGTTATAAAGGTGAAGGAAAAATTCGGACATGAGACCACTTGTCACGGTAGCTTAAGTAAAGCATATCCCGGCTTGAGGGATGGATGGATGCGGGTTCAATCCCCGCTCGTGATTCTAATTTTTCCTTTACAAATTAATCTGTAGATTACGCTGAGCAGGCGATACTGCTTTAAAAATCATAAATAATGTTTTAAAGGGTTTAAAGTATTTAGGGACCAGGGGGTCACCATAACGTCTTATAGCATTACTACTTCAATCATACTTTGAAAAATGACATTAAAGTGAGAATACTGTAATGTTGTTGACGCAGAGCAGTTTTGATGACGTCACGTTAAATCGTTCACTCAAAAACATCACGTTGACACTGACGTGCGACAGTGATAACGCTATATAAAAATGTAGACGTCTCGTTCTCACGCAGGAATACTTTATAAGTTCATGGTACGAATTCGAACAATATTATTGTAACCTTGAAGCATTACTGTCACGAACCATGATGATTTTGTATTAGTTTGTGGTAAGGCCCCAGGACAAACAATAATTGTGTGATGAACATCGATGTTCAAGGTGTTCAAACGGTTTTCTATATAATATGTATTCACAAGTAATAAATTAGTACTACTTAAGTAGGAGTTGTATCAATTTTTTTATAGTTTCCATATAGTACAAACTTTTCTTAGTTTGGGGATAGACACACCGAATACAGAATACAGAATTTATTGGTAAAAAATAATTTACAGGTCAATAACATAATAATATTATTTTAGATAAATCTAAAAGAGTATCCATATACTAAATATTATACAGTCAATTTGTCCATAAAAAACTCATTGACTGAGTAGTAAGCCTTACCGATCAACAGCATCTTGAGCTTGTGGTTGTGCACCCACACAACCCCTCGCACACCGACAAAACACATACAACACAGAAGTACCCATTGTGTGTTGTGACCTTACCATAGAGTTCATAGCAAGTACACACTAACGGCCTTATTAATAAACGTAGAGTAGCTTTGGACTGGTTAAACCTACTTTTGTAATTTTTTTAAAAATTTGAGGTACACCATAATCACAGTTAAAGTTGCTGAGACAGATATTTGACATAGTCCGCCCGGCGAAGTGTGGACGGTTAAATTTAGCAGTTAAAGTAAGCTGGTGCTACCCACCCAAAAAACTCTAACCAATGGTCTATTGTTAAAATTTTTCACCAATTTTTAACTTTAACTACGGGTCAAAAAACTCAACCTTAGTAAGTTCACGTTCAATAAGTCCTAAGTTACAAAGTGCTCAGCGTAAGTAAAAAAGTTAATTTTCAGTAAATCAGTGTACGAAAGAGCTAAACAGCGATCTTTATAGACGTAAAATAAAACGGGAAGCTCATTACACGTAATAACAGTAACTTAGAGTCGGACATTAGGGCCGGTACAGTAACTTAATATTTTGCTTCCCAGAGTAAAAAGCTCCATACACATTTAAGGCACAGTATTCTCGGCCTAAGTCGCCCGACTCGCCCATGATTATAGATGATGGGCGACTGAATAAATTGTTCTATAATTTTTCTAAAACTTCATGACATGGACAAGACGAAAATCATGTCAAATGCCCATGTTCCACCTATATCGTTAATTGTTGGGAACGATACTCTCGAAGTTGTCGACAAATACGTCTATCTAGGGTAGACTGTCCAATTGGGTAGGTCCAAATTCGACAAAGAGGTCGCCCGAAGAATCCAACTCGGCTGCGCAGCGTTCGGGAAGCTTCGACCTATCTTTTCGTCCAAAATACCACAAAGCCTAAAAACAAAAGTTTTCAATCAATATGTGTTGCCAGTGATGACTTATGGAACTGAGACGTGGTCTCTAACTGTTGGCCTTATTACTAAGCTCAGAGTCGCGCAACGAGCTATGGAGAGAGCAATGCTCGGTGTTTCCCTGCGAGATAAGATCCGAAATGAGAAGATCCGCAAGAGAACTAAAGTGACCGATGTAGCTCTTAGGATTAGCAAGTTGAAATGACAATGGGCAGGCCACATCGCTCGTAGAACTGACAACCGATGGGGAAGAAAGGTTCTTGAGTGGCGACCACGAACCGGAACACGCCAGCCGCTTTTTGGGGGAGGCTATGTTCAGTGGACGTCTACAGGCTGATGATGATGATGATGATGATGATGATGATGATGATGAAAGTATCGTATGCATAGGGTTTGTTGGTTATTAGTAAAGCCGTGGAGTAAATTGATGCTTAAAGTATTAATATCCAAAGCCTTATTAGTTACTTACGTATAAGCTTCAAACATATGATACAGTACAACTGTCACAGCATCATTGAGCAGTGACTCTCCAAATACAACAATGTATAGAACTTCATCCACATGGCGACCACGAACTGGAAGACGCAGCGTAGGCCGGCCCCCCACTAGGTGGACCGACGACCTGGTGAAAGCCGCGGGGAGCCGATGGATGCAGGAGGCGAGCAGCCGCTCTAAGTGGCGCTCCCGGGAGGAGGCCTACGTTCAGCAGTGGACGTCTTTAGGCTGTTAATGATGAATCATTCTACCAGACAAATAAATGTTTAAACCAGTGTCGCAAGTTCGCTACTGCGTTAACCTTGAACTCCAGACGTACACTGGTGCATGTGTATTTACTTGACTACAGAACGTGAACAATTTTTCATATACTTATCTAAAGCTATTTTCTTATAAAGCCCAATTTAGAGAACTGGCTTTCTTGGTTTTTACTAAGAGTGGGTTTTTTGATCCGAAGTTAAGGTAACCACTGGTCAAAATCTCTAACAAATTTTCATCATTGGTTACCTTAACTATTGGTTATGGCAAAAATTATGAAAGCAAATTCATATCCCGCTCGGGAATAAAATTATACTACAATTTTATCTAGTGTAGTAAATTTGGATACTTTAGGTACTTACGCGGTATTTCAAAACTCAGATAAACGCTGTTCGTTTGATTAAACAAAAGACTGTGAAACTAAAACGTGTATTAAGTAAACCGAATACCCAGCCCTGTAAACATGAGTAGATATGCTACTCGGTAATATAAACAGCTGATACTGAGTATTTATTCTGTGTCCAGGGCACGTGTCACAAAACGTGTTTGTTATTGTTCATCTCACTCCCGTTCAGAATAACGATTCTAATATGAAGTGGACTGTCACAAACAGACAGGTTACGAGAAATGTTTACTTTTCTTAGGTATACAGGGGGAAAGATAATGGGAACTCACGGGAGCTACCTTTTTCTTAAGTATAGAGATTGTGGTCAGACGCTCTGGCCTTGTCACCTATAAAAAAATACCGGTTTATTTTTGAATTTAAATTGAGTGGATGTATTAGATTTTTAAGGTTTTAAATAAAGTTTGCACACATATTTTGTTCGTATTTTGTACCAGAGCTCCATAAAATATACGGACCTAGGTGCATTTTGACGTTAAAAATGTTTAAACAGATTTATTTTATTTTATTTATTTTATTACAATTGGTTCGGTAACAGACAATAGGCTATTATACAATATACACCACCAACGTTAACACAGCTTTATAAACCTAAAGTCCAGTAATAACCGTACACAGCTTAAATAAGTATAGACATATTGACACTATGTAAATGCGTTACATTAACTATGCAGTAGCGAGTAACTGTGTGTGAGTAAAGAACAGAAATTAATTACTTAAAGAAACTATTGACAGCAAACTTAAAAGATATAAAACTACACGAAAACATGTCTCTGGGATCGGTTAATCCATCATATGTGCGACACATCCTAAGTAAAGGATCATTCCGTGAAACATTGTTGTAGGTAGGTGGCATGTTAAATAGCTTGACATGCTTGTTCAAACTTTGTACTATCTTCACTTAAACCACCTTAACCTATAGATACCTATTTCAAATTCATACGTACAAAATACGAATAGACTTTTCCCCGACGTATAAGAAAACTTTTTATACTATAAAATGAACAGTTCCTGTAGAAAAACCGGTAAAATGCGGTGATACCGCGTAGCACCTGTAGTTCCTTCATACATTTTACTGCCTAAGTGACCTACGCATTTGACATATCCTGTATCTTTTTCTTCTTCTTTAATGGCTTTCTATCGCTTTTTTGCAATAATTCTGCCAATGTCAATTGAGTAAAATTTGTACGGTTATGTTAGGTCAAAGTCATATTTTGTCAGTCAAAACGCCAACAGTAAAATGGAGGATATTTTACTGAAGGCTCTAAAAAGACCTTTGAAGCAAAAACGAAAATGCATGGCTTTATGATCTTGAAACCATTTGCCAACACTCGTGCACGTTTACGAACACATAACGGATAATAATCCACCCTTATTACACATTAAAGTTCAATAGTTTTGAAAAATAAATTCAAAATTCACAACCGCCATTGTCGGATTTTCTTCAAAAAGCCCGTTACCTGTATACCAGTCAACAATAAGTTGACGCAAATAGGGTACGTCAAAAAATAGCCAGTATATAACCATCGGTTTTGTTTTCGGTTATAAATTGTAAAGTTGATTGTGCGTAGGGCGCGACTGGCGCGAAGAAACGAGGTCAGAGGAAGAAAATGTTAAGTGTGAATAATTCGATATGTAGGAATATGAAAGTTGATAGTCATTCTGCAACTAGGTGCTGGGTTCTGTTGCTGTCGTGCTCCGCGATTTGGTCAAAGATTCACAGTGAATTTGATCATTCTAGATACGTTCTCTAGGTTCTCGGACGTATCAAGTCTGAACAATGGACGTACTTTTCAATGTCATGTCTAAAATCTTTTCCTCTTAGCTATTTTCACTTTATATCACCTACACAATCATATATTCTCAGTGTGATTTAAAGAAAGTATCCATAATTAAGTACACAAAACTTTAGCTCGTGAATAAAATGATACAAATTCTAATGTCAAACATGCTAAAACAAATGTTAGTATAAATAGCTTTACGCGCAGCCATTTCGCTCTAGGATCAACGTCAATATAGGTAATGTTATTCTAATGTTAAGTATGTTTAACGCAAGTCCAGTGGCGACGACGTTGTATAATAAAGGACGCAAGAGTGCGCAGCCAGGCGATTATGTAACTTGATTGCAACTAATAGAAACAAAAAATGTAAGGATTCTATAGTTTCAGTACGCAGTTTATGTGCATAGCTACTTAGGAAATTTTCAAATTCGGAATGAAATTTCGCTTATTGGCATTGCAATCAAAAATCCCTGATCACCCCGCAGAAGCAACTAAACTACCCGCATGGGGCAATCGGTTTTATTTACTACGCTCCTTCAACAAAAGAGGCCATTCTCAAATTTTTTGTGTGTTTTTATGTGCATGCATGCTATAAAATGACTGATTTGGATGACTTTTTACGTTTACCGAAGGCTGATTTAGCTTAATTTAGATAAATATATAATTAAATTACTATGGGTTCATGAATAAAAATGAACAAGTCTTCATATAAGTAATTCATAATGAAGCTCTTCGCATAGGCACTCCTTTATGTCAGCTCGGCGCCAAGTCGGCGCTCCACCCGCTGGCTTCATAACTACCTACATAAATATAAACAATCTTTATGTATATTCTTCTATAGATATAAAAGATACTGACCCCCATTCTGATCCAGCACCCAGTGGAGGTTCCCACTTTACCATATCGATAAGCTGTTAAGCAAAAGAAATTAACTTTAAACGTTTCAATAGAGATTAACTAAAAAGTCATGTTTTATTTATGCTGGTTGACGAAAGTTACAGCTTTATATACTCTTTTCACTAGACTCTTTAGCTGCCTCTATTTAAATATGCTTATTGTAGACTTATTATTACGCACGTTGTTTTTAAATTTGGTGAAATAAAGGTAAAACCACTAAAACATAGCTCTTAGTAATATTTGACATAAGTTTTGGCTGGTATTATGGACAATTTCATCTATCTATACATATAATAAAACTGTAGAGATAAAAAAATCTGTAAATGCAAGATATCGAAAAAAAAATGACACAGGTTAGCTTGAAATTTTTTGCTGATCACGTTAAGCTACTTTTTAGACATTTTGTCTGTTTGTTTGTTTGTTTGTTTGTTACGGCACAACTCCGAAAATACTGAACGGATTTTCATGCGGTTTTCACTAATAAGCTTAGAAAAACCCGGCGCACAACATAGGATATATTAAATTTTAAATATTGTAAATTTTTTTTGGTGAAAATGATAAAGATTTCATTATGAAACGGAACGGGATTTTCACAAGATGGCCGCTTCAAGACTTCAAGGTAAGTTTTTTTTTCTTATATTTTGGTCCACACATAGTGTAGGTATTTAGCCAGTGTCAAAAAGTAAGTTTTGTTTTTGGCTACTAATCATAGATGAGAGAAAAAAAATGTGCTCTGTGCTACTGACGGTAATATTATCTCGGGTTTATCCGGATGCACAGAATAAAGAAAAAAAACTCTGTTACTATTATGGCTTCATATACGCCCGAACTTTCGCTGTTGAGTTGGCGCGCAAAAACATCTGTGTTGACTCGATGTTTTTGTAGCGCCCCAACCCGGACACATAGTCAATTTGTTTGCCTGTTGCGCGACCGACGTGGGCTAAATAAAATGGAGGAAGCAGTAGCGTTATATTGCATGTCGGCGAATAAATATGTTTTAAAAACTGTGAGAGTATTATTTGCGATTACAAAAATTTATTTTATTAGTTTTAATTTATAATTCCTTATCAATATGAAGTAAAACCAATTTTTTTTTATTGCCTGTTTATCTGTCCCTTTGAATACAGATCACGGTTGTTATAGTGGCAACAGAAATATATCATCTGTGAAAAATTCAACTGTCTAACTATCACGATTCATGATACATCCTGGTGTCTGATGGACAGACAGACGGAGAGCGGAGGTTAAGTAATAAGGATTTACCTTTTGAGTACGGAACAATCCCCACTGCATTAAGCAATAAGGAAGTAATTTAATGCATGTTTTTACTTATAACTTAAAAAACAAAAAACAGTAAACAACAATTGGCGTGCCTGCATTACCGGCAGCGTATTACACTTTTTGGGCTACGGCGAAATACATCGCGCGATTACTCCATGCAGTGCAGATTAGAGAAAAACAATCAAGGAAGTCATATGTATTTTTTTCTCTAATCTGTGGTATTACTAAAGATAAGTTTTTTCGTTAATCTGTGGTCCAAACTAAAAAAGAGGATAGGTATGAGAACCTTCTTGAATATGAGCACGACAAAGAGAACAAGGAATTTCGAAAACTAAGAACTTCTTAGGCTTTTTATTATAAGTTTTAAGGCTTCACGCGATATCATATTTAGCCAATATTAAAACATAACTAAAATTAGTATTCATGTTTTCGATTTATTGGGTTCTGGGGGGGGGGGGAATTCTTTATTGGCAATCTGGTATTATGTATTAGTCTACTACGCGTTACCATTCGAAATAAGTATTTAAATTGTATTTATAGTACCTATAGCTTACCCTATAGTAGTAAGTTATTCAGTAATCTGTGCCTATAGGTACTTAATTAATTGACCCTTGCTTTTGCTACGCATTGTATAACATTTTTTATTATGGCATTAGACAAAATTTGTATTTAGCCAATGATAGGAAGTATTTTATGAAAACTGTTTAAAAGGGTAGGTTCTTAGACTTTTTATAATCATTCATAAGGCTTCACGCGATTATCATACTTAGCCAATATTGAAGCTTACTTAGTTAACATTTATATTCCAGTTTTTGATTTATAGGGTTTTGGCGGGAAAAATGTTCTTTATTGGCGATCTGGTCAAATGTATTATTTACATAAACTTACTACACGTTACGATTATAATTAGGTAGATAAAATTAATTTTGCGCTACTGCTAAATTCTTGACCAACCCCAAAGAAGTTTTAAGGTACCTGGGGGTCTAGCAAAGATACTAACCACTAACGCTAACGCCTCACGCTAACTCCAAAAATGTATTGAAATGACATTCGCTGCGGAAAAGTAAGCGATTTCAGAAATGTCATTTCAGTACATTTTGGAGTTAGCGTTTGGCGTTAGCGTTAGTGGTAGGTATTGTATAGTGATACCAACCACTAACGCTAACTCCAAAATGTACTAGGATGACATTTTGGAAATCGCTTACTTTTCCACAGCTAATGTCATTTCAATACAGTTTTGGAGTTAGCGTTAGGCGTTAGCGTTAGTGGTTGGTATCTGTGCTAGACCCCCTGTAGTACTTATAGCTACTTAAGTTATAGACCCTTACCATTGCTACGCATTTTAAAACCTTTTTTATTTTGGCATTAAAGTAAGACGGAGTGCTTGCTATTATTTGTAAGCCAATGATATGAAATATTTTATGAAAAATGTTTAAAAAGGGTATGTACTTAGATATAATAATATGTAGGTATTCATTATGGCAATTGTATCCTCGAATTAACATCAACATGGCGCGTAAAGTTCGTTTTTGACTGTTTTTGATTTGTTCTTCTTCTTCTTCTTGCATGTTGATATATGTTTATTTTTTTTTTATGTAATGAGTGGCAAACAAGCAAGCGGCCCACCTGATGGTAAGTGGTCACCGCCGCCTATGGACATCTGCAACACCAAGGGCATTGCCGGTGCGTTGCCTACCCTAGAGAGGACTCTATGTTTTTAATAGTTAAAATATTTTAGATCTGTGGGCTTTTAAAAAAACCACGGGAGCAGAAAATGATTGATTACTCGGTTACTTCAAGAAGGTTATAGTTATAGTAGGTAATTAACTATCTTTGGATGTAAGTAATAATTATGTAATGACGATTTAACCTATTTCCTCACTTTCATCACTAGGTAGGTATGTTGAAAGTGCAGTGGGAATGAGACAGCGTGGAAAATAGTGGACATAATAATAATTATAACTGTCGATTCTTTAAGGAGTGGTGGTTTAGTATTTGTAATTCCTAATTAGTATTAAGAAAATTAATTATGTACGCATTGTACAGGTAAATGCATATCTCCAGCAATTTATAAACTTATTATTGACACTGGCTAAGTGTAGGTACTCAATTCGTATGGAGCCAAACTTAAGAAGGTAAAAAATGTGGTAAATGGTACAAATGTCGTACAAAAAGCGCGCGGATAATATGTAAAACTGAGCAAAACAGCATCATCGTGTATGATTCTTCCATATTTTCTAAACTGTACCTGCCTGCTTAGGTAACTACTACCTAAACCAAAACTTACTGAAACTTCTGTTAAAGACCTGAGTGAAGTGATGATGATTTCTTTTTGTTGTAATATGAAGAGGTACTTATAAAATTGTAGTTTTTTTTAAACTTCTTTTACTGTTATAAATCTATATTAAACTCAAAATATTTAATTTTAGGTAATGGCTTAAATAGCTTCCACTCACGGCTATACTTGCGTTATACCTATACCTATGCTAACTAATACAGGTTACTGTACTCATGTACTGTGCTCAGCTTCAAAAAGATTTAGTGGATTTTGTTGTTTGGTACGAAATGCATGATCTATTATTAGACTATAACGTAAAAATAACATAAGACAAGCGTGCGAAGCCGCGGGCAAAAGCTAGTTATGAATAAAGTAGGTAACTTTTAGACACGACAAAGCTTTAAACTCGGGTTTTCACATTTGATTCCAGTCACTGGCAGAGTGAATAATATTTAATAGTGAGTAAGTTTTAGTAGTCCCATTCTCATATCATCTAAGTTAAGATTTTAACAAGTCATGTCCTTACTCCAGACTAATAAAGGACGCTTCGGCGCCGGCTTGTCGCCCTCCCACTAGCCTCACAGTCTACGACATAATCTAAGCTCGTTGCTATATCCGTTTATTCTTTACGTGAATAAACTACAGTTGAGCAAGGATAGTGCCAGCTGCTGAATTTAAATGAGCTTTGCTGAAAGAACGCGAAAAAGTTTAGCTTAGCTTGGGATAATTGTAATTTAAATATCAAAGTTGGTTAGCATCCAAAACGCGAGACTACGGAACAAGGCTTTATGCAGTGCTTGATTTAAAGTTTTATCCTCTTATAGTACTTATATATATTTTATTTGTTCGATAGGATGGCGTTAACACAAAGCCAATAAATCTAGGATTGAACGTATAGCTTCAGCAATAATAGAGGAATATAAAAAGATAAAAGAAAATCACTATCATCACACTTCACACTAATATTATAAACACGCGCGCGTGTGTGTGTATTTGTTCCTTCTTCACGCTGCAATGGCTGAACGTTTTGAATGAAATCGAGATACCTTGTACACTGGATTAACACATGAGCACTTTTTTCTGCGGGTAAAATCGTAGCGGCGCTAGTTTATTTCATAAAACTTCACTAAAACCTACATTTCAGCGGAGTTAGTATACCATGAACTTGAACGCATGAAGTTTTGCGAACACCTTTGAATCAATAGCAAAATAAAGAACGCATTCTTCATACCAACCGTAACTATAACACTGCACAATCACTTTAAATACGCAATTAAATGCACACCAAGTTATCAGCATTGCGAATGGTGTGGATGGCCAATCGAATCAGTTGACTCACTATCGCTTCACGAATAAGAAGTTACCTACGAGTTTCGGCTTCGGCCGATGCCAGCAATTGAATTAGATAAACAGAACTGAATAATCGTCAGTATGGTGATGAAATTAAAGTGGTTGTTATGCTCTACACGCAGCAGCAAAGGGATGGTCAAAACGACATTACATTTCTTGTCAGTGCAATGACTTACGATTTGGCAAAGTAGATTGTAGCAAAGTGAATTCCTGAAAGTTATAAGTAACGTAAAGATTTGCGTAGACCCTAATTATTACGATAGAGTTTGCCTTACCTATGTACATATTTCACCGTGAAAACGATTTTATTGATCACGACTATGTTTCGACGCTCTTATCCCATCGTCGTGTCTGAATAACTAATGTTTGTATAACTTATAGGTACTATAGTTCAATTTCTAGTGTCATTTGTTTCAAAGACTGAATAATATGTGCACAGTGTTAAAGTGTTAAAGTAGCAAGTTAATGCAACAAAGTTGTGCGAGTGTATAGATGTGCGTGAGGTGACAGTGGTTGCACAATGACGTCGTTGAAGCACGGAGTCAATTTGAGTCGGCGGGCGTGCAGGCGGGTGCTTCTGCTCGCCGCGCTTTTACCGCTGGCAACCTGCAGTCCTATTGAAGTGAGTATACATAGAATCTAAAAGTATCTTTAATCACTTAGATCACAGCCTATTTTAGATAAAGGATCATCATCATCAACAGCCTGAAAACTTCCACTGCTGAATATAGGCCTCCCCCAGGGAGCGCCACCTCGCCAGCTGCTCGCCTCCTGCATCCATCGGCTCCCCGCGGCTTTCACCAGATCGTCAGCCCACCGAGTACATTACTAGGCTGATAAAGGATAGCTTTCAGCAAATCGTGTCATTTTTAATTGATACGGTAGTCCCTTTCAAACTTAATCGCGGCTGTGAAGTGCGCTGCAAACCACACGCACAACGCTTACCTCTTCCCGCGCACATCTAATTTTTGCTACTGTGAAGCGTTTAGCGCCGACTTGACAGCCGCCATTGAGTTTGATGTAGGTAAGTGTAGGTGTTTATTCAAAGATCATGTGCTCACTATTCGTGCCAAATTGATTACTAATCCGACCGACCCAACCGACAATCTGGTGAAAACGGGGGGCTGCTCGCCTTTTGCACCCGATGGGTGCATGAGGCGAGCAGCGGCTCAAGTTGGCGCTCTCTGGGGGAGGCCTATGTTCAGCAGTGGACGTCTTCAGGCTGATGATGATGATGATGATGATGATGATGATTATTATTATTAATCGATGGATGATTAACTTGTTTATACTGATGGCAAATGAAAGTTGTCCTATCCCTTTCCCAAGAGGTTCAGTTTAGTCACTCTCGGTCATCCCGAAGATTTGTTTTGGACCGCAATTAACAAATTTATTGGCAATTTACTCTCTACCCTCAGCGCCCCTTAGCAAATAAGTATTAGACGCTGTAACTTAATGTTATTACTTTGCGACATCTGTTAAGTGATCAATTCATTAAAGTAATCGATGTGATACACAGTAGCAGTATACTAAACGTAAGTATACCTACCTACATATTATATCAATATTATACTTATTATTTTAAAAAATCATGAAGTATTATTGTAATATAATTATTCAGTCGTGTTTGAATGAATATAAAGATTATAGTGAAAACATATTAGCTGATTTCTGCTTAATATTCATAGGACCTTTATAAATTTTATTAATAAGTATTACGTATAATACTAATATAAACCAAACACAATTTCAATTTCAATTTATTATCATATAGGCACAATGTACACTTATGAAAGTCAATAATACACAATTTCTTAACAACAATAACAATAGTACATTTTAAAAAATTCAATATGAATAGATAAGTTCTACATTTTTAAAAATAAAAGTTTAAAAAGTAGACTTTTCAACAATAGTAACACACAATAAGTTGTTAAATTTTGCATGCATCTAACATAATACAAAAGTCATTTAATTGACAACAAAACAAAATTATCAAAATAAGTGTAAAATGTCTAAATAAATAACAGTGTATAAAAAAAAAGATTAAAAAAAAATATGCTTGTATAAGTTACTATTAAAATATGCTTGTACCATGGAGATATTATTTAGAAGTCTTTGGCTTGTACCGTGTTAAAGTGTACTCAAATCAAAATTGTGTTGTAAATCAAGGGAGTTCCAGTATTTGTGGTCTGAGAGGAAATCAGTTACACCATAATAAACCTTTTTAATTAAAATATCCTTAATATTTTTCTTAAATTGCCTTTCATTTAGCACTAAAATAGATCTAGGAACAAGGTTGTAAAAACGGGCGCAATTATTTACAAATGACTTGTTTACCTTTGTTAGTCTAGTCCTGCGTAAATTAAGTTTCTCCTTATTTCTAGTTCCGTAATGATGACTGTTACTTTTGTATTTGTATAAGTGTTTACGCGCATACATAATACAAGTAAATATATATAAACATGGCATTGTCAAAATATTAATCGTTTTAAAGTGCTCTCTCAAAGATTCCCTGGATCCCAGTGCATAGATGGCTCTCACCGCCCTTTTTTGCAAAATGAATATACTACCAGCGTCAGCAGCATTCCCCCACAGCAGTATGCCATACGACATCAGAGAGTGAAAGTAGCTAAAGTAAACTATCCTAGCAGCTCTCACATCAGATAATTCTCTGATTTTTCGTATAGCATATGCTGCAGAACTAAGTTTACCTGAAAGCTCCGTAATATATGCTGCCCATGTAAGTTTAGAATCAAGTGTCAGACCAAGAAATTTGGAACTATTTGAAATGTCAAGCTTATTATTATGTACATGAACATCAAAAGAAGTAGGATGATTTGCTAGAGAGAATTTTACACATTTAGTTTTGCTTGCATTGAGCATTAGATTGTTGGCACTAAACCATTTGTCAATTGTACATAACGTGTTATTAATACCAGTAGTATCTATAGATTTCCTATCTAAATTAAATAACAATGAAGTGTCATCTGCAAATAAGATTATGTCACACGTTTTTGTCACTAGGAAGGGGAGGTCATTTATATAAACTAAGAAGAGAAAAGGACCCAAAATGGAACCCTGAGGGACCCCAATTGAAACTCGCAACGAATTAGATAGAACACCATTTACATCAACCGCTTGAATTCTTTCTGATAAATAAGACTTCATTAAATCAAGTGCCTGACCTCTAATTCCATAGTGAGAAAGCTTAGCCAAAAGTATTTCGTGGTGAACGCAATCGAAAGCTTTAGATAAGTCACAAAACACTCCAAGAGTGTCCCTTGACGTCTCCCAAGCTCCAAGAACACTTTCAACTAGATCAACTGCAGCATCTGTTGTGGAACATCCTTTGGAGAATCCATATTGTTTATTGAATAACAAACTGTTGCCGTTGAAGAAGACAGTTAACTGGCCCAATATAAGCTTCTCAAAAATTTTACTCAGGACGGGCAGTATTGAAATTGGCCTGACAGATTGGCACACACACACACAGTACAGTTAACACAACAGTACACCCTGAGTGGGCGAATTGGGCAACTGTAATGCCCACCCAAAGGCATATTATATCAAATAAATAAAATAAATGAATAAATAAATATGTTGTAAAGTACCTACGTATGTGTGTGTACAACTGAATTCTTATAAATCGTACTGTAAGACATATTATATCTGTTAACATTATTTGTATTTACTGTGTTAGGAACCTACTATAAAATATAATTAGGTACCTACCTACTTAATACATGTAGGTACAAAATAATACTGATATTATAATACGAACTAATACTACATTAGTTAATGAACAAAAATAAGGTTGTAGGTATTAGAACACTATGACGAACCATTACTGTGAAATTAACTACACTTTGTAGAAAAAAAATTTTCTGGCGATTTTTTTAAAGTCTAGCCGTACATTTAAAACTGTTCGTTAAATTCGATATGCTCCTTACGGCCCGGATAGCTCAGTCGGTAGAGCATTGGACTTTTAATCCAAGGGTCCAGGGTTCAAGTCCCTGTTCGGGCGATGCTTTTTGGTATGTATGATTGTAACTTAAATATTTTTCCTTTTTTTTAAATAATTTATAAGTTTTAGTTTACTTTTTCTCTGGATAAAAAAACCGCTTCTTTGTACATCCTAAAATAATTATTATGTTAAAAATAGAGTAAATAAATTACTAGACCCACAAGCTTGCTCCACCAAGTAAGCACACTTTGCGAGCTACTTTTGCGGCCCATATTCTCCTGCACCCATATTTCGTAAGCAGTACCTACACCTAATAAAAAAAAATTGTGTAGGTAACTTAATTACCTTAATTTAATGTAGGTAAACTTTATTAACTTCACATCTAGGAGTCAAGTGGACACTGCTCCTCTGGAGGATTCAATTTGATTTTTACATTTGGTCCACACTGATCACCTGGGGGATTTGTTTGGTTTTTTTTCATCTCTGTAGGTATAATAATATATCACCTTCGTAGGGGATATCAAAAACGTATTAAATTGGTTAAGAGGATTTCTGGACTTTTGTTCCAAAAATCCCCTTCCGGCAAAGAAGACGCAAAGAGGGTATTTGAGTAAAAATTCCATAAACCCCTTCGCAGAAGATTGTCGAAGGGTAATTATGGAATAAGCCACAAAGAATTCTCATCCCGTTGATGACCTCTCCTTTTTTAAAGTTGGTTAAACGCAAAATTCAAGTTCGTTGCGGTCCATTTCAAGGTGAAACAGCCTAGCAACCTTCCCGCTCAATGTGCTCTTGAAAATATGGCACCGTGCCAAATATAATTTGAAAACTCCGAAAAAGCCGAGATTTTTTTTTGCACCACCTTTCGTTTTTTGTAGTTACACAGGGTTGTCCGCTATGTAATATCGGGAAAGTATCGGTTTGTAGAGTTTAGGTGACCCTAATTAGCATGCTTTCATTAGCACAAACAAAGAATCCTAATATTTTTTCCGGCAATAAAGGAAAGTAGAGATTTTTTGTAATATAAAAATCTAATAATCTACTATTAATTTGTCACTATTTATTTAGGTATCAGTATTTATAATGTTTATATTTCTTTATTTATATATGTATGTATTAAGTAGGTATATATATTATTATTTAAGTATATATTTAGATAGAATAGCACCAACCGCATTTTTAAGATTGGTTATTCCTGTCCATTAAAAGGTAGCCTGGAAGAAATCGCTTTATGCGATAAGGCCGCCCGTTGCACTGCCATTAATGTACTTATGTATATTGTTGTTTTTTTTTGGTGTTTAATAAAGCATTTTTGTATTATATTATAATATCTATTTGGTTAATGAAAAGTATTGGTATTAAAATGTACTTACTTATAAACTTATATAAACGTCTAATATTATATTCTGAATTTCAAGTTTAGTTTAAATGCTTATAGCGATTCTGCACACTAATACGTATACAGTTTTAAAATCTATACGGCTGCACTATACCGCGATAAAGATTCTCGCCTGACTGAAGAATCTCCACTCGACCCTGACCATACGATGTGCTCGGTCTCGTAACGTATGTCAAGGGCGCTGCGGGTTTCAACTACGTTGCTAGTTTTGGAAGCAATATATCTCTCAAAGACCCTAATCAACTTACTGGCTGGCTCTATAGGACTTAATGAGTCGTATAATCATGATCTTGCATTAAAGACAGTGACGGAAGAACTTTCTTGCGTACGACGTAGGTATATAACTACGAGAGTCCCGACTTGACCCTGACCACAAAGAGGCAGTCGTAATATATAAGTCAGGGCCGTTGCGGCTTAAACTGAAATGTTTGTTTTGAGTAGTTTATCTTTCAAATGCCTCCATTAACACTTCAAGTTGTGAGCACCCCTATGTATTATGCGAAGTGGTTAGTGTAACTTTACAATGAAATAAGTTGTGTACAATGAAGTTAAATATTGAACTGTTTCTACAGCCCGCACTAAGCTTTTGTGCTTTTATAGTGAGAAGATTAAAGTAGTTGAATGCCTTGCCGTCGTCCTGGTTTCCAACGAACCTGTCTTTTGTTCTTCGTCAGTCTTTAAGTGCAGTGCCTCAATGCATATATGTTCTAGGCAAGCATGTAGGCACCACCGTCTGCCACGTCATCACTTACCATCGAATGATAAAGTGGGTAATGGGGCGTTTCACACCACGAGTGGTTCGCACCGTGGATACAGTCTAAGTCTATAAATAAATAAAAACACAAATCAAAAATGAAGTTCTGGTTCATGATTAGTCCCTTACGGTAGCATGACAATTGCAAACTAGTGTGTATACAAAATCTCAGTAGTTCAATCAATTGAACTGTGAGAATAGACGGTCCATTGCATTTTATCATCATCATCATCATCATCATCATTAACAGCCTGAAGACGTCCACTGCTGAACATAGGCCATGTGGTCCATTTGTATATAGCAACAGCTTCAGATAGGTACTTATAGAATAGTACTACGTACTAATACATAGTACGTTATACCTCAATTGTGTCTGGTGGCAATAGTACTCTTTGTTTATTTATTAAGCCCAAAGAAAAAACATAAATTACTTTCTGCGATTAGAATAACTGAAATTATATTTCAGTATCAGAGAATTTCCCTTGTTCTGCACTTCATCTATACCTATGTAAATAGGTAAACACCTATAAATGAACCCATTAAGTTTTTTTTCTTTTTTTTATGGGAAGGAATGACGTGACTAGCTAATAGTAGTTCACCTGATGTTGAGCAACATGGCCGCCCATAACAGTTGCAGTGTCCTTCGGAACTTTAAAATAATAAGTTTCGCGTGACACTGCACTGCGCACGTCATCCTGAGACATCACACAGTCTAGTAATCAAATTACTACACTGTGTAATCAGGTCAAAAAGTCTCACTAGCCCAGTAATTTCACTAGTTACAATTCCCTCCAAACCGGAACACAGTAGTGCTTGCACACTACTGCTTGGCGGCAGAATAACTGGCAAAGCGGCGGTACCTACCTAGACGATCTTTGCAGAAAAGTCCTACCACCTAGTATAAAAGTTTATTTTTCTTTTCATCCACGAAGCCATGAAAACGGCAAAGGTCAATAAGTAACCAACACGAAACCTTATGATATTCGAAGTTCTTTCAAAAGGCAAGGTATTGTTGGGTAGCTATAATGTAAAAGTTGGAGTCACGTGCAGGAAAAGGATTTTCCGAGCATGTGAATTGGTCTCAAGCTCGAACGGCTTTGTGTGAATGCGAAAGGGTAAAATTGTAATACCTACTAAGGAATTGGGAGAAATCTTTGGAGAAAATGTTAATTCTTTCAATTCATTGTCAATTTTTTATTGTTGTAGGCACCTACTGATTAATTTTGTCAACAAAAACTAAATCAATTTTTATTAGCAAAATCTGGCAAGTCGCCATGATTGCCGTTTTCAGTCACAGCTCGTTTATATTAACTTTACGATAAACATGTAATATAAAGTCTAATATCATAAGGTTATTTAAGTTGAGTTAAATGAGACGATAATAGCTAGTCATATTGATATATTTATACTTTGTAGGTATAATAAATGTGATGGTCAAATATTTAAGCACAGCTCTCAAGTAGAGCAATTACTAACGTACATTTTATACGCTAATAGCAAAGAAGTAGGTACTCTTATAACTAATTAGGGTTGGGCGTGCCTTGACGCTGCAAAACTTGAAAACAAACATTTGAGTCGAACAAACATTTGCACTGACCGAGTGTTTGCGAATCGTTTGCTCTCTCTACCAAACTCTAGATTTAGATAGATAGGTTTGTTTGAGGAGCGAAGTGTCTCAACCAAATCATCATATTCCGAGGTGATCATAGGACACTAAAGAGTATCCAATGATCACCCAGGTGATCATAGTGGAATAGACCTGCAAGCCGATGCACTTTCGTTTGAATCCCGCTCGGCGCTGCTCCGATGACTTTCAAGTTATGTGCGGAATTGGCACTCACTCTTCCTATAGTGAATGAAAACATAACTGACACTCGATGGGGAAGAAAGGTTCTAGAGTAGTGACCACGAACCGGAAGACACAGCGTAGTCCAGCCCCTTACTAGCTGGACCGATGATCTGGAGAAAACCGCGGGATGACGATGTGTGCAGGAGGCGAGCAGCCGCTCAAAGTGGCGCTCTGTGTGGGCAGTGGACGTCTTCAGGCTGTTGTTGATGATGATGATAATGATCAGTAGCATTTTATTTACTTAGTAAAAGTCACTGACTACTACTTACCATTGACTTATATATCTCTTCTGTGCGGGTAGGTGAATGGTAGCCGTGGTCACCGCGCGCCGATCGAAAAATTTACAAATTTTTTTTCATACTTTTTTATACTATGTAGCGAAGATAAGAAACTTCTGATATAAAGAATTTCCAAGATATAGACGCATGTATATTTTTCACAGAGCACCACGAAACAGAGTCCGTCCAGTTCGATAACAGTCGATGGGGTGTCCACATACCCCGGCATGGAGTTCGGGCCCATGGGCCCCGCGCGGCCCGTCACCGACGAGCCCCTGAGGACCCAGCTACAACATCAGCTGGTCACCAGTGACTTCCCCCCAACCGAGATAACTGTTAAGAAGAGGAGGGAGATAGTTATTGCTGCTGTGGAGTTCCACAGAGTGGAAACGCCGTTCCTTATTGGCTTGTGGATATTCTTCGCCAGCCTTGCAAAGATAGGTAAGTTTTACATGATTTTCTTTTAGAAAATTTATGTAGGACATAATTTTGATGCGGTTATAGTATTAGATTCATATTGCACAGTGAAATCGAATATATTCTGTTTCACATTATTTCTTATTTACTCGCAAACATATGTGAGTAATATGAGTCAAGTGATCTCAAGGTTAAATGCAACGCTATTTTTCTGCATTTGATACATCCTGTAAAACAATGATTTAGTATCATGCATGAAATAGTTTTTTGGTGTAAACAACTCTAGGTATTTTTCTAGGCATGTTTAGTAAAACTATAATATCTTCATGAATGATATAATATATTTCATAAACACACAGATATTATAATAGTATACTAAAACAAAAACATAAATAATAATAATGGTGATTCCGAGGCGTAAAACTATTAATATATAACCCGTGCAAAGCCAGGGCTGACGAGCTGTTTGGTAAATAAAGCGCCGTGAACTAAGCTATTTGAATTATCTTACTTAAGTGGCTGCACTTTTATTATAGTAACAGCTAGGCGATCATGTAACTCGATCTCAACTCTCAACACAAAAACACATAAAGGTTTTGAGTCACATTGAGTCAGATTCAATGTTCATAGTTAGTATCAAAATTTTCAACTCCGGAATGAAATTTTTCCTGTTGCATTGCAATCAGTTCCGTGATCACCCCGCAGGTAGGCGTTATTATTCCAAGGCTGGTGCTTTTTCTGTTGTCGCAGCTTCTATTGAAACAGACGTCACTGGCGCGAGAAATGAACGAATGTGGGAGGTTTTTCTCATGTAGATGTAGAGGTAGAGGAGTAGATTGCCCTTGCAAGTCATGCAAGGGCAATCAATTCCTCTATGTTTTATACTCATCACAGCTCTAGAGTATAGATAGGTACGTCCCTTCTACTACCGTATGCGATCGTATGAACCAATATTTTCGTACCAGAAGACTGTATTCAGCAAACATTCATCCATTTACCTGATGAGTTTTAACGCTTGGGAGATCGGTGTACCTACCTTCTCAACCTATTTCTGAATTGGTACCTTCTTCTTTCTAAAAGCAGAATTAAATGGAATGATTTTAATGTGTAAACCACACTTAAGGTATATCTATAAAGATATTATAGTCCAATCCGGTGAGTTGGAGGGCGTGGGTTCAAATTCAAATCCTGCTGCTTGCTAAATTTTGAGGACTATAATATCTTTAGCAGAATTCAACTTGTAACTTAATTATTAGGTAGGTAGATACCGTCCACCGTATCGTGTAGGTAATAACTAATCGATAGGTAACTTCGAAGTTTACCAATCTTATCAACTCCATTCACACTCCATTGATGTATCTAGAGCTTGTCAATAAATACCAAAGTACTTCAGTGCCTGAAATCCAGTGGTAGAGAACAAAAACTTAACTAGGGTAGCTGTAAGATGTTAATGGAAATAAAATACACTAGAAATAAACAACTGATTTAATTACTTATTCAAGCTAGAATTGGTGTTTATTATGTTGGTGTTCAAATAAATAAATAAATAATAAATAGAATCCTAATGTAAACAAAAGTTTACATAAAAAAGGAAAGCCATTAATTCCCAGAATTCGATCTTTATCAGCGACACTTTCGAATGGTGTAATAAAAAAGATTGTCTTTTGTTTGTTCAAAATCAACGGGGTCGATTCCTGTTAGGAATATTACATTTTTTATAATCCATTGATGTAATTTTAATTTTCACCAGTCAGGCCCGTGCCCGTGACTCCTTTGAGTACTACGATATTTCTCATAGTTTCGGATTCAGCCTACCCCACTTGAAAAATACATACTAAATATTTTCCGCCCTTTTCACATTGCTTCTGTCTTTGGTATGATGGGGCATTAGGGCCCTCTATAAGAATGTACCATGCCTACCACAGAGCAAAAAAAAAAAAAACGCTTCCCTCTACATAGAGGCGCCTTTTCGACACTTCTCATACAATTCAAGCGTGTCAGGTATTACAATGAAACCTCTATGGTTTACCTGCGCAGATGACATATATAGCAATTGTCTTGTCATTAGTGCCACTGCTGTCAGCAAAACGTGCTGTGGGTTGAGTCGATATATTTTTATCGATAGTTTGATATGAGTTAAGTACGCGGTAAGGTACCTCTTACCTGATTGTATCATTAGGTACACTTTAGTACCTACCTATATCTTTTGTGCCTTTTGTGCGTATTTCTATGTGTAATAGTGTTATTTTATTCTATTATACTCTATTCCGGGTCGACAATGGCCAGCCGATAAACATACCGGTATAAATCTAAAATAAATAAAATTGAATGTATTGGTATTGGTAGGTACGTCATGTTCGCGTCACGGATATACAGTCCACCTCACCTATTTTATGGCAAATGTAATGCGTGTAAGTATAGAGGTAGTTTATCGTCAGTTTATGGTTATAAAGATTAAGTTTATAAGCAAATCCGATAGGCGTCCAAAGTGAGGTTTTATGGGGGAGGCAACGTTTAGCAGTAGACGTCTGCCGGCTGATGATGTGTGATAGTATTATTATATCTATAAACTAAAGTTTGAAATAGAAGAAACATAACAAGTTATAAAACGAAATAATATATTAAAACTCCAAATACATAGGTAACACGTTTTGCTGATGATTCATCAGTATTGTTGCGTCATGTTTCTTTTTGATAGAATTCATCTGAAAATACAATTTTCAGATGAATTTTTAGGAAAAATAATAATAATATTGAGTATCATTGAGGTGTTGTAGGTAAACACTTATTTAATAGAAGGAGGTCCGTAGTTTGGCAGTAAATAAAGGTAATTTTTCAGCTCACCATGCAATGTATATTTTAATTTACAGCTGTTTACAAAATAAAAAGCAAGTGATTTTTTTCAATCAATATCGACTAAGACGTAGATTCTTCCGTAGAATCAACGAGATCAGTTGTCTTTAGCAACCAAGAGCAATGGTTTTCTATGAGGCTACCATGGATGAAATAAAAAAAAGAAGGATTGAGTTTTGATTGACATCGAACTGAAGCCCAAAATGGCAGACATATTACATATGTGTGTCAGCTGAAAGTAGGGCGACCGGCTTCCTAAGGGAGCTTCAGTTTCGGATCAGACGGGATTCCCTCCTTCTTTTTTTAATAACTCCATGGAGGCTACATGAAAACTCTTTCATGGGCGAGCACGCCACATCATTATAATATATGTCCTCATCAAATAATAAATGCGTATAAGAGAAATTATAGTCATCATCATCAGCCCGTAGATGTCCACAGCTGAACATAAGCCTCCCCCAGAAAGCGCCACTTTGAACGGCTGCTCGCCTCCTGCATCCACCGGCTCCCCGCGGTTTTCACCAGGTCATCGGTGTACCTCGTTAAAAATAGGATAGAGTTTCAATGTGGGAATAGCGTCAAAATATAAACGTATATGGTTAGACATTTTCATAAAACATTCAGCTTCAAAATGCTGAGAGCAAACCGTATCATGTTTTTGAGGAAACCAATTGCACTGTCCAGTTGCGAATATCTATTTATCTTTTATATTAGGATCTGTAGGAAACCTAATAAACATAAAAGATATTAAAAGTTTAATTAGTAGAAGTCAATCTAACCACAAAATAAATTGAAAACATTTAAAACTTATTGTAACAAATTTCCGGATGGCATAATAGAAACTATCGATGTGTCGATAATTATAGGTTAACCAACGCATTACATCACTATCGGTACTTCTGCCATAGGGTAAGTTCGCCGGTTTTGCGACCACTTCCTATATCCGACCGTTTAATGTACATTTGATGAAAAAATACAAAAAAAAAGCTTGCGGTGAACACATCTTATGTCCAAATAGGTTCAGTTTTGTAACAAATATTATACGAGAAATCCCCAATTCTATTTTAAAGCTTTGAAACTTAAAAGCACATACTTTTTAACTGCCAGTTTTCGACCACGTTTATCCACCATCTGGTTTAAAAACTACAGATACCCAAAATCGCTCGTGGTCGAAAACTAATCCAGCTGCAGAAAAATGCTATTCGACCGCAAAAGCAAACTATATCAAAAACATTATAAATACGTATTTATTTACATATAAAAGTACATAAATAGTCGATTACTTTGTAAGTTTAACTAATTAGACCAGACACGATTTAAAAAAAACGATTAATGGTGGTGGTCGCAAAATAGGCGTGACCAACTGATCGAACCATCATTGAATATTTCTCGCCCAGGGTCTAATGTGGGCTGGCTTTATTACAAAAAAGGTAGCGTATTTAGCTTGTAAACATAACTATGTTTATAAACTACGTTAGCCAATTTTTTTTTGTTATAGCTGATATTTTAGCCATATCCTTAAATAATTTTTGGCGGTCTCAGTAAGAAAAAAGATCATGCTTTTTTATATGAGTAAGTGCCTCAAAGCTGGAGAAATCATGAAAATACAAGACAGAGGATCTAAAGAAGCCTTTCTGATCATTGTTTCTATCATATATTTACCACAAGCAGTCAGGCACCTACGTCTTTCAATTTATAGTGGTAGGAAACTAGCGAAAAAGTGGTCGTAAACATAATTTAGTGATCGAAAACTAGCAAAATAGTTACTATTAGCCTTTGGTTTAGATATTTATAAAAGGGTCGGTTATTATAAAAAATGATTGATAATCTGATAAAAATATAGAGTATAATATTTGAAACGTAGCTTAGTAGCATCAAGTCAAAAAATGATACTGGTACATTTTATTATGCAACCTAAACTTGACAACTCCACTAAGTGGTCGGAAACTAGCGAAATTACCCTATAATATCAAACTGACACAGAAGAGTACCCCGTACCGAAGTTTGGCAGCAATAATATTATTAATTTCGTCTCTATCTATAGGCGAAGCATCATTTGTTTCATAGCTCTGTGATGCCTACAGTTTTCGCCCAGATGGAGACATCTATTTCCATAAAAATAATAGCCTAAATAAACCGATATCCGTCCTTGCTCTACTTTTATTGTTTGGGGTATAAAGCACCTACCTTTTTCCCTGAATTTAAGTTGGT
This sequence comes from Ennomos erosarius, assembly GCA_963580505.1. Taxonomy (NCBI): domain Eukaryota; kingdom Metazoa; phylum Arthropoda; class Insecta; order Lepidoptera; family Geometridae; genus Ennomos; species Ennomos erosarius. The sequence continues at coordinate 9,921,928 of OY756988.1, forward strand.
TAGAGTGTCTGTCTACTTTGCAATTCACCGTTTTATTTGAAGGTGAGCCAGAATGGGCCTTCAGTGTTTGTTTTTATCGTTTTCGTCGTAACACGTAAATAGAAAGAAAATTGTAATGGGACTCAAGTAACTAATCCATGCTGAAATGAAAATTTTTCGTATATTTCGTATGAAAAAATTTTGTTATTAATAAACTGGAGTTATTAACAACAAGTCTATCAATTACTATAAATTCTACATGGAAAATGAAATAAAATGAATTAGCTATTATATAGATAGGTATCTAATTCTTACTATAGGGACATTATCTGGGGTTAAGGTAAACTTTAGAACACGGATACGGCTTCCGAAGGCTAAAGGTAGCGACCCAGATTCGAATCGCCTCGTGCAGTCAACAAGGTACTTGACATCTAGTTGAAATCGCGCTTCTACGAAACGTCGCCAATTTAGGGTTTAAAAATTCTATAGAGAACTGAATGAACAATTTATTTTAACTGAAAACAGACGTAAATAATTTGAAGCCAATTTAAAACAAGTATTTCAAACACCCACATTCACGAATCAACTCGCAGTTACCTTTCTCGAAGTGAAGTCAAATGATGACTCGGTTTGGAACCTCTCCTTCGCTTCGGTGTAAACATTCTCCGACACTTTCCTTTCAAAAAACTACATCGCGACTTCACAGGGTACGTATCTCTATGTCTCGACACCTCAGATTTATTTCCTTCCCCATGCTTTTCTGAGAATGCTAATGTTGATACCGAAGCCACGTTGGCATATGCAGTCACGAATGCCGATTTAGGTCGAAACCCACAATTATATTGATCTTTCGTGTATCGCCCGTGCCCGTGAGAAGGGCAATTTGAATCGATCTCCACTGACATAACCGAGTCAGTCGACATAGGTGAAGGGGATCCTTCTAGTATTGGGTTAGTATACTTATCTTCGTACCGCAGCGTGTGAACATTCGAATAATACTTATTTGATTTAACATCTCTGTAATCAAACGACGCACTTGATGTCTTAGAATTTGAAAATGAATCTTTTGGGGAATATGGCTTGTTTTGGAACTGACAACCCACATCTCTGATATAAATTATGCCCTCATCAACGTTATTACTTTCTTTAGTGTCAAACAAATTCATTTTGCATTGAAAGCAGTTATACTGGCATGACTTGTTCGATCTACAGGAGCAACACGGAGAGTTAGGTGTGGTGAGAGTTATTTGACCAGGCGATGGCGTATGGGATATCAATGTTGGCTTAGGACTCATAATATAGGTAGACGGGTCGTAATCGTTAATGAAATCGCAGTCGTTTTGCGTGCGAGTGCTCATGTTGTAGTGCTGCTCAGTATTATTTGTGAGAGAGTCGTGCTGACAAAGTGGAATTAATTTGCATTTGGGAATATGGTTACAACCTATGTTCTCGACATCTGCATTTTTCCCAGCACCAACCAGTTCATCGAAATGAAAGCTTTTGGCCAATGGAACGCACAAGGGTAAGTTGACGCACCGGGGTCGATGCAAGCAAGGGGGGATAAATTCGCAGTTGTTTCGTAGAACATTTGCTCTTTGACATGAGGGCACTACGGTGCAGGGCGGGTGGTGTCTACATGCTTTAGTTATTCTTATTACCCTTGGAATTGGTTTTTGTGGTACTCGCTTTGTATTGCATTTCTGATTGCCATAGATATCGTCAATAGGTAATATTTGACAAACAGGAATAAGCTCGCACCGAGGCTCGTGCTCGCAGGTGTCCCCAGTATCAACTTTATTTTTATTACTTCTAGAAGTTGTACTGCAGTTATACGCTGCAGTAGATGGTAATTCCTGACTAGCATATTGCGAGTCACCTTTTATACTATCATCATCTTCTGTCATACTTAGTGCTTCAACCTTTTCGTTACAATTAGGACAAATAATTTTGTGTGGTTTCTTGAGCGAATTATTCTTATTTTTTTCCTGAATATTAAGATCAGTAAGCACAGGTATATCTTGTTTTTGGGCAATGTGCATTACAGGTTCGACTCTTTCTACTTTCTTGACAGTCGTAGTGTTTGTAACTTTATCTTCTTTTGATATTTCACGTTTGGTTTTCTTTATCTTTGCATCTTGAGTACACATTGTAGTGCTTGTTACTTGGTCGGTTAGTGGTAAGCATTTACTATTTTTTGCCAGCTCGGTCAGTGATTTTTCATCCGTACAGGGACAAGCGTACGAAAAGAGTTGACATGGGCATGGATCTTCGGTCCGTTTTCCTTTATCCTTCTTTTTTGACTTTTTTTCATCATGCACTGGTTTTGTATACTCTGTACGATATTTTGCATATGACCAAAACTTTTGGTGATTTGTAACATCTATGTTGTAGTACAAGTTTTTCTGATTTTGTTGTCTGATACGGCTATCTCTTAAAAATATTTCCGATGAGAGGACATCATTGTTAGGATATTTTTTTCTAACTTTCTTTGAATTTATGTGCATGCTGTCCTTTGGTAAAAGTGTTGGCCTTATCTGTGTTGCGCATTCTTGAACTATTGGATTAGACAGTCCTTTAAATCCACTACATTCTGGTAGATTCATTACTTTTAATATATTGGCACTGGACATACCAGCTTCAGTGAGGCAATGCAATGAGTGTCTTTTGGCGATGTCATCTAAATCGTAGAAAATTGTGCTTGTCGATCGAATAACGGATCTAATGCTGAACTGTTTGTTTAAACCATGAAACATTTCACTTGTCACATAGGGCGTTTCTTTTTTATGCAATGCTTCTTTTCTGTTCGTTATTATTGCAGAATCTCCAACTGTTTCACCAGTTATAGAGTTTTCCTTTGTATTTTGTTTTGGATTACGATAAAGTACATTGTTGAATGGCGTAGATCCAAATATATCCTGGATACCTGTAAAAGTTTTTGCTTGACAAACTTCTATTTGCGCATGCATTTTTTTAAATCAGCCGTTTGAAGGTATCTGGTTTCACGAGTACGGTCAGATTTTTAGATTTTGATTTCAATTTTTTTATTAGGTACGCTAAAATATTTTTAATTTTTTAATTGTTTACTAAATAGACATTTTGGTCAAACGTCAAACTTGAACAGATTATGAGTTTGGCAAGATTTTGGCAGATTTTGTGTAATCTGACAGCTTAGATCAAATTTTTCAAAGAGATTCAAAATCTTTATTGACCTCCAAAGTTATTAGCAACTTATTTGTTGATTGAAAGCGTTCTTTGGTAAATGCATGGCTCATATGGATTCATGTATCTATATTTAGTTGGTTCACATACACGGCCCCGAACACGGACAGGAATTTCACATACGAGTAATATTCCTATCATAAACTGTGACAAGTTCCGATTCTAAAAAAGAGCGGTCTTATAGCTTATAAGTTTTTGTACTTACCTATACATCCACTTGTTTCATAGAGTGTTTGAATACACCGATGGTTGGTACACCGAGCCTACCCATAAAAAGAACCTACATAACAACGTATAATGAGCAGCATTTAATGACCTAATCCTAATATTATGGGAATTCTCGTACTTAACTTCATATAATATTTTAAGTAGATATATGTGAAAGTAACGCCTGCGCCCATAGCGCCTGATCAACCCATATACCAGACACTTGATGACATTGATGAACTCCAGCATATTTCGTAAATAGGGTGAATACTGTGCATATTTCTTTTAGTATTTATCAAATATTTTTGTTACAGGATTTCACATGACTCCGAAGCTGTCAAAGATGTTTCCAGAGTCCTGCCTCTTGATCACCGTTGGAGTTATCATTGGGGCCATACTCATATACACACACAGTGTTCGCATCCAGCCTCTCACTCCAGACACCTTCTTCCTATACATGCTGCCTCCTATCATATTGGATGCAGGGTACTTCATGCCGAATAGACTGTTCTTCGATCATTTAGGAACAATTTTACTTTTTGCTGTTGTTGGAACCGTATTTAATACACTAACTATTGGTGAGTTGTTTGTTCAGCGCAGCTATGTATAAACATTTCACACTCCTGGCAGAATTAATAATGATCTCCTTTTCCTCGTAGGGTTCTCTTTATGGGCTTGTGGGCAGTCAGGCATGTTTGGCTGCACAACTCCACTCCTTGATATGCTGCTCTTTAGTGCTCTTATCTCTGCTGTGGACCCTGTGGCAGTTCTGGCAGTGTTTGAAGAGATCCATGTGGATGAAGTTCTATACATTGTTGTATTTGGAGAGTCACTGCTCAATGATGCTGTGACAGTTGTACTGTATCATATGTTTGAAGCTTATACGTAAGTAACTAATAAGGCTTTGGATATTAATACTTTAAGCATCTATTTACTCCACGGCTTTACTAATAACCAACAAACCCTATGCATACGATACTTCATCATCATCATCATCATCATCATCATCATCATCATCATCATCATCATCATCATCATCATCAGCCTGTAGACGTCCACTGAACATAGCCTCCCCCAAAAAGAGCCTGGCGTGTTCCGGTTCGTGGTCGCCACTCAAGAAACTTTATTCCTCATCGATTGTCAGATCTACGAGCGATGTGGCCCGCTCACTGCCACTGCACTATGATTCTATATTTTTTGCTTATAAATATGTCTTTTCTATGAAAATGTAATTGGTATAGTAATATCAAAAGAGAGTCTAAAAGTGAAAATATACTTACACCAAAAATGTCTGTTCCATCATATTATAATTACTTAAGTATATCAAATTATCCATACAAGGTTACATGTGAACAGCCAGAGCTAGAACTTACCTACTTTACTTTTTCACAGTGAAATGGGTGCTTCTAGTCTGGTCTACACCGACTTTCTAGCAGGTTTAGCCTCGTTCCTCGTCGTGGCGGTCGGAGGGACTTGCATCGGCGTCGTGTGGGGCTTTGCTACCGGTCTGGTCACGCGGTTCACCGATGAAGTCAGGGTCATCGAACCTATCTTTATCTTCGTGATGGCATATTTGGCTTACCTTAACGCTGAGATGTTCCACATGAGCGGGATTCTGGCGTAAGTAATTAGAGTACCTCCCTACTACTAGCAAATCAATCTATGATTTTTCTTTTCTATTCATTACCATCACCATCACCTACCATCATATTTATCATCACTTATACGGAAAAATAGAAAGATTGGAATAAATATGAATAATATAAACACCCAATCTACCTCTTTCTCTGTGTCTCTCAGCACTCAATCTCAAAGAAGCAAACGCAATTTATTAAAGTAGCAGAGATTCAACAAAGAGACTATTTCAATAAATGTATAAGACATTTATTAAATTTCGTGGCTGACGCGACAGTCAAACAGCGGCTTATTAAATCCGCAGGTCTGCTTCTACTTACTAAAATTAATCTACGGATTTAGTCGCACCATATAATTTTGCTTTCAAAAGGGTTTCGCTTGATTATGAATCTGAAACCTAAAACATGCAGGCTTCTATACGCTGATTATATTCTTTTGCATGTACTTAAGAATTACACTCTAACTGTAACGTCGTTTAGGATGCGCAACACATTTTTGTATAACGTGCAGTCAGCATTGTGGGTAGATATAGTATGTAATGCAGGTACCTAGATAACTGAATATGGCGCAATGTAAATGTGCCTTCAGGCTCCGACTTAAATGTACTTAGGGGAAAATTGCAGCTCCAGTTTACTTGCCATAGACAGACATGCTCATTTCTCTTGCTTTCGTTTAGAATGGTCGTTTTACGCTACATTTCGCCTAAGTAATTATAGCCCAGATAATATAATACCTACAGTAGACACTATTACTACATTTTTTCAAGTTCGGGCTATTTTTCGTTTGTACTTGATGGGATGCTATGGTAATATGAATGTTTTTTGACATAGGTGTTTTTGGTGGGAAGGTAATATCGCACTTATTTTATGTGGACTTATTTAATGACTTAAGTAATTAAATCATACTGTCATCACAACAAACAATTGATAATCGTTGATGCAACTATAATCCGCTATAGTCGTACCTACCCCATTAAGTACATTTGTGTATTCTCTGATCATAGCACTATGCTGGATCAATTCATGGCAACTGCTGGCAATAACTACTAAACTGTATAAATTTAGTCTTGACGAAATCCTATTCGTTAAAATACTTGTCATGAATAACCAATTTCTTTCTCTATTTTGTTTTTTATTTGTCTCTTATTGTTATTCAATGATGCCACGTGAGGACGTGCCCAATATACGGATAGCAACTGTGTTGGGACGCGGACACGTCCACCCCGGTCGACGACGGCTCCAGTGAGTCTGACTAAGTGACTAGTAACACGTGCCGCTCGCGCGCTTGAGACGAGTCCCGCTTAGGTCTTTTCGGTACCCAAGCAATACACTCAGTATAATGTAGTCTCTATCATTGATCCCATACACTACAGCAACTACACACGGGTTAATTTTGTGTCCCACCTCCGGCAATCAATCGATTAGGTCCGCAATAACGTGATTTTATTGGGTCTAGATATCATATAAATATTTTATTGCATTTTCTTTGCTTTCCATGTAAAGATCTATCTATGTGCAAGACAAAACGGTTATTAAAAAAATGATACCTTACTATCCTTTTAATAACCTTTAGAGAGTTATTTTCATTCCCAAAGCTTTAAGTTGAGGTTGAGTTTAAAAATCCTTGAGAATGTATAAAAGAACTATTGAATATGTACTTATAGAATAGTTAAGCGAACATTATAGTAAGTATGTAAAAAACCTAACAGTAAAGATTTCTTGGTAATTTAAAAAGACAGAAATGGAGGGTCTTACGAAGATATTAATTTTATGATGAGGCAAAATGAGAGAACAACCGCCCTTTACATTGACCTTTGATATTTCAGTAACGTCATTTCACTGAATTGCATTTTCGCCTCGGTAATAGACACCACGTTTATAATGTCATTTTAAATTTGTTTATTACGCTATAAGAAACTTATAACTTTTTTACGGTAATCATAGCCTTTTCAACATCACAAAATAAGTCAAGTATTAGCACATTAAATCCATAAAAAAACATTTTTATGTAAGTACGTAATTGCCATATTATTTGAGGGCTCGTTTCGATATAAATGCTTCGGGATATAAGAAATTATTAATCAACCAGCATAGCTAAAACGTGGTTTCATCATCATCAACTGACACCACAGCCACAAGACGTCAACTGCTAAACATAGGCCTCCCTCAGAGAGCGCCACCTTGAGCGGCTGCTCGCCTCCATCCATCCATCCTGCATCCATCGGCTTACCGCCCCGTGTTTTAATAGAAATTGAATCTAATTTTTTTTTCCAGTATTACCTTTTGCGGTATAACGATGAAGAACTACGTGGAAGCGAATATATCCCATAAGTCGCACACCACAATAAAATATACCATGAAGATGCTGTCGTCATCATCGGAGACCATAATCTTCATGTTCCTGGGCGTGGCGACGGTGAACAACAACCATGACTGGAACACGTGGTTTGTTCTATTGACGATCGTCTTCTGTTCAGTGTTCCGAATCATAGGTATGATTTATTTCTTTTACACATTTAAAACTATCATAATACCATGGGGTTCCATCAGGTACAAACAAAAATAGCCCGAACTTGAAAAAAAATGTAGTAATCGTGTCTAGTGAGTTACTAGTTAGTGTCCAGTAAATTCATTTGGCCCAATATTTCGCCAACATGCAATAAATGTCGCTTGATAATTTGGCGTTATGCAGAAATAAAATAAGTCGTAAAATAGCCCGCGTTATTCCGTTGTATGGGATGAGGCATCTGTACTGTAGGTATTATATTATCTGGGATAATAGATAGATATAGATAGATGAACTCTTTATTGAAACACCACATCACATCACAAATAATTAAAACTAAGTGAATAAAACATAACAAATGTGGAGTAATTGGCGGTCCACCTATTATGAGTTGGTATTTATCACAAGTAACCCGTGCGTTGGTGCTTTGAAATTCGTGAGAATCCTGTAACATTCTTTCATACTACCTACTTAAAAAAATGTATGACCGATGTACATAGGTACATGAGCTTTACTAATACGTACTTGCAGGAACATCTATCATGGTCGCAAGGTTTTTTTGACATCAATGAACTCAGGTGCAGTGCAGTTTTATGAGAAACCTATTTGCAACGTAACTTAATGGGAAATTTTATTATCCGGTCGTAATACAATTTTACGACAAAAAATGCGATCAGTAAAAAGCTTAAAATAATGTAATGCTATTATCACTCCCATCTCACGTCATAGGTACTGAGATTCCTAAAGCTTTCGACTACGTTCTCACTTTAGAAGATTGCTCATTACTTTATACTTCACAAAAAAGGCTTCAATTAAACTACTACTAACGCTACTTACCGCCGACCAGTGAAAACCGTGGGAGCCGGTGGATGCAGGAGGCGAGCGGCCGCTCAAAGTGGTGGTGGTGGTGGTGGAGGCCTATGTTCAGCAGAGGACGTCTACAGGCTGTTGATGATGAATGCTACTTTGGATGCACGGTGTTGATAATTTCTAAACAAAGTTAGAAAATAATATAGGTAAAGTACCTAGTCTAATGACACAGAATAAATAATAGGTAAGTATATTAAAACTAAAACTGCTTTAGAAGTTTTAGGTGTAAGTACCTACGTACCTCACAATCACGCATTTGGTAGGCGGCCGCAAAGCCGTCCCGTTTTGCGGCATCACAAACGGAATGGTTTGCGTGAGATTTGCTCTAATTATTCTAATCAAAACAAACACACGAGGTTGGTTAAATAAACATTTTGTTTGTTTCAGGGGTGTACATACTCAGCGCAGTAGCTAATAAGTTCCGCTTGCACAAACTCAATAGGGTTGAAAAGTTCGTCATGTCATATGGAGGTAAGCTGGCAAATAATGTGTTTTTAAGGCACGTTGCAAAATCAACAAAAAACACAATTTTGGCGGTAAAAATAATACTTTATGGACGTAGTTTTTCAGCAATAAAAACACATTTTTAATGACTTTTATTAATTAAATTGCCAGACGGGTTGTCTAAAAGAATGACTAGATAAAATATTTATTTGGTTGATAATCTAACTCGTAAATCGCATAAAAAACTGCGAAAAAACACATTTTCAGTTTGACATTAATTTATGATCTGCGATTTCGAACTTTAAAAACAGAGCATTATCTACATAGTATAGAGAACAAGGGTGTACTATCTATTTGTTTGACCAAAGGGTCAAAAAAATAATAGATTAATGTGATTCCGCTATACCTAACTGGACGAGCGTATAGCAGCTGTAGTAATAAACCATGTCCTTCATTCTACAATGACAAAATAAGGTACATTTTGCTCGAACATTTTCATGACCAAGCCTTCACCCTTAAATAGTCACTTGTCACGAATTGGCTGTACCATTAACCTTCAAAAATGTTGGTTTTTGTTACATGCGAGGGTGCGATCAACATATTGACACACATGATATTTTCGGCATGTTGTTTTGTGCAAAAAAAACTAACTTCAGTTGAAGTGAATAGATTAATTATAAATTATTGCCCAATATCTCTGATATTATCCCTTTTTCAACGTACAAAGTACTGCCTCGATTTATGTGTAAAAAGTTCTTTGTTTTACCCTTTGTTACGATTAATCGCGCCCATAAGGTCGTATTACTTTGACCCTGGGGAACAACTTTGACCCATATTTGGAAAAATCTTAAACTTCCCGCCATGTTGTCTGTTTTTTTATGAGAATGAATGGCTGGTCGTTCACCTGATGTTAAGCAATACGGCCGCCCATAACAGTTGCAGTGTCACCCGGAACTTTAAAATAATAAAGTTTCGGGTGACACTGCACTGCGCACGTCATCCTGAGAAACCGGAACACAGTAGTGCTTGCACACCACTGCTTGGCGGCAGAATAACTGGCAAAGTGGTGGTACCTACCTAGACGAACTTTGCAGAAAAGTCCTACCACTTAGTAAAAGTTTAATATATTTTGTTGATTTGTGATTAATTACACACCTTAACATACTTAGGTACTTACTGTAAATTCGTAAACCATTAGTGCGGCTGAGGGTTTCTGTCAGTAAAAGCTTTGCGATGCCCTATATTAGGGGATGACGCGAAATACCTACTAAGTATATTCATGAGTACCTAACTACTTATCTAGTTTTAAAAAATCTACACAGGTTTATACGCAGACAATAAACAGTTATCAAAAATAATAGGTACAAAAAAGAGTTTCTCTGGTCTATCAGCCAAGCATGAGTTGAACGCGATCAAAGGTGTTTTGATATCGATATTCAGTGACTGAAAGGGCAAGGGTCACTGCTTTAATCAATGGCTCGCACCTTTCTCAGTTGAAGATGTTTAGGGATAATATTGTTATTCTGCTGAAACTGCTTTTATGGAGGTGTACTTTACCTATTTATTCTTGTAGTGTTTTTTTTTACGAACTAACTATCTAAGTACTAATTTGAAATTTTATTGCGAACTAGGTACAAAATTACTTCAATTTTTAACTTAGGTATTAGTACCTACCTACATGTGTAAATTCTTTTAGCCTACAAAACTCAAGATTGTGACTAGCTCCTATTTATCTACTGTATAGTCTTAATTGACTTTTTGTGCTATCGGTTGATGACCTTAATTCTCTACTGTTACTGTGGTGCAGGTGAATCCAGTAAGACACTTACTAAATACATAATACCTGCTGAAAAAATGGCAAAAGGTATTTAAAAGGAAAAATTAGAATCACGAGCGGGGATTGAACCCCATCCATCCATCCCTCAAGCCGAGATATGCTTTATTGCTACCGTGACAAGTGGTCTCATGTCCGAAGCAGGCGATACTGCTATAAAAATCATAAAAGGATTTAACAATAACATTTCACGTTTTCTAAAGTTACGTGAAATAAGTACCTACTGTTGGTTTAAAAAAAACGGTGATGAAATGGCAGGCTTTTTAATACACATTATGTTATGCAATTTTAATAAACTACTTAATGTATAAGGTAGTAGTGGTCAAAAATATCGGTTTATTGTAATGTAGTGACTAATAAATATCTGTTTGTATGTGTAGTGTGCAACTTAAAAAACCTTCCAGGTCTACGGGGCGCGGTGGCATTTGCGTTGGTGCTGCTAATCGACCCGGCGATAGTGAAGCTCCAGCCGATGTTCGTGACCACCACCATCGCAGTGATATACTTCACAGTGTTCATCCAGGGCATCACCATCAAGCCGCTGGTGAAGATGCTCAACGTCAAGACGGCGGAGAAGAGAAAACCAACCATGAATGAGAGGATTCATGAAAGGGTAATTAGAATTGTTATCGTCCAATGATGCCAGTGTCGTTTTATGGGGAGGTGTATGTTCAGCAGTGGACGTCTGCCAGCTGTTGCTGATGATGTCAAAATGATTGGTTCTCTACCATGAATATTATTATATTTATTTTATTTAACACTAGCTTTTGCCCGCGGCTTCGCACGCTTGTCTTATGTTATTTTTACGTTATAGTCTAATAATAGATCATGCATTTCGTACCAATCAACAAAATCCACTAAATCTTTTTGAAGCTGAGCACAGTACATGAGTACAGTAACCTGTATTAGTTAGCATAGGTATAGGTATAACGCAAGTATAGCCGTGAGTGGAAGCTATTTAAGCCATTACCTAAAATTAAATATTTTGAGTCTAATATAGATTTATAACAGTAAAAGAAGTTTAAAAAAAAACTACAATTTTATAAGTATCTCTTCATATTACAACAAAAAGAAATCATCATCACTTCACTCAGGTCTTTTACAGAAGTTTCAGTAAGTTTTGTTTAGGTAGTAGTTACCTAAGCAGGCAGGTACAGTTTAGAAAATATGGAAGAATCATACACGATGATGCTGTTTTGCTCAGTTTTACATATTATCCGCGCGCTTTTTGTACTATTTACCACATTTTCTTACCTTCTTAAGTTTGGCTCCATACGAATTGAGTACCTACACTTAGCCAGTGTCAATAATAAGTTTATAAATTGCTGGAGATATGCATTTACCTGTACGATGCGTACATAATTAATTTTCTTAATACTAATTAGGAATTACAAATACTAAACCACCACTCCTTAAAGAATCGACAGTTATAATTATTATTATGTCCACTATTTTCCACGCTGTCTCATTCCCACTGCACTTTCAACATACCTACCTAGTGATGAAAGTGAGGAAATAGGTTAAATCCTCATTACATAATTATTACTTACATCCAAAGATAGTTAATTACCTACTATAACTATAACCTTCTTGAAGTAACCGAGTAATCAATCATTTTTTGCTCCCGTGGTTTTTTTAAAAGCCCACAGATCTAAAATATTTTAACTATTAAAAACATAGAGTCCTCTCTAAGGGTAGGCAACGCACCGGCAATGCCCTTGGTGTTGCAGATGTCCATAGGCGGCGGTGACCACTTACCATCAGGTGGGCCGCTTGCTTGTTTGCCACTCATTACATAAAAAAAACATATATCAACATGCAAGAAGAAGAAGAACAAATCAAAAACAGTCAAAAACGAACTTTACGCGCCATGTTGATGTTAATTCGAGGATACAATTGCCATAATGAATACCTACATATTATTATATCTAAGTACATACCCTTTTTAAACATTTTTCATAAAATATTTCATATCATTGGCTTACAAATAATAGCAAGCACTCCGTCTTACTTTAATGCCAAAATAAAAAAGGTTTTAAAATGCGTAGCAATGGTAAGGGTCTATAACTTAAGTAGCTATAAGTACTACAGGGGGTCTAGCACAGATACCAACCACTAACGCTAACGCCTAACGCTAACTCCAAAACTGTATTGAAATGACATTAGCTGTGGAAAAGTAAGCGATTTCCAAAATGTCATCCTAGTACGTTTTGGAGTTAGCGTTAGTGGTTGGTATCACTATACAATACCTACCACTAACGCTAATGCCAAACCCTAACTCCAAAATGTACTGAAATGACATTTCTGAAATCGCTTACTTTTCCGCAGCGAATGTCATTTCAATACATTTTTGGAGTTAGCGTGAGGCGTTAGCGTTAGTGGTTAGTATCTTTGCTAGACCCCCAGGTACCTTAAAACTTCTTTGGGGTTGATCAAGAATTTAGCAGTAGCGCAAAATTAATTTTATCTACCTAATTATAATCGTAACGTGTAGTAAGTTTATGTAAATAATACATCTGACCAGATCGCCAATAAAGAACATTTTTCCCGCCAAAACCCTATAAATCAAAAACTGGAATATAAATGTTAACTAAGTAAGCTTCAATATTCGCGTGAAGCCTTATGAATGATTATAAAAAGTCTAAGAACCTACCCTTTTAAACAGTTTTCATAAAATACTTCCTATCATTGGCTAAATACAAATTTTGTCTAATGCCATAATAAAAAATGTTATACAATGCGTAGCAAAAGCAAGGGTCAATTAATTAAGTACCTATAGGCACAGATTACTGAATAACTTACTACTATAGGGTAAGCTATAGGTACTATAAATACAATTTAAATACTTATTTCGAATGGTAACGCGTAGTAGACTAATACATAATACCAGATTGCCAATAAAGAATTCCCCCCCCCCCCAGAACCCAATAAATCGAAAATATGAATACTAATTTTAGTTATGTTTCAATATTGGCTAAATATGATATCGCGTGAAGCCTTAAAACTTATAATAAAAAGCCTAAGAAGTTCTTAGTTTTCGAAATTCCTTGTTCTCTTTGTCGTGCTCATATTCAAGAAGGTTCTCATACCTATCCTCTTTTTTAGTTTGGACCACAGATTAACGAAAAAACTTATCTTTAGTAATACCACAGATTAGAGAAAAAAATACATATGACTTCCTTGATTGTTTTTCTCTAATCTGCACTGCATGGAGTAATCGCGCGATGTATTTCGCCGTAGCCCGAAAAGTGTGATACGCTGCCGGTAATGCAGGCACGCCAATTGTTGTTTACTGTTTTTTGCCTTTTAAGTTATAAATAAAAACATGCATTAAATTACTTCCTTATTGCTTAATGCAGTGGGGATTGTTCCGTACTCAAAAGGTAAATCCTTATTACTAAACCTCCGCTCTCCGTCTGTCTGTCCATCAGACACCAGGATGTATCATGAATCGTGATAGTTAGACAGTTGAATTTTTCACAGATGATATATTTCTGTTGCCACTATAACAACCGTGATCTGTATTCAAAGGGACAGATAAACAGGCAATAAAAAAAATTGGTTTTACTTCATATTGATAAGGAATTATAAATTAAAACTAATAAAATAAATTTTTGTAATCGCAAATAATACTCTCACAGTTTTTAAAACATATTTATTCGCCGACATGCAATATAACGCTACTGCTTCCTCCATTTTATTTAGCCCACGTCGGTCGCGCAACAGGCAAACAAATTGACTATGTGTCCGGGTTGGGGCGCTACAAAAACATCGAGTCAACACAGATGTTTTTGCGCGCCAACTCAACAGCGAAAGTTCGGGCGTATATGAAGCCGCGCCATAATAGTAACAGAGTTTTTTTTCTTTAATCTGTGCATCCGGATAAACCCGAGATAATATTACCGTCAGTAGCACAGAGCACATTTTTTTTCTCTCATCTATGATTAGTAGCCAAAAACAAAACTTACTTTTGACACTGGCTAAATACCTACACTATGTGTGGACCAAAATATAAGAAAAAAAAACTTACCTTGAAGTCTTGAAGCGGCCATCTTGTGAAAATCCCGTTCCGTTTCATAATGAAATATTTATCATTTTCACCAAAAAAAATTTACAATATTTAAAATTTAATATATCCTATGTTGTGCGCCGGGTTTTTCTAAGCTTATTAGTGAAAACCGCATGAAAATCCGTTCAGTATTTTCGGAGTTGTGCCGTAACAAACAAACAAACAAACAAACAAACAAACAAACAAACAAACAGACAAAATGTCTAAAAAGTAGCTTAACGTGATCAGCAAAAAATTTCAAGCTAACCTGTGTCATTTTTTTTTCGATATCTTGCATTTACAGATTTTTTTATCTCTACAGTTTTATTATATGTATAGATAGGCCTCCCTCAGAGAGCGCCACTTTGAGCGCCACTGTTCGCCTCCTGCATCCATCGGCTCCCCGCGGCTTTCACCAGGTCGTCGATCCACCTAGTGGGGGGTTTGCCTACGCTGTGCCTTCTGGTTCCTTTTTAATTTTACTTACCTGAAACTCTAAAACGTCTGGTTGAGTACGTGACTGGAATGCTGGTCTCTCTTGGACCAAATCTTAAAATTTAAAAATGTTGGTACCTAATAATGAAATTTTCCTGTGTTTACAGTGTATGGACCATTTAATGGCGGGCGTAGAAGATATTTTAGGTAAACATGGTAATCATCACATTAGAGACAAATTCAAGCGATTTGATAATCGGTTTATAAGACCGTTCTTACTAAGAAATTATCAGGTAAGGCGGTAAAATATTATTGAAAGTGAAATGTTTGATAGAAAATCTTAATAGAAAAACTTCACCATAAAATTTTATGCTTCAGGGTGCAGAGCCCAAGATTTTAGAAACATACTCAAAACTGGCAATGAAAGATGCTATAGAGTACATGCAAAGAAATGCGTCTACCATCGGAAATATATCTGGAGCTGAATCCATGTCAGCCATATTCAAGAACTATACAAGTAACAATATCAATGGGAGGTAAGTAGTTCTGATGGTGTAGATATACTTAGAATTGCTTTATCGATGAGAACGGATGATAAGTTGATCATATTTTTCTTTGGGTTCTTTCAACTATAGTAGTTTCAGCCAACTAGACTCGTCAACCTGGAACATAGACATGCAAGAATTGGAGTACAATCCTTCAAAGAAAGATCTGACTGATGCCAAAATACATCATCTGCTGGCTGAAGAGTTATGCAAGCCTTTTAGACGCGTAAGTTTCTTACATAAGGGGCGATGTTTAAGGAAAGCTGTCCTCTTAACCCTCATATTTTAGCGTGTTCTTTCTTGTTGACTGGAAAAAAATTGTGTTGAAACACAAGTCTCTTTTTTATACCCCTAGCGAGCGCTCTTGCTTAGTTTGTTGTGCCGTATTTTGTTTAAACAACCCAAAGGGTACCTATATAGGAACTGAGACCTTTGGGTACGATAAAGGTTTCAGAATTACTTCGGCACCCGGGATGCCTTTCGTACTGTTTCGTTTTGCTGACTGTCAAATGAATATCCACTTATTTTTCTTAAAGTATATGTTGCGTCACCTTACACACGCTGTTGATGTTTCCAAAAATATTTAATTTGGTGTCCATTTTCGTTAACAGCTTCCTCCAAAACGTCGTTGTTCGCACCTGTTACGTCAATGTAAGGCTTGCTCCTCCACCGCTTCTGTCGGTTGCTGGTTCAAAGTGTTTGTGTTGATTAACAGTATCTGTTAGAACTAATATTCCCAAAGTGTTACGAATTGCAGCATCGCCGGCTGAGCTACAGCCGGCACGCTGTGGACGAACGAGATCTTGGCATCCAGGTCAACTATAAGACGCATATGAATATACGCAGGAGGGTCGGCGATAGGAAGCATCATCACAAACGCAGTAAACGTGGGAAGCAGGTGCGTTATATTAAATAACAAAGCGGTTTCATTCGTTTGGGATAAATTATGAATCTAATATTCAAGGGGAAAATGATAATGAAAATGTTTAGAAAATGATGATGGATGAATGATAGATCTAAATGAAATCTTTGCATTTTGGCCGGACTCTATAATTTATATCAATGTAATGACAAATATATAACAACCAGCTTAACTTAAATGCTCGAGGTGGCGCTCTCTGATGGAGGCATGTTCTGCAGTGGCAGGCTGTTGGTGATAATGATGATGACACCAAGAAAGTTATATTTATACTAACGATGACACCTATAAAATAAAAGTGACATGTAGAGGTATTTGGCCACAAATACAATAAAGAGAAATTGAAACTACGATAATTTCATATAGAGATGTAGTTCTAAAGGTTCTCATCTAATCCCTAATATGCGTCTTTTGCAGTGAAGATAAAACTGTTGTCAAAAATACGTCTAAGTAGGTACTGATATTATCATGATCTGTACTCAGGATATGAGTGGTAAAAATTTATTGTGAACGGTGAAAAAAACTAATAATTAACCAAACATTTCTATTTCAGGATGGCAAAAATCATGTCACCTTCCCTGAATTCCAGCAAAATGGTTCGGCCAAACAGTTCACGCACGGTAAAATAAAGTATTCTAGATTAGGTACTTATTAATTCTTTATTACAATCACGAGTGTTGATCGCATGCACGTGTGGGTTCAAGTATTTATTTAACTTATTTATTATTTATTTATTTACTAACTGTAGTTTATTCATTATTACGTTTAATTTGCAAGCACAAGTGCTTTATTTTGCACTAGAAACTTGGTAAAACTGGCATCTTGAAAGTAATTATAAACATACTAAAAGCATTCGTCTACGTTGTATCGCTGAAATTTATTTTTGCACATTGTTTGGTGTAAATGTAGTGAAAAACTAAATAATGAGCTAACTGAAGCATATGAAATAGTGAAGCAAACTGCACAAAATGATATTGATATTTATTTTAAAGGTATAAAGATAGTTATTAATTCCACAGATTACATAGATGAGGTGTTGCAAGAGGATATTGACGATCGGGGACCACGTCGCGAAGGCGAAGACGGCGGTATTACATTTACTGCCAAATCCCCGCGTAGGTATTCTGCATGAACACCCTGTATGATTTACACGTTTGGATTTGGATTGATAATATTTTAACTAAAATCAACTGTAATTAGAATTTTTTGGGACGTCGGTCAAAAAATAATTTTCGATGTTGCCTCAAATATCACACATAATCAAAAAAATATAGTCTGTTTAAGCCTGATGTTAAGTGGTACCTACCTACGCCAGTCTCCAAATAAAATATAAGAGTCACGACGAACATAAATTCGTTAAGAATTACTAAAACCTTTCAATAATAAAAATTACGCGCAAGCATAATCAAAGAGAAAATTTCAATAACAAAAACAACAAAATTCAAATCCAAACGGCACATGTATTTGATGTTATTTACTAACGTATTTTTCACTTTACGCACTAACTTACTCTGAGTTGATCAAAATTACCCGAAAAAAGAAGATTTATTTAAAAATTGGTACATTATGATATTATTTGCTGGATCCAGAAGCGTCCTCCTGACATGGCTACTACTGTGAGAATGAGCTGAAACGTATTTGTGGTGGCATGTAAAAGTACATTTTTTCTCTGTGTATTAATTTTATCTTCTTTATATATTTTAAACGAACTGAGTAGTACCCAATTCAGTTGCACTGAGTTGAGTACATTTACCCGTTTGCCATTTCCTTGGCGTTATTCTTCTTTATGTCCAATAATGTGTCCTATCACCTTCTGTTAGCATTCCTCAATACTGTCTATACTGATTCCGTTATCCCGTCTCCTTTTCTTTGCTTGTTATCTACCATTTATTTGATCGTCGTTTTCTTCCCTTCTGGCATTCTGGCACCAACTAACAATACTCTCAACAACTGGCGAAGCTTTATCAGCTGGATACAAAGAAGTCAGTCCAACGTCCTCACATAAAGAGAATAGTAGCTCACTTTTGAATCAACTGGCAAATCTGCCCGGATTCAACCCTCTGAAAGCGAGAATCGTAAAGCAATACGCTAAAACGCCAGAGGAAATTCTCCCGACTGCTGTTGAGAAATCTTTACCGTGGAGAAGGGACAGGTCCACGTACAACTTTGGTATGTGTTTTACTGGAAGTCAGCGTGTGAATCACAACTAGTAATCATCTGCATCTGATGACCAGTATTTTTAGTTTAGATTCATATTATGTAACTACTTACTTAAAGAAAATTTCTTCATAAAATTTATGAGCATGAAAGTAGCTCCAGGTTTTTTAAAATATATGTGCATATACTTATATATTTTTTAGAATATTCGGTAATTATTCGGCATTTTAACCGAATATTCGGCCGAATACCTTTTTTAGAATAGCTAAAAGTGTGCAAAGATAATGCAAAAAGTCAAAAACTTAAATAACTAAAATAAACACAAAAATTAAAAATAAATACTACAATATAAATACTGAACTAAACAACTTTAATAAGTTTAAAACTAACTTAATAGATTAAAACGAATGTGTAAGTGCAATAAGTGCAAATAATTTATTCATTATTATTAAACGTGAGTTGAGTTCAACCTAAACGTTGAAGATCAGAGGTGTAAAAATAAGTAAAACGTAATCTTTTGTAATAATATGTTCGTTTAATTTTGCCTTAGAGATGCAGATAAAATAATTATAACCACATTTTGCACCATAATCTTAGAAAAAGGGTACCTACTTGTAGCAGTTAAAAACAAATCCAAACCTTTTGTACCTAATATCGGTAAAAATGGTAGAAAGCAAAGTTCACCGTGTATTTGCTTCGTACACTATTAGAGCCTTTGAAAATTTTACCTAAAAATATTGACCATCTAATGCAGTCACGTTTTGAAATCTGTAGATCTGTGTTATTCGTGTAACCACAGAATGCTTCACTATCACCTTACGCTTTCTACTGCCGAATTCTATAGCTTTAGTCCAATGCATTTTTGAAATTTTAGCATGGTTTTCTTATTTTTGAAAAGTATATAAAGTATACTTTTGTGTTTTGTTATAATATAAGTAGCATTTTTATTGGTTTATTATGTACATAAATAGTTATTTGCACGTTTTATTACAATGAGAATGTAAGTACAAACATTAATTATATTATTATCTACTAATGAGTTGGTTTTAGCTTCTCATTAAAATACTAGGTTCAGACATTGCTATTTATGCAAATATTTGTGTATTATATTCAAAATTATTAATTTTCTCTCACAAAATGATTGATCATTCATGAAGAAGAAACATTTAAAAATTCCAACCCAAAGTTTAGCAGCATGTAATCATAGTTTTTTGAAATGATAATATAAGTGATTTGCAAAATAAATTCTAAAACAATTATTTTGTATTTTAGTCCCTAATGAGGACATACTAGAAGAAGATGAGAGGAGAATGTCTGATGATAATGGTAAGTAGAAAAAGCATTCAAAAATTTGTAACTGTTCGATATTCGTGAATTTGGCGATAAGGACATACTGGTCGAGTAACTGAAATAAGCAGTCAAACAGGCATATTAAAATTAAAAGCTTACATGCTTCGTAGTGTCCACAGTATTAATCCTACTATAATCCTACTATTAACATCCTACGAATCCTGTCCTAACTAGGTAAGTAATAGGTACCTTACCCTACTTACTTTAGGTATTATAAATGCGAAACTTTGTGTGTGAGTTTTAGGTACTCAGCGGTGATAAAACGGCTTGGTCTTTGAGCAATATATGGGTTACTTTTTATTCCCCTTTATATGATAGAGTGGCGATAAGGTTTAAACATGCCTATTAGCTTCTTACAAGCACAACATATAGGACACAGAGAAGGGGACCTGTTGTCGTAAGGCAATAGTCATTAAGAGTCTGAAACCTTTGGGTGGCCTGAAAATTCTGACACCAGGGCTGAGCACTTGACTACACGAGAAGAAGGAGAAGAAGAACAATCTTTGGTGGATCTGGATGTCGATGGAATACACCTACTAAGATTTACTAACAACTCAGAAACACCCCAATGACTTTTATTGTTTGTATGATTTTTGTATTCAAAATGTAAACCGCCTTCCAGACGCCTACATGACAGTAGTGGAGCAGGCCCGGGTAGCCACTCCTACAGCCACCGAGACTATGTTGCCATGGAAACGGGAGGAGGCTGAAGGCTCTGGGGCCCTCAAACAATCGGAATTCCCTGCGTGGGCTTCCAACAAAGAGTACTTGGCTTATAACTCTCCTTCCGCTACTTTCTTAGGTAAGCCTTCACAAAAAGATACCTAACACACTCATAAGTACAGTTACTGGTAGATAACTTTACCTCATTCAATTTGACGAAACAAAAGAAGGTATAGGTGTATTATATTTCTATTTCGAAGTATTAAGTCAGCATCAAAATAATCTATTATAATCACTAGCTTCTCAGCCTTGTTGCTGACAAAGTTTTCAATATCGGCACAAGTATTTTTTTTTATAATAAGTAAGTTTATTTATTGAAATGCACAAGCAAATCTGAAAAACACTATTAAATAATCTTGCAAAATCACACATAGGCAAAAGTATCGTGAAGTACCTACCTACTGGTTTATAAATCCTACAATCAACCGATAATATTATGTATATTATACTTAATTAGATAATACTTATGTTGAAGCTTTACAATTTAGGTACATATTCTATAGATTACAGAATAAATCAGAAGTACGTGTAATGACAGTTGTAATTTAACAACTAACTATGCCTGACTATGAAGCTAATGTTCCAACTGTATTATACTTAATCTGGTTTGTTCTAAGTCATTCTATGTGCATTGTGTATTAGAACGATCTGCATCAATTTTGTTGACGTAGTTTCAAACGCATTTTTACCTTCTTAGATTGATATGGTACTATTTAATATAGAATAGCTAACCTACACCTTATAAGCTTTTTCCAATATCTAATGATAAGTACCTATCTATCTATTATCCTGCACTTTTAATTACTTTAGGTGTGACGTTTTCTGAATTGTGTTCTTTTCTCTTTCCCTCTCCGCTTCCATTGCAAACACGCCGTCCATCCCGTAGGTGGTATAGAGAAGCCAAAACATCCGAAATCTATCATAGGTCTCTTCCGAAGAGAGAGCTCTAGTTCAACACAAGGGGCGGTGATCGAACCGATGGGATCAGATTCAGAAGGGGCCAAAGACCCTAAAGTAGAATCTTCAAGGGAAGTGGGCAAGGCAGGGCCCCTACTGTCCAAGAGGAGTACGAGTCTCGGGGGACCATCCGTCCTGCTGATGGAGGATGTGTCCCATTCGGATCCTCTTGGGGCGTCTAGCAGGCCAGCCAGTATCATGCAGGGGCCGCACAGAGGACAGTGTAGAAGAGGCTCAATGCTGGAGTTGACTGGGTAAGTTTGACTGCTTATTTTTATAATCGCCATGAAACGATGCCTCAAAATTTAATATTCTACTTATTAAGTATCTAGAACCAGTAGCAGTAGTAGCAGTGTAGATACCATTCGTACTTATCTGGAGCAAAGTTATCGGCCAAAGAACGGAAGACATTGACATAGATCAGCGGTTTAGTTGGCTTAGCTTAAGTACGAAAATATACCACGGGCTAATCAGCCAAAAAAAAAACAGCTTCAATATGCCATTTGCGAGAAAGCTCAATAATAGTATGGTGCGCGTTGATGTCTTTAACACGTTTAGTAATCGATCTGATAGAATGATCTTGTCTAAGATACATTGCCTTACATAGTTATTTTTACCATAAGCCAAAATATTTTGCCATTGAGTAATTTCGTAATCAGTTAATATTGTTAAATTCAAGGTCGTTGTCTCGAGACGCGATCACAGAAGAGAAATGCAGTATGTCCCTGCCAGAGAGTGAAAGGATGGGTGTGCGGCGACTGCCCCTCGGCCAGCAAAGCTTACCACGGGAGCCCTTCATCCGTCAGTTGACCATGGCCTCCACCCTCCTCACCAGCTCATCATCAGAAGACTCCTCCGACGAGAACACCTGAGAGCCGCGTTGTGGTAACCACGATAGGTTGCCACTGCTAAAATACAGGACACTAGAGTAACTTTTACGTAGATACTTAAAAGTACGCTATTAACTTATGAACTGTGCGAAGTAATTGATTTACGAACTGAAAAGTACCGGGGAACTGAATTGTGTGCAAAGAAGTATTTACTCTGAACAGTGCTGTGACAAATGTGGTGTTAAATTAGTTATAGTAGTTGTCAGATCAATTGCAACGATTGCGTATCAGGCTTCTGATCACAGAGCAAAAAAAACGCTTCCAGGCGAAGTGTCATTTGTTTCATAGCTCTGTGCTTCTGATGCTAATTTTTTTTCTGGCACATTAAGTAGTGGGCTCGTTTGCCCGTTCTATTTATTGTAAGATGTGTAATAATAGCTAATTTCACCATCAATTTAATCTCCGTGAGTGACTGATAGTTTTTATAGTGCGAGCTTTTTATCAAATGCCTGAAACAGTCCAAATTATTTTTAAACGGTGTGGTGTTTTTATACAAAAGAGAACGGATATACGCAATTGGTCTCAAATCTAATATTTTGATGTATTCATTTTGAACTTAATTTCTGTAATGATGTTCTATAAATCATTATTAATATAAAAAAAGACTGGAGATTTTTTCTGATGGTGATGCTGTGCACTGCTATTGATGCAACAAAAAATAATAATAAAAAAATATATGTATCAATAGTAACAAAGAGTAAGTTAAGGACAAAGAAGTCGGTCAAGTTAAATAAATTTAATTTAACTAAGTTATAAATATAGCGGTTGAAAGTGCTTAAAAACGTTGATATAGAGTTATGAAACGCATAGAGCGGACTTAAATACCTTTAAAGCTTTTTTATCCTGTGCATTATCTCGTTGTCAACAAAGAGATAAATACTTATGTGTTAATGTGTGTTATATTTTGTGACTGTATAAAACATTCTTGTTCATGTTGTAAATAAGTAGGTAAATAAATAATCAAAAAATATTTTGTTTGGTGATTATTGAATCATTTTCATTGCCTTTTTCAAAATCCTAGAGTAATAGGTAACACCTACTATATACTTAGTTCAGTTATCTATAATTTACATCCTAATAAATATTTAGTACTATACGATCTCTATTTTATTATTGTTGATGATGTAATGGTATCAATTAGTTAAATCTAATACTTATCTACTTACTAAACTTAATAGACCATAAAGTACACTTTTCAAAACTATAACAATTATAAATTACTTAATATCAAGCGTATTTTTGTATGTTGTTTGTAAGTAAATGAAAATGTGCGTATTAAATGTGTATTTTTGTGAATAATTGATAATGTGTAAGTTTGTTTAAACTAAAAATGTAACTGCTGTGTATGTACGTATGTGTGTAAAATGTATTGAAATTTAATAGGTAAGTAAGAGTACTTACATGTATTATTTATTTGAGTTTCACATTACACATACCTAAGTATATCTAACATTGAGATGGGTCAGTAGGTATGAATGGCATACTTTTGTAAGTAGGTATAAGAAAGAAAATATTAATCACGTTCTTATTAACAACGTTGTTGATTTTAGAAATATAAAAACCACATTCTCTTACGTGACTGCGCCATTTAAAAAACAATAATTATTGCTTATCCCATTTTCTTCTTTTTAATAGCGATTGACCCGTCTCTATGTTATTACGTGTGTAAGTATATATTGTACAGTGTACCATTTGACTACTTATTTGAATAAACGCCTTAAAGAAAAGGAAAAGAAATCGATCACCACGTTTGATGGTACTTCCGGTCCGCGTAATACGTGTGTAGGCCATGTGTGTAGGTATTCGCACCAGTAGGTAATTAAAAATACTTGCGTTTTAACTATCGATGGCACTTCTTGCCAATGACAATACCCTTATTTTGTAGACTAAGGAAATAAATATTTAGAATTTAGACGTGGTTTAGGATAAATAATTATTAAATCGCTTGACTAGAATTTAAACATTTTGGGATTCCATTGATGAATCTTAATTTTAGACACAGACCAGCACCCTTATTCCCAACCTATCGGAAACGTTTCGATTCGAAATCTACACTTTCAGTCTCTTTCATTCTAAATGTAGATGAAGGAGATGAAGAGTGTAGATTTCGAATCGAAAGGTTTCCGATAGGTTGGGAATAGGGGTGCTGTAACCAGTAGCATGCGCATCGCGTGAAAACTTGACGTCGCTGTTAGAGTGAGACACACCACACTTAGGCGCTACCATAGCCTGGTCACGGTCTCTTACGAGATAGTGTCGAGAAAGTTTTGTCGCGGTGCGCATGCTAGCCGGGCTGGTCTGTGATATTAAAGTAACACGATCTTCAATTATTTAATGTCATTGGCAATTTGATGTCGTTTTTGCATTTTTCAGATTTTGTTACATTGGTAGCAAATTAGCAATAGAATAATGAGATAGTATAGTTTGAAAAGGTTGAACTGTTGTTAGAAAAAAATGTTGAAAATTATGTTCTAAGTACCTAATCGATGTAATTGTAATGTTATAAATCATGACAAAAAAGACAAAATTTAGTCATCAGTTTATAAGTATTATAAATTAGTACAATAATAGTGTAGCGTAGAGAATAAATTAATTAAATTTAAATCTTTTATTAAGAAAGAAATCTTTTCTTCTCATTTCAACGACTTACCTCTATAAGTCTATATATAGGTACCTACCTATTTCTTGTCAATGGAGCTAAACTACTGGGAATGGGAACGAACGAAACGGCCTCCCCCACGCAGACTGCCATACCCATCACGCTTATGGCAGGCGTCCATCATGGAGTTAGCAGAATAGAAAATTTCATGTACCGAGGACAACACTACCTACTGCCTATTCTCTGGATATATTTCGTCGGGGTCATGTGAGCACGGTGGAGAGTCCCCCGACCCTCCGACAACGAGAGAAAGTGAGAGCTGAGTGTGCGCCGCTCAGAGTCCCAAGCTGCGCACACCTTCAGCGTGTGGGGCGCCGTGGCCTCCGTGCCCCAGATTCGTGGCAGGCTAGGGTCGCCTCAGCGACCCGAATGGCCGCCGGGTACGGCCAGAGGAGCAGGCTCCCGGGCGGATGGCCTCCAAGTCCTCTGCCGTGGCACCGGTGGAGCCAGTTCCTCCGTCCACCGCCGCAACAGGGCAGCCCGGGCCTGACCTCTTCCCACGCGTGGGGTTCACTACGTGACCTCCTCGCCGCCATAAAGTGATAAACTTGGACGAGCTCCTCCACTTCGAGCTCCAAATGGGAGCTAGTCGTTTACCTGATGTTAAAGCGGCTCGGCCGCTGATAAAGTTGCAGTATTCCATGTGCAGCCGAACCTGAGCTTATGATGATCATGAAAGTAGGTGTACCTAGGTAAAAAAAATTGTTGCAATAAACTTTGTGGTCGCCAAGTCTACAGGTGTTTGCAGAATTTCATACCTATCACAGATAACATATCTAGTCAGAAAAGTAAAGTTGTATGTCTTGTAGATTATACTTGTACCCAACATTTTGTTGAGCAACACCACCAAGATTAGAGAACAACAATGGCAGCACCATCTCTGCTGTCATCATTTGTTTGTTCATTTTTTGTCTTATATTTTGGCTCCAGCTCCTCACGTGGTGTATTTCGCCTGTATCAGGTACCTTTTTGTACATTTTCATCGTATTATAGAATATTTCACGTAAAGTCATGTGCAAGTCTTAGTCACAGTCGGGGTAGTCAAAGTCCAGCCCAGTCAGGTCGTCATAATCGAGTCTGAGTCATAAGGCCCTAGTAAAGTGGTGGCAATTTTACTAGCAGCTTATATGGAATTTCGGAAGCAACGCGAAGAAACCACGTCCCTCCACATGATGTATTTATTTATTTATTGATTTATTTATAGACAGAGTATTCCAATACTAAGTTACATTTTATTACTACTTAAATTACTAACTTCTTCTTATCGTATTATTATTATTTAAACTTAAACTAATAAATCAATAAAAAATATTTGCCTCAACATTACAAATTTTTCACACTTATTGCATAGGTCAAATAAAATAAATAAGTCACTTAAGTAATGTATATCACTATTATCTATACTTATACTAATCAGTACTGCCCCCCTATTACGAACGAGGTAACATCGTTGTTGATGAGCGTCTGCCGCTCAACTGCTGTCAATTTTCAATTTTTCATACAATTTTGACAGCAGTTGAGCGGCAGACGCCTGTCAGCAGCGCTGCTAACTCCTTCGTAATAGAGGCTGTTCACAATAGTGAAGACCATATTGCTTCAACTGTCTTCCATTCATCCACAAATAATGCTGGCCATTGGCGTTGTGCATCACAGAGTACATTGGTAAAAACTTCATCATCATCATCATCATAATTAACAGCCTGAAGACGTCTACTGCTGAACATAGGCCTCCCCCAGGGAGCGCCACTTAGAGTGGCTGCTCGCCTCCTGCATCCATCTGCTCCCCGCGGCTTTCACCAGGTCGTTGGTCCACCTAGTGGGGGGTCGGCCTACGCTGCGTCTTTCAGTTCTTGGTCGCCACTCGAGAACCTTTCTTCCCCATCAGTTGTCAGTTCTACGAGCATGAGTGAGGGCAAGTGATATAATGTGGTGAAACGTGATTTCTCGTCTTGCTTCCAAAACTCCATAGAAGCTTCTAGTAGTCATAGAACTAGGACATGAATTTGCGTTAAAATATTTTATAACACGATGAGAATTATAATACTTGACACTGGCTAAATACACTATGTGTGGAGCCAAAACATATAAAAAACAATACAAAGGAATTTTGGCGGGAACGCTGAAAAGTTCACGTCATTGCATTATTTGCATAATGCATTGCATTGCATTGCATTGTATCATTGACATTGCTCATGCTCAATGCTCAAAGCCTGTGCTTTTTGCAGTGTTAATGTTTAAAAATGGTGGCGCTGTACTTCAGCACTCACTCCCTTGCCAAATATTACGAGCATGAGTATTGAGTATATATAGGCAAGTGATATAATGAGAGATTGCTGACGCGCACGGCTACTCCCGTCTGCAGTGTGCACATGTACAATAATTGTACATGCACAAGTTTTTACCTCAAAGTCGCGCAACGAGCTATGGAGAAAGCAATGCTCGGTGTTTCCCTGCGAGATAAGATCCGAAATGAGGAGATCCGAAGGAGAACTAAAGTGACCGATGTAGCTCTTAGGATTAGCAAGTTGAAATGGCAATGGGCAGGCCACATCGCTCGTAGAACTGACAACTGATGGGGAAGAAAGGTTCTCGAGTGGCGACCAAGAACTGAAAGACGCAGCGTAGGCCGGCCCCCCACTAGGTGGACCAACGACCTGGTGAAAGCCGCGGGGAGCAGATGGATGCAGGAGGCGAGCAGCCACTCTATACCTGACTTAGACTGGACTACGACTATGACTAACACTAAGACTTGACTTTACGTGATTTATTCTTTAACGATGAAAAATTACAATACTTGACACTGGCTAAATACATTATGTGTTGAGCCAAAATATAAGAAAAAAAATGCTTCAGTGTAGATTTTTTTTTCTCTAATCTGTGTAGATAATGAAAGCATTGGCAAAATTGTGGTTACCTCTC
Source organism: Ennomos erosarius (assembly GCA_963580505.1). NCBI lineage: Eukaryota > Metazoa > Arthropoda > Insecta > Lepidoptera > Geometridae > Ennomos > Ennomos erosarius. The sequence continues at coordinate 9,950,223 of OY756988.1, forward strand.
CACAAAGGCCAAGTTAAAGTTGTTTTAGATGTCAATGTCATGTCGTTATGTCGTGCATGTCCAGTGTGACCATTTGTTGCACAATTCTGCCACTATGGCAACCTTAATGCTCAAATAGTGGCAGAGAATGAAAACGTTTTGAAAAACGAACAGATATAGGCAGTTTTTTTTGGGAGGGTAAGGCTAAGTAGGAATGAAGGAAGGGGGGAGGGAGCTGAGGGGAATATGCTATTAACATCCCGTTACAACCTTAAGAGGATGTAAATGTTACTCTGGCATGTTTTTCAGCAGACGGTGGCTACTTAGCACATTTGGGCCGATATAGGCAGATTTGGGAGTTTTTAATATTTAACAGACGATCTGGTGATCTGGTGAAAACCGCAGTCTTCATTACCATGTTTCTACTGTACGTGTCTGCCTGTCTGTCTATCTGTCCTTCATTTGTAAGCATGCTGTATTTCATGAACCGTTATAGATAGACAGTTTAAATGTTCACACATGATGCATACGACGTGCGGAGATACCCACGCTGCGCTTACTACGAATGTTTTTTCTGGTTTTACGAGGGTATTTAATATAATTTTTTTCGTTCTATACTAATATCAATATCAACAAAAATGAGATAAGTATGTTTTTTATTTGTTTATTTGTTTTTTTTTTATTGTGATAAAAACGACAGAATCAATTACAATTACCACATAATATTTCATAGAGACTAAACAACCATGTCAAGATTATTAAATAAAAATAATAATATTTACAGAATGGGTTATTACTATTAGGTACAATAATGCAAAGAGTATATAATTCACTATGCAATAATGTTGAATAATGTCAGAGTTAATAAATTAGATTACAAAAATTATTCACTGTCACTACTGTCAGGATTACCCGTATTGCTCCATTGGTCACTTATGCTTTCACAATAAGCCAATACTGCCGCAACAATGGTAGGCCACTTGTCATAAGAAAAGTCAAAATCAGTGTTGGCGTCACGGAGCGCATTAAGGTGGCGCAGAGGGCGAACAAGCGGTGACATCGCTCTAGCCCTCGTGTGACCGCTATCAATTGAGAAGAGTTTATGTTGTCCTCTGTCGCCACGACGGGACCTCGATTTCGTCTGGGACGAATAGCACACACAGTAAACTGTGTAAGAGCAAACAGTCTACAGAACCCCTCAGCACTTTGAGGCTAATGGTGAGCTGGTCAACCATCCTTCTCACCTCAAGAGAGTTAAAGCCTAAGTGCCCAAGCAGAAACTTGGTCGGGTATCGGAAAGGGTAATAACCATAGACTTTTTTGTAGAGAGATCTTAAATAGGCTTTTTGGACCTTTTCAAGCATCCGAACATAGGTAACATGATGCGGATTCCAGACACAGGCACCCGATTCAAGCTTGGTTCTGACTAAGGCGTTATACAATGTTATTATAACTTGCGGGTTGTTGAAATCTTTGGCGTTTCGCAATACAAAACCCAACCGACGATACGACTCTTTAGCGAGACTAGCTATATGATCATGGAAAGTCAAAGTGCGATCGAAAGTGACTCCCAGATCTTTAATACAATTTGTTCTATTAATACACATGGTGTTCAAATAATAATTAAAATTAATTGGATTTTTTTTACGGTCAAAGGTCATTACATTGCATTTATTATTATTAAATAGCATTTTATTAGTCAGACTCCATTTATAAATTTGGTCAATATCATTTTGTAAAGTAAGGCAGTCACAAGGTGATCGTATTTCGAGAAGAAAAGCTTTAGATCGTCAGCGTACAAGAGACACTTGGCGACAGACAGTACTTTTGGTAGGTCATGGATCATAATCAGAAACAGAAGTGGGCCAAGGACTGAACCTTGACTTACACCTGATCGAGTATGATATGGTCCAGATACGTGTGTGCCATGCTTTACATACTGGCGCCGGTCCCTCATATAATCCGAGAAAAAAATCTAAGAGACCGGGAGTGAAACCGATGGCTGCGAGCTTGAGTAACAATAGGTCGTTATCAATCCTGTCAAAAGCCTTTTGAAAATCAAAATAGATAACGTCTACCTGCAGCCCGCGGTCCATGGCATTGGATACATAGTCCACCAGGCACAAAAGGTTGGATTGTGTTTCCCTTTAAGTGAATTTGTAAATTCTTCTTTTTTTTTCTTTTCCTAGAGTGACTTTAGTATAGGCGCTCTAATAATATTACAATCTAGCCATATCGTTTGGCTAATAAGCAATTTTAATTTAACTTAAACTTCTAAAAACCTAATTTCCTAAGATTGAGTCCATTAACACAAATCTTATTGTTTCTATTAAGGTAAAGACAATTTGTTCATGTGTTCTTTCAATAAATTCTTAAATTTATATGTAAATTCTTATGAGAAATAAATTCTTTAGCCACAACCGTAATTATTTTCAAAGGTGACGGTACCCTTCGTGCGCAAGCTCCTTACTCGTACCTATTTGTATTTTGCGTGCCTATTTTGTTTAGAGCAAAGAGTATATAATTTACTAGTTTAGAGCAGAATCTGTAATTTACAGATGGTCACACTCTGCGTGTCGTTTCGTTCTTAGCTGTGGTTCTTAGTTCTTTCTTTCTCCGCGTTTTTTTGTCGTTTTTCTCAGCTTCGCTCGTCGCTGCTCGTCTTGTGATTTTTTGATTTTTCATCGTTCGTTTCTAATTTTCATTGAAAACTAACGGAAAATGAAATGTAATTGGGCCGTTTTGTAACTCTTTTATATTTAATTATCGAGTTCGGCTAGTGCACCGAAAGATGTGATGTATAATATTTAGTTTCATCGATGTGTTTATCATGTGTGGCAAAATATCAATACAAGTATGAAACATACTTTTGCATTGTAATAAACTAGAACAGTGGTAAGTGGCGTGAAAAACATTTTGAAATACATATATCTTTTGGATGGTTTCTCTTTTTATCCGAACAACAATATCTTGTTGACCCGTAAAGGTGATTGAGGTTGCATAGCTACTTTCCTTTCTAAACGGCCACTTTGTTTTTATAAATTCTTTCCGCTTTTACCTATAACTATAAAGCGTTGTAAGATTAGTGGCTGATGTTTACAGATAGGTCTTTACAATTTTACAATGTACATGCAGCCAAATACTGAATTGGCTACTCATGGTAATCTTATCAGTGTGGTATCAGGTTTATTGTATTATCCAGTCTAATATCCTAGGTAACGTTTTTATTTCTGTATCTTCTAAAATTCTATAAATAGTATTTTGTTATATTTAATATTGGAAAATTACTCCTACAAATTCAAAATTCAACATTAAAGAAAAAAGTTTTTTATAGTAGTTCTTTTTTATCACATGATCAAAACTTTACTTATACTACCTACTTTCAATAAAATTGAAAAATCTATTTAGGTACCCATAGCAAACAAATGAGGCACAAAGTGGCATGCAAATAGCACTTGATACTGCATATGTTACATAATTGCCAGATCTTTGCCTGCGTTGGCTTTACAGATTTTTGCTCATTATCCTACTACTATGAACTGTTTGTATTTCATAATGATTGAACATTCTTTCAGCTGCAAAATGGAGCATTCTGACTTGGTAGCAGAGATGGCTCAGGTTGAGCACCTGACAACACAGGAAAGGCTGCATTTGGCGCGCAGGCAAGTAAATTTTATTCATTTGGTTTTCTGTGATGCCAAGGCTCAATTATGTAAATGATAATAAAACCGTTGCACATCTTATTGACACATCATGATGAAAAGACAAAATTTATAGTTCATTATTTAATTATGAAGAATTAAACATAACTCAAATTCGTTAGATAAAGTTTAATGATTGTGTTTTTCATGATGTAATTATGATAAACTTGTTCTGTGCTGATTAAAATGTAATCCTAGTAATTATAAAGGTAATATAATTTGATGTAGCTACTGTCCTGCGCTATTAAGTGTACTATAGTGGGCACTTACTGTTTGTTTTTAAAGCTATAGGAAAAACATGCATTTGTTTCTAATAATGGAACATGTAATTACATGTAAAAATATATGTTACATCATTACCTTCAGGCACTGATTGCATTTTTATTAGTGGTTGATTTATAAGCACCGTAAATTCTGATAATGTATCTGCAGGTAATATTTGTTTATTTTTTGTAGGTGTTAGTTATAAAGATTCTTGCTGCCATTTTGATAACTGGTGACTACATGACTGCTCATCAGACTTTTTGTGAAAAATTGGAAACATTTCAGCTCAAATCCTACTTGTTGATGAAATTTGTGGGAACTATAGGAGATGTACATGCAGCTCTATTGACCACTCATCTAAGAATTTTTTACCAGTTGGTTCTATGAGTGCTATTACCACTGCATTATTATATGGTACTCTTAGGTACTCTTATTTTCATTTAACAGTTTTGCTGATTGCTTATGTTGACATCCAAAAATACAAAGTGATTGAACATTTAGTAACTTCGCTAAAACTAAAAAAATATAGGTAACCCATATTACTATTTTTTTTAGGCTCCTGTGAATGCAACTAATTGCATATTATAATTATATTTATTAAATTATATACCTAATTTTATATTTTGCTGTTTGCCAAAGGGGATAATAAATATAATTTGGTCTAGAATTCACTGTGCAGGATTAGGGAAATTACAACAAAGCATAATCAAACCAATAGCAAACAGAGACCTCATAAGCATTTTTGTTGTTTTTGTCTTTGTTCTTTATCACACATCTTGCGATATCTTTCATAAATAATCACAGTAAACTTTGCAACATTCTTATTTTGGAGTCAATAACACAAAATAGATAATGTTTTACAATATGGCTATGACATGGTACAGTACCCATTACAATATATTAGGAGTTATAATTAACACTTGCATACTTAATTATATATTTATATGTAAGTGTGGACACTGCTACACACACATCAGCTGTTTGTAAACATACATTATGTCATTGTAACATATCAGCTGGTATATTATAGTATAATTGCTTTCATCACACAACTGGTGGCTGTAAGTAATAGTAAAGTGAGCAGAGGGGTTAAAAATCTGTAATGTGTAAAAAACTTCAAATCTGCGAAACCATAGCTTTCCTATGAGGTTTAAAAAGATGTGTGTTCCTACTACTAATTTACTTATTTATTTCTCTAATATTGATCTTACATTAGATTAGATTTATTAGTGCTCACAACGTGGATCCTGGAGGTACGGTAGAATTTCTCGCAAAAATGGTTCAACAGATTAGGGATGAGATGTTGCACATACATTTTTATATTTCTGGTTTTTCTTTTCAACCGAGGGTGGGGCGTAATCCTCATTGCTCCCACAGGGCATGGGCCCGCGGGTATTTCCGACGCCGCCAATCTATGGCATCCTACATTCACACATTCTAAAAAGAAACTGACTAAACTTCCCTCCTTATTATTAGTCAACACTGCAGACATGAAGTCCGCATAGTTCTGGTAAATACTTTTTATACCAGAAAATAGAACATTTTCGAGGGAAACCGGCTAAGTTCCCGGAAACCGCCATTGAGTTTGGTGCACGCTGTACAAAGAAAGTTAACTGTAATATAATATGTGGCGGTCTGTAGGTAATCACTCTAATATAGTGCCTATAGTGGAGAGTAAAGCTGTAGAGTGAACCGTCATCCGTCATTGGGCATAATCATAAATTATTTAACCTTTTGAACGCCACTGTTGTATGAGAAACAATACCTTTCCTGATGATCTAAGGATCAATAAAGTGGTGCTCTCAGGAACAATTGTTTATTATGAACGAGCGTTTCTGTTTATTAGTTATAATACCTGTACTATTATTTATTGTGTGGTAGGTATAGTGATATGTTAACTGTCATATATATCATAATACATGGTCAGGCTTATGACGTAATAATATATCATTATCAAATTACTTCGTTTGACAACATAAACTTTTCCTAGAGTCCATTCTTCCAGTGGATGTAACCGTTTTGATCGTCTTCTCAACAACGCAGTCCAAGCCAAGGCTCTTAACCCACAGTGAGTCCATGAGGTGTCCATAAGAAGTTGGCTTCCACTTTTGAAGGCTAGGTGCCTTATGCGAAGTGAGGCTGCACTGTAAGGGTCAATAGAGGCCAACAAAAAAAACCCATTCGAAAAAGAAACACAAAACTGTTTATTTTTCTACAGTAGTACAACTTAGTATTAGAATAGTCAGATCGCAAAATGACTTTATCTGACTTACGCCATATGATCTATATCTCAAGATATCAGTCACAATTTGACTTAATCTCACCTTGTCCACATCTCAAAATGTCCAATTGGCAAAATGACCACATAGCTAGTCATCATCACAAAAAGTATAAATGACAGAATTGCTACGTCGTAAAATGAGTATGATGCGCGACGCCGCGCGCCGCTAAAAGTCTGGACAGTCACAAAAGCTTACTAAAAATAAGGTACGGACAAATTGATCTACAAAAACAATAAAATTTAATCATTGTAACATTAGGTATTGTTTTCTACGTAAGTGGCGTCAATGGTAGATTAATAAATGTATTGAATAGAACATAATCTTGTGTAGGTACGTTATCAAACCAGATGTCAGTCAATGATAAGTGTTGATGTATTGAAGGAGTTTGCCTGATAGGTCTCATGTTTTGCTGCAGATTGTAATATTATGTACCTTGATATGACGTTTATAAATGTTCATATTTATAGCATTTTCAATGGACGATATCACAGGAGATTTTGTTTACCACCAAACGCTACTTTTCAGAAGCTGTAGTGTTCATTTCGTACTTTTTCTTTTGCATATCGCCTATTCAAAGTTTTTTGAAAAGTAATCTCAATATCTGAGTGTACATGTGTCCTACGACAATGATACACGCAGGGAGGTAACTTTAATTTTAATTTTAAAATTAAAATTAAATAAATAATACCCGATTAAGGTAGGTTATTTAATAAAATCTTTGATCGCGGATCACATAATTTTTACAATCAAAATGAGTCTTCTCTCAATACAATTTTCTATCTACTATATTTAAAATTTCCCTTTCTCGTGTGGCGTAGCCATGGAGCGCTCTACTAATATTGGTTACTTTATAGTTTTCCACCAGCGATATTCCATTTTGATACATTGAAAGTCGCAAGCCTATTTAGTTATTCGGATATCTCTAGCTCTAAACTTTGTCGTAAAAGATTAAAATTGTGTAATCACAAACACATATCACATAGGTACACAGGGTTTAACTGTAATCGGTCATGAATCATGATGTACCTATCATTATACTAAAGGTACAAGTAAGGTTACTACATTAGATTTTTTTTCCACGCCGATCAAACAGCATATAGACATGTTTTAAATCTATAATGGCTACTGCTATATTTCACTAATTGGCTTTATTAAAGGAATTGACGCGATTACAAAAAGTTCACATTTATGTAGCTCCAAAAATAAACTGATGACATCCAAGTTATGTGCGGAATTCGCACTCGCTCTTACATGGGTGAATGAAAACATCGTAAAGAAAATGCATGTAAGAAACAACATTCGGTGGAATGACGTGTCATCCACCAATTGTCACTTGGCCCAGCACGGATTATGGCTATAGCACAACTCTACATAACATAGCATACGTCGCTACAGGCCGTAACCCACCGAATACATAACTGTACCGTACATAAAATTATATCATCATCACCTGAAGACGCCCACTGCTGGAATTGGGCCTCTCCTGAAGAGCGGCTGCTCACCTCTGCCTCCATTGGCTCCCCGTAGCCACAGATTACTGAATATGTTATTTTATAACGTGGCTTTCACCGGATCATCTGTCCACCTAGTGGGAGTAGTGGGGGAAAATTGTATAGCTAATGTATATTCTATAGTACCGTATACTAACTCCCTGTGTGTGAAGAATGGATTAGGGGAAAGTAATGAGCTTCGTCAAGAAGGGTACTATAATTATTACAAGCTACTTAAAACATATACCGAAAAACAAAACAACAAAATATAAATTCTTTGACTTTAAAAATTAAAATGCTTGACAACTTACATGTACCATATTTATTAACATCTACTATCTTTATTATTAAAGGAAACAATGTCTAACTTTAGATCGATTTCAGATTTCAGATTCAGAAAGACATCGATCTATTTTCGCATCGACTTCGTGATAAGTTCTATTTACTCACCATATTTTTAGTGTGTTGTTCACTTAGCGTCGTTGCTTTGTAAGTCAGATAATGTAACAGTGTCAACAAAAGATATTAGAGGCGAGTACGTGGACGGTGTTTGTCCTTCCAAATATGGATAATCCTTTTGCTACATCGTCGGGATAAACGGTAGCTTTGATAACTGGTTATCTAGTACCTATTCGGGTTACATAAACAACACGCTTACGCCTACACGTAGCGTCATAAACGTGAATTTTCCGTATTATGGCATAAACTGCAACGGTTAATATATTTTATTATAGCGGCGAAAGTGATCGCTGAATATGCGAATTACATTTAACATATCCTTTGCTCCCTCGATCCAGTAGAGAATAGAGGTATTGCCGAGTCGATTGTGAAACCTATCTCTGCCAATCATTTCGCCATTGAATTGATCGTCTAAACATTTCGTGACAATGGCAAAATGTATGCTTACTAGTAAGCGTTAGTAGTCAGTAGCCTGTAAGTATATTATCAGGTACAAATAAGTGCAAATCCAGACACCCCGCACATGGCTCCTAAAAGCAGTAATTTTAAACGTAAAACATGCAAAAAGGCCATAAAATTATGCAATCGCCATCAGTCGGCGTTGTGTTGTATTCCGTTCTATATTTTATCGGCTGTCTTACAATTGAACAGTAATTTTGTACTAAATCGAAATCGCAGATTTTATTGCCTGAAAACAATTTTCTTTTTTGTAATAGACTTTTGAACCCAAAGTAAATCAATTTTCAATTATTTTGTTTTTTACCTCGAGGGTCGCCTTTATTACTCAATTACTTATTTTCAGAAACTAGTTTGCCAAAAGGGTTTACCTTTTTTTTTTTTTTTTTAATATGTGTGGACAATTCACACAGCGCCATCTAGCCCCAAACTAAGCATAGCTTGTACTATGGGAACCAGATAACTGATACAATACTTATATACTTTTTTGTTTGTAAATACATACATAGAATACAATATAACACCCAGACGCAGAACAAACATCTATGTTTTTTTTTTTTATTTATTTATGAGAAGATCAACAGCTAATACATTTGTTATATTGTACATCACACAAATGTTTGCCCTGGGTAGGAATCGAACCCACAGCCCTCAGTTCAGAAGGCAGGGATACTACCAACTGAGCTATCGGGCCCGTCGATACTTTACGTCCATAAAAGTACGAAGTACTTAATAATGTATTCTGTGTATTTATCATAGGATGCGTTAAGGCCGTGACATGACCCAATGCGAGCACGCTTTATTACAGCAGACAAACTTGAAACTTATTTTGTATGTTATAGGGTCGCTTTATGCATAGCAAAAATATGGCGATTACGTTCCGTTGCACTTCGACTTTTCCAATTTTCGGTACAAATAATTAGTTATAAAAAAATGCTTATTGTTATAAAAAAAAATAAGCTTATAGACGGATGCATTGAAACATAGCTTATCACTATGATTTATTTCAATGGGGTGTCTTTATTCAATATAACATATTAGGACGTTTGAATGATTTTTTAGAGGTCACTTCACAATTTTTTTCTATCGAGAAAACTTTTTGTAAACGTGTTTCGGTTTCAGCAGATGGAAAGAAGATATGTCCAGTATTAAAGTGCATTTTTTTCAATCCTGTAAATGGTATACGTTTTGCCTTACGCCTTAAGTATTCTTCGCTCAATCTTGTGGACAGCAAAGTTCTAATAATTAATTTTGTTGATGCCCGCGTGTAATGTACTACTCTTTTGTTAATTTGTAATACCTGTAATCTCAAGAAATATGGTTTAATGTAAGTATAATATTAAGTGAAACATTGTTTTCTCTTTTTTATGATTGCGTGACAGTTTACAGTTTATATTGGCCCAAGTAAGATTGAGTGTAACGTATAAAACATTTGGCTTTAATTAAACCAGATTGAAGCTTTCATTCGGCATTCATGGCCGCAATTAGTTTTCGAAATAAAGGTTTGTTCAATGATTTCCCATGTTGATAGTCACAAATTGTTGATGATAATAAATACCTTGCTTTGTGTATTCTATAATTGATTCTAATGACTTGTATGACTAATGTTTATCTACCTGAATAGCAGTATGTGGAGATAAAAAACAATTTATGCGCATTACATGTGCAAGTGCATATAATTATGCGGGTACGTTTACTATAAGGTACGATTACTAAGCAATCGTGTTCTACACATGCAGATCGTTAGCTCATGAAAAACAACGTAAGTAGTGTGTTGAACATCTGTCCAGCAGATTGTTATCAATTAAATCAACAAGCTACAAATTTCGTCAAACCACGTCAGAACTTCGTGAATGAATACTTAGTTTGTGAGCGTATGAAAATAGCCCGGCAATAAAGCAGTGTAAACGAAATAATACGGTAAAGAAAATGTCCGTAAAACTGTTAATTTTATATAACAACCCATCGCCCACGCGCTTACTGAATATAACGTTTTAATAACATACTCCATATTACCAAATTTTTGTACAATGATGTACCGAATTTTGCATACTTTGAATCTTGGCTATCTTGGATTTTGAACGAAAACTCCTCGTCATGACAAATTGCGAAATTGTAATGCAAAATATGACCGTCGCAAATTACCTGCCATGTCATGATGCCTGGTGTAGTGACAGTGAAGAACTTAGTCGCCATCATCTCGATTCATAATTAATTGGAAAAGTTCCGTTAGACTGTTGAGATTTTGGATGAGGGTGCTTGATCGTCGCTGCCTGTTGAAGCTACATTTTCACATAACATCCATATAATAAATGACTGATCTGGCAATGGGCAGGCCACATGGATCGTAGAACTGACAACCGATTGGGAAGAAAGGTTCTCGAGTGGCGACCACGAACCGGAAGACCTAGCGTAAGCTGGCCCCCACTAGGTCGACCGACGATCTGGTTAAAATCGCGGGAGCAGTGGACGTATTCAAAGCTGATGATGATGAATAAATTACTATGGCGTTCAATCAAACGGTTCTTTTACGAGTCCATGCAATTGCCAAGAATCGTGCCATGAGAATTATTTTTCAACGTAACAAACACATATCAAATTACTCCTTAATAATACGAAAGATAAATAACTGTCGCAAAGTCCTTGCTACAAATGGAGATTTATGTGCGTTTATAAGTATAATTGCAGTACCTTGCACGCGCGTTCATTGGAACGTATCAATATGGTACCGTAATATTACATACGCTTGGTCAGAAGATAGTAGGTTTATGATCTCACAGTGACGTAATGCCCACTCAGAAAGCCCGTAGGTACCAAGTTTAATTTGTTAATAAGTTAGCACTTGATCGCAATCTCGCTTGATGGGAAAGTTATGATAGCGCACGTATGTAGGTAGCCTTGATACTCGAAAGCTGTAGGGTTTTACTCTCTTGGCGGTAAGTGATCTAATTACATGCCTTTTACTTTTATACGGTACCTTGATAATAACATACATCATACATGAGTCGCTGAGATGAATAGGTTATATCGATTTTATCTTTGGACGTTATTTATTCATTTATATTTTTGATATTGCCTAGGTGTAGGTGGTACGACTTTTCTACTAAGTTCGTCTAAGTAGGTATCACCGCTTTGCCAGTTTTTCTGCCGCCAAGCAGTAGTGTGCAAGCTCTACTGTGTTCCAGTTTGAAGGGCATTGGTATGGTAGCTAGTGTAATTACTGGGCAAATGAAACTTTATGACCTGATTACACAGTAGTAATTTAATTACTAGCCTGTGTAATGCCTTAAGATGACGTGCAGTGCACTGTCACGCGAAGCTTTATTATAGGTATCTTAGAACTCCGAGTGGCACTGCAACTTTAATGGGCGGTTGTGTCGCTTAACACCAAATGAATGACGAGCTCATCACGTTATTCATCCTTTTCTTTTTACATCGTTTTAAAGTAAACTACACCGCTAAATTAAAGCGCTTTTTAGGAGAGTTACACTAGATATTCTTGTTTCAAACAGTTTTCGTTTCTTATTTTATTCTTCGGTGAGCTTCATAATTTATCTCAAACTCAATATTGACAAAATGATACGATACGGTGTTATGAAAACGGATACCTATTATTACAAATTATTTCGTGTCAAAACAAACTATATTCATATCATTGGTCAATAAGAAACGACATACTTATCTGGCAAAATATTTTTAGATTTGTAATGGTTTTGTAATTGTATATTAGTAGACTAATAAGAGGTAATACTTTGTCGAAATTAGAGACAGAAGGTTTTGAATAAATGTATTATCATTCTTTTCTTTCTTTCTTTTGAAGAATATTTACTTGTCGTTTTTATTTACCCAATTCAACAGAACTAATTTCTGCGCTCTGATTATAGTACGAAGAAAATATTTCAATAAGATTACATTTAGCTTTAGCGGTTCTGGTATTTAAATTTCAAAATCCTTTAATAAAAAATTGTCGATGCACACGAAATATAAAACAAAGCACAGGCGAGCTCTAAGTATCATGTATCATCCTAATCATTCTCATGTAAAAGAATTTATTAATCACGCACAGAGTAACTCGTTTTTCTCTAATCTGTGTAATCACGAGCGCGACTCTGGATCTCTTAATAGTGACGCTACCAACCCGGTACTTTAAAATGAGAAGGACATGAGATCATTTTTGTAGCTGTTTCAGCATTATAGACGGATGGATGAGCATCAAATCCCACACGTGATTAATTTTTTTTCTTTACGTTAAAAATTAATCTTATTTTTTTATTGTTCGCGTCCCATCGACTTTACCATTATCACTTATTAACAAGTAATGTTCCATTTCAGGCGTCGAATGCAACAGCTGAAACTATGGCAGCAAAGAGAGAAGGAATGGCTGCGGTCGAGAGCCAAGCGCGAGAAGAGCAACAAGCGAAACATATTCTTCAACGACAGTGTTATGTTATTGGAGGCGGCGGCTCGGAATGATATAGAAGAAGGTATAGTTCATAATCTTTAAGATCTCGGAAGTATGGAACGAGTGGCGCAGTAGAACATTAAAAATGAAAATATGTAAAATCGGTAAATAAATCACGGAGTATTAAGCTTTTAAAGTTTCTGTAGGGGGCATCTTCTGTCCCTATCTCGCGAAACAGAGCGCCTCTACGGTTACTATAAAAAATCCACGTGTGACTTTACATGCCAAAGAGATTGTATGTAACGCTACCATAGCTTAGTAATGAGGTACTATGAACGACCTTGCTTTGACGTCACCAGCCGTTTGATATATCTCTTTCTATTCCGGTTTTTAAAATGCATGTAACTTTGTCATTTTTTGAGATATTTTATTTTTGTTTTCACAACTGTTTATCTTTTGAGGAATATTATTAATTTATGCAAAAATAAATTTTAGTCTTCATCCCTATTTTAGCCCCCAACACACCTTGCTATTATATACTATAGTAAATGAAATGTTACGTGATACAGAAGATGCGCACGAGTGGCTGTTTTACTTAGCTGATTTTTCACGAAGTGTATTTTTCGTTTCCTGCTAATAAATTGTAAGATACTTACAGATTTTTTACAAGTAAAAAGTTTTTCTAATTAAACATTGCTTAGTGAATGTTAACATGCCCTTGAGTTATAGTTCATGGACATATCGATTATTTAACTATTTTCCAATAGAGCTAAACAAATCCGCGCTTGACTTGTGAATTGAGTCATTGTTACGGTAACAGTTGACTTGATTTCACAGAGCTGCTTTTATCAAGACACATGACAAACTTGCCAGAAGCATACTGCTTTTGTGCATTAGCAGTAACGCATAATTTTTACTTATAAATTTTTAAAGGTCTCTGTACTCGCTGTACTGTACATTTTCATTTTTCTAATTACTTACGCGCGGCATTCGATGAGCTGTTGAGAAGTCTAAGGATTTCAATTTTTAATACACCGCGTTTTTAAGGTTTCATTCCTTTACGGACTAGTCCAAGTATAGCTCTAACACACAAACAAACAATTTATTGGGATAGTAAATAGTCGCCCGTTATTGTTCTCTTCTAGTACAAAGTTAAGGTTGTAATTTCATCCACTGGTGTAAGTACTAATAGACAGTTAATCTACTACTAGAAGCTATCCAACACTAGTGGGTTCTAGCGTTGATGGTGGTCTGATTGCTTCAATACCCGACACACCCAGATTTAGTTTTTGCATAGCTCAACATCTTTTTATTAAAATTTCAGTGCGCCGCCTCTTAGCCCGTGGCGTGACTCCCGACGCGACAAACGAAGACGGCCTCACAGCGTTACACCAATGCTGCATCGACAACAACGAAGCCATGATGCGGCTACTACTCGACCACGGAGCCAACGTCAACGCCGAAGACAGCGAGAAATGGACACCACTCCACGCAGCCGCAACGTGTGGCAATCTCAATCTAGTCCGGATATTAATTCAACGCGGGGCGAATTTACTAGCCGTCAACGGAGACGGCAATATGCCATATGATATATGCGAGGAAGAGAGAACGCTAGATGCGATTGAGAGCGAGATGGCTGCTCGAGGGGTAACGCAGAGGTTGATAGATGAGACTAGAGCAGCAACCGAGATGACTATGCTTAGAGATATAGCTGAAATGGTGCATGAAAGCATGGATTTGGATGAGCCGAGGGACGCTCAAGGAGCTACGCTGGTTAGTATTTCTGTTAATTAATTAATTAATACTTTTATATATTGTTGTTGAGGAGCGGATAGGAGTTGGGTGTGACATTCATCATCTCATCATCATCATCATTGGAGACGTCCACTGCTAAATATATACCTCCACCATAAAAACGCCACTTTGGACACTTATCGAAGGGAGGGGGGGGATTGGCGGTCGCAGATTTTAATGTAGTACCGTGGAGATCCATCATCATTATCAACACCCTGAAAACGACCACTGCATAACATAGGCATCCCGAGGACCTGACAGATCAAGGAGAGCCGATGGATGCAGGAAGCAAGCAGATGCTCAAGGTGGCGCTCTATTTTGGAGGTCTATGTTAAGTAGAAGATGTCGCTCGTAGAACTGACAACCGATAGGGAAGAAAGGTTCTCGAGTGGCGACCACGAACTGGAAGACGCAGCGTAGGCCGGCCCCCCACTAGGTAGACCGACGACCTGGTGAAAGCCGCGGGAAGCCGATGGATGCAGGAGGCGAGCAGCCGCTCTGAGTGGCGCTCCCTGGGGGAGGCCTATGTTCAGCAGTGGACGTCTTCAGGCTGTTAATGATGATGATGTTAAACAGTGGTCCCCAAGCTGATGATAATGATAATTATTTTCCAAGGTAACTGATTACTGATGTCATTTCTTGTCTCTTCCAGTTACACGTAGCGTCTGCGAATGGGTACCTGAAAGTGGTGGAGTATTTACTGGAGCACCGCGCCTCATCAGACGTCGTCGATCACGACATGTGGCAGCCGGTACATGCTGCCGCTTGCTGGGGACATGTATGTATACTAAAACATAGATAATTTTAATATTAATATGATTTCGATAGCAGTAGGTGTGGGGCCTGCTCAGCGTAATCTACAGATTACGTGTTTGCGGGTTCAAGTCACGTTTGTGAGTTAAATTATTCCTTTACAAATTAATCTATAGATAATGTTGTTCACGAAAATGTACTATCACAATGGAAAACATTTATTTAAATAAGGTATATTTTATTTATAAGGTATGGAAATTCGAAAACCATTCCGAGATTGTCCTATTAAAATATCAGAATTTTATATTCGATATTTCGCAAGTTGTTATTATTATAGTTATTAATCCATGTTAATAACTATAAATTCAAATTCCTGACTAACTGATTATACAGCCTAAACCGCTGGTACCTACTAGATAATAATAAACAAAATAATTGATATGAGACAAAATTGGCAGGTGCCGTTCTCTCATTCCATAACCCAATGTCACCATCCATCCAAAAGTTCACCATAATAGCCCAAAAATTTTTACCTTCATATTATACAAAATAGTTATATCAATATGCCAACATGTAAGAAAGAAATATGTAAAACACGGTCACATTTTCTCTGGTCCTCGCTGAAATGCAAACCATCGACGTCAGGTCCAGGGATAGTGTGACCGTGTTATAGTTATCTTTGTATCCAAAAAGGCCTCTTGGTGTTAGCTTCGGCCTCACCAATGCCTCTCAAATGTCCGGACTAGACCCGGGAATGGAAATGGATAACAAAATAATAAATTGCGCGGAGAGCCCAATAAAAACGTCCGCTGATGTCGGACACCTTTTTTGAACATGCTATTTTTCATTGTTTCAGTTGGAGGTGTTAGAATTATTAGTACAATATGGAGCTGATCTCAACGTAAGGAACAAGCACGATGAAACGCCGGCAGGTATATCTGTAAATGTTCATAATCAGTAATGCTATTGTATAGTTTCACCTTCCGACTTTCTTGATTTAATATTTTTGTACACACGTTCAATCCGATCGACGATCTGATGAAAACTTTGGGGAGCCGATGGATGCAGAAGGCGAGCAGCCGCTCAAAGTGGCGCTCCTTGGAGGTGGCCTATGTTCAGCAGCGGACGTCTTCAGGCTGTTAATGATGATGAATATAATTTCAAAATAAATAAAATCGGTTATTGAATGGCGGTATTTCTATTTAACAAAGGTTTTCAATTAATGTGCCAGTGAACTTATGGAACTGAGACGTGGTCTCTTACTGTGGGCCTCATTAGTAAGCTCAAAGTCGCGCAGCGAGCTATGGAGAAAGCAATGCTTGTGTCCATAGAATCCAAGCGGCTTACCACGAAAAAAAAATTGAAATGAGAAAATAAAATTATTTTGTATATTTTAAATAGATTTCAGTCATCTGTTGTGCCAGCGTGACGTCTACATAATGGATTGTTACAGATATATGCGAGGAAGGCGAGATGCGAGCGCGGATCACCCGACTGGCAGTAGAACAAGAAGAGCACAAGCGCCGCGCCGCGCATCACGCGGGGGAGAGGCTGCGCACCGCGCGCCGCTCCTCTTCTACCGCCAGCACGAGCAGGTACATACTGTATAACATACGTAAAAATTTTGGCGGGAACGCGGAAAAGTTCACGTCGTTTCATTGTATTATTTTTCAAAGCTTGTGGTTTTTCCAGTGTTTACGTTCAAAATTGGTGGCGTTTTACGCATTAAGCGCTGAGATACGAGCATGAGTGAGGGCAAGTGATATAATGTGGTGAAACGTGATTTTTCGTGTTGCGTCCAAAACTCCATAGAAGCTTCTAGTAAAGTTGCCACCACTTTGCTGGAGCATGACTTAGACTGGACTATGACTATGACTAGGAGATGACTGCGTGAAATATTTTATAACACGATGAAAATTATAATACTTGACACTGGCTATATACACTAGCCAACAAATAACAAAAAATAAAACATATGTAAACTCTGGTGAAAGCCGCGGGGAGCCGATGGATGCAGGAGGCGAGCAGCCGCTCTAAGTGGCGTTCCCTGGGGGAGGCCTATGTTCAACAGTGGACGTCTTCAGGCTGTTGATGATGATGATGATGATGAAACTCCGTCTCACATAAGATGTCCCGCGGCAATAAGTGGAACTAATTTTGAAAGTAAGTAGGAACTGGCTGCGCCTGTCTCTCTTCTATTGCCGTCCCATCCATTCATCCTTTTCCCGTATTTTTTACCTTTCTCTTCTATCTTCCCTTCAACAGAGTATCGTTTTTTTTGAATTTTATTTTGTTTCTTTTTTTTAATTAAAAAAATGTTTTAATTTTTATATCGGCTTAGAAGTGTAAAGCAGTCAACATTTTCAAAAAATATTCAATGTTCAGGTTTAGTCCAGTTACAGTTTTATTTTTAGTATTGAGTATATTGATGATTGATTAATATTGATGTACCAATACAGTGCTTAATTTACTAAATAAAATCTATATTCACATATTACTTTATATTGAAATGTTGAGGAGTCTAAAATATAGAAGTCAGCAACATTTCGTAGCGCGAATTTCGCGACGCGGCCGCGGGACATCTGACGGAGTCTATACAGTATACACACCGTGTATCAGGGAGTTCAGAATGCACGACCTAAATATTGCACAGGCCACAACCTAACATGACCAAAAAGGCACGGCCCGGAATTGGTATACATGACTTCCAAATATCAGGCTGTGCAATACGGGTTGTACAATATTGTCTATGTCTATGTACGGCGCAGAATGCATAGCCCGGCATGCGTTCACCAAGTGCAATACAGGTAGTACATCATCATCATCAGGCTGAAGACGTCCACTGCTGAATATAGCCCCCCCCCTCCCCCCAAAAAGCCACTTCAACGTACAATACTGATCGTGAAATATCGGCACGGACGGATAATGTGCGGCCCAGAATTGAAACTGAACCATAGACAAACAGAATCCTTACATGTCATCGCGATGCCTCGTTTATAGCAGGCGAGGAGTTACAATCGATTTTAAGCTTTAGATGAAGTACCAGATCGCTCCACGAGGTTTGACTCTACCTTAATTACTCCCGAGTGTGATTTAAAAATTAGCATCCAGTGGTTCTCGAGTGGCGACCACGAACTGGAAGACGCAGCGTAGGCCGGCCCCCCACAAGGTGGACCGACGACCTGGTGAAAGCCGCGGGGAGCCGATGGATGCCGGAGGCGAGCAGCCGCTCTAAGTGGCGTTCCCTGGGGGAGGCCTATGTTCAACAGTGGACGTCTTCAGGCTGTTGATGATGATGATGATCCAGTGGCGAGAGCTCACTTTGAAAATCTCTCAATTTTTAAAGTCTTACTCATAATTTCAGAATTGAGAATCATTTATTTTTAGGCTGTGGACGTGAAATATTGGTGTACATGGCTTCGTGCAGTAAGGCATAGCGTCTGTTTAATTTTTTGGGGGTTAGTCCAAAACCTCACCATGTATCACCGAGGCGAAAGGGGGTCAAAAAGTAGCCAAGTGATTAATGAACAACTCCTATACCTATCCAATATTTTTTTATGAGATTGAATGACTTGACGAGCTAGTTAAGCACCTGATGTTAAGCGACACGGCCGCCCATAACAGTTGCGGTGTCAACCAGAACTTTAAAATAATAAAGTTTCGCGTGACACTTCACTGCGCTCGTCATCCTGAGAAATCACAGTCTAGCAATCAGATTACTACACTGTGTAATCAAAGCATAAAGTCTCATTTGCCCAGTAATTTCACTAGCTACAATGCCCTTCAAACCGGTACACAGTAGTGCTTGCACACTACTGCCTGACGGCAGAATAACTGGCCAAGTGGTGGTACCTACCTAGACGAACTTTGCAGGAAAGTCCTACCACCTAGTTCTTTCACAAATCATTATCATCATCGGCCTTCAGACGTCCACTGTTAAACATAGGCTTTCAGAGCACTTCTTTGAGCGGCTGCTATTGCTTGCTTGTTAGGTACGTACCACAATGGTAATATAAGATCGTGTTCAACAGAGTCCGGTCAGTAAGAAGAACGTCGCTACGGGAGAAGCAACTGACGGCCAAGGCGGACGTCAGAGGAGAGGCGAGGTTACGGGAGACCTTCGACTCGGCCGTCGACGAGGATTTGCAGGTTAGTTTACAACGGCTCTTAACAGATGGCGCTGTTCTAAATTATTGGTTACTTTCCTTCTTAGAGCATTTACAAAAAAGTAAATGTATTGTAAATGCTCTAAGCTTTCCTTAGAAAGTGGTGAATTTATGGGCGCATATTTGCAGAGAGTTGACAGGAGGTTTTAAGCATTGATTTAGTTCAACTAACGTTGATAAATAAGGCCCCTAGAAATTTGGATTGATCGAGAGTGTGTATCTAAAGATCGTTTATCGAATTCACGTGTTAATAGATGGCGCTGTTCTAAATTATTGGTTGTAATAAGAGACGTTTACAAATTTCACGGTTGGTTTTTTAAAAGATCTTTGGATAGTAACTGGCGATTTTGGTTATGTCTACTTTGATTGGCTGTAATTTCGGCCAATCAAGGCAGCTAGATGTTAGATAGAAAAACAGTTTCTTTTAAAGATCTTCTGTTGAAACCGGCCATAGAAAAGTGTTCGCTTTGTACAAGAGAAGATATTGTTGACTCATTTATTAAACATTCCATCGTACTATGTATAGATAAGCCTTAAAATGATATGTACCCTCACAGTTCTTTTACCTGTTTAGGACAAACCAATACAAATTTGTTTATTGAAATAATAATTACGCCTTTGGTTGGCTTAAAACTTATGATATCAGCTGGGCTACCACAAACTAATACAAAACCATCATGTTTCATGGCATTATTATTTCAAGGTTACAATAATATTGTTCGAATTCGTACCATGAACTTATAAAGTATTCCTGCGTCTGAACGAGACGTCTACATTTTTATATGGCGTTATCACTGTCGCACGTCAGTGTCAACATGATGTAAAGGTATGACATGACAGTTGTATTTGAGTGAACGATTTAGCGTGACGTCATCAAAACTGCTCTGGCTCTGCAACATTAAAGTAGGGTCTTTGAAGAAAATCCGACAATGGCGGTTGTGAATTTTGAATTTGTTTTTCAAAGTGTTTTTCAAATTAATGTGTAATAAGGGTGGATTATTATCCGTTAAGTGTTCGTGAATGTGCACGAGTGTTGGCAAATGGTTTAAAAATCATAAAACCATGCATTTTCGTTTTTGCTTCAACGGCCTTTTGGTGGAAATGGTGGATATTTTACTGAAGGCTCTAAGCCTTCAGTAAAATATCCACCATTTTTACTGTTGGCATTTTGACTGACAAAATAAGACTTTGACTTGACATAACCATACAAATTTTACTCACTTGACATTGGCAGAATTATTGCAAAAAAGCGATAGAAAGCCATCAAAGAAGAAGAAGAAGAACATTAAAGTATTCTTACTTTTATGTCATTTGTCAATGTATGATTGAAGTAATAAGTATTGTGGTATATATACAATACAAGCGAGTTTGAGTCCTAACTACTAACTAACAGCTGTTTAATTACACCGCACATAAGTAACAACACACAACTTGTATCAATTTCTCAGGAGCAAAACTATTTTCCAACTTGTGTTGTAAGTGTATGGTGCTAAAATGCAGAATCTTACATCGTTAGCAAAACGATAATTATCTCAAATTAAATTACTTGCTACATTCTTTTAAATGTATTAATAACTGTAGTAATTATATGCGGTTACACCAAACCAGCATAAAAGTAATTAATATGATAATGAACTAAAGTGTGCGTCGTGGTTTCACCATTACAATTCATTATTAGTACCGTGTCGCAACAAAAGCGCTTATTCTCCTGTCAAGTGCGAGCGAGACGAAACCCCTTTTACGAATGTTCTTATCTGCCTTTCTCTTGTTTTCTTTCTACTTCTCCTTTCATGATGGTTTTTATAAATTCGTCATGGCGCAAACATCTGTCCTTTTCTTACTTCTATGATAGTGATGAGTAAGTCCTTTCTTCTACGTCGTTTGAGAATTTAATTAGAACATATAGGCTATCTTACGTTCATCAGTCAATGCCAATGTTATGTGTCTGCTTTTGGTTTTGACATAAATAACTAAATTAACTGCACGAATTGTCAAAAAAAATTTCATTTATCCGCTTTTGTGTTGTCACACGGTGCCTAGACTCCGTCTCACGTAAGTTGTCCCGCGGCCGCGTCGACACATTCGCGATACGGAATGAGACGGAGTTTAGACAGTGGATAAAACTGTTAGTAAGGCTGGTATAGTGGTACTCTTCTGATAACCAGGAATTCAAAAAGACGGAGAGAAGTATTTTAATTTCATTTAATTGTAGAGAATACCACACAGAACCGACACCAATATGTACTGGCATTCGGAGTTAAATAATGCACTTCAAGCTATACAGGAAATAATCGGCTAGTTTCGGCCTCGTATAGCCACAGATATTAAAATAGATAGCGTTGTCTCTATCACAACACTAGGGTGACAAAACGACACATTATGCAGTGAGAGTGACACAGACGAGAGACTGCATTAGCCGAGATTAGCTACTTGGAAATGTTTATGTCCGTACATATTTTATTTCGATATAGTTCCCCGTAGGTGATTCTGCATACGCCAGTGGCCACCGCATATCACTCTACTTTCGACTTTCGCATAGAACGACTAAGGAAAAACAACAACGGTGTAATCAACGCTATGCAATGCTGCTAAAAAATGCGGATAGTGTGAAAGGGAAAATTGACCGTAACACGCATTGACAATGAAAGTACGATCTACCGCAAATTACGATCGGCATAAGAGGGACCATTGATCAATCGATCAACTTAAAAGAATAGTTAATAGTGTATGATATTCCTTCCTTTCATCATCATCATCAGCATGAAGACGCCCACTGTTGAACCCCATAAAACTCACTAGGGATGCTTATCATAGGGAGGATTGGCCATAATCACCAGGCTTGACAGGTGGCTTGGTGTACCGAGGAAAAGGTTGCTGCTCATTCCCTGGATATTTCTACGCTCTTATGGCACCTACGGGAAGAGATGGGATGGGTCTATTGGCAAACCGAGACCACACGCACAAATCCTTACGTTTACCTACCCCAATAGCAAGCTTGCCCCGATGTTGATGCAGGAAATGCAAAGTACTTAACAGCCCAAAGATTATAAAGCCCGTTGATAGCTCGTGGACATAATTTCTCGTACAAACACGACTCACCTACAGGGGTAGAGGGCGAGGTAACAAAACGAGACAAAGTCATACGAAATTACAAAGGACAGAGCAGGATGGAACAAGACACATTGGGTGTCTCGCTTCCTCTCGTAGGATTAGCAGTTGAAATAAACTACTAATTTTCAAACTACTAATTTTCATACGAGGGGAAGTTGTATCGTTGGTCAACTGGATTTATAGTCAATGTTACGGCTTGATGATATCTACAGCACATTTTTATAGCGTACAAGAGAATTAACTTTATCGGTGAAATTAATTAACCCAGATCACTGCGAAGAAAGTCATAAAATCGTAATATCACTCAAATAACGTAAATCACTTTCAATTACAAAACTTCAATCTGATACAAATAGTATTACACTACATCCCTTATGTTTTGCAGCAGTAGTATCGGGAACGTTGAAACGTAGTTCTTCATGTCTAAATAATAAGGTACAATACAATTTTACAATGCTTCAATGTAAGAGCATTGTGTGTAACTTTTGTACGATTAAACCGCGTAATAACTGATCGTAAAACAAGTGTAATAAAATAAACTCATTATTACTTTTTAATTTAGCACGCAGATGGATTTTGAGGTTATCTCTTGTGTAGCTGCAACTGCATTGCGTAAGCACTGGTGCAATACTTATGCGCAAAGATGATTGCCCGTTGAGAGCTCGTGAACATTGCTTGTGTGTTAATGTAGTGCAAAGTTATGATCTCGAAAAGTGTGAAACCCGGCGCAATACATCACATTCAGATGGCTACTAAGATAAATCTTATATTGTTACAACATTGTGACAACGGTTACCTAACGTTAGCCGTAAGACGTCCACTGTTGAACCTAGGCCTCCTCCAGTAAACGCCACTTTAGACATTTATCATAGAGGGGTTTGCCATAAACGACCCCGCATTGTAGGCGTTGTGTGGTATAGAATAGCGTCAAATTTCTTGGATGATAAAATTTTGATCAAATAAGACAGTCCCGCTCATATTGTAGACATGACTCCAATATGCTGACTACGTATTATAAATTGTACCTAATACACTGAAGAGAATTAAGAAAACTGTTTTATGACAGTCGTATGAAAATTGTACACAGAAAAAATAATGCCATTTACTTTAATATATTCTGTCGAGTCATTTATTTATTTATTTAGAGTCAGTTATTTTGGTTAAATAAACATAACTTCATCCCGAAAGAAATGATAGACAATTTTAGGAATGAACGTCCTAACCTAACCGGTCGAAGAGATGAGGTATTAAATCGATTCATTATTTTCAACAGCCTGGAGACGACCACTGCTGAACATGGCCTCTCCCGAAGAGCACCACTTTGAGTGGTTCTTTGTTAAAAATCGATTAGTTCATACGGAACCGGGGTGGCTCGGATAGTCAGTTATATTATTATGATTTATTATCTGACTTGTAATAAGTGAGTATAGCTGAACTACCTATATGTAGTACCTATAAGTCGCTGCAGTAAATGGCACTCATATCACGCAATTAATAATGAAACCACGACCCTCGAAGGCCGCACGCGTGCAATTTCTGACATATCAAGTCTAGCTGTCACATACGGGTTTGCCACACCCTGCGTTTCTTGCATTATTAAATAAAATTTCGTTTTATTTCTAGAACTATGTTTACTAACGTAGGTACTGGTCATTAATCTTTGATTCTGAAAGATTATCGCCGATGTTACTGCTGGTATAGGACAACCAGCAGAATCACGAGCAATAAACGCTATGTACCAAGATTAGCTGTTACATACGCCTATACTAAACGATGTCTCAAGATGACGTGCGACACTACAACTGTTGTCCGCTAATGACCGTGTCGCTTAACATTAAACTTCTAACTCGTCACGCCAAAAAAAAACATGATTACTTATAAGATTCATAAAACATTTAGATCAACTTCTTTTATTGATACCTTCTCTGATCAGAGATAGCGTGTGCCTACTTAAATAAGTAGTGCGCCGCCGACTCGGCTGAGCAAGGTGCGTAATTGTTAGCCAATTAGTCGGGGAGCAAAAATGAGTAGTTTACGTTCGTATTACCGCCTGGTATGTGGCACATCGAAACTGACCCACAGAATCCGATAGAGAGGTGATGGTCGGTTTCAACAAGGTGCTTGCTTGGAACCTATTTTCTTTCATATAATTATCATCATGGCAACATTGTGAAGGATACACATACATATATCATATCTCAATGCATGGCAAGCATTACTTCCTTGTCAGACAACAATGTCAAGAACGCCTGCTAAAACAGATTCCCATACTTATAGTCTAGATATGGGTGTACAATTTTGTGTCTTAAAGAGAAATCTTGGATGACGCCGACAGTTGTATAGATTTCCAATGTCGGATGATTTAAACACTGACATAAGGCCGTAATTTTTCCTGAATAATGAGCTATAAATACAAGTGAAAAAACTTGTATTGTAGTTATTACGCTTGATTGTCAGTCTCCAAAGCTTCCAATGTCGCAAAGGTTATACCGGATGCTTGGCATCTCTGAAACATCTTACTCATAATACTGCCGCGCTTACGATAAGCGCATCAACTAAGGTTTTTGGCGAAATTGAGTTAATACGAGATCTGGTATCAGAAAAACAAGATCTACAACTTTCTCAAAGTAACATTTTACAAATTCCTCCATTTAACAGGTTTTTTTATTTTCATAAACGCATCAACTAAGATTTTTTTGCAGTGTTACTTATCATAAGCGCACTATGTTTGAGTCAGTGCTTTTATTGCTAGCAATCTCTATATTCATCATTGGCAGCGTGCTTAAATTAGTAGCATCAACTAAGAGATTATGCGCTTATTAAAAGGAAAGCATAGCACGTTAAATATTGCTTTACAGACTAGTTCGCGGAAAATGTATAAGATAGTACATTTATGTTAAGTAAAGTGGTGGTACTGAACCCGGGCACAGTGGGAGTTCCTATTTTGTGTTTCGCGGTAATGGCGCCATCACCGAGCGGGAATTTATTAATAAAAAATAAGTTTAAATAATATATTTTTAGGCACTTAAAATCATCAGTTACGGATATAAGATAATTTTACGATTGTTCATCGTAAAATTATCTTCAAGCTAACTCTAGAAACTGAATTGCTATAATTTCATTTTTCTGAAGGTAAGTACCGAATTTTAGCATCTATTTTGTGATTATCATACAAAAACATGAGATTTTATATTTAGTATATTTTGTCAAGTTATTGTTAAAAAACAAAGGGATTCTAAATGATAATTAACGTGCGGAACCCATTTTGTATCAATGGCTACCAAAAAAAATTCGAAACAATTTTTTTTTTCTTCTGGCATCCCCGGATTCCTGCTGTGCTCTTCATTTAGATTAAAATAATGCATGAGAAACAAAATAAAAAATACTTGTTATAAATATAATAAAACTAATAAAAATAGGGGTTAAAGAATTTAAACGTTGACAGTTTCCAATGTACTATGTAATTCTTTTCACTGAAGTAGACAAAAGTCATGTAGCAATATGCAAAATTTGGATGCCTTAGTGCAACTGAGGTGTCCAATTAAAATCGCCTAGAACTGCAGCAACCTACTACTGAAAATTAATAAGTAACATTAAGATAATTTTGGATTGCTTGATATCCGTAACTGTGGTGATTCTAAAGGCCTGTAATAATGTAGGTATTTGATTTTATAGCTCTTTAAACTTAGTATTTTTCGATTTTTATTGTGATAAATAGTATATAAGTTTATCTCCGACACTATATTATTGGAAATTTTTCACTTATTTAGTGTAAAATACATACTTTGATTTATTTCAAAATCTTACATTAAAATATTTGTATTAATTTTCTACTAATTTTAATTACTATTTTGGAGCTTTAGTTTATTTTTGACTTTGTTCAATTTCTTAAGCACCAGATGTTTTTGCCAGATGGTATTCTGCTTAAGTATGAAAACTTCAGATTAGTCTGTAAAGGATAAATATGATTCACGAACGGGATGCATGAATTTCAATCCAAAGTCTTACAGAAATATAAATCCCTGATTAGGTGATTGCGTATATCAAACTATTGTATGAATTGGAAATATTTGTATCTCTTTTAAAATTTAACCATTGTCTTTAACTTTATGTGCATTATAAAATATGAAATATTTGGACATTTCCCAAATGTATTATTATTGAAGAATTGGGGAGACACCGCAATGTATTATATTGATAGACATAACATAAACGCATCAAGTATGCCAGTTGGTGCGCTTATGACTAGTTATCATGGGCAACAGTTATTGGAGGCAGCTAGCGATAAGTGCTTTTTACAAATAATATAGTAAAGTATTCTGTGTATGTATGTCTTTTTGTACTAATTATATTCTTGACACTTTTATCTTTGTTTTGGTACCACTTTCATGTCGATATCTCAAGTAGTTCCGGAGATACAACAAAAATAGAAATTAAACTTTAAACGCGTTTTTCTCGAAAAATGCCAAAACCTAGTTAATGCGGTTATCGTAGATACGGCAGAATAGTTTAGCTCCCGTGCTATTAATTTCTTCCGTTATCGGTGTAATTGGCACATTTTGTTCGTGGAGAGCCTGAAAACATTTGCCTTATGTGTTTGCGCTAATATCATTATATCAGTAAGAATAACAGATCTCTTAGCTGTTTATTAGCGTTCATGGAATGGAGGTGTTATCGAGTTCGATTTTTCTTCATTTTATCGTTGTAATTGACACATTCATGGTGTGTGAAGAACCTAAGAACGCTGCAGAAATGCTTTCATAGGACGAGGATTTGTCCCTTATTTATTCACATAAAATCGAGTTAAAAACGAAATATCGCCGATAATCACGCTCTAACGATTTTGTTGAAATTCGCATAAGTAGAGGAATATTTCTATGGTTTCTAGACTTTCTAGGTAATTTGAGGGTGGTGCATGGCAGTTCTTCAACCCTGCCACGATATCATGACCAATAAAGAGTAACCATGTCTCTAATACTTAAACTTTTAACATAATTCAATATTCGTTTTTTTTCTAGATTCCTTTCACTTGATAAATTAAAGACTCATTGATGCACAACCAATTCATTCATTTAGCGAGCACATTCATTGCAACGCTGTTTTTATTTTGTAACTCGCAAATTGTGGTTTCTAGAACTGTTTTTTCTTCACTTTCACCACTTTCGAGTGTAAGATGCAAACCGTTGGTAATTAGTTATGAGATATAATTAATTGTATTCATTACGCGCACGGTGCCCATAACTTGTTGAGGTTTAGATGGCAGTAGCAGTTCATACGCATGATATTATCGCGTACTTCACTTTCATTAAGGTTGGGAAGTGGTCAGCATAAAATTAGGCACGTTTTATGATTCTTTCGTTACGTATCTATACAAGGTGACCTTGAATTGGTATGTTATCCCGAAATGGGGGGACTGGGACCATAATACCCTACAAGTTGTGAGAGCCTTACTTGAAACTGGGTGTTTCCATGCCTCCATGGTTAAAAATAAATCCACTCTCAAAATTGCACGTGCGATCGCTACGAGAGTTAACAAGATACTATAAATTGATTTCTAAACACAGGTCGTTAAACTCATTTATGTGCACTCGGTCAACTACCCAGCTGCGCTAAGGCTATTTTCGAACGTCAACTTTACATGGTAATTCTTCAATGAAATACTATTAATTTAGTAAAGTCGTAGAAGAAACATTGTCTACCTTGGGGCGTAGATTTACCCCCCTTTCGGGATAACATACCAATTCAAGGTCACCTTGTATATTTTTTTTTCTTTTTTTTTTATGAGAATGAATGACGTGACGAGCTGGTCGTTCACCTGATGCTAAGCAATACGGCCGCCCATAACAGTATAGGTACTTACAGTAGACTTAATTGAGAGTACATTCATCAATCATTCAAGCAAGTACCAGGTTGTAATCCTACCAATTCAGTATAATTGGGCAGTGATGACTTCGTCTTTGAAGTCCACCTTAAATCCAAACAAATCCTTAAATCCGTACAGCTTAAATTAAATTGTTGCAACTTTCTGCATTATGCCTACCTACTCCAGTAGTTATCCCGATCCCTTGTCCCGGCAATGGCTCAAGCTGATGCTCGTACTTCCTGCTCATGCCTCTAGTCAATGGCATCCCTATACAGACTTGACTCGTAGTCTGTAGGCATAGGGATGCCCTCGAGCTTGTCGTCGCAACCATCCAGATAGCCTAGCATCCACACCACGAGAAAACTTGTCGCTGTTAGAGTGAGACACACTTAGGCGCTACTAGTAGTAGTAGTAGTAATTAGCATATCGCAAATGAAATGGTGTTGCAAAATTCTTTGAAATATGAAAGTTAATTTGAATGTAATATTTAATATGTTTTTATTCATTTTTTTATTTTATTTTTCATTTCATGTTTCATTTTTTTTTCATTTAATTTTAGCAAATAGCAGAAAAATAAAGCGGGGGATTTGTCAGCCTTGTCAAACTATAGGCCTATCTCCTTAGCGACTATAATTGCAAAAGTGTTTGACAGCATTCTCAATATGCATTTAAATCGATACCTGCAGTTAAAAGATAATCAGTTAGGGTTTCGACAGGGGTTGTCCACCGAATCCGCGATATTGTGCTTGAAGAGTGCTGTTAAATATTACACTGCAAGGAAAACACCTGTTTACGCTTGTTTCCTTGACCTTTCAAAAGCATTTGACCTGGTGTCATATGATATCCTATGGAACAAGATGGTAGAATCCCATATGCCGGATGAACTAGTCAATATTTTCAAGTATTGGTACGGGAATCAAACTAACTGTGTGAAGTGGGCGGGAACTACGTCGGACCCGTACAGGTTGGAATGCGGAGTGAGGCAGGGGGGGTTGAGTTCTCCCTCCATTTTCAACCTGTATATTAACGGACTAATTGGGGCGCTTAGCGAGCAGCATGTCGGTTGTCACATTGATGGCGTTTGTTTCAATAATATTAGCTACGCGGACGACATGGTGCTGTTGAGCGCCTCGGTGTGCGGACTCAGAAAGCTTCTGAAAGTATGTGAAAGATACGCAGCTGATCATGGGCTGATTTATAATTGTAAGAAGAGCCAGTGTATGGTTTTCCAGGGAGGTCCTAGAAGGGTGACAGAGATGCCTCCTCTTTTACTCAATGGATCACCATTGGAGAGAGTTGAGGAGTTTAAATATCTAGGACATCTTGTCACATCCACCCTGAAAGACGACGCTGACATTGAGCGGGAACGGAGGGCGCTGTCGGTTAGAGCGAACATGGTGGTGCGGAGGTTTGCACGGTGTTCGGAGGAGGTGAAAATAACTCTATTTAGAGCTTATTGCACGTCCTTCTATGCTGGTAGCCTCTGGGCTGACTATACGCAAAAATCGTACAGCGCCCTGCGCGTCCAGTTCAATAACGCGTTCAGGGTGTTGGTGGGGCTCCCCCGCTACTGCAGTGCGTCGGCAATGTTCGCTTGCGCACAGGTGGACTGTTTTTACGCCACTATGCGCAAGCGGGCAGCGTCACTGGTGCGGCGCGTGCGGGGGAGCCACAACAGCATGCTGGCCGTGATAGCAGGGAGACTAGACTGCCCTTATATAAATCGGTGTTGCAGCCTACACGTTGCACACTGCACACAATAGAGGAGCTAAATAATGTAAGCGTATGTACCTATTATAGTAGTATTTAATTGACATTGAGATAATAGGTTATGATAATAAATTTATTATGAGGCTGACATTTTAATTTGATTTCAATATTTTGTGTGTAATTTGTAAATTTATTTGTAATGAGTGACTGTAATGTATTTAAATAATTAATTAATGTGACTGTCCCTTTCAATGAATGTGTAATATTGTATGAGTCTAAGTTACTTGAAATAAATGAATTTATTATTATTATTATTATTATAACAAAAGCAATTAGCAAGCTAAAACTCGTGTATTAGCATGTTTATGAAGTTTTACGTAAAATCGCATTAATTGCCATCGCTAGGCGCTATCAACCTTGTCACGGTCTCTCACGAGATACTTACCCCCATATTCTAAGTTGTTACCACGAGTTTACTCCACACAACTCAATCTCGACTTAACCTCATTTTTGTGTGTTTGGTATTTTTAATTGACAATATATAATACTACACGGAAGTACTACACGGATAGAAAGACCCCGGTTCATGCGTGTTTCCTAGACCTCTCTAAAGCGTTTGACCTCGTGTCTTATGAGGCTCTTTGGGAGAAGCTCAAACATGAGACTACCTTACCACACGAAATTAGGTCATTATTAAAGTATTGGTACAGTCATCAGGTAAACCGCGTGAGGTGGGGTGTAGCTCTGTCGCAGGAGTATCGGCTAGAGTGCGGGGTGAGGCAAGGGGGGCTAACGTCTCCTAAGCTGTTCAACCTATATATGAACAAGCTGATTGATGAGCTCAGCAGCACAGGCATTGGTTGTCATATCGACGGTGTTTGTGTTAACAATATAAGTTACGCGGACGACATGGTGCTGCTGAGCCCATCAATTAAAGCTTTAAAAAGACTTTTGGCAATTTGTGAGTCTTATGCGGTTGCCCATTGTCTCAGATACAATGTAAAGAAGAGTGAACTTATGGTTTTTAAGGCGCGGAATAAAACATACACTTTGCCGGAAGTTACTCTATGTGGCACCGCTCTGCCTGTAGTCACGCAGTTCAAGTATCTGGGACACTGGGTCACTGAGGACTTAAAGGATAATATGGACATTGAGAGGGAGCGCAGGTCTCTGTCTGTCCGCTGTAACATGCTCGCCCGCAGGTTTGCACGTTGTTCAGCACAGGTGAAGGTGACGCTTTTTAAAGCTTACTGCCAATCCTTCTACACGTGCAGCCTGTGGGTAGACTACACGCAGCGTACATACAGCGACCTGCGCGTCCAATATAACAACGCGTTCAGGGTGCTGATGAGGTTGCCGCGATTCTGCAGCGCATCGGGCATGTTTGCGGATGCTAATGTTGACGGTTTCCATGCTATTATCCGCAAACGGTGCGCGTCCCTGCTTGGTCGCTGGCGTGGCAGCTCTAACGGCATCCTGTCCGCGCTCGCCGCTCGATGGGATAGTCCTATGTTTGCACACTGGATGCGTCTTCACAATGAGCTGTAGACATTGATGTGCAGCTCATTGTGGGAAGGCTGCGGGGTGGTTTGCCCGCACTCAATAAGTTGTACTTTTATTTGTTATTGATTTGTGTTCTTACTTGGTGTTTTAATTTTATTTATATTTTATAATTTGATTTGATGTTATGTTATTTTATTTGAAGTCTGAATATTTAATTTAATTTTTGTGTTGAATTCAAGTTTTGTTTTTTATTCTAATTTTTTTTGGATTCTTATTTTATTTTATTTTTATGATTGATCAATGTGTACTATGGACCCAGTAATGTCTGAAATAAATGAATATTTAATTTAATTTAATTTAATAATCAACTTGACATTTCTGCGTCAATTTTTCTTAAACGAGAGAAGCGAAACAACTGTCAACCCAAGGTACGTCGCGAAGTACTTTGAGTTTCCCTCAAAGTTAAGAGGAAGTCGAGTGAAGGATTTATGGTGAAATGTTTTAGAATACAGGGGTTAGTGTCGAGATTTTGTCGCGGTGCATAGTATACCATAATAATCTATAAATCCCTACATTTCAAAATTTTTTGGCATATTATGCACTGTAACAGACACAAAATACTGAGTTATCTAATGCACGCATAATCGTACATTCATTCATAAATTTTTTACACTAAAAATAGCTGCATTTATATTGAAATTTATCGGTCTATATAACGCACTTTTAAACTATTCCAATGCTAATTAATGTTTTTTGCTATACGAATATCATCTCCCGTTTGCGTACTTGTTGACACATTGTCTAAACAACTAACTAGACTCACGCATACTAACGCTGCTTTTGATATAGCATTTAGACAGCCTAGACATGCGTATAAGAGCTAGATCGGTCATGGTTCTCTCGAACATGCTTGCTTTGGTTTGCTACACGATGTAATCGTTGCAGATATCTAGCCACAGTGTTTACGTTTTGTGCCACAAACCCTCGCTTGTGGCACAAAACGTAGAGTATGTTTGTGGTAAGTTGAGCTACTGATTAAGTAAGTGTATATCGTTATTTTTAAAATAGCGCATAGCGGAGTGCTCGCGTGTTGTGATGCAAGCGTAATGCAGGGCGCCCAGTTCTAACGCTTTTACATATCTGGGGTGCAACGGCGCGCTCCCACTTATTTTCTAATAGCACTTCGTTACAATTATTATACCTACCCATTTTTGAATTAAGTATACACTGGGCTTTTGCGGTGATGTTGACCATGAGATTATTTCACATCTCGAAATGGCGCCCGTTCAAAAATCTTACTTTTCACTTGGCATCGTAAATCAATATTTCCTCGCAGCTTGGCATTGATTTGAGAATTGGTTCCTAGGCTATCGTTTCGCTCCACTGTTCTCTCGCGAGAAAAGATTTAGCTTATTTGTTTAGAACTTGATCGCATTTTTGGAAAATGAACCATTTATAGAGCGTAACTCTAATAATCACAAAGATTTGTTAATTGCCGTCACTTTCTGTTAAGAGCATGTATCCGATGTTATTATACTTTCGCATGCTACAAATCCATATATCTCTTCCAAAAAACAGCAACAATAGCTCGTGTTTTAGCTTCATTGTTGAAAGAAACAGTCGTTTTCGCATAGTTCTGTCTCCTGCATCATCGAATGTTGATCACAACATCTTAGATGGCATTTCGTTCCGGTGGGCGAGCTGATTGACGACGCGACGATTCACTAAGATTTCCAGAGATTTCCCTTGCTCTGAAAAACAAATATGATCGCCGATGGAGCAGTACTGAAGCTCCCGAGATTTCAGGCTCATAATTCGATATATGCAACTATATAGAATCAAACCACACAGCTTCAACGTGTAATGATTTTAATTGCTATTGATTCAGTTCCGGTTTTAATATGCTACATGGCTAACACATCTGCAGATGTAGCTAAGAAAATAAAAAAGAAATAGACTTACATAGAGGAATTACGCTCATAATATTATGGAAAATGGAAATGCTTGATGCTTATTCAGATGAAAATAGCCATTATTGTTAATTCAACATGTCCTGAATGCCCTTCAATCATTTCGGAAATTGGATGGCCCTTATCGTTGCTAAATATGGACATTCCCTTTGAAATCCCATTAGTGTGTGCAAGTTAAATCGGCAGCTTGCATCAAGATGGTGTACTGTTCTAGACGTATACGGTCAGTAGTCCGGGCCGTGAGCGCAGTCCGTATGGTCAGCGCTCGGACACGCACCACACAAACGTGATCACAACAATTTTCTCTCGATAATGCATTTTGATATATTTTCTTTTTGTCGGAAATCATCCTTTATGGTGACGTCATAATGTGTTAATGTTCTTGGACTATTGGTCGAGTGATGTGTGAAGTGTACGGCTGACCATCATGTCACTGGATATTATGTTTTTGACTCACGATAACTTGCGGCGCATGCGCAAGGAGCCGCACGTTCTTGGACTCCGGTACAGGGTATGTTGAAGAGTAAAGAAAAATACAAAGCTCTTTTAAAACTTACATAAAGTAACATGGAAATTCAAAATATTTAAGTGTGATTCGTATATGCCGATCTTACCATCTTATAGCCCTTAAATTGTAAATGTATCACTTACCATCAGGTGAGACAATGGCCAAATACGTTAGCTAAAAAATAATTTACTTTATTTCAAAAAATAATTGAGCACTGTCTATAGTAATTAGGAACCGGTGTTGGTTCCGGTGCTAGATATGAAAGAGATTTCCTGCTAACATATCCAGGCTGAGTTTTGCGTTACTTTTTATATCTATTTAGTACCTAACCTATTGTAGCTATTCCATAATTATCCCGTACCTCCCTGAACGTTAGTTTACGTATATTTTATTCCGGAAAATTCTATTAAGTTAGATAAAGAGTAAAATTTTACACAAGTCCTTGCTATCATCATATCACCAAAACATCAGTCACTTTCTAAAAATACTCTACTGCGTAGCTAAAATTGTTGACTTGCTACTCTTACTTGTTCAGAGTCAAATCTTGAGTAAGTACACTTTACATTAGCGTATGTGAATAGTGAATAACACATTTCAAGATCATGGTGATCTATTACGTTTAGAGCGTTTGAATATTGTGTGCTGTATTATGATAATTTAACAAGATAATAAATGAATATGATTAATTATTAAAA
The DNA here is from genome assembly GCA_963580505.1 of Ennomos erosarius. NCBI lineage: Eukaryota > Metazoa > Arthropoda > Insecta > Lepidoptera > Geometridae > Ennomos > Ennomos erosarius. The sequence continues at coordinate 9,985,329 of OY756988.1, forward strand.
CGAATGAAATTGAAAACTGTAAAATATAGTAACTTTAGGATCAGACAGGGCAGGACTGGAGGGGATCACTTTACCGAATATCGTAATAAATTTTTGAGACTTCAGGCCTTAAATCATGAATCTCTTCACTGAAATTACAATTTAACTAGTATAACGTAAGCGCTTCGTCACTAGCATCTTAATTATAATGCGAATAGTTAATGGATGAGGTAACTTGTTACCAGTTACTCATAACTAGGGAGTTTTCATGTCAAGAGAAGTATATGTCTTCTAGGCCCCTATGCCCTTTCCTTAGTCACGACCACGCCATTGCTTAACATCAGGCGAGACAGTGAGCATATGCTTTGCCTATCCCCAATAAGAAAATAGCTAAGAAATAATTATAATCTGACTGCTAAGTATTGAGTAGAATGTGTCATTTTGACGGGCCCGATAGCTCAGTTGGTAGGGTTACCCTGCCTTCTGAACTGAGGGCTGTGGGTTCGATTCCTACTCAGGACAAACTATTGTGTGATGAACATAGATGTTTGTTCTGTGTCTAGGTGTTACATTGTATTCTATGTATGTATTTATAAACAAAAAGTTTCTAAGTATTATATCCGTTATCTGGTTCCCATAGTACAAGCTATGCTTAGTTTGGGGCTAGATGCCGCTGTGTGAAATGTTCACACATATTTATTATTATTTATTTTATTAATTTTATTATTGAAAGTTTATATGTTTACAACACTTAATCAAGTACCTATTTTTTGTACTAATCTCCATATTAGTAAAAAGAAATCTCTTTCCAGGGGTTATCGAACGGTGTGGAGAACAACCAGAACGGCGCGAATCTACAACCCCCGGAGCTAACTCACAAGCGCCTATCGACGAGCTCCACCACATCCAACCAAAGCTACGACTCCAACGTCGACTACGCGGTTCCTAAACACTCTTACAACAGGAATAACCACAGAGCCAGCGATGTAACTGAAACAGAAAACGTTTACGCGCCGAAAATAACCAATCCCCTTTTCGGAGTGAACGCAGCTTCGCATTACGCCCCCGGAACCGTTCCACCACCAAATAGCGAAGCCGAAACAAAACACTACGACAGAAATTTACCGAACGGCGTCAGAAAAGCACCTGAAGGGCAAGACAATGACGCGTACAAAACGGAAGATTCAGTAGACGGTAGAAAAGAGGTGACCACTTCTGTCGGTGTCGGTAACCAGATCGCCATCGCGGAAGGTGGTACCGCGACCTACACGACAGACAATAATGGTAAAATCAATGTTCATGTCACCGTCATGATTAACGCAGGTAATTATATGCATCCTTACGAACTACAAACAGCACATTATAATTATAGCACAGTTTTATAACAACCATTTTTGTAAAGTGATTCTAACAGTTTTGCACAGTGGTGGTTATAATTTAAACGTTGGTGGGGACTGTGCCGGTTTCCAGAATCGCTCTCGAGGATGCATATTGAGGCAAGCGGTCTCTGTAGTGGTGTCTAGTGCCTGCCAGAAAATATGGCATGCCTGGAAACAAAAATAGTTTTTAAAACTACTGCGCAAGGCTCATTTAACAATTTCGCAGTTAGATCATAAACAGTTATGTCGCCCTATCTATGCAGTATTTTTTATATTCCAACTTAGGTAAAAAAGACAAATCAGGCGTGCCATATTTTCCCAGGCACTATAGTTGCATGCATGTAAAGTACATGTTCCTAAATTGTGAATTCAATGTTATGGGTGTAGTGTATGTATAGAATAGAATGGGTTAATGCATGTATGCACGGTTATATGTACCTTCACTATTTGCCGTTTCTATTTCTGTTCACAATTTTCTTTTCTATTTGTATGTTTAGTTATTTTAAACCAGCATCAGCGGTTATTAAAGTTTGCTAGTATTAAACAACCTCGTTAGTAAAACTTGAAGTGGGAGGAAATAGTTATTTTGTGTTTTGTTTCTCTCTCTATCTAGTACGAAATGGACAAAGATAGAATAAGAGAAAACACTGAATAGCTATTCCACTGTGCAATGTTTTCTAAGAGGGTTTGTTTAAAGTAAAACACCCAGTTTAGCAACCGCACATAGAAACTACGCAATTAGTAACAACAAATACTTCACCATTCCGTTCGACATTTCAGGCACGCTTGCAGACTTGAAGAAGCAGCGATCACAGATCAGAACAACCGGCAGTCCAGTGGAAAACAGCCTGGCGTCGACCAACAATCACAGTCTAAACTCAATACCAGAGACAAAAGATATGCCGGTTCAGTTAAACCCACTCAGTCTATCGCCCAGTTCAGGAACCGTTCCCAGGTTTTCAGGACACACTAGTGATGTTATAGGCGATACCAGATCGCACAGGTGTTGTATAATCATGTAGTTACATAGCAAGGAGTCAAGTTATGATTGTAACATAAGTCACGTAACGTTACTAATGACTAATCGAACGATATAGATGACGTGCTTAGAAGAAAGTAATGCCAAAAAGGAATACGATGCATAACCACCATTATGATTTTTTGCACGAGCAAAGGAATTGTTATTTTGTGTTTTGTTTCTTTCTATCGAGTTTGAAATATCCAAAGACAAAACAAGAGGAAACGCTGAGTAACATTAAACTGTTATTTAATGTTTATTATATAGAGGTGGTATTTGGCGATTTCGTAATCCTTTCCCTGGCTGCACTTTGTTTTGAGCGCGTCGTAGATATACATTGTTCTTTTAGTCTGTATTTCCAAAGTGCGTACGTGTGTGTAAATAAGTTACTGTGATGGTAATGAAAGCGTACAAGTCTGATTGTCATTCCAAAAGGTTAGGGAAGGCTTATTCGGCCGCGAGATCATCGGTTGTTTACTTTTGAAATAAAACTTTAAACTAATACAGTACTTATTATATAGTATCGAAAGTAAAAAATCGATTGACTGAAGTAGTAACGTAATGGTCATGTCGAAGGAATTGCCATTATTGCTCACAAACAATATATGTTTGTCGAACGTTTGGTCACTTGTTGGGGCCAAGATTTATTACTCACACACTAGTACAGGGGCGTTTTAGTGCACTAGGGTTTGTACTCTTATTTCAAAATATTTCTTATCTTATCTTAGTAACTATATACCTAAACTGTGGCTCAAATCCGTGTAAAACTAAAAAGGTTTTGTTTTTATTTAGCAAGTTAATTTCATAACAGAATATGTTGGATGTTATTCATAATGGATGCCTGAAATAAATATACCTGTTAGGACTTTAGGGTTTCTTTAATAATTAAATATTCGTAACCAGCCATAGACAATATTTACAATTTATAAAACATAATTATAGCTACTTTCTGCTTATATCTTGATCTTACTCTTTTGTATGCTTATTGCACCGCTCGCGATTCTAATATTTCCTTTACTTCGTGATTCTAAAATTAATCTGTTCTTATTTTTCTAGTTAATACTTAATTACTTATTTATTATTCCGATTTCTTATTTTGTAATAGATAGCTATACAAAAATGGCTGCCCAATCAGAAAAAAATAGCCAGCGGTCGCTGCGCTGGTATTTTTAAAATTCCTAATTGCTCGCCCCCTAAGGAATCCTTAAAAAGACCATAGGAGGTCGTGTGCTAGGTATACAGCATTTTATTATCAATATTTAGGAACAGAATTACATGGACGATGTCGAACTCTTACAAAACACGACGGCCGAAAAAACGTAGGGGTCGACCTTTTATTACACAACATGGGGGCTGACCTTTTACAAAACATGGGGATCGACCTTTTATTACACAACATAGGGGCTGACCTTTTACAAAACATGGGGGTCGCCCTTTTATTACACAACATGGGGGCTGACCTTTTACAAAACATGGGGATCGACCTTTTATTACACAACATAGAGGCTGACCTTTTACAAAACATGGAGGTCCACTTTTTACAAAACATAGGGCTGACCTTTTATAAAACATGGGGGACAACCATTTACATAACCTGAGGGCTGGCTTTCCTTTTACATAACGTGAGGGTCAACCTTTTACGATACATGGGAGCCGACCATTAAAAAAACATGGGGGCCGACTTTTTAAAATCGGGTATCTTATTTTTTACTAAATTGTGGATTTTACAAGCTTCACATAAAACGCCTTTCTGTAAAGTGTGTGAGCGGTTTCCAGTGAGTTGTATATTGTGCAGAAACAAGAGCTTGCCAAGAGCTGAGTATCAGTGTGATAGATTTAAGAGCTCAACGTTATTGTTATGTATAGGAAAATATTATAGAAAAGGGTACCTAACTGAAGAGATTTAATGCCTAAACGGCCGTTTATTTATTCAAGGTTCAGAATTATTACTTTAGTCGGAATGAAAAACATTGCCAGGATTTGAAATTGGGTGTTATTTGAGCCCGAAATTACTGCCATCTGTCAAAAATGACAGATATTATATTTAAAAAATACTTTTTTCTATATTATTATTCAATCTATTATAAGAAAATACTATGGTTGCTAATAATTAATATTTAATGTTAGTTGTCAATCCTATATCGTGAATTATTATCGTCTATTATTGTAGCCCCTCTATTCAAAATTATATTTTAGATTCCTATGTTTTTGATAATTCTTGTCATAGTAATTTTTTTATGAATGTAGGGATATATTATTTTAAGTAGTTGCCTTAATATTAGATTATCTAGATACATTCCAATTGATTATTGAAGTTTACATAATAATAATACATATGAACGGAAATTAATTGTTTATTAAAATAATGTTTATAAACATTATTTTAATAAACAATTAATTTTTTATAATATTATAGGAGTTGTAACTATTGACTCAAACGTGCATAATAAAGAATTGAATCGCGTAATTATAATAATATGAAGAAATCAAATACTGATTTAAATTAAGTGCCTCTAATTATCAAAAAACATCATTGCTATGTCAAACATAGCATAATTGATTGCAAGAAATGTTTCATTGAAATTAATTAATATAAAATAAACAACTATTACCCGACAGGTTGTAATATATGAATAAAACTATTGTTATAAATAAAATAAGTATAGTAAATAATTTTTGTTTTAACATAGGCCTAATTTTGAAGGCTTTAGTTGACAGTGGGAACAATTTTAATGTTTCTAGTTGACAGATCTAAAACTTCTCAATCTGTTGCTGTTCTTTTCAAATAGGCGGCAATGTAAGAGACGGATATATTTTTAGTATTTTAAATGACAGTACTTAAATATATCCATCTCTTACATTGCCGTCTATTTGACAAGAACAGCAACAGTTTTAGGAGTTTTAATTCTGTCAACTAAAGCCTTTAAAATTGGCCTAAATTAATATGCTGCTGAATACCTTAGATTTGTTGTTTTTATTTATTTAGCAGTATATGACATCTTTCTACATAATATCCATTTGAAAGATTTGTTCGGAGACTGTACGCAACGCACATATTTATAAAACTGCTAAATGCTTACGTACTAATTTCCATATTATCAGTATTTTAAATAATTGCCATTTATTTAGTTTACCGCGTTTATAATAACACATTCTATTTTTCGTAGATATTGTTGCATTGGAATTGCTTAAATTAGATTCACTTAAATATTTAAACAGAAATGTTAATAAATTAACACTCGCAATGATTAAAACAGGTCATTACGATTCAAATAGTTAAGTCTGATAAACTATCTTAGTCAGTCTTATTACAAAAAGTAGATCATAGACAAATAAAGGGTTAACGTGTAGTCAATTACTTTTGTCTAATCTGTGGGTTAACAGAGGTACACCCTAAATGGATAAAAGCGCACAATTGTTGGTGCGTTGGAAATGTTGTACTCTATACGCTAAAGTATCAGCGGTGGTGCATTGAACACGTAATCATTTATAGTCTATATTTTGTAATAAAGCTGTATTATCAATATAATTAATAAGTTGTGATGTGTAAATAAAGAACAAAAAACTAGAAACAGAAACCCCCATAAAAAACCCCATGTGTAAAAACAGGAAACATTTTAATACTTTGCTCGAACCCAAAAGGCTAATACTCAATTTGTGCCAATTTTACTTTTAAAGCACAATTTAGATACATTCGCACTTTCTTGTTTTGTTTTATGGCTTTTTCACGAAAACATAAAATCTTGAAACGTTTAACCCCCGTATTCTAAAACATTTCACCAAAAATCCTTCACTTGACTTCTACTTAACTTTGAGGGAAACTCAAAATACATCGCGACGTACCTTGAGTTGACAGTTGCTTCACTTCTCTCGTTTAAGAAAGATTTACGCAGAAATGTCAAGTTGATTATATATTGTCAACTAAAAATACCAAAACACAAAAATGAGGTTAATTCGAGGTTGAGTCGAGTGAAGTAATCTCGTGGTAACGACTTAGAATATGGGGGTTAGTGTCAACATGGATGAAATATTTTGTCCATGGTGTCACTAAAAAATTGTTTCAATTAACTCAATCGTGACCCAGAGAAAGTTTGTTTTGAATACAAAATGATACAGTAGTAATAATATCTTGTTTAATTCCGATCAAAACAAACAAATGTACTTATGCTAGGCGGGTAAGTAGGTTTGGTTAGGTTATTCCTTTTCTCCCCACCAGCTCAGTCCCATCAGTGAGGAGAAAAGGAAAAATTCGGTTCTGTGTGGTACTTACAAGCCTAATATATTCTTTAAGGTTTGAACGGAATTGCACTAGATATTTCTTCATAATTTGATAAAAAAATCATGTTTAACGTAAAAAATTAAATCGCGTCCTTCCTATTACGTCAAATTAATCACCCATTATTGGTAGAATACTACAAAGATATTAATCATAAGGTTTAATTTTCATATTGTAACTGTATCGTAGTGTTAGTTAATTTAAATATTTCATCATTTTGAAATCCAGTGTTCATCGTCTGTGGTATTCTTTATAGATGTTCGTGGTACATTCCGATTTGTATATTAAACAATGTATATCTAAAACTGTTCATAGTTTTTTGGAAATCGTATATATTCTTGTAGATATCATCATTATATTATACCCATCCAATAGAAATCCATTCGTCCATACTTTAGTCATTAGCTTAGTGATTTGGTAGATTATAACTATCGGTACTTAAGAAGTACTTAAATTATTCAAACAAATACTAAAATCTATTAAAGTAAATAATCATAGTAAATCTAAAACTTAAATAAACACGAAGCAATATTCAATGGCCTTATAATTCATATATATCAAGATAATTAATTTTATTCACAGTATTGTTTACAAAGAACATTTTTCAACCAACACCTCCATGTGATATAAATACTAATTTAACAGGGTCTAACAAAGATCCCTTTCCATTAGCTTTAACGCCAAACGCTAGCTCCAAAATGGAATGACATTAGCAGCGAAAAAGCAATTTCCAAAATGTCTTTTCCATACATTTTGAGTTATCGTTTGGCGTTAACGCTAGCTAGATCTTTGCTAGACCCGCCCTATACATTATTTTATAATATATACTGTACCAATTAAATGTATACTAATATACAGTAAAATACACATTTCTGCATATCTATTAGAATTAGCCGTGTTAAAACTTCGGTTGTGATGGCAGCATCTTGCCTAATGGGTCTGGTAGACAGATTAATCTAGGACTGAATGGTTGGGTACTATTGTATATTCACTAAGGCGCTGTTTTGTAAACTCTTATCAGAGAAATGCCGTATCATGTCCCGTCTTTTAATAGGCTCATCCAGTGCTTTATCAATAACGTCCTAAATTCTAATAGTATTGGTATGGTTTACAATGTAATCCGACAGTAGGTTTTACAAAGCTAATGGTAACAACACTGCATCACTGCCATTTTCATTTCTCGGTAGCATTTTCTAATAAATTATTTTTTGTTTTCTTCAGCCTTTAGCCTTGACATGTAAACATTTTTACTATTAAAACTACTAAGATTATTACTACTTCGATTTTCTTTTTCTTTTTTTGTTAACGCCGAAGGGCATATAACTATTACACGTACACTACATGGCATACATTTAGATGCTCCCGTGTTGCACCTTCTGAAACGCAGTAGAAAACCTACCGGAAAAAGAGCCAAACCATTATTATTGTGTGTTACTACGTTATATAGAAAATGGAGTTAAATAACTGGAGTGAGTATGTACAAGATCATAGGCGCAAGCTTTGACCGCAATCTTTCCTTTGTCTTAAAGATGCACGGTTCTGCAATCTACTGTTAAATCTATCGAACTTTTTTATGCATGCGCCTTCGGACACGTTACGGACAGCGCCTATAATTTATTGGTCTTGCCTTACGTATCGAGTATTGTCGGTTCAAGTATTTATTGTCATATACCTTTTGTACATATTGTATTAGAATTTTCATGAAACGTTTATTAGTAAAAAGTTAATACTGAGTTGTACAGTCTGGTGGTTTTAATGTTTAAAAAGCCCCAGTTTCATAACCTGATAAGTTTTATTTGGTGGTTTATTTCTTTCTAAAGCGGTTGTTGAGATTTTGGAGGAATGGCGCTATTCGGAGATACCTTTTTACTTTCTACTTGTTAGGCAATGTCACTCTTGTGTCAAAATTAATGTGTTCCTTTACAAATTATTGATCAAAATTATATTGAAATCACATTTTATTGCATTTTATAGAAATTTTAACATGCATTTTTATCTTGTGGGTACTTTTCTAATTACCTTTTATGCGTATCTAGGTGTTGTCTATAAATTAGTGGTTATCAAAGTTTTATTGTAGACTTTAGTTAAGGCTTTAATTTGTGAAACCACGTTATATCTAAATGGTGATATCTAAAAACGCCTTGCCAGTATAATTATCTTGCCTTTTCTTGGACCACTTGTAGAAATCCGTATAATAAAGTTAAACCACGCTGTGTTAAGGAGCATTGTGTAATATAAATGTAAATTATGATATATATTATGTAAAATTCTTACTGGCTCTTGTTTTTTTAGACATAAACAATTTCATATCAATAAAACCAACGCCAATTATCTAATTAAAAATAAACCGTGAAAAAATATACTTAGACCGAAATTAAATTATAACATATAAATATAAAGTATTGAAATGACGTTGTAATTCTAGAGAAATAAATCGAAGATACATACTTAAACTACTATATTGAATGTTACATGTATAATATATAAATGGGTACAATTCACGTAGATTTTTAATAAATGTAAATTATATATTCCAATGCAAGTTCCCTTTGTTATTATTGAGTAAGTTTGTTATACCCTGTCTGTTTAAAAAAATGTTTGTGTCCTTGGAACGTAGTGAATACATTTTCTTAAAATGTTGAAAATATGAATAAATTGTTTGTTTCAAGTAATGTTTATTTTTATTGTTCAATTACCTTGTTTATGTGAAACACGTGTAGAAGAATAGTTATTCGTTTATCTGTGTATAATACTTAGTATTATTTTACAATATGCACTTATTGTTTTGTAGATAATGATCGATCTTAAAGTAGGAGTAGGGACCTAGGTACAGTAATTTCAGCAGTCATGTGAGGAAATTTCTATATACTTACATTTAAGTATTTGTATTTTTTAGTGGTTATTGTTTTAAACATATTTTGTGTAAGTACCACTTAAACTAAAACATTTGTAATAAGTATGTACTTACTGCTTTCTAAGGTATTATGAAAAAAATTATGTCATCATTTTTATGAGAAAGCCAAACGAAACTGGCTTTTGTCCAAAAGGCTCTTATGAAACAAGATCAATACATATTAATAGGTTAAACTTTGGCCATTTTTTGGAGTCTCCACCTCCGAAAACTGCGTAGTCTGACCTTGACCTTGGCGCTTCGATCAGGAACCTGGAAACGCGTGAAATCGGCGTGTTTTGTTCAGATATTTTTATCTTATCGATTCGTCGGTCGCGTGCCGCAACGGCGTTGTCAGACAGCGGCCCTCGTCACGGGCAAGGTTGCTCACGTCACAATCTGTGCCACGCGACTTGACACGAGCGTGCCCTCTTTATTGGTTACATAAATAAACACGTTTACTTCTCAACTCCGCCTATTTCATTCTACCTTATAATTGGTACCAAATTAAAACTATGTTTAGTTAATCAGGGTGGGTCGAATACAGTTGATTGTAGGAAAGCAGCGGGCGGCTCGCAAGACAACGTCGGCGGGTGTCATTATCAGCTGCGGCAGTGTTCGCCGGACCGCTACATCGAGAAGACGCGTCTCGGCCTCGCTCCATCGCACGCTGCGATATTAAACACGCGAAAACATCAATTGAAAATAGAAGAACCCTAACAAATATATCAGAAGAAACATCGTGCATGCTGCGTTTTGTTAAACAATTCTGCAATATGAAACCACCAGTAAATGTGAGTTATTTATTTTCATTTTTCTAAAGTAGAAACTATTTTACGAACCGAAGTTTAGTTTTGATTGTGCGTGTACGGTTTATTTATTAAACAGGTTGCCAAAATCTTTGGGGAATGCCACTTGGTTTGTCTGACGCAATCTGCCATTGAGGTGGTGCAAGATGAGCTGTACCTATTGTAAAGATCCTAAATAATTATATTATGCAAGGCTTCATCATTGATGGACCCGATAGCTCGTTGGTAGTATCCCTGCCTTCTGAACTGAGGGCTGTGGGTTCGATTCCTACCCAGGACAAACATTTTTGTGATGAACTTAGATGTTTGTTCTGCGTCTGAGTGTTATATTGTATTTGTATGTATTTACAAACAAAAATGTATTAAGTATTGCATCAGTTATCTGGTTCCTATAGTACAAGCTATGCTTAGTTTTGGGCTAGATGGCGCTGTGTGAAATGTCCACACATATTTATTTATTTATCATTGCTGTTTTTTAAAAGCTGAATATATTGGAATCTGACCTGTCACCGCCTCTGCATTAAGTAAAGTCACAGCACTGAAAAGTACTCAAAGGGTCGATTTTACAATTGCATCATAAATAATGGTTGGTTTATTATTTTAAAATTTAACCTTTGATTAAGAACATATCTGACTATTGAATGATCGGCCTTTAGGTCACAGAGTATTTTCTACCCTTAGATACTTTTAAAACAAATTATACTTATAATATTATACCTATACCTAGGTACCTACTACTTATACAAACACATGAGCTTTAACAATTACCGTGAATACTTATTCCGAGAATGAGAGTAGTTTAAAACCTCTTACCTTTATATTCGGCCCATAACTGTTTTATAGAACCTCCAAATAGGTAACCGGCTTAATATAACTCGGCCAGGGTTTTTTTGTGGCCATACTTAACCGGAACGATGAACTTAATAACCCCTTGTTAGAGGCCAATTTAACATGGTAACGGACATCGTTTTTTGTTGTTGTATTTGAATTAGTACAGTCCATAAAAACCTACAAAAGTAGGTACCACTAGAACGTAGAACAAAGATTAGTCAGAGAAAATATTTGGTTTTCAGCGTAGACATAGCACTCACTATTGTATTATGACAATAATAATAAACTATAGAATTATTATAGTCTGGGGTTTCTAGCTCTTATTTTTTCACCGTTTAATAGTGAAAGCCAATAAACCAGTTGTTTCTTTTTATGCAATGGCTTTCCCGCCAAATTGGATGATCCGATTTGGACAATCGCACAAAGATTGCTATACCTAGGTATTAACGAGATGAACATAGATACGATAATTTTTTATTCCGGAAAATTGAGCTTGCAGGAAAACGGGTGGGTAGGGGAGAAATCGCGAGAGACGTCTTTCTGCCCCTTTGAACACCCGTCACGCTGAAACTGCTCGACGGATTTTGATAAAACTTGGTATGGATTAAAGTCAATTTTCAGAGTAGCATTTAGGATTTAGGATAATGTTTTCAAAAATGGCCATATAAGTAAACTTAATGCTGTAAGTACAATGATAATGAAAAAATAATCATTTTAATATCTCGATAGGTTACGATGATATTTAATTTAATCTTTGCGGTGAGATACTTAGTACGGCACAATGCGCAGAGAGCTCGGAGCTAATGCATAATAGGTGCATAGTACCTAATTATACAGGCGCTGCTATAAAGCATAGTCGGAAATAAAGATGGGGCCACTGCTTATGGCTTAGCCTATCGAAGAGAACAGAGAAGGGAAACGATAGGGGAAGAGGATATGATGAATGAATTGGACGGCAATGGAAGACTTCCTTCGACATTTTTATTAACATCAGAATTGGAATCATTAATAGGGATGTGGTCAATCTTCAGCATTGAAATAGCTTCAAGGTCTCAGAGATGATAGCTGAACTCTTTGTTGGTCAATTGTTTGTTTAGTTGGTAAACAATCGACCTACTTGATTACCTACTAGAATCTAGTTGGTAAACAATTGACCTACCTGATTGCCTACTAGAATCTAGTTGGTAAACAATTGACCTACCTTATTACCTATTAGAATCTAGTAGGTAAACAATTGAGCTACTTGATTACCTACTAGAATCTAGTTGGTAAACAATTGACCTACCTGATTGCCTACTATAATCTAGTTGGTAAACAGTTGACCTACCTTATTACCTATTAGAATCTAGTAGGTAAACAATTGAGCTACATAATTACCTACTAGAATCTAGTTGGTAAACAATTGACCTACCTGATTACCTATTAGAATCTAGTAGGTAAACAATTGAGCTACCTGATTACCTACTAGAATCAAATTGGTAATGACCTATCTGATTACCTAGTAGAATATAATAGGTAAACAATTGACCCACAAAGAATTCAGCTATCATCTCTGAGACCTTGAGGCTATTTCAATGCTGAAGATTGACCACATGTAACTAGAACAAGGTATACGTAGGCGAAGTAGAAATAGAAAACTTAGAAAGATTAATTCATGAACTCCAGTTTGTATGCGATGTTTTTGTTCCAATTCAAATAATATGTTGTACATTTGTTAGCTAATTTCAGCACTTTTAAAAGTCGAAATCAGAATTTAAAACTTGGGTAAGTTATTATGGTCTCATAAATCTTTTAAGATTCTATTTTTCTTAGAGTAGGTATATCAAAGAGAAAATAACCGCTAACGCTGAGAGTATAATATATACACAGAATTCGCCCTATTATAATTATAATAGGTAGGTTACCTATTTAATTATTCCTATTATACTTTACTTAGCCATAATGATTCAGACAGTAGCATACAATGCCAGCTAACACATCATCATCAACAGCCTGAAGATGTCCGCTGCTGAACATAGGCCTCCCCTCCTACAGGGTGCGACTTTGAGCGGCTGCTTGCCTCCTGCATCCATCGGCTCCTCGCGGTTTTCACCAGGTCGTCGATCCACCTAGTGAAGGAACTAAGACATCAGATCAAATGAATCAGATGTCTGATCCCTTTATGAATTTATAATGAATACATTGTTAGCTAATACGATACGATAAGCCCATTTAATACAAACAATATTCATTCAAGTTAATTGTATAGCTACGATCATTCATGTCTCGTGTGTTTTATTGATATTCTTAGCACTAGTTGGTAGCGCTCTGGCTAGCTTGTCTTGAAGGAAAAATACGTTTGTTTTGTTTATTTTAGGTTTAAGATATTTATTTTCACTTAAAGAAATCATATTCACTTGCAAGTGAAAATACAAAATATTATTTTTATATGCGAGCAGGAACGGTAACATAAAAGTAAAACTATAGATAAGTACTTATATAACAGAATCTTCTAATAATTAAGACTGGCCGACTTAAAACCCAAATACCCACCACTGACCTACCTTAAATTAGTTATGTTACAATGTTGATGTAGGGTAGCTACGTAATAGTTATTATAATTCACATCAAAAAGATTTAAAAGTTAGTTTATACTTACTATATTAGGTTTTTTAGGTAAGTGTGGTTTTGTAGCTGCCACCTATCCTATGATTAAGATTTTCTATATTTAAGGTCTATTCTATTGTGTAGAATAACGTCATACAGTATTTTTCATAAATCTTCGTAGCTTTTACTCATAACATAACGTTAGTGTAGGAAAAGAAATGAAAGATCTCTAATGAAAGGATAGGCTTGATCAGTACTATTCAATACCATTATAGAGATGTTGGTTTTATTTTGATTTGAATTGTAACTCGCGTACTGAACCTTCATTTGTAATATTTATTTTTATGGATACTAGAGTAACTTCTAATGTAAAAAAGCAGAAAAAATATCGGGCACTAACAAGTTAATGTCCGTTCTTCTCTTTTTTGTGATGGCTTTGGTAAATATTATTTTTAAGCAAAGACTTCTATGTATTTTTAAGTAGGTATGTAGGTACTTAATTATACCATGGGGTATCATCCGGTACAAACAAAAAATAGCCCGAACGTGAAAAAATGTAGTGATCATGTCGCGAGGTGTCCAGTGTATTCATTTGGCCCAATACTTTGCCAACACGCAGTAAATGTCTCTTGAAAATCTTGCGTTATGCAGAAAAAAAATAATTTGTAAAATAGCCCGAGTTATTCCCTTGTATGGGATGGGGCATCTGTACTGTAGGTATTATATTATCTGGGATTTTACTCAATATTTTTCGTAGATAAGTGAATGCCTGCAGTTCTCTATAATGAAATACAACTAAGTAGATTATTGCTTATAAATGACCGGACAGACATATTTCCAATTCATGATATATCACCAACAATGAGTATTCATGAATGATAACAATAAGTTTAACAGAAACGCAGTAGGACTCCCCTGATAAGGAAACTACGCATTACGCTATAGGATCATCCTAATAAGATACCATTGACCTTTGACTGTAGATAATTTACCACTTATAATTACAGCTTTGTTCAAAATTAATTATAGACTGGCTTTGTGCTAATTCATTGTTTTTGCGCCATTTAAATGACAAGCGGTTTCTTTATCACCATCACGTTATACCGACAAGAAAGATTTGATATTAAACACTGCAAAGTACCTTCTAGTACCTACTTACGACGCGAAAATTAGGAATTCTTTAATACCCTAGCCAGTAGACGTAACCTTGACAAAGTCATTATCTACACTGTTTTTTAGGTTGTGGTATTAGTAGCGAAAAGTTACCCGACTGGTGAAGCAAAAAGTATGGTTAATAATTATGATTTTGACCGGTATGTTGTAGTAACATTCGTACACTCCGATCAAAATCATAATGCCTGCTTTTTGTTACGAGGAAAAATAAGTCGTAAATTACAATAGTTTTCAAAAGGTTGTCTATTATGGTGCAAGACATTTCCGCATAATGTAGAGTTTTAATTACATACAGCTTAGGTTTGATTGTATTTTAATGTTGCAACCGAGATTTACGCCACGGAAACCCTTCGTGCGTAAGTCCATCTCGCTCTTGCCCGGTTATTTATATTTGTTAAAATACCGCATGGTCGCCGATGTTACTCACACTATGTAAATTCCTCAGAGCGCTCTTCTCCACGATGTGGACATCCCGACGAAGAAGGCGACCTTCGGCATGGGGTGCTTCTGGTCCAACGACTCCTTGTTCGGCGCCACTCCTGGCGTGGTGCGGACTCGGGTCGGGTACTCCGGAGGGACCACTAAAAGCCCACATTATAGGAGCATGTGAGTGAAGACCAGTTAATAATAATGGGTGAGGTTTTTGACCCGTAGTTATTAGGCAACCAATGGTCAAAATTGTAACCAAATGGTCAAATACCATATGCAGAAGAAAATTTAATAAAATAAAACATACAAAAAAGAGTGTGGACTTGACTGATGCTCTGAGACTAAAGACAGGGAGGTCTCAGTCCGTAAGTCGTCATGGTAGCGGGGTCAAAAATACCCGCGGGGCCTAAGCCCTGCGGATCCATTAGGATTATTTCCTACCCTCGGTACAAAAAAAATCTAACAAATGAATACTAAACTTTTGACCGTTGGTTATCTTAACTACGGATCAAAACTTTTTTTTTATGAGAATGAATGACGTGATGAGCTGGTCGTTCACCTGATGTTAAGCAATACGGCCGCCCATACCAGTTGCAGTGTCACTCGGAACTTTGACCGTTGATATTCATCGAGCGATCGAGCGTTATGGTTGATACTTCTAGAATGTGAAAATTTGCTTATGCGACACCTGTGTAGATGACGTTAAAGGTATACGTATACGTATAAAAATAAATACGTGTAGGACTGCATAATCATGCTTATCTATATCATCTAGATTGCTTTCATTTTTTACGATATTTTTGTTTATGGCCAAAGTCCAGACGCTTACTTTATCTATCTGATTGATTGGGGTTATCAAACGCCCAAATATATTAAGGGCTCCCCGGCCCATCCCATAGATTTCTTGTGGGAACTTCATTTTCTGGGATAAAATGTATCCTAGTACCTACCTAGTAATGTAACCTAGTAGTTCCCCACCCCGTCATCGCCGCCGAAGACACGTCTTGAGCGACCCGGAAGATCCTATAGCAGCCGTCGTTTCGGCTGCGCTAGGATCACCGGACCAGTCTAGCCCTTCTGGCTCAGGTACTGATTTCGGCACCGGTATAGGATACCAGCGTAACACAATTTATTTATGGAGCATAACTCATACTACATAATTACCAGAAACTAGAAAAATTACAAGTAATTCTATCATGCCCCTCGTGAGTCGTGAGTGAGACAAAAAGTAAGACTTACATAATGCCATGACTTTACGGAATGAAAAAATACTGCGCAGAAACTACAAATAGGTCTGTAGCTGTAGTTACTATCTTTACCAACTGTAATGAAAAAAATGAACATCCCACACTTAGGTATTTTAGGTCTCGGACATTTTTTCAGATACTGATTTTGTTAGATATAATGGTATTAGGTAACCTACTTATTTCTTTCAAGAAGAAAGTCATATTATTATTAACGATGTACCTATGCCGCGTGGTTCCGGCGATGTGAGAATAGGAGCAACTACCCCATCTTTTTCCGTGGGTGCCGTAAAAGCCGCCTAAGGGAAAATGCTAGCGATTCTTAATTCTTAAACGATTGGTTAAGATAAGCAATGTTCTCTGCGGTCACTTGTATGGGTGACCGCGTCGAAAAGTGGCATTTACCTAGAGCTGAGCGCGTTGTGTATTAAGACGTGATCTCTTAGTTTTGGCCTCAAAGTAAACTCAAAGTTCGGCTCGTGGAACTGATAACCGATAGCGAACAACGGTTCTCGAGTGGCGACCATGAACCGGAAGGCGCAACATGGGCTCTCACTAGGTGGACCGACGACCATTGCCATGATCGTTGATGTGGCCAAAACCGCGGGGAGCCGTTGGATGCAAGAAGCAAGTGCAGCTGCTCAGTGTCGCGCTATATGGGGGAGGCCTATGTTCAGCAGAGGATATTTTCCGGCTGAACACGAGTTAGGTAGGTACTACGAAGAATATAATCTAGGTACTGCGGTTCCGACAGTCTTTTGGCAAGATCGAGAAAAATTGCGAGATGGCGTTCCCTCTTCAGTAGGAAGATTCGGGCCGGTAATAATTATTCGCATAATCGTGGCTTGATATGTTGTAGCACCGTGTCTAGTCTGATACAGTGGGAGGCCAAGGTCGAGCACGCAATAAACGCGCAAGGCCAAGGCGCGACGTGCGCTCCCAAACGAATGTTTATTTACATACGCAATTATAAATATACCGGAGTTGATTATTAATGCATTATTTTGGGGACTCTTTTACATAAAAAAGCCGTTGTAACTATGATAACCACGCTACTTCCACCCAGGGGACTGGGCACCACTATTCTACTATGACACCCGGGGGATTGAAATGGAACCTAATTCAGCAGAAATACTTATAACAATAAACACAAGTTTATCTAAATCTTGGATTCATTGGATTAAAACTACTTACATACTTACTTTAGATGGGGAAGAAAGGTTCTCGAGTGGCGACCACGAACTGGAAGACGCAGCGTAGGCCGGCCCCCCACTAGGTGGACCGACGACCTGGTGAAAGCCGCGGGGAGCCGATGGATGCAGGAGGCGAGCAGCCGCTCTAAGTGGCGCTCCCTGGGGGAGGCCTATGTTCAGCAGTGGACGTTTCCAGGCTGTTAATGATGATGATGATGACATACTTACCTACTAATAAAATAGAATTAATATAAAGAGAAAGAGTATGTATGTAACTCATAGATCTATACATATATGTCTATGATGTAACTATAATAAACATTTTTATCTAATTTTAAGCAAGTTAAGTGTAAATCGCATCGCAGAAATGAAAGTGGAATGTTCTATAAATAGGCTAAGCTGGTATAAGGTCATAACCCATCAACACTTTCGCCTTGATGAGTATCAGGAGTAATAGAACAATCTCGTATTTCAGTGGTGACCACACAGAAGTCATAGAGCTGGACTTTGACCCCAAAACTGTTACCTTCGAAGACTTATTGGATATGTTCTGGGCGAACCACGAATATGGACTCACCACGAAGCTGAAGAGACAGGTAAGGATAAATTCATTTTATATTCTATTCTATACCTAGGTACAAATATATGTATAAAATAGTTGGTGTAGGAGGAATGAGGATTTTGTTAGCGGTGTTGTGCGGTAAGGCCCGCCCTAATAATAATATGCGCAAAGCTTTCCAGCCCGCCAGACGGAGTAAAGTCACATTGACATTGTTAGAGTGCAGACAGGACGAAAGATCACAAGATGTGAGAAATTAATAGGGCGAATTCTGTGAGAGATTTATAGAATTTTTGTATCTAACGAGACCAAACCAGACTGACAAACATCAGTACGCCTAGCACGAATACTTACGTGCGCGTTAACGTAAGGCAGTTGTATGAGGCGCTGATCAAATGCCATACAACTGACGTATGCTAACGTTACAGTTCCACGCGCGTATATATTCGTGCTAGGCCTACTGTTGTGAAGATGATACCCTCCGTGATGACTGATGATACATTGAATATTTATAATCTGTAAGCGGGTCATTTATACGCTCCCACCACACACACACACACACACACACACACACACACACACACACACACACACACACACACACACACACACACACACACACACACACACACACACACACACACACACACACACACACACACACACGCACGCACACACACGCACACACACACACACACACACACACGCACACACACACACACACACACACACACAATGGGTCCCCACGGTCAACGTAGTGGAGAGCCGGCCTACGCCACTTGAGAACAGCCGAACAGTCTCCGTGGACAGCCTCAGCCTCCGTGGTGTGGTCGTTGAGCAGGTCGGCATATAACCCGGAGGCAGTGGGTTCGATTCCCGCGACAGGACAAGTATTTGTGCACAGAAAAAAGTGCAAATACTTGTTCTGTGTCTGGGTGTTGTGGGACCATGGTCCTCGTAGTTCCTGGGTCCCTAGATACAAGGAATCCTAGTTAGGGTTCAGGATCTATGTATGTGATCGTTGGCCGTTATTTACTTATTATTTATTATCTCTTCCCCATCGGTTGTTAGGTCTACGAAGCGATGTGGCCTGCCATTACCATTTCAACTAGCTAATTCTAAGAGCTATATGGGTCACTCGCACCCTGAAATGCTGAGTCGTAATGACCTAGAGTCCTAAATTAGCTCCAGTCATTTATTCTATAGCCTATACTCATACCTATTGTATTTTATTCAACGTCTTCCAGTACCAATCCCTGATATTATACCATGATGAAGAACAGCGGGCGGCGGCCGAGGCGTCATACAAAGACATGCAAGTGCGCTGTAACCAACAGCTAAGGACGGAAATCGCGCCCGCTGGCACATTCTACCCTGCTGAAGAGTAAGTTTCAGTTTCAGTAGCTTGGTGCCGTGTGGGAATATGACCACCCGTTGGTACCGTAAAGAGCCGGCTAAAGGAATAACCTGAGAATAGGCATGATGACTAAAATTTTATTTTGCATAAATTAAAAATATTCCTCAAAAGAAAAACATTTGTGAAAACAAAAATAAAATCTCTCAAAAAACGACAAAGTTACAAGCATTTTAAAAAAAGAAATAGAATGAGATAGCTCAAACGGCCAGTGACGTCCAAGCAATGCCGTCACAGTACCTCATTACTAAGCTGTGGTAGCTTTACATATAATATCTTTGGCATGTGACGTCACAGGTGGATTTTTCATAGTAACTGTGGAGGTGCTCTGTTTCGCGAGATGCCTCCTATAGAAACTTTAAAAGCTTATTACTCCGTGATTTATTTACCGATTTTACTTATTTTTTCAATTATTGCATTCATTTTTAATCTTTTTTATAAAAGTATTATTTACTTGTTCATTTTTAATAGTAGTCATCATGCCTATGCCAGCAGCATTCTCCTCTGTACATTAAAATCTTTCGCGATCACCAAGCCCTGGGAAGCGTGGCGATTATGATAAACGTCCAAAGTGGCGTTTTATTGGGAGCCCTATGTTTAGTAGAGGATATCTTATGGATGTTGATGGTGGTACGGCATGACTTGGTACGACAGTTGCTAGTAGTCAGTAGTATTAGTGACGTTAGAGGAATTTGTCTGGAAAACAGACGAAATAATGTTGGATAGAGAGAAATGCGATGGATAAGTAGCACGCGTCTTCATTAAGTAGGTAATTAACGCCGATCGTGCCATAGACTTCGGAAAAAATCCTGTGGGTAGTGAATATTGAATTCTATTGTGTTTCGTGTAGAGGTAACTTTTCAAAAGCAAGTTTTAATCGATTTTAGCGAACGACAACAAATCTTACCAACGTTTTAATTGAATGTAATTTTATTACATTCAATTTTATTTGAAAGAAAGAAAGAAAAGAAAGAAAAATGTTTTATTCATGACAACAGCAGATAAATTAGTTGAATATTTTTAAGTATACTAACAAATACACATCTGACAGTTGCCACGAATCGGTCCCAACTCAGCATAATGCTGGTCGCACGTCGTACGACCAACGCTGGTCTTCCGTTGGGGCCGTTTCGGTATCGTCACGACTCAGCTTACAACAATACACAAATAAGTACTAAAACATATGAAAAACTAATAAAATAAAATAATAATAATAATAAGACACATAACAAGAAGATAAGTAAGTAAAACAGTATATATACATATACACATACAATACATTCCATACAGTGGTAATATAACCAACATAAAAAAAATTACAAATGGGTAAGTAATATCTGCAGTAATAAATTTTGCAATACTATTATTACAATGGTATCTTAAAACATCACAAAAACAAAGAATGTTAAAAATAATCTAAGCATGTAAACAATGAATCGCTTTGTAAGGAGAAGAGTATGAGTGGGAAAATGTAAGGATATTTTTGCGTATGGGAAGGTGGGGGTTGTATGTTTGTGTGAGTGGTTTAGATGGCACTAGTATCATGTCTTAGAGCTTCCTCCGCTTTTTGATGCTCAAAAAGAAACTTTTTTAACTTGTATCTAAAACATGTAATACTTTGCAGGTTCCTTATGGGTGGTGGAATATTATTCCAACACTTTATTTACTTACCCATGTTTTACAATACACAATAAATGATCTTTATTTTTATGAAATCTTTATTGCAATATTTGCAATGTCAATGTCATACTTACAACCTTATCGGCTATACTTAGCATAGACTCCGTCTCACGTAAGATGTCCCGAGGCCGCGTCGCCACAATGTTTTGAACCTCTATATTTTAGTCTCCCCAAAATTTCAATGAAAATTAATTTGTGAATGTCGATTTTGTTTAGTAAATAAAGCACTGTATAGGGACATATATTATGTAGTGATGTAAATTACTTACTTTCAAAATTAGTTCCACTTATTACCGCAGGGCATCTTACGTGACACGGAGTTTAGATAGCAAGAATTAACGTTTCGACATTGTAAAGGCTTAGATACATTGCGATGCAAACATTGTAATTATGTTTGTAAGGAACTTAGTTCAGGTTCTGCAGAGGCAGGAATTAAGTAAATATAGGTCAATCGTTAATAGTTAACTTAAAGATACGTTTCGTGATTAAGTAAATGTATGTTTTCTTACGCATAACTATTTTAACTAATAACAAAAAATAATAATCAAAAAAAAGGCGGGCGGTCGGTGTTAATTATCATATCTGTTGAAAAGCTTATCATGATGGATTTATCTATAGACTTAGAAGTGATAAAAAATTGCAAGGAACTATATTTATTTTTATACATGTCGTATCTAATCTCAGTTATTCGAAACACGTGTTTGGATAATATTAATTCTTTATTTTTACACAAAGTTCGAAATTTAACTTGAAAACTGAAATAATGCCTTTAACTAGGCAGACGTAGCTAATAAACTAATTAAAAGAAAAATAATGTTATAGTAGGTGCAATCTTGTTTAAACTGTTTTCAGTTTCGAATTTATATAGAAACAATGCTTAGGTACGATGTACATTTGTGTGCCAAATTTTATCAAATTCCTTTGAGCTGCTTTGACGTGAAAAGTGAAAGCCATACAATACCTCCAAGCAAACATACTGACAATGACAACATTCTAAAAATTAGTAGGGATTTATTTAATGTTTTCCTACTTACGACGACATTATTTTTTCCAGTTGGAGATAGATTTATTAACAAAATAAAGTAGTTGAACTAAATCCCCACTTTTAAGCCTGGCAACATTATGATTTGAATATTCAAATGTGAAACAGTTGTCAGGTATTTATACAATACCTAGATCTTATTTAGGTCATGGCCCGAGACGTTATTGATCTGTCGCTAGGCAATGGTGAGGATGCCACATGCTATTTTTCCTCTATTACTTCGTAATAGCTATTTCCAAGGTACCTATTGTACGCTATAATTAGAATAATTCAATGATAATGCTAGTGATAATGATAATGTATCCTTATTTATATACTTACTAAAGTTATGTATATGTCACCGTCTTAGTGTAAAACCGTTTGTTTATAAAAAACGAAATTAAATCGGTTATTTATAAACTGTCGATTTATTGCAAACTGACAATCTGTCTTACAACAACACGGATGATATTTCGATTATTTATAAACAGTCTGTGCCTAGCGGTGAGTTTATAAAAAAACGGGTTTTAGTAGCGTTTAATTGTGAACAAACCCAATTTTAATACACCAATTTTTGCTGTATTTTATTGTTTTTTAGAGTCACTAGTGCCTAACCAGTAGGTTACGACGACGAGCGAAGCGAGGAGGAGTGTTAGGTTTGTTTTGACCACACTAGAAGTACACAATTAGGAAAAAACGAAGTGATACAGATTAATTATAAATAACCGAAATATCGACCGTTTTATTGTGAGACACGTTGCCCATAAAATGGTGACATATATATGTCCTCTCCTTATTGTAAAAACCGTTAGTTTATAAAAAAACGCGGTTATTTATAAACTGTCGAGTTATTGCAAACGGGCAATGTATACCACAATAAAACGGTATTTCGGTTGTGTGCGTGGGTACCCACAAATTTTAAACATTAACACTGAAAAAACCACTGAAAATATATTGTACAAAGAAAATTTCTTGTGCCGATCAGTTTATGGATACTTAGAGTTTACATACAATTCTTTTCTAACACACGCCTAAAAGAACCCTCAAAATATCAAGTCTCTATGTTCAACGGTGGGCTTGTCTGTCAGTCAGTCAGGGCCAAGTCGTTTATACCTACAGTATAAGGAAAGGGCTTTGATTAGGTACTATTTTAATTTAATTCATGTTTTATGGCTAAACGGGTTAATAAAATATGTTATGAAGATAGTTTGATGAATAAATAAATGATTCAATGTCTATAACCGCGAGGTTTTACTCATTATGATTAGGTACTTATAATATTTAAATTAGATATAAATTGCAATGTTTGAGGAAACTGAAAGAATTTATCGAAGCATATAAGTGAAAGAAATCTTGTAACTAACGACTTGACTTTCCGATAATCTGAATAATAAAAACACATGTATTTTATTCAGGTTTTTAATTTTCCTGATTTCCATAATAGCGTATCGTTTTTAGGCCTTGCTATTTTAATTCTAAAGTTACCGGGTACGATGAACAATTGCTGATAGTTAGGCTTGATTAATCGATAAAGTGCGGCTCAGTCAGATCTGAGACAGAAGGGGGAGTTTCTTTAGTCACGAGTCTTTAATTTAAGCTATTGAATTGATTCTGTAGCATTTATATTGATCAGGCCTGACGATAACTGGCGGCAATTGTACATTGTACTCTGCGAGGAATTGCTGGTCAATTTACGTAGGTTCGGTACAGAAATTCATTGTCATCAATCACATTGCTCGTAAAGTGGATATTATTACACTCTGAGCCTAAGCTCGTAATACAAGATATTAAAAACAAGTGCAAAGAAGCCGAAGATCCAAAATAAACGTGCGCGCCAGTTTCCACAGTAAAAAGAATACCTTAAAGACGTTTTTTTCTTCGCAAGTGGGATGAAAAACGTCGTATAAAATGCGTTGATCATCACACTCTTGGCTTTTCCGTACTGCTCGCTTTCATATAATTCCGCCTCGAGTGTAGTAACCAACATACCACACTTATTACCAACAACAGCCTGAAGTCGTCCACTGCTGAATATAGGCGTCCCCAGAGAGTACCACTGAGTGGCTGCTCGCCTCCTGCATCCATCGGTACCCGCGGCGCTCACCAGATCGTCGGTCCACCTAGTGGCCTACGCTGCGTCTTCCGGTTCGTGGTCGCCACTCGAGAACCTTTTTTAACCATCGGTTGTCAGTTCTACGAGCGATGTGGCCTGCCGCTGTCGCTGTGTCGTGCTGTGTGATTATCATGCGTATAGACGATTATAAAGTATACCATACTAATATCATAATGGAGCCAATTTTAAAGGCTTTAGTTGACAGATCTAAAACTGTTGCTGTTCTTGTCAGATAGACGGCAATGTAAGAGACAGATATATTTTTAGGTAGTTCATCTGAGATTTTTAGTATTTTAAATGCTGTCAACTAAAGCCTTCAAAATTAGGCCTAATGTACTATTATAAAATAAGCACTGTAAAATGTAACATTTGTGACATTTCTCTTCCAGTTACCACCAAAAATACCGTCTGCAAGGCCACAAGGACCTCTGCCGAAGCCTAGGTCTGGACTCCAGCAAGCTCCAGACTTCTCATCTAGCAGCTAGACTTAACGGGTACCTAGTAGGAGTGGGGGGTAAGAATCAGTTTGAACAAGAGGTAGCCAAGCTTGGCCTGAGTGAGAAACAAGCTGAATATGTTAGGAAAGAACTAGAACGTAATGAAGGAGGTGGTTTAGCTTGCTAGATAGGTTAGAAGCAGTAAAGATGGGTTGCAGCCTACAGTCAATGACACAATAAAATCTGCCGCTACAACTCAACACGGGCACAGATTGCCGAGTAGGTTTTTTTGCACGGGTAGCATGCCCTGTAGAAATCGACCGTAAGTATACTTAGTTATATTATATTATAATCCTTATAAATAAAAGGGATTAAACCGACTTCTATCCTCTTTTAATGAAAATTGGTTCAGTTTTTAAAGGTTTTAAGGTTACGGTTAGGTTTTAAATCAACTGAAAAAATCATAATTCATAATCATCTAAGAAGAAATACTAGTATGAAATTAAATAGATTGAAGTCGCGTTAACCCCTTTTTAAAAAGGGTTAAGTCTCCTATATATGTGGATCCTCTATCTCGCTCGCAGACTGCGACGTTTTTGAAGGTATTAAATGATAGAATTTACTTACAAAAGATCTGTCCATAATCCATATAGAAAAATCTTAAAAATTACAATAGGTACTTACATCACAAATGTTCGCATCAATAAAATTATATTCAAATTGAGACATTCGAAAATGTCGCAATTTGCGAGCGAGATGGAGGATCCCGACGTGGTATTTGAACGGCGTTTTTTTTATTATTACCTTTCTCGCCACTGTCAAATATTATACTATTTCACAGTGGGAGAATGGACATACAATTTTTATTTTTCCCCTTCCCACTGGTGGGACTAAACTCGTGGAGAGAATGGGAACAATACTGCTAGACGAATGCGTTTGATCACCATTACTTATAAAAAAAACGTGTAAATTAGAACAACCAAGTAGAGTAATGGAATTTGGAACCAATAGTGGCCTGCGCTGTAGCAAAATATATTTAGTAAATTTTATTGCTCAGGTCACGCAGGGCTCTAATTTTTGTATGTTTTAAATCACATTACGCACGGAATTGTTTTTGTGCTCTATCCTTTTCTATCAAGATTGCCACATTCTAGAGCGAAAATGATAGCGTGAATGCTAACCATAGAATATTTAAACTTTAGGGGCCTTACTTATAAACGCTTAAAGTTAGTCGGTGTTTTAAATGTTCCGTCTCGTTTTCCCGCGTGACATTTCAAATCAGTCAAAAGTTTACAGAAGGTTTAAGCATTGGCTACGTTAAGCGGCGTTTATAAGTAAGACCCTAGATGGGTAAGGGATGCAAGATCAATATTCTCTGTCCCGTTCTATCTCAGCCTAAGTTATATATCGCTAGTTCTTTTTTGTAGTGACGTCATAGATGCTCCTTCTTTAATATTTAAATGTGCTAACGCAATGCTGACGGTACACCACGCGATACCACTCCCGCTATCCTTCTCGCTCTAGGAAATGACGATTCTGAGCAATAGAAAAGGTTGGCACGTAAATATGATACGCAAACAACTAGTTGGTCCGTTCTGTGACTTGATTGTAAACCCCATATTTACGACAGAAAAGCATTTTTATTGATCTTATTTTAATTAAATAACAATTGGTTATCGAACATTGTTCGCGAGTATTTTTGACATTGGAAAAGCCTTATCTATTAAATAGAAATCTAGATTTTAAGTTATTATTCAAAAACTGTAGATAAAAATAAATATTAGTAGTAAAAGATTTAAGCACATATTATGTTACTTTAAATTAAACTATAACAATATGTAATTACACTTGTTTTATTTAATTTTAATGCCTACTTAGAAGTTACTAAACTTAAGGATCTTCGTGCATCCTCTATCTCGCTCGCGCATTGCGACACTTGAATGTATTAAATAAATGGTAGATCTTATAATAGGCATGATGACTAAAAATTTTTTTTTGGATAAATTAACTATATTCTTCATAAGATAAACATTTGTGAAAACAAAAATTAAATATCTCAAAAAATGGCCAAGTTACAAGCATTTTAAAAACCGGAATTGAAAGAGATTACTCAAACGGCCAGCGACGTCAGAGGAAGGTCGTTATAGTACCTCATTACAAAGCTGTGATAGCTTTCATACAATCTCTGACATGTGACGTCACGAGTAGATTTTTCATAGTAACTATGGGAGCGAGCGCTGTTTCGCGAGAAAGGGACAGGAGATGCCTCCTGTAGAAACTTTAAAAGCTTATTACTCCGTGATTTATTTACCGATTTTGCTTATTTTTTCAATTATTGCATTCATTTTTTATCATATTTATGAAAGTAATATTTACTTGTTCATTTTTAATAGAGTCATCATGCTTATTATGAAAATTCCAATCATTTACAAACCTGCTAAATACCGTCACAAATGTTCAAAAACAAAAATCACATAAATCTAGACAAGATTAACATACATTAAAACTCAACCTCCAGATGATTTTCGCTTTTCCTGTTTTAAAGTATGAAAACTTGTTTGGATGAATATGATTTTTTTGTTTAAACATTTGTGACGTTGATTTGCAAATTTTACAATGGCTGGAATTTTCTTAAGTTCTACCATTTAATACTATCAAAAATGTCCCAATGCGCGTGCGTGATAGAGGATGCACGGAGATCCTGGGGGTCTAGCAAAGATTCTTTTCCATTAGCGTCAACGCCAAACGATAGCCGCAAAATGTATGGATAATGACATTAGCTGTGGAAAAGTTTTCCGTAGGGGCTGTCATTCCCATACATTTTGAGTTTTAAATAATTTTTTTTTTTAATATGTGCGGACATTTCACACTGCGCCATCTAGCCCCAAACTAAGCATAGCTTGTACTATGGGAACCAGATTACTGATACAATACTTATATACTTGTTTGTTTGTAAATACATACATAGAATACAATATAACACCCAGACGCAGAACAAACATCTATGTTCATCACACAAATGTTTGTCCCGGGTAGGAATCGAACCCACAGCCCTCAGTTCAGAAGGCAGGGATACTACCAACTGCGGGGTGATTACGTAACTTTGACAGCAATGCAACAGGAGAAATTTCATTCCAAATATGAAAATTTTCATAGTAACTATGCACATAAACTGCGTATTGAAACTGTCAAATCCATACATTTTTGTGTTTCTATTGGTTGCAATCAAGTTACATAATCGCCTAGCTGAGCTATCGGGCCCGTCGTGGTCAAAAAACATGATATTTATAAACCTAATACAATTCTTTAATCTCGGAGGATAATCATTGAGATGTGATCAATAAAATATACTTAACAAGCTAAAAATCTAAATAGCAAAACGCGTACCAGCGTTCCAACAACAGCGTACAGATGGCGCTGCTATGGTTTTTAGCGAGCCAGTTACCACCTACGCCAAATAAACATCGCTTGATGTAGGTAGATCATAAGAGTTTGCACGATTCACCCCTAACTCATCTTTGGAGTTAGGTTTGTTTGCTTGGGAGGGATAGGAGTTATGCGTAGTGTGGGGGTCCGATGCTTCTTTGTTGTTTTCCCCCACCGCATGGAAGGGGGATGGGAGTGGGAGTAGAAAGGGGAGGGGATATGTTATTAAAACCTCGTTAAAATAACTTGTATAGAAAAACAACCAATGTAATAAGAGATTGGTTGTAAGTGTTGAATAATGATTATTCAATATTTTCTACACGCATATAGTCTCACTGTATACACAGAAAGTTTTCTTATTGTCTATGATTACGTTTGTGTCTCTGCCAGTTCTGTCTCTCTATGTTTTCCGCCTCCTACTTGCATTGCAATGCACCTTATTTTATAATAATAAAATTGTTATCTCCTGCATATCTTTGTGATTCGAACGCTGATTACACTGCTGCTGCATCACTAGCATACTCTGCGAACAGCAAGAGTATATTTTTACAATTATTAGGTACCTACTTATGTAATAAATTTATTTAGTATAGTCTATCTATTAAGTTCCACTGTGACATAGGACTTTTGGACATATTCTGTGTAAAACGCGTTTTATTTCAAAGCATTACAACACAAGCGGGCATAATAATACGCTTAATTCATTAATTATGCATTCTACGAGTGAACCGTTTACTTATTAGCATTGAATCAAGGGACCGATTGTAAACACATCAAAACTGCGCAGATTTCTCAATACCTAACGTACTTACTAGTTGTAATGCGCCATTTGAAATGCTTCATTTGGAGGCTACAAAATTTTATTATACCTAATATTTAAACACTAGCTGACCCGCCCCGGCTTCGCACGGGTTAATTAGTTTTAAGTCCTAATCCTGTTTATGGGTAAGAGAGAAGTGAAAGGTAAAAAAATAGGGGAAGAAGATGAATGGATGGGACGGCAATAGAAAGGCAGGCGCAGTCTGCCTTCCTTTGCCGTCCCGTCCATTCATCCTTTTCCACTATTTTTTTACCTTTCTCTTCTATCTTCCCTTCGACAGGGTGAGCATTATTATTTTTTTGTATTTCTGTTTTTTTATTAAATTTTTGGGATTGGGAAGATTTGGGAGTTCCTAAGAGGTGGTCATTTAAAATGACTCTTAATAGGTACATCCGAAATCTCCCGTAGCTTAATCAGTAGGTCGTAGTCGTAGTAGGTTAATCAGACGTTTAGGTACAACGTCACCGTGGGTTGCCAATCGACGGCTCGACAAGCAGAAGGGGCATGAACCTTGCATCCTTCTGACAAATCCTGAGAACAATGTTATTTTATAAAATATGCAAATGATTGCTTACATCCTAACATAAAATAAGGATGATAGCTGCCTATAAACAAAATGTTGAAGTTTCCTGTAAGAGCCACAATATCTATATTACATGCTTATTTGGTGATGTCATGCAGTCACCAGCCTCGAACGGAACTATCTGTAGATGCAATTTTTAATTTTGTATACGTAGATATGAGGCAGAATTTTTAAGATGTTGATTCAAAGTTTCAGCAGAGTATAATGACACCTTCCTTCGCATAGAGGAATTACGCTACCAGCGTTATTCTTCTATATTCCTTCGTATAAAAATGCGAACCTCTGCGTGTAGGTCTGTAGGATAATTTAATGTAGGTAGGTACTTATCACCGCGCCAGTCTTGGCTTCAGTTAGGTATATACCTATAATTCAACTAATAAATTGGACAAGAAAATGAGAATGTGAAATTATGAGCTCCATCTGTAGTGATTTTGCATCAAAGGGGTGGCTTAATAACCTGCTACTGCTGTAGTTAACCATACATATTATAGTTACGTATTCAAAATACTTAGGCTTGTACCCACATTGTACCAGTTGCACCGGATGAAGCAGTTGGTATAACGAGGTAATCCGCATCTTTCTATCTGATCGCCCCCTCAGCGCTGTGGCTACGTCACAGATTCGGTGCGTTCAGTGCGAGGATGCAGACCTTGACGAGTTCATACCGTTTAACCTCCGTGTTGGCGACTGGTGTTTGACAACGTAATTGAAAACTCGCGATTGCAGACACATTTCAGATTTGTAATTTGAATATCATTCGTGATATTAAGTATACCTATGCTATCTTATTTAAACACTATTTAACAACTTATAATAGTTGTTGGTCGCAGTTGTTAGTGTGACATGGTGTTCGCCTCGCCGTGGCACGTCATCTTTTGTTTTGGTCCTTCTAGCAAGGCTATTCAGCAAATGACTGCCTATTGCATAATTAGTTGGCAGTTGATTTGGCAGACGATGCGCGACGTAGAGTCCTACCTACTAAATACTACTTACCTACTTGTACACTTGACTTAATAACAGACAGACTAGACTAGAATATTATTAAAATGACAATAACCACGTTACTTATTTTACGTGTGGATAAGAAAAAATCTAAAAGCAAAATATGCACATATTTTAAAGTTCTTTTTAATGCGCAGCGCAGTTCTACAATCAAGCTGACTTTATCACCGAGTTAAAAAAACATAAACAAGGTAAACAGTACGCAAATAGAAGTGTTATTCATGTTTGAGTCAGATGATCGCAGCCAGGCATGACGTAACCCCCAGAGCCTTCGAGGAACGTGACTTATGCGTCTGGTACCTGTTGAATACCAAGATTCTTATTGTGTTGTATTTATTTGACGGTAGTTTTATACCTACTTACTTTCCTAGCAAAGTTTAAGAACAGCGTTCACTACCTTCGATATAATTATGAACACCCAAGACCAGGGAAAAATTGACGACCTGGACCGTAAGCGTATTTATTTTTTTGAGGTCGTACTTAGTACTAATATATTTATTCTGTGGTTTAGGGTACCAAGGCCCTTATTACAGAACTATGCTCAGTCATCGATTGGTGCTCAAGTAGAGATTTCATTCTCTAGCTAGGTATTTGATGTCGTCTCCAGCACATCACATTCACGACTGAGCCATACATTTTAAGCGAGGAGCACCTATACTTACCTTCTTACCTATCCCAATCTCTCTCCTCTCTATATATTTAGTGCCTAATGAAACTAGGTAGGTACAAAAATATATGTACCTAATGTTCTTTAATGATAGCTGGAATCCAGTGTTGTAACGAATCAATAGTCCTATCTTACCTACGTTTCTCTATCACGTGAAACACCACACCCATTGACCAATGCTCTAATCCGAATTTCCAATTCAAAGTGTCATCGGTCCAATAACTCACGAGGTGGCCCGTGTGTGACCCGCAGCTCACGTGCACCATTTACAATTTAACACTTATTTTCACATTTCTTATTCAAAGCGTATATAGTCCGAAAACATGGGAACTCGTGTCGGCTCACAGGAAATCGTTCGATAAGTACCTAATACCTAATAGGTATCTCACAACTATGTTTGTTAAAACGTTCATTTGAATTACCTCTATCTAATCCTCAAACAAAGGTTTTTAATCAATGTGTTGTCAGTGATGACATATGGAACTGAAACGTGGTCTCTTACTGTTGTCCTCATTAGTAAGCTCAAAGTCGCGCAACGGGCTATGGAAAGAGCTATGCTCGGTGTTTACCTGCGAGATAAGATCCGGAACGAGGAAATCAGCAGAAGTGACCGATATGAGAAAGAGTGGCGATCACAAACCGGAAGGCGCAGCGTACGCCGGCCCCCCACTAGGTGGACCGACGATCTGGGGAAAACCGTGAGGAGCCGTTGGATGCAGAAGGCAAGCAGCCGCTCAAAGTGGCGCTCCCGGGGAGAGGCCTATGTTTAGCAGTGGACATCTTCAGGCTGTTAATTATGATGATGTTGAGGGGTTCAATTTACAATAATGTATTCTTATTGTTTTGTTACAAAAAGAACCTAGTGTGCAAACATTTTCTCAATTTCAGTAGTTGTGGACATTGCTTTACCTACAGCTTTCATGTATAGTCAACTGAGAACTGTAACGTGGATAGAAACGTGAAACTACACCACAACACTGGACATGTGACTTCTATTCTAGGCCTTCGACATAGCATGTTCAGTCGAATGACCTCATTTTCTTGCAAAACACAAAATCTAACGCATTGAACGTTTAACATGTGACATCCAATTGAACAAGCCATAATATTGGCCGGCATTGATTTAGTCCATCCTATATCTAACTACAACTATTATTTCGATAAAATTTGTAATAACATGGCGATGAAAACTGATATGGCGACCACAGAATACCACGCATCTAGAGCGACTCAAAACATGTGCATGCATAATGCATAAATTCGTTATGCATATTCCCTTCCGATTAGTTCCCCAAAATAAATATTGGTGGTTTGGAAAAGTTCAAGGAATCTCTTCTTCTTAAAGCTGTAAGCCTGATTCACGCTTCCCAAAGAACGCTTTGCTAAATTACTTTAGACAACACAATATTTACCTACCTACTGTAAAATTTTGCTATTCTAACTTCAAAACCATCAGCCAACTCTGCATCATTATTTCAGCGTACCTTACATAAAAAAGACAGACATGAAAAATATTTATGATTTTTATGCTCAGCGTAATCTACAGATTAATTTGTAAAGGAAAAATTAGAATAAAGCATATCCCGGCTTGAGGGATGGATGGATGCGCTTCAATCCCTACTCGTGAACCATAAAGCTAAGTTGACACCTCCTAATCAGGCTGAAATCAGCACTAAGGCCAGCCTGGGAGATAAGATTACAATTGAAACGTAAGTA
Organism: Ennomos erosarius; assembly: GCA_963580505.1. Classification (NCBI taxonomy): domain Eukaryota; kingdom Metazoa; phylum Arthropoda; class Insecta; order Lepidoptera; family Geometridae; genus Ennomos; species Ennomos erosarius. The sequence goes on from OY756988.1 coordinate 10,018,574, forward strand.
CGGTAAGGTACCTAATATTCAACATTCCTAACTTAAGACAGTTAAAAGTTTATCTGCCAATTACATGACTCAGTTTTCATTGAATTAAACTTATTTGTTTTTATGACTACCAAGCCAAGTAAGATATTGTTTACAATCTAAAATCCACTGAAGCGTATTAGCGTATCAATTTAGTTATCCTACCAGCTATTACATAAAGCATGCTAACACGTGAAGGACAGTTGCACGCTACTAAGCATAATCATGAATAAGCATAACAATAGAATAGACTAGAAACTTACTCATAACGGAGGTATTAGCGGTAAAATAAATAAGGCCATAAAGCATGGCACATGCCAGTACCAACTACTCAGCAGTTTATCTATTAAGTTAAGTTCCACACGACAGTCGCTACCACTAATATTTGACGTCTTCAGAAACTAATTAAGTACTATTATCCCATCTGCATTTACGCTATCATATCGCGACAGCCTCCGAGGTGTGGTGGTTGAGCAGGTCCGCTCGTAACCCGGAGGCGGCGGGTTCGATTCCCGCGACAGGACAAGTATTTGTGCACAGAACAAAAAAAGCGCAAATACTTGTTCTCTGTCTGGGTGTTGTGGGACCATGGTCCTCGTAGTTCCTGGGTCTCTAGATACAGGGAGTCCTAGTTAGAGTCCAGGATCTATATGTGTGATCATTGGCCGTTGTTTATTTGTTTATTTATTTTATTTATATATTAGGTAACCATCGCCATTATCAGCAATCGGGTGGTTGTCCTTTCCTCTCCAATCCAACCTACTCTCTCCTTACTCTTGTCTATGTGAAACGTCGAGGTAAATTAAAATATGTAGGCTGGGATGTACCTAGGTATGTTTTAACGCGATTAATGTCCTGTGTAATCAAATATAATATGTCTTATTTTCTAATGTTATTGTGTGTTGTTCTTTTTCGTTCAATTCAGCTTTGTGATTTTTCTTCCTATATCTAATAACATTGACTTTCGTTTCGTCTTATGCCTGATATTGACACCAACATTCATTTTTTTTTTCTACAATGTTCTCAGCCATAACACGAGGGAAAAGCAAAACGTGGTCACCATTTCGACCTCTGACGCTCCAATCCTGTAAAATCAGACTTGATAAATAATTTAGGCGAAAGAGTATCACCTTGTCACACGCCTCCCTTAAAGATGGACGAGGCTGCTACAAAACCGACGAGTGGGACATAAAATTATGCATAATACCCCAGTTAAGGTGGTGGATTACTTTCCAGTTCCGATTTAACTCCATCCAACCATCTAGATGTTTTTCGTTGGGACTTGTGATATCTTGTTTAGTTGTTTGAGCCTAAGGCTGCGCAGGCTGCAGTAGCCTGCATGTTGTTTAAAATTCGGATGACGTGTACTATATTTGATTAACTCATTTCCAATAGCCACAGTCCTTATCTTATCCTCTCCATAAGTTTTAGTTATTTATAGTGTAGGGTATGTGGTTTATGGACTGCAATGGTATAAGTAAAATAATAGTGTCGCAATACAAAGTAGGCAAGTATGTTTTATTAATATAAAATTATCACTCGATAAAAGTACCTTGACAAGTATTATCAATATTGTAGGTGTGTTGTGTACCCTTGTTGCGCCATAAAAACGTCACAAACGTTCTATTTAAACATTATTTATTAATCAATATTTGCACTTTGCAAATTAGAGCTGCTTTATCTTGATAACGAGTTAATTATTACAAGATGCAAGATAACATAAATATCAAAAATGGGAAATGGTTACACAAGGAAAAATTTTAGTAGGAATACGTCACTCGTCACGCCTTCTGTGTAAATAAGCATTATCTGGGATATTTAAAATAGCATTAGTAAAAAGTATGTTCCAGAAACCACAACTGATTTTGACGGTTATTTTCCTTATCGAACTGGATGGGCCGAGGTAAAGTGGCTCTGAGGTGTAATTTATTTCATAACTAATCTATTCGTTGGTTCCAAGACGATTATTTATCGATGATTATCCTTATTGGAGCAACTGTTAAGAAATTGAAGGTTCTATTTCGACAAAAGACAAATGGCTCAAGTACCGACATGCTGGCATGAAAAATGTTCATCCCCTCTAACTCCAGTGGGATTCCGTACCAAGACCACCTAAGTATACGAGGATATTATTTTATTTTATTTTATTTTATTTTATTAGGAACAGTAAACAGCTGTATTACAAAAAATATAGAGTTAAAATAATACATAAACTTAGCAGTAATGCAGCCCACGACACTATTCACAAATTAACGTACAAAGTTATATAAAACAAGCACGCTAAAAGCTGCTGACTAACAAAGAGATCAGATAATTTATCATCACTATATTATAAACATATGAAATCTAAAAGGTAGGTAATACGAATTAATAGTGAACAACAATTACATAGAAAAAGAATTCCTAGTAAGAAAGGGTTAACCTTAAACAAAATTGGCTTATAATTAAACGGAAATATTTATGATAATTATGAACTATTATATAGGATAAAAACATAATAATCTTTGGAAAACTAAGATTAAGCTGAAGTTGAACATGGATATAGTGGCAAGATACAGGAAGTTATTCAGAGAGTTTGCGCAAAACTGCGCTTTTAAATTCAAACAGATTACAATTAAACAAATCAAATTCAGTAAAATTAAGGTTGTAGCACTCCGCCATTCTTCGAGTAGGAATTCTGAGTCCAGTGTTTGTGCGACATGTACCAAGAACAAACAAGGCATTAGCACCACGTGCTTCGCGCCTATGAATAGTTCTGGGCACACTGTAACCCAGACTTCCTACTAGTTCAATACAGTCAAATTTGTTATTAATAATTTTAAACAAAGTCATTACTTCTAAATATTTTCGTCTGGCTTCAAGAGTAAGCATATCGTACTTGCTGAGCAAATCAGTGTAGGACAAGTAACTTTTTTGACACCTATAGTGCATAGAGCGCAAAAATTTACGTTGGACTTTCTCAACAGCTTCAGTATACTTATTGTAGTACGGGTTCCAAATTGGTACAGCGTATTCTAATTGTGAGCGTATTAGAGTTTTATATAAATGTAAATATGTTGAAACACGTTTAAAGTTGACCGATGACCGCATCACAAACCCATACATTTTGAAGGCCCTATTGACTATGTTATTGATGTGCGTGTCTAGACATAATTTCGCATCCAATTGTACGCCCAAGTCTCTCAACGAGGTCACTTTCTTTAAATTAGTATGGCAGAGACTGTAGTTGAAATTAATTATATTTATATTTTTATTATGTCAAACAAACATAACAAGCTAGTGAAAGTGTGTTAAAAAGTAGGTACTGCGGTATAGATACGTTTATTATGTTCCAAACATTAAAAACGTGACCAAGTTCTTTAGAAAGACAGTTTAAGACTGGCAGAAAATGTCATTACCATTCCATCAAGGTTCTACGAAGCTATTCAGACAAAGTTATGCTCGACAGTCAGCACTGTCCGCATTCAAGTGTAACAAAACACGATCGTAAAATCATCATCTAAAAACAAATGCCATTTTATGTTCAGAAAGATATTTCATTTTTATATTCTGGTGCTCGGAACGGCTGATAAGATTAACATATTGATTGTAATGGAACACATGGTACCGTGCATGGGCGTGAATCATTGACTCGAACAGCAATCTATAGTAGGGTACAGCCGCACCGGTCGCACTCACCGAGGCCACAGAATAACTATTAGGTTCTGCGACCGACGTTACCCTTGGATGGCTTTGTTCGGAATCAAACAAGTTCTTGTTTTCAACTCAGACCATGACATCACGCACATAAAAAATATTTTGACCGGTTTTACTAATCATGAGGTTGTTTTTCTCGTCCAATATAGTTGCATTATTATAAATATTCTAGTCTAGTGTTTAAAATAATGCAAAAATATTAAATTGATTTCATTTTCTGTATTAGGTACCTACCTATATAGAATAGATACAGTACATATCGGTATCTAACTTAGTAGGCCTTATTAAATCTTATTAACTATTGAACTCAGTCCTGTTAACTGAATCAATTATACATTCATATCATAATCAAACAATATCAACATAATTAGATACCTGCCATCAACTGCCTGAAGACTGCTAGGGGGGGGGGGGGGGGTTGCCATAATGGTGGTCCCTATTTGTAACCGGGAGGCGTGACCACACGGCCGAACTTTAAGCATATAAGTCAGTACCAGTAGTATGAGTAGAAAATAGTCGTCATCAACAACATCATCATGATCATCATCACTTACTGAACAAAGACCTCTATCATATTATTCACCAGCTTACCCCGATCTTGAATCCGTATGGTTCATCGCTACTCACAACACTGTCCAACCACTTTATTGGTTTAAGATTTTAAAGGTGTAAAAACATTATTTCGTAGTTAGAAAGGCCAGCTAGTGACCCAGAAACAGTATAGGTAGAGTACTTACTTACATAACGATCAGATTGACTGGTTGAACGTTGAATCACGTCAGTTGAGGGGTCACAGAGACGGCCGTCAATTGCTTCCTCGTTCAGCGCCTTCAATCTGATGGAATCATTTTGATGAGTCGTTGGACTCGATGGTAGGTAGACGATATTTCGTGCGTAAAAAGTATGACGTTCGCATAGACATAGTTGTTATTGTTATCTAGTCGTAAGATCTATGGGCAATGGGCATCCTTCAATCTTTTACTTTGATTGGTATATACGGTTACGTGTCAGCTCCAGAAGAAAATTTATAATTATATTTAAATACCAAAGACCGTGGTAGTTAATTTATTTTCTTATTCGAGGCAATTACAAAAGCTAGAACATTTTTCCAACAAAGTACCGAGACACGCGTAGCGTAGGTAGGTATCATGAATGTTTCCGTATTACATTATCACGTGTATTCTATGAATCGCACAATTAACGCAATGATACGAATCGATCCACGATCGGAAACTTGGCGCAATTCGCACACTGCTAATTTGCAGTCTGATGGGTTCAAGACGTACCATCTTGCACGTGTGGAGAGTGTGATATGAATTATTAACATCTATGTATAGGCAAGGCATATAGTCATACATTAAAGCTTATATGTTACCGTACCATGATCAACTTAAAAAACATATTCTTTAAAAACCAGTCAAGTACAAGTCGGACTCGTGCACGAAGGGTTCCGTGGGCAGGTAGGCCACTATTAAACTTGAGTCATTATTAAAAATCACGTTTGTTATATTAGACAACAGAAATACATCATCAACTGTCTATCTATCGCTGTTCATGATATACAGCCCGATGACAAATAAACAGACAGGCATAATTGAAGGACAGCGGAGCCATAATAACAGGGTTTCTTTTACATTTTGGGTACGGAACCCTAAACAAGAACTCAACTGAAATTCCTCTCAATTTTTAACGTTTTTTTCTTCTCCTTTCAGAAGTCTGTTGATAAAATAGCACAGAATTTAGGTATGTAGGTAAGTTCCTATTTTACAAAGCTATTTCACAAAATTTTGTGCTTAGATAATTTAATAAAGTGTTACGTCTGTTCTTAATATTTGTTTGTTTATTTGTGTGGCATTCCTGCTAAAGCGGCAGACAACGAATTTGGATGTGTTTTTGCACACAGGTTGCTTATATTAGGATTACTTGGGATACTTTTATCCTGGGAAATTGAGATTTTCCACGGAAAAACATGTACTTGACTAAGTTGCGTATGGCACCGTGGGGTGCTCTCTGAAGAATATTAATTTAATCCATGCTCGATAGCTACTTTGTAAGCAGCTACAATAATAAACTAACTATTGTCTCCCTTGCAAGTTACTAACCGCTTTTCAAAACCAGCGAACACTGAAAAGTAGAGTATGAAGTGGACCGATAAATAAAGTCGGTCTCAGATATACAGGATGTAATTTAATTCATTAGCATAAATTGAGCCCATGATAGTACATCATTTATAGATGATTGTTAAAGAGTAAAGAGTGTAAATGAAAATATTTTTATTAAAAATTATGAAGATTGCCGCGGCTCCTAACGCAGTTGGCACAGACGATTTTGATACATCTAAACGTTTTTATATCTTGTATGTACTAAATAAAAACAGTACTCCATTATTCCAATTAAATTTGGTATAGTAGCATTGGATTAAGTAAGTTATTCCATTTTTTGGAGTTATTATTATTACCAAACCAATGTATTAGAATTAAAAAATTTTGGTCTATACGTGACCGGTATCAGGAGTAGGTACCTAGTTTCAAAGGATGCTAATGAATTCAATTACACCCAGTAGAGTTGTCGTAAAAATATTCATTGAGTGGGGTGCGACGTGCGTGCGGGTTAGGTAGCCTGAAATAGACGAAATAGGAAAATAGGATTGTGCTAATAGAACTTCAAGTTTTTAATTTAGCAGACTTTAAAATCTCTCCAAAATATCATTTTAGCTAATGAGGAGTAGAAATATAACGTAAATTCGTACCTATACTTATCAACAATAAATATAACCTATTCACCTTTGAATAAGTACCTAGTAGTAGTAGAGTTGTAGTTATTCTATTGTTATTAACAGTCTCTGACATAATTGTAAGTAATAGGTGAGTGCCTTTCTTATATAATAAATAAATAAATAAATAAATAACGCCCAATTATATAGGTACTCTAGTTTTTAAATAAGTAATTTATATGTCTTACCTGATATGGTGAATAATGACGCGGCCTATGGTGGTGCATGCTTGCTTAGAAGATTCTGTTGCCCGACCTTATCACAAAAAAAATGTTTTATTTTCTAGCGTGTGTTCCATTTATATTTAGATTTATTTATCATCGATATTTTTCTGTAATATTGTGCGGCATTTTTCTTGGATTTTTCAAGCAAATTTTCACGCAAAAAGTAGCTCGTGACATCCCTGTGACCAAATCTATTTCAGTGATGCGGCCGTGAAAATAGAATAGCCCTATTGTTTTCATTTCTTAGGTCAATATGAGTTATGTTTTATATTTTTAAACTTTGCGGGGGCAGGCAGGTGAGCTGGGTTATAAATAGTAGCAAAAATTGACAAAATGTCTTTGATGAATGAACTAATAATCTCAATAAAAAAAAACAATAATAAACCGTTTAAATAAAAACAAACCATGGATTCAATTAAAATTGAATAAAACAATCTAAGTCCTTAATTTATTAATATGTACCCCAAATAATATAATAACTACAATACATCAACTCGGGCTATTTTACAAATTATTTTATTTCTGCATTACGCAAGATTATCAAGCGACATTTATTGCGTGTTGGCGAAGTATTGGGCCAAGTGAATACACTGGACACTAACTAGTAACGCTCGCGACACGATCACTACGTTTTTTTCACGTTCAGGCTATTTTTTATTTGTACCTGATGGGACCGCGTGTATGTACACGTTTTATAACAAGTAGGTATAACTCCCTATAAGTACGTGACCTTTGATAAAATCTAAGTACAATATCGAGTATGGAATAATAGATTTTTTTTTAATTTGACTAATCCAGCGTTCAGATGGGTGTAAAACACCTACATTATTACTAATCTACTAAACGCAAGTTGCGCAACGATTAGGTAGGTACCTACCCTAAGTTGAAAAACGATTAAAGTCCGAATAGGTACCCTGATTACGTCTGTATGTAGATTAACCTACATAAATCAATGTCTTTCATCATTAACAGCCAGAACCCGTCCACTACTGAATACAGCCTCCTTAATAAAACGCCACTTTGGACGTTTATGCCGTAATCAGCACGCTTGGCAGGCTACTTGGTGATCGCTGTACCGAGGAGCATGCTGCCATCATTTTCTAGTATTTTAATACATTATCTAAATTGTATCAGTCTCTTATTATATCGTTAATCTTTATAAAATAACCTACTCTTCAAATTGATTTCTCTCTCAATATTGACCCAGTTTTTAAACATATAATAATTACATTTTCAGTCTTTCAAATTAAATAGAAAGCTTGAAAATAATTGAATTAAATTGATTCTGAAACAACGGTTATAAGTAATATCTAATATACCGACTACCTAGAGTTTAAGACACAAAGACCTGAATACATAATATTTAATCCAAAAAAATGGGCTAATTAAAAACAGCTAAATGAAAATTAAAAATACTTGGTCAAACACAACACTTTAGCATGATTAATGGTGAAAATAAAAATATAAAGTATTTCAGTATTAAATTTAATATTTAATATTTATTCAGTATTTAATTTAAACAAACAAACAAACAGACAGACAAAATGTCTAAAAAGTAGCTTAACGTGATCAGCGAAAAATTTCAAGCCAACCTGTGTAATTTTTTTTTCGATATCTTGCATTTACAGATTTTTTTATCTCTACAGTTTTATTATATGTATAGATTATATGAAGACCACTGCATACTTTTCTAGTCTAGCACCCCTAGGAGCTACCTAATACTTACTTTGAAAGAGCTATTATGAATTCTGGACACTATATGAGTCATTAAACAGTTAAAGCCCTCGGCCATATTACCTTCTAGGAAATCGAGAACACGTTTTCTAGGTCTAGCTTCGATCACGGAAGAGACATAAGCCCATTTAGTTAATGGAGTATCTTTTTAATAATTCCGTATTGGAAGCGGAAGATCATTGACCGACCCTTATATTGAAGGCGACCTTTTTTTCTTCCATGTGTTGCCTGGCCTGTTGTTTCGTTTTTGTAGTAGGTAAGCAGTTGGGATAAGCAGCCGTCATTGAATTAAATCGCACCTAACTAACACTTGATTTTGATGAAACTATGAAATGGATACGAACCCTAAAAACTGTGATGCTTAACTAATTTATATATACCAACAGCATCACAAATTTGATATTAATGATGTTGATAAGAAATAAATGAAATGTGTAATCAGTAATTTACCAGATAAGTACTTACTTAGTTATTAAAATAACCCATGTTTAATTAGGCACGAGGAAAGTTTTACCCACATGCGGACGCGACGTTAGTAGATTATACTATTTATTTTGTCTTCACCAGTAATATACCTACCAACAACTTAAAATATGTACTTACGTAGGTTACCTATCTTGTGATTACTTAGTTACTAGCTGGAAAGCGTGCTGTAGGATAAATTATAGGGCATTGGTACACAAATCTGTGTGTTGGCACAGTTTAGTTGAAGAGTTAGTTGATTCTTGGATGTAGGCATAGTGTTTGACAGGTGTAGGCATAATATATTGTGCAGACTTCTGTAGTACCTATATTAACCTCATTGATATTGTGTCTGTTTTGTAACAAAAAACGTAAAATCAAACATCGAAACTATCTATACTCCGTATAAAACTTGTCAACACAAAGCAATCAAAGAATCCCTAAATCCCTGTGTGATAAGCGGTCCCGCATTCTTCGGAACAACAAACAGCTCGAGTGGTAATTACGATACGAACTGCTCTGCGGACTTGTGCCTTGTGGATTGTGGAGCTACTGTACTGAGTCATCTACATCTTTCGTCATTCGACGCGGTGCCCAATGCCCAAGCAGCGATATCGTGTGGCGGTGGAGTGGAATTCTCAGGGCCAACAGTCCGCGTGCATACCCGACCGAGTGCGGCCGAACTGACAACACTCGTTATAATACCGAAGCTATTTTAGTTCTCGCTTGATTCAACCCACAAAGAAAAAGTTAAACTCCAAATTCGAATTTGCTTTTGGATTTAAGAAAGTAGTTATACAAGTGACGAATGAGTGAAGTTCCATTTTCAAAGATCGTGTGGGAGAGAGAACGGGAAGGCGCCGGCGCAATGGAAAGCTGCTACAAGTTGTACACATGGATAAACCACACGGTGCTGATGCTGCTATTCCAAATATTCTGGAAAGTTAGCCAGATATCGGACTATTTTAACGGAAAGTAAGTGTTACAGTCTTACATCATCTATCTATTGATTCTACCATACCTAGATTAGTGTATATCTCATCTATCGAACGGTAATTTTTGAAAAACGTTCCATTCGTCATGGTTTTGTTCCTCACATTTGCCTTACAAACAAAAACATAATGGTCTTTCAGTCTTTCTGTTTCTGAAACTATAAGAAGGTTTAAAAGTTTGATTACATCTGTAGAACACCATCCCCGCAATATATTCAGTATCTTTTGTAATCTATTCAGCGTTTGCCAGTCAGCCGTTGTACCTATTATTCTATTTACGTTCCTCTCAAACAAATCGATGTCATCATTGCCTTTCAAATTTGTTTGAATGTTGTATGTTGCTATATTCCAACAGCTTTTATACTTACTAATTCCAGAGGCAATAATTGTAAAAGTAATAATTGAAGGGATACATCGCCTTTACTTTATTAACAACATGGTTGTCAAGTTACAGTTGCAGCCAAAGGCCAACTTTAAATTTACTACTTCTTTACTTTTTCAACACAAATCTCTAAGATCTGTGCTTTCTGTTGGAGAATTGAGCCCTTGGGCTCTTGTAGCATATGCGTAAATGCTTTATTTTTGCCTTGCATTGAACCAAAAGCCTTACCTACCTGTTCCTTGTTGTTGTTATTATTGTTGTGTTGTTGATATCTTGGCATTCTTGTTGAAAATATAAAAGGAACTTGAATTTCCCTTCAGCCGTCTACCTAAATAAATTTCGTAACACGATTCGACGAAGGAATTCATTTTTACATATAGCTAAAGATAAATAAATACAGGTTCAAGTAGTGTTCACTTTTCCTAATTATTCATATTTATTAATGTCGTCAGCGAAACGCATACAATTTTAAAATTTAGATCTTAAAAATAGAATGGAGTGTTCCAGTATTTAAAAAATGTTCACTATATTCATATTCTTATTGTTATTATACAAATAAGGTGAATATAGGAATAATGGTAGATGGTCAAGTACAAACAAATTAAACAAATAGGTCCTTAATCAAAGTCCATAAAATGTAAAACTCATTATAAGCTTGACTATTATTTAGGTAACCATCTATTACGCTCTCAAACTGAAATCTATTTCGGTTTCTAGACTTAACCTTTAACTGCTACATTTACCACGTCTTACATAACATCCTAAAACTCCGCATAACTTGAGTTTACGTAAGTATCTACCTCAATAAGTAATCGGGCAATTAAATACTGACCGACGAGTCTCTGACGTCTGACGTTCGTTAGTAATGCGTGACACCTCCACCATGAATAATCAAAAAATGAATTAACATTCTTTATTTATGTCTTTGAAACTAATCTAAACATTGTGGTTGTAAGATTTTTTTCCAAAACCTCTGTAATTATGAATTTTAATGTGTAATTTTTTTTTATTAGCATGTATGACGACGACGAATGAGGGTAGAGTAGACTTACCAACGTACATGATTGTTGGCAAAGTTTGTAAAAACATGCCTTTTCGTTTCTGTTCAAAGCCTTTTTAGAGCCTTCAGTAAAATATCCACCATTTAACCGATGGAATTTTGACTGCTAAAATAAGACTGACATTAGCTAAAAAACGATAGAAAGCCATTAAACGAAGAAGAGATCAAATAGATTTAATATTATCTAAATATGTGTAATTTTTACAACACATCACGTCACACTATAATAATTATGCGATGTGGATATTGTTCCACAAAGGGCAGGGGATTTCCTCAACCAGATAATAAAGACGTCATAAACCCTGTAGGCCATAAATACTTAGGTACCTCAAACATAGGATTACTACAGTTTACTTTGCATTTTATTATTTCTTTAATTTGATTTTCGGGTCTAGCCCGGACGGCAGGGTAAGCAACGCATCAGTGGCACGTCTAGTGTTACAGATGTCCATAGGCTACGGTGACCTCTTCCCATCAGGAGGGTCGTATGCTTGTTTGCTACCTATAGCATAAAAAAAAACCTTTAGGAGATATTGGCGGGGCCGTAGCTAACACCAAGAGGCCATGTTGAATATAAAACTTATTTTAGATCATAATATTATAGCTACTCAAAGAAAAACGATGCAGAAGTAAACGAAATACTTACATCTCAATCTCAATTGGTATCAGAATACTTTAATTGGACTCTACTTATAGATAGATAAAGAACTCTTTATGGTTTCACAAATAAAATGTACACACGGGAATAAAATAAATCTTAAGAACTAGTGCAACCATGGGCGGTCTTATCGCTGACAGCGTCCTCTTCCAGACAACCTTTGGATGACCTTTATACTTTCTTTATGACAGAATATAAATAAAAATTAATTATAGAAGTAAGTACTGTGACTATGAGAATTCAAAACTGCCGCGACCTCATTTATAAATAACGTACTTAGTTAAATTAAAAAAGACGGCGCTTAGAAAACTAAATGACCATTATTATTGACCGTGACATGATACCGACTTATAAAACACATTGAATATTTGCTGCGTACACTTTATATCGATCCGAGATAGTTCAATAGGTCTCATTATTTTTATAATGAGTCTATTATTCCGATTTATTTAGTTCTCGTAGGGGTGGCTAATGTTTCTTTAGACAAGCTTATCATCCACTCCCGCCCAATGCAATTTTCGTAAAAATAATAAACAATTGAAAAGCGGTATACAATGTTCGGTGCGTTCCGGTTCACGTTATTTTGCCATTTTAGTTATTTTCGATCTTGGAACAATCGTTCCATGATCGTTCCACTAGCAATAAAAGTGATCACTCTGGGAGTCTGACAGCTTGAATGTGACCGTTTTTGGCGTTCTTGGCATTCTTAGCGTGTACTCGAACACACCCAAGAGCTGTAGAAGTATCTACGCTAAACATTGGTTGCATATACTTATTAGCGTATCTTCTTCTTCTCTCTTTTACTCTTTATACACTGTATCAATATTTCACACAGTCCAACCGTATTCGAAATACATATAACTTCCTTGGTCCAGCACGGTATCAGCCAGCATTTAAAACTAAAATATAAAACTTAAAATAAACCGTTGGTTGAGTTTTGGCGGGAACGCGGAAATGTTCACGTCGATGCATTGTATTATTTCTCAAAACTTGTACTTTTTCCAGTATTAATGTTTAAAATTGGTGGCGTTTTACGCATTAAGTGCTGAATTAAGAGCATGAGTGTGGGTAAGTGATATAATGTGATGAAACGTGAGTTTTCGTGTTGCTTCCAAAATTCCATAGAAGCTTCTAGTAAAGTTGCCACCACTTAACTGGAGCATGACTTAGACTGGACTACGACTACCTGACTTAGACTGGACTATGACTATGACTTGACTTTACGTGATATATTCTTTAACGATGAAAAATTACAATACTTGACACTGGCTAAATACACGACGTGTGGAGCTAAAATCTAAGAAAAAAAAAACCGTTGGTGGAGGGAAAAGTGCCCAGAATGCTGGCAGCATTGTCACGTTGAATGGCAATGCTTATCTTTTGTGCAAAATAAAAGCCAGGATTTTGGTCACCTGATGCCTCCACCAAACGTTAGCCAAGTCCCGATTAAAGTCTTCTTCAGATTATTCTTAATTAGCTTTGTTCGAAGTTTTCAAACGGGATCCCCCTGTACTCCATATCTCGCTGCATGATATTGTCCAAGCAATCTTATTAGAATTTAAATACAGTTGCATGTCTGTAAGGACAGAAATTGCGTCATCTTTCGTAATGGTTTGATTACTTTATTTAGCATAGTTTAATCCTTGGACACTGGACAGAGGACAGAGATGCCGATTGTTGAGTTGATTCTATTAAAATTGTTAATTTATGGTAATGCAAATTTGCGACTTGAAGAATAATTAAGAGACTATACAATTTTGAATTATCAATTTCCGTTGCGGCTGTAGTGTAGTCGCAGAAAGCTTTGAAAAAGTAACTAGCATGTGTCTAATATGAATTTGTATTACATTTACTTAATATTTCTTTTGAACACATTTGATAAATAATAAAGTAGGGTAGAATTTGTCTATGAGACTTTAATTGCATTTCCTTACGTGACTCATGTATAAACACATTCCATCACCTAGCTGTCATTGATTCGTAATTAAGTACCTATTGATATTTTAGGTATTCATAGAATCAAAAACTGTTTGCTTTTAGTCAGAATTCATCTGTTTCTCGGAATTGTATTCATCTTTGATTAATATTACAAATTATTACAGCTATATACCTGCCTATAAAAGGTGTGTTTATAAGTGTATATACTGACCTACCAAATACCTATCCTTTTACCGTCTTCGTCTTTTAGTAGTCTGTGAAGAGTGGAGAGTCTGTATTTGTATTCGCCGATATCTTTGTGGTAATGTTACGTGAAATTTTTTAGGTGTTTTCCATTAGATTTCACATGTACCTACTTATATTTAGGTACAATATTTTTACGGTTAGCCATTAATCATTATTGATTGAAGTTTCCACCACTGCGTTCAATATTTAGTAGAGTAGGTAGGTATTCTTTTAGTCGTTTGAGCGGTTTGTGTTCATAGTTTCTTGAATAATTGATTCCGGCGCGGCTGGGCCTTCAAATCAATGTCTGTTTCTATGCAGGATTTAGATTGTAGGTATAATAGGTACAATAAAATACCTACATCTCATGCTGGTTTCGACTTTTCGATTTAGTATCTGTAAGTGACTTTGTGTTCAAACTTACTATTACAATATTTAGATCATCAAAATGGGAAACAATCCTGTCTTGTAGATATAATTATCCTGTCATTTTAGTAATTTATGTTGTAGGTAGGCAAGTAGACCTTAGTATGTATGTGTATTGTATTAATTTCTACTTATTTCCGTTTATTTTACTAAGTTATACTTGAAGACTGTTGGTAAGTACATAATTTTTATGACCCTATCCTACCTACCAAATTTTTACGTCAAAATAATGACTTGGCTTGGAGAATACATCTTGACTGATACATACAAACGTAAACAGACTCATTCAAACCTCCATAATGTTTCATCAGTCAGCGTTAATAAATTATGATTTAATTTTCGAGACAGTTAGAATGAGTTTACCTGTAGGCCTAGCACGAATATTTACGCGCGCGTAAGTGAAATGTTAACGTAAGGCAGTTGTATGGCAGTTAATCAGCGGGTCTAGCAATGATTCCAATCGCTAACGCTAACGCCTCACGCTAACTCCAAAAATGTATTGAAATGACATTTGCTGCGGAAAAGTTAGCGATATCCGAAGTGTCATCCTAGTACATTTTAGAGTTAGCGTTTGGCGTTAGCGTTAATGGTTGGTATCTTTGCTAGACCCGCAGCGCCCCATACAAGTGCCTCACGCGCGCGTAAATATTCGTGCTACTGTCTACCTTTTTCCATACCTCGTCACGCAGACATGTGTTAGTATTTATCCTTGTACCTATGTCTCCAAAGACGCGAACTAAATTAATGTGCTAATAAATAACAAATATATTTTGTCTACTTTCGATGCAAATGTAATCATTCGATAATCATATCAGACAGAGAACATAATAATTCCCACCCTGAATCAGTAATAGTGTCGTGACTACCTACTATAGCTACTTAGATGTTGCCATACGCATAATAAAATGAACATTGCTTATTATTGGCGTAATAAATGATGACATTGGGTACCGAAAAGTGCTAAAAATATCCCATTTTCAATCAATTATTTGTCTTTTTTTACTATAATTTTGTTTATTATATCATGTCATTACCAAGGTTGTAGCTAATACAAACGCTAATACTGGTACATGGCTAAGTCCCAACGTGGTTGTAGGTTGTGCTTATAATATAGGAATGTTAGACTCGCTTTCAATGTATAGATAAGAAAGATAACATTTTTATGTTTCAGCGTTTATTGCCCCTGGCATCAATACTGATACAAGCCAAAACTGCAGAAATGCACGCGAGTGTAAAGTGCAAGGCCATAAAACGTATTGTTTGTGGCTAGTATGTGTAGGGATAGGTAGGTACTAGATATTGTTATTGTTTGTGTTTCTGGCAAAGTCTGAAGTCGATGGCGGGGCGGGCAAGTCTTTATTAGATTTTTATCAGTCTTATAATAAGTACCATAGAACCCCAGTACATTTTCGAAATGTAAGCCGTTTCATTGGTGCCATATATGTAGATGGTTATAATATCTCCGTGAAGAGCTCCCAGAAATCAATGGTTAACTGCTGCCTCATTCGTGTACTTTACGAAATTTTGTACGTAAATTATGTATTTCCATGGCGCGGCATCAGGATCGGCATTGGCAGTACTGTTTTATTACATACTAGCTTTTGCCCGCGGCTTCGCACGCTTGTGTTATGTTATTTTTACGTTATAGTCTAATAATAGATCATGCATTTCGTACCAAACAACAAAATCCACTAAATCTTTTCTAAGCTGAGCACAGTACAGTAACCTGTATTAGCATAGGTATAGGTATAACGCAAGTAAAGCCGTGAGTGGAAGCTATTTAAGCCATTACTTAAAATTAAATGTTTTGAGTCTAATACAGATTTATAACAGTAAAAGAAGTTTCAAACAAAAAACTACAATTTTATAAGTACCTCTTAATATTACAACAAAAATAAATCATCATCACTTCACTCAGGTCTTTAACAGAAGTTTCAGTAAGTTTTGTTCAGGTAGTAGTTACCTAAGCAGGCAGGTACAGTTTAAAAAATATGGAAGAATCTCACACGATGATGCTGTTTTGCTCAGTTTTACATATTATCCGCGCGCTTTTTGTTCCACTTACCACATATTTTACCTTCTTAAGTTTGGCTCCATACGAATTGATTACCTACACATAGACAGTGTCAATAATAAGTTTATAAATTTCTGGAGATATGCATTTACCTGTACGATGCGTACATAATTAATTTTCTTAATACTAATTAGGAATTACTACTTATTATTTATAAATTAATTACGTACTTAATTATAAATTAAAAACTTAAATAAAAATGTTAATTAAGTAAGCTTCAATATTGACTAAGTATGATAATCACGTGAAACCTTATGAATGATTATAAAATGTCTAAGAACCTACCCTTTTAAACAGTTTTCATAAAATACTTCCTATCATTGGCTAAATACAAATTTTGTCTAATGCCATAATAAAAAAGGTTATACAATGCGTAGCAAAAGCAAGGGTCAATAAATTAAGTACCTATAGGCACAGTTTACTGAATAAGTTACTACTATAGGTTAAGCTATAGGTACTATAAATACAATTTAAATACTTATTTCGAATGGTAACGCGTAGTAGATTTTTGAAAACTAATACATAATACCAGATTGCCAATAAAGAATTTTGCCCTCGCCAGAACCCAATAAATCGAAAACATGAATAATAATTTTATTTATGTTTCAATATTGGCTAAATATGATATCGCGTGAAGCCTTAAAACGTATAAGAAAAAGTCTAAGAAGTTCTTAGTTTTCGAAATTCCTTGTTCTCTTTGTCGTGCTCATATTCAAGAAGGTTCTCATTACCTATCCTCTTTTTTAGTTTGGACCACAGATTAACGAAAAAACTTATCTTTAATAATACCACAGATTAGAGAAAAAAATACATATGATTTCCTTGATTGTTTTTCTCTAATCTGCACTGCATCGAGTAATCGCGCGATGTATTTCGCCGTAGCCCGAAAAGTGTGATACGCTGCCGGTAATGCAGGCGCGCCAATTGTTATTTACTGTTTTTTGTCTTTTAAGTTATAAATAAAAACATGCATTAAATTACTTCCTTATTGCTTAGTGCAGTAGGGATTGTTCAGAATGAAATAAAAATATATTATATATATATATATATATATATATATTGGGGTTCCGTACTCAAAGGGTAAATCCTTATTACTAAACCTCCGCTCTCCGTCTGTCTGTCTGTCCATCAGACACCAGGATGTACTCATGAATCGTGATAGTTTGACAGTTGAATTTTTCACAGATGATATATTTCTGTTGCCACTATAACAACCGTGATCCGTATTCAAAGGGACAGATAAACAGACAAATAAAATAAATGGTTTTACTTCATATTGATAAGGAATTATAAATTAAAACTATTAAAATTTATTTTTGTAATCGCAAATAATACTCTCACAGTTTGTAAAACATATTTATTCGCCGACATGCAATATAACGCTACTGTTTCCTCCATTTTATTTAGCCCACGTCGGTTGCGCAGCAGGCAAACAAATTGACTATATGTCCGGGTTGGGGCGCTACAAAAACATCGAGGATAGTCAACAGAGATGTTTTTGCGCGCCAACTCAACAGCGAAGGTTCGGGCGTATATGAAGCCGCGCCATAATAGTAACAGAGTTTTTTTCTTCAATCTGTGCATCCGGACAAACCCGAGATAATATTACCGTCAGTAGCACAGAGCACATTTTTTTTTTCTCATCTATGATTAGTAGCCAAAACAAAACTTACTTTTTGACACTGGCTAAATACTTACACTATGTGTAGACCAAAATATAAGAAAAAAAAAACTTACCTTGAAGCCTTGAAGCGGCCATCTTGTGAAAATCCCGTTCCGTTTCATAATGAAATCTTAATCATTTTCACCAAAAAAAAAATTACAATATTTAAAATTTAATATATCCTATGTTGTGCGCCGGGTTTTTCTAAGCTTATTAGTGAAAACCGCATGAAAATCCATTCAGTATTTTCGGAGTTGTGCCGTAACAAACAAACAAACAAACAAACAAACAAACAAACAAACAAACAAACAAACAGACAAAATGTCTAAAAAGTAGCTTAACGTGATCAGCAAAAAATTTCAAGCTAACCTGTGTCATTTTTTTTTCGATATCTTGCATTTACAGATTTTTTTATCTCTACAGTTTTATTATATGTATAGATTTTAGTGTTGGTTAACTGTCTAAAGATAGCCTATTGTGGTACCTACTACTCGATGACGTAGGTATTTGTGCAGTGGGCTCTTGCACCAAGGGTAAAACTGTGTTTAGGTATCAGACAGTTTACATTTGTAGTCAGACAGATCATATCAAAATATATTATGTAGTTATGTAGTAGGGAAACTGATCATTGAACAAAACATTGGCTATTTTAGTACTGGTTAATAACCTAATTTAGCCAAGCTAAAAGCTTTAAATTACAGTTTAGAATAAACAATTATAAGATAAGCAATAAGAAAATATAAGTAAGATAAGTATACAGATGGCATTATACTAGAGAGTCAACCCAACACTCCACCATTAAAATTAAATCGTTTACTTAGTCAACTTGGGCCCATTTTCAAATTGCCTAGCTTTTTAGTATCCTACAATTTATAATACCTACTTCGTCTTTAATTGGTTTTCGGGTGTTTTATACAAATTACAAGTTCTTGACCATAGGTGGAATTTTGTCCCACCATTGTAAGGGTACACCGAAATATTTATTTCAGCCTCCTGACAGCGACTAGAACCCAATCAGCATTTTCAACAATCCCAAGCTCTCTAATAATTTAGTTAGAACCACAGAGATATCGGGAGCATTTAAAAAGTAGTCAAACAAAACAGCCATAATATCCATCGCAAAATAGATCGGCTGTTAACAAATATACCTAGACTAGAGTAATGGTTAGATAGACACCACACCACTTAGGTACTACAATGTATTCCAGGAAATTTTGCCACATTCTTTAAATCCTAGCTATCTACTTCATAAACATTGATTCTAATAAAGATGTCATGACATTGACAAGAACAACCATACCACCACCGAGCCAGGCCAGGCAGATGATAATGAATGCAAGACAAGAGCAGGGGCCGTACTGTGAGCTCTTAACGCGATTCAAAACGGAGCCTATCTTGGATCGCTTTGTTTTTTTGTATGAAGATTTTGACAAGCTATCCAATATACGCTCTGTTTTGGATCGCGCTAAGAGCTCACAGCACGGCCCCTGTAGATTGTTCTCAGTGGCGTTCTTTGGCTTTTGGAGAGGCTAATGTCCAGCAGTAGACTAGATTCATCTGATGATGATGATGATGATGATGACGGTAATGATGATGATGATGGTGGTGTTAAAAACATTGATTTAAGCACCTATATTAATTACCTTTAGAATGTAGGTTATGATAAGTCAGTCGGTGATGATTGATGATGTCAATTAAAACTCTTACCGTAGTGAAGCAATCATAAATATCATAACAGTCGAGCACTAAATGAATGCAATAAATAAATAGATGGAGATATGACTCACAGTTTTTTTTTCCCTTATCGTCTGTCGGAGATCATGCGACGTCTTTTAACCCTAGAATAATAAGTAAGTACTATAACTAAACAAAGATAAATTTTATTTGAACAAACAATTCTTAAAAGTAATTGACTGATTCAACCTTTAAAGTTTAACTGTTATAAGAATGATTATATAAAAAACCTATTACTTATGTTTAATAATACCGCAGATATTGAAATAGTAGTTACGATAATACTTACTTTTAAATAAATGACACCTAGGTACAAGAGATTAGGTACACGGCTGTACATCCAATCTTTATTTTTGTTTATCTGGTGTTTTGCCAGATTCTGTTTTGTTTTATTTTATTCATCTGTCACGCTTTGCACTCATGATCGAGACCTCCGAAGGTCAACGAGAGATCATGTTGCCATCGGAGAATTTTTGTATTGTTATACCTACCTTTTTTATTTAATAGTACGTAACGAGTATTTAAAAAATTGTTCAATATTTAAAAATCCCCAAACCAACCAAATAAGAATGATGATCTTCAAACGACTGAATAGATTATCTTAAATCATAGCTACGACCACCACCCATTGTTTGTCTGTGGACTTCGGATTCTCTTTATTTATTGTGTCTGCTACGGCGTTTTATAATAATATTCACTTTACCACACAAACGGGTGAATTTATTTTGATTTTCGCAAATAAATCACTATTACTCTACTCGGGTGCTAGTCTAATATTTGCTATTTAATAGATCAACTTAACTCGGGTTTTACATGAGGACAGAAAACTAATTTGCAACAATAATTATTACAAGCAAGTTTCTCATAGAGGTATTTGATTGTAAATCATCATCAACAGCCTGAGGACATCCGCTGCTGAATATAGGCTTCCCCCAGAGAGCGCCACTTAGAGCGGCTGCTCGCCTCCTACATCCATCGGCTCCCAACGGAGCGATTTTCACCAGCTCGTCGGTCCACTTAGCCTGCCTGCCTACGCGGCGTCTTCCGTTCCGTTCCGTTTGTTTGTTGTTGTAGATTTATAAAATTCTGCCATAGTTTAAAAACGTCTTTTAACCTCGTTCCATCTTATCAGTTACCTAGATAAGTATAATTACACTGAGTTTTATTTAACGATGTCTGGGAATTAAGTGTGCAGAGGAAATTTCCTCGGGCGATTTTACAGAAATAGCATTCAGGTGTTTATTTTAGCACTCGTAAATTATTTGGCTTGCAAATAAAAATGATGATTCAAGAATGGAAAAGTACTATTGGCTGCCTACGTCACATCTTGTGAGACAATCGTTGATAAGACCATCAGTGCATAGATGGCATTCCTAAACTTTGTAGTGTAGTTCTATCTAATTTGAAACTTGTTTTTTCAAGTGATGCTAAAGCCACAGAATAATGTAAAACTTACTTAAGGTATGTAGGTACTCTTACTTAATTAATATTCTACATAATATAAGGTACACGGTACCTAGACCCACTTATACCACTTATGCATTGTAGAAAAAGAGAATGTAAATCCAATATCCAACATAATATTATGGCAGATTATTATATTATGAGTAATAATACTGATATTCTTATATCGATCTATACGCCTTCCAATAAAACATAATATTAAGTACGTTTTTATGCCTCGTATCACAACTCCATTCTATGTTATCGTATGTGTAATAGATTATCGTAATCAATGATATTACAATAGGTATATAAGATTATATTTACCTCACTATTATATTATAAGTATGCGTAAAGTTCAACTGTACTTAATCGGCCTTCCAAAATGGCAGCAACGTTATCAACTAATCAAAACCACCCTTGTGTTTTTTATGTTCTATGTTATATGAATACCTACTTGGTTGGACTACTTATTAGATTATTATTACATATATGGATTATATGCTGTATATGAACAGCTTTAAACTCTTAATTCAAAACCAGTTATTTAAGTACCAAGTACCTATATTTATTTAGATACTGTTCTCTTCAGTCTGGGTTTTAAACTATAATCTACTGCGATAACCAAGACGCCTCCCAAGCATAGTCATTATAGCATATCGCAAACCTCCGTGATAGAGAGGCCTATAATTATGTTCAGTGGGCCTAGCACGAATATTACGCGCGCGTAAGTGTTACGTTAACGTAAGCCAGTTGTATGGCATTTGATCTGCCCTCCTATTACGATTGAGCTAGCAGCGCTGCTGACGCACGTGTGCCGCTCAACCGCTGTCAAAATTGTATGAACTTTGACAGCAGTTGAGCCGCAGACGCAGTCATAATAGGGGGTTTTACGTTAACGTTACACTTACACGCGCGTAAATATTCGTGCTAGGCCTACAGTACACATAATTCAGATATAGAGGCAGGTATTTCTAGTTCAGTACAGCAAAAAGCTGATGGCCTGATGAGTTTATTGAGTGATGCGAGGGCGATGTAGTAAAGGCTGGAATTTCATTAATAAATCATTCTATTTCCAGATTTGGCCGTGTCTGTTTAATTTCTGAACAGATAATAAATACGTAGCGTAGGCATAGATTTATATATCAGGATATGCCCGAAGGTACATTTTATTTTGTCAAAATGGCGTGGGAAAAGTCAGCGCCGTCTATTAGATTTCGCGTGAACTACGACAAGTTGAGAAAATTAGGTGCCTATCGCTGCCATTATGTCCGTCAATGTTTAGGTTTACAATGATTATTTTTTATTCCAAATATAAATTCGATTATTTTGTTACAAAACAGAGTGTAATATTGAAAATATTGAATTACTTGAGGTAAGAAACTTGGTCTTTCTTTTTACTGCACTTTTGAGTATAGATTGTGCAACCCTTCACAACTTGGCATATTTTGTTTGTGACATTCGACCGATGCCTTCTAACTTCCATCACAGACTGAGCGCTAGTGGATGCCAATCTGTGAAATTGGCTCCCACTTTGAAGCGACGTTTTAACCTGTCATTAGGCCTGTCCTTAATATATATGTCTATGAGCGTAGGTAAACTTATCTATCTTTTACTGGGGTTTAGAGATACAGATACACAGCTACCCGTTATATTTTTTTACCATATTAGAGCTGAACAGAAAACCTATAAAAGTCGTTTAAAAAAAATTTCAGCCGTTTCTACAAATTTAGTAGGTTGAATACCGACGGGCCCGTTATCTCAGTTGCTAGTATCCCTGCCTTCTGAACCGAGGGTTGTGGGTTCGATTCCTACCCAGGACAAACATTTGTGTGATGAAAATAGATGTTTGTTCTGCGTTTGGGTGTTATATTGTATTCTATGTATGTATTAACTAACAAAAAAGTATATCAGTTATCTGGTTCCCATAGTACAAGCTATGCTTAGTTTGGGGCTAGATGGCGCTGGTGTGAAAATGTCCACACATATTTATTTATTTAATAATCAACAGAAACGACTGAAAAACTTTGATGTTTGTTTGTATTAGGTAGGTATGTAGGGAAATCTATTTAGGTCCCCTGAAAATAGTGAAACAAGCACGCGGTTAAAACCGGTTAGTAATTTACCTGTTACATTGTGTCTCGTTGTGGGCAATATTATACAGAGATATTATAAAAATTACCGATGGGGAAGAAAAGTTCTCGAGTGGTGATGTCCAAAGTGGCAACCACGAACCGGAAAACGCAACGTATCCCGCCCGGCCCCCCACTAGGTGGACCGACGACGGTCAAACCCGCGGGGAGCCGATGGATGCAGGAGGCAAGCACCACTCAAAGTGGCGCTCTTTGGGGGAGGCCCATGTTCAGCAGTGGACGTATTATTCAGGCTGATGATAATGATGATGACATATTATTATACCCACAACCACATATGTAGAAAAGTACTGATCGGAGTTCTTGGAAAATTCAGTCCAAAAATGTTTTGAGAACGGTTAGCTAATAGTTAATACATGGATGCTGTTATTGTAATACAAAGCCATTGATGGCGAACGACAACATTTTGGGAAGGCTTATAAATCTGCAGTTGTTTTTATTAATACATAATGTATGCATATGTATAATTGTATAATGTCTGTAGGTATCTAATAAAAATAAAGCATCTAGCCACAGCCATATTTTTTATATCTATAAAAATATACCTTACCAATTAACTACATTTTTTTTATGTGAATAGGTGACGTGACGAGCAAGTCGTTCACCTGATGTTAAGCGACACGGTCGCCCATAACAGTTGCAGTGTCACTCGGATCTTTAATACAAGAAGTTTTGCGTGACACTGCACTGCGCACGTCATCCTGAGTCTAGTAATCAGATTACTGGACTGTGAGATCAGGTCATAAAGTCTCATTTGCCCAGTAATTTCACTAGCTACAATGCCCTTCAAACCGGAACACAGTAGCGCTTGCACACTACAGCTTGGCGGCAGAATAACTGGCAAAGCGGTGGTACCTACCTAGACGAACTTTGCAGAAAAGTCCTACAACCTAGTTACAATAATAATTAGTAAATGTGTTCCTACTCGTAATTCTGGCGTGTGTGGGCTTGAGAATATAAGACCACTCCATCCCTTCCCGTGGGTGTGGTAAAAGCCGTAAAAGGAACGAGCAACCAATATGGTGACCACGGCACCCTCCTATGATAAGTGTCCAACGTGGCGTTTCATGAAGGAGGCCTGTTTCAACAGCGGACGTTTTCCGGCAGATACTGTAAAAAAAATAAAAAAAAAATATGGATTGCACCGTCTACTTATTTTACAGATTCTGACTAAATCAAACATAATTATACCTGAACATAAAATTTACTTGGGTAGGTACTCAGGTACCTACAGTTTTTATAGGATTTGTGCCTACCTACTTTTTATTCTTTTAGACTTCATGACTATTTTCATTTATCATTATTCATCATTGGGTACACGTATTACTTAAGCGATAAGATAATGTTACCATGTATTTTGTATTATCTATATCTGAACATCGTTTTAACGGATTCTTAAAATCTCTCAATATATTTATTACTATAATTTATCACTCCAAAATAGTACAAAAACAACAACAGCAGTTTCCTACTTACCTGCCTACCTTTAAATACCTACGTACCTACAACAATATTTTCACATTCTACTTACCAACTAAATCAAAGCCTCAAGAATTGGTTAGTAAAGGAGATTTTTCTTCTATTCCAGGTCCATCGAAGAACCAACCAGCGAAATGCCGCTAACCTTCTCACCACTTACAAAAGAGTCGAAGCAAAGAAGACACATCAGATCAATGTCGGACGTCCAATGCAGCACACCCTACAGATTGCCCTTCAGATCCAAGATAGGACCCTACCATACCCTGATGTATGACTCGGACACGCGAGCCAGAAGAATTCGGGCCTACAACATTCAGAGACAATGCGACTCGTCGTCATCCAGTGACTTCGAGTCAACGATAAAGCCGAGGAGTTTGGGCCAAAACATCCTCAAACACACAGACTCAATGAGGATATTGTAATCCTAGATCTGAATAACGTTTAATGAGGCTGTGTTCTAGTTATTGTCACGTTGGCACGTCGGTCAGGAACGAATAGCCATGATTTGGCTTATTTATTAGAGTTCCCAGACGCTCTAAGTAACTTGTTTTTGAAAGTTGTCAAACCGTGATACTGCAACTTGTTCATTGGACTGCCTGATCAATATTACACTGTAATGATTGTCTAGAATCTAGAAGGCCATATCCATTATAATGCGCCTGTAATAGACGCTTGTGTGGGAATTGGAAAGTATGGAATTGATGCCATTTTATCTATTACATTTTGTTGAATAGTCTATAGACGCAATCAATTCGATGTAGGTGCTACGGTGACGTGTGGAAAAATTTGACTTCCTCATAAGATGATTGAGTTCAAAATAATTGTGATGGACTTAATTGAATTGGTAGATTAGTGGACAAACAATGTCGTGGTTCCAAAGTGATTCAACAAATAAAGGACTAAGCTAAGTGATTTTCTCGAGACTGTGATGATTTAGTTTAATGTACTAAGTATAATATTAGTTTTAAGGCCGTTTTCTCATGATACATGTTGTACGAATTAGTTATAAGATAGTTAATATAATAATAAAGTACTATCCCCAAGACCAAAAATATTTTGCAGGGTCACAATGCCACAATAGGCACTCCTGTCGTCCCCAAAAAATTTAAGATGTTATAGTAAGTAGGTACTTATTGTAAGATAAGGACATAGGGACGTAAGTATTCTGGATTTTGAGACACATATATTATGAGACATAGGTAGGGACTTTTGAATTTGAACGCTTTATATTACGTTTGGCGATACGGTGTTGGCGATGAGATTTAAATTCAGGGTTTCCCACATAATAGCGGTAGGAGGTATTTAGCTACATTTTCCATTTGATTCGTAATTTGTGGTTGTGAATGACGCACAATTCTTTAACGCAAAAATAAATATTTATGTGAATTACCATTATCCTTTTCTTCTATAACATTAAAAGGAGATAAATACCTAAACCGACGACCTGGTGAAAGCCGCGGGGAGCCGATGGATGCAGGAGGCGAGCAGCCGCTCTGAGTGGCGCTCCCTGGGGGAGGCCTATGTTCAGCAGTGGACGTCTTCAGGCTGTTAATGATGATGACGTACCTAAATATTCTCTCAAACTACTACACCGAGAAGTAACAAAATTACATTTTATCGTGAAACGAAAACTCCTACTCATCTCGTTCCCTTGACAATAAAATAAATCTTTGATTTTAATGAATGATAACTTCGGGTATTGCCCGTGGTCCACCTGCTTAGTCCACCTGGGTGGACCACGGGAAGTTTTTTTTCCCCCTGGTCCACCTCAAAATGTCTGGGTGTACCACGGGAAATTCTTACTTCCCGTGGTCCACCTGTATTATAAACACACACTACCTAAGTGCCTTGTAGAATATTTTCTCTACTACTTAGGCTGAGTTGCACCAGCTTACTTTAACGCTAACTATAACTGTATAACTTATAGTAACTCTACCCATCCAAGAAATTAGTCTTGTTACGCCAAAGTTAGTAACATTTAAGTAACCTACTTAGGTTAGCCTGTAATTAATATTTTTGGTCATCTTTATATCTTTATTTCTTTTTAGATTGGAGCTGCCATTTTACTTGTGAAAGTGGTTAGCGCTCAAATCAAATTTTTTATTCATGCAAAAAATGTTTTCTATTTCACTTCACAGGGAATCAATTGAAATGGAAAATAGAAATTGCTTCAATTAATATGTTATCAAGTTTAGTTATCATTTTCATGCTATAGGTTATTTATATTAAAGTACCTAAGTATTTTCAAATCGAAAATATTCCGGCCTACGAGTTCCGACACATTTATGACTTTATAATAAACGATACCTAAATGTAATAAATAAACTACTGTTTTTAATTTTCCCTAGATTCCCTTAGGCCATGGGATAGTAATTATACTAATTATAAAGTGAAAGTAAATAATAAAATAATGGGTTACTCCCGAGGGCGTCACGGAGGATCACAAATACGAGTTTTACATACCTACCCAACATGTTTGGTAGATCCTGGTCATCCTGGACCATAGCTTAGGTTAGGTATAGCCTGGATTTATAGTCAATGCTCTTTAGGCCTAGTACAAATATTTACACGCGCGTAAGTGTATCGTTAACGTAAGGCAGTTGTATGGCATTTGATCTGCCCCCCTATTACGATTGAGCTAGCAGCGCTCCTGACGCGCGTCTGCCGCTCAACTGCTGTCAAAATTGTATGAACTTTGACAGCAGTTGAGCGGCAAACGCAATCGTAATACGCCTTACGTTAACGCTACACTTACGCGCGCGTAAATATTCGTGCTAGGCCCACTGGACCCTTAAAGATTCTCTGTAATAGGGGCACAGGAATTTCCTACGAGTACCATCATGATACCCAGACTTGGAACAAGTACCGACCTACATATTTGCGCTTTTGTGTACAAATGTATGGCCTGTCGCGGGAATCGAACCCGCAGTTTTCAGGTTCTGCCGAACTGCTCAACCACTACACCCAGAGACTACCATAATAATATTATTATGGTAGTCTGTGTTTTAGCGACTTGGGGTAGGTATTTAATGAATGATTGACCTAGGTAGGGTGTAAAATGAATTCACATAGGTAGTTATTATTATGAGTTGCTATTTTTTATATGTGGTAGTGGGCGGGCCACATCACTCGTAGAACTGACAACCGTTGGGAAAGAAAGGTCATCGAGTGGCGACCACGAACTGGGAGACGCAGCGTAGGCCGGGCCCATACTATTATAGATGGACCGACCGACGACCTAGTCAGAACCGTGGGGATTGAAGAGGCAAGCAGCCGCTCAAAGTGGCGCTCATTGGGGGAGGCCTATGTTCATCAGTGGAAGTCTTCAGGCTGATGATGATGATGATATGCTTCTGATAATTTACAAGAATGTAAGTAACTGCAGTGATTGACATGAATAATATCTGATCCTAATTCGAGGAACTTCAACAGTGTATAATGTTAGGTATTGAAAATAAATTACCTACGGAATATTTTTTTACCACCACAACTTTACAACTTCTATTTATTACTTTTCTCTATGTTCTATTTCTAGTAACTACTGCCATCTATTGAGTGAGTGACGTACTGTTTAGCATAAGTTTAATTTCCCTACAACTCCCACGTTATAGTCTTACCAAGTTATCTGTGAACTGAAGAGCGTCGCTGCGTTCGCACCAGTGCTGCCATTTTATGAATAATGGTCAAATAATGAGGAATTCCTACAGTACATCTTTTAACATAGTTGGATGTGTTTTAGGTAGGTAGGTAAGTAAATATAATCTGTCCGCCTTGTAAGACTTAATATATTTAATGAAAATGATGTCGTTACTTGACAACCCCGGGGAGCCGTTGGATGCAAGAGGCAAGCAGCTGCTCAAATTTGCGCTCCCTGGGGGAGGCTTATGTTCAGCAGTGGACGTCTACGGGCTGTTGATGATGATGATGAATTATTATACTTACCCCAGGCTAGCGAGGAATAGTACCTAACTACTTCATTGTAACTTCAAAATTAATACACTAAAATGGTAGGTATAGGTACGAGATTTTTTATGTGTATAAGTTTATAGATTGTGTATTGAATGTACCATATTTTATTTGGCAGCGCTGCTACGAGAATAAAATTCGGTATATGGCAGCCCTTAATTTCAATATGGCGGCTGTAGTTCTATTTTCTGCTAGTTCACAGATAAGTTGGTAAGACTATACAAGATGGAGTAAACTGACATAACCGATGTTTTTTTTTGTATGTATGTTTTGGCTCCACGCGTAGTGTAGGTGGGGGTTTAGTCAGTGTCAAAAATTATAAGTTGTCCATTTGTCGATAGAAAGCCATTAGAGTATATCATCATCATCATCATCATCATTAACAGCCTGAAGACGTCCACTGCTGAACATAGGCCTCCCCCAGGGAGCGCCACTTAGAGCGGCTGCTCGCCTCCTGCATCCATCGGCTCCCCGCGGCTTTCACCAGGTCGTCGGTCCACCTAGTAGTAGTTAGAGTATATGCCTTCCATAAAATAAGGTAAGAAATTAGAATACTAAACTCGATACATAATTATCTTAACAATGACAGAACATACAACCCCCATTTTAACGCCATCTATCGGGTCTTTATAAAATTACAGCTTATTTTAAAAAAAACACCTCTTATTAAAATTCAATTTTAAATAATCGATGTTTTGATATATAATAATCGCTCAATAATAATCGATTTTTATAAAAAAAAATTGACATCCCTAATCCCTATACCTATAGATGTCTGTCTGTCGTATCCTGCCCCCCTATTACGAACGAGCTAGCAGCGCTGCTGACTAGCGTCTGCTGCTCAACTGCTGTCAAGCAGTTGAGCAGCAGACACGCTTCAGCTACGCTGCGAACTCCTTCGTAATAGGGGGGCAAGATACGACAGACAGACAGCTGGGCTGAGGTCATATCCATGGAGGTCGTATCACTACATCGAAATAATACCCATAGAAGTGTAACACGAGGTCCGAAATGGCCAAACGCAAATGCAACCGCTGTGGGTGGGGCTTAATATTGCAACCGCGCGTAGCGCCATTCGCATCGCGTCCGCCGCGCTGTGGAATAGTCTTACTTATGACTTTGCGAGAATTGCGAGTGAAGCAAAACTCATTTTATTTGGTTCGCTACGATATTGTTGTGGCAAACATGCCGTCGTGTGTCGTCAAGTGGTGCCGGAGTCACTCTGATGCAAGAAAGGTAGGAGAAATCTCATTTCACCGGTAAGTAAGGAAAACTGTTTTATCCACAGCGGCCATGGCCGAGGTTATGCAACAGAATTAAAATTATTATTTTTAGGTTTCGTGTTTTAAGAACAAAAAATACAGGATGTTATTGAATTCATTGGCATAAATTGAGTATGTAGTTGCACATAATTTTTTGATGGATATAGAGAAAAGAGAACGAATGAAAAATAAAAATAAATTAGAAACTGCTATTAAAAAACAAGATTACTACCAAAAATCTGCGGCGCGCAAACGTGCAATATGTACCTACTACAATGACAAGTAGGCATAGAAACGGCGCGCGACGACCAATTCTTAAGACCTCAAGTAAGTAGGTACCTAATCAATTGTGTACCTAATCTACAAACTATTTCTTAATAGTTAAATTGACCGGTAAATTGATATTCCGGACAGCGGAGCCTTACCTTAGTAATAGGGTTTGCTTTACCCTTGAATTCGGAACCCTAAATCTATACATATAATAAAACTGTAGAGATAAAAAAATCTGTAAATGCAAAATATCGAAAAATAAATGACACAGGTTGGCTTGAAATTTTTCGCTGATCACGTTAAGCTACTTTTTAGACATTTTGTCTGTTTGTTTGTTTGTTTGTTTGTTTGTTTGTTTGTTACGGCACAAGTCCGAAAATACTGAACGGATTTTCATGCGGTTTTCACTAATAAGCTTAGAAAAACCCGGCGCAAAACATAGGATATATTAAATTTTATATATCGTTAATTTTTTTTTGGTGAAAATGATTAAGATTTCATTATGAAACGGAACGGGATTTTAAGAAGATGGCCGCTTCAAGGCCTCAAGGTAAGTGTTTTGTCTTATATTTTGGCTCTACACATAGTGTAGGTATTTAGCCAGTGTCAAAAGGTAAGTTATATTTTGGCTACTAACCATAGATGAAAGAAAAAGATTTTACTCTGCTAAACTGCTACTGACGGTAATTTTATCTCGGGTTTATCCGGATGCACAGATTAAAGAAAAAAACTCTGTTACTATTATGGCACGGCTTCATATACGCCCGAACCTTCGCTGTTGAGTTGGCGCGCAAAAACATCTCTGTTGACTATCCTCGATGTTTTTGTAGCGCCCCAACCTGGACACACAGTCAATTTGTTTGCCTGCTGCGCGACCGACGTGGGCTAAATAAAATGGGAGAAGCAGTAGCGTTATATTGCATGTCGGCGAAAAAATATGTTTTACAAACTGTGAGAGTATTATTTGCGATTACAAAAATAAATTGTAATAGTTTTAATTTATAATTCCTTATCAATATGAAGTAAAACCAATTTTTTTTTATTTGTCTTTTTATCTGTCCCTTTGAATACGGACCACGGTTATTATAGTGGCAACAGAAATATATCATCTGTGAAAAATTCAACAGTCTAACTATCACGATTGATGAGTATATCCTGGTGGACAGACCGACAGACAGACGGACAGCGGAGGTTTAGTAATAAGGATTTACTCTTTGAGTACGGAACTCCTATATTTTTGTATTTCATTCTGAACAATCCCCACTGCAATAAGGAAGTAATTTAATGCATGTTTTACAACAGTAAATAACAATTGGTGCGCCTGCATTATCGGCAGTGTATCACACATTTCGGGCTACGGCGAAATACAACGCGCGATAACTTCGTCTGCGCTCGATGCAATGCAGATTAGAGAAAAACAATGTGTTCATTATGTAAGTACCTATACCCATAAAAGTCATATGTATTTACATATAGATAAGTTTTTTCGTTAATCTGTGGTCTAAACTAAAAAAAGAGGATAGGTATGAGAACCTTCTTGAATATGAGCACGACAAAGAGGACAAGGAATTTAGAAAACTAAAAACTTCTTAAGACTTTTTTTATAAGTTTTAAGGCTTCACGCGATATCATATTTAGCCAATATTGAAACACAACTAAATTATTATTCATGTTTTCGATTTATTGGGTTCTGGAGAGGGCAAAATTCTTTTTTGGCGATCTGGTATTATGTATTAGTTTTCAAAAATCTACTACGCGTTACCATTCGAAATAAGTATTTAAAATTGTATTTATAGTACCTATAGCTTAACCTTTAGTAGTAACATATTCAGTAACCTGTGCCTATTGACCCTTGCTTTTGCTACGCATTGTAGGTGAACCCTTTTTTATTTTGGCATTAGACAAAATTTGTATTTAGCCAATGATAGGAAGTATTTTATGAAAACTGTTTAAAAGGGTAGGTACTTAGACTTTTTATAATTATTCATAAAGCTTCACACGATTATCATACTTAGGCAATATTGAATTACTACACTATAATTACTACAATATTGCTTACATTTTCATTCAAGTTTTCGATTTATAGGGTTTTGGCGGGAGTAATGTTCTTTATTGGCGATCTGGTAAAATGTATTATTTACATGAACTTACTACACGTTACCATTCTAATTAGTTAGATAAAATTATTTTTGCGCTATATACCCTTATCATTGCTACGCATTTTAAACCTTTTTTATTTTGGCATTAAAGTAAGCCGGAGGTGCTATTATTTGTATTTAGCCAATGATACGAAATATTTGATGAAAAATGTTTAAAAAGGGTAGGTACTTAGATATAATAATTAAAATGTAGGTATTCATTATGGCAATAAAATTATCCTCGAATTAACAACATGGCGCGTTCGTTCGTTTTTGATTTGTTCTTCTTCTTCTTCTTGCATGTTGAAATAAGTTTTTAATAGTTAAAATATTTTAGATCTGTGGGCTTTTAAATAAACCATGGGAGCAGAAAATGATTGATTACTCGGTTACTTCAAGAAGGTTATAGTTATAGTAGGTAAGTAAATTTGGGTGTTAGTAATAATTATGTAATGACGATTTAACCTACTTCCTCACTTTCATCACTAGGTAGGTACGTTGGGAATGAGACAGCGTGGAAAATAGTGGACATAATAATAATTATAAATGTCGATTCTTTAAGGAGTGGTGGTTTAGTATTTGTAATTCCTAATTAGTATTAAGAAAATTAATTATGTACGTGTTGTACAGGTAAATGCATATCTCCAGCAATTTATAAACTTATTATTGACACTGGCTATGTGTAGGTAGTTAGGTACTCAATTCGTATGGAACCAAACTTAAGAAGGTAAAAAAAATATGGTAAATGGAACAAAAAGCGCGCGGATAATAATTATGTAAAACTGAGCAAAACAGGATCATCGTGTGTGATTCTTCCATATTTTTCTAAACTGTACCTGCCTGCTTAGGTAACTACTACCTAAACAAAACTTACTGAAACTTCTGTTAAAGACCTGAGTGAAGTGATGATGATTTCTTTTTGTTGTAATATGAAGAGGTACTTATAAAATTGTAGTTTTTTGTTTGAAACTTCTTTTACTGTTATAAATCTATATTAGACTCAAAATATTTAATTTTAGGTAATCGCTTAAATAGCTTCCACTCACGGCTATGCTTGCTATGCTAATACAGGTTACTGTGCTCAGCATCGAAAAGATTTAGTGGATTTTGTTGTTTGGTACGAAATGCATAATCTATTATTAGACTATAACGTAAAAATAACATAACACAAGCGTGCGAAGCCGCGGGCAAAAGCTAGTAAGCAATAAAAACAACAAACAGATAAATGATGAATTAACATGTAACCGAATTTCACGCAAATCCATTTTGCCATGACGTAGTTGGTTGGTTGTTGGGTTAACACACCTACTCATTGAAATAATTATACCTAAACATACAGATGTATAAACATTCGTATTTATTATACTATTGGAATTCTAGGTATGTGGTGTGTAGTAATTTTTCCATTTTATATTATACGCGTTTTCCTTACTCGTAGTTTTAATGCATAACACCATCCCAAATCACCAGTCATTGTAGTCATAGTTAGAGAGCTAGGTGTCGAAATTTCTTTGCGATTTCTTTATATGGCAGACATCATCTCATTCAACCATAATTATTATTGCCATTGTTATTATTTAAAATTATGGTAGACTGTGATAATAGTGTTCACCCCAAATGCGACTTCGAAACTCTTATAGGTTCGTACTCTAGGCCTAGGTACAACTGATTTCTCATATTTGTACGTAAGTTTAGCTGCCTGTAAACGAAACTTTATCCAATAAACTAATCGAATATTGTACTGAATACTAACTGACCCACCTTGTTATTTCCTAACCCTGTTCATGGGAAGAGGTAATTGTCGAAGTTTTTCAGTTTCTCAGAATAAGACTGCCAAAGTTGGCAATTTAACGTAAAAATAACGGTTGAAATTCAAGAGGGCTCTTAGTTGACCGAACCAAATCGATTTGTGCTGATCTGAACTATCCGCATCCGTATCGGTGTTTCTAAACATGAAGAAATCTTATAGCAATATACCAGTTAGCTCCCTAACTATAAAGCCGATAGTAGCCGGGGCTGTGGTAGAGAGGGACGCAGCTACACATCTACATAGCTGTGTCCCTCTTATCGAGGTCAAACGAAGTCACCGATCAGCCAATCAGGGAACGACCACGCTGCTCGCGGTATTGGTTACAGTAAAGTCTTATGTGATTGACTTTGTAGGTTGAAATACACCTAATCTTAAAGGAATAAGGTCGTTTTTACATTGGTATATAGACGTAAGTCGATATAAATAAAAATAAATATAGTACAACGCTCGTTTGGTTACAAAACTGGGCGATCTTGCTTAGAGTTCGTTTTCTATGGGTATTTTATTTCGATGTATCACTACCTAATCTGTGGTCTGTCTACTTTTCTGTCATTCCGTTTTTGACGTTTTTGTATGAATTTGTTTTTATTGTTTAGGACCATCCAAGGAACTTATACGTATGTAGTATACCATCAACATAGAATAGTAAGTATACTTAAAACTTCCTTGGGACCATCTTGGTCTGAGTTTAGGACCGACAAAATATGACTTTGACTTGACATACCCGAAAAAATTTTACTCACTTGACATTGGCAGAATTATTGCACAAAAGCGATAGAAAGCTATTAAAGAAGAAGAAGAAGAATTTATTGTTTACATTACTGTTTGTTTAGTTTAGTGTTTATTTATGTTTTGATTGCGATTGCTTGCGGTTGTCTTTTGTTTCATAGTGATTAAAATTATAAATAGCGCGAACGTGAGAAATAGATAGACCGACGCACAGAGTACTTTGCTATATACTGAGACCGACCGACCCCGAATTTTCTGTTGAACTTAATTTTATAAATGTTTCTAAATTCTGTCTGAACTCATAAAATTAGACCTTTGATAGTTTATAAAGTTTACAAACAAAACAAACAGAAATGAATTTATTGATTATTTACTTATTTACTATTCAAATAACAGTAAGTTTATGTACCAGACCGACAACATTACCTGCTCCTACTCCGATAGTTTTGTGGCATGGAATGGGTAAGTATTCAATATTCTACATAAATAGAGTAAAAAGTTTTATATAATAGAAATAACATAACTCACAATAAAACATGTTTTAACCACAGAATTCCCCCTAAAAGTCTTTGGCTTTAACATTAATTTTATGCAAGTACTTATTGCAAAAAAAAATTATTCTATTTTATTCTAAATAATATAATAATTGGCCTGTCTTTTTGAATAAGTTAAAGAAAGTCTCAAACTTGTCTCAGATAACTGCTTGCTTGCTTTTAAGTTTTAAAGTTTTCAGACATAAATAGGAATCTTTACAATAAGTACCTACCTACCTAATAACATGGAATTCACCCATTTCCTACAACCCCAGATAATATAATACCTACAGTACAGATGCCTCATCCCATACAATGGAATAACTCAGGCTATTTTACAAATTATTTTTTTTCTGCATAATGCAAGATTTTCAAGTGACATTTATTGCATGTTGGCAATATATTGGGCCAAATGAATAGACTGGACACTAACTGGTAACGCTTGCGACACAATCACTATTTTTTTTCACATTCGAGCTATTTTTTGTTTGTATCGGACGAGACCCCATGCTACAACTAAGTCTATGCCTGTTGCCTGCTTTAAACCATTTTAAACTGAGTTCAAGAAATAAACAAGTTGTCAATTTTTTTAAATTAGGTAGTTAGTTGGTAGGTACTGACAACCACACTTACCACACTTAAATTAATTACCTATTAAATGAATAAGTGATGACAGTTGAGGAATTTTATTAATATTTTGTTACTACATCTTTGCTGTTTTAGGTGACACATGTTGTAATTCATACAGCTTGGGTGGTTTCGCGGCTTTTCTTAAGAAACAAATACCGGGAGTGTATGTTTTCTCCTTGAAGTTTGGAAATTCTTCAATTGAGGATCTGGAAAGTGGTTATTTTATGAGCCCCAACAAGCAAATACCGTATGCCTGTACAATATTAATGAATAATCCCAAACTAAAAAATGGATTTAATGTGATTGGATTCTCGCAGGGCAGCCAATTTCTGTAAGTGTTAACCTATATAGCCAAATAAATGTATCAATTAGAAATGTAGGTACCTACCTGCCTACCTACTACATAGTTATTAAATATCACTAAATAAATAATAAATATGTGTGGACATTTCACACAGCGCCATCTAGCCCCAAGCTAAGCATAGCTTGTACTATAGGAAGTGTGACATGCATAGAATACAATATAACACCCAGACACAGAACAAACGCCTACGTTCTTCACACAAATGTTTGTCGTGTGTGTCTGTTGTTTGTTTGTTGTGTGTCAGAAGGCAGAGGTACTATCATGGTACTACCAACTGAGCTATCAGGCCTGTCATTGAGCTATCAGGCCTGTCACTGAGCTATCACGCCTGCCAAAGCCAGTCAAAGGCCTGTCATTATTGTAATACTTGTGTGCACAACTGTACTATTTCTGTTGTATCTGCCCAATCTACGAATCTGTCGAATAGAGCATCTTGCCAAATTCAGAATCTGTCCAATCCAGAATCTTTCCAACTGTAATACTATAGCCTTCATTTTAATTTAATTTTAGACGAGCACTCGTCCAGAGATGCGGCCATAAACTGCCCCCAATCAAGAACTTGATATCTGTCGGAGGCCAGCACCAGGGGATCTA
Organism: Ennomos erosarius; assembly: GCA_963580505.1. Lineage (NCBI taxonomy): Eukaryota > Metazoa > Arthropoda > Insecta > Lepidoptera > Geometridae > Ennomos > Ennomos erosarius. The sequence goes on from OY756988.1 coordinate 10,056,004, forward strand.
CGGACTGCCTAATTGTGGACCGCTAGTAAGGGTTTGCGATTATTTGAGAAAGTTGCTCAATTTGGCTGCCTATGAAAGGTAAGTTTAAAATAATAAGTAATTAAAGTAAAGAGTATGTAACCTATAATCCACAATGCTGGCCAAGTGCGTGTTGCAGGTGCCAACGAAACATAGCCCGAACGTGAAAAACTGTAGTGATTGTGTCGTGAGCGTTACCACAAAATATCCAGTGTATTTATTTAGATTTTAGCACAATACCTCGCCATCACGCAATAGTTGTCGCTTGCTAATCTTGAGTTATGAAGAAAAAAAATAATTCATAAAATAGCCCGAGTTATTCCGTTGTTTGTGATGAGTTATCTGTAGTGTCGATATTATTATTATATTTATGCTCTTGCATTTTGTATATATCAAGAATCGCAAATAATGATTCTTAATATGCCAGTTTTCCTTCAGTAATTAAGGAAAACTGGCAAAGAAGCAAACGAGTGGAAATTCCCCACATAATTTTAAATTTCGTGGATCCAGCGCTGAGCGGGATTCGAACTAGGGTGCGTTGGTTTCAAAGATTAGCGGTAAACTTGCGAGTAAAACCGCTGTGCACGTCTGTAGTTATAAATAAAATATTTTTATACTTATCAGTTATTTTTTATTCAAAGGAATAAACAGGATGTTTTTACTCCTTCATATGCTTTTATCGGTTGTAGTATTATAATAATTCAATTAATAATTTAGTATGTTTTCCTTATTTGGGTCCCTACTACCGACGAGCGACGGACATACCTAACCTACTAAATATACTTGAAGAAATGAATCAATATTGAGGCTGCCCACCCGAATATAAGACTCAGCTCGCTTTACGCGTTCAGTCTAAATATATGAAAAGTATCTAGGTACTTATCTAAAAGTATAGTAAAGTATGTGGCCGTGTGGTCCCGGCGAAAAGGGCCCATCTCTTGCCGTTGGTGCCTTAAAACCCGGCTAAGGGAAATATCCAGCGAATGAGCCGCAGAAATTTCTTCGGTACATTAAAATCTGAGAGCACTAAGGCGTCCGGAAACCTTGGTGATTATGCCAAATCCTCCCTATGATATTTTGTAGAGGAGGCCTATTTTCAGCAGGTGCAAGCGTTTCTTAGTATGAAATAAAAAAAAATACAGCTTCCTTATATTTTATAGAACAAAATACGAAGCAACTTTCTAATTTTTAAATTAACCAAGGTGCCCATACTGAAGTAAAATATTGGTTACAGGTGGGTGCAAAGCGGTCTGGTTCAAGCAACCTATTGGCACGACCCCCTTGCCGAGAAAAAGTATCAAGAGAAAAGCGAGTTCCTTTCTGACATCAATAACGAGCTATCCATCAATCAGACCTATATTGGTGAGTAGCTCACAAGTCAGTCATAGTCCGAACGGCCAAGGAATGGAATGCTTTTCCAGCAGCAGTATTTCCTCCTGGGTAACCTGGGTCTTTTCAAGTCAATGGGCATCTCGTGGTCAAACGTGCTCCACCTTAGGCAACTTCGTCACTTACCATCAGGTGAGCTTTTTTCAAACTTAGAAATACCCATTTTAGTATAAAATAAAATAAAAAAAGACTAAAGAAAGAAAGAAAGGAAATACATTTATTCGTGACAGTAACAAACACAACATTACACTACATAAATGACATTACAAAACAATATACACACAAACAGAAGCAGTGCCAAGCAGTGCAAACTAAGAATACATTTGACCTTGTCCATCTTGAATAAACAGAGTTTACTTATCTATTTTGCATAATCAGACTTTAGCCTCATCTAGTTTGCGTTTAACCAGAGTTTAACCTCGTCTGTTTTCTACAAAAAGAGTTTAACCTTGCCTTATTTTACATAAACATGCCTTAAACAGTTTAGAATAGCATAATTATCTTGTTACCCTTTTGTATAACCTACTATTTAACTGATCCGTTTCGTAAGCAATATTATGTCAATAGTATGTATTTTTTTTTTTTTTTTTTTTTTTATTGGGCATATGTTTGACAACAACTCACCTGATTGTAAGTGGCGAAGTTGTCTAAGGTGGACCACATTTGCCCAAAATGCCCATTCACTCTTGACTTGAAAAGACCCATATTCAGGCTTAATTCAACTCATAAATTAATTGTGTTTGTTTATTTAAATTGTTGAATAATTAATAACAGCCACATTTTAAGTGATGTGATGACAATGTATGAGTAACGACAGCCGTTCTACTTCCTTGTTTTACAGACAATCTAAATAAATTGGACAGGTTAGTGTTGATCAAATTCAACAACGATTCAATCGTGCAGCCGCGCGAATCCGAATGGTTCGGGTTCTACGCTCCAGGACAGTCGGAAAAGCTTATCACGCTGCAGGAGTCACGAATTTATACTGAGGTTTGGAAACGTAGTTTTTATTAAGTACTACATAGAATTAGAGTAGTTGCTTTTATCCGCGTTTAACTACTAGGAACAGAGGTATTTTTTTATGATAATTAGTGACGTGACGAGATAGTCGTTTGCCTGATGTTGAGTGATATGCCCGCCTATAACAGTGGCAGTGTTACTCGCAACTGCGTACGAAAAAATCTCTTTTTAATGAAAATTGATAAAGATTTTTTAATGGGGGGGGGGGGGGGGGGTGGATGCAGGAGGCGAGCAGCTGCTCAAAGTGGCGCTCCCCGGGTTGGAAGCCTCCCTTGTTCAGCAGTGGACACCTTAAATATGTATTACATTGTTACATTGATAAAGTTTTTTTAATGGAGGGGGGGGGGGTGGATGCAGGAAGCGAGCAGCTGTTCAAAGTGGCGCTCCCCGGGTTGGAAGCCTCCTTTGTTTAGCAGTGGACACCTTCAGGCTGTTAATGATGATGATGATGTTGTATGTTGTTAAAGTTGCTTCTTGTGTTTGTAATTTTGTTGCAAAAAGGTAACTTAAAATGTTCAATTTCAGGATCGCCTCGGTCTGCAGAAAATGGATAGAGCAGGGAAGCTGGTCTTCCTCTCCACCGATGGTGACCACCTTCGCTTCACAGACACGTGGTTCATTGAAAACATCATCATACCTTATTTAAGAAATGCATAACATTTTAACCTATTTTCTGTAAGTAGAGTTTAAACCTTAACTTGCATAAACAGAGTTTAAATACCAACTATTTAAACACCTACTCCTCATGAAAATTCTCAACTGTTTATCAGTCAGCCTTCCAGCATTGAACCTATGGAGATGTTAACGTTAAAATCCGCAAAAGATATTTTCTTCCAATTTTTACGGAGGACGAGGTAAATACTCATAGAACAAGCGCAAATCGCGCCTGTAAACGGACGCCGCACACCTTCAAATACACACACAGTTAATACACATAATGTGTATGACCAAGTAGCGCCATATGACCAGCTAAGGGGTACGCCTTGCCTTGCCATCTCCATTTATATACTCGAAGCAATCAACGGGCCGGATTTAAGAAATTTCATTTAGCACTCGATGGATGCAATCTAATACTAATGATGTTAATTATCACTTCCTTATAGCTCCTGATCTACATTCTTGTGTTAATTAAATCTCAACTTTACGATCTGTCTGAGTGATGAAAACTCGTTATTTATGTACCTCCATACAATTAAAGTGTATAACCAAACGAATAGTGCTAAGGCACTATATGCATACGTGGTAAGCAATAGCAAATAGATAGCAATAGTTATTGAATAAGAAAGTGTTAATAGAGACAAGTAGATAAATATATACATTTATAAACCGACTTTCGATACGAAGAAGTTCTCAATTCGGAATGTTTTTTTCTTTAATTTATTTATTAGGTTAGGTATATCTATAACTTGGGAGTTGTAATTATTATCTCTAGAATGGGCTGTGTTTTTGGTGGTCGCAAGATTAAATAAAAATAACACAATTAAAAAACAAGGGCACGAGGTTAAATTTATTGAGGACAATATGTTTTACTCTTAATTAATAAGTAAATTATACACATAATGGTATACAGTTATATATCTATACTTATACTACGTGTGAAATGAGGTTTCTGGATCTAATGATATATTACTTTTCGAATAATTTATTAGACACGAAGGGAAAGGGTAAAGAATGAACGGACCATCCGTTCATTCTTTTCATTTTCCCTTGGAGCGGATCACCCACCTAGTACTATTTGAATAGACTGAAAGTGTCATGTATTATGTAAATTGCAAATATTGCCAGTTGGTTACAAAGTTCGTACCAATATTTAAGTTGCCAGTTTATCTTTTAGCAAGAAGTTGCTAGATTTAGCACGATTAAAAGCTTGGCTTAAACAACCTTTATACGTGGCTAATCGTGGCCGGTGGTTCGACATGTTTTAACTATTTTTAGCACACATTAGAGTTTTACCTCCCAATAAGGTGGACCGACGTTTTTGGGGATATTACGATGAAAATGAATGAAGCACCGCGCTTGTAGTAACGCTGCACTACTCTCAAATTAGGCTATTTACCTTCTATTAAAAATGAACAAGGTGACGTATGAATGTGACCTATCAGGGAAAGTGACGAAATAGCTAATGTGATGGATGGAATGGACATCGTAACCAATTTTTTCAACGTTCATTCAAAGAACGAAGTAAAGATTGTAGATTTACTCGTTTGTTTTAAATATTACTATTATGTATATTGTGTACTTATGTAATGACTGATTGTGCTTCAAAATATTTAACTTGTGACTATAATATGAATGATCAATAATATAATCTCATGTTGTCATTATTATTTCTCCTAGATATAACAAAGTATTGGTGAATATTTGTTTATCGAAATGTAATATTTAAGCTACTCTTGTTTTAATAATTTTTATTGTCTTTATTTAATAATTAGCTGTAACCAAATAATTTATCTTGCGTTAATTAAAATTATGCTAAGTGAGCAGCCCCCCTATTACGAAGGAGCTAGTAACCCTGCTGACGCGCGTCTGCCAAGTGACAGCAGTTGAGCGGCAGACGCGCGTCAGCAGCGCTGCTAGCTCGTTCGTAATAGGGGGGCAGTTTTGTTGTAATTAAAATGTTTATTTTATTCTCTTTGTGTATGCATTCATATTCTCATACCAAAACTATAACTTAGGTATACCTGGGTAATTTACTGCTTTAGCAGGAGAAAGACTATTACATTTTCCTCCCCTATTTACTATTAATTTTAAATTGAATTATTTCATTCTAATTAAATCAAAAATAATTAGCCCTCATTAGAGCTTCAAATTTTTTTAGAAATTTATTCAGTAGTAAACGTGTGAAAGTATAACCACTACCTATACTTTCTTACTGGTTTTTTTAACTACTTATGTTTATCATAGCAATAATTTAATGCTATACCATTATGCACAATACCAGCTGAGCTATCAAGTCATGTTTTGATTGAACGTGCCCAACATCGCGCCGCCGTCTGACCTTTTGAGAACATAACATAACATAACATCGATGATAACATTTTGTATGCATGTCACTCGATAAGTCTAGAGAGGTCGTACACCTATATGTAATCAGATGCTCGGCTGAGTATTAATGTTTGTTATCGATACCTATAGGTTCTTTATAGATACACCTAGTGTGGTTGACACTATAAAAAATCATTTCTATAAGTAGGTAGTTTATTATTTATGATTGATCTATTATTTGGTCTGTGTGACTGGTCTCACAGTGCATGCGATAGTAACTTAACTGCTTTCAGAACTTGTATATAGGTTGGGATGGGTTCGCTGTAGGTACCTACTTATATGTGTCTTCACTAAACATTTTCCTGCAGTTTTTCCCATTTGTAACCACCATTGCTTTCATCGTTTCAGGGGCAGAAATATGAATAATATACCAATTATTCCCTGATCGCCTCCCATACAAACATAAATGGGGTTTCGCTAAAACGAAAGTTTGCCATTAGAACTTCTAAGTTAGTAGGTAGGTATAGGTACTATTATCTATTCCGTGGTAGGTAGGTATTACCCTCAAGTTCTGCCCGATGACGTTCAAAGTTCGAGACTGACCCAATGGTTCAGCTTTTTGCGGACAAACCCAAAATAATTAAAAATGAAACCCACGAAAAAAGTTAAGTTTATTCCTCGTTTTGATCATTCAATAAGGCTCTCCATCTCGCTCTGTCTGTTCCTAATCAGATCTCTGTCCCGTTCTGGCCCGTGAGCTAGCAAGTGAACGTAGACTCTCACGCAGCGGTTGTATTCTGACCGTGGCTGGATATAGGGCTCTTCAGTGCCACGCACTTTGTGCAGAGGAAACTTTACTATGCACTGGAGCATGCAGCGTTCCGCTATCTTGTAGCTGGAAATATCAAGGAAAGTGATATGGCGGCTGAACAATTGCTTAAAACCCCTAAAACTTCGTTTTATTGTCAAAGCATTTGACCAACTGCATATGCATTAAGCATTAGAGGCCTCATAGCCAACGCTTAATATCTTATGTCAACTTTTGAATGATTTGAAATGTCACGCGGGAAAACGAGACGGAACATTTAAAACACTGACTAACTTTAAGCGTACGTGGTCTATATTTATATCATGCTTGCCTAGAAGACCTCTTGGCCTCTTGACTTGAAACTAAAAGCCGAAGGGCAAGCGTGACGTGAAAAATTCATGTAGGTAGGTAGTAGGTATCAGCCTGAAATAGGCCAAAGCTTGGATATTTGATAAGAACTGCTATGGAACGTATTATGAATGAAACGCCTGTTGCATTCCTATCAGCAATTATTAATTATTTACGCGATCCCTCTGCAGTGCTGTGTGGATATTTCAGATATTTTGTGCTACTCGCACTTGCATTCTGAGGCTCATCCAACTCTTAAATTGCTTATTAAAAGATGTTGTGACTAACTAATGTGATGAAGGGACAGTTTCGCGGTTAGGAAACTCACTCGTAAGGGTTGATGCAGTCCATCCTTATAACTTTGTATCCCTGATCGTAGGCCTGTTCCTTTGATTTTTCTACGAGCATCGTAGCTATGCCTTGTCTTCGGTACTCTGGCAATACTGTTATCATTTTGATCTGTGTTATCGAGGCAATATTAGTTAATAGATAGATATACGTAATCTACTTGATAATCCTTAAGTATATCATCATTATCATCGGCCTGAAGACGTCTACTGCTGAACATAGGCCTCGTTTGCCTCCTGCATCCATCGGCTCTCCGCGGTTTTCACCACATTGTCGGCCCACCTAGTGGGGGGCCGGCCTACGCTGCGTTTTCCGGTTCGAGGTCGCCACTCAAGAACCTTTCTTCCCCATCGGTTGTCAGTTCTACAAGCGATGAGGCCTGCCTAAGTGCCCACTGCCATTTTTGTCCAAAAAATGTACAAAAAAAGAATAAGAAAACCAAAAGTAAAGTAGGTAGTACCCCAGATAATATAATACCTACTTAGTAGTACCTACCTACTCAAGTCTTGCGTCTGGCATAAGTTAAAAAAATGCATAGGTAAAGGGTGAACATTTCGTATTAGATGTAATCAAAAAAGGGAAGGTGAGGCTCACATCGCTAGTAGCTCAAAAACAGACTTAGGTATCCCATCCCACATTCGGTACGCGTCACTCCAGTTTTGACAGTATAGTGTTGTAGTAGATAACAAACTTATAGCTACCTATACCTAGTGGTGCTCTCTGAGGACGTCTATGTTCAGCAGTGGATGTCTTTAGGCTGTAGATGGTGAACAAACCTAAAGGTAACTATAGCTTACCTATGCAGACTTCACGCAAGGTAACTTTAAAATCACTTACTTCATAAACTTGAGGCTGCTTATAAACGTCCCATAACATAGGCGTCTCTTGTAATTTCGCGGTGAAATATAGAAAATCCTTCGTATTGGGATTCTGTAACAAACAATGTGAGTTACTTGGTATCATGTTTTAAGGTAGTCTTCCCAGCCGATACATCCAAATCTATAAAACTGTCTTCTATCTCTCTCGTCATGTAGGGCTGTAGGCAAGTGGTCAGCCCTGGTGTCAGTATTTTAAGCCGCCCAAAGTCGTTGTCGTGGCTTAATGACTATTGTTTTAAGACAACAGCCAGACCCACGGCATAACGTGCACTCCGAAGCACGGTTGCGCTCAGTTGTAAGTACCACTTTTTGTATCGGTCACCCATCCAAGAGGTGACCGCAGCGAACGTTGCTTAACTTTAGCAAGCAGTTTAGAACGGTTATAGTCGTGCTTCTATGAGAGCTGTGCCCGTCGGCACTATAGTTTGACACCTAAGTTTGCAATATCTTTTTAGGATTTAGTAAGTAAAGACACGCCTAGTGAAAAAGTTTCAGGGTGGTTCCATCCAGCAGTGGTTTGTTTGGAAGATTAAAAGTGATAGCAGTAGTAGGTAAGTAATTATAATAACTCACCTGTCGATAAAACGCATAGTTCCTCAAATTCCTGGGATCCACGGGGCTGCTGGCGTAGCTGACGCAAAGGCCTGCGACGCAACCATCGTCGGCGTCCGCGTACAGCGAGTTACCTGTACGTACCGAATGCCCTTTATATTTTAGGTTTTGGCCCTGTACAATGAGGAGTATTGATCTTTCTACAGCTTATAAGTAGGTGCTTAACTACTTAAACCAGCAATAACTTGTTTCATATGTTCCCTACTGTTGGAACAGGATGAAAGGTAACCCTACAGAAGGCTAAGTAAAAGTATTAGTATGTTCAGCAGTGAACGTATTCCAGTTAATGATGAAACTGGCACATTTCTTGTGTAAACGAATGACGTGACGAGCTCATCAATCGCCAAAGTTAAGGATTATGGAACTCCTTACCTTGGTTAACAAGTACGGAGTAACAAGGTTTTAAAGTTTTTAGGGGGCATTTCCTGTTCCTTTCTCACGAAACAGAGCGCCCCCACAGTTACTATGAAAAATCCACTTGTGACGTCACATCCCAAAGAGATTGTATGTAAAGCTACCACAGCTTAGTAATGAGGTACTATGAACGACCTTGCTCTGACGTCACTGGCCATTTGAGCTATCTCTTTCTATGCTAGTTTTTAAAATGCTTGTAACTTTGTCATTTTCTGAGATATTTTTTTTTTCACAAATGTTTATCTTTTGAGGAATATTATTAATTTATGCAAAAAAAAAAATTTGTCATCATGCCTATTGTTTTGACGAAAACGGAATTCCTTCTACGTCATATTTTTTATTATACCGTCTACCTTGCTTCAACAGCTTGATCAAGTACTCGTCCAGAGCGCAATCATTGGTTAAGTCCATCTGCCTTGCTTGCACCAGCACGTGCTCGCTCAAGAAGAATCGCTTGATGATGTCTACTGCCATCTCGTAGTCTTCGCTCTTCACTTGTTTTAGTGTGTACAGATGGGACTAAAATGGGAGTTTACTACTTATATTAAACTACCTACAATGTTAAATGTAGGTACCTACCTACCCTTACGCCTACTTAACCTAAATATGATTAGGTAGGTAGGTACTTACCCAATATTGTTATTAGTAGGTACATACTACATACTATACTACCATACTACGACCCGCGGTATGCAGCATAAATTATAAAAGGTGACCTTGAATTGGTATATTATCCCGAAAGGGGGTGAATCTACACCCCAAGGTAAACAATGTTTCTTCTACGACTTTACTAAATTAATAGTTTTTCATGGAAGAAATGCCATGTAGGGTTTACGTTCGAAAATAGCCTTAGTGCTGCTGGTGCTGGGTGGTTGAACTTCGTCCTTGACCGAGTGCACATAAATGAGTTGGACGACCAGTGTTTAGAAATGAATTTATATATCTTGTTAACTCTCGTAGCGATCGCACGTGCAATTTTGCGAGTGGATTTATTTTTTACCATGGAGGTTTTGAAACACTCAGTTTCAAGTAAGGCTCTCACAACTTGTATGGTATGCAGTCTGACAAAGTCAGTAGGGTGGTTAGCTGGTAGAGTAGGTAATTAGGTATTAAGTTAGGGACCTATGTAAATAGAGCGGATACTATAGTATTATAAGCATGTATTAAGTATAATTATATTCTTTGTCTTAGTAGGTATTAGGGCTTGTTACGGCTAGAGATGTGTTAGTAAGTGGGTATCACCTTCTCATGTTGAATCAAATGTTTTATACCAAATACGCCGCCGCCGCCTCCGTGGCATTTCTTCACTAGCATTTTCAAACATGGCTTAGTGAATACCTGTATGGTGATGAATTTGGTCAATGATAATAACATCCTCACGATAATTTGAACAATTTACAATACCAGTCTATGAATTTAATCGCTATTTAATTTGGTCTGGTGATATTTTTGACCATTTTTGACTGTGAAAATCAAAGATAATATAATCACTTGTGAAAATATTTTTTACTGTCTTGTCCAGTCTTGTCAGTCATACGAAGAAAAATTGAATCAATAGGTTCATGTGCAAAGAAATCTATAGTTCATGTGCTTAGTTTATAAGGTAAATAGACTCCTTAGACCAAACGAAAAAAATCTAGGAAGGATTGCGGTTATAGTCTCTTTGGATTCATAACTGTGGCCTGCGGTTCTAAGATATAGTGATAAAGTTGGCATGGATTTCATTCTCGGTAGAAAGTGTAAATCATTATATAAATAGTAGGTCTGTGTTAATTTTTGTGATGCAAATTAATATTGTATACGCCACGTAGCCATTAAGTAGAAGCCGAGCTACGAAGTTCGCGGGGTAGAAGAACCAATAAAATACATGAGATGTTTATCAAGATTCAAATTACAAGGGAATTTGAATTTATACGGATTTTAAGTTATCATAAAACTTAATTGCCAATGAATTATGAATTAATAAAAACACGTGTTTTATCAAGGTGACAACTACGTACGTTAGATGAAGTAATTCATTGGAAATGATCACGCAATAAAAAACCATGAGAATATGTTTGCTAATTATAACCGTTTGTAAGTGAATGTTTAAATTTGTTATAATATACAGAGGTGCCTACAATTTTACCCATATTTTTGCATCAGTAGTTATTTAATATTTCGGGATATAAAGTAGGTATCCTATGTTAAAGACGAGGTCGGCAATAACCATGCATGCGACATACGGCTGAGTTGATTAAATATCTAAATCAACTGAGCCCTTTTGTTTGACGTAGAATCCATACAGAAGGATGAAAAACCTACCACTTGTATACCTACCTTATGCAAGTAAATTAAGATTTCCTTTAATAAAAGAGGTTCCACTATTTTCAATCGCCAAAAAATTTAATACTGAGAAATACTTCGTCTATATGATCATGGAATCCATGATATGGATATTCTTGATTTAAAAACCAAACTATTGAACCGATTTTAATGTCTATGGGATCAATACCAAAGTACATATTATAATATTTTTCAAATCAATAAAATGGCATTTGAAGATTTATGAGGGAGGCCTGTGTTCAACAGTGGACGCCTTCCGGCTGATGATAATTATTAAATAAGAAATTTTGTATTCGGTCAATAAATAACGAACTTCACAGGTAACAAACCTTTAAAAACACATCCAACCCTGAGCACCTTCTTCTTTTAAAGTCGGTTGGAACCTAACCGTGTTTGTTATCTATTCAAAAATAATTACCATTTCGACCTCTATTCACAGCCTACATATTCACACAAAGATGTTCGGGAATTTATTTAATAGACGTCCCTAACCCTGAAGACCAAGATCCTCACGAGGTGGTCATCAAGCGTCGCCTCAGACAGTCCCAAGAACCTTTAAACAGACACAGAAATTCTGATCACTTAATACACCCTAGAATGCTATTCAGAAGTGTTGACGCTGACGCATACGAAGACATGGAGGATGAGAAGGACAGAAACATAAAAAACAAAATCGCAACGCTTGTACAACAAACTGTCCACGACACAGATAACAAAATTCGCTCCATTCAGCCTCTGAAAGATAGACAAAAAGAACTACCGCCTTACAGAATAGGCTTTATTCTTAGCATGATAAAAAAAGCTAGGGATGTTCTGAATGAACTGTTCAATGTTGCTGTTAAACATAGGGATCAGTGGAAGGCATTAGAGCAGTTGAAAATCTTTGAACTGATCGTGCACACGAACGTGGATACGACGAATCTGGTGAGGCAGTTGGTGGAAATTCATATTCAACATTTGAATTCTACTAGCGGTAAATCGGATAATAGGAAGAGGGTAGTTTTGCTATGATTTGTCCTAGATAACCGTTCCAGACGTACCGTTGCTTTATTTCTGTAAATATAAAATATTGCATATAAATATAAATGGGTGTTTATATTCCTTTTTGCGACAAGGTACCTTAATATTCCATCTGCGTTGAGCGTAGATGGAATATTGGGACAATATTTATGATTTTTATAGCAGTATCGCCTGCGTAATCTACAGATTAATTTGTAAAGGAAAAATTTGAGTCACGAACGGGTCTTTAACCCGCGTCTATCCATACCTAAAGCCGCTTTAAAAAAAATAGCAAAACCAGACATGAGACCACTTGTCACGATAGCTTGTAAAGCATATCCCGGTTTTGGAGATGGATAGATGCGTGCGGGTTCAAGTCCCGTTCGTGATTCAAATTATTCCTTTAAAAATTAATTTGTTTATTAGAACAACCTGAACAATAGTACCTTATCCAAATATCTTAGATAAAAAAGACGTGCCAACGTCAATACGCCCACGAACCTAAACCCAAGTGGAAACAATAGCTGTTCTAAAATCAACACTACTTTCGGAAAATAATAACTCCACCGCCATTCTTTCATCACGTAAAGAAATGCACATCGCCAGCGTACAGGTACACTCGGCAACAAAAAATGCTGATCAAAAACAAACCTCTGTTTTACCTGTACACTGCTAGAATTAACAAAATTCGTGCCCATATAATATTGTGAGTCCAATTTTGTGTAGGTATTTATATAGCTGACTGCACCATGAGTGGAAAAAGCGCATTGTCTACGATCTTAAATAATGAGAAGGCTGCCATCTTTTCCAGCTTGTAATTATTTCGCGGTAGGCAAGGTAAATGTATAAGGGTGTGTGCATTTAGAAGAGCAGAGAGTATGGCGTGTCTCTCTATGCTTCTACGAAAACAACGTAGAGCACATAGAATAACTACCTAGGTACCTACCTAGGTTATTTTCTTCTATGTTTTTATTCTAAGGCTTTTTATACATGTTTGATATATTTTTGGTGGTATTTATAGGTAAATTTGTTTCGTTTGAAAAGTTTACTTAAGTGTCAATTTAATTTAAGAAATCTAATATCAAAAAAGCAGTAAGTACAAAATCTTAAATATTTAAAAAATAAATAGTGGTGGTAAACTCCACGCCACGTTGTAAACCAATCTTTTGAGACAAATTCTTACCAATATTTGAGTAAAGAGTTAATCTTACAACGCAAATCCTCTACGCTCTGCGCGTCAGTAATAGCGACCTTAGCTATTTCATAGCACACACCTTGATGAGGTCGTGGTAGTGCATTAGTTGATGACGTCACGCTTCGCAGATGACACGTGTAGGTGAAAATGTTACGTTACTTCGGAGATGCTACTCATAGCATCTCCAAAGAAAAATAACATTTTTTACCTCTCAAGGCAGCGTTAGACTGACGATTCTGAGATTTATTAGAAAAACTATAAACATTTCTACCGGACACTGCCCACAACGGAACAACATAGATATCAATAGAACTTCACAATGCCGCTGAACACCGAATAGTCATACAAATCTGCGGCCACAATGACATACAAAAACGGACAGACGGACAGAACTCTTCCCCAATTTCCGTAACGAGTATCCAAAGCTAGCGTATCGTAATAAAACAAAGGAGCATCACAATGGAAAAACGGAGAAACTTTTTTTGGCGTAAACAATGGAGTGGAGGTAAGCGTGAAATACATATTTTGGGTGTGCTGTGCTCGTAGGGTTGCCGAGAGAAACCAGTTTAGTTTGAAGTATTGTTCAACTGAAATGGACTGAAACCTGTCATCATGAAATAGCTCCAATAGCTTTAGCACAGAATAGATATAAGTACGCTCTCCCTAATTGGTTATTATCTGTAACTCTATAATATATTCTGCATCTAATAGTCATGTATTTTTTAGGCGTAATGTTATGTTTTACACCATCCAGAATAGAAACATCCAATTTTTTTTTGTATTCTCGTTCTTTGACTTCGTGGTTGTAAGGTGTAGCTAAACATCATTAGCTGTCAACATAGACATATATTATTAAGGACAGGCCTAATGACAGGTTAAAACGTCGCTTCAAAGTGGGAGCCAATTTCACAGATTGGCATCCACTAGCGCTCAGTCTGTGATGGAAGTTAGTAGGCATCGGTCGAATGTCACAAACAAAATATGCCAAGTTGTATTGTGAAGGGTTGCACAATCTATACTCAAAAGTGCAGTAACAAGCTAGTGAAATTACTGGGCAAATGAGACTTTATGACCTGATTACACAGTGTAGTAATCTGATTACTAGACTGTGTGATGTCTCAGGATGACGTGCGCAGTGCAGTGTCACGCGAAACTTTATTATTTTAAAGTTCCGAGTGACACTGCAACTGTTATGGGCGGCCGTATTGCTTAACATCAGGTGAACGACCAGCTCGTAACGTCATTCATTCCCATAAAAAAAAACAAGAAAGACCAAGTTTCTTACCTCAAGTAATTCAATATTACACTCTGTTTTGTAACAAAACAATCGAATTTATATTTGGAATAATCATTGTAAACATAAACATTGACGGATATAATGGCAGCGATAGGCACCTAATTTTCTCAACTTGTCGTAGTTCACGCGAAATCTAATAGATGGCACTCACTTTTCCCACGCCATTTTGACAAAATAAAATGTTCCTTCGGGCATATCCTGATATATAAATCTATGGCTGTCAAATATAAAAAAGTCTAGTTTACTCAAATAATAAGTATTACCAATTGATATCTACGTAGTATGTACAAGTACATCCGTGGTATTTCCTAATTACTTATGTAGATTTTAATAAATAGGGTTTAGTTTTTACAAATACTTTATTATATTAATGCATTTTAGTATGTACCTACCTATAAAAGTTAACGTTCTAATGAGGTACAGTTTTCCTTCACGTAGCTGTCAAGTGTCAACCCTGATCCCTGGGTACTAAAGAAAGAACAACGCAACACTCGCACCGTGTTTGCTAAATTGAACATTGTTTCGGGAGTTGCTTTAAAACATGAACACAATGTGCCCACTGTCCGGCAGCGGCTGGCCGTCAGGATAGTGCTGCGCTATGCCTCTGGGTAAAGAAAAAGTTTTCTTACCAGTTTTTCTTTTTTAGTGCTTGTGGCCAGTAATCTAAAATAAGTGTTAGCTTTTTAAATTTTAACTCTTTATTTATGGTAATTAACTTTTGGGAAGGGATTTTTATTAGATATTCTATTTTTAAAAGACCCTTAAATGTGTTCTTTTAAACAAGCGTCACCTACGCATACGCATCTCTAAATTCATAAGACAGTATAAGTACATTATCGGTACAGTCTCTGATACCCGGATTATGATAGTAGGTAATCATCATAGACTACATGGATAGTAATTATGTAAACAGTACATTGATTCATAACTTTTAAATGTGTTACTAAAAATAAACTACTGAAAATATAAATTTTATTTTTCCCATCATTGTGCGATTTCGTGTCCAGTATTTGTGGCGTGCACTAGTTTTCAGACCACCCGCAGATTTACGAATAATGTTTTCCTAAATTTCTGAAATAGGATGTCTGAACAGTCTTGCTACTTACCTTTTCACTTCTGAAACTCTACCGATACTTGCAGAACTGGTATTAATGGTTGTTGAAAACAGTATGCCGATTTTATGTTTGGTTTTGATGCATGTACATTTTTGGCATATGCCAAAGGAAGCACAGCGAACAGTTGGTAAAGAATGCTGATAATTTGATTGACTCAGGCCGCAGATTACATATAGTAAGCGGAAGTTCATCTTAAATACAATGTAGGTAATGTAAAATGATATTTCTCTATCTATCTCAAAGTAGTAAGTAGTAGGTACATAATTATTTCCGTAGTTTTTTTATAGAAGATCCTAAATCATTCAAGACCGATGCCTATGCCTATCGGCGTCGTAATTCCACTGACACGATTGTCATTAAGATTCATTTAAAACAGTAAACCGATACGTAACGATCAAATCGTCTTACCCTCAGTATGATGTACAATATGAATGACTTGGCCAGTTTCTTTCATCCGGGCAGAATTCGTAGCTAATTGCAACATTAAACAATAGAACCTCTTAGCAACGCAAGTAGGCATTGTTTTGCATAATTTCGCATTTTTTTGTTCATGTGTTTTTTATAATGGATAATAATTGTAGATATAAGAATAAAAATAGTATATATGACGCCACATCACTCGCAGAGCTGACAACCGATGGAGAAGAAAGGTTCTCGAGTGGCGACCACGAACCGGATGCGCAGCTTAGGCCGACCCCCCACTCGGTGGACTGACGATCTGGTGAAAACTGCGGGGGCCGATTGATGCAGGAAGTCGAGCAGCCGCTCAAAGTGGCGCTCTCTGGGGGAGGCCTATGTTCAACAGTAGACGTCTTCAGGCTGTTGATGATGATGATATAAGTACTTACCCAATGCCAATGATGTGTCATGGACTGTGTCGTGTCGTTTTTGTATCAATTTCAGAAATTAAATTCGCAGAACCCTCGTTTCATTTGAGTCTATAAAAATTTTGAGACCAAACTTTTAATCTAAGTTGGTTCTTACCCAATTTTGAATAAAAACCATGTGTCAAAGAAATCGTAGCGTTTATAAAAACATTTCAATCAACGAAAAGCGTATTTTAATTAATTAAATTCATTCAATGCTAAAACATCACTTGCTTTTCAATGATTCGCAGACAAAGCTCAAAGTGTATTATTTTATAGACAACAATTCGAAACTGAACAGATTTATGTCCTTCCATAATAAAATATCATGTACCGAAATTTAGACCCTAATTCAAGTGGTCAAGCGTGAAGATTGCTTGCTACAACTTTTATACATACGATGTTTGGTTTCGGGGATTCAGTATAATAGGGGATGGAAGGGGCGTGTTCGTGGCTCGTCGCAAATATATTCAAGAACAAGAATGACAATGGAGACAGACGTTATTTTATTAGAAAAGAAAATATTTTAAAATCCTAAGTGCTACGAGTTACGGAGCGCTGCTACGGAAAGTTACGGTTTGTTACGGACTTTACGTAGAGTAAAAATAAATTAAGGGTTTTTCAGAGGATTTTTCTTTTTGCTGTCCTTTTTTAGTTTTAAGAATATCATATAATTAAATAATATAAATGCTTTTTGGGAGTTTCGGCGGGAACGCGGGAAAGTTTATGTCGTTGCATTATATTATTACTCAACACTTGTGCTTTTTCCAGTGTTAATGTTTAAAATTGGACGCATTATTTGACGGGCCCGATAGCTCAGTTGGTAGTATCCCTGCCTTTTGAATCGATTCCTACCCAGGACAAACATTTGTGTGATGAACATAGATGTTTGTCTGCGTCTGGGTGTTATATTGTATTCTATGTATGTATATACCAAAAAAAGTATATAAGTATTGTATCAGT
Organism: Ennomos erosarius; assembly: GCA_963580505.1. Taxonomy (NCBI): domain Eukaryota; kingdom Metazoa; phylum Arthropoda; class Insecta; order Lepidoptera; family Geometridae; genus Ennomos; species Ennomos erosarius. The sequence continues at coordinate 10,073,584 of OY756988.1, forward strand.
TATCCGGTTCCCATAGTACAAGCTATGGTTAGTTTGGGGCTAGATGGCGCTGTGTGAAATGTCCACACATATTTATATTTATATTTATATTTATTACGTGATGAATTATAAGCACGAGTGTGGGCAATGATATAATGTGCTGAACCGTGGTTGCCCTGTTGCTTCCAAAACTCCATAGTAGCTTCTAATAAAGTGACCACCAGTTTACTAGAGCATGAGTTAGACTGGATCTTGACTATCTGACTTAGACTGGACTATGACTATGAATGAGACTAGACTTTAAGTGAAATATTCTTTACCGCGATAAAAATTACAATACTTGACACAGGCTACATACACTATGTGCGAAGCCAAAATGTGAGAAAAAAAAATGGTTTTTGTTATCTTATTGTTGTGTAGGTACTAGAATAAAAATTATCTTTGCTCGTTATGTGTGAGCGTTTAACCGGATGGGTGAGACGATGCCAATATCAGTCAATCGGTCCATAACATAATTGAATTGTTGGAAATCTACGGAATCCCAAGAACCGCACACTCATTAAGTCAATTTCCAAATGATTATTCTTTGTTCTGTAAGGAAAGATGAGTAAGACTTTAGTTAAGAGCTTTTTTAATATCAATTGAAAGTCATTTTTGAATCAAAACTACAGTTATTAACTTAAAGCTTCTCCATCGCACTTCTGTTCACTAATCAACGCGGGTGAACGTCTGAACACAGCCCTCTATCACAATGCCGCTATTACATTTGCTCAATAATTGCCGCCCCCGCCCACCCCTTGCCTGCCTCGCCCGGCAGATGGCGCTGGTGGAGACGGGAATAATAAATTCAGAGTCTAAAAACTCTAGTTCATTACTGATCTTTTCTACTAATTAAATACCTTGAAGATAGAAAGGTAAATTTTCAACATGTTTTACCATGGAAAACGCACGTGTTTGTTGTACAACAGGTAATACGTTTTTCAAATGCAATAAAGCTGTGCGTCCACGGGACCTTAAAAAGTCATGGCCCAAAATATTCTTGACTCTTGATAAGTTATTAGGGTTCCGTACCCAAAGGCTACAGCGGACCCTGTTACAAGACTTAGTCGGTTATTTTTTTTTTGTTTTATATAATGTAAAGAATCATTTCCTCTGCCCTCAATTGTCCTTATCGAATAAAAATGTTAACTGGACTGCACATATCCCACATATACCTCAACAGCGGGAAGACATTCACTGCTGAACAGGGCCTGCTCATCGATATAATACCCCATATTATTTCGATGGGCCTGCTACATGAAACACCACTTAGTTTATCTGCTGTTCGTTCCCTGGATATTGCTTTAGCCGGTTCCGGCCGGTTTAACCGGCCTGCGGGAAGAGATCGGGAGGTCCACTTCTTAAACCGAGATCACACAGATTAGAGAAAGAACAATTGACTATTGATTAGATTACAGCTACCAAATGTAGACACATTACATGTCTCTGCTATACCTAAGTGCCTGGCAAGATTTTGGATGTCCCTCTTCAGAGTGGACTAACAGCTGTATAATTGCCTTCTCCATAAAACAAGTGTCTGAAACCAATGTAATTACTAGCGCCTATGCACACACGCCGAGGTTATACCTGTCCCTGTCGACAGTGACCACAATTCAAATAGACGTCTATAGGTTTACATATATTCATTAGAGCTTGGTCATCACAACATGGCTCGGCCGTTTGAGCGCTTTTATTTATGAACATGGAAATTTCCAAAAGCCCTTTTTATATTCCTGTGGTCCTACCCTTATTTTTAAACAATCATTAATATAATTCAAATTTTATTTTTATTTTTTATTTTATTTTATTAAATCACAAAGCAGATTACAAAAACACCTCACAACAATAGTATTATACTTACAAACATTTTGGAACTAGATTGTAACCCTAATATGTGAATACAAGAGCACTAAGTAGTTTTATACAATGTTTATCAGAAAACCTATGAATTTTGTTGTTTCCTTAATAATTGATTACAAACAGTGAAGAAAAAGAAAAATAAATGCAATAAAATGGTTAAGTATGATTTACATTCAGATCAGAAAACTGTGTTGCCCTAATACACTTGACAAACCTCTCGAGATTGGGGTCAAATATGTCTATGATTTTGTTCTTTAAATCGAATATCTTATTGGTGTTGACCACAGAGCAAAAAAGGTGCAAAGCGTCATTTTCCAAAGCTCTGTGGTGTTTACTTTACATATACGGCCGGTGCGAGCGCATGACGGGTATGATTTCCCAGTTGGGAAATAGGTTTCTCCGCTAATAAATATCACACAATTTTCCCGTCGGATGCTAATAATGTATAACAATAAATGAACAATAAAATTCGTGCGTTTCAATCACAGAATTGCAAGCAATCCAATGGTTTTAACTGGTTTTATCTTTGAACGGTTCAAGTTCGTAAGTGGGGGTCAGTTGAAATTTATCTGAGATCTCATTATATACAGAAGATTGCTTTGCAAATGTTTAAGTACTTATAAATAATTGAAATGGACTTTATTTTTTTACCCGACTACGTATAAAAAGAGGGTTATGAGATTGACAGGATATTATTATGTATGAGACTTTTCAAACGTACTAATTTCAGTAAGACGGTGCGGAGACGCATTAGGCTATACATGTTAAGTTATTTTATCTTATCCTATTGTGACTAAATGTTCAGACTGAAAGAAATTTTGCATACATTAGTTTACCGAGATACACAAATTTATAAAATACCTACGTTTTGTTCTGGAAAACATAATTTCTCGATGGAAATCGGGTAAATGTGCACGAGGTACTTACCTCTAATGCATAGGTACTATTGTCGCATTTTTTCTGCCAAAAAAAATAGAACTTGATATAAATAAGACAACACAACTCAATCCAACAACCAAAGCACGACATTGTGTACAAGAATGGGGAAAATTATAATGCCTAAAACGAATGAATGTGCAGCCATTGTGCTGCCAACAAAATATACCAATTACGTTGCGGCGCAGAGAATATAATCAAAAGTGATCCTTAAAGCGGGTGATCCATTGGCGAGCAAGTTAGCAAACATGCTGGCTTATTACTAAATCTTGTTAATGGAATATTGGTGCTAGGAAAGTTTATTTGTGGGAATTTGGCTGATTCGGCTATCTTCAAAATCTGCAAAAGTCACTAGTCTTGTCCTTCTCTGAATAATTCATATTCGATGAAGCACTACTATCTAGGAAAAAGCGGCTAAATTCTCTGTGCTCGACTAATATTAGACTTACCAACGTATGTAACGTAGGTAGATCGTTCTCACACATTTTTAAGGTTGCATAAAATGTCTTGAAGCTTGGTCAATAGCACTTGTAGTTGTGTCTTATAAGATTAAAAACATCTCGATTATTTCTCAAGCTTCCAATCCACGCCTGCATCGAGAATTAGCTTAAAATCACATGTAAATGGGGTTAAATTAAGTAAATGAAGTCACTCTATATCACGAAAACTGCTAGCGGTAGTAAATGGTTTGTAAATTTTGTCGCGAGCTTACACACCAATGGATCAGGCTTCGGGACGCAGGACGGCGAGGGAGGGAAAATGAAAAATTTTAATTCCGAATGCAGTTTGTTATAGCACAATACCGGAACGTTCCGCGAAGATAACGCACAAAAGAATTCAGTATTTTTTGTTTACGTCCATTAATTACTTGTTTCAGTGGCTCTCGGTATGGGTGTGTATTGTGATAGTTTTTATATTTATTTCAAGAGGATTTTAATCAAATGTTGCATTATGTATTTTTTCCTCAACTTAGGCTGGGTTTTTTCACAAATAGTTAAGGTAAGCAATAGTTAAAAATGCTAACAAATTCTAACCAATGGTCAATAGTTTTTAATTATTGGTTACTACTTTAACTATTGGAGAAAAAACCCAGCCTTAATCATGAACTAGGTACCTACATGAAGCTAGAAATTTAAGTAGGTAGGTACCTACATGCAATACATGTAGTAAAAGCAAATCTTTTAAAGTCTGAAAAGTCACCTTAGGTTTGAAGTCCATTTTATTTCCTATAAACGAACTCGGTAGAAATAAGAAAACGTCAAAAAATCCAAGCCGCGGCCCAACGTCCGGGTGTCCGTTTGATCCGGCTAATTACGTATGGTTAAATGTATCCGGTCTCCAACCGGTCTACCGGACCGGAAAAACGGCCAATCCTTTAATTAAAGCCCTACCACAGTGGTCAGACTCAAAGGTACGGTTGAAAGGTCTGAGTTCATTTAGATTTATTTTAGACTTTGATAAGGCAACCAATCACTTTAAACACAGGTTGATTGAATAGAGTTTAGTGCTCTTAATGATAAATGGATATAAAGCAGTATCGTAGATCGTAGCACATTGATCCGCTATTGGCTGATGATAACTACTAAAATACGTAAGTATACCTACCTACATTTCTTTTTTAATTTTCTTAGAGTGGGGTTTTTTGACCCGTAATAATTAAGGGAACCAATGAAGTCAAAAATCTTACTAATTCTGACCAGTGGTCAAAATAATTTAGAGCTTTTTTTTATTATCTTAACTAATACGAATCAAAAAACCCACCCTCACGTTTTATAATACATTTGGTACCTACTGTGGTTTTATCTAAAATACATAATGATTATGCTTGAAACAAATAAATTTATACTATTTCGAAATAAAGAAATCAAGTAGTACCTACGATTTGTATCAATATAAAACAAATTGCTTTTGTTAATTATGATCGGTTCATGATTCCAAGCATAAGTAAAATGTGATACTTAAATATTGTACCTATTTGATGACTTTGCATTCAACCCGACATTCAGGTTTCATGGTAAGCAAGTATCGCAGAATATTTTGGTAAACTCAACATAATATAGAAACAATAAAATAAAAAACCATACATCATAAAAAAATAATTAGATAAGCATACTAACAAAGTATTGTCGTGATGTTACTCGTGTTACATTTACTACCTATCTACTGGGTGTAATTGAATTCATTAGCATCCTTTGAATCTAGATACCTACTCCTGATACCGGTCGCGTGTGGACCAAAATTTTTGAATTCTAACACATTGGTTTGGTAATAATAATAATTCGAAAAAATGGAATAACTTACTTAATCAAATGCTACAACACAAAATTTAAGTGTTTTAAATTAGTAAATATAAGGTATAAAAACGTTTAAATGTATTAAAATCATCCGTGCCAACTGCGTTAGTCGCCGCGGCAGTCTTTATAATTTTCAATAAAAATTTTGGGTCTTTTTGATAATCTGTGATTTTTATATATTACTAGCTTTTGCCCGCGGCTTCGCACGCTTGTGTTATGTTATTTTTACGTTATAGTCTAATAATAGATCATGCATTTCGTACCAAACAACAAAATCCAATAAATCTTTTCGAAGCTGAGCACAGTAACCTGTATTAGCATAGGTATAGGTATAACGCAAGCATAGCCGTGAGTGGAAGCTATTTAAGCCATTACCTAGAATTAAATGTTTTGAGTCTAGTATCTTCAGGCTGTAAATGATGATGATGATGATGATGAGTCTTATATAGATTTATAACAGTAAAAGAAGTTTCAAACAAATTAAATTAAATTGTGTTTGTTGTAACATGAACGGCATATTTACCAATAATACATATTACACATTATTATTATCCAATTAGGTAAAATTACAAATAAAAAATTAAAATAATGTCAAAAAATTTGAAAATATTATATATAAATTAAATATTTACGAATTTTGTAGCAGAATCGCCTGATATGCAGCGCAATCTACAGACAAAACTACAATTTTATAAGTACCTCTTCATATTACAACAAAAACAAATCATCATCACTTCACTCAGGTCTTTAACAGAAGTTTCAGTAAATTTTGTTTAGGTAGTAGTTACCTAAGCAGGCAGGTACAGTTTAGAAAAATATGGAAGAATCACACACAATGATCCTGTTTTGCTCAGTTTTACATATTATCCGCGCGCTTTTTGTTCCATTTACCACATTTTTTCTACCTTCTTAAGTTTGGTTCCATACGAATTGAGTACCTAACTACCTAGACATAGCCAGTGTGAATAATAAGTTTATAAATTGCTGGAGATATGCATTTACCTGTACGATGCGTAAATAATTAATTTTCTTAATACTAATTAGGAATTACAAATACTAAACCTTACTGCTCCCGTGGTTTATTTAAAAGCCCACAGGTCTAAAATATTTTAACTATTAAAATTTCATTTCAACATGCAAGTAGAAGAAGAAGAAGAAGAAGAACAAATCAAAAACAGTCAAAAACGAACGTTGCGCGCCATGTTGTTAATTCGAGGATACAATTTTATTGCCATAATGAGTACCTACATATTTTTACCATTTTTCATCAAATATTTCGTATCATTGGCTAAATACAAATAATAGCACCTCCGGCATACTTTGATGCCAAAATAAAAAAGGTTTTAAAATGCGTAGCAATGGTAAGGGTATATAACTTAAGTAGCTATAAAGTACTACAGGGGGTCTAGCAAAGATACCAACCACTAACGCTAACGCCTCACGCTAACTCCAAAAATGTATTGAAATGACATTCGCTGCGGAAAAGTTAGCGATTTCCGAAACGTCATTCCAATACATTTTGGAGTTAGCGTGAGGCTTTAACGTTAGCGATTGAGATCATTGCTAGAACCCCAGGTACATTAAAACTTCCTTGGGGTCAATCAAGAATGTAGCAGTAGCGCAAAAATAATTTTATCTACTTAATTAGAATAGTAACGTGTGTAGTAAGTTCATGTAAATAATACATTTTACCAGATCGCCAATAAAGAACATTGCTCCCGCCAAAACCCTATAAATCGAAAACTTGAATAAAAATGTAAGCTTCAATATTGGCTAAGTATGATAATCGCGTGAAGCTTTATGAATAATTAAAAAAAGTCTATGTTCACAGTAAACAGTTTTCATAAAGTACTTCCCATCAACATAGAATGGCTAAATACAAATTTTGTCTAATGCCAAAGTAAAAAAGAGTTTACAATGCGTAACTATGTTGATGATGCGTAGCAAAAGCAAGGGTCAATAGCCACAGATTATTGAATATGTTACTACTAAAGGTTAAGCTATAGGTACTATAAATACAATTTTAAATTATTTCGAATGGTAACGCGTAGTAGATTTTTGAAAACTAATACATAATACCAGATCGCCAATAAAGAATTCAACCCTCGCCAGAACTCAATAAATCGAAAACATGAATAATAATATAGTTATGTTTCAATATTGGCTAAATATGATATCGCGTGAAGCCTTAAAACTTATAAAAAAGTCTAAGAAGTTTTTAGTTTTCGAAATTCCTTGTTCTCTGTGTCGTGCGCTTATTCCAGAAGGTTCGCATACCTATTCTCTTTTTTAGTTTGGACCACAGATTAAAGAAAAAACTTATCTATATGAAAATATATATTGACTTCCTTGGGTATAGGTACTTACATAATGAACACATTGTTATTCTCTAATCTGCATTGCATCGAGCGCAGACGAAGTTATCGCGCGATTAGTTCGCCGTAGCCCGAAAAGTGTGATACACTGCCGGTAATGCAGGCGCACCAATTGTTATTTACAGTTGTAAAACATGCATTAAATTACTTCCTTATTGCTTAGTGCAGTGGGGATTGTTCAGAATGAAATATAAAAATATAGGAGTTCCGTACTCAAAGAGTAAATCCTTATTACTAAACCTCCGCTGTTCGTCTGTCAGTCGGTCTGTCCACCAGGATGTACTCATGAATCGTGATAGTTAGACAGTTGAATTTTTCACAGATGATATATTTCTGTTGCCACTATAACAACCGTGATCCGTATTCAAAGGGACAGATAAACAGACAAATAAAAAATTGGTTTTTACTTCATATTGATAAGGAATTATATATTAAAACTATTTCAATTTATTTTTGTGATCGCAAATGATACTCTCACAGTTTGTAAAATATATTTATTTGCCGACATGCTACTGCTTCCTCCATTTTATTCAGCCCACGTCGGTCATGCAGCAGGCAAACAAATTGACTGTGTGTCCAGGTTGGGGCACTACAAAAACATCGAGGATAGTCAACAGAGATGTTTTTGCGCGCCAACTCAACAGCGAAGGTTCGGGCGTATATGAAGCCGCGCCATAATAGTAACAGAGTTTTTTTCTTTAATCTGTGCATCCAGACAAACCCGAGATAAAATTACCGTCAGTAGCAGTGTAGCAGAGTAACATTTTTTTTCTCTCATCTATGGTTAGTAGCCAAAATATAATTTACCTTTTGACACTGGCTAAATACCTACACTATGTGTGGAGCCAAAATATAAGAAAAAAACTTACCCTGAGGCCTTGAGGCGGCCATCTTGTTAAAATCCCGTTCTGTTTCATAATGATATCTTAAACATTTTCACCAAAAAAAAAATTAACGATATATAAAATTTTATATATCCTATGTTGTGCGCCGGGTTTTTCTAAGCTTATTAGTGAAAACCGCATGAAAATCCATTCAGTATTTTCGGACTTGTGCCGTAACAAACAAACAAACAAACAAACAAACAAACAAACAAACAAACAAACAAACAAACAAACAAAATGTCTAAAAAGCAGCTTAACGTGATCAGCGAAAAATTTCAAGCCAACCTGTGTCATTTTTTTTTCGATATCTTGCATTTACAGATTTTTTTATCTCTACAGTTTTATTATATGTATAGATAGATAGTGTTATGTATAGATAGATAGTGTTTTAATTTTAGGTTTAGTTTTTAGGTTTAGTATTTAGTTTTAGTGTAGTTTATTTAATTATAATATTATATGTTATTTTAATTTTCAATGAACATGTTATATTACAAACTATGAAATAAACACTTATTAGATTAAAAAAAAAAAATTCACTTCTCTTTTTACTCTTTAATAATCATCTATAAATGATGTACTATCATGAGCTCAATTTATGCTAATGAATTAAAGTACATCCTGTATATAGTTGTAAAATGGTATATAGTTTTAAGGTAGCACAAAGGACTCGCCTCTTAGATAGAAATTAGAATGCATTGTATGTTGTGACACCTTCAGCAAAAGCTCATTTCCCCGCATTCGTGTGATTATCTGAACCAACCCCCTACCCCTTCCACTCTCGCGGTGACACCGTTAATTAAAAGGTGCGTCGCGAAGTAATCAGCGTTGCACCTGCTTGAGAATGTAGAATTAGAAAGGACTAGAAGGGAACTGGCAGAGAAGGTGACTTAATAATAGTTAGGTACCTACGTACATAGTTTGGGTATGCCTAAGCGACCTAGTTGGGTTACGCCTCTGTTTCGCAGTCTGCCTACGTGGGCTTTTGAGATTACTGTCCTATACAGCGTCATTGTGTTCTAATAGATCGTCTTAAAGGCAACGTAATGTATGGACAAACAGTCAGTTAAATTATACCTATGACACAATAGGTACGATAACCCCAGTGACAACTCAGTGTTTTTATTTGTCTTTTCACCAAGACTCACCCCGATTTCTTTAAAAAACGAAGCGATGTCTTTACTAGACAAAAAAGATCAAAGTTCGCGAACCTGCTGTACCAACCTCCTTGCCGCAAAGACATTTATAAGAAAAACGTATAAATAAATAAATAAATATGTGTGGACAATTCACACATCGCCATCTAGCCCCCAAACTAAGCATAGCTTGTAATATGGGAACCAGATAACTGATACAATACTTATATACTTTTTTTTTTGTTTGTAAATACATACATAGAATACAATATAACACCCAGACGCAGAACAAACATCTATGTTCATCACACAAATGTTTGTCCTGGGTAGGAATCGAACCCACAGCCCTCAGTTCAGAAGGCAGGGATACTACCAACTGAGCTATCGGGCCCGTCTATATGTCGTATGTGTAAACTATTTTTAATAATTTACCAAATGAACTCAAATCTTTAGAAGGAAATAAGTTTAAAAATCATTTGTGTGATTGGCTTTTAAGCAAATGTTTCTATAGTGTCAAGGAATATGTAACATGTAGGAGTAACAAAAATATTTTTTAATATTTGCACGCTTGCTTGCAGGCTGAATCTACGTGTCCACTACTTACTCTATGATCTTGTACCCAAATTAACAGTGTATTCTTGCAAATATATTCAAGACTGTAAGACTATATTCATGAGCCCCGTAACTACCCAGGAAGTTAAGAATATTGTTAGACAATTGAAAAACAAGAAAAGTACCGGTCATGATGACATATCTATGCAAGTAATTAAAAGCAGCATAGATTACATTGTAGAACCTCTTGTACATATCATAAACTTGACGATTGAAACAGGATTTTTTCCAAATGATCTTAAAAAAGCATTAGTTAAACCACTATATAAAAAAGGCTGTAAAAAAGATATAGGAAACTACAGGCCAATAGCAATCTTACCAAGTATTTCAAAAATATTTGAAAAAGCCATATACAATAGAATTATTTCATTTTTAGATTCCAGCAACTCACTAAATGCCAATCAATTCGGCTTTCGTAAAAGTAAAAATACATCCCTAGCAATATTTAAAATGCTAAAACACGTTTGGGAAGAAATCAATAACAAAATAACTGGTGTTGCTCTATTTCTTGACCTCTCAAAAGCGTTCGACTGCGTAGTCCACAAAATTTTATTGAACAAATTAGAAGCCATTGGAATACGTGGAACAGCGCTAACTTTAATAGAATCATATCTTACCAATAGGAGTCAATCAATACAGCTAGAAGTTTACAATAGATGCTCAAAAAATGTAGAACAAGTAAAATCCGAGTTTCAAAACATAACTCTAGGAGTCCCTCAAGGCAGTATTCTTGGTCCACTCCTGTTCCTCATTTACATCAATGATCTGCCACAGACCACGAAACACCTCTGCGTAATGTTTGCAGATGATGCTACTATTTTCATTCCACAAGAAAACAATGAGCGCAACCTTGAATTAGAAATAAATAGTACCCTGGAAACTGTTACAAATTGCCTAAAACAAATTAATCTTAAAGTTAACATTGAAAAAACTAAACTGATGCAATTCAAAAATTATAAAATGTCAACATTACAGCTAAATATCAATAATAAAGGTACCCCGGTTAATAAAATAAATGAAATAAATTTTTTAGGTGTGACACTCGATTCACATTTAAATTGGAAGGCCCATGTCAGCAAAATCAACAATAAAATATCCAAGTATTGTTATGCCTTGTCGATACTGAGCCGTGTGTCATCTAAAAATATCGCTATAAACGCTTATTATGGGTATGTTTATCCTCAGTTAAGTTATGGCATAATTTTTTGGGGAAATTCTGTCAACGTTCAGTCATCATTCATAATGCAAAAGCGTTGCTTGCGAAATATTTTTAATTTAGAAAACACAGATTCTCTCCGGAATATATTTAAAGAAAATCGGTTACTTACCCTTACAGGAATTTATATACTAGAAATTAGTACCTTTGTCAAAAATAATGCCGAATTTTTCTTCGCCATACAGTCGAGTCGCACAGGTAATCTTCGAAATAAACATAAATTTAACATATGTATTCCCCAAAGTAATAACACCATGTTTTACAAAAGCTCTTTCGCCTGTGCAGTAAGAATTTATAATCATTTATCTCCACATTTAAAATCTCTCAATGGTAACCAATTTAAACATAATCTCAAAGAGTGGTTGATAGGTAAGGCTCACTACAATGTAAATGAATTCTTTGATGATGAACAATAAAAGACAATCATATTATGTAGGGACGAAAATTTTCCCATGCCTATTGTACGTCCGGAATGGATAATACTGTTGTGACAAATTTTATAGTTTAAGACCTTTGTATGTACACAGTTTTTATACAATAAAGTTTATTCTATTCTATTCTATTCTATTCTATTCTATTCTAAATAAATAAATGATTGATTGATTTAAAAAGGCAACTCAGGGACAGGAATGTAACATCTTGGTAATACTAACCGAAACAATTTGGGAAACCGAAAAATGGTTTCTTAACTGGAAGGAAATGTTCTCCAGCTCTTGGTCGCGGCCGCGGCTCTCACATGAACCGCGTATAAAAAAACAGCCATGGTCACAGATAATTAAAATACTATACTAGCTAGTACCAGCATGCTTAAAAATTCTTCTCCATCCACTTGGATCCTCATTTGGTTTGTTTTTCTTTTTGCTAGAAGGTACTAGCTTCAGTATCTTTTCCAGTTAAGCTACGTAAGTCTACCCATTTTAACCAGCTAACCTGAGAGCATGTAGGTATAGTGCATTAGGTGATGACGTCACGCGCTGCCGCCTCACAATCACTCGTTACCACGACACCTAATTCCTCTAAAAGATTGGAGTACCATTTGAAAGGTGGAGAAGCGAAAAATGTACTGTCACCTTTTTATTGTTGCAATTGCATGCAACTTTAGCCGGAGTCATAGTGACGTCACATAATCTATATGAGTGCGGAGGGTTGCTTATCCTTGTTAATACAAGTGTACAAAGATCAACATGGGCTATGGGATACTTTATGTCGCGGGAAATTGAGATTTCCCGTGCACGTTGAGTGAATTACACGTGAAACCGCGGCAGTGGCGAAATTGTAGTATTATCTTTAGTCAGATTTTATTGATAAATAGATTTATCTTTATCATACCCTACCAAATCCTCAAGACATCACCAACCCTTTAGCATTCCGGTTGTTAAAACCAATTACCGTCAGAATTCATATTTGATTAGAGCGAGTAGGAACTTTAATAAGCTATGCAGTGAGTATAAATCACTGGACTTGTTTAGTACGAGCGTGAGCTCCGCGAGGCGACTGCTGTGCAGAGACTTTTTTTGTCGATTAAGTCACATTGTACTAATGATGTAATATAATATTGAACTTAAACTATCTATTTATGTATAATATTGAATTTAGTTAACTATCTATTTGTGTAGTTATACCTATGTTGTAACTTCACCTATTACGCGTAGTTTACTTTCACTCAATTTTCTTTTGTTTTAGTGTTTCCGGTCTTTTTCTAAGTATAATCAGGTGTTCACAATTGTACGCTCAGGCATTGTTGCTATTATTTTGCTAGACGTGAGGGCCTCTAATTGGCTTCCTTGTGCATATTTTAATAACTATTATGTAAGAAAAGCTGTTGGCCTTCCTAACAATAAATAAATAAATAAATAAATAAATAAAAATACTGCCATATGAGCTTACTATCATATTTCAAGATATTAATATCGGTAACATAAAGAATTTAACCAAAATACAATACCAAAAACAAATTTTCATCTTAAAAGAAACAATATTGCATTGTGTACCAAGTTACGAGCATCGAATCCGAAATGAATGAGATATATTAAGTGAGTGGGCGCCTTTTGTGCTGGCTTGTTTGAGATAATATTTTAACTGTTCCGGTCTGTATTCATTTGCCTCCCCACCCCCTGCCCACCCTCGCGCTCTATGAAATTATATGGAGCAAACAATCTGCGTGCGGGCCGGACACTGGTTCTTAAAGCTTCGATCCTCTTGGCCCCCTTTATTAGTTCCCTCCTAGATAGCCTTACCCACCTAATCCTGATCATGATTAAAGCTCTTCGTTTACATTAAAATTAACCTGTTGACTACGCTAAAGAGGTAATAGGTATGTACTAGCACTGCTATATATAACATTGTAAATCTAATATAAAATATAAAAAAATGGGTTTTATGCGCTCTCCGACCAAGGTGCTTGTAGTGGCAGCAGTATAGACGATTAGAATAATAATAATTGAGACCTTAACCTTAATATTTATTTTGGTTTGACATGCTAGTTAAAACCACAGTATTCTTTTAAGCCTGATTAATAAAATATACATAAAAAATTATAATGAAAGAAGATGAAAAGAAGGAGATGAATGAAGACAAAAATGTCTTTGCCCAGTAGTGGCCTGAAAGACATTAAATTGTGCTGAATAGGGGACAAAACGTCATTTAAATTTTTAACGGACAATACACTAGAATATTATAACGAAATCAAAAACCATCTAAAGTTTGAGCACTGCCGACGCGCCGAATGCGCACTCTGTAAAAATTACAAAATGAAAATCACGGACCGATAGCGCTGAATACATTAATATCGAATATTGAATACATTATATAAAATATCGAATTGAACGAATACAGCTAAACGCGGCCCGCGTCTATTGAAATCCAGAGAGATTTTATTTCAAATGAAATGTTCGCTACTGAATTAATGTTTGTTATACAAATTGATTCTCTAAAAGTACCTATAAATGAGAAGGTATCTCTATGCTTGTGACCTAGTATTTCATCATCATCAATCATCAACCCCCAATGGGCATGTCCCAAGGTGCGCAGCGGTCTTCGAGTCTTCTCATCCAATCTATCACCACAGATATTCTATTACCTACCCAAGACATGCCTCCGTCCGTAGTGTTGCCGATCAATAGTCGACTACTTATTAATATCCATTATTTAAATCTATCGATAGTTTTGTATTTCTTCTCTACAAGCCATAGGTACTATCGGTGAAACTAATGATAGTTAGGTATTTCTTTTCGAGGAACCTAGTACTTATTTCGATGTCTATCGGTTGTTTCGTTCTGAGCTATACAAGGTGACCTTGAATTGGTATGTTATCCCGAAAGGAGGTAAATCTACACCCCAAGGTAGACAGTGGTTCTTCTAGGACTTTACTAAATCAATAGTTTTTCATTGAAGAAATGCCATGTAGCTTACGTTCGAAAATAGCTTTAGCGCGCCTATAGTTGAACTTCGTCCTTGACCGAGTGCACATTAATGATTTTAACGACCTGCGTTTAGAAATCAATTTATAGTATCTTGTTAACTCTCGTAGCGATCGCACGTGCAATTTCGCGAATGGGTTTATTTTTTACCATGGAAGTTTGGAAACACGCTTCAAGTAAGGCTCTCACAACTTGTAGGGTATCGTGGTCCCAGTCCCCCCATTTCGGAACAACATACCAATTCAAGGTCACCTTGTAGATAGTATCGATACTATCTATAAGTCTATCGATAGTATGGCAACACTACCTCCATTCCGTCGCACTCTTCCAGAACTATCACTATAACATTTTCTCCCCGATATAAGTATTTAATAGTATTCAATAGACCTACCTATCACCTAAAATAATCAAACAATCTACCAACAATACCTACATCATCCAATCATAAAGCAGCTCAGACATTTGCGTTATGAAATTTTTTAATCAACTTTGGATCGCTGATACCGGAGGCGCAACAATGGAGCACGCGATCGATGATATTCAATCAGCGCAGGAATATCATGACCTTAATGAGAATTCACTGATTGGACATGGATCACGATTGTTAACATCTGGATCGTATATTTGAATATTCGTTTATAACGAACTGTTGTTTTTCGATTTTTAAAGTTATCCTACGGAAACGAAACAAGATAGATACAATACCTACAGCTTAGAAAGATGTCTATAATAATTTGTGAACAAACATAGAAATAAGGACCAAGTCCAGTGTAAGATCCTTTAAAGCTTAGTAACTAATCTTATGTGGACTTCAAGGAATATTGGTGGACTTAGATCGTTAAGGCTTTACACAAAATAACGGATTCATTCGTTATTGG
Organism: Ennomos erosarius; assembly: GCA_963580505.1. NCBI lineage: Eukaryota > Metazoa > Arthropoda > Insecta > Lepidoptera > Geometridae > Ennomos > Ennomos erosarius. The sequence continues at coordinate 10,089,209 of OY756988.1, forward strand.
TACCTAATCATAAGTCAAAGTCAATGTCCAAGTCAAAGTGCTTTATTTTAAATAGGCTTTGGTAAGGGAATAATACAAATAGGCTAGTTATAGCAATTTTTCAAGTCAAACTTAATTATTATATTTACTAAAAATTAATAGTACCTAACCTTAAGGCGCTGAATGCTCCCAAATTGACTATTTAGAACGTGATTATCTCAAAACGTATACCTATTACAGAATTGAAAAAAATGCACGTCAATACTGGTCATATCTTCTTTCCATCTGCCGAAACCGAAACACGTTTACGAAAAGTTTTCTTGATAGGAAAAAATCGTGAAGTGACCTCTAAAAAATCATTCAAACGTCCTAAGATGTTATATTATAATAAAACATCCCATTGAAATAAATCATAGTGATAAGCTATGTTTCAATGCATCCGTCTATAAGCTTATTTTTTTTATAACAATAAGCATTTCTTTTTTAACTAATTATTTGCACCGAAAAATGGAAAAGTCTAAGTGCAACGCAACGTAATCGCCATATTTTTGCTATGCATAATGCGACCCTATAAGGTACAAAATAAGTTTCAAGTTTGTGTGCTGTAATAAACGTGCTCGCATTGGGTCCTGTCAGGGCCTTAATACCTTAGATTCTTAAACGTACCTATGCCGGTTTTCTCATCACTATGTTTTCCTTCACCTAAGTAAGAGCGAGTGAAAATTCCGCACAAAAATTAATAAAACCATTGGTGCAGAGTCAAACGGGATTTGAACCTGGGTGCAACGGTTTGACAGTCGCATGGATTACCGTTGAGCCACTCGCTCTCTTACACTATTCATTACCATTAGATCCAAACAAAGATGTACTTACCAGTACAGAAACCCAATATAACTATTACGAACATCAAAAAATCTCTTCCAAACTCAAACGGGATTAAAATAACACACCACCCGTATAATAGCCAGTGCTAAACAATCCGATGGTTCCGTACAGTGCAATCCCATTAGCGAGTGAACCCTAAATTTTAATCCGAGCCACAATGGCTGCGATCGCTGATTGCAGCGCGCATATGCATAGTCTTTGGGGATCGCTTAGCGTGCAGTGAGAGGAGCTAGTGATGGTACACAGAGTTGGCAGTTTTATTTCAATAGTATTCGTTTGATTTGGCTGAAAAAATTAAACCCATTTTGTAAATTTAAAGGTTATTTTAGTGCTATCGTGTATAATTAAAAATACATAATATGACGAAGTTATGAATATTTATTTTAAATGTAATAAATATCAATAACCATTATCATCATTAGCAGCCTGAAGACGTCTACTGCTGAACATAGGCCTCTCCCAGGGAGCGCCACTTAGAGCGGCTGCTCGCCTTCTGCATCCATCGGTTCCCCGCGGCTTACACCAGGTAGTCGCCTAGTGGGGGGTAATAACCATTATACCTATACTAAATTAAAATTAGAAAAGAAAATCATCTTTGTGTAGAATTGTATTTGGGACCTTTTTGTACTTTTTTGCACTATACTATAGAATACGAAAACTCTAGACCATGAAACTAGAATGAAAAGGCTTTAATTGATTGTATTGTAAGGCAATAACTGCCTTGCAACTATTGTAAGCTCTTTTATTAAAGAAAATAATAATTAAGTTTATTGCTAGTACATATAGTAAATATAGTGCAAAACCAGGCAATTATATTGTTTTTAATTTTTCTTAAAAGCGTTCCACATCTTTGTCCCACACTACATCAGCGTTCGCCGAGGGACGAATTGTTTTCATATTAACAACATGTAAAGTAAGTAGAGAGGCGCGCACAAAGCTCCCTCCGCTAGTTAAACACGTTGTTCATGGCCATTTAATCATCTCGAATCTTACTAGTGTGACGTGTATTATTGGGACACGAAAGAGATGCCTTTACCATAATTTTTAGATATAGTTGTTTTAGGTTTCACGCGTATTTTTTTATCTGTTGATTGTTTGAAGTTACATTTACAACTGTGAGTGTTTTGCTTCGGGGCACGTGTTGTGTGTAATGCAGGACTTAATCATTAAGCCTTTCGGAGGCCTTAAAATTCAGCTAACAAGAAGATTTGTTAGAAAAGTATCTCGTTTTTGACATCAGTAATTTTATTAGTAAGGGCTGAAGACTTAAAAGAATCTACGCTAACTGTTGAAACCTATTCTTCAATTAAAACACAGATCTAAGTTTTAAGTCTGTCCTTAGTACTTAGTTTGGCTGGCTGGTATAAGTAACACGTTACCTGCCTATTTATAACCTACCAAAATGTATAATTTAGACATAGGTTAGTAATTTTATCGCAAAGATATATGATGGTCCATAAAAAAATTCAGGAACAAACAATAAAATAATGTTGAAAAGCAAATACATCACCCCCCACAAAAGTAATTTCGAGCCGCAATCTGCGCTCTGACTTGTCACAGCAAATTCATTACACGAAACTCGCAGTTCTTGTGAAAAGTGGCTTCAAACGATTCCCGGCTGCCGGTTCCCGCTAGTTGCCGGTTCCCGCTAGTTGACAGTTCTCGCTAGATACCGGCTTCCGCTGGCTGAAAACTGATTTACGCGGCGCTGTTATTACGTTCAGGTGCGGAACGTTGTATATTTTGTTTCATCACTGACTACAGGGCAGGATTTACAAGTTTTAAATTACGATATTATGAAAATAACATGGTTTGTCACACTTTCTAATTCTAATTCTAAATGCAGGCCGAACCAACCCACCTTCTAACAATAGCTAAGCACAAGCCTGGGATACCAACATGGTTTCTTTACATCAATCATCAACAGCTGGAAGAAGTCACTTTCCACCATGAAACGCTATTTTGGATGTTAATCATAGGGAAGGTTTACCATAATAACCACGGTTGACATCGGCGTAATACACAAGAGTAACTTTAAAAGTATTTATGTGCCCCACAAGTTGTCAACTTATTTATATTATTGAAAAGAAGTTTAGTAGAGTTTTGGCGGGAACGCGCAAGAGTTCACGTCGTTGCATTGTATTATTTTTCAAAACTTTTGCCTTTTCCAGTGTTAATGTTTAAAATTGGTGGAGTTTTACGCATTAAGTGCTGAATTACGAGCATGAGTGAGGGCAAGTGATATAATGTGGTGAAACGTGATTTTTCGTGTTTGATATTTTATAACACGATAAAAATATAATACTTGACACTGGCTAAATACACTATGTGTGGAGCCAAAATTTAAATTTAAAAAAAAGTTTAGTACTTATCTATTATATGTTTCATGATTTTTTTTCATCGTGGAACAGATATTAATCGTAAAAAAACGGTTTTGAATATTTAATTCGCGCTGCCAGTGCAAGTAACAATAATAATCCGAATCTGTGCTGGTTAATTACAAACAAATACCTTTATTTATGGGATCGGTAAAATTAATTCTGACAATTATACTGGAACAAAAGACGATCCCATAATACGTTTGTTTACATCAACATAGAATCATACATGTTTGCTTACGTTTTATTGCCAGCTCTATGACTAATCATAGAGCTTACTTATCATTATACCTTGTAGTTATAGTACCGTTTAAATCCGCACCTGTATGTTCCCCCACTCCGCCGGCTCCCTTCTCCCTCACTACCAGAACTACAGGACAGTTTCGTCGCGTCTGAAAATTAATTCCTCTACATAATCAGAACTTCCGTGAGCGCGCCGCCGCCCGCCCTACCGCGCGGCCTTGTAGCTTCACTTCGTGAACAAACTTATACTATTCATTGCTTATGCACGATTTTGAAGTAAAGTTTATATAAATGTGAATTAAGTCTTAAGCACGTTTCTACATGAATTTCTTCTCTTCGGCAATAAATAATTTGATTTGTTTCACGCCAAACTTTTTTTATTTTATTATAATGAATGACGTGACAAGCACGTCGTTCACCTGATGTTAAGCAACACGGCTGCTCATAACAGTGTCACTCGGAACTTTAAAATAATAAACTTTCGCGTGACACTGCACTGCGCACATCATCACACATCACACAGTCTAGTAATCAGATCACTAGACTGTGTTATCAGGTCATAAAGTCTCATTTGCCCAGTAATGTCACAAGGTGCAATGCCCTACAAACCGGAACACAGTAGTGCTTGCACACTACTGCTTGGCGGCAGAATTACTGGCAGAGCGGTGGTACCTACCTAGACGAACTTTGCAGAAAAGTCCTATCACCTAGTAAAAAATGACGAATTGATAGATTTTATGATAGTTCACCTATCCTAACCTACAGCACGTGCAGTAGGTTAGGCCTCTGAAACAAATGAAAGTTAATGTATGTTGTTACCTAAGAGTAGTTGTAAAGCACCATAACTTTAACTTTCGGAAACAAATGCCACACGGCAATACCGTATTACGGTGTTTGGAACCTTCCAATCGAAGTTTGGAACATATTCGATGTCCTATTTTTGGGAGCTTAACTGCAGGCTTTGGTTGGTGAATAGTCGAATATGGACGTTAGTTATCAAAATAAAATTAGCAGACTTTGGCCCTGCTTCGGTTACAGGTTTCTTTCAAGGTTGCTGCACACATCATTTGAAGTTTCATTTAATTCGAAGTAAGTATCACGATATCGATCAAGAATTGAACCTGCAACTTCCAAAGAGGCGTTCACCCAGCCAGCCACCGTCGCTATTTGTTGTGCTAAAGACAAAAAGGCCCAACGTCATAATTAAAAAAATCTCGCTCTCAAAGAAAGGGGGAAGTGGCGTGAAAGCAAGACGGATGGGGCCCACAGAGGGCCTCGCAAAGACAATGACAGATTTGGACTCGCTGCTTAATCATAAATACATATATCAACTCTAGGCTTAGTGCGAGAATATACATCGTACTTTTATTTAATACTCGAAAAGTGGACTCTAATTCTTACGGCAATTGCTTGTCTTTTGTGGAAATTCTTGATTTCCGGTATAAAATGTCATCATCATCAATATCCTGAAGACGTCCACTGCTACACATAGGCATCCCCCAGATAGCGCCACTTTGATCAGCTGCTCGCTTCCTGCTTCCATCGGCTCCCCACGGCTTTCACGCGTTGGCCCACCCAGTGGGGGGCGACCTACACTACACCTTTGTGGTCGCCACTCGACCTTTCTTCCCCGTCGGTTGTCAATCCTACGAGGATGCGGCCCACCCATTACGATTTCAACTTGCTAAATCTACTAAGAGCTATATCGGTCACTTTAGTAAAAAAAAGTAGACTTTGTTATATATATGTTATCAGAAAAATTAAACGAATAGTAAATACAGTACTGGCTGTATAGCAGCCAGATTTTTCTTGCCCATGTGCACCACCCCAAGCGAAACTCCTTCGCGCTCGTACGAGTTAAAGAGGGTGTTAAAACAAAACGGATGAGCTGGGACAAAGGAAGGAAGCGACGCGTCCCCGTATTAAAGCCTTTTGATATCGCATTCGCGGTAGTTAAGAAGCTTCCGTCGGAGTTTCTTACTCGTCCCTTCAATGTTCTCGAGGTGATTGGTAACACGATGGTCATTTTTAAAACCGCACCACAGAATGGGTAAAAGATAGGTAGTGCTTAGCTCGATATTTTTGTTTAGGTTTGTATCTCGCTGAATCCCTTAGAATTTGTCAACAGCTTGAACCATCATTGGCCATTGGCACTTCGTCAAGCAGTCAAGAGTTAAAGCAACGCATCAGTGGCACGTCTAGTGTTACAGATGTCCAAAGGATACGGTGACCTCTTCCCATCAGGAGGGCCGTATGCTTGTTTGCTACCTATAGCATAAAAAAAAAATTTACTTTAATTTAACTTAAATAAGTCAAAATGTAAAATAATAAAGAGAGTGTTCATTTCGAATGAATTAAAAATATGTAGAGCGCTTCTATTAATTTGTTTTTTATAGGCTTTCACATCAAAACGGAAGACACGATATTGATTTAAAAAAATACGCAGTATCTAAGACCGCGCCTAGCCCTGAGATATTTAATGTTAGTATAAATTTTTGTTTCGTAATTAAAATAGTCACACAACTCTTCGCCTACTTGCAATGTGAATACATAACGTATTTTGATTAATACGAGTCCCGTTTAGAAGGTATCCATTGTGAAAAAATCTTTTGTCTTCAAAGAGCATTTTGTTCAAAACGGGGTGTTTTGATGACATTGAGTACGCAAATTCTAAGGACCTGTTAATAAAGAGACGCATGATTTTGTTTTATCTAAAGTTATACTTAAGGGATGACTTAAAAACTCAAGGGTTTTTATTTAGTTAGATATAGAACTATGCGTCGCAAAAGTCAAGGCTCGCGGTAGACTTTAATTAAACTGAGAACGTAAACACAAAAGCAAATGTGTGAAGTAAGAAGTACCTACCTAGGTAATATGAAAATTATTGATGTTTTTGTGCGAAAAAGGTCTTTGGTTTCTTCTTTTTTCTTGGCCTTTAAAATATTAGGTAAATCAAACTTATAACTGGCTATATACTTATTAGCGAGCAAAGCGAAACAAAAGAAGAAAAATTACTAACCATGCAGAGAGACAGAGATTCTTACTTAAACTTTTTTGCCTCTCATTAATCATGAGAGGCAAAAAATTTAAGTAAGAATAAGTATAGCCCCAGATAATATATTTTTTTTATGAGAATAAATGACATGACGGCTTAGTCGTTCACCTGATGTTAAGCGACACGGCTGCCCAAAACAGATGCAGTGTCACTCGGAACTTTAAAATAATAAAGTTTCGCGTGACACTGCACTGCGCACGTCATCCTGAGACATCACCCAGTCTAGTAATCAGATTACTAAACTGTGAGATCAGGTCATAGTCTCATTTGCCCAGTGGTTACTCACTAGCTACAATGCCCTTCAAACCGGAACACAGTAGTTCGCAAACTGTGTTTCGGTATAGGTATGCATAAACGGTAAAAACGTGTAACATGTAATCACGTTAAAAACAAGTAAACATATTATACGGCCTTATTAATAAACGTGGAATAGCTAGTACAAATACACCCTCTTGTTTCTTTTCGATCAAGTTCAATATTCCAATGACAAAAAAAGACAAGAGTTGGAGTAACTAATCCAAAGCACCTGCAAACTTCCTTTTTGGTGCAACTCCACGTTGTTAATAAGGCTGTTAGTGTACACTAATCATGAGTCCACAATTACCTGATTAAATCCCCCTAGCACATTACTTCAGTGCACGTAACTAGTTAAGCAGGCGACTGCGGTTACTAGCTGCGTTCAGCGGCTGCTGAAAGCATTAATTAGGGCTGTGGACGCCATTGTGACGCTCTGAGCAAACGCTGTTAACTCTAGCTAGGGTTGCCATTCGAGATAATTCTTTTTAATTTGGGAAAATTAAGATATACAGTAGGCAAGAGAAAAAGAAAACAGGACTATGCAGTGAGTACGGCGTAAGTAGAAGTCGTACTTGGGCGTTAAAGTTCTTATAGATTAGTCTAATATGCAGCCTTCCATCTATCACCAAATATTCTGGTAACATTTTTTTGATTGTTTATCAATGGAATGAAAAGTTTCTAATGGCTAATTGCAGGATAGATCATGGAAGTTTGGGTGAAGAAAAGTAGTTACAACTGAATTTCACGAGTTTGTCACTGACCACAACACTACCTACTTACCTACGAGAAAAAATAAAGGAATTAAACCGCTGGAGATTTTTCTCTCTCATCTTAAGAGTACTTTCTGGCCACAGCCTAGCCAGAAAACGTCCACTGTTGAACAAAGACCTCTCGATAAAATGCCACTTTAGCCACTTATCATAGGAAAGATTTTCCATAAGTCCAAGAGATTAGAATACTCATAACATTTTGTAAGAAGTTAGTTTCTCTGCAGTACAAATTAATGTATTAAATCGAGCGCGTTGATGTCTTTTATAAGAGAAACCTACACGATCACAAAACCAAACAATGAGCTTTCCACTAATTTAATAACAAAATTAAAATATTCATATCAACTTATTGGTAGCAAAATAATCTTTATTAAATACTAGGTAAATTCTTAAATCTCAAAATGCTCTTCTTGCCAACCATGTGCTCCCACGAAGGGGAGGCATTTCCCACCGGTTTGCGCCTCGCTTATAAATGCTATTTTAACGCGGAAAAAAAGATTAATTAACTAATTGAGCTGTTGGACTGTGCCGTGCTGGTTTTAATCTTTTTTCAGGGGACTAATTATGCTGATTGCTGAGTATGTACTTATAGAGACAGGAAAGGGATAGAGGGGTAGTTTTGAAAAGTATAAGTTTTCATTTAAGTCAATGTGAGAGGTAACTGCAAAATCATTTTTTTAAGCAAACCAATTCTTTGCCATCGTTTATAACAGTTGCAGTGCTCCTTGGAACTCTCAATTAAGAGTAAAGAAAATAAGTAAAGTAAAAATAATAATAAGTACTTATTTCAGTAATAGCCCAGATAATATAATACCTACAGTACAGATTCCTCATCCCATACAACGGAATAACGCGGGCTATTTTACGAATTATTTTATTCCTGCATAACGCAAGATTATCAAGCGACATTTATTGCGTGTTGGCGAAGTATAGGACCAAATGAATACACTGGACACTAATTAGTTACTCTCTACACAGGATTATTACATTTTTTTCATTATCATTTATCATTTATTTCTTAATAACAGAGTTATAGGTCAACAAGTTCAACAAGTTCAAGTTCGGGTTATTTTTGTTTGTACCGGATGGGACCCCATGGTAATAGTAAGTTAATTATAAAGTCTTGTGTGACACTGTAGGTATCTACGCATGCCATCTTGAGACAGCACAGTTTAGGGTTTTTAGACTGTAAGCTCAGTCGTGCAAAGTCTGAATATTACTTCACCTAGCAATTGCACTGTTTACAGTGCTCATTAAATCACAGAAGATAGTGCTTGCACACTTCTTGGACTTAGTAGCAGGACATCGCGCGCGCATCTGACAAAGCAGATCTGCGGATGGTACCTAGCTAAACTAATTCAACTAATTCTGTGACGCAAACAGACACACATTGCAAAAACTAAATATACATATTACAAAACATATCTCCCAATAAGTTACGTTCCGTTATAGTCACCACACTAACCTACGTATCCATCTTTTAATATTATATTTCAGCTATACCACTATCCTGGCACATAATTAATTCCAGAACCGCCGGCTGCAAAATTCCGCAACATCGTAACTTAAACAATATAGCTCGAATGTTTAATTAGCGCATTGCAGGGTCCCGGGGGTGCGGGTAGAATGGGGAGGGATGGGGTGAGGAGGTGTTATTCATTAAAATGTTTGCGGAAACTCGTTTAGCGGCGTTGCGGTGGGCGGGCGCCGATGCCGCCGTGCCGCCCGCCTCACTAGGATAGGGTTGCTTACTTTCTGTTTCTCAATTGCAAAAACAGAGAGTCAGGTAATCTTGTGTCTGGTTTAATTAAAACTTACCATTGGACCAGACTAGATAACAATATAAATTTTGAAATAACTATTAGATAGATTTAGGCGCTATCGGAATATTATTGAGCGCCAAGCGTACGGCCCGTCTGATGGTAACGGCCACAGAATACTTTTCTACATAATGGGAGTAACGGCAGTCTATGAACATCTGCAACACCAAGAGCGCTGTCGATGCGTTGCCACCTCAGTAAAGCGTTTGTGATACCTTTTTAAATTAAAAGACTTTATATTGAAAGCATCGTGGGAGTACTTCAGAGGGACTGGTATGTTTGTTTTTTACGTGTTGGCTTTATCGAGAGGCACCGAAGCAAAGAAGTTTTAAGAATCAGCCCTACAACTGAGTGCTGCTAGGGGTGTGCCGGGTGGAAGCGTTCATTTACTGATCGCGATCGCATCAGCCGCTATCTGCAACCCACTTAGCGGACTTCATTCGAGCTTCACTTGAAGCTCATCTCGTTAAATACGTACGAAATTCCGATAAAATCTCGTGTTTGCAGTTTAACTTAGGTAGGTACCTCCTACCTACTTGTTTGCTACAGTTTTGCTTCAGTTAGCTCACCACCTTACTCATAAATGTTAGTTTAGGTTGGGTTAAATCAAATGCTCGATCTCATTATTGCTTGTAACGTTTCACGATAGCGGAAGGTGGAAATTATTAAGCATTGAATGAATATCGTCAACTATATGATGTTGTTTTCGATAGGCGCTTAGCGGTCACAATGTACCTACCCTTTTTGATTGATATTTACCATTTGCCCATTATTGTCGTGGATATTTTATCTACATTTTTATTTCTAAGTACTTATATTAATTTCCACGATCAATTTTATCATTGCACTTTTTCGTTTTTTACATCACATGGTGATCTTGGTGATAAGAGAAATAATTATTCTGTATGCCATGGGGTCCGATAAATGTCGCTTGATAATCTTGCGTTATGCAGAAATAAAATAAATATCCCGCGTTATTCCGTTGTATGGGATGAGTCATCTGTACTGTAGGTATTATATTATCTGGGCTGTATGCAAAATGTTAGATGAATGGGTTCAGACGCAATACGTCTGTTTAAAGTCATTAAAGGTAGAAAAAAAAATACAATTGAAGCGTCAGCATTTCACGTACATTTATATTAGTAGGTACGAGAGAATGACAATATTTATGTAGTGATACCACTGAAAAAATACCTAGAAGTACTAGCTAACCCTATCCATAATTATTCTCTACCTACATACCTACCCCGAAAAGAGTACCTATAGTATAAAAGCACCAATTTAATATCTCATTAACAGCTTTATAGCATTTAACCGCATTTATATTAACACAACGCCATAGCGAAATCTACATCTATTCAGTACTACCCGCCGTTCCCTACTCTCATTGGTCCAATTTTCCAACCCCTGGTAAAGTCACCCAATCAGGAGCACGAGTGTTGCTGACGAAGGGTGGAGCTTAGGGAGTTTTAATCGGAAAATTTCCGCGAAAATAAACAGTTGTGGAGTGATCTTCTTCGATTCAAGACCCTTTTTATCAACAGAAAAGTTTGAAGAAACGCGCGAAGCTACAAAAGTTTCTAGTGATGATATTTGAAATTGAATAACAAACATAATGCGAACTTAGAAACCTTGTCAGAAAAGCTGCAGCAAATAGCATTTCACCATGGCAGGGCCTTACTTATCGCCTTTGCCAGGAGATCTTTTAACGGAGTACATGTTTGGGAGGCGTCGGCAGCGACGGAACCGCACAACCTTCACTCCTCAGCAGCTCAGCGAGCTGGAGTCACTCTTCCAGAAGACACATTACCCTGACGTGTTCCTAAGAGAAGAAGTCGCATTGCGGATCAGCCTGTCTGAAGCTAGAGTCCAAGTAGGTATAAAAATCATAACATGTTGGCAATTTTATTCACAGTGCCTCTAACTACTTATAAGTATACCTATATCTAATCTAGGCAGTTGAATCCTCAGCCGCCTCTTTCTAATCTTTTTGGCTGACTGTCTATCCTCATAGACTATCTACGTACTATGAAGTGTTCTTAATGCCCCATCTGCATTATAATATAGCAATAGAGGGCGATTGTATAGTTTGTGGCTCTGTACCGGGTGCAGTTTTCCATGTTCTAACCATTTTTCTTGCGGTATGTTTAACAAACGTTAATATACTGAAGTTACTTAGAAAGTTTAGTTTTGTGAACTTACTTATTTGGGTAGGGTGCCTACTAAGTACTTGCCGAGTAAAATTCTCTTGTAAGTTTTTAAATTTATCTTTTTAACCTGTGCGTAGCTGTCGACTTCTCCCGTACTCTGATCTAAATGCTATGCAACAAATTTTTTTTTTTCAGTTATTGAGGTACCTACTTGTATATTAACCGTTTGATCATCAATGAGATAATAATTTAATTGATCATTGACCGATTGCAGTTTATATCAAAGTGACATAGTTCTAGGGTTACTAGGGGAGTTTTAGGGTATTACTAAGGCTCCGCTGTCGGTTTGTCCGTCTGTCACCAGGCTGTATCTTATGAACCATGACCATGATAAATGACCGTGATAGACAGTCAGACGCGGTCAACTATTAAGGTTGGAGTTGAGAATGACACAGGGGCCACAGCTGTATGAGATAGAAATATCTTCTGTATTGGTCATATCCGTAGTAGAGAATATTGATACGATAAAAAAATAATGTGAAAAACTTTTTTATTTATTTTAATTTAAAGTATATTTTTATTGAATATATATTTTGTCTGAATATATAATTAATATTAATTTAGTTTGTGACATAACGGTTCAACAAGAAAACTTGTTGTGTTTGTGTGACGTTGATTGAAATTTTGTGATATGGTAACACAAGAAAAAAGTCACAAGAAAAATGTCTGCCGTATTTTTTGCTCACGCATTTCATCTTGTACCAAAGTTTTATTGCTAATTGTGACTAAACTTTGGATTTTTGTATATTTTCTGTTGCTTAATTATGTAGTTCGAGTTGAGCATCGTATTAGTGGTTAGTGGTGAACAAAAGTTTGTGAAATAGTGATAAAACGAGATAGTGACCCTGAATTTGTTTTTCATCATGGAAGAAAACCATAGAAATTGCCTAAAATGAGGAGTTCACTGGCTGTTTAGTGCGTTATTAGTTGATTCGATTTACAATAATTAAGTTTATTTGAAAATAAATATCCTATGATAATTTATTTGTTTGTTTTTCTTATGAATAAAATAGGTAGGTACGATAGGTAGGCACCTATGATATAGGTACCTATATGTATAGTAGGTACATTTTAAATTCCCGCCATATTAAAACTGTCCAAGCGGGGCCACGCAGAGATGGCGCTCTCCTATTTGATCTCATTTGATTTTTTAGACCCATCGCGCGTGAGTCCGACTCGCAAATGGCCGGAGAATATTTTAGAATTAAAATATTAAAAATATTGTAGGTACCTATTCTATGATAAATTATTTTTGTACAGTAGTTAGGTATTCTATTTTAGTATGAGTGGTCTATTTTTGTTGTCATCATTTTTAAACAACGTCCCGCTGGCATAGATACTGAGAATGGATTTTGGCCTGAGACACACAATAATAGAATGCCGATTCCATGACTCCTGCTTTGAAATCTGTTGCTTTTCTTAAGCTATCTAATGAGGAATATGAAAATAAACTATCTTTACTTATTATTACAATTTTGCTACAAAACCTGACAGCCCTACTTGATTTTTTTCTTTCGGATCAACGTCCGGTCGCACGTAATACTTATTAGATTTTTTTATACTAATACCTACTCACTACGAAAATACTACTTATAAGTAGTAATGGAGCTAATAAAATATAGTATATAATTATTAAGTTGATATATTCCATCACACAATAATTTATTAAATCAACAAATATCACATAATAAACAACCAACCTACCTACCAACCACCTACCTTGGTACCTACTTATACCAAGAATTGAATCAAAGACCTATTGGATCGTAGAATATCTTTTTTTGAACAGGCTAATGCTGTTGGTCTCTACCGACCTTTACAGCGTCACCGGACGGGACCGTTGAATGTCTTGTATAGTGCCCTAACTAAAATGTCTCGAATGCTAAAGAGTATTTCACAAGTCGGTATTAAAGAAAGAAAATATATGCCATGACTAAAAATTTTTTTTGGATAAATTAATTATATTTCTCAATAGATAAACATTTGTGAAAACAAAAACTAAATATCTCAAAAAATGACCAAGTTACAAGCATCTTAAAAACCGGAATAGAAAGAGATAGCTCAAACGGCCAGCGACGTCAGAGGAAGGTCGTTATAGTACCTCATTACTATGCTGTGGTAGCTTTTCATACAATCTCTTTGGCATGTTTTTTTTATGAGAATAAATGACGTGAAGCGCTCGTCGTCACGAGTAGATTTTTCATAGTAACTGTGGGGGCCACAGAGCAAAAAAAAAACGCTTCCCAGGCGTCATTTGTTTCATAGCTCTGTGGTGGGGGCGCTCCTCGGGCGCTCTGTTTCGCGAGTAAGTGACAGGAGATGCCTCCTGTAGAAACTTTAAAAGCTTATGACACCGTGATTTATTTACCGATTTTGCTTATTTTTTCAATTATTGCATTCAGTTTTAATCTTCTTTATGAAAGTAATATTAACTTTCCATTTTTAATAGTAGTCATCATGCCTATTATACTGTTTTAAAACTGTTTTGAAAATGTAAAGAAAATATATTTCTTCAGGAGAACACCTACGTAGTAAATTATATAGGGCACTCTTTGGAAGTAGGTGCATACCTACATTATAAAGAATGTCAATCGGTTTCTTCACCTAAACGCTAATCTGCCTATCACCTAATTATGTCCTTGGTAAATAAAACTGAATTCCCCAATATTGCTTTTAGGTTTGGTTTCAAAATAGAAGAGCAAAATGGCGTAAGCAGGCAAGATTGCAGTTGCTGCAAGATGCTTGGAGGATGAGGTGTCTGGGTCTTGGAACTCCGCCGCTAATGCCAGGTAAGGTGAGAGAATTACAACAGCAGGGTCTGAGGGCACTTGGCGCTCTTCACTTCGTAGAAGTACCTATTAGCGTTCCTATGTTGGTTTATACGGTTCATTACGTCTTTATGAAATTAGATAGAAGGACCAAAATATTTGTTAAGCGGTGTGCTATCACACCGCTTAACAAACTTTTTGCTTGTTGAGACATTAGACAGTCATTAACATTTTTAATAAGAAAATGGCCAATTAGTAACTAATAGTTATGCCAAATGAATGAATTTTATTAGTGCATTTCAAAACTGATCTTATTGTGTTTTGATTTAAATCAATTAGTATGTGAAATAATCTGGAAGTTGCTGGGTCTCATTTCGGACTTCGGAGTGAACTACAAAGTATGTGAATAAATATGAAATACCACTAGACCGATGTCGTCGCAATTTAACAAAGTAGATTCACAATAAGTATAATTATATTGATTACTCTAAAATTTTCAAGGAATCTTTTTCTATTATCTACAGGTCATGCTAAACCACCGGATTCATCTCCTGAAGGACCTGAATCCCCATCTGGAAAAGATTCTCCAGAACCACCAAATTCTTTTGAAAGTCGAGAGCTTAAGTCTCCTCGTCAAGACCCATACCTGCACAATCCAAATTCGGGATTACCAGATGGTATGGCACCAATACCCCCAATTTCACACGAAATACCTCCACCCATGTCCTATGCTGATGATGGAAGAATCATGCAGCAACCTTTTGCATTCCCACCTTTACTGATGCCTCAGCAACAAATGGAAGAACAGATTCCAACAGACCTAAGAGTGATTCCTTCAAAAACGAATTCGTGCCCATGTGTTAGTGCTGAAATGGAGGAGCCACAGAACTTGGCGTACCGTCAGCATACGCAGCTGAACAAACGTGATGTAAAAGAGAATACAGATAGTGACAGCGACGCTGAAATCGATCTCACTTCACATTCTTCAAAAGATGATGATTTGCGGGAGTCTGAAAGACTGGCTAACAGAATAGCTACAAGCATTTTTCGTAGTGATACAGTACTACACGACTTAATTCCAAATGATCTCAGTTTAGGAACTATTAAAAATAATGATAGAATTATGAACAGGGATAACGTATCAATGTAGTTTGGTGACTTTGTATGTAGAAGATTAGTTCTAGTCAATGATGATTCTCGTTAGAGATTTTAGTTTTAGCAGTTGTAGATAACTCTTATTATAACGTAGACAGCAGTGATGTAGTAGTTATTGTGATATTTTATTAAACGATCGTTTTTCTTGTATGCTTACTACGCAAATATGGGAAGTTTCTAAATCATAATAAAACTAGGATGGTGAAATTACAGAAGAAATACACTGATAATAAGTATATGAATGCACCTTTATTAGCACCTGTGATAATTATTATTGTCTTTATTCCATTTTACTCTAATCATAATAACTATAAGTACCTATAGGTATAATATAAATATCTCAGAAATGCGCAATTGATGCCGGTAAGTAGAAATCACAGCTCAGACTACTTATTTCAATTAACATTATCCTAACACTTAAATAAATATGTCTACAAGACGCAGGTACATATTAAGAAACAATGAAAAATCTGCCCCAAACTGGACAGTGAAATAAACTGGGACACTCATGTACCTACGTCTTTTTATATAAAATATTGGTTAACTTGAATATATCCAAATTATGTATATCCAATAGTAAGTTATACACAAAATAATTATTGATTTAAAATATTACCACAAACTACTCATTCGCAGTCAGTCATTTAGCTAAGTTTTTTAAGTACCTTAAAAAACCATTGTGACTTTGTCAAAACAGACAACTGAAGTTTCACAGTATCAGTTTACAAATAACGTTAATTTATTCCTAAGTTAATCTATATTAGCCAATTAGTTAATAGGTTTGTCATTTTTTTATTTCCTGCTGCAAAATACAAGCTTTTTTTTTCATATATAATATTGGAGTTTAACAAGGATCTACATTTAGTCCACTGCTATTTTATCGATATGTATACGTATTTCACGTAAATTGAATTTGTTTTACAATGAAAATTTAATGATTTATTAAGATATGTTAAAAAATATGTTAGTGTTAATAGTTTACTTAGGACCAAAAAAGTTCTTACACAATTTATTTCAATTCGTCAGTCTTTTTGCATAGGCACCTAAATAGAATCACAAATTGATCACCAGAAAGCTACTAACTGGGATTTAAACTATTCTAGAAAAATATTTAATCTTTTAAAAACCCTTAGACCAGGCTGCCACACTGGTATGTTTACTTATTGATTAAATCAAGTAAGTTTTCAGATGAAAATCAAATAGTCACTTTAGTATAGGACCAAGACTTACACTAGAGAATAAATTCTCTGCAAATAAAACGTTAATTATTATATTGTAAAACCCTTCCTCATAATCATAACACTGGCATCAAGAAAGTCATACAAATATCAATTTAGTTTTGTGTGGTGTGATGTGAGCGTAATGGGAGACATGGCATTAAGGCTTCTGCCTGATGAGACGGACTCAATCTTATTTTTAGACCAAAGTTTTTACAATTATTATGTCACTGATATGTTGCAATGATGCCATGTTTCCTGAATGTATTTTACACTTTTAACAAAAAACGCATCAAAGTGAACTAACGAACATATCTGAAGATGAAATTTTAAGACACTAGTAAAGTTGATATGTTGCAAGACATTCATAAAATTTGCAGCCTATTTAATAGCATCTAGAGTCATGTTGTGAACACCACCCAGGAGACATGGCATCAACACGAAGACCTCTCGCTAGGAGACGGTCTCTCATCCTTTGGAGACGAGGCTCTGCACTGTACACGCTTGTGTTAGGATCTGACCACAGACGCTCGGCAACTGCGGCTGCTCGGGGCCACACTCGTGTATCTAAAAAAATATTATTAAATATTAGATCTGGTTCAAGTTCAAGTAGTAGTTTTACTAGGTGGTAGGACTTTTCTGCAAAGTTCGTCTAGGTAGGTACCACCGCTCTGCCAGTTATTCTGCCGCCAAGCAGTAGTGTGCAAGCACTTACTGTGTTCCGGTTTGAAGGGCATTGTAGCTAGTGAAATTACTGGGCAAATGAGACTTTATGACCTGATTACACAGTGTAGTAATCTGATTACTAGACTGTGTGATGTCTCAGGATGACGTGCGCAGTGCAGTGTCACGCGAAACTTTATTATTTTAAAGTTCCGAGTGACACTGCAACTGTTATGGGCGGCCGTATTGCTTAACATCAGGTGAACGACCAGCTCGTCACGTCATTCATTCTCATAAAAAAAAAAAAAAAACAAGTTATGCTTAGTTAGTTTGGGGCTAGATGGCGCTGTGTGTAATGTCCACGCATATTATTATTATTATTATTATTAGAAAGTCAGAGACTATTACTACTGCTATTATTGTTCCAAGTAGGAGAAGTATATATAAATATAGGATACCCTTAGGAGTATAGGAATATAAATTATGTTAGGTTAACTATAGGTTTTCTCTAACGACCTACGCAGAAACATGTTTCTGGTTCAACTCCTACCATTATGCATCTAACAAGTAAATGTGTATGCACGATTATTACTGGGTCTCAATGAAATAACAGTTCCTGTCACAGAGCTATGAAACAAATGACGCTTCGGAATAATTATTTTTTTGCTCTGTGGTTTCTGTAAACTATATAGCCTGGCCTCTATAATACTGGATGGATTTGGGTGCAGTTTTCGGTGTGTCTAATTATCTAGTCTCAATATAATTATGTTCTATCTACCATCTCTGTGCTGAAATATGCTTTCCAAATCCTATACCTACTTACTTATTAATCGTGTGCGAACGCTAGTTTGATCAACCATAAGTACCTATTAGAAGACTTACCCAAACCCTGTTCATCGACATACTCGCTCCACATGGCGACTTCTCCCCCCAACACTCCAGGATCACTGGGCAGCGTGTGTGAGTACATCCTTCTCCAGTTTGAGTACTTGGTGATTCCCCAGAAGCCATGGTCAAGGTACCAGATGTCTTTTGGAACGGAAACTGTTCGGTATCCAAGGCGGATTAGCTGCATTAGTAATGGACTGCTTAGAGGCTCCCAGACTTCGATTACGTATCTGAAATATGGTTTTTAGACATGGTAAGTATCGGTAAATCTTCTGAATAGCTCAGATTTTACCTGTGTTAGCTGTTATACACACCTGTCTTTGCTCAAATGCCTCTGGATCCGGTGAGCTTGCGTAAGTTCCGAAGACCAAATCATGACAGGTTGCTGTTCAGTACCACCAGCTGCTGCTAACTCCTCGTCCCAAGCTTGGAGGGCTTTGGAGTGGAACTCTGCCCAAAGTTGAATGAATCCTTCCAAAGATGTGTCGTAGCCTTGCTGTGCCATATACGTAGTTATTTCTTCGGTTGAGTTCCAGCAGTTGAAGAATACCTAGATTTAATGAAAGGTTTTGGTTGAATGAATGAATGAATGAATGATTTATTATTGCAGAAACTGTGTACATTTAGGTCTTAAGAATAACTAATATTAGCACAATAGGGTCAACAGTTTGTCCATGGAGACATGCAATATATTATTGATTGGATAACTTTTTAAAGTAAGTAATTTTGTCGGTGGTAAATCGTGAGCTTTTAATGAAAATGCCTGAGCGTTTTAAATTACGTCCTCATTTTATGGTCCGCCTAGGTTTCAAATTGAGCATAAATGATAATTTGAAATCCGACCAATTTTCAATTTAACATACGCCCGACGACAAGATACCTGCCCACGTTCATTTGGGTTTCGCGTTGGAAAGATCTGGCAATGGACTAAGCATGGACGGTTTGAACAGAGCAAAGATTATAAATATTAAGGCCCTGAATTGATAGTCAATGAAATAGAGTAAGGAGAATAACATTAAAACGTGAGTATGGATAAATATCTAAAATAGCAAAATGGTTTTTCTGAACTAAATCAGCAAAAGAATTGTTTCTTACTTCATCACCTCCCACATGAAGTAATGTTGGATTTGGGGTCAGTTCAGCGATATCTCGGTACAAGTCTCTAAGTACTTTGTACATGAAAGGGTTGGCAGGGTTGAGCTGTCCACAAGGGGGTTCGATGCAGTAAGGCCGCCATGGTTTGGAGTTGACACAAACTGCTAGATTGCCGTAACCGTATTCCTGGTAACATAATAAAATACAAAGTAAGTATTCGTTAATTCGTATACCTATTACAAGCTAGACTCTTGTTAGTGATATACTTCCACAATGTCCCAGCCAGATGCTATGCACTATTACTATAGTATTAATGTTACTTGTACTATTATTTAATTCTGTGTTAATGTTATCTGGATGTCCGATGGGGAAGAAAGGTTTTCGAGTGGCGACTACGTAGTAGCCTAGCAGCTTAGTGGCGTAGTGGCAGCGTGGACCGGCCCCCCACTAGGTGGACCGACAATCTGGTGAAAACCGTGGGGAGCCGATGGATGCAGGGACGAGCAGCCA
Source organism: Ennomos erosarius (assembly GCA_963580505.1). Taxonomy (NCBI): domain Eukaryota; kingdom Metazoa; phylum Arthropoda; class Insecta; order Lepidoptera; family Geometridae; genus Ennomos; species Ennomos erosarius. Next base: position 10,109,142 of record OY756988.1, read on the forward strand.
CTCAAAGTGGCGTTCTATGGGGAGGCCTATGTTCAGCAGTGGACGTCTTCGGGCGGTTGATGATGATGATGACGATGAATGTTATCTGTACTTTTACTACTCTCATTTCACATTATGGCATTTTTTGTTTGTATCTTCTTTTCAATTAAAGTTTTTCAAACATGGAACACATTCGTGAAACCGTGAGAGGTGACTATTCTAATGACCAGACTTGAAAAAAGACTATGCAAGAACCAAGAACTCTTATTTTTAGGTTTAAAAAATGTAGTTTATTTTACCGGTCCCCACTGCCAGCCGTTCCCGGCGTGCGCGGGCGCATCGATCTCTATAACGACGCGCACGCCGCGCACGCGCGCGTACTCCACCAGCTCACGTGCCTCCTCCGTCGAGTAAATCTCACTGGATGTATATGCGCCGTATCTAAAATTACATAACAATATGCATCACAAGGAGGGAAGGTCAAAATAAACATTATAGAGACATTGTTTTTTTAAAAGTAAGTTTTTGATAAGATGCAAAATGTAGAGCTACTTTCACCAAATCCTGCTCCGTGGATAAAATATGCAGGGAAAAGTAGTAGATCATCGAGGTAGACTAATGCATTTATTTCGATTTTATTCTCAAAGTCCCTCTTTCTAACCTTCATAAAATTACTCGTAGGCATGAAGTTCAACCGATGCGTATGACTGAGTGAATTAGATGAGATCATTGTAACACATAAATCAAAGCAACCAATGAAAACTTGCAGCACTGTCATTTTACAAAACACTTGCATCGTATCCACTATATTTATGTATTTTATCGGAATTAACAAAATATGCTTTTGGTCTTGTTATCTATGGTAACTTAAAAATGTTCAGTTTTCAATTTTATCAAGACTGGCATCTAAAAGTGAAAATTTATGAGACTATCAATTCAAGCTAGCAGAGTAAACACTACACATTAAAAACTGCTATTACTCCCTGTTTACACACGACATGCTCTCATAAAACAGGTATTATTCAATCACCGATAAAACAGTTATTTAGGCAAGGTGAACCAGTAAATAGTAGTTCTTATTTCGGGCTAAACGAAACGCGTAGGCATATGTAGGCACTACCAAGCACTAAGTAGTCGACATACCTTGTAAACTGCGGCACTCGAGCTGATTCCAAAGGAAAACTGTGCGAATCCGTCACATGCCAGTGGAACACGTTCATCTTTGTCGCTGCCATTCCATCGATAGTCCTTTTTATATCGTTCATTGGTATGAAATGCCTCGAAGTGTCTAGAAGGAGTCCTCTATGTTTGTACACTGGACGGTCTCGGATCTTTGCCCCGGAGACCAGGAGCAGGCCGCACTCAGTTCTATCGGAGTAATTAGACTTATCGGCTGCGACTAATTGTGTAAAGGTTTCTAGAGCATGTCGAGCTCCATATACCGTTTCGGCGACGATGTGGACTGCTATATCACCTCCTGGAAACATGTGAATAAAGACTTCAGAAAATACAGTAGACAAAATACTTCATTAAACAACAAACAATGAAGCTTTTCATGTACTTTGGCACTTATACTGACTGCGTATGGCAGAAATTTTATGATAATGTAAGTAGTTATGTTATATTCTTTTTAGCCTTGGGACCATGCTATAGTGGACATGATTTAAAAATTATTGAAAACTGTAATCTGGAAGTGGCAGCAGCTTTTCTAATCTTAAATGTTTTGGTTTTATTGAATAAATTTATAAAATGTTTAGAACGAGTACGCCTACATCTGTGATTACTCTGCAACAGCTTGAACCGTCAAATTTTGGTACACAGATAGTCCAAAGGAAATAGGCAAAGTTATAGGCATCAAACTCGAGTAAAGTCGTAGAACTGGAGTGCAACTCGTTCTCAGAAAATGGAGGTACCTTTGGTCTGCACATCAAGCATGTACTGCTCGTCGGTATTCCAGTCCAGTGCCAATACAGCAGTCTTCACAGAGATGTAGACGACTACGGGAGTATCCACCAACTCCGTCACAGAGCCATGGCACTCTGCCACCAGGTTTGGACCAACTAGTTGTGTCATTTTGACGAGTAGTTCTCGAGCCTCTGCTGGGACGTCGATGAGATCAAATCTAGAAGGGAGAAAGGTACCGATTGAGATTGGCAATAAAGTTTATGGTATTGGTACAGTCATAATCTATGACGAATTTATTTGGTGATTGGTGAAAAAAAATACTTTGGCGCAAATGCACAGTTTTTTAAGAAAATAATAGGTCTAAATACTTTCGCAACTATCATTAAACTTTAATTAATTAATTGGTGCATGTAAATACGTATGTAGAATGTAGATATCATTGAGGCCTTCAATCAAATCTCAAAATAAACATCATCCTTCATACAAAAAAAAAAACTAGTTATTTACTTTGAAATGCGATGCGATTTGAGTTCATAAATATTTTATAAACTAACCAAACTAAAAAAAATATATCTGTCTCTTACATTGCCGTCTATTTGACAGGAATAGCAACAGTTTTAGAAGTTTTAGATCTTTCAACTTTAAAATTGGCCCCTATGCATATAGATACCTTCTATCAATATTGTACGTTATTATAGGTACATCTTTATCCTTGCCTTGTTTGTACATAACTTGGACCGATATTGCAAAATGTGGGCGGTACAACAATATCCCGGAACCAAACTATGAGATCACGACTGTCAAATAAACTAAACGAGGATCGTAGGTCGAGACACCGTTAGGTTCCGATCGTTCACCTCTCAAGTACAGCACCACCTACATGTCATCTCAATAATAAGGCAAATATTAGCACATCGAAATATCATAATTGAAAAGTGGTCGATGGCCTTACATATGTATATGCTGCATGCTGGATAATTGGATATAGTCATACTATGTACTTATCGTAGAAGACATACGCCTTCTACGATATATACATACGTACAAGTACATCACAAATGTCACATACCTAAGTACTACCATGCCCTACAGTTCTTGTTGAGCTAAGTACTGGGACTCGTATAGGAATGAAATGAAATAAAGGTGCATAGGAATGTATATAGATATATGTTTAGGTCTCTGGACTGAACTAGGTAGTTATCTATTTTCTACGCAATGTAAAAATGGCAAAAATAATCTCTTATTTTAATAATAACAATAATAATAATTTATTTCCCGAAAAAACATCATATTAGTAATATTACAGAGTTTACATATTATTAAATACACCAATTCCATAACTTATAAAAATAAATTTTATGAACATGCATAATTATACTATAAGACAAAAACGTTTAACTATGGCCCCCAAACTAGGCAACCGCCAGTATCTTGGGACGTTTTTCCGAAGGAATTTTTTTTTGTCTCCGACCTGTAAACTATCACGTAATTTGGTATAGTTACGATTATTTTATTTATTTTATTTGGGGTTGGTACGGCTATAAACTGTTCATTATAGACGGTTGATACGCATTATTTTTTAACTAACACAACGGCGCGGTTTAAACCGCGATCGTCATTTGACTATTTTATGCCCTTTTTATTGATGGTAAAATTAGATAAATGTGGGAGTTGGTTATCTTACGTAGTCATATCGATTTACTGTATGTAGGTTAAACTTCATGTTATTTTATCGGATACTTTCATTTATTCAACCGATAACTAAACACGATTGGGTAAAACAAGATAAATAAAAGAGAACGTTATACATTTGTATAATATTTGCTGGATATTATTCATGTCTTCACATGATGCATTCTTGTCATCAATGTTATCTTTAAAACGTTCAGTTTACCTACTTGTATCAGCATATTCAGCGTATCAATATGTTTTTAGTAAATACACTTCTTTAGCCATTTTGATACGGACGCCTGTTTCCACCGTTAAAAGGGATAACAATATAGAACAAAAACACAATTTTGTGCGGTGGACAGCCAAACTGAATGTAACCGATCGTTTCCAATACGAACGATCATCCGAATATAATTAGAAGTAAGGTGTGACAAATAACTGGGTTTGTACTCGATTGTCAGTTATATTATTGTCAGCCATAATAAGAACTTGCCTTTAAGATTTTAAGATATACCAAAATTACTGTAAATAAGATCGAAGTACCTATCTGTAATCTGTATTGTAATTAGAAATGAAAAATGACAAAAATTTATTGTTAATAAACAATTTAAATTGTAAACCGTCCAAATTCAATGTCCAATCAAATGACAGGTTTAATTATTGACAAAATATATTATTATTTCCCTTAAATAAAAATATTAGATAAAAAAAAATTACAATGTAGGTAGGCAGAAAGTTGATGATTATTATATTGAGCTGAAATGGTTAGTGGCAGAACGAAACGTACTGAATTATAATAGGTAGAGAGTTATGATATGATACAATGAAACGACATAATGGAAGTGATGACAAGTTCAAAACTAATTTCATTTTCGACTATAACATGCAAAAGTGTAATAAAGAAAGCATAACTTTCATTTTATGAATAATCTCGATGGATAGATGGGGTATTGTTGTGTAACTAGAAGATTTAAGAGGCTAATATTAGCAGACACTGTCAAACTCTTGGATGGCACCCAGAACGTGAAAAGATTTATTCTGGGTTTAGAAACCCTTCCTATAAACACAGTTAATGTTACATAATAGGCAAGTATCCAAAATGATCATATGATAATGTTAAATTAAAGTAATTTAGTATTGATAATGTTATAATTAGACTAAGCTTCTTTAAAATGGTGGAGACACACGGATTTTCCTGTAGCTCGCCGGTTAATTTTCTTAGAAGTTTCTTTTGTACAACGGACCACTATGAAAAACACCGGAGTCCAATACACAGAAAGATCAAACAATTAAGAGGTAGGAAATCAATCAACTAATAATAAAACTGTAACAGAGCTTAATCTGTGCTGTAATATTTATCGATATAGAAGTGTAAACATTTTTTTTTTTACTTTTTGAATGTTGTCTGTCTGTCTGTCCCTTTGAACACGCATCACGCTGCAACCACTGAACGGATTTTGCTGAAATTTGGTATGGTAATAGCTAATTATCCAGAATAACATTTAGCATACTTCTTATTTTCTAAAACGGCCAAGTGCGGGTTACACTGAGCATAAGGTAATAATTTTTATGCATACACCAAATATATAAATATATAATTCGTATATTATGTATAGAAGATAGATAAAATATACATATATATATATTTTATACTCATCCGCTCAAAGGGAAGACAGAAGGGAAAGGGAAATATATAGGGGAAAAGGATGAATGGATGGGACAGCGAACCCATCCATTCATCCTTTTCCCCTATATTTTTCCCTTTTGCTTCTCTCTTACCCATAAACAGATTAAGGGTAACAAAACTAATAAACCCGTGCGAAGCCGGGGCGGGTCAGCTAGTTACTAATAATGATAAAATTATTGATTGTTATGTTGTCACGTTTAACTCGTCAATACGAGTGAACGTCACGCCATTACATCAGCACTTTAAACGGGCAATTAAACGACCATAACTCCGACTTTAACGAGGTTCCTGAAATGATTTACTCGAGCAGTGATCATTGTTGGTCGTTTTCATATCTTGTACGTGTTTGTATAAAAATAAAGGAAACTCGTGTTTAATGGAGCTTAGACGTGAGTAAATGGAGAACCCCAAAAGCAGAAAAAGCAAACATGAACAACAGAATGAAGTACCTTAGGTACTCAATAGATAATATTGAGTTGAACTGTAGAGCTCACTAGAGAGCTTGTTTCACGAGAATACTCAAAAAATAGCTTACTAGAGAAATACCTAACTAAAGACCTACCCTCTTTAAAGAATTCATAGAAGGAACTCAATTTCATCAATGAAGCTATGCAATGCTATATTTAATTTTAAAACGAAATATAATGAAAAATGTAGACATTTCATAAATGTAGACAGTACACCTAGTACGAGTTTCGATAGTTTACTAAAACTTGAATCGTTTACGTATTCTCCCATGCATTTCTCTGCAGCGCCCCTAGAGGACACGTTGATGAACTAAAAATGGCAGTACATATTTTAAATGGATTCGCGCGTATTCACGTATTGTTAAACTCGTACTAGGGGTACAGAGATACAATACTTATATAAAACAAATGAATGCCAGCTGCTGCTGATATAGCCGTTGATCTGCGGAGTAGAAATATAACTGTCATGACAGCGAGAGGCAGACACTGGAACACAGATGAAGCAGCCGCTGCTGACACCTGACATAGATGCTGATCTACACCAGGCCAGAAATATAATTATCATCAAACATGGGAGGAGGGGCGAAGACCACTCTGAACTTGGGAGCTAGGAGATTTCTTTATTCTGTGGCTAAAGTGACCTTTCTGTAGGAAGTGTTACTAGGTAATCCGTAGTACTGGTATGTGGGATGTAGGAGTTGTTTTTGTCTACCTACACTACTTATTAAGATCTTTTTCTATACCGCTCGTTCACTTGATGAAGGACAAATCAAAACGTGGGAAATCAAGAGAGTAGGTATAGTTATAGGCTATAACACCTATTGTTCAATATAATACCTATACTTACGTGACTAGGCAGGTGCCTAATAGGTAGGTAAGAAAAGCTCTTCAGTGACCACTGGAAACGGTAATTTTATTGAGAGAATATGCAAGACCTACAAAGATGACATTTGGTCTTCAATCCGCATAATCTGATTGATTGAACCAATGGACATTAAAGCTTCATTGTACAAACCAATAAGAAGTAAAGGCCTACCGATCAAACTAATAGGAAATTAAAGTCTTCATAGATTAAATTTCATAGGAAAAGTTTACATAAAAGCGGTAGGACCAAAACAGCCGAGAAGACACTTTATGCGATAGACCGATGACAACATTAACGACTGAATACTGACTTTGAACGGATCGAGCTAAGATTTCGATTGTGTTGAGTTTACTTACTTCTAAATCCTCTTAATATCCTAATAGACCACTCATAATTCGAGTATAATATTAAAACATAATAATTTCAGCGGATGATCGTTTCCTGTTGTTATTCTGTACTGTATTATAATAATGTTTCAGTTGTTATTATCCTCGTATATTATATCTATCTATGTTTTATATTTTATACATATTATACTAATACTACAATTTCGAAACACATAGGTAACTAATTATTGTTCTACTTACTTGCAGTGACTGCATAAAGGGATGAAGATTGGGCTCACAGAGATATGGAAGAGGCCTACATCATCGAACGGAATAAGACGTGTTAACATCGGTGATGATGATGAACTTATCTGAGTAGGTAGACAGCAATTGTTTGTTTGTGACAGCATTGTTATGTTTCATTATGTATAATTTGTAATGCCCTGAATACAGGAGTTACTTTTCTTTCGCTGTATACAACAAAGACTTTCAGTAGGCACTGTTTTGATACGTCTTTGAATCACAACCAAAGCTTTCTAAACGTCACATTTTGTTTATGCGCATAAATGTAATATTTTGCCTCGTGGCTTTCTTCTATGCCTTCATCAGTGCCGTAAGTAGTACCTAACTGCGAGTGAATCTGTGAGTGAGTGACGCAAGTTGTGTCACAGGGGTGCTAATAATAGACAGACGGACGAGAGACACCTGTGACACTTTGTGTATACTATGAATAGGGCGCCCGAAAACACTCGGGTGCGTAAAATGCGAGCAATGATCTTGAATAAACAATACTAGGTACTTACATAATATGCGAAACATATTACGCTGCACTCTTTTAAAGTGAATCGGCTATAACTAATCCTTGTTCACAAAAAGGTTCTCTGTCTCTGTATTTGTAAGTAGGTATTATCTGAGCAGTTACAAGGAGAAAATATCGTATACGAATCTAGAACCGCCAAAAGCAGAGGTTTACAACAAAAGTCGTGAAGGAGGGTGAGCACCAAAGACCTATAGAGGTCTTTACTTGCAGCTGAAGACGATAGGTAGATCCAGCGACCGACAACGACAGTATCAAAGGAGTAGAGAGAGAGAGACGTGGTCTCTGTGGTACATTTTTTTCTATTTAGGTACTGTAGAAATGGTAAATAAACCGAATGTAAAATACTGTGGGTTTAAAATTTCAATAAATCACGAAACATTTCGTGGTATTCTTACGTCAAAATAAACCTTGATTTATCAAGACATGGACTGTAAAACGAATAAATTTTAGAAACAAAAAATCTAACGCAACAGGAAAATAATCTTAAAGTAACGTTGCTTTACGACTTTGTAGGTATTATTGTAGATGATTGGTTTTGATTTTATACTGCGATAATAATCAAACAGCTGTTGAAAATACCGACTAACTGATATTAACAATCGTATTTTTTGCTTTATCTCGATTTTGTAGCTAGCCTACTACACATACCAATTAAATAATACAATCGACTTCGTATTTAATGACTAACTAATATTACAGTCAATACATCTATGACACTAATAAATTATTATATCTAACTAGCCATTGACATACATTGATACATTATATACTCTATCCATTAGTGGCTGTAAGTTCAAAGAATATAATAATTTAAATTAATAAAGAAATATGTTCAAATATATAAATTTATAGTCCTAAGTCTAATCTGAGCAACATACCTACTAATAAAATATATTTAGCATAATTCTGTAAAGCTATCTACTAAATGAAATACCAAAGGTCTCTCGAATCAGAATCACAATACTGAAATGCATCTATGCATTGACATAGCATAGAATAGATAGTTTTTAAAAAAGTGACGAAAAGGCAATAAAAAAGAAAGGGGTTTTAAAACATGATAACGTTACAATAACAGTGTCTTGTCAGATAGATTGAATAGATACCTATATAGATTTTATTTCTTTAATTCCATATCATATAGAAGTAAAACACAGAGAACCTTTTCAATTCAATTCTTGTATATTCTTTCTTCTATAAATATTCAGTACACACTCAGTACATAATAAACGAACAGGAGCAATAATACGTCTTGACGCTTTAGCTGCTTAACCAGAATTGACTGCTTTTTGGACTTTGTCGTCCCTCCAAAACTTCCCTCCTAAACCTCAATATTATTTTACCGGAACTACCAAGGCAGCCATCGTAATTGGCTGATGGTTCAGCGGACGCTCCTTCCGCCAGTGTGGCCAACCAAAATGGTATTTGTAAACAGTCTACCAACCTCTTAATATTAAAAAGTGAAAATAAATTATAAAATTCACGACATTATCCATATCAGAAATTATCAATCAAGATGATAAATGAATTAACTGTAACCTACTTCTGAGCCTTATGATAATAATAATAAATAGTGGTTTTTGTTGTCAATATAGTAATCTTGGGCCAAACTCAAACATGTCATCAAGGTAAATACCTACACTCCGATAAATAATTATGCTCTTCCTATTAAATATAAATAATGAATCGGTTCTATCATATTTTTTTATACCGGTAAAGCATTTTAAGTGTTATTTCGGGTCAGACATCATACTGATTAACTACCAACTATTAATATTAATAATATCAACGAATAAGCCTTTAATGAGTCCATGCTGCCAATGCCAGCATAATTTGTTATTGGTGAACTCTATTGTCTATTGGTGATATTGCAACAGCGGTTGACAATTTCTTTACTGTAGTGTTAATGTGTAGCATCTAGTCATTAACTCTTGATAGAATAGTTATGCAAGGATATAGTAAATTGATATCGTTGCTCCCGCTTAACCTGTAGCTGTATCTTTGGTAGCCTTTGACTTAGCATGGAGAATTTGAAACAGTAGGAAGCTAATGAATATTAATAGGAAGAGATCTTACCTTAAGTAATTGGGGTGTATCTTGACAGTCTGCATGCTGATGGCAGCAGTGACGGGCTTGGGCCAGAGTCCTCCAAACCGGCCGCAGACCGTCCGACAGACGTCCAAGCTTCCGAAGGCATGGTTGGTGACATTTACAACGCTTGCCCGGTTAGTGTACTCTGTTCGCTGGCAGCCCTCTTCCGGGACGCATTTGTACATCCACGATGGCCTGCAAAAAGATAAACCACACTTATGCATTTCTTATTAATTAAACAATAATAAGTTATAAACCTTATTTTTATTTGTGCGTTTTTCTGGGATGTTATGTCTTAGAATTTTATGGTTTTGTCATATAAACATTGAAATTCTAGTGTTATTGACGGCTGGATTTCTTTTTCCTATTGTTCCCTCTTTGATATTGTAGCATAGATCATTCTTTGTTCCAAGGCTTTAGTAAGGAACCTTATAAAAAAAACCTATATCTACGTTTGATAATCGTGTCCTAGGCGAACTGAAGATGTAGCACGCAACCTAAGAGACACCTACCATTCACTTTCGCCTTGAAGTTGCGCAGGTAAGTTCAGATTTAAGTACATAATTGGGTAGCTGACAGCGAAAAAATAAGCTGACATTATTTTACGTGACTCGACATTGTTTATTATTACCAACTATTAATTATTATGCATTATGTTATGTGTCATGTGTTATGGTTATGACAAAATATGTAAAAATAAAATAACATCAGAGAACTTTTTTATCTTGGAACAATAAAAATAAAAATAAATATGTGTGGACATTTCACACAGCGCCATCTAGCCCCAAACTAAGCATAGCTTGTACTATGGGAACCAGATAACTGATACAATACTTATATACTTTTTGTTTGTAAATACATACATAGAATACAATATAACACCCAGACGTAGAACAAACATCTATGTTCATCACACAAAATGTTTGTCTCGGGTAGGAATCGAACCCACAGGCCTCAGTTCACCCCTACATTCTTTAATTATTGACGTCATGTTCTTTGTTATGCTGTAGTCTTGCACGATAAATGTATTGTAATTGCAGTAGCTAAGTTGCAGTGTTTTCAATCCGTCAGCAGATTTGTAGAGGTGCAATAAAATATAACCTATTTTAAAGTTGCTTATCTTACTTTATTTCCTTACGTAATTTTACATTTATCACACGATTTTATTATTGTTATACACGTGTTTCAATAATATAACTTAATGGACAAAGTGTAGATTGTGCCAATTGTATCAACACGGAGAAAATTTCTATGTTAATTAATTATTCAGCATATTAATTAACCTGTTAATCACTTGCGTAAGTCACTACAACATTTATCAATTAAATTAATTAGACCTAACGGTTCGTAACCATTCAAATGCATAACGCCTTTGCGCTTGTCTCATTGTTAACTGAGCCGATCTTCATCAAATTTTGCATGAGCATAATTTTAACATTAAAACAAAAATATTAGCCACTATTAAAATTTTGGCCACTTTTCAGTACCAAGGCCGTCGGTGAAAACCAATGAATACTGAAACTTGCAGTATAAACTAGTCTTGAGTAAGACGTCGACCAAAATTAGTTTTGATTAAAAAATATTAGATACCTAATCTAAAATAGTAATTTTGCTGTAAAGTATTTTGAATAGGTAACGAAGGCGAGATCAACGAGAAGTACGGTAATGACAATTAAATTTTGGCTGCGAAGCGCATGCAAAGCCAAATTTGGCTAAAGATGTGGGTTTGGCTCTGAACATTCGTCAAAAATTAATTTAACCGATTTTTGAAATCATTAGTAGTTTTGACTAGGTATACCAGAATGCATCGAGCAGGATAGAATTCTATTCGGTTAGCATAGCACGCAAAAACCATTCTTTAAAATACTTTCGATGCGCTTACCTATATAGTACATACCTACAATCCAAATTAGATAACAATATATCCATCCACTTACTCATAGACATGTGGAATGATGTCTTCCTTGACATTATCTTCGTTACACAGCACCAGCTGAACTAACACTATGTGGTAAATAATTCGGAATACAGCAGCAATCAGGACGCTGCGGCTTGCCATTCTTACCTGTAACAATAAGTTAATTTATTACATTCCACACCACGAATCAATTCACGGCAAACATTTCAATCTCATAATAAAAATATGGCGATCAACGATATGTTTGCATAGATATAATTAGATGTAAAAATAACAAGATTATCTGTACCAGATCATGTTACAAAGATTAATGGTCTTCTTCCCAGATGATATGACCCTATAACCCTTTGAAGTTGTCTTCTCTAATTGCCATTAATTTTTAGAATGTAATATACATTCTATGTTATGTTGTTACCCTACTATATGTGACCATCTTATAACCCTGTGCATCTAATAATTATATACATAATATAGCCTCCAATATTGCATCAGACACTTGCCTATAATGGCAAACAATATTATCTACTGTATTGATAAAGAGAGGTTAATAAAGATCAATTACAACTAAGTAGAATATACAAAGACCGGCACATAAGCAAACATAACAGGAGTAATAGATCTATGGATAGCTATGCTCAGAGTTTCAATTCAAGACAATGATCCGAAATGAAGAGATCTAAAGCAACCGATAGCTTTTAGAATTAGCAAGTGGCGACCATGAACCGGAAGACGCAGCGTAGGGTAGTAGCGATGGCAATTAATGCGATAATGCGTAAATTTCATAAACATGCTAATTCACGAGTCTTGGCATGCTAATTGCTATTTCTATGCTATTTGCTATTGCTATGCTATTTGCTATTGCTATGCTATTTGCTATTGCTATGCTATTTGCTATTACTATGCTTTTTGCTAAAATGAAATGAAATGGAATGAAAAATGAAATGAAATATGAAATGAAAATTTATATTAAAAAAATAAATTCAAAATCAACCAAATGAATTGATATGAAATTTCATATTTCACTGAATTTCATTTGCGAAATGCTACTTGAATTTTCACATGCTAAAATTTAATGCGAATGCTAATTAATCCATCACTATAGGCTAGCCCCCTGGTCAGAACTACGGAGAGCCGATGGAAGCAGGAGTCAAGTGACCGCTCAGGCTGATAATGATGGTGACAAGAGTAATCTATTTCCACTATACTTCGTCCGTTATCATTTTTTTTAATTTAGTCGAAGATGTTTCAATCTTGGTATAAACAAGTATTATACTTTTGAAGACTAAAAACCGTGGAATTGATTCGGATCAGTTAATTGCCAAGGTGTTTTGCTTTGTGGGCAGTCTAATCATGAAGGCAGCATCACTGTTATATGCTTAACAAATACAGATTAAACAAAATAATCACTCCAACTACCACATTCTTGACTTGGTAAACAGCTATGTACGGTACGATCATTAATTCATACTTACTACTTAAATCGTTCTATCATACTATCATATATTTCTCTTTTAGACGTGACTCACTTTGGTTGGGGGCCGACCACTTAATTTCGCAAGTTAGTAAAATAATTCACAATGCCCTCTTGGAAAGTATCTTTATCATGCAATTCCATAATAAACAAGGTAAAGTAAATGACATAATGACAATAAACAAGGTTAATGCCATCAAATGCATTGTTAAAGTGAAAGGACGAAAGTAAAAGCGAGGGAACTGTGTCGACATACAAATGTGTATAGGTACCTACGTACCTACACTACCTACCAATAGCTCAAAAGAAGACGGCGTGCGTAGTATTGTCATATTGTGGAATATTGTATTGTAATACTTATTGTGATTAATAAAATAAACAACACCAAAGCTACTTTAACCAGTACTACGTAAACTATTATGTATTTCATGCCAGCATCCATTAATTCATCCCGGCTAGCTATTTTCGATTGGGCACGTAGCTATAAGGTATATTGATATCATTCCTTGTACACTCCCCGACCATTTATGATATTCTTTAAGGTAGGTAAAACAAAGATATGCATTTTACTTTGTAATTTTTTACTACTTCAGAAAACAACGCGAATGGCATGCATTTGCGAGTTGGTATTCCTATTTTCTTCACTTTCTAATTTTACACGCTCAGTCTGTTTAGTCTGTGGTATCTACACATTGCAAGTACTGATTGCCCATCATCCGGTATATCGCAACGCATGCATCAATGCAATGCGTGCGAATTGCTACTGGTAACGGAACCTGTCTGTTGTTACCTAATCGTGCTGTCTGATGGAGTATACTTTCACGGCTCTACATTTTATTGGTATTTTAAACTTCATGCACTTTCTAAAGTGAATATATTCTAGGTATGTTTGCGAAATGTTGGAAAGATACGGCACAATAAATAGTTAGAATACGCTCCTGGGTATCAGATTTACCTAAATATTAAAAAAGAATAATAGAGATAGAAAACATTTTTTTTTAATTTATTTAATAGGTAAAATAACCGTCCACTTAGATCCATAACTCGGCTCTATACTGATACCTTATCTCCTCTTAAACAAATCCACATGATGGATCCATAGATACTTATTTTTTCTTCTTTGAGATTTTTGATTGTCTCATCGTCACTAGAATAATCATTTTTCTATAAGTAAGTACTTATTTACCTATAACTCTTGATCTATCTATACATAATTATTGCTGCATAGCATAGTCTATCAATAATAGCGTAGCATTGTAATCAAGGTAATGTACACCGTATCAAAAATGTATAAAAAAAAATATAGATAAATTCTGGTCTCTACCGAACAACCTGCCTATGTTTATCAAAAGAAAATGGTACGTTGATATTACACGCGTTATCTCAATCTGGATAGTATCTTTGTTAAATCTTCATTATTAGCGGCAGCTTGTCCACTTGTCCAGTGCAAGGAGATACTACCTATATAATAACAATACCGCTAAAATCAAAGCAATGGAGCAAATAATAAGCATCGTTACAAATTCACACTTTCTTCCGTAACTGTTTTGTATATATTTTACCGATCGGAACTTCACGGTCTGTGAGAGCAGTATACCTACTACCTAGGGGCATTTCTACACGTCCGTTTTGATTGTTTTTTTGCTGTTGTTGCTATCTTACATTACCTATCTATTCATTGTGCATCAATAACTCAATACACAATTTATTTGGAAAACTAAGCTTTCACTGAAGGCTTTCAAACGATTAGTTATCTACACTTGCCATCCTTCGGTACGGTCTTGAATCGTTGTAGTTGAAAGGTTCTGTCGTTGAACAACCCATATACGAAACACTCTGTCGGCGGCGTATTCGACAAAGAAACGCTTGTTGGAGATAAGTTTCAGAATCGTTTTTTAGTTGACTCTTCAATATTTTATTTTTACGGCTTCACCCGTGGACAATCATCCCAATTTCATCAACATCGGTTAAGTAGTTATACGGAGATGAATAGCAACAATCATTTACACACAGACTCACACACAAATTTTTGGCATCGATAATATTAGTAGGATACGATAGGATTTTACAATCATCGATGCGATACAAACAGATATGGTGACAGTGTAGAGCCCAGCGATACACCACTTACTCTCATACAGATTTTCTATAACGACTTGAATGATCTCAGCTGACAATTATACTGGCAACCTACATCTCACACAATACAGCAAAAGCACATAAATAGCGTTCAGAGGTTGAAATAGTTACCTATAAAATTATTACATTGTGTTGCACTTTATCACATGCCTTGATAATAAACTTCTAAGTAAGTATAGTATTTATGACTTTTACAATAAGACAGAATTTATAATAAGCACAACTTACGAACGCCTTTCATTATTATAAAGTTATTTTCATCAAGCAATAAGCGCAGGCAGGTATTTCTATAGAAATTAGCTGCACTATACTAACCTACAGATTTATCGTGCTCCATTTATTCCTCTGTTGCGGTTCGCCATGAATGTTATATTGTTATTGAAGGCCTACCATCAGTACATGACAAGTACCTATTATATACGTAACAATAAGTATTTTCTATTGGTTTATACCGTTGAGTTGGTTTGCCGTCAATTTTATTTATAGACAATTAACCGATCTGAATTTCGTACATTTATTTATCCTGTGTATTTGCGGCTAACCTAACCGTGAATACATAATAAATAAATTACCTATACTTAGTAGAATAACTGCACCAATGTCCGGTCGCGGGAATCGAACCCGCCGCCTCCGGTTTATGAGCCGACGTGCTCAACCAAAACTCCACTGAGGCATATTATGCTTTCTTTAGTAAGCGAAAGTGCTGAAATCATGTTTCTACAAACTGGGTAGTGCTTTGATTGCTATTTCTATTTAAAAAAAAGTAAAGACGTGATTACCTATTTCAGGCAACATTACAATAATAATTAGCGGATACTTACAATGCTGTGCTGTATTGCATTTGCAAAGTAGGTAGTCATTTTAGTATACCTACACCTAGTAGCTAAAATAGGTAACTATTAGCTCTGTCCACTAAGCGAAGTCAGGAAATCGGACTTCCACAATAGGTCAGAGGCGATAAGATAAAACTGTACAACAAAACAAAGTTATGTTCTTGCGTTCTAAATTGTGATTTATGTTAGATGTTTAACCCCCGATTGAACAGAGGGGTGTTATAAGTTTAACGTGCGTAATTTTATCTTGAGTGTTATGTGTCTGTTTAAGACTTTGAGGCAACATCTTTCAGAGGGATAAACCAATTTTGATGGTTCTTTCTTTTCTTTTTTGCTTGATCAATGGTGTTCTTATTTATTCACTCTTTTCCAGTTTTCAATAGTATTGTCTAGTTGTCTTATTATAAAATACTTATAGTGGCTGTTTTTATATTTCATGTTGTAAGTAAGAATCTAGGTAATGTTGTGTATATCCTATGCATTCATGGGTACTTAATGTCCTAAATAAATCTATTTTCTTTTTTTTTTCTTATTAACACAGTACGGCTAACTAGGTACATAATCTAGTATGTGGGTAGGCGTATCTGTATGACGATTGGCTTCTAAAAATAATCATGAATTCACATAAGGTATAAGGTAGGTACTTAAGCAACACTTCCAAGGCAATTAAACAAATTTAAATGGATACTTACAAATGAAAGTTCTGAATTAAAATACTAGGCTAGGTCGGAGTCACTTTTAGTAATCACTTTTCACACATTTCCATACATTGTAATTTAAATTCACGTTCCAAATATTATTGTTTACTTTTAGAAAATGTGGCTGCAAAGAGTTTTTATTTTTGTTTTTTTTTCACTTGGAACAAGAATCAAGGCGATGGTACTAAACCGGACTGCGCCGCTGCTGGTTGTTTTTGTCGTTTTATTTATATGTATATTTTATTTGTTTTTTATTTGCGATGTGCTCGCGGTTTGGAGGACGCTTGTACTTTGTGCACAATTGCGGACCGTGTACGTTTTTAAGTAATGTTAACAATTATCTTTACGCGGTATCGTACACATTATCGCGGTTTGATAAACGCGCGCGAACGCACGGAAAGCGCGAACTGCTCTGATTGGACGACCGGTTGTGCACTTTGCGGTAACCATTCTTTTTGGCGGGAGTTCCACTTTTAGCCGAACGCTGGTTGGGCACCTACTTAGCTTTACTTGTAGGTGGGTACTATTATTTATTCTGTCTATGGCATAGCTCTGATTTCAATGATACTGACCAGTAATCGGCGTCGAACACACGATTTACAACTGGGTGTTTTGGGTCATCACTTTCGGTAGGTAAGTAGGCAAGAAGAAATTCAGAAACATGTTAGGGTAAAAATACTTTCGTATAGGTACTTAACTATGACTAAAGTCTTTCATTAAAAAAAAAAAGAATATCCAAAAATGTTTAAAATAGGCTAATTTTAGCACTTTTACAACTCAAAGTCAGAATACTGGCTTTCTCTTGGATGAAAACACGCAAATTTATTCTAAGTATAAGTATTCTGTGATAACGCCTAGTTATCGCAGGAAAACGACTATAGCCGGTTGAAAAAACAATAAGTACTACTTACTCTCTTTCTCACCTACTTATAATTAGGTAGGTACTTATTTACACTTATAAAGCAGATGATACTATTGTATATGGCTAACAAAGAATAAGTACTTATAAGTATTTACTTATTTAAGTAGGTAGGTAGGTAGGTACCTATGTATTTTTTTTTATTCAGATATATTAGTATCGGTAACATGAAATTATTATCATTATCAGTGTATTTGTTTTTGTTTGTGTAAGCTTAAAGATACTTAACTATATAGCTTTTAACGTTATCTGTGGCAGCTACCTTTTATTAATGCGTAAACTTAATTTCATTTTATAAATACCAAGAATAATTATGAATAATCAAACTTAATTAAATCCATTAGCATTATATTAATGTCAGTATATGTACCTTAATTATAAATTACACAAACAAATAAATGTTTTTGTCGATCTAACATAGGTAATCACTTAATACTATCTCGACAAGGCATGTACTTTCACTTAAAGCCATTATATTATTATTATTTTATTTAATTATTATGTACGTAATACCTAACTATAATACTGAACAGATAATATAAAAATATACTTATTTGTCTGTATACATTTCAATTTGTTCATATTTTTAGCTGGATTCATGGACTTGCCAGTGTGGCAACACTGGCTTGCGCGTGATTGGACGGTAGCGAGAGAAAAACTCATGATATGAGAGAAAATCATGGATATGGGATCGGAATGGAACAGACAGCGACACCTACTGGGTTAGCACGGACGGCACACGTAAATCTTGGTGGGAATCAATTGCTTGAATATAGCCATACGTATTCTTTGTAATCTAAAATGTGGCAAATCGAGTTCTTTTTTCGCGCTCCCTCCGCTAGCGCTATTTTTATTTTGTATTTTACTTTAGTTTATCACCTGCGCCTTAAATGCTCCAAGAATTATAAACCTGCGCCTTAAATGCTCCAAGAATTATAACCTGCGCCTTAAATGCTCCAAGAATTATAACCTGCGCCCTTGTACTAACATGATAAGAGACATGAGGGTCTAGCAAAGATACCAACCACTAACGCTAACGCCTCACGCTAACTCCAAAAATGTATTGAAATGACTTTCGCTGCGGAAAAGTAAGTGATTTCCGAAATGTCATCCTAGTACATATTGGAGTTAGCGTGAGGCGTTAGCGTTAGCGATGGTGATCTTTTCTAGACCCCCTGATCTACTCTAGCATCACGTTTCCATCTATCGGGGTGTTTTCAACTTGAATTAAAAGAAAAAGTTTGCGCTGCCGCCACCGCGTCGAAGTGTTCTCTTGGAGTCATGACTTGGCTTGGCTCTAGGCCTTTTCATGTAGTGGTAGGGAATAGTTATTTGTGCAACAAGAGAGCAAAGTTCTGCTCAAAAACTGCTCTCGAGTAGCACATACAACTTTTCACCTCAGCAGTGAGAACATCATTACAGGTAAGTACTTTTTTTTTCTTATATTTTGGCTCCACACATAGTGTATTTTGTAGCCAGTGTCAAGTATTGTAATTATTCATCGTTAAAGAATATATCACGTAAAGTCAAGTCTTAGTCATAGTCATAATCCAGTTTAAGTCAGGTAGTCGTAGTCCAGTCTAAGTCATGCTCCAGTAAAGTGGTGGCAACTTTACTAGAAGCTTCTATGGAATTTTGGAAGCAACACGAAAGCTCACGTTTCACCACATTACATCACTTGCCCACACTCATGCTCGTAATTCAGCACTTAATGCGTAAAACGCCACCAATTTTAAACATTAATACTGGAAAAGGCACAAGTTTTGAGGAATAATACAATGCAACGACTTGAACATTTCCGCGTTCCCGCCAAAACTCTCAGGTAGATATTTACCTAGTAACGAAACTCTTTCGCCGCAGATTACTGAATATGTTATTACTTCGCGTTCCCGCCAAAAGTATGACTAAGAAGAAAAAAAATTATGTTCTCTCCAAAACTCCATATAAATGTTACCTAAAGCTGGCTAAATACACTTACCGCAGTCATAATATTAAAAAAATCCGTTTGTCTCACGCAGTGAGCAAAATACGATTTTGCACACTTGTTTTCTCGCAGCAAAGGGTGCCATTTCGAGCTGCTGAGGTGAAAAAATAATTGCTATGGAGCCGGCATAGGAAGTTTTGGATTTGCCCCACGGTCAAACGCTGGGTACGTAAGTAAAAATTACTTATTATTAACCCATATTAAGAGCCAACATAATATTGGCTCTTATCACAAAACCGAGGATTCAAGATCGTGACAAGCCAAGCCACACGGCGACACATTAATTGATCTCATAAAACCAATTAGCTCCATGAATAGGTAGCTCCTCAAGGCCACTATTCAATAGAAAACATATTTTGGTCCTCATCTGTATGATTAAAAATGACATAGCTGTGTTTTTATTCAGAAAAGCAGTGTAGGCTGGCCCCCACTAGGTGAACCGCCGATGGGAGCCGATGGGTGGCAGGAGGCAAGCAGCCACTCAAAGTGTACAGCCGTGAACGTCTTCAGGCTGCTGATGATGTATAAAGAAAAGTATGAAAATGCCAATTCCCGCTCAAATGTTTCAAGATTTAGATTATAGAGATACTTACCTCGTACGTACCTAACATACACGTTATTATACCTAAGTATACATAGGTATCTTGTAAAAGTTTTCATCTCCGAGCTGAGCCGAGCTGAGCTTATAATGCATAAAAGTTTTGTGTGACACTGCACTGCGCACGTCATTCTGAGACATCACAGTCTAGTAATCAGATTACTACACTGTGTAATCAGGTCATAAAGTCTCATTTGCCCAGTAATTTCACTAGCTACAATGCCCTTCAAACCGGAACACAGTAGTGCTTGCACACTACTGCTTGGCGGCAGAATAACTGGCACAGCGGTGGTACCTACCTAGACGAACTTTGCAGAATAGTCCTACCACCTAGTATATTTAACTACGAATGAATTGTTATTACGTAGCTGAACATTGCAGCACGAAACCGTTAAAAACTACTAGTTACAGTTTTTACAACCGTTTACAAACAACACAAATGTTTATTTACGTTCAGCTAACTCGTACAATTCTCTCTGAAGTCTATTTCAATGGACTCAGGTAGACAATGAAAGAATTGTTGTTGGCCTCAATTACGGTTATTTTTACGATGGGATATACACCTATTCTTTTTACAGAAGCAATCACTTCAAGGATATAATTACTCAGTCGATAATAATGAATGTGATGACTTATGGAACTGATACGTGGTCTCTAACTGTTGGCCTCATTACTAAGCTCAAAGTCGCGCTATGGAGAGAGCAATGCTCGGTGTTTCCCTGCAGGATAAGATCCGATATGAGGAGATCCGCAGAAGAACTAAAGTGACCGATGTAGCTCTTAGGATTAGCAAGTTGAAATGGCAATGGGCAGGCCACATCGCTCGTAGAACTGACAACCGATGAGGAAGAAAGGTTCTCGAGTGGCGACCGCGAACTGGAAGACGCAGCGTAGACCGGCCCCCCACTAGGTGGACCGACGACCTGGTGAAAGCCGGGAGCCGATGGATGCAGGAGGCGAGCTGCCGATCTAAGTGGCGCTCCCTGGGGGAGGCCTATGTTCAGCAGTGGACGTCTTCAGGCTGTTAATGATGATGATGATGAATAATGAATATAAGTCTCCCAAGGCGCTGAGACACTTCTCTGTCCGCCGTAGTTTTTGTGAATTTCTACGATTTCAAATCTATCGATGAATTTTTTAATCCACCTACAGTGGAGTCCTATATTATCGTGAGGATCTGATGACGCAATAAGTATCAAATTAAAATCAATGACACCTCTAATTAGCTTAGTGGAAGACTGTTAGTTATTGTCAAGTTATTATACTGACACCACAGAAAACGGTCTCATAAGATCATGATAAGGACAACACTCCTCAGAATGAAATCAAGGTGATTGGAGTCGCTTAAACATTTTTTTAGATCCAGCCGCTGTACTTATTAAGACGTCGCGTTGACAGGACCCAATGCGAGCACGTTTATTACAGCAGACGAAACTTATTCTGTACGATATAGGGTCGCTTTATGCACAGCAAAATAATGGCGATTATGTTGCGTTGTACTTCAACTTTTCCATTTTTCGGTAAAAATAATTAGTTATAAAAGAAATGCTTGTAAAAAAAATAAGCTTATAGACGAATGCATTGAAACATAGCTTATCACTATGATATATTACAATGGGGTGTCTTAAATTATAATGGAACATTTTAGGACGTTTGAATGATTTTTTATAGGTTGAATTTTTATATCAAGAAAACTTTTTGTAAACGTGTTTCGGTGTCAGCAGATGGAAAGAAGATATGACCAGTATTAACTAGCATTTTTTTCAATCCTGTAAATGGTATATGTTTTGAGATAATCACATAGATTTATATATCAGGATATGCCCGAAGGATTTCGCGTGAACTACGACAAGATGAGACAATTAGGTGCCTATCGCTGCCATTATGTCCGTCAATGTTTATGTTTACAATGATTATTCCAAATATAAATTCGATTATTTTGTTACAAAACAGAGTGTAATATTGAAAATATTGAATTACTTGAAGTAAGACACTTGGTCTTTCTTTTTACTGCACTTTTGAGTATAGATTGTGCAACCCTTCACAATACAACTTGGCATATTTTGTTTGTGACATTCGACCGATGCCTTCTAACTTCCATCACAGACTGAGCGCTAGTGGATGCTAATCTGTAAAATTGGCTCCCACTTTGAAGCGACGTTTTTACCTGTCATTAGGCCTGTCCTTAATATATATGTCTATGGATAATCACGTTCAAAATAGTCAATTTGCACCTTAATCGGCTCTACATTATATTATCTGGATGCTCTACTAACTAATGCCTAATCTGAAACCTCCATCTCAAGTGGACTCAACCGCCAACCACACGACGTGGTCAAAAACAGAGGCCAATTAATTTAACTGCCTGTTTATTGTCCGTCTATAGTTATTAATAGCCGAACACGAATAGCCCTTACTGCGTCAATAGGCGGCGGTTACAGCCAGAGCCAATATTATCACTCCTACGAAATCAGCCGCATTCAGACATAGGTAGGTATCCTACCTACATGTAATAGGTATGTAGAAGAACGTCGACTCAATAGTAAGATGTTATTGTAAATGCAGAGCAGTAGATATTAGATATGATTACAATGACAAGACTCTACCCATGGTTCCGTGACTATCAGCCCATACAATGCGGCTATTCCACCTATCCCACCCATCAGCCATCCCACCTAGGAGGGACAAGTGGATTTTCTTTTTTACTTTTAGAAAACACAATCCATCATGCTAGATCTACGTGCGTAGTCCGCTTGGTGGTGGTAGATGGCAATGGCACAATATGTCGGTTCTTTCCTCATGTTTATATGAATGCTGTCTATTTTTCAGCGTCGCCGCGGTGGTTGAAACGTATTTTCTTTTATTATTTGTTATTGTAGTAGGATCGAGACAATAAATAATAAATGAAATAAATATGTGTGGACATTTCACACAGCGCCATCTAGCCCCAAACTAAGCAAAGGATGTACTATGGGAACCAGATAACTGATATAAAATTTCTTCTATGTGATGTAATACTTAAATAACTTTTTGTTTGTAGATACATACATAGAATACAATATAACACCAAGACACAGAACAATCATCTATGTTCATCACACAAATGTTTGTCCTGGGTAGGAATCGAATCCACAGCCCTCAGTTCAGAAGGCAGGGCTACTACCAACTGAGCTATCGGACTCGTCAAATTCCGCACATAACCGCGCTTTGGTGCAGGCCTAGGATTTTAAACCATGGTGTATTGGATTGAAACTCGCACAGGGTACCGTTGAGCCGCATCCACCCACACTCACTAACAAATGTCTAGCAAAATCAATTTATCACCATACTTACCTATATTTGTAAAGTTCGCTGCAGTTCTGAGTTTCCTCACTATCGCACTAAGTATAAAGTATAAACTGCATAAACTGCACTTTATTTCTTAAATGCATTCACAAGAAAGACTGGTTACTTAAAAAAGGTTAACTGATAAAGAGAGCTTATTTAGTACCTGCTGCGTCACACGGCATGGTGTCCCGTTGAGCTGATCCGAATCATTATCTTGGTCCCGTTATTCAGTGGGAGTCGTGGTGTGAAACGCCATTGTTCTGTCTGTGCAGTGGCATACAACCTACAACTACAATGTGCATTGACAGCTACAGAGTCTGTGTAAGCTATTACTATATAGGGGGTATAGTATACGTAAAAGTTTCTTGCTATATAGGTAATATTAAAAAGTAACAGAATGGTCTTTTTACAATAAGATGAGTATTAGCAATAGATATATCAGATGCCAATGATTTTGCTTACTCCAAGTAATAAACAGGGTTACAGGAAAAATCGTGCTAGATCCGTTAAGAGCGTGGAGTACCCATCACTTCTGACTTATTTCACTATGAAACACCCTAGGCTAAACTTTACCCTTTTCGAGATATTCAATTTTTAATTTTTTCATTGAAATATTTTGTGTCTCTTATTATTATTATTATTGCATTTTTACATGTGTAATAAGATGCTTCAGGACGTCAATCATTAAAATAGTACATAAGTTAATTGAATAGACCGTAGTAGACAAGTGAAAGTTAAGATATAAAAAAAATATTAGAAACTGTATTGTTTTCTAAGGGATATCTACAAAAATATTATTAGTTTAGCCTAGGGTGTTTCATAGTGAAATAAGTCAGAAATCATGGGTACTCCACGATCTTAACGGATCTAGCACAATTTTTCCTGTAACCCTGTATATGTCTATGCTTACACCCTTACAACATTTTAATTTATTTATCTTCTTTAAAATTTGGCTTAAGTTGCATTCGTAGTGCTTCACCTGTTCAGTTCACCTGGGGCTGGGTGGACCACGGTCTTTTTTCCTTGTGGTCCACGCCACGGTCCACCTCAAATCAAATCCATACGGATCAAGCCACAGAAATTGTAGAGGTCTGCGGTCCGAGCTGGCAATGGTGATCAGTTATTAATTCCAAACCCAGCCCAATCTTGCAAGGGCTGGGCCTTGCAAGATTGTGCAGTAATTTAGCTCGAACCTTATAATTATAGTATAGGTAGTGGGTCTGGGTAGTGCTAGTGATCCCGCCAATTTGAACTGAAGGTCAAATAAAAAAGTTCACAGTGGCCTAATATTAGGATATAAGTACTTACTTAATAAGATAAGAAAGAAATTTCATTATCGTCATCAGCCTGAAAAAGAGGCCTACCCCAGAGAGCGCCACCTTGAACAGCTGCTCGCCTCCTGCAAAAGAAAAAGAATTTTAAAATAATAGCGTAACAATAACATCATGGCACGTTTTTACAAACGAATAACGATAATCAGAGCACAGTTTAAATAAAAATCGCTACGTAACCCAACCCTTTTGAAAATAAAATAAAACTCGAAAAGGTCATCGTATCAGCGTCGAGCAGGCTAACGGCCAGACGGCGGCGGTTGGCAGGACAATAATTCAATTGTCGACAGTACAAGATGAAATTGGCAACAGTGCAAGTATTAGGTACCTATAGGTAGGTATATTAGGTAGGTAATTTCTACTTACTAATATTATAGATACCAGAATGTGTTTGTTTTCTTTCTTTCACATAGTAAATGAAAATGGAAGAAGGGGTCAGCTCATAACCCGGAGACGGCGGGTTCGATTCTCGCGACACCGCGACAGGCCAAGTTTTTTTTATATCGTTTTATGAGAATGAATGACATGACGAGCTAGTCGTTCACCTGATGTTAAGCAAAACGGCCGCCCATAACAGTTGCAGTGTCACTCGGAACTTTAAAATAATTAAGTTTCGCGTGTCACTGCACTGCGCACGTAATCACACAGTCTAGTAATCAAATTACCACACTGTGTAATCAGGTCATAAAGTCTCATTTGCCCAGTAATTTCACTAGCTACTATGCCCTTTCAATCGGAACACAGTAGTTCTTGCACACTACTGCTTAGCGGCAGAATAACTGGCAAAGCGGTGGTACCTACATAGACGAACTTTGCAGAAAAGCCACCACCTAGTAAAGTTCTTGTTCTATATCTACTCAAGAATTATTATACTACAATATTTTGTGGGACCATGTTTCTAAATCAGGATCTCTCGTTAGGGTCCAGGATCTGTTTAAGAATGTGATAACAATTTTTTTATCAACGACATTTGACTAATGTCTCGCGCGATGGTAAGTGACGACGGGGTCAATTGTGGACCATGTACCAGTAACTTTAAATCAATACTTACTTGTCAATACTTAATTATAGTCAGTGCTTGTTACACAAACTTACCTACTATTGATTAATAATTTTCCACATATATCTATTCTATACATATAATAAAACTGTAGAGATAAAAAAATCTGTAAATGCAAGATATCGAAAAAAAAATGACAATCGTGACAATGACGTTAAGCTACTTTTTAGACATTTTGTCTGTTTGTTTGTTTGTTTGTTTGTTTGTTTGTTAGTTACGGCACAAGTCCGAAAATACTGAACGGATTTTCATGCGGTTTTCACTAATAAGCTTAGAAAAACCCGGCGCAAAACATAGGATATATTAAATTTTATATTTCGTTAATTTTGTTTGGGAAAATGATTAAGATTACATTATGAAACGGAACGGGATTTTAACAAGATGGCCGCTTCAAAGCCTCAAGGTAAGTTTTTTTTTCTTATACTTTGGCTCACACATAGTGTAGGTATTTAGCCAGTGTCAAAAGGTAAGTTTTATTTTGGCTACTAACCATAGATGAGAGAAAAAAATGTTACACTGCTACTGACGGTAATTTTATCTCGGGTTTATCTGGATGCACAGATTAAAGAAGAAACTCTGTTACTATTATGACTCGGCTTCATATACGCCCGAACCTTCGCTGTTGAGTTGGCGCGCAAAAACATCTCTGTTGACTATCCTCGATGTTTTTGTAGCGCCCCAACCCGGACACACAGTCAATTGGTTTGCCTGCTGCGCGACCGATGTGGGCTAAATAAAATGGAGGAAGCAGTAGCGTTATATTGCATGTCAGCGAATAAATATGTTTTACAAACTGTGAGAGTATTATTTGCGATTACAAAAATAAATTTTAATAGTTTTAATTTATAATTCCTTATCAATATGAAGTAAAACCAATTTTTTTTTATCTGTTTATCTGTCCCTTTGAATACGGATCACAGTTGTTATAGTGGCAACAGAAACATATCATCTGTGAAAAATTCAACTGTCTAACTATTACGATTCATGAGTACCTCCTGGTGGACAGACAGACAGACGGACAGCGGAGGTTTAGTAATAAGGATTTACTCTTTGAGTACGGAACACCTATATTTTTGTATTTCATTCTGAACAATCCCCACTGCACTAAGCAATAAGGAAGTAATTTAATGCATGTTGTACAACAGTAAATAACAATTGGTGCGCCTGCATTACCGGCAGTGTATCACACTTTTCGGGCTATGGCGAAATACATCGCGCGATAACTTCGTCTGCGCTCGATGCAATGCAGATTAGAGAAAAACAATGTGTTCATTATGTAAATACCTAAACCCAAGGAAGTCATATGTATTTACATATAGATAAGTTTTTTCGTTAATCTGTGGTCCAAACTAAAAATAGAGGATAGGTATGACAACCATCAACATAGAATCATATACCTCCATGATGACAACCTTCTTGAATATGAGCACGACACAGAGAACAAGTAATCTCGAAAACTAAAAACTTCTTAGACTTTTTTTATAAGTTTTAAGGCTTCACGCGATATCATATGTAGCCAATATTGAAACCTAACTAAATTATTATTCATGTTTTCGATTTATTGGGTTCTGGCGAGGGTAAAATTCTTTATTGGCGATCTGGTCAAATCTATTATTTACATAAACTTACTGCACGTTACCATTCTAATTAGGTAGATAAAATTATTTTTGCGCTACTGCTATGTTCTTGATCGACCCCATGGAAGTTTTATACGGTACCTGGGGTCTAGCAAAGAGACCAACGACTAACGCTAACGCCAAACGCTAACTCCAAAATGTACTAGGATGACATTTCGGAAGTCGCTTACTTTTCTACAACTAATGTCATTTCAGTACAGATTTGGAGTTAGCGGGAGTTAGCGTTTGGCGTTAGCGTTAGTGGTTGGTATCTTTGCTAAAACCCCTGTAGTACTTAGCTATAGCTACTTAAGTTATATACCATTACCATTGCTACGCATTTTAAAATCTTTTTATTTTGGCATTAAATTAAGCCGGAGGTGCTATTATTTGTATTTAGCCAATGATACGAAATATTTGATGAAAAATGTTTAAAAAGGGTAGGTACTTAGGTATAATAATATGTAGGTATTCATTGTGGCAATAAAATTGTATCCTCGGATTAACAATATGGCGCGTAACGTTCGTTTTTGTCTGTTTTTGATTTGGTCTTCTTCTTCTTCTTGCATGTTGAAATAAGTTTTTAATAGTTAAAATATTTTAGATCTGTGGGCTTTTAAATAAACCACGGGAGCAAAAAATGATTGATTACTAGGTTACTTCAAGAAGGTTATAGTTATGTAGGTAAGTAGCTATCTTTGGGTGTTATTAATAATTATGTTATGACGATTTAACCTTCTTCCTCACTTTCATCGCTAGGTACATAGGTATGTTGAAAGTGCAGTGGGAATGAGACAGCGTGGAAAATAGTGGACCTAATAATAATTATAACTGTCGATTCTTTAAGGAGTGGTGGTTTAGTATTTGTAATTCCTAATTAGTATTAAGAAAATTAATTATGTACGCGTCGTACAGGTAAATGCATATCTCCAGCAATTTATAAACTTATTATTGACACTGGCTATGTGTAGGTAGTTAGGTACTCAATTCGTATGGAACCAAACTTAAGAAGGTAAAAAAAAATGTGGTTAATGGAACAAAAAGCGCGCGGATAATATGTAAAACTGAGCAAAACAGGATCATCGTGTGTGATTCTTCCATATTTTCCTAAACTGTGCCTGCCTGCTTAGGTAACTACTACCTAAACAACATTTACTTAAACTTCTGTTAAAGACCTGAGTAAAGTGATGATGATTTCTTTTTGTTGTTTTTTGTTTGAAATTTCTTTTACTGTTATAAATCTATATTAGACTCAAAACATTTAATTTTAGGTAATGGCTTAAACTGCTTCCACTCACGGCTATGCTTGCGTTATACCTATACCTAATACAGGTTACTGGGCTCAGCTTCCAAAAGATTTATTGGATTTTGTTGTTTGGTACGAAATGCATGATCTATTATTGGACTATAACGTAAAAATAACATAACACAAGCGTGCGAAGCCGCGGGCAAAAGCTAGTGCACTATAAATTCGTATATTTCTATTTTCTATACTTATGTATATCGGTAGAATCAAGTTATGGAAAATTGAGGAGGTACGGAACCCTCAAGATGCGAAATAAAGAAGTCGAGTTCAACTGACTTCAAAACAGGAGGAAGTTTTCTGCGGTGCGATTGTAGGTAAGTTCTACCTATTTTATTATTTATGTTGTTTGCTGGGCCTTCATAATGGTAAAAAAGATTTTCTATTTGAAATAAATAGATACATTAGCTCATAGATACCTTTTATTCAACGTAAAAAAATATTTTGTAGTGCGTACCTATTTAGATAGAGTTTAGGACCTAAACCTATCTAGGTAGGTTATGTCATGGGTGTAGAATCAGAGGTAACTATGTAGGTACTCTAGGTACCTACTACAAAATAATATGCCCACAAACCTGGGTACAACTTCCCTTTAATTGTACCTGGTTGTGTGGCGAATTTACAATAACCCGTAGGTACCTTGGTTGGTTCATTGACATGACAGCGGTCATAATTCTATTGGACATTATAATACATTACGTTCATCATGTTTATTTATTTATGCACCATCTCGCATGATCTTGCACCATCACAGTTTTTTTTTTTCTCTAATCTGTGCACACCGTCTACCGCAGCAGCGCTTTTTTATTACAATGGCTATTTCTGGAACTATCATGACTTTATTGACATTGACAGTTTTTAGTATTGCCAGGCTAGTATCAAAACTACTATTTTATATATTTTATAGGCAGGATAATTCGTTTGGGGTAAGGGATCGAAGACTTAAGCAGAGTAGCTAATATAACTTAATAATCACTGATACAAAGAAACTACTGCTCATTTTCATCATTATCATTTTTGTCATTGGTTGCTTCTCGTGATTAAACTAATGACATATTTATTACGGCAAAGGTTCATTATAAATCAAATTATAAATGTTGATTCTAAGGTCACTCTTAATAAAAAGTATAATGAGCTTGCGTTTAAATCACCTGATTGATAGTAAGTGAAGATTTGTGGTGTATCCAAAAGTGTAGCATGCAGGTTCATGAGGTACCTATTCACTCCTGTCTTAAAAAAACGAGACCCAGGTTTATTTATTATGGAACAAGAACATCGGGACCAAATTCCATGACTGTAGATGCATTTTTACAAGTAGGTAGATAGATCTACTATAAAATAATAATTATTTAAGTTTTGCTTTATTTTGACTTCCAATATTACTATAAAAAAACTTGTAATAGGTACACTGCTGCACCTCTACCATTCGACAGCTGCTGTATCAAGAAAGATGATCCAAGTGAATATGGTGGTCTAGTGCTTATTATAACACATTGCCAACGTCATTTAACCGTAAGTGAAGATTTCATAATATGAACCTTCTTACACATCTTGTAACTAGTAGTTCTTCGAACTGTAGACCTCGCGAGCACATACGAGCTAATTGAGTAATTCTATATTTTCAAAATCAAACTTCCAGAAACCTTACAATACCGAGGTACCGACCCGTCCTAAACTCAGGACTTAGCACTGTCGCGAAATGACGTTTCACGAATTCATTGAGAATGGCAATACCGCCTGCGCGATCTATATTTAGTGTAATCTATGGTAAGCCTAGATAACTATATACTCTATGAATCAAAGAACTCATTTCGCCGGCCATTTTGGCGGCAACGAGATCAGCAAGAGGAGCTGGCGGCGAGTTTGTGAGAAGTTAAGTCTAAATTTATTTCTTACTAAATTATTTGTACTTTAAACCTCTCTGATCATTTCTCCGAGTCTGGTAAGGCTATTTACACATACTAAAACCTGCGCCGATTATTATCACTTATTCCGGGAAGTATTGTAGAAACGTAATAGCGGTCAAGCAATGAGTTCGGTGAGTTCATAAACCTTTACTTAGGCACTAGGGAATATTCACTTACGGAATGAGTTCTCTATTAAGTTGTATAGACACCGTGAAGAGCATGGTGGTCACAACATTGAATGGTATCTTATGATGACCAGACGTAATTTGCACTAGTTTCATATGCGAAATGAGTTCTCTATTAAGTTGTATAGACACCGTGAAGAGCATGGTGGTCACAACATTGAATGGTATCTTATGATGACCAGAAGTAATTCGCACTAGTTTCGTATGAAGGTGACTGGATTTGCCTCGGCGGCGCTCTTAAGCCGCGCCTTGCAGACCCAGGTAATCTGAGCATTGAGGTGACGCCAGGACAGGGGGCGTAGGTAGTCTATGGGTAGGTAGGTCCTCGTTTTTACCGGTTGCAGTCCCGAGGCCTTGGGCGAAATCTGCTGCAGCAGTATGTGAGAAAGTCTCAGCTGGTGTTCTGGGGGTTGAGGATCCAGTCCAGCGTAATGGGAGTAATGATTACGCTGATAGGTCAAGGCCCCATGACCTATGCCTGTGTTAAGATGACCATGTTTATGGGAACACAAACGGAGATTAATGTGATATGAGTATCTATGATTGATCACGCCTTATTTACTTACAACTATATCAATATGTAATGATTTATGAAGGGGTGCAGGCTAAGAGTATATTAATAGGTGTGTGACCACGTTGTACCTACTTATAAACTTCGGATAAAATGGATCACCACACTATTACAAATACATTCTCAAAAACAAAACAATGGTTAAATGATCATAATTTGGAAATTAATCTATCAATTCAAGAATACCCATTATTTCTACCAAATATTATCAAAATCAGCTGGTTAATGGTGTCTCAGCAAACTTCTCCCCTTTTTGGGGCAAATATCCCTCAAATCAAAAATCGCCTACGACTAAAATATTCCTTGTACCTGTAGAACCTGTGTACCAGGTTTTATAAAGATTCGTATAAAAATGCGACCTGTGCGCGAGTACGTACATCTGAACAGACGAAAGGAAGTTTTGGCAAGTTGAAGCAGAGACTTTCGCTCACTTCGTTCGCTCGGTCAATTATAATTTTGACTATTAACTGTAAAAAAGACGTCCAAATAAAACTTTGGAAGAGTGTCTCTGATGCTGATTTAACGTAGGTATGACAAGAGTTACTATGTACCTATCCAATTTCAAGGAGAATACGAGACAAAGAGAATAGAAAGAATAGGTTCATAATTTAATAATATGTGATTGTGATTAACATAATTTAATTGTTAGCTAGCTAACCACTCAGGCGCGGTGCGGCGGGCGTAGATAGGTTCCAAAGCGCTCCTCAAATAGCACGGTATGGTTTTGCATATTTATGGTTCATACGAATAAACTAAGCAGTGTTTTAAAATTTCAAAACTAGTTTTGAAAAGTAGCATTACTTGGCTATCTAAACAAATGCATTTTTACGTGTGTTGCAGTATAAAAAACACACACAACAACACTACACATAATAATTGACGCTCCGCCGTACCTAAAGGAAATTATTCCGTCGCCGGCGTGCGCCGGCTCGGCGCGAGATGCAATTTAGACTGAGGGGTTTTTTTTTTCTTCTGAACTATAGAGACTATTACTTTATTCGATAGTGATGTTCAACTAGTTTCGGTTAGAGTTAGTTAGTCGATTTATAACGAGTGACACCTCTAAAAATTGATTGCCATACCTAGTAGCGCAATCAGCTGTAAGCCACAATTGTGGTGGGGAGCGGTCCACGTTGCGCGATGCCAGCCGCACATGTGGTTGAAGCACCTGAGCGGCTAAATAGAAAATAAAATTGAAATTACCACAACCCTTCCCCCCTCGTAGTTAGTTCCTATCCTAGCCTACCCGAAATTGTTTCACAAGACTTTCGATTATTGACATTATATTACTTACGTATTCTATCCTTATTTTATGGAAGGCATATAACTAATGGCTTTCTATCAACAAATCGACAACGTACTCTGTGATCCACTCAACTGAATTTGAATTTTCCTTGAACTCCGTGGTTTGAAACTACGACCGTGTTTGAAATACGTCGTTACTACGCCATCTAGTAACAGAAGCGGAACTCGTTTTTTTTTTAAATAAAACGTCTCATTATCTAAGGCTGAGTTGCACCATAATCACGGTTAAAGTTACGGTCAAATTTTGACATTAGCCCGCCCTGCATAGCATGGAATGGTTATAGTTAGGGTTAAAGTTAGCGTTAAAGTAAGCTGGTGCAACTCAGCCTTAACAATGCCAGAACGTAAAACCCCATTCTAACGTCATTTATCGGGTCTTTATAAAATTACACCTTTTTTTTTAATAAAACTTCTCATTCGTTTACCCTCTAGCTATTCTACGCTAGTAGATTTTGTACTGTTGTTTATGGCAACTTGAATTTATTGGACGTTCTTCTTTTCGCAAAAATCGTAATCCGTGTGTGATTTTTACGTTTATTTTTTTAAGTTTTTGAGTGAAATTTTAAAATGTACACTGTTTCCAAAGGGCCTAGCAAAATAGTCGCTAAAACTAGGAGAGGTATTATTTAAAAATTAACAACATTATCCCGTACCAACAACGCTTGCATCATGCATGATCATGTGAGATGTATTTTTTTGAACACTGAATTTGCTTCACAGGCCTCTCGCAAAACTTGGAAAGATTAGATAGCCGTAAAGATCACAACAGAAAGTCCTCAGAGTCAGACAATGGAGAAATCGTTAAGTAAGTTACATCAATCAGTCCGTATTGCATTATGTTATTTGAAAATTTCATCACAGATTTACATAACCTCCCAGTCCATAATATGACGGCTTTATTTACACAAAAAGTTAAATTTATTTAGCCGCTGAATTATTCGTATAGATTGTTGAGAAGGTTCATTCTTATTTAACCCTTTCTAATATTGTTTCAGTATGCCTAAACCAGTATTTCATTCTAATGGTAAAAAGACAGTCCATCAAAGAATACAGCAGCATGCTTTGACACCGCAGCATGAGGAAATTGTTAAGTTTATTAGTGAAAGTAAGTGTTTAGATACTATTCCAAATGCCAACTACCAATCAGACATACAATTTTGAGATAGCCTAGAGATATAGTGTGATGCTCACAAACACAGTTTATACAGTTTTCCATAATTAAATCAATATACTTAATGAAAAGAAAGTACAATTACAATAAATAAAATTAGTACAAGTATAAAAATTTTAAATTATAATTTTAGCTTGGACACAATCGGCTTACGGAGACAGTGAGCCATCAACACCTACCAGTACAATTGGTAAGTACTTAGTATATTTGCATCTGAAAAGAGGACAATATTGGGTCAATTGTTTATTACATATCCCTTGTAAATTTCTTTTTTAAAATATGCCAACTAATAATATAAATTTTAATGTGAAACTTTATCAGTACAAACAGACAAACAAATGTATGTTTGCTTGTATGGTATACACATGAAAGCTTCTGAACCAACTGGGGTGAAATTTTGCACACTGATTACTTAACCACTGGAATATCAGCACACTGGGCAATATTTAATGAATGAAAATGGCACTGAACACACATTATTATGGTGTATTAACTACTAAATAATTATGTGCCATTGTCTTGCTATGTTTATTTGTAAGGGTAAAGCATATAAATCAATATTTATCAAATAAGTTGTGTTAGGATGATGGCTGATCTATAACTAGATCAACAAAAATGCAAAATTTATCACACCTTATGCTCTTATCACCTGCATGTAAATAACAATCATTCTCCAATCTGATGATGTCGTTTAAAATGACACAATTCCATCCTCCATTGATAAGATTGTATGTCTGTGACAACAAAAAAAAATCAAATTCAATTTTCACTTGCAAACATGTCTTGATACTGATGTATGTATCAAGATAAGTTTGCAAAAGTATATTTCTGTAGTAAAAAGCCCGCTGACCTAAAATAGATATTTATGATTTTTATATCAGTATCGCCTGCTCCGCGTAATCTACAAATTCCAATCCCGTAAGTAGGTTGGTTGTAAAGGTGAAGGAAAAATTCGGACATGAGACCACTTGTAACGGTAGCTTAAGTAAAGCATATCCCGGCTTGAGGGATGGATGGATGCGGGTTCAATCCCCGCTTGTGATTCTAATTTTTCCTTTACTAATTAATCTGTTGACCTAGAATAGACCTGTTCAAGACCAACCAGGGGCCGATGAATGCAAGAGGCAAGCAGCCGCTCAAAGTGGCACTCTATGGGGGAGGCCTATGTTCAGCTGTGGACGTCTTCGGGCTGATGATGATGATGAGACCTAGAATATTTTCTCTATAATACTCTTAAAAGACTCACAAAGAGAGAAGTCCCAATCAAGTATGCACTACCTACCCTAATAGGAAAAGAGATCACTATATCTTTTCCTCTCGGGTGGTGGTTTCCAACCTGATGAAACATATTCTTGGCAAGTTAGAGCACATAATATGCACAATCTGATTCATGAATTTTGAAATTTTGACGCGCCGATGTGGCTGAAGCTTAATACCGTTATTAAAAAGTAAAAGATTATGAGCCATACCATGGGGTCCCATCAAGCACAAATGAAAAATAGCCTGAACGTGAAATAAATATAGTGATCGTGTCGTGAGCGTTACTGATTAGTGTCCAGTGTATTCACTTGGCCCAATACTTCGCCAACATGCAATAAATGTCGCTTGATAATCTTGTGTTATGCAGAAATAAAATATTTCGTAAAATAGC
The DNA here is from genome assembly GCA_963580505.1 of Ennomos erosarius. Taxonomy (NCBI): domain Eukaryota; kingdom Metazoa; phylum Arthropoda; class Insecta; order Lepidoptera; family Geometridae; genus Ennomos; species Ennomos erosarius. Next base: position 10,144,937 of record OY756988.1, read on the forward strand.
CCGAGTTACACCGTTGTATATGGGATGAGCCATCTGTACTATAGGTATTATATTATCTGCGGCCATACCAATATTACAGAATCAGGTTTTACTTAGTGTTGTATACTTGCCTATATTTACACAATCATCATCAACAATCTGTAGGCCTCCTCCAGAGAGCGCCAGTTTGAGCTCTCTGCGGTTTTCACCAGATGGTTGATTATTACTCAATACTGTATAAATATTACAGGATCAGGCAGTTCATCCCCAGTGCCACCAAGCAGTCTATACTATCAGGATGAAGCCCCGAGCCCAGCGCTCCGTGACTTCAAACCATTCGACCTCGAAACGTGGTGGGGCAAAAGACTCTTCCAGAACATCACAAACTCCCTCTGAAAACACTAGTGTTGCAACACAACGGGAACACACATTGCGGTAGCGTAAGTCACAATCATCTGTAGTTTACTAAATTTTATACGAAATTATAATGGCTAAGACCAAGAAATCTACTTAAGTACACGCGCTATAAAGAATCGTTCTGCAAAGGGCTGCTATTTTTAATGCTGTCTCACTCCCATTGCATTTAGCATGAAATGGAGGGAATGAGAGAACATTATTATGTAGCTTTCGTCAGACGCGCGTTTACCTTTGCTGCGACCACACTACCATGATATGGCAATAGTCATAATTAAGACGACCTAGGTGTAGCCACAAATTGTGGCCATAATTTTACTATGACAATCAATGTGGCACATGGTGGTAGGCAATAATGATTGCCATTGTAAAATTATGGCCATAATACGTAGTATATGTCACTGTTATAGTTCGGTTGCCCAGCAGATGTTCACAGCTTCCGCTGAAGTGTATGGGTTTCAACTCCAAAGACAATTCAATATTTCAGCATCATTTCTTCTTGTTCTCTGGATTTTTTTAACTGCTGATTATTATGCTCATATTGCTTTCAACACGCTCGTCAGACAACATCAGACCTTTTTTATTCAGATTTTTGGGATCTAGGTAGTTGCGTAATGACCGATCTTTCTTTGTGATTATTACCGAATTTCTCACAAAACTTTTAGAATGAGCTACCTTTTCTATAATTTCATAATACCATGGGGCCCATCAGATACAAACGAACAATAGCCCGAACTTGAAAAAAATGTAGTAATCGTGTCTAGAGAGTTACTAGTTAGTGTCCAGTGTATTCATTTGGCCCAATACTTAGCCAACACGCAATAAATATCACTTGATAATCATGCGTTATGCAGAAATAAAATCATTCGTAAAATAGCCCGCCTTATTCCGTTGTATGGGATGAGGCGGGCTGTACTGTAGGTATTATATTATCTGGGATAATATTAACAATCTATTGCCATATATGCCGTAGTGTGGTCGCAGCGTAAGTAATTTTAGCATTGTATGGCAAAAGGAAAACTAGTAAATGTTGAGTGAGAGTTACTCTATTGAGGCATCACGTGCCCTACAGCACACTGTTTTTATAAAACTATTACCGCACTAGGGCCAGCCTAAAGTGAATAGGCACAGTAGATACAAATTGTATTGTAGCGATTCTCTTTAGGTCTTCGATTATATCGCGCTAAGAGATGATGTTAAGGCTTCAGGACTAACGGGAGGGGGCTCCCAGGGTACGCCACATGTGATTTTCGGCATTCATTTACATAATTAGAAAAAAAAACCCAATGGTATTACACAACAGAAATACAAACGTGAAACTGTTCTAGGGTGATATAACTTGGTAGTGATTACATTAACCTTGTGTCAATTGAAACTGGTTTACATCTGAACAAGGCCGTAGCGAATAGCGATCGCTAGTTTCAGGCATATCAATCTGTCTATTTAAATATGTACATTACATAGATTTACTAGACTTCAATTTGCTTTGAAAAAAATGTTGAATGGTTGCTACTACGCAGGTCACGAGATGCTCCATATTTTGCCGGACATTATACCTTTATATGTAGTGGGTTCTCGAGTGGTTACCACGAAAAGGCAGCGTTTACCGGCCCCCGACTAAGTGGACCGACGATCTGGTCAAAACCGTGGGCAGCCGATCGTAGCAGGAGGCGAGCAGCTCCTCAAAGTGGCGCTCAATGAGTGAGGCCTAGGTTCAGCAGTGGAAGTCAAGCTGTTAATGATAATGAGACCTTTGTACAGGTTTTCAAGGTGTGAAAGAAGTTAAGTAACCTACAGCTGATTGTGGATCTCAGTAGTATATTCATATTCTAAGTGTTTGTTTACTTTCCAGCGGCTCAATTACTATCGCACACCGAATTGTAAAATTGAAACAAAGTATACTTTAAGATTGTTGAGTGAATGTACATTTTATGAAGTATTTTATTGTTATTTAAATAAATCGAATCATGTAATATACCAAAGATGAAGTTGTGGAATTCGGAAGATTTCTTATGCCAAATTTGCATAAGCCAAACTATTATTAGAAATAAATTCCTAGTCTCAAATGCCACGTTTTTGTTGATTTTGTGTATCATTATTTTAACTTGGCAGCACCAATAATATCGCTGGCCTTTTCTAACATAATGTAAGAGACAAAGATGTCTATGTTTTTATGGTATCAATTTTAGAGAATTTTACACTAAATCGACGCAAATGTTATTTTAATTAGTTATTGTTACAAACGCAGCTTTAGATTGTAGTGTTAGATTATAAATAGTTTGGTTTTACGCAATCTGATCAATCACGTACTACATTTTTCATTGGTTGATAAAAGACAATAGTTGATAAGAAACATTACTAAAGTGCCTCTGAGTCATAAGCTAGCAAGGGTAAGAAAATAAAAATAATAACAATTGAAAATTACAGGGCTTTTCAAAAAATACATCGGTTTATCACTAAACATTGCAAGACTTGGGCAGATCTTTCAATTGCAGGATAAATGTAAACTGACAGATAGAAAAACTTGACCATTGAATACTGACTGTTGAAATATGGGCTCTTAGAGAAGTGTTTAACAGCTCTTCCAATGTTAATTGTTAAACACCGTCAGTTGTGTGCCTTTGCCTTGTTTTTTTGGTAATAGATAACATATTTAAGAAGACTCTAATTTTGCGCTTTGAAACAATATATTTTGTCTATGGCCGTAGAATAATGATATCACGTTATATGCGTCAAGAATATTTCCTAAGTATAACTAATAGATAAATGCGCTTTAAATCACTAGTACTTGGTATGTTTTTAGTTTTTACACACGACACGTTTTAAATATTTCTTTCTCACTCCAACTCTTTGATTTATGTACCGGTAGGAGTGAGATAACAGAACTGTGAACGTTTTTGGATAGTCCGATCCTAATGCTGCTGGCAGCTGAACAAAGTCTTCCAGGTAACTTCATGATTGCTGTAATAGTGTTGAATCTATGATAACATGGGTTTATATATAAATTATAAAGATTGAAGTATTTATATGTGTAGGTCCATGTTTTAATCTGTGCGGCTAATAGGCTTGTGTTTAATTGTGCATAGCATGCTATTGTTTTATTGCATGAATTAATAATACTCCTCAATAAATAAACAGTGGTTAACACAAAATTAAATTTCTCTAAATATGACATAGTTACAAGCGTTTTAAAATACAGGAATAAAAAGAGACAGTTCAAACGCGCGGTGACGTCAGTTCTTGGTCCTTCATAGTGCCATATTAGCTCATTACTAAGCTGTGGTAGATTTACAGTGTGAGTATAACTATACGAATGTCATTAAGACATCGTTTTTAGGCATTTTGCTTATTCCTCAACGGCGCCGGCGCGACAATCAGTTCATTTCGAAATTTACTTGAGTTTCCGTAAACTCCGAAAGTATGAGATCCCATTTCCACGAGACCATTTTCTTGGAATATTTTTCCGTTGCCTTCTGGTTTTTTACGTGCATTCGTTTGTTAGGTATACTTACCGATGCCTGATGCCTTTGGGCTGCATGGGTTTTCATGCAAAAGTATTTGCCTTGCGGCCATAGAAAATAGTGAAATAGTGACTGTTGAAAAACATCGTATAGATTTACCCGGATGTTAAAATTCGATTCAAATGCACTAACGTTATGTTATATTATATTTTATCCTTTAGATGAAGTTATTGAGTCACGGTAGTTGTTAAAAACAGGAGAATATTTTTAGACTGATTTAGTTGTAAAAGTTATGCTTTTTGTTGTAGTTGAATAAACCATCTGACAAGTTTAATGCTATTTTTATTTTATTATACACCTACTTATTTTAAATTAGTTGGCATGGTTTAGATATAATTACTGTGCATCATAAAGTCGAAAGGAGAAATATGTTTTAGGTCTTAGATGAAGGTAGACAGGTGTGTACGTATATGTATGCGCTTTACGTTTTATCCAGGTCTATAAAACGAGGCTGCTACAGACTGACTAATTATAACGATGCGCAATAAATGAAGTTTGCAGCTGATTCCACGAAGTTCACCTAAAACCTTATTCATATAGGTAGAAATTGAAGGAATCCTTATTAGGTCGGTGCACAGACCTCTGTTGGTTTGTTTTTTTTTTTTTTTTATATATTTTGGCTCCACACATAGTGTATTTAGCCAGTGTCAAGTATTATATTTTCATCGTGTTATGAAATATTTCACGCAAAGTCATGTCCTAGTCATAGTCATAGTCCAGTCTAAGTCCGGTAGTCATAGTCCAGTCTAAGTCATGCTCCAGCAAAGTGGTGGCAACTTTACTAGAAGCCACCTATTTTAAACATTAACACTGGAAAAAGCAAAAGTTTATGAAAAATAATACAATGCAACGACTTGAACTCTTCCGCGTTCCCGCCAAAACTACTCTGTTGGTTTGATTTTGTATGTCATTCATTGTTTTTGATGTGAGCTGTTAAAAATTTGATTTTTGTGAAGATCGTTTTGTGGGAAAAATATATTTTTACTACAAAATCATCAATGCAAAACATAAAATATGAGAACAATATTTTGTCTCCTGAATACTTGGAGACTAAAGAATCTATCAATAACCCGGTAAGCATTAAGCATTGTAAAATATAGCCACTGGAATAATTTCAGAATTCGTGCTATCTACCTACCTAGTTAGTATAAGTGCTATGAACCGGTGAAGCTAAGCAATCTAAGAATTACACTCCATGTCATCATACTTATATCGTTTGGGTAGTTGGTGTTGGGACCATTGGACCATTTTATCCTGTACATAAGTGTTAGAAGATTGCATCAAAAAACACCCAACTGCTGGACGGAGATCATTCCACAATGCTATGAAAGCTTTAAAGGCGAGCCTTCAACTTGAATATACCTACTCATTGTAAAGATTTCTTCCAGCTAAATGAAATCTTTCAAAAGAACTTTCGTTGCGGTCTCCAAAACGCGCAAAACATCCTGGCAAGTCTCGAGCACAGCATTGAAAAGTCCAACATCTATGAGGACAAGCTCCTCCGCTGCAAGGCCAGCCATAAACACTCGCATGACTTCAATGAATGGTCCTGGGATACTGATTTTTCTGATGATAAAGATTTCAAGTCTCCTAAAACCAATTCAGGTAGGTACCTACCTAATGTTGGTTGGTTGGCTGGTTATTGAAATGCGCTATCGCTGACGCCACACTCTGTCTTGACTCTTCACGAGCCCTTACTGCTTTACCTACTTACCTTATATTTTTTATTTGATTTGGTGTTTTAACTCAGGTATAAACAAATCCATCGGAGTCCAGAACCCAGTCAGCTTGCTTGAATCTTGGTCCACCATGAGTATCGTCTGTCTTCAATATCAGTGAGTGAAATCGATGCTCTGTACTAGGTCACTTATCAGCGATTGACTCTTCTCGTAAGTACGTTTTTTATGCTTAAATGGGCAATTGGGCATACGTTTGACTGACTCACCTAATTGTACGAAGCTGTCTAAGGTGGAGCCCATTCAGTCTAGCCTTAAAAAGAAGACCTAGGTTATAGGTACGTAGTTAGCTACCCAGGAGGAAACAACTGACATGTTTTTTTTAAGCCGGGGATAAATCTTGTAGATACGAAGAGCTGTCCAAACGTTACGAGTCCCTGCTTAAAGCTTTCAACGAGAAGTGCAGCATGATCTCAGCCAAGAACTCGACCTTGGCCCGTTTGAGGCAGCGGGCCAGAGTCATGCACGCTGAACTAGCGTCCGCCCACAGAACCTTGCTCTGTATAGGGGAGAAGTACTTAGCTTTGAAAAGAAGGAGGCATGAACAGGTATCTATCCTTTTACAAATCTTGGTAAGACTTTCAATCATAAATGGAATATAATGACGCCTGTTCATAAGGCGACTCTATCTAAATTGGTATTAGGTCTTACTTAGTTATCTATTTTCACATCGATTTCATGTTTTCTGTTCCACAATGCCTGTAGTATTTCCATATTTGAACAGCCGCTGCGACGAACGATTGCTTAGCCACCGCGGATCCTACATTCAAGTCAGGGGGTGTAATTTAGCCGAGGTCTAGTCAGAACAGACACAGGCTTCGATTCGATTACTTACTACATCATCAAAAACCTGAAGAAATCCACTGCTTAACATAGGCCTCCGCCGCTGAGCGCCACTTTGACCCCAATGACCCACCTCTCCCCCTGGATCCGCCCTTGCCCGTAACAGCCTATTACTTATACCAAATATTTTCATACTTACTGATTTCTATTAATCCGAAGAATGTTAAACGTACGACACTCGTACGCATTTTAATTGTTTATCTATTGTTACGACAGTGTCTGTTTTTCGGTCCAACCATTCATTCATCTAAAGAAGTTCAACAGGAACTTTCTTAAACTTAGCAGCTTCAAATTAGGTAAGTACTTACTAAACTTTGAGAGGTGCCTATTGTACCTATATACCTTAGCTATATACATCTTGGGCTTGTAAGTATTCTCGTTATTCAGGAAACAACGTGATAGCAAATGCTAGTTCCAGAATAATATTTCCAGTTGCAACAGTACGATAAGAAAATAGAGTTCCTCAAGGGTCGTGTGCGCGAGGTGGTGATGACAGCGGAGAGCGCTCGGCTGCATCTGGACCACAGGCTCTCGCAAACCATGGTGCTCGAGCAAGGATCTGAATACGCTTTGCTACTGGCTGAGGTAAGGTAGCTAGAATATAAAACTTTTCAACCGGTTATTCCGGTTTTATTTATTCATCTAACGTTGTAGATGAAAAAATAAACGCCCTGAAACTCAATCATTGATCTTAAAATCGGAACAACCAATCTATTCTCAGTAGTTCAATTGATTGAACTACTGAGATTTTTTATACACACTAGTTCAATTAAGTATTTTGATTGAATTACTGGTACTTATTTATTCACAGTAGTTCAATTGATTGAACTGTAGGGACACATTTGTTTATAATATTGACGACGCCGGCGCCGACCGATATAAAGGGCGCACGATGTAACTTAGGCAGTTGTCTCTCCACCACTACCGCGTCATGTCATAGTTTATTATATTGAGTTATATCAGTACCTATGTAGCAGTTCAATTATATATTTATTTGTGTCCGTGAATCGTAGTTTCCTTGGAGTCCAACGCACCATGAATAGGAACACGCCCGAGTATGCCAGGCAAGATCATATGTTGCCACAGAACTATTGACATTTTTTACTCACACTAGTTCAATGAAGTACTTTGTTTGAACTACTGGTACTTTTTTTTTTATGTAATGAGTGACAAACAAGCAGGCGGCCCACCTGATGGTAAGTTGTCACCGCCGCCTATGGGCATCTGCAACACCAAGGGCATTGCCAGTGCGTTGCCTGCCCTCAGAGAGGACTTTTTTAACACTTTTCTTGAAGCTCCCCATACTTATCTATTCACAGTAGTTCAATTAACCGCTCAATTGATTGAAACCAATGTGCCTACTAGATTTCACATCATAGATAGATAGATGGAAAACTCTTTATTGTCCCACCAAATAAATGCAAGCACAAAGGAAACCTTATGAACTAGTGTTATAATGGGTGGTTTTATCGCTGATAGCGATCTCTTCCAGACAACCTTTGGATGGACAGTATCACACGCAAAAGACGGTGGTGTATAACAACTGTTGTTGTTGTTATATAGGTTATTCAGATCAAAAGACAAAGCAATATAGGTATGCTGTGTAGGTTCTATTAGGTAACTATATAGCTAGCTGACTCACCCCGGCTTCGTACGGGTTTATTAGTTTTGCGTCTTAATTTATTTTTTATTTGCGTTTGGCAACATCTCACCTGATTGTAAGTGTAGATTATATCTCAGTCTCTTTCTCTTGAGAACCTCTGACTGAATTTATTTATTTCTTCGCACTGATCCTCATTACCTAAGCATTCCTTTTCATTATTAGCGTAGCGCGAAGGAATTGAAATTTCTATTTCCTTCCAGATGAAAAAGTGCAACCAACTTTTCCTGGAAAACTTGAAACTGAAGGCGCAACTAGAAGAGTACATCCCGTGCTGTGTAAAATAGAAAGAGTAGGTAATAATAGGAAATGTTATCTTAACTAGATTAACAAATTTAATTTTATGGTCATTACCCCTAGTACGAGTTTCGATAGTTTACTAAAACTTGATTCGTTTACGTTTACTCCCATACATTTCTCTGCAGCGCCCCTAGCGGACATATTGATGAACTAAAAATGGCAGTACAAATTTTAAACGGATTCGCGCGTATTTACGTATTGGAAAACTCGTACTAGGGGTACTGAACTATTAAATTTTTCGGTTTATTGTGCTTGTGAACTATTTAATTAAATATATTAGTAAGTACCTCTCTATGTTCACAACGACATTATTTTTCTGCACACTGACAAACTTTTGTTTAAGAGGTTTCGAATTGCGAATTTCCCTATTGATGTCTGCACGGTAAGGACATATCAGGTATCTAGGTGAATGACGTGACGAGCTAGTAATTCCCTTGATATTAAGCGACACAGCTGTCACCCATAAAAATAACTAACAAAAATTTTCATAAACAAGCAAAATCAATTATTTTAGATCTAAACGATAAAATACCGTTGATTAGCTATCTCCATTATCTGTAAACACAAAAAACAACTTATTCAAATCCTGTACTTGAAAGATTACTATGTATAGTGTTAAGAATTCAAGAATTATTATAGGTGGGCGAAAGGTGGTCTAGGCTAGGTATCTATACATATAATAAAACTGTAGAGATAAAAAAATCTGTAAATGTTGGCTTGAAATTTTTCGCTGATCACGTTAAGCTACTTTTTAGACATTTTGTCTGTTTGTTTGTTTGTTTGTTTGTTTGTTTGTTTGTTTGTTTGTTTGTTTGTTTGTTTGTTTGTTACGGCACAAGTCCGAAAATACTGAACGGATTTTCATGCGGTTTTCACTAATAAGCTTAGAAAAACCCGGCGCAAAACATAGGATATATTAAATTTTATATATCGTTAATTTTTTTTTGGTGAAAATGATTAAGATTTCATTATGAAACGGAACGGGATTTTAACAAGATGGCTGCTTCAAGGTGTCAAGGTAATTTTTTGTCTTATATTTTGGCTCCACACATAGTGTAGGTATTTAGTAGGTGTAGGCCAGTGTCAAAAGGTAAGTTATATTTTGGCTACTAACCATAGATGAAAGAAAAACAAATGTTACTCTGCTATACTGCTGTGCTCTGTGCTACTAACGGTAATTTTATCTCGGGTTTATTCGGATGCACAGATTAAAGAAAAAACTCTGTTACTATTATGGGACGGCTTCATATACGCCCGAACCTTCGCTATTGAGTTGGCGCGCAAAAACATCTCTGTTGACTATCCTCGATGTTTTTGTAGCGCCCCAACCTGGACACACAGTCAATTTGTTTGCCTGCTGCGCGACCGACGTGGGCTAAATAAAATAGTGTTATATTGCATGTCGGCGAATAAATATGTTTTACAAACTGTGAGAGTATTATTTGTGATTACAAAAATAAATTGTAATAGTTTTAATTTATAATTCCTTATCAATATGAAGTCAAACCAATTTTTTTTATTTGTCGGTTTATCTGTCCCTTTGAATACGGACCACGGTTATTATAGTGGCAACAGAAATATATCATCTGTGAAAAATTCAACAGTCTAACTATCACGATTCATGAGTACCCCCTGGTGGACAGACTGACAGACAGACAGACAGACAGACAGACAGACAGACGGACAGCGGAGGTTTAGTAATAAGGATTTACTCTTTGAGTACGGAACTCTTATATTTTTGTATTTCATTCTGAACAATCCCCACTGCACTAAGCAATAAGGTAATTTAATGCATGTTTTACAACAGTAAATAACAATTGGTACGTCTGCATTACCGGTAGTGTATCACACTTTTCGGGCTACGGCGAAATACAACGCGCGATAACTTCGTCTGCGCTCGATGCAATGCAGATTAGAGAAAAACAATATGTTCATTATGTAAGTACCTATACCCAAAAAAATCATATGTATTTACATATAGATAACATTTTCGTTATTCTGTGGTCTAAACTAAAAAAGAGGATAGGTATGAGAACCTTCTTGAATATGAGCACGACACAGAGAACAAGGAATTTAGAAAACTAAAAACTTCTTAGACTTTTTTTATAAGTTTTAAGGCTTCACGCGATATCATATTTAGCCAATATTGAAACATAATTAAATTATTATTCATGTTTTCGATTTATTGGGTTCTGGAGAGGGCAAAATTCATTATTGGCGATCTGGTATTATGTATTAGTTTTCAAAAATCTACTACGCGTTACCATTCGAAATAAGTATTTAAAATTGTATTTATAGTACCTATAGCTTAACCTTTAGTAGTAACATATTCAGTAATCTGTGCCTATTGACCCTTGCTTTTGCTGCGCATTGTAAACCCTTTTTTATTTTGGCATTAGGCAAAATTTGTATTTAGCCAATGATAGGAACACAGAATTCCCCCTATTACATAGGTCCAGAACCGAAGTCTCCATACTTAACCTTGTTTGAACATGAATCAAACCATAGAGCGCATTTTTTTTTCTTCTAATGTCAGTTCCTCTTTCAACATACCATATAAATAGTATTACCCGATTTAGTCGGGTACCTAAATAAAAATCTAGCTAGATGTAAAATGTAAACAATAAAAATTATATAACGCCTACATTAAAAAAATATAAAATAATAAAATTAATTACTATCATACTACTATCTATAAACCAAAGACTTTTTATCCAGACCACTAATACGAAATTAAAGCAGGACAAAACCGTACACACCACTTTGGGTGTGATTGATTCTCAGCTGTCAAAATCAAAATCAGTCGTTACTTGGGTGTGCTTTTGAATACATACCAAAAAAATGCCGTCTTGCGTGATAAAACTGTGCCGAAATCACTCGAGGCACGAATCACAGAAGCACACGATCACATTTCACTTGTAAGTGGCCTTAATCATGTATTTTTATAAGATTATTTTAATTATTTCTATTTGACGAAGAGTTAGAACCATTTTACAATAAAAAGTTGACATATCAAAATCAGTATTGCCACACGACATCTGAATAATTACCCGATTTCTTTTGTATGGATATCCAACAGATCCATGTCTAGCTGATCTTTGGATAAATGTAGTTCGAAAAAGTCGAAATGAAGATTGGTGGAAACCTAATACTCGCTCAACAATATTTTCAACGCATTTCTATAGTAAAGAACACACAGAACACAGAACTGCAAGATCACAATCGCTAACGCTAATGCCTCACGCTAACTCCAAAAATGTATCGAAATGACATTCGCTACGGAAAAGTTAGCGATTTCCGAAATGTCATTTCCGTACATTTTGGAGTTAGCGTGAGGCGTTAGCGTTAGTTGTTGGTATCTTTGCTAGACCCCCTGTACCTACATAATTGTTGTTCTTTAATCCCTTTAACTTGGTAATATTGAAAAACTCGTGAGTTATTAAAAGAAATGTTGGATAAACTGCTGGTTTTACTTAATTTGAATCCTTTTTATTAAAAGATTGCATGAGCTATCTATAGACCTTTTTCTTGTCTATAGATACTATCTAAATTAATTACCATCATACTACTATCTATTAGATAATTTTATTATTTTAAATTGTTTAATGTAGGCGTTATATAATTTTTATTATTTACATTTTACATCTAGCTAGATTTTTATTTAGGTACCCGGCTAAATCGGGTAATACTATTTATATGGTATGTTGAAAGAGGAACTGACATTAGAAGAAAAATAAAATGTGCTCTATGGTTTGATTCATGTTCAAACAAGTTTAAGTATGGAGACTTCGATTCTGGACCTATGTAATAGGGGAAATTCTGTGCTATAAACAAGAAAAAGGTCTATAGATAGCTCATGCAATCTTTTAATAAAAAAATTTCAAATTAAGTATAACCAGCAGTTTAATCAACATTTCTTTTAATAACTCACGAGTTTTTCAATATTACCAAGTTAAAGGGATTGAAGAACAACAGTTATGTAGGTACAGGGGGTCTAGCAAAGATACCAACCACTAACGCTAACGCCAAACGCTAACTACAAAATGTACTGAAATGACATTTCGGAAATCGCTAACTTTTCCGTAGCGAATGTCATTTCGATACATTTTTGGAGTTAGCGTGTGGCGTTAGCGTTAGCGATTGTGATCTTTGCTAGACCCCCTGGGCCTCAACCAAAATAATGTTTCATATTTTAAGATAAAAAAAATTACCTTAAAAAGGGGAAAACAGTGGGCGCGTGGAACGCCTATAGTTGACAATAAAACTATTATCAGTAATTGCACTTCTGTGTTCTGTGTGTTCTTTACTATAGAAATGCGCTAAACATATTGTTGAGCGAGTATTAGGTTTCCACCAATCTTCATTTCGACTTTTTCGAACTACTTTTATCCAACGATCAGGGCGGTTATTCTCTATGGAAACAGATTCCACACGATATGGAACCACGTCGTTATCGTGTCTTGTTCAAATCGTGTCACAGCGTTAGATGTACCTTAGCTTTACATTAAAGTTACCTTTATTTTGAATAAAATATATTGACATAAGTGGTCATAATCTTTTGATGTGTTGATATTTCGGAACGCGTCTCGATAAAACATATGATTTTTGACAGTTCTAATCGCGCCAATTCCAAATTCATTTAGCGCGGTTTTGTTTTCGTTTCATAGAGAGTAGAGTTTTGCAGATTTCTTTTGTAAGACGAGGAATTCGCGTGGTTTCGAAGTAAGGAATCGATACGGAATAAGGGCCCAGCTAGACATGGGTGGATCTGTTGGAAATCTGTACAAAAGATATCGGGTAATTATTCAGATGTCGTGTGGCAATACTGATTTTGACATGTCAACTTTTTATTGTGAAATGTGAAATACTCTTCGTCAAATAGAAATAATTAAAATAATCTTATAAAAATACATGATTTAGGCCACTTACAAGTGAATTGTGATCGTGTGCTTCTGTGATTCGTGCCTGGAGTGATTTCGGCACAGTTTTATCACGCAAGACGGCATTTTTTTGGTATGTATTCAAAAGCACACCCAAGTAACGACTGATTTTGATTTTGACAGCTGAGAATCAATCACACCCAAAGTGGTGTGTACGGTTTTGCCCTGCTTTAATTTCGTATTAGTGGTCTGGATAAAAAGTCTTTGGATAGGAAGTACTTATTTTATGAAAACTGTTTAAAAGGGTAGGTACTTACTTAGACTTTTTATAATTATTCATAAGGCTTCACGCGATTATCATACTTAGCCAATATTGAAGCTTACATTTTTATTCATGTTTTCGATTTATAGGGTTTTGGCGGGAGTAATGTTCTTTATTGGCGATCAGGTACAATGTATTATTTACATGAACTTACTACACGTTACCATTCTAATTAGCTAGATAAGATTTATTTTTGCGCTACTGCTACATTCTTGATCAACCTCAAGGAAGTTTTAAGGTACCTGGGAGTCTAGCAAAGAAACCAACCACTAACGCTAACGCCAAACGCTAACTCCAAAATGTACTAGGATGACATTTCGGAAATCGCTAACTTTTCCACAGCGAATGTCATTTCAATACAGTTTCGGAGTTAGCGTTTGGCGTTAGCGTTAGTGGTTGGTATCTTTGCTAGACCCCCTGTAGTACTTATAGCTACTTAAGTTATATACCCTTATCATTGCTACGCATTTTAAACCTTTTTTATTTTGACATTAAAGTAAGCCGGAGGTGCTATTATTTGTATTTAGCCAATGATACGAAATATTTGATGAAAAATGTTTAAAAAGGGTAGGTACTTAGATATAATAATTAATATGTAGGTATTCATTATGGCAATAAAATTGTATCCTCGAATTAACAACATAGCGCGTAACGTTCGTTCGTTTTTGATTTGTTCTTCTTCTTCTTCTTGCATGTTGAAATAAGTTTTTAATAGTTAAAATATTTTAGATCTGTGGGCTTTTAAATAAACCACGGGAGCAGAAAATGATTGATTACTCGGTTACTTCAAGAAGGAGTTATAGTAGGTAAGTAACTTTGGGTGTTAGTAATAATTATGTAATGACGATTTAACCTACTTCCTCACTTTACTCACTAGGTAGGTATGTTGAAAGTGCAGTGGGAATGAAACAGCGTGGAAAATAGTGGACATAATAATAATTATAACTGTCGACTCTTTAAGGAGTGGTGGTTTAGTATTTGTGATTCCTAATTAGTATTAAGAAAATTAATTATGTACGCGTCGTACAGGTAAATGCATATCTCCAGCATTTTATAAACTTATTATTGACACTGGCTATGTGTAGGTAGTTAGGTACTCAATTCGTATGGAACCAAACTTAAGAAGGTAAAAAAATGTAGTAAATGGAACAAAAAGCGCGCGGATAATATGTAAAACTGAGCAAAACAGGATCATCGTGTGTGATTCTTCCATATTTTTCTAAACTGTACCTGCCTGCTTAGGTAACTACTACCTAAACAAAACTTACTGAAGCTTCTGTTAAAGACCTGAGTGAAGTGATGATGATTTCTTTTTGTTGTAATATGAAGAGGTACTTATAAAATTGTAGTTTTTTGTTTGAAACTTCTTTTACTGTTATAAATTTATATTAGACTCAAAACATTTAATTTTAGGTAATGGCTTAAATAGCTTCCACTCACGGCTATGCTTGCGTTATACCTATACCTATGCTAATACAGGTTACTGTGCTCAGCTTCGAAAAGATTTAGTGGATTTTGTTGTTTGGTACGAAATGCATGATCTATTATTAGACTATAACGTAAAAATAACATAACACAAGCGTGCGAAGCCGCGGGCAAAAGCTAGTAAGCAATAAAGTAAGTTTTATTAGGTCTAAGTACTTATTTATACTTAGGCCCGGTAAAATAACGTTATTCCAAGTATAACGTTCCGAGGATAACTGAGTTACACGAATATAACTATTATACCAACAATTTTGAAGCTCTTTCCTTGGATACAATCAGGATAGGGTTTTGATCGTCATTTTATTTGTCAATCAGCTGTATCCGTGGGTAACAATTAGCGTTATACTTGGAATAACATTTGTAGAATATATTTTATTCCAAATTTGGTAAAAATCCAGCCTTAGTCGAATTAACCCACTTGCAACTGAGACGCCTCTACAATTGCTGATCAGTTCAACTGGTGTCTATGACTGTTGCTCTGTGTGATCTCTTTTATTGGCCATGTACAAGATAATAGATATATTTTACATCACTACACCGTCAGATGGCACAGTCGTGTGTTCTAGAAAGAACAAAATATAGTTGTGTCACTAAAAGCATTTTTCATTATGTCGTTCACAACAATTAGACACCTACATAGTTATTTAAATTGAAATAGAAAAATTATTATCTTAACCACCTGCGACAAATTACATAAATACTGTAACGATAATCGGTATATGAACTCTATATCCTGTTGTGGTTAGTTCTAGGTTTGAAAGACAGACTTGTTCGTAACCACGACGTGTAAACCGCAGAAACAAGGTGTCACGTTGCATGAGGGACATGGGCATTGGACATGACAATGCAAAAAATATCTATATAGATAACTTATACTATAACCTAGACTCTATGGAAATTATAGCTTCCTTTAGTTGGCGAAAGTAAAAAAAAATTATGGATGAGTGACTTTCAATTTAAAACCATTTTATCGTAGTACACTTCACCTTTCCAATTTACTCAAAACTCTATCCAAAACATATCCAAGAATATCTGATAAACACAAATCACAAACATTATCTTTAGCCCCTTTCATTTTGCATAGAAGATTTTCATCAGATTTGGTCCACTCTAAATTTTTCATGCGCTTAATAGAAGCATCTTGCAATTGGCTTGTTCCGTAAGCAGTGTCGTCAGATGAATGAGCTAATATACCAAATAGTTTGGTGATCATATTCATTATAGCATCAGGAGAATTGTTCTGTGACTCATGTCTAGAAA
The DNA here is from genome assembly GCA_963580505.1 of Ennomos erosarius. NCBI lineage: Eukaryota > Metazoa > Arthropoda > Insecta > Lepidoptera > Geometridae > Ennomos > Ennomos erosarius. Next base: position 10,161,337 of record OY756988.1, read on the forward strand.
CTAATGTTAAGTGACAATCATTCGTCTCTTCTACTAAACGTGCTACAAACTCTATCAACGCTGTGTCTTTTACAGAATGATGAAACTTCATCACTATTTTATATTCTTCCACTCCATCACCATCTTCATGATTATTCTTCATTATGAGTACTTTGAACAAACCTTCATCGTTATAAGACACAATTTCACCTTCGACTTCAACTTTTTCAAAATTGCGTTCTTTATTTTCATTATATGTTTCAGGAACTTCTACGATTTCAACATATTGAGCTAAATCGATGAAACTGTATCGTCTCCAGTAGTAAAATCCATACTCTTCGTTTCTTCTGTAGAATATTTTATCAGCGCCATAGTTCGTAAAGACTTTATGCAGTTTGTCTTTGATATTATCTACAGCCAGTTCTGCGGTATTAGATTTTATGACGCCTTGAATATCTGTAGTAACTTTATCTTCTAAACAGCAGAACACGTCAAAGCTATCTAAGAATTTTACGAATCTTTTGTCTTTTCTTTTAATAGCAACTGAACATAAGACTTTATACAGTAATGCTATTATAATTAGCACAGCTATAAACGGTAGTATTAATGTTAGTAACAATAGAGATATTATATGAATAAGTCTCCTTAATTTGATTCTGATGTTTGATATCTTCAATTTCTTTATTTTCAACTGTAAACCAATGAGAATTATTGCATTAAAACCAATATAAATCCACATAAATGAAAATAATAGTGGTAAAGACAAACTGAGACTTATTTTACATTGCTTATTTAAGTATATATTTGATGCTTACCTCGCCAGATATCACAATATCAAGGAACTGCAATGCCACCACAATACTTGATATGAATACAAATTCGTATAATTTTAGGAATACACTGTCTGTTAAACTTGTTGCTTGAAGTTTTGGTGATCCATCACACTCTTCGCATATGGTACAATTTTTCATAAACCCTTTCATCACTAAGACCTTTATTTGAATGAAAATATTGAAGGAGAAAGTATTGCAACTGGCAGCATAGAGTAGACTGAAAAATTAACTTGGAAGCCTTACAAAACCTAACATATATATTGTTGATCCAATTTAGCAGGTTGTAGAGAGAGAGAATAGAGTAGATAATAACGCGTGTCATTGACAAAAACAGGAAACTATTGTTTTCCCTCTTCCACTATTGTGTGTGCGAGTGAGGCAGCAAAAGAAATATTTGCTCTTGTTAGTTCTATATTAAATCGCATTATATATAGCGACATGATCCTAGTGTAAATAATAACAAAATCTTTTAAGAAGATAACGAACTTGTTATTCTGCATGCTCTGACGTATTGGTACATTCTATACTTATTGCATAATAATACGACAGCCTCCGTGGTTTGGTGGTTGAACAGGTCGGCTCATAACCCGGAGGTGGCGGGTTCGACTCCTGCGACAGGACAAGTATTTGTGCCCGAAAAAAAAGCGCATTCTATGTCTGGGTGTTGTGGGACCATGGTCCTCGTAGTTCCTGGGTCCCTAGATACATGGAATCCTAGTTAGAGTCCAGGATCTATGTATGTGATCAGTTGGCGTTATTATTTATATTTATATATACCTAGCCTAGGCTAGGACCATTTTTTTATCGCAGATGATTTGCTTTCGAAGTTATAAACATTTTATACTTAGTAGAAAGTGAGTTTATTTACTTACTTAAAATTGCAATTCTGTATACCAATATGATCACCTGGATGATCATATTCCTAAGATGATCAAAGGACACCAAAGAGTATTCTATGATCACCCAGGTAGTGGAATAGACCGTAATCGGACATCTTTGTACCTACGTTTGTTTTTGTTAATTTGGTTTGTGCGTTTGTTCGAACTAACTAGATATAGGAACCGTTACCGCAGACATAATTTATCCTAATCCGTTCATTGATGCACGGGTTCCACATCTGACACAGTTTTTACCTTTTGCCTTTTAATAAAACACAATACATTAATCCAAAGGAATGATGTTGAAGCCACGTAGATCACCCTCAGATGCGGTGGCATGAAGAAGAAGTTGACAGTTTGTGCTGGGATCCAGAACGCTTGATTTGCTATGAAAGTCTTCCAGTACTTTTGACGGAGCTCTTTGAGAACGTCCTCTTTTCTTTCTAGAACTCCTATTACTGCAAAGAAAAATTAAATTCTTACTCTACATATAATAGTTTGTCCTATATCTACTTACTATTGTATGTTTGTGCTAGGTATTTCACGGGCATTGCGCGTGGTCCGCCTGCTCAGTGCACCTGAGTGGACCATGGGAAGTTCCACAAACATCGTATTATCCCAGATAATATAATACCTACAGTACAGATGCCTCATCCCATACAAACGAATAACGCGGGCTATTTTACGAATGATTTTATTTCTCCGTAACGAAAGATTATAAAGCGACATTTATTGGCGAGTATTGGGTCAAATGAATACCCTGGACACTAACTAGTCACTCTCTAGACACGATTTACACAATTTTTCATTTGCACCTGATGGGACCCCATGGTATTATTATCATAATAGTTGCAAAGTTGCAAAAAAGTAATAAGTACCCTGTGTTAATCCAACGTATAAGCTATCTGCTTTCATCAAAATTTGTTTGGTTGGATTGGTTGGTGCATTGGTTTGGTTGGTAGAGATTAATCGTAACAAACATTCACAAACACACACAAACTTTCGCATCTATTATTATCTGTCTTGCGCATTAATAAATAAATAAATAAATAAAATAAATATATGTGGACATTTCACACAGCGCTATTTAGCCCCAAACTAAGCATAGCTTGTACTATGGGAACCAGATAACTGATACAATACTTAGATACTTTTTTGTTTTGTAAATACATACATAGAATACAATATAACACCCAGACGCAGAGCAAACTTCTATGTTCATCACACAAATGTTTGTCCTGGGTAGGAATCGAACCCACAGCCATCAGTTCAGAAGGCAGGGATACTACCAACTGAGCTATCGGGCCCGTAATATTAGGTACTTAGGTATGAGTAGTGTTTTAGGTCATAAATCATTTTACTTACACGTGTAAAATGAGGCAAGTAAAATTGGTGTCATGATAAATTGATCGGATGCCACTTTCGTAGCGACTGCTTTCAGTGCCTTGCCAGGGAACTTTTTGTCTAAAAATTTGTACCTGTTGACGTAAAAAAAATATAGGTATAGTTAATAGTTTTCATCACCATCATCATTAATTATCATCACCCAAAACTCGACGTCTGAAAGGCTTCATAGCCACAGTGAACAAATGACCACTTTCATCATCATCATCATCATCATCATCATCATCATCATCATCATCATCAACATCAACAGCCTGAATATGTCCACTACTAAACATGAGCCTCCCCCAGAGAGCGCCACCTTGAGCGACTGGTCGCCTCCTCTGCATCCATCGGCTCCCCGCAGTTATCACTACACCCACCACAACATTTCTGATTTTTTATCTCTCATATTAATGTAGGTACATTGTCTGCTATTGCCTAGAACCTAGACTTAGATCTACTTATTCCATAAAAAAACAAGCTTATAGGTAATTACCAAAAATATAACGTAGGAGCATAGACAGTGCTGCCAACTGCCACTATCCTCCCGGCTGATTTAAAATCCATGTCCACTTTTTCAGGCTGAAAAATATATGTTTTGCATATTGCTGTAAAATTTGAAGAAGCCACGTCAATGGTAGCGTGGCCGAGCGGTCTAAGGCGCTGGTTTAAGGCACCAGTCTCTTCGGAGGCGTGGGTTCGAATCCCACCGCTGCCAATAAATTTTTGTCGCCGGAATTTAGACATAATTATTAGCCCCAATTAACTCTACATTGTCATCATTGGCATCATTTTAAGATTAGTTTGATGGATATACCTACTTAATTTTTTTCTAGAAATAATGGCGAAGCGATGAGTTTACAGTCTATTTGTCAATCTCTTACCGAATTATATTTGTAGAAGCTCTGTTGTGATAGTTCAGCTGCTGTGTAAAAAGTGGCGTACACTGTTGTGTTGGTGAGGACTGGATGCTTCTGCAGTGACCGCCGCCAAAAGCCCGCGAATTTGGACGCCATTGCTGATGCAAAGTTTGCTTTTTAAATAACTGGAACCAATATAATAGATGATATTATTCATCCAAGTATTTAAATCAGTATGAAATTGAGGTTAATTGCTTACAAACTCGAGATCGTAAACCTTACACATTGCTATCAGATAAGCTCACGTACTTACCTATATGTAGGTATAATAAAAGATTACGATCCATCTGTTATCATTATCAACTGCAGATGTGTTGGTTCAATGCAGATATCATTATCATCTGAGCTCAGAGTTTAAAACGTAGGTGGTTGTTGCTAATTCGGTTTTTTGTAGTTTAACCCACAGACTTAGGCGTTGCACCATAACCACAGTTAAAGTTATGACGTCATTTAACAATTTTTTTTCCTATCCGGTACTTTAACTGAAATGCCCATGTTATTGTTAAAGTAAGCTGGTGCAACCCACCCAAACCGGTGGGTTGCTCATACTGTGATTATGGTGCAACGTTAGGCAAAAAAATTGTTAAATGACTTTACTGCTTACTTTAATTGTGATTATGGTGCAACTCAGCCTTAGATTTTTTTCGATGTTTTGTCCTGACACTTCAACTCTAATTTTTATTTATTATGCTGACTATGTACCTAGTAAGTACATAATAGAGTATCATTGGTAGTCTTATAGGTCAAGGTACGATGTAATGAGTTATTGCCAGTCACCACTACTACACCGATGGTGTGATACAGAGTAAAAACAAGTATTCTGTTCCACACTCAGAAATAGAATTCGTTACACACTGGTGTGTCAAAATGATAAAGTAGCGTGACGGTGAGTCTGCCTCTAAGTATTATTTTACGCTGGGTAGGTACACCGTATATCTATACCAATCTAACATCCCATCCCATTGTCCTGGAAAAAGACCCAGGAACTACTAGGATCATCATGACCCCGAGACACACCTTCAAAACCCAGACAAGGTATTTGCGCTTTTTTCTTTGCAAACCTAAATAGTTGCTCTGTCGCGTGTATCGAACCCGCAGTCAACTTTATGAGCCGACCTGCTCAACCACCACACCACAGAGACCAACAAAAATGAAGATGGAGTATAAAATACTTATTTATTTATACTAAAAACATCCTTACCTTTTACAAAAAAAACCGAATAATCCACAAAAAAAAAACAAAACAGTAATCGCTAATCAGATCATAGACCTCCCTCAACACCAACTGTTATTGAGATAGGCTTTAAAGACTATTTCTTGCTTCGTTATCAATGTTAAAATGTTTTAAATATCACTTATAACACGGGCTATGTAAGCGGAATTTCACACAACACTGTCATGTGATACTGTGCCCTAGGCCTACACTCGTCGCATCCAATTGACTTTAATTGAATAGATAGAACTGTTTAATGGAAATAAGTATTTACTGAGGTACCTATTCGATTATTGATTGTTGCGTGGTAGGTTACTAACCTACTGTTTAATATTAAACATTCGTATATTGAAACAGGATTTAATAAATTAATAGTAGGCACCTGCTTGTTGATAACACTTCGATGCAGACCGTGGGTTTCTGGGTAATCCAGCCATCCAGGTATCTTCTAGGCAAGCATGTTCCATCAGGTGAAACCGCGGTCAAATAATAACCTATCGTTGAAACAAAAGAAAATTCGTTATCACAGACTAACTTAGGGGTGGAATTTTCAAAAACCTACCTATATATTTTTTAGTGTCCAGTCACCTCACCGCGGCTAGCAAGATGCAAGGGGCAAGTCAGCTCAAAGTGGTGCTTTATGGGCGAGACCTATGTTCAGCAGTGGACGTCTTCAGGCTGAGATGAAGATAAGTTTTCTAAAGTAGGTAAGCCTTAAAACATTAAAGAGTCGTCTCAAACTGAACAAATTCCTTTGCTTGCTATACTGGGTGTAATTAAATTAATTAGCATCCTTTGAAACTAGATACCTACTCCTGATACCGGTCACGTGTGGACCAAAATTTTTGAATTCTAACACATTGGTTTGGTAATAATAATAACTCCAAAAATGGAATAACTTACGTAATCAAATGGTAGAATACAAAATTTAATTAAAATAATAAATTACTGTTTTTAATAAGTACATACAAGGTCTAAAAACGTTTAAATGTGTCAAAATCATCCGTGCTTACTGCGTTAGGCGCCGCGGCAATCTTCTAATTTTCAATAAAAAATATTTCATTTACACTCTTTACTCTTTAATAATCATCTATAAATGATTTACTATCATGGGCTCAATTTATGCTAATGAATTAAATTACATCCTGTATATAGGCTAACGTGCTACATCTTCGACTGCATCGTCAGCAACAGGTGAGTTGCAGACAATGCAGTCGTCCTGGGCCCGAAGTAATTAAGAATGTGTCGAATTTATAATTAGGAAAATAAAGAATGCGGAAAATTAAGAATTCGTAAATTTAAGAATTAGGATTAATAAGATTGTGTATTATTAAGAAATCGGAAAGTAAAGTGGAAAATCCTGAATATGGAATTTATCGCTGACACCAGTCTGCTATTTCCACAGACTACATTGGTAAAGATTGAAAGTTTCAATTGTGTCATAATGGCTCATGAATGGTGCCATAATGATGGTAGTCTATAAACCATAAGTAGACTACCATTTGTCAAAATCGGTCATATAATCAATATATCTATCAATAGTAGACTACTTTTAGTGTCAAAATCTGTCATTATGGTACCATTCATGATTTTCATGAACCATTATGACACAATTGAAATAGTAGACTTCGAGCCCAGTTCGTAGGTATACATGAATAAAGCTGTCATACCAATGAAAACAGGCAAGATATTTTTTTTTTATCTTTCATTTTTTAGGTACCTTGAGTCGCTTTGCGACTATGCCGGCACCATTGTGTACCTACACTCACTATTTCACTTCTTAAACAAATCATACACCATTTTATACAGCGCTCTTGCTGCTTCACAATGTGGAACGGACAAGACCGCTTGAACTGCACCGACATCGAGAAAGTTGCTGCAATAACGCCCGCGCCGTTTACTAGCAAAACAAATAAAGAATTTTTTATACTTGACACACGAAATGATGTGAAAATAATTGGTCCTATCAATCCCAAAGTATCTGCTAAGTAAAATACTGAAAAAAATATGAGTAAGTATTAAAGTGCCTGTCGTTTTTCTATTAGTAAAGGTTGGAACCGCTAGTTAGTTATTTACAGGCGCTATTTATTTGCACATAACTTTATTTTCTCATGTTTAAGTGTACAGGTTTGCGAATACGTTTTATATTTGCGTCTTTGTTTTATTCCCACATTCTCGGTGCAAATAATGCCTTTCCTAATTCTAGTAACTCTACTGGGCGCCCAGGGGGTCTAGCAAAGATCCCTAACGCTAACGCTAACGCCAAATGCTAACTCCAAAATGTACAGGGGGTAGATAGCAAAGATCCCAAACGCTAACGCTACCGCCAAACGCTAACTCCAAAATGTATTGGAATGACAGTTTGGAAATCGCTTACTTTTCCGCAGCTAATGTCATTTCAATACAATTTGGAGTTAGCGTTTGGCGTTAAACCCCAATGGAAAGGGTTCTTTGCTAGACCCCCTGGAATGGCATTTCGGAAATCGCAAATTTTTCCGCAGATAATGTCATTTAAATACATTTTGGGAGTTAGCGTTTGGGGATAGCGTTAGCGTTTGGGATCTTTGCTAGACCCCAAGGTGCACTGCACGGCAGAATGGGACAGTGTGACCGATCGGCACTAACCGAAAGGCGAGTACCGTAACCGCGGTTCTACGTTCAAATTGAATGAACTTTCCTTTTGTTAGGGAGTGCCTAACTACCCTATTTAATGTGCCACCTGTTGCGTTTTACTTCATTGATGCACCCACGGTTGTAGTAGTACCTAACTCTGAAATTGCCTTTATTTAGGTACTTAATAGATACCTAATTAATTGAAATGATACGAGTAGGTACCTTCTGCAGTTAAGTTTTAGAAATATGTAGGTATTCACCTACTAGGACCTTTACCGCGCAAAACCGCAAGCGCATAGTGCAGTGTAACGCGAAACATTATATTTTAGAGTTCCTATCCTATCACAATCAGAGTGGCAATGGTACTGCAACTGTTATGGGCGTCCATGTCGCTTAACATCAGGCGAATGACTAGCTCGTCAGGTCATTCATTAACACATAGGTACTTTTTAGGGTTACGTACCCAAAGGATAAAGCGAATCCTATTACTAAGGCTCCTCTGTCTGTCTTTCTGTCTGTCTGTCTGTCTGTCTGTCTGTCTGTCCGTCTGCCAGTCCGTCTCGTCTGTCCGTCTGTCCATCTGTCCGTCTGCCAAAAGGCTGAAGGCTGTGTCCTATAATCTAATATATGTCGCTATTCCCAAACTCACTGGCTATACCAAAAAATACTAAAAAACAGGATCTCCCATACAACAAACGTAATTTTTTTGCTCGTTTTTATAGATAATTTTACGGAACTCTTCGTGCGCGAGTCCGACCCGCACTTTGTCGGTTATTCATTTTGTGCCACGATGACCTCCATTTCGTTACTGACATAGCAAAACATTTGCAGTTATTACCTACATTTCTGTAATTAGAAATACTTAAACAAAAATGTTAGAAGCGCAGGAGTATAAGCATTTTTATGACTACTTTCTAAGCAAATCTGGCCCTACATAGTAAGTTTAAAGTAAGTACATACTTATTTTAGCTTAGCTAATCATGGCTCTACAAGCACGTTTTCTCAAACGGTAGAGTCCGTAGAGCCGTAGAGTTAAAAAATTTACAACGCGGGCGCGGGGCGGAGATGCCGGTGCCAGGTAACAGGAGGTACGAGCACAGTGGTGCGAACGAGCAGAATAGACAATGAGAAAAGAATAAAATTAAAAAAAAACTGTGAGTAGAATTTGTTTTTTTTACTGTGTAATAAGTATGATTTTGAAATTGATAAAAGATTAGTATTTCTAAGATTCTTGCGATTTGAACACATAGTTTTACGTTTCACACAGGACTTAATCGCGCTAAAACATAGTGTTGTGTGCCGTGACAACCCGCTTTCTCCAGTCTTCTCGTGACCACGGCCAATGAAACTTGGAAAAGATTTTTTTTAATACTTCTAAGGGAAAATTGCCAAAAACAGTCAATGCACGATGTGTAGAAAATACTAAAGGTGAAGAACCACAGCAGGTAGTTTATACTTATAATCATATTATAATGTAATTGGTGAACATCAAAATGTAGAGTAAATTAGCTCGAAGTAATCACAACAAATTGCTACCGCATTACGCACTATTTCCGATGACTTATCATATAATCACCTACTTGCATACTTTAAAATACTCATTATCATTTGAAATAAATCATGATAAAACGAAAAAAATTAATTAAATGCAACAATTTTACTGAGAAATTGGATCACTGTGCGTTCTTGAAGCGAAGCGGTCGTCCTCCCTCCCACGTCATACGTCTCTTTCTACCACCATCGTGTCGTCTCGCTCTCGCACCATGGCCAGTCGACGCAAAACGCCAGCGTATTTCACAGGTGTGTTATTTTCACGCGCGCGTTCAAGTATCGTAAATAAAATACCCCCTTTTTATATAAAGTGGTATTTTAAGTATTTATTGTGTTAAAGTTATAATTTTGGTAGTTAAATCTCTTTGTTGGTGTTGAAAGTTTAGTCGGTTTTTGTGGCCTGTGTGTGTGGTGTTGAAATAGTGACAAGTTTTCTCGTGTTGTGTGTGCCTTGAGTTGGAGGCTTTATCATCGTTGAAGGCTCTAGTCCTGTTTCTTCTTATTTTAGCGGGCCATTGGTGGTCAAGGTATGTTTTTTTCTTTTACGCGCAGTTTAGCGCAGTGGTTCTCGTCTCTAGATTTTGCTCTACCATTATGTTTCGCTCTACTTAATAAGTTTAGTAAGATTATAACTTAAGAAAATGGTTGAACAAAGTTTATTAGCATGGATTGTCCTAAATGACTTGAATGAAATAAAAAAATTATTGAATGAATTTACTAAGAGAAACTAAAAAAAAACTGATTTAGATAAGTAGGTACCTACTACCAACTACCGTATAATATACCTGCCTACCTACTATATAACTACCGAAGATTTTCTAAAGCAACTGTAATCGATTACTTACACATAAATAGGTATTTAATTTATAATGCAATTTAGTAGGTTGTAGATATACCTGACTACCTAAGAATATAGGTAGGTACATTTTATACATCATATTAATATAAGACCTCTACTTACGAACATCCTACATATACAAACTCAAACCAGATTTCAGAAAAAAAGTTACCGGTTTTCAACTACTACAAAATTACTAGAGATAATAGATTGTATTTTTATCAAAATTTTGTCGCTTAGTTCATGCCACTAGTGACCCAAATCGAGCCGCGGGAATGCGACAAGTGCAGTCCTGTCCTCTAAAAAGGGGCACCTTATCTAATGTTTATTCTACCTGTGCTCACTGCTCACCCTCCCCCAGATGTAATCGTGCGTTATGGCGGTTGATTTGAGTGCCATTTTTATGGTTGACATTATAAATTCCTACAGATAATTGTAGTTTTAAGTTTTAAATAGGTTACGCAAAGGTTTTATTATAGGTTGCGTGAGACTAAAATTGCCGTTTCATTGAAAATTACTAGTCCAATTTTATAATGTCACTATAGGTACTTATTAAAGCATGCTAATTTTGGATGTTAAGGGAAACTTTAAATTACGAACGATTAGAACCTAAAGCCTAAACAACAACAATGACAAGTAATTTAGAAGGAATTAGGAATACTTTGATATCGGTCCCCTAGAATTATCAAAATATGGTTCGGTGGTTCGATTTAATAAATCATCGAATAAGTAAGTAAGTAACTAGAAAAGTATGTAAAATCGTAAATTGTAAGTACTACAGATCTAACAATACATATTTTTTTTTACGATCACATACATAGATCCTGGACCCTAACTAGGATTCCCTGTATCTAGAGACCCAGGAACTACAAGGACCATGGTCCTACAACACCCAGACACAAAACAAGTATTTGCGCTTTTTTTTCGGGCACAAATTTTTGTCCTGTCGCGGGAATCGAACTCGCCACCTCCGGGTTATGAGCCGACCTGCTCAACCACCACACCACGGAGGCTGTCAAACAATATTAATTACTATCACCTAGCTGCGTAGATAATGTACATTGAATAATGTCCCTGACCGAACGTTGTGTGCAAGAGTTTAACTGACTCACTATGGCACGGAAAGATGACGTCACTAATCACTAACGCCAGGTAAACTAAACGGATAAAGAAACCATTTTTAACCATTTGTGTGGACATTTCACACAGCGCCATCTAGCCCCAAACTAAGCATAGCTTGTACTATGGGAACTAGATAACTGATACAATACTTATATACTTTTTTGTTTGTAAATACATACATAGAATACAATATAACACCCAGACGCAGAACAAACATCTATGTTCATCACACAAATGTTTGTCCCCAGTAGGAATCGAACCCACAGCCCTCTCAGTTCAGAAGGCAGGGATACTACCAACTGAGCTATCGGGCCCGTCAAAGACGGATATATTCGTATAATCGTTAAAATACCAACGTTCAGGTATGTATTATGTTAATGAATATTATAGGTATACTGTAGGTACTAATATTACTGTTTCAATAGTTTCAAAGGAAATAGTTACATTACATCTAGGTATTACACTGATTAAGTTATTGTCTATGAATCTCTAGATAAAATCTAAAATTTGCAATTAAGTATAATATCTAATGTTTAAGTACTAAATAGGTACAAGTACAAAATTCTGTCAAATAGGTTAGGTAGGTATGTAGCTTAATCTTAATAATAGCATTACAAAATAATATGTCGGGATCTCCACCGGGCTCTGCCCACTGGGCTGGGTCACAAGTTTTGTGATTCCGCTACTTATAGGTTATTTAGTGTATTTAAACTCTACAAAGACACAAATCATAACTTAATAACTAATAAATAAACTGCTATTTTTATTATCATTATTTGTGAATTCGCAGACAAAAGAAAAACAAGTTACAAAATAAAAGCATTAATTAAAAACCTGGTAACATAAACAGACAAGACGCTGATCATTTAACAGCTTTACGGCATATAACCGGTATTGTTATGTAGATATACATATACATATACCTATAATTATTATAATAGGTAGCTGGTATGCGTACGATATAACCTAGGTAACCTATCTATGGTACCGACCGACTAAAAAGTAAAACCTGAGCGAGGCATGCAATAAGTGTTCTTCCATTGGATTGGATGACCTATTTTTAGCACATCATACGCATTTGCAAATAATTATTGGCAAAATCACGGCTACGAATCAAAATAAAAAAGCCATATCGAGGTCGTTTACCTTACACAGATGAATTCACAGATATTTTGCTGAGTAACTTTATAAATTGTAAAAATGTCGTGTTTACCAAGCAATGCAGTTTCTAATATGTTTCGTCATTTCTATTTTATTCACAGTCGTTTTTACAATCGAACCGAGTGAAACCAGCTGTTTACAAATGTTTTTGTTGTTGTAAAGAAAGAGGTGTCGATGAGAATGTTTTATAATGGACAGATCGCAACGTAGCCATCGGATCGGAATATTGTTATTTACTAGGTCCTTTGTTGTTAGTGACCAATCTGGCAATCTGACAATCTTATTAGCTCTACGACAGGTTTTTTGTTAGGATTTGAGTGTGGTACCTAGTTCAGTGGTTTTGAGAATATTTTAAATTAATCACTACGCATTGAAGTTTCGTAAGGATATAATATAGACGTATGAATACGAAACGTAAGTTAACGTACCGTACTGAAGTTAAAACAAGTCACTTAATTATTATTTTTTCCATTGGCTGTGTGTGTTATAATATTTTTAGTATTTGAAGAGTGGTGAACGATGCATATCGCATAGAGATAACGTTAATAGATAAAATATACAAATCTTAAGTTATTAACATATTAAAAACTAATCTAATTATTAAAAAAAGATTTCAGCATAATTTCATAATCCTCTTAGCCTTCAACGTGGAGGATAAGTAATTTTAGTATTTTTTTCTACAGTATTCGAAACTTAAAAAGTAAAGAACAACAAAAACGAAAAACAGTGTCTTGTATTGTCTCTACCGGCGCCAATCAATTCCACGAGGCGTCTCTACATTGTTACATTGTAACATTGTTTTGGTTGACACTGGGCGAACTCGAACTTTACGCATAGACGTGAAACCCTAAAACCATTGTTAGATAAGTCTTTCTTTTTTTGGCGGCAATCTTGGATTTTTTTGTGTGATTTTGAGTCCGTTTTTAATGGTGCATTGTTCAAAATGTTAATATCTCACAGTGCGTTATACATTAGGACGTTAGTATATAATATATTAGCTTATAATAATTGACAATTGACAAACTAAGTAGGTATAGGTACATGAAAATAATATATTAAATTAAACTGAAATTTAAAATAACAAAGATTTTTAGAAGTCTGGATTTTTTATAGATTGTCCACCATCCCACTTTTGCAGTCCCACTGTGAATGTGAAGCGTTTAATATAAGGACTCGTCCTGATGTAATACGTGGTTATAAAAACCAGTAATGACTAAATACTTAAATTAAATAATATTGAAATACTTAGATACTTATTTTAGTATAACGTATTATAACATAAATAATGTTATACTGATCATAAAATGTTATTTGAGAATAACTGCGTGTTAACAAATTTATATTGTTATAATTTTATGATATAAGTAATTATAATATTATAAAATCTAATTACTGCGCAATTGCACTAGGTAATCCAAAATCATTCTCAAAAGATTTTTTTTAATACAGCCTGAAAAATGTAATGGCATATACTTACGTGTTTTTCAACATGATCGCATCATCTCGTTTACAATAGCAGTGTTTACAAACTTGTGACTCAATTTGTAAACTTTGTGCGATACCAATAGCTTAGGTAATCCAGCAACGCGGCTTATTAAATCCGTGACAATAATTTTTTCACTTAAATTATCGAATTCTCCACAGAATTCGCCCTATTATATAGAAATTTTCACAGGTAAATAAAATTTTCACGAAGGGATCTATTTTTTTATAGCACTTAAGGAGTCCTGTAAATCCTGGATTACAGGTATTTCTAGGCATGCGTGTTACATCTTAGACCATACATACATAAATGTTATAAGTTATTATCATGAGCACATAATAATAATTATCGTTAGGACTACCTAACACGGCACGGTTATCCAATCAAGTTTGGTTCTGTTGCGAAATTAATTCAATCTTATTCGGTTTCGGTGAAAGCCGTCCATCAGCTTCGGGTAATGCCATCTGAGATATCAGATTTTTATGGTTTCCTTAATTTATTGCGGAAAGCTTTTCGAAAGGATAGGCTGTGACGCATTAGGTACATTATCTGATACAAACTTAGCAGTACATTTAACGGTTGATTAGTTTTCATTTTTCTAATTTTATCTATTTTCTATTATTTCTAATCAGCACAATAGAAACCATTACTTGAGAAAACAATCTTTTCTGTAAAACTTTAACACGAAAAAATAGTAGAAAACTCCCAAAAGACAATTTCTGCAGCACTTCTTTGCTTTGTCACTGATACTTCACCTGTTATTAGCTAAAAGCCTAATAAAAGAATAGACATTCCATTTGACCCTTCCATTCCATTACCATAGACAACGGCGTTCAAAGCAGCGAGTAGGGAAAGGTCATGGAGGTCACACCCTCGATTCCCACGGGTGCGTGTCGGGAAGCTATATAAGAAATGGGTGAACATTTACTGGGAAGGAACTCTAAGGAAGTTAATTATGTCCTCCTTTATTAGAATTCCTTGTCTTGTAAAAATGTCTTGGAAGATTCAGTCAAGTGTGAATATTTTGTACTATATATACCCTTACTGTACCATAATTATTAGAGAGCTATGTTTATTTGTTTACAAAGTATTGAATTTTTCGCCCTCGTTTCGCTGGTTAATTAATTATGTAGGTAAATGAGTACAAACTGGCAGTTACACCAGGTGCAAATTTTACTTCTCTGAAAATTTTCGGGAACTTTTGGACAAACGTTCAGGGTCGTGAGTGTTGAGTAATCCAATTCGATATATCAGACATACAGACAGACAGATGGACAGCGGAGCCTTAGTAATAGGGTTCGCTTTACCCTTTGGGGGGTACGGAAGCCTACAAATGGTACGGAACTCTTCATGCGCGAGTCCGACTTGCACTTGACCGGTTATTTAATGGCATAATAGACATCGACGATGTTGTGATGTGGAGCACGTTTGTCCATAACGAGATGCCCACTGCCAATTCACACGAAATAAGAATGGAAAGAATCATCGAGGTTTGTAATTCTTTAATGAAAATAAGCCTGAATTATATTGAACTGCGACAAAATGTGATATTCCGATCTGAAAAAGAGTGTAAAGAGAGTAGAGTAATAGTCCTTTCTATTCTCACATTTCATGCTTAGGAGGACATAGCGTAGGAGGGCTCTCGAACAAAAACAGTAATCCGTTACCCTCGAGCAATGTTGAACATACAACGGAAGGATGTCGTTTCCCTTTTTTTGTTTTGCCATAACTTTAACGTATTGACTAAAGCTATTTTCTATTGCACTTGATGTTTATTTTAAAGTTTATTTTAATCCCGTTGTTAGTGAGGATCAACCCAATAAATTCTATACTTATTTTTAATTTATTTATAAAATGGCTTCTCCAATGTTAAATTACCGACCCAGTCGACTACCGACAAAGGCATTTACTCACACGACACCGGAAAGAGTCGCGCGACGATGCACTTTCTACGGGGTGCATTTTAAGCAGGCATGTTACAACACTGATTAGCTAATAAAATTAAGTTAGATTTATACTTGGGAAGTTCTTGTCATTATTTATTTAAAACTATTTAGCTGCCCCGTCCGGCTTCACACGGGTTAATTAATTTTCAGTCAGCGCAGACGGACACTTGCAGAGTAAAACCTAGTCTATATCATTCAGGAATAGTGCAGCTTTCTATCTGTGTAAGAATTTTTGGAATGGCATCAGTAGTTCAATAATTTCAAAGATACGCACTTGTAAACTCACAAATTTTACCTCTTTCAAAAATATTGCCATAATTGTAAGCTATAATATATAATTAGATTTATTTCTTACGGTAGGTACTGGTTGGTAATAGAGGCGGCGTAGCTTGGTGAATGAGACTGTATAGGTACCTACTTGTAATCATAATCAATGCATGACGAGTGGAGTGACTCAACAACGAATGATTCATGATGCAGGTATTCAGTTTACCCATGTCTAATGTGATGATTTTCTTTATTATCCCAAAAGCTTTACAGTTTCATCAAATTCATTATTGTAACTGGCTAAGGGTGGGTTTTTATGCGTAGTTAATTAAGGTAACCAATGGTCAAAAAGTCTAACATATTTTGAACATTGCTAACTTTAACTACGGTTCAATAAACCCCCCCTCCCCCCTGTCTCTCTTATGTTTTGAGTGTTGACCAAAACTTTCGAAAAAGTAAGAAAGACCTTATCTTAAAAACGAAGGTAGAAATCATCCCACAGAGCGCCACTTTGAGCGATTTCTTGCCTCCTGCATCCATCAGCACCCCATGGTTTAGCCGATCTTCGGGCCAACTAGTGGGCCCACCACTCACAAGGGGCAGTACCTACATTGCGTCTTCTAGTTCGTGGTCGCCACTCGAGAACCTTCCCTACAGTTGACAGTTCTACGAGCAATGTGGCCTGCCCACTGCCACTTCAATTTGCAAATTCTAAAAGCTATATCGGTGACATGTCTTCTTGTTAGTTGTATCTATCACCAGCGATATCACTTGTGAAAGCCATTTCTTCTTTCTTGAAAATGTGGGTTCTATGCAGTTTCATTGTAGTCATTCATTTGTATAGCACGATTGAACAGTAATTCCTTGGAAATTCCATATTGGCACACCATCCGTTACGATATGCATGAGATTTCTTCGATGGAGCTTTCTCCAGCGTGCGACATGGAAATGTCGTTGCGATTGTATGCGCGGTGGTAGGGTTGACTGTTTTCTAATTATCGATTAGGTGTTACTACGGAGTGCTGTTATGTATTCTGTAATTAAAATTATAAGTACTTGTTGAAATAAAATGGCTTTTCTTTGCTTGAAGGTACATTATGAGTATTTATGAGATAGAGTGGATTGGTAAACGTTCCAATTCCGTTTTGAAAGAGCACTCTCCGTGAGACCCATTAACGGGGCTGTTATTAAGATCTCCATACGTAAACAATGTCAATTTTCTTAGTTTACCATACTTAATTAATTAATAACCTTGATAGGTATACTATTCTAAGGTAATAAGTACTCATTTATTTAAATTTCTACAAAGCCACCCTATCCCAACTCTCCCAGATCGCTACGTTGCAGTTGGCTAAATTTATTATTTTGTTCTGTGGCTAAGTGCGGGTTGGTTGATATCGTCAAATTAAAATAGTTTTGGAATTTATGGCGCCCTAGCTTGAAAAACGAATTCAATTCTTTGACAACCCTACTCTGCAGCATGCTTTCTCGATGTGAATCAGAATGCCTATCGACCATTGTGTATTCACTCCTCACGCATATTTCTCCGACATACTGTGAACATACAATATGGAACACATATGTACTTTTATTATTCCAACAATACAATACAATTACTAAAAACTAAATTTAATCCAAACTAAGTACTTATCTAAAACTAAAACTATCTAAACTTATAATATACACTTATTATAAAAACTGTCTACGGGTAAGGTGCCGTACGTACTTACGCTATTCATTGGGAAAACAGCTTTTCCTAGCATTAGAAAGACCTAGGATACGAATAAAAAAATTCTGTAAAATGTCTTCACTACTTATTTTAAATACTGTACTTACCCGCGAGCGCGGAGGCGAGCAGCCGCTCAAAGTGGCGCTCTCTGGGGGAGGCCTACGTTCAGCAGTGGACATCTACGGGCTGATGATGATGATGATGATGTACTTACCTATTTTTGTGAAACAAACATCGTGATGAAACAGCATGTTTTAGAATCGACCTGCGGCTTAAATGTACCATCTAGCTAGCTCTATCTTTAAGACATTTTTAGTAGTACAGAAGCGTAGAATAAATGAATTATTTTATCACAACATTCGAAAACGTGTCCCGGTCCACCCACCATTTGGCGAGCGTGGTGGATTTGGCTTATTCCATACTTAATTCCCCTTAGACAATCCCCTGCGAAGGGGACTTTTGGAATTTTTATCCAGAAATCTCCTTTGCATCTTTACTTTTCTGAAGGGGATTTTTGGACCAAATCGTCCAGAATTCCCCTTAACCAATTTAATACGGTTAAAGAATTTATTTCTCATAAGAATTTACAAATTCACTTAAAGAGAAACACAATTTTATATAAAAACAAAAATTAAAAGCCGGTGAGCTGCAAGTTATTAAGTAACGTTAAATACAATTCTTAATTATTAATTTACTAGCTAAGAACCTATGTACTTATTTCACAATATCTCCAAAAACGTACTTACGTATCTCATTTTATGTTATAATACGTTTTTGTAATCCCCTATAGGTTGGAAGCTTTTGTAATACTCTCTCTCCCTCTCTCTATGTGAGAGAAGGCTCATGGCCAAAGACATGTATTTACATTACCCATGGCTTATCACAATATACGAAAGCGGGACGTCCAGTGCAGGTCATACCGGCCCCATGCTGAATTAGAATTAAGTAGTGCAATGGGAAAAACATTCGGGCTGATGGATGACGTACCTACCGTAGTACCGTATTTAACAATTTAATATCCTTGCACAGAGTTTATTTACATAACAATAGCCTTGTAGCTTGTTTTACACAATCAGATTTCATTGAATCGATAATAAAACAGATAAATTAGTGAAATATCTTCTTGCGTTACAGTTTTAATCACGAAGATTTCTTCCATAACATATGCTTTTATAAGTTAAAAAAAAAAATAACATTATTTTAGAAACATCAACACTAAAAATGTATTGATGTCTTGAAAATCCAAAGTCGGTATACTGGTATGTATTATGGGTATACATAAGCTAGTTATTACCTATATTAAATGGGTTTTGCTTGGCTTCTTCTCAGAAGCGCACTCGATCTCGCGTGATTCGATTCGATCGATCGATATGGTAGATGTCGTTACAGTTAGAACTGGATGATACGGTATTGTCACAGAATAGGTAGCAGTGAGTTTAATATATTGCGTAAGTAAAGAAATACCGCTGGAATACAGCTGAGGGGTCGTGTTGTTGTTATGGGTACACTTACTGTGCTCAAGAATGACTAATCAAATAGCAAAACCATAGCAAAACGTACTTTTATACTTATACTCGTGTCTATATTTTACAAGCTTTCTTGCGAAATTTAGTCAGCTTCAGCTGCTGATAGAGAAAGAAAGTTCTTTATTCTTGAGCGATTACAAAAAACACATTGCTCTATTTTCTCTAATCTGTGATTAGAGCAAAAATTAGAGAAGGATTTCGAATGACTATAGGGGTAGACGGATTTTTGCTGAAAGTATATATCATGGTGAGAATATCGTAGACTTTGAAAATTTGAATGAGGTAGGTGTTTTTGTAGGAAATATTAAAATTTATCTGATTGCTTACAAAATTCTTTACACAAAATTCCGTTATCCAATATGATATGGGTGATGTCAGTGGTTGGCTTGTGGGTGACCAGCTGTTACCGCAAAAGTGGGCGTACCTTCTCTTGGTCTGGTTGCTAACAATTAGTATGTGATACCTGAAATTATAATTACCTACCAGATGTTGATATAGATGTGCGTTGCAAAATGGCCCTGGTGAATGGCTCGAGTTGGACATCAATATTATTGTTGGTAGTGTTAATTAGATGCTTATTTTTCAACTAAGTATTCTGACAAAAATAATACGGCTTTATTAATAAACGTGGAGTAGCCTTGGACTACTTAAATCACCTTTTGTCTCTTTTGATAAGTTCGATATTAGCATGACAAAAATGACAAAAGTTGGAGCTGACAGTCTTAATTTTTTTAGTTCGTTTTGAGTAGAATAGATATTTTGTACCTATCCACTAATACCTAAGTGTAGCTAACTTCTTTATGTCTAGATTTACTAACAAATACTATGATACATCATCATCATCATTATCATCATTAACAGCCCGAAGATGTCCTCTGCTGAACATAGGCCTCCCCCAGGGAGCGTCACTTAAACGGCTGCTCCATCTAGTGGGGGTCCAGCCTACGCTTTGTCTACCGGTTCGTGGCCGCCACTCAAGAACATTTCTTCCCCATCGGTTGTCAGTTCTACGAGCGATGTGGCCTGTCCATAGTGCCCATTGATTGCCATTTCAACTTGCTATTCCTAAGAGCTATATCGATCACTTTAGTTCTCCTGCGGATCTCCTCTTATGATACCTTAAGGTAAGTTAATTTTACCATGAGTATAAGAAAGCTGGCAATCTACCAGTTTATATTCATGTAAATTTTATTAACTGTCGTCCAAATTCAGATTGTTATTTCTTTCACAAAATAAAATAGGTATTTCAGTCAATCCATGCAAGATCGTCGTCCTTTTAACGAGCCATAAGTTATTTTATACTTCGTAAATGAACTGTTGTGTTGCATAAATGCATATTAAAATTCTTGAATGTTCTCAAGAGAACCACCTGAGCAAACATCATTGTCTTTCAATTCCGACGATTGTGCCTCAAATTGTTTTGCGTGTTTGTGAAGTTGAATGAATAAAGGTATTGTTTACTAACGTTTCATTTGCATTTTGATTCTTGAAACACATGGGTAAATATAGCGATGAGTTAAGTAGGTGGTAACGACTCTACATAATACCGAAATACCTGAAGAGTTATCGATTTTTATAATACCGAAACAGCCATACCGGAAGATTTATAAGTACCAATACTTATTCTACTTTAATATTCTTTGCATGAGTCATCGTTTTCTTTGATCTTCGCTATACGTAATGAAAAATGACAGTCTCAGAATGGTAGTAAATATGGAAATGATGAGACTGACTTTAAATAGTAAAATGTTGTTTTACATTCTGCACTTATTCCTAATCTACTGCGTTCATCATTACTTCATTTTCTCCCTGTAAATGTAGGTACCTACAAAATGAAAACGAAATTTCGAAGCAGGTATACCTGACTAATACTAGGTTTAAGTTTCTGTAGTACAAGTTATGCTGACCCATTTATACGTAGAACTTTCATCGATTGAATTCTAAATAAAGAAAAGTATTGAAGTTTCAGGGTTGCTTTTAATATCAAGTCTTATTACTTTCTTGCAGTGTTAGAGTTGTTAGCAAACGTGATTTCATTATAATTATACAATTTCTCTAATAGAAATATCATCATAACATTCTTTCTTATCTTTTAAAATCAGTTTCATATAAAACTTAATCAGGCTAGCAGAGTATTTTATTAATAAGACTTAAGAAGAGCATATACATAGGTACCCGCCATATAATAGGACAAGAAGACACCCCCTCCTCTTGTCCATAGAAAAAGCGCCAATGCTGTTCCATCCCTAAATGTTATCCGATTTCGATGACATTTTATATGTTGTCGACATTAGGTGTCTATTATGTAAGAGCTATGAACCTACTTCAACTTAGTATAGAAATTCCCATGAGGGTGATTCATTTTTAATATTATTTTTTATTTTCAACTTCAACTTAATAGTTTTTTTTGTGGACATTTCACACAGGGCTATCTAGCCCCAAACTAAGCATAGCTTGTACTATGGGAACCAGATAACTGATATAATACTTATATACTTTTTTTTTTCGTAAATACATACATAGAATACAACAAAACACCCAGACGCAGAACAAACATCTATGTTCATCACACAAATTTTTGTCCCAGTTAGGAATCGTACCCACGGCCCTCAGTTCAGAAGGCAGGGATACTACCAACTGAGCCATCGGGCCCTTCAAGTTTTACGTAGAGTTTAACTATTTGGAGCTGTGCTTTTCCTATTAGAATTATTGTTTTAGTTATGAATATCTAGGTTGTTTTAGTACCTAGTACTTATGGGTTGAAACAAACTGACCCACTTACAAGGATTACAGTTTTAATCTGCGATCCATATCTGCTATCTTAGTTGCGAACTGCACCCATGTCACGATATCTCCGGAAACAGTTTCAATTTGGCGATTGACAGCTCATTGAACTGTATCTTTGTACTTAAATCTTATCTTAAAATAGCTTTATCCAAAGATTATGTAGCTATTTTACCTTAACTAAGTATATGGGAATTTAATATATCACAAACATGCCAGTGTAATTTCCCACGTGTTGAAAATATTATCATGTTGAAAGAATCTGTCGGTCCGTTATTTTGGGAGTTTAATGAAGTCGTTAACACATTAATTATAATGATGTCAGATTCATTATGTTTCGTGTGTAACCTGAAAACGAAAACGTACCTATATTGTTTACTTTAGGAGCAAAAGCTCCTGGAAAAACACATTAGATTAAAAGGTATTGTAGAATATTATTGTTCATGTCACAGTCTAACATGTGATTTGATGATGTTTAATTATATTACTAGAAATTAAAATATTTTCTTTTCTTAAAGAGCTCCCGTGTTATTTAAAACCATCTCTTTTCAAAGCTAACCATTCTAATAGTTTATCATGACATCTACATACATATTCCAAAAGACGCGAAAGGTTTCTCGATATGTGTGCCAAAAATATACATGCATGCGCACCGCGAGAAAACTTATCGTCGCTGTCAGAATGAGACGCACTTAGGCGCTACCATAGTCTTGTCCCGGTCACTCACGAGATAAAGTGTCGAGAAAATTTATAAATATGAAATTTCATTTCAATTAATTTATTTCATTTTGAATTTAATTTTATAAATAAAGTTTAATTTCATGTTTCATTTCAATTTTCGTATAATTTTTCATTTCATTTTTTCATTTCAATTTTGTAGCGCTCATAGCGAAGCACAACTAGCCGTTCCTAAGCGATCGGTAAAGTTAAGCAACGTTCGCTGCGGTCACTACTATGATGGGTGACCGCTACAGCAAAAAGTTGGTATTTAGAACTGAGCGCTACCGTGTTTCGGAGGGCACGTTACGCCGTCGGTCCCGGCTGTTGTCGCAAGACAATAGTCGTTAAGCCAAATTAGAAGCCTTCGGGCGGCCTAAAAATTCTGACACCAGAGCTGACCACTTGCCTACCCGAGAAGAAGAAGATTTCAATTTTAATTTCATTTTAGCAAATAGCATAGCAATAGTGATTAGCATGCTAAGACTCGTGAATTAGCATGTTTATAAATATTACGCAAAATAGCATTAATTGCCATCGCTACTCGCTACGCTTAGGATTCTGCTCTAGAATCCTTCGCTTCGCTCTGGATTCAAACAATTTACTCTCGCCTTAAGTTCATTATTTTGGTTCCTTGAGGTTGTGACGCATATCTATTATTATGTCATAGAAGACACCCCATGTCTAATGTGTATTTAAGTATTATTACAAATGTAGACAACCTCACTTAGGTAATTAGGTATGCATTGCAATAGTTACGTATGTATTTACATTAGGTACTTCCACTTACGTCATTCACGATGTTCTAATCTTTTTATGCCACAACAGACAAATGTGAAACGTAAATCACGTGAAACATGTGTTGTGTATGGACGTACCTACATTAGTGCTTAATCGATGGATAGGCCACTTCGTCACGGTCATAACCGAACATTTTATACAGAGAGCAGTTTTTCGAATAGGTGAAATATTAATTGTACTAGGTAACACTGGAGTGCAAGATAAGGTCAAACTAAGAGTGTATCGCTGTGGTTATAGTTCTACAACAGCACCAAATACCTGCCTAAGTACAGTTAACATTTAAAAAGCCCCTAATGCAAGTTCTGGCTCAAATCACTTTTCAGACAGATACAAATCTATACACACGTGAAACTTATAACACCCCTTTGTTTGCGTCGGAGGTTAGAAATATTGTGAACAAACATTGTCATTGTCATGCAACTGTGACCTTCAATGCTGAAACTGCAATAGAAATATGTCCAATTATATTACTAGTGCTATTGAAACAGGAAGAAATCGTTAAAATGAAATTTGTTTTCAGTTGAAATTACTTTGAGAAAATATGCAATGTAAAATATTTTAATCAAACCTTACGCGGTTCATGTTTCATGCCTTTTATACCGATAGCAATGTTGATATTCAATAATATGCATGGCATGCGAAATATTTTTCAGTTAAGTATTACAACAGTCTCTAATACAGAAGAGAACTACTTAAAAAATAGGTATACCTGTTGGTCTTAAAAAAGCCCATATTCATTGTTATGGCCTGAAGATTAATCATTGATTACAATGAAATCATCATCAGTACTTTCCAGATAGAGTGACCTTGAAACGTAGGTACTTACTTGTCGCATATAAATATATCGTATCAAACAACCAATGTACTTATATCTGTGGTCTCTATCTACTTGAACCGCGAAACATAGGCGCGGCTATCTAGCAAAGAACGTAAATCTTGGTCCTAAAGATAATTTACTTCTACTAAGAGATTAACTACACTATCTGAGAATTCACTAAAATTAAAATAACCGGCCGAGTGCGAGTCGGACTCGTGCACGAAGGGTTCCGTACCATTATCTATAAAAACGAGCAAAAAATCACATGATTACTCTGTTTTTTATTATTTGTTGTTATAGCGGCAATAGAAATACATCATCTGTAAAAATGTTAACTCTCTAGTTACCACAGTTGACAGACAGACATACAAACAGGCAGACAGACAGACAGACAGATGGACAGCGGAGCCTTAGTAATAGGGTTCGCTTTACTCTTTGGGTACAGAAAAAAAAGGGAAAATCGATCATTCTAGTACTCGTTTCCTTGTATTTAAGCGCCATCACATTCTACCTAGGCAGGTACAAAACGCGGTAGATTTGGCACGTCTAGCACATTCAACACGTCATCGTCACACGTAGTCAAGATCAAGGTCTCATCGGTCACTCGTTCGTTCATTGTTTCCCTAAACTAAAATGATACTTCTGTTTTAGTTTTTTTTAAAAGATATGGCTTTTTGGAAATCTGTATCTTTTTAAATAGACCCTTCGTAGTATTTGTCATCGTGTTAATCTACACTGGTTTAAGTTATTGCATTTAACTAGTCGGTGGTACTACGTACCTACCTCTGGACTCTCATGCTCTTCTTTTTATTGTTATTGACCGGTACGGTATTCAATAAAATAAGCCTCTTATGTCACTAAAATGTGGTCAATGTGATATCCACAGGAGTACTGAAGTCACCGACAGCATTCAAAATTAACTAGTTGAAAAGGCCCATAGGCTGCCACATCGCTTGGAAAACCTTAGAGGAAGAAAGGTTCTCTAATAGTCACCATGAACCGGAAGACGCAGCGTAGGCCGCCTCAGATGGATCGAAAGTCTGATCAAAACCGTTGGGTGGAGTTTTGGCGGGAACGCGGAAAAGTTCACGTTCGTGCTTGTATAATTTTTCAAAACTTTTGCTTTTTCCAGTGTTAATGTTTAAAATTGGTGGCGTTTTACGCATTAAGTGCTGAATTACGAGCATGAGTGAGGGCAAGTGATATAATGTGGTGAAACGAGATTTTTCGTGTTGCTTTCAAAACTCCATAGAAGCTTCTAGTAAAGTTGCCACCACTTTGCTGGAGCATGACTTAGACTGGACTATGACTAGGACATGACTTTGCGAGAAATATATTATAACTCGATGAAAATATAATACTTGACACTGGCTAAATACACTGTGTGGAGCCAAAATATAAGAAAAAAAAACCGTTGGGTGCTGAGACAAGTAACTGAGCAAAGTGCACAAAACTTATGGCTAAGCAAAGTGACCCTCTATGCAGAAAACTGCCGGCTGCGGTGATGATGATGATGATGATGATGACGATAATAAGTGTTCACCATTAGCATAATATAATTCCACTGTAATGCCATGCCATCAACGATGCAGCTTCGCATTACAGCTGGTAATGGGGTGACCTAGAATTGGCTACGAAAGCTTTGGCCCACAACCGCATAGTATGAATAAACTATAGTTTGTTTCCAGTGCCCTACAAACAGTAGGTAATATGTAGCTATTATTTGTATTTATTTATTATAATAAGAACGGCAATATGTCAATTACACTTATTATTAAATTCATTACAGTCAAGCCAAGTCAAGCATGCATGTTAAAATTATTTTAATTTTTTAGAATAAAATAATAATAATTTAAGTAATCAAGATAAAATAAACAGATAGTATATCTTGAAACAGTCTAACAAATAAATAACCAAGCAATCAATAGTCAATTAAAAAATAATTAAATAAGAAATAGTCAATTGTGTGAATATAAAAATAATTCAAGTCATCATAACAATAAAATAAAAATAAAATTACAGATTATAAAAGTTCACGAAATGATAATAATAGTTTAAAAATACTATCTATGCCTTTTATTACAAAAAATATCACATTCAGGATTAGCGCTCAAGAATGCATTGAGACCGCTTATACAACGGCATAAAGGGGTTTCGGCTCTAGCCACTGTGCGGGAACCAGGAACGGAAAAAAGCTTGTGTCTTCGACATGATCTCACCTGGATGTAGTTATTATGTAGTTATACATACAAGGAGGTAGGACAGTAGGTAAGTAGGTATAACCTTCACACCATGGTATTTTAGTATTAAAACATATGGCATTGCGTTGAGCAGCCATAGACAAAGCATCATCAGATCATCGCGGGGCTTGAACTACCAAGAAATATACAAGTCGCAAAATATATTTTTTTTTGTTTATTAACTTATTCACCATCAACATCATCAGCCTGAAGACGTCTACGGCTGAACATAGGCCTCCCCCAAAGAGCGGTACTTTGAGCGGCTGCTTGCCTCTTGCATCCATCGGCTCCCCACTGCGTCTTCCAGTTCTTGGTTGTCACTCCAGAACCTTACCTTATTAATTTATTACTTATACATAATAGGCATTTTAAAATAATAATTGTAGTTATTTATAAAGGAACAAAGCATTAAAACTGTCTTCTTCTTCTCGTGTAGGCAAGTGGTCAGCCCTGCCCCCCTATTACGAAGGAGCTAGCAGACGCGCGTCTGCCGATCAACTGCTGTCAAAATTGTATGAAAATTGACAACAGTTGAGCGTCAGACGCTCGTCAGCAGCATAGCTAGCTCCTTCGTAATAGGGGGGCAGGACATAAAAATGTTAAACGGTAAGACGCAATGCATTTTTAATGCTGAAGGAGTGCGATGTGTTGACCTATCGATAATTCTGTATCCGTATCACTATAGCCACTTACTTAAAGAGA
The DNA here is from genome assembly GCA_963580505.1 of Ennomos erosarius. NCBI lineage: Eukaryota > Metazoa > Arthropoda > Insecta > Lepidoptera > Geometridae > Ennomos > Ennomos erosarius. Next base: position 10,188,843 of record OY756988.1, read on the forward strand.
TCGATACAAATTACAATCGGGTCAACGTACCGAAACAGCCTTAAAACCTAACTGGAGCAAAACAATTACTGAAACGTGGCCAATGGCGAAATTATAAACATCGTGGAGTTAGAAGGTACTCTGTGTTATTGTTCTAAGTTATGAATAAGATTTTTTGTAAATTCAAAAGGTTGTTTAATAATCTTTTATTTTTCGTAATAAGTAAGTATTACTTTTTAAGCATCCCCCTAGACTCTAGGGTGATTATCAATACATAAAGAATTATCTTTACCCTGAAACTCTCGGTTTCATCCTCAGTTTGCCCCTTTTTCTGCTGAAACTCTTATTTGCAGAATAACAAATTAATACCCCTCAGTTAGGGGGGGGGGGGGTTGGGTTAATTCTATAATTGTATGCCCAGAGTACTGAGTAGATTCCGGTAGTATAAGCAATTATCTGCGCAAATAGGTATCAAAAAATTGGCTTAACATATTTTATGATGGCCAATCTTACGTTTCAAACCACAGGTTTCGTTGTCTTTAAAGAAAAATGGCCCATTACAGACATGTAATATGAATGAGGTTTCTAAGAAACATTTACGAGTTTAATAAATTCTTGTCAGCCTCAGCCATTACCTACTTATACTTACTTACTTACTAGAATAGAAATTAACCGACCCTGACTAAGCGATAACTTAAATTGTTCTTGGAATTTTCATGTAGGTTAAATTCTCGGATTAATCATTTACTCTACATATCGGTTAGTAAGTATTTCTTAAAAAAAAGCACTCAATCATATAATTTTATTATTATACAGTTTCCCAATGCGATGGACGTTATAACTTGTGTATGACAATCAATAAACTTAATTTTTTTTCTAAATCTTACTTAACATAAACTTAGTAGAAAATGTAGGTAGGTAAGTACTTACGTAGGTGTATATTTTATGCAAAAGAAATCAACTTATATGCAACTTAATAATTTACTAGGTAATTCATTAGGTAGGTACTTACTTAATTTTATTTTCTCTATAGCCTAATTTTAATCATTGGCTGTAACTGGGCTAATCTGAACATTGAATATTTTTGGAAAATTTTGACCATCTAAATCGATATAAAAATAAAAAAAAATTTTTTTTTTAATTTTTTTGTCTGTCTGTCCCTTTGAACACGCATCACGCTGCACGGATTACTGAACGGATTTTGCTGAAATTTGGTATGGTAATAGCACAGATATTAAAATTTATGCAGAATAACATTTAGGATACTTTTTGTTTTCTAAAACGGCTAATTGCGGGTTGCCCAATAAAAATTACAGCCTTATTGGATTAAGATTTTTTTGTTCGCATATTATTATTATATTTGAATATCAATTTTAATTTCAATAAAAAAACAAAAACAAAAAAAAACTCACCCTGTCGAAGGGAAGATAGAAGAGAAATGAGGGGCGAAAGCGAAGGCCTCCCTTCTATTGCCGTCCCATCCCTTCATCCTTTGCCCCTATTTTTTTACCTTTCCCTTCTCTCTTACCCATAAACAGGGTTAGAACTTAAAACTAATTAATCCGTGCGAAGCCGGGGCGGGTCAGCTAGTAAATAAATAAACCTATTTAATAAACCAAGTGTACCACTGCCACTTTTCGGCTTTTATTAATTACCATCTTAAATCATCCCACCGCGACCGCACAAATCTACGAAATTGAATAACAACCAGTCACCAGACTATGCGACGCCGTTCCCGTTTTAGCTCCAGCTAAAACTACTCTTTATTCCAGCTATTTCGCAGCGAGTGAATTACGAGCGAATGTGTCCAGCGCTGGAACGATGCCAACGGTCCATGGAACACGGTATGCTAATGGAAGTGGTATTGTTTGTTGAATAATATTAAAACAGCTTTAATAACTGCCTAACGTATATCACAAGAATTACAATAAAACAATATTAGGTACGGTCAATGTACCGAAGTTATGTTTTTAAAAATAACTAAAGTCCGCTATGACTAATACTGTATCACTGAAAACTTAACCTTAAAACATAATCTAAAGTTACATAATAAAACATAACTTATCTCCCTTTGTGCTGTCCCTACTGCGTTACCACTTAGATACCAGCGCTTGCCCAAACAGTTGGCTGGGTTGAGTGGACTGGTTGGCAGTGAACTGGGGCCGTACTGTGAGCTCTTAGCCCGATTCAAAACGGAGCCTATATTGGATCGCTTTGTTTTTTTTTGTATGAAGATTTTGACAAGTGATCCAATATAGGCTATGTTTTTAATCGCGCTAAGAGCTCACAGTACGGCCCCTGGACTGGGCCATCGCAGGCGGCTTTCACGACGTTTGAAATGTAGGCGGGTTTTACAGCGTCAGTCAGGCGGGATTTACAGCGTCACTGGGAGCGATTTACAGCGTCATGCATTAGGCGAGTTTCGGGTCACTGGATGGGGTTTACAGCGTCAGTCAGGCGAGATTTACAGCATCACTGGAAGGAATTTACAGCGTCATGCATAAGGCGAGTTTCACAGGGTCACTGGATGGGGTTTACCGCGTCACTCAGGCGAGATTTACAGCTTCACTGGGAGGAATTTACAGTGTCATGCATTAGGCGGGATTTACAGGGTCACTGGGTTGGCTTTGCAGCGTCATTAGGCGAGATTTACACCGTCATGCATTAGGCAAGTTTTACAGGGTCACTGGATGGGTTTTACAGCGTCACTGGGTAGATTTTACAGCGTCAGTTGTTAAGCAATTTTTACACGTCACTGGGTGGGTTTTACAGCGTTAGTCATTGGGCAAGTATTACAGCAACAATGGGCGGGCTTTATGGCGTCACTGTGCAGTATTTACAGTGCGCGAGCTTTACAAAGCCACTGAATGGGCTAACTTGGCGGATTTTTCGTCGGCATTGGGTAGATTTTCCAGAATCTTTAGGCAGGTTTTACTGCGTTATAAAATATAAAAAGTCTATTTCTAAAATAACTCTAGGTTTACGGCCTAACGTTTTAATAATAGTCTGTTTTTAAATACCGACAATAAATACTACATCATCAATTTTTAATGTGAGAATGAAATCGAAAGTAACGTTATAATAAATAATAACTACTGCTCTCTGAATTATTTTCGTAACATTAATTTATTTTTATCCCCGTTCTGTTCCTGTGGCAGTGTGGCAACCCTATCTGATCCAACAAGATTTATTATCTAGAAGAGATAATATTCTATCCCCTTCGATCCCTTTTCAGCCCATAAAGAATGGTGAATGGCATGATGTTATAAGAAAAGAAGTTGCCATTAATATAACGCCCAACGATCACATACATAGGGTAACTGTATAATAATTTGAGGTACACAAAACGAAATAAACCTTTGGTAGAGGCCAAAGCACCCACGCACATGATGACAAAATAATATCCTGACTAACAATCTTAAAATACTTTAAGTTTGCATTTAAAAGGTTGTGTCAGGTCTACCTACTTCCTCCTCCTACGCAATCATCAATCTTCCAACGATCAATGACAACACGAGCCTATTATAAAATAAAAATTAAAAGGGGTGTAGAGGCGGCGTCGTTTAATCATCTTAAAAAGAAATCTCCTGCGATCTCCAAGCCACCTGCCAAGCGTACTGATTATGGTAAACCCCCTATGTTAGGCATCCATATAGTGGTGTTTTATGGGGAGGCCTATACTTGGTGTGCGAGCTTCTTTTCCGCAACTAGGCCGCACAGCGGCCCTTTTTGCGTGAGGTGGCACACATTAGTCCAGCCACCCGATGTCATCCAGGAAGGCCAGCAGACCGGGAATGTCGGCGCAGGCCTCCTGGGTTGTTCCCGGAGTCCCAAGGAACTCCGTTCGCTGCGTGGCCACACTGCTACACTCTAGCAGCACATGTGCGGCAGTTTCTTCTGCCCCCATGCAGCTGGGGAGGCCTATGTTCGGCAGTGGATGTCTTCAGGCTGTTGATGTGCGATTCATAGAATTTGTAGTCTATGAGCTTGGCATGTTCTAGTCTGATGAAAACCACGGGGAGCCTATGGATGCAGGAGGCGAGCAGCCACTTAAAGTGGTGCTCTCTGGGGGAGGCCTATGTTCAGCAGTGGACGTCTACAGGCTGATGATGATGAAGCTTGGCAATTCGAGTACTATTTCAGTCAATTTTTAATTATTTTTCTTTGGATCCTCCAAGTCATGGCGCTAATAAGATAAGTCATTATCTAACGAGATAGCTGCAGTAAAGTATTCACATACTTATCTGTATCTTGACACAAATACCTGAAGAGCGTGACTATGTAAATAAATGTGAGTAAAAACGGAGAGCAATGCAACAGTATTGATTGCTGGGCGAATCAGAGCGGACGCCGAGGAGTCTAGTCTGGTTTCACAGTTGGGTCTTGAAGCATGACGGCCGACGTCGTTGGCTTGCTTGGAAGTGACTAAAAATTAAATAATTTATTAATAGTTTCAACGAGCTTGATTCCAACTGCAAAGACTAGTCCACAAAAGCTCTCAATTGTGAGGACTGGAAGAAAGGAAGGGAGGCTATTGCCCAGCATATGCAACAGTGGGACGATGGATGGCTAGTAATAAATAGACAATAATAATTGCAAGAAACTCTAAGTAATTAACTGAAATAATTCCACTAAATTCTATTGTATAGGATGTCAAAAAGTCAAAACAGAATAGCAATCTCTAAATCCACAGCCGTTTGGTTCTAAAACATGCTGCAAACACCGAAATCCCTTACCATCATTATGTAAATCTGATCTATGATCTGTTCTGATCTGAGCATTCCCGATTCGATTTTGTGGTATGTTAGGTATATGGAATGTGTAAGCATATGGAAATATTGGAAATTATGAAATGCACAGAGAAATATGAGCTCCAGTCCAGTGAATGTCACTGATACTGTGACACAAATTGCAATTGCAGTGAGTCTAGTCGTATCACAAGCTTCAAATTTAAAGTAGCATTGACATACTTTTATAAATGTTTTGTGTAGTAAGTATTAGTATATTAGCAAGCAGAAATTATAATGTTATTTACTAGTCTAACCAAGGTCAAGGCTTGCTAAGGAATATCTAATATTATGTCTATAGGTAGATAAATAATGGTGAAAAACGCAGTATCTTCTTGTTTATTCATACAATTTCCAGTTATTTTGATGGAAAAACCAAACTACTGAACCGATTTCAATTAAAATAAAAAATGAATTTTCGAAATCGGCTTACTAAATAAACATGAGGCCACAAACATAAAAAAATAACTGTATTGAGAACCTCTTCTATTTTTCAAGTCAGTTGAACTTACACGGCTGTGTCTGTGTGCAACTGTGCAATTGTGCATGCACATCAACTTGATAGGCTAACTTCAGAGCGGCTAGTTACTTTGGCATGACTGTAGAAACTCCAAAGAAAGGCATCTTCACGCACGAACAGCTGCAGTTGGACAACCACTTAGTAATCATCAGAGACGTGACTAAAACCGAATCTTGTTTAAATGACGATATCGGCAGACAGTGATTGAATTGGTAAAACGCTACGTTGATTTGGAGCAAAACATATAGTCTTAGGTAGCAACACGGAATTCATTATCCTGCCTTCTTCACGCTGACGAGGAATGGCATGAGTGAAAACGAGACAGGGTATTTTAACCATAGATTTTTCAGTAAATTATACCGTTCCTTTTCGGAAAATATTGTGTTTACTGAACTGAAATGAGGTTTACTATGATGGGAAACCTATGTTCAACAGTGGACGTCTTGATGCGTTACCGATGATAAAGTCCCACTATTGACTAACAACTTGAATAGACCGCAAGGGTCTTAGATATACGCTCTGAAGATACCACAATTATGGTCAAATTTTTATTGTAATGTAATTATTTTACGCGGTTTTATACCAATACTACAACCCCAGCACATGAAAATTAGAAGCCGGATGGTATCGCATTTCCAGTAGAAATAGAGGCAGGTGCGGTGAGTGTTCGCTTTAAATATGGCTTCAGTGTGTAACAGTAATTATGATGAAATATTTCAATGTGATAAACGTACCTATACAAGTATATACACTGAGCTGCCACACACTATCTAAAAGGTCCGTTATTTGACCTCTCGTATGAAACTGCAGAATATTTTTATCATCTGCAACAGATAAGATCGCATTGCTTTGACCTTGGAAGAATTTATTCCCATTCACAAGCAATAAAGCAACGGTATCTGATACCCATTCCCCGTACTCAATTTGAATGAAGCATTCTAATCTCAGAAGTTGTGTTGAAGCAATCGCAAGCACTTCTCTGACCTTTCGCTGGTAGACGTCACGAAGTGGAAAATTGTATGTTTGCCGTTCTGTTAGCATTCCACGAATAATTTGGCAACCGACTACTATCTTATGACAGAGTGCCGGTGTTGTTTACATGAGTATTTTATATGATTAAGTTTCACCAAATAGCACTGGCAATTTTCTTGTATTTAAATCGTATTTTCTTTCATTCCAGATTGCGTGCCTCGTGTTGTTTTTGGAGAGTAAACTTATTTAGGTGCGTATTATTTCGAATTAAAGTTTTTGTGATTGGTAGCATACCTAATGATGCGCAGGAGTCCCAGTCACGTCGGCGTCGTCATCAGCATCCGTCCGGTCTCCGAACTCGTCTCGTGTCGTTTAATGTGATTTTTACATGAAGCCAAAGGAGTGTTCGCTGTATTATTATTTGATGGTATTCGAGACATTCTTCTCAGTATAATAACCCTTATGACAACCTAATGTAACCCATCAATAGCGGATGGCGTTGCAGCTTTAATTTATCTTTAAAGAGATGATACCTAGTCAGTATTCTTTGACTATCGAACCGATCAGATTTATCAGCCGCTTTAGACATTTTACAAACCTGAGCCGAGAGTAAAGATGATATTTTAATAATCAGGATAGGTATTCATATTTCTTCTCGCAATATTTGGCGAATATCCAGGACGCGCAGAAAATCTTAAGGTAGGTACTTAGGTACTATCTGAAAAACTTCACAACATTGTACGGTTTCGACACTTTTTCCGAATTTCACGCAGACTCATCTTCTCAATAGAAAAACATGCAAAAACTGTAAATTTCACCTTCAGGTTACTCTCTCTAAAGTTATTCAACATTGGGTAATTGAGCAGTTTTTGTACGGTGTGTCGAATGTGCATCGAATGCCGAGCATGGTTGCGCAATGGAGGTCGATGCCACCGTCCACCGTCCACCACCGCTCCCACGAGCAATATCGATTCACTCAAATTTATTGTTCTTTTATCGACGTTACCGGACGCTTTGAAATAATCGGTTTTGTTTTCTGATTTCAATTTTATAGCTTCGTCCCAATTTGTCATATTGCTTCCTGTGTCATGATCAGTTTGTAGGAGAAAGGGGTCTCGTCTTTTTATTTCTAAATTAACTTGCATTATAGCTATTATGAGATTTTCTTTCAAATGAGTATGTTTATTTCTTCTATTTTTGTCTGCGCTATTAGTGCTATAATCTATTTGAGAATTTGAGAACCACGTTGCCATCCAGGCGTAGCATGCATCACTCGATATGGTGCTGTAAGTTTCAAGTTTCTGTACATCCCACAATCTGGTGAAAACTGCGGAGAGCCGATGGCCGATGGATGCAGGAGGCGCTCAAAATCACGCTCTGTGGGGGAGGCCTATATTCAGTAGTGGATATCTTCAGGCTGCTGATGATGATCAGTTTATAAGTTTACATAATAAAAAATATTGGGCAAACCCTGCGCCTACGCAGGGCAACTATGTACAAAAAAGCACTTCTAATTTATATTTTGTCGTTAACACATGTATACATAGAGGAATTATGTATATAGATTAAATGCATCACTCCCATAACATCAGGCGATCACATTTTTTCTATGTGCTATGCCAACAAAGCATTACTGTTAGGTCATTATGTCAAAAAATATCAATGAATTTTCCCAAAACCACAAAATATATCAACACAAAAATCGTGTCATACCGAAAAATACCAAACTTTCACAATAAAACTGGTAGCATTTATCTGCAATAATTGTACTGTTTGCAGTAACCGCAATAGAACTGACAATACGTTTATTGCTAGTTCATCGATAATACCGTGATATTATAGTTGCATAATTATGAATGAACAGTTTGCTAGGCCGGTGCAGTGCAGTCGGTGCTTGGACCTCGCCCGCACGGGTCCAAGGGAGACCTTCCCCAAATAAAAAAAAATATCGGGTATAAATCTAAACAATCATGTAGGTAAAATCCGTAAAAATATCTGAGCTTGAAAATAATCAAGATTGTGTATATCGATAGAAACGCTGAAACACTTCACATCTATAACAAATGTAAAGAAATCTTAGTGACGGTATCGTTAAAAATATTGTTTTAATAATCATCAATCAATCATTCATCAATTATTCAATCATTGTGTAATCCAAAATAAAACAAAAACTGTTAAATATGGAGCATAATTATATTATTGTGAAAGGTAGTAGTGGAAACTAGTGATGTTATAACTACAATGTAAAGTAAGTTTGTCGCGAATACAGAGAAAATAACAGTTGTTTTTCTCGATGAGTGTCTTCAACCTTGTAAGGATTAATAAGGATACGGTTATAAAAGCTAAAACAGTTTGCTTCTTTTGGACAAGGCTTTGTTCGACAACCAAAGATATTCCTTTTATGCAGAAGTGTAATCATGCGTAAACTAATTGAAGGCATTAAATGTAGGTAGGTAATGCTACACACGTATCAACACATCATACATAACTATGCATACAGGTAGATAAGTACGAATACAGTTATATCTCTTTTGAAATCGATTTCAGATTTGGGAGTATGTACATAATTATGTACTTCATAGTAAACTGACACCAAAATTAGCTATAAACTTCATGTCCACTCACTAAACTTATCAAAATTTAGTTAGTAGTTATGCAGAAAGCATTCAAAGTGCACTTTCAATCGACCTTGTAATATAAAGATTGAAAATTGATCTTACAATATGTATATTGCAATTTACATCTTGATCTAGTTCAAGTTAAGTGCTTAGAAAATTGTTGTACAAAAGCATTCTAGAGTCTAAATTTTCATAATTATCACTATCGCCATCTTCATCATCATCATCATCATCATCATCATCATGCATTGCTTACTTCCTTTAAGGCCACCCCTTCCCTTTTGTTTTTCTATTATTCCATCCAGTCCTTCGCCATTCTCATCCAACTATTTGCCGCTATTTATTTAGGTTCTTCCTTCTTTCATCCAAATCAGTTTCGCGTTCCTGTACTTTCATTATATTATAGCTCACTTATCTCATTTTAAGCATTTATAATCTCACACTGTTGATTTGTATATTTTTGTTGACTAGTTGGTAGGACTTTTCTGCAAAGTTCGTCTAGGTAGGTACCACCGCTTTGCCAGTTATTCTGCCGCTAAGCAGTAGTGTGCAAGCACTACTGTGTTCCGGTTTGAAGGGCATTGTAGCTAGTGAAATTACTGGGCAAATGAGACTTTATGACCTGATTACACAGTGTAGTAATCTGATTACTACACTGTGTGATGTCTCAGGATGACGTGCGCAGTGCAGTGTCACGCGAAACTTTATTATTTCAAAGGTCCGAGTGACACTGCAACTGTTATGGGCGGCCGTGTCGCTTAACATCAGAAGAACGACTAGCTCGTCACGTCATTCATTCTCATAAAAAAAAATACATCCTCAGCTGAACATAGGCCTCCCCACAGAGTGCCACTTTGCCACTGAGCGGCGGCCTGCCTCTTGCGTCCATCGGCTCCTCGCGAAATTCATAAGTACCTACGTAATTAACTAATTATCTACCTTTAAACTGATACCTACCTATATTAATTTTTATACCTACCTCTAGTATAATCTAATCTACCCAATTTTGCTATTCTACACCATTTCAGTAAACAAAGCGATAACTATGCGCAATGAACCGCAACGATATTATTTTTTCAGCATACATTCGTTGGTCAATATCGTTAGAAGGACGCTTGCTACACAAATCGCCAGGAAACAATTTCACTTGCGTGCTAATAAATGGATAGTTTAGTTTTGATACAAGCTTCAACGTTATGTTCATAGCATTCAACTGAAAACGTAACTGTGATCCTGTGATTTAATCATCACATTATGCTTTCATCATCATCATCAACCCGAAGACGTCCACTGCTGAACATAGGCCATCTTGAGCGGCATCCATCGGCTCCCCGCGGTTTTCATCAGATCATCAGTCCACCTAGTGAACTCGCGAACGCCCGCTAGTGAACGCTCGTAGAACTGACAACCGATGGGGAAGAAAGGTTTTCGAGTGGTAACTACAACCCGGAAATCGCGTGGACAAGCCCCCCTACTATTATGCTTTAGAATCTATTAACATACCTACAACTACAAGTCTAGAATTTAGCCACCAGAAAAGTGTTTTATTTGATCGAAATTGTTAATTATCTGGAACGAGAGTATCCACTCTCGTGTTAGATTCTAATTAAAAGCGTATAATCTTAAAATTAATTATCGTTGCATGTCTGATTGGCTTCATCATCTGAGCAATCATCTTATACTCACGACCATGTAAGAAAAAAGTGAATGGTAACAAAATCTGAAGTAGACTCCACTAAATAACAATCTTAAAAGAGACTACAGTATTCTTCCAAGATTGTTCTATCTATTTTATTAACAACAATCAAAACGCCTTTTTCAACGTGTACAAAAATTCATGCTTGCTATTATTTCCACAAAACAATATTGGAATAGATACCAGCAGCTAACTAGACCGTAGCTGCATATAACAGCCATTTAGGATAGTAGTCAAAATGGCTGTAGCGCACCAGGCGGCAGCATAATTAAGTGAATTTTAATGCCGATTTGGGGAGTCAACTATGTAATCATTATTTTTGGCTAAAGACACTTGTATGTGTCGTAACTATGATATAAACAATTAATTCGTTTTGGCATGTGAACCAATTGGACCCTAAAATCCCTAAATCAATTTAAGCATTATCAGCCGGAAGACCTCTACTGCCAAACAACCAAACATAGCCTCCCCTCCTCTAACAGCGTCACTTTGATCGGCTGCTTGCCTCTTGCATCCAACGGTTCCCCACGGTTTCACAAATACTGTGACTATGGATATGAAATAACAACCTAGTTAGGTTACTGGCAACGGTAGGAACCCGCAGCCACCGTTAAGTAGGTACTTGATAATACCGTTCTCTTATCAGTGTCTGAGTTTCCTTTCTGCACGTTTTCAGTCAAACAAAGGCTTTCTAATTGAAGTTAACTGAAATAAATAAAACTGTTTCATCTTACAAAGTATGAAGAATATTGTTCCAATACTTCGCGGCGTAGATAGCATTCTGGGGATATAAGCACATCATCAGAGAGTACCTACTTCTAAAGTAAAATTTTGTAGTTTGAAAGTCACAGATAATGTTTCTTTCTAGATGAAACTGGATTCATGAATGATCCATACCAAAATCTTCTCAAGAAGTTGACAAAACTGTAACAAAACAAAAGAAAACATTATCTTACGCAATACAACAAGCCATTTAAATGTTAGAGAAAGTGGATATCGAAGTCAAAGGTTGAACAAAAACGTACCGATACCGGTGACATCATTTGCTTCGTGACGACAGCGGACATTGACGGTGACTAATTTGGACCTCTTTGAAACAGCTTTCAGCTAGCGACAAGTTACATAAAGCTGCAAGTCAATAGGTGATAATGTGATAATTAGTAACACAAAAATAGCACTCAAGGCCACCACAGAAAAAAATAAGGATTGCATTAATAACAGGTTTGAGGAAGAACTATAAACAGCTGTCACAGGCAATGATAAAAAGCTAAAACCTTACCATTTATTTTCTGGAGCACATTCTCAAAATATATTGATTTGATAAAACCAGTAAAACTGAAATTACCACAGCACCAGCGCCAGATAAAAGGATTATCTAAAAAACACTGATGAAGGAATATCGATGCCGGCGCTGGTGTCAGGAGTGGTGCTGGAGATAAAGAGTGATGCTCTCGAGCTAGTGCGGCTATTGGAGGCCTGGTGGCAAGGACTGCTGGTGCTGGCGAGGTTGCTGATGATGTACTGCTCTGCTGCATATCGGCCGATTTATGGTATGCACCTTTACATTGCACTATTAATTTTGTGCCTATAGATAGTAGTTGAATATGCTGGATTTTTTCGATGTTATTATATATGATCTGAGTGATGAAAATGATGACGGAGAAAAGCCAATTGCATTTTCATACATTTTAAAAATATCATAAGTAATGATATGAGGTCTATAAACACAAACCTGCAAGATTGCGCATGGTTATAAAATACAAACAGATCTATTCGAGATAAAATAGGTACTACCTGCTTCTTGCTTATTAGATAGGTATTAGGTACTAGGGCTAATATTTTGAAGACTTAAGTTGACAGTTCAGTTTTAAAATACTAAAAATATATCTCTTCTATTAGAGAAGAACAGCAACAGTTTGAGGAGTTTTTGATCTGCCTTTAAAATTAGGCCTAGTATAATAATTGCGTACCGGATCGCAATTTACAAAACCTTAATTGTTATTAGGAAACAAACGTAACAATTAAAACGCTCTAGTACTCATATCAGACAGTTATCAGTTCAAAGAATACGTGATTTAGATTATTTTAGATTACAAATGAACAAGAAAGTGCCACCGTCTACTCTGTTAGTTTAATCAACATACCTCTGATAACTAAGATAACGCTATCGGCCAGTTAGCTACTCGCGATGTTTACGTACTTGGTATGCATTTAATTGAATGTTTTTAAAGGTTACAATCGTGACGATTTTATCTGTTTTGTATGTTGATTCAGCACCAAGACTGCCTTGAATATGAATATTGTCACTGAAACAGTCTGACTTTTCTATTATAAATTACTTATTAACATTTTTGTAAATTTTAAGATCTTTCTCTTATGCTTTTGCTTTGAAATGAAAGTTGTTTTGATCTAAAATTGATCGAGGTTGTATAAACAGCATAACAGCTTTATAGTTCCTCATAGTCAATAGTAGAAATGCTTGATATTTATTTTATCTCTAATTATATTGAAATTATTTAGTTCTACAGTTGTTGGAGGTTGTAAAACGTCTATTTTTATAGCAACGGTTTCGTTTTTATAAACAGGTTTATTGATTGGTTAAACATCCTAGTACGTGTTGAGGTAAACATCTCCGCTATCGAGGATAACGACTTATACATACATACATACATACATACATGTATTACCTATGTTACTTTAAATTGTTTTATTTGTGTACTTTTGGAACAGTGACTTTGGGTAATTCCCAAACAATATCTGTTTTGGTAGAAGTTCAGTTTTTGTTACCTACTTCTTCTGCCTTTGCTTCTGTTATAATAACTGCTTTGTCGCTAAATATTTAGTCACCATCAACAGCCTGAAGACGTCCACTGCTAAACATAGGCCTCCCCCAGAGAGCGACACTTTGAGCGGCTGCTCGCCACCTGCATCCATCGGCTCCCCGCGATTTTCACCAGGTCGACAGTCCACCTAGTGAGGTTGGGAATTCTAATAATTTATAGTTTTCTACAATTTCTATTGTGGCCGGCCTTCGTTTATAGCATTTTCACAACTCATAGAATCACAACCTCATCATTCAATTTGATTTATGGCATCGTTCAGTGGAAATATGAATGCACTAACGTGACCTTACCTACTTCTCTATCAAAAACCTTTACCTCATTCGAAATGGTTTATTCGCGTGACTGCCACATGTCGACGACCTACAGTAGGTATGTGAATTGTGGTATGCATCCAATACTTTGTATAAAAGTTCACGTGTTTTGTATTTGAAAGTTACAATAAAGCTACTTCCATGGTACTTCCATTTATAAAACTTATTTATCTACAGTCATACAGGGTAGGATTATTCTGTATTTTTTGTGTCTGTAGGCATATAGGCAACCCTTTCAAACTTCGAACATCTTAGTCACGTTATGTGATTCGTATTTAGTCAGATAATATTAACCAAAAAACTGCCCTTTTCACTTTTTGAGCCGTTGTACTGTACATTTTGTTTATGCCATTACATGGGGGAGGCCAATTTTCAGTAGTGGACGTCTTCCAGGCCAGCTGATGACGATGATGATGATGCTGTATTTTATAGTCAATTTCGGCAATCACATTGAATAGACAATCAGTTTCCGTCTCTGATTCATCACTTCTCAAAAGTTCCCGCCCACCTGAAAAGAACCATTTTTAAATGCAGTGAAACTAAAATTACTCTATTTATTATTGTGCTTTTGTCCGTGTTCATCTTAACCTACTCTGCAATGCAACTCTATAATGCAATGGTTGTCTGGAAGAGATCGCTCTAAGCGATAAGACCGCCTATTGTACGAATAAGTTAATTAAGTTTTCTCCTTTTGTAATTTTTGTTGTCTTAAGGTGTACAATAAAGAGTTAATCTATCTATCTATCTACTCTTTGTGTAAAAGTTTTTAGACTTTTAGGCTCAATACAATATTAAAGAGTATTCATTATTCTCATTTCCAGAAGTGAAGGTGCCGACGGCAATGATGGCGCCCAGTGTGTTCCAGAGGACCAAGTCTCCGAGATCGTCACCTGGAACCCTGCCGAGGAAGTTACAGCAGGTGAATACTGGAATAGATTTGAATGATACCTATAGCAAGTGATGACAATATTTCTGTAGACTGCCACTAAACTTAATATTATGCGTAAAATAACTAACGATAGATACCAAAGGATAATAACGCCCAACGATCAAGCACATAGACCCTGAACCCTAACTAGGATTCCTTGTATCTAGGGACACAGGAACTACGAGGACCATGGTCACACAACACCCAGACACATAACAAGTATTTGAGCTTTTTTGAGTGCACAAATACTTGTCCTGTCGCGGGAATCGAACCCGCCACCTCCGGATTATGACCCGACCTGCTCAATCACCACACTACGGAGGCTGTCGAGGAGAAGTCCTTTTAAGTATCGTTTGGTACTTTCCGTAAGCCTAGAAGTCCTGTAAAAATATGGACAAAGTACCTAGTCTTCAACCTTATTGGGTGTTATTTTAAGTATTTGATGTGATAACGTCATAAAATGCAACATTATTAATTCCACTATCCTTTCTGAATGGTTACCTTACGGTTTGATCGCATATAAATGGCGTTGGTTCATTATGCGCGTATGCTTCTGGACGAAAGTTCATAAATCCTTAACCATTCATCCCGTTGTAGTATTTATTTTACTAAGATACCTAATATGTAGTATTTTACACACACCGAAAGGCCGAAGGCAGTTAAAAGTCGGATAAAGTCACTTAAAGAATCGTTCGTATCAGTGCTGCTGGAGCATAGCATCCCAAAGGTACCTACACTCCGTTAATTCAAGGAGCTGGGACGGGCCAGGTATATTCTTACGGGGGGATTGCACAACGAATAAGCAAGATGGCAGTACAGTACAGGCACCCCAGTAAAATAAGAATAAAAATCGGTCGTTGTGGCGTTCATAGTAGAAGCCGGTGAACATCTTAAATACTTAATGACGACGATGAAGTTGTTTTCGTGTCAGATACTGATTTCGAAATTCTCTTCAATTTCCAGAATGGCGTGGACCCGTCAAACCAGCTGGATCCCACAGCAGACTCCAGTCCAGGAAACTCGATCTCTGATGTAGAAAACTTCGAGTGCTATGGAGAGGGTGACAATGACGCTCCGCCTAATGCGTAAGTATATCTATCATGTATTCAATATTAGCTCCATGCATGATCTCTATCATAATTATTATCATTGAGCCTTATAAACAGTCAACGTAGTTTGCTTTATTTTGCCGGTGCCATGGATTCCTAAGTATATGAGTAACACGAGAAACTGTTACTATTCGCGGTAACATGTACTGTACGTATTTAACAATACGTACAGTACATGTTACCGCGAAGCCATGTAACAATAATATTTTGAACTTTAGAGAACTTAGTTATAATCGTCTTAGCTCTTCGGAACTCTGTAGTCTCACGTTTTTTTTATTTTAAATGAGCGCCATCTCTGTTCATTGGTTTGAACGACTTGGTAAGTATACCTAACATTACATTATTCTACTCAGGTAGATTGTTCTCTAGAAGTTTTACTTACTTGCTTTGCTGTTTTCTCCATATTGAAAATGATTGTACCTACTTAGATCTATTGGCTCTATGGATTTCCATGGATTCATTGGATTCATTTTGGGGTTATCTACTAACGGTCGCCTATTTCTTGCACAGTTCTTAAAAGCGTTGAGTGACTATAGTAGGTAGATGTTTGTTAATTAAATGAGACTAATTAAAATGAAATTATTGAAGACATAGATTTATTTTACGCACAGAATTCACCCTATTTACATGATTCTGAAACTTATGCTACTGCAGCTACTACAAATTACCTACTTATAAATAAAAATATCCGTGTGGTCCCGGTTACGAATAGGACCACCCCATCTCTTCCCGTGGGTGCCGTAAAAGTCGGCTAAGGGAATATCCAGGGAATGGGCTGCAGCATTCTCCTTGGTCTTCACCATTATAATCTACTGCGATCACCAAGCCGCCTGCCAAGCGTAGTGATTATGGCAAACCCCCCCCCCCCTAATGACAAGCACAAATAGTGACGGCCCCCAGTCCCCGGCGGCTCTGCTATCCCGTGGCTCCGTGGCTCCGGTAGCGGTCACGGTAACGGCAGGGCAGGGGGTGCGAAGAATCCCCGGAAGACGCCCGGCTACCAACCCCACCAAACACGACCCCTGGCCCTGGCAACATATAACGTGCGCACATTGAGGGCTGACGAAAGGATGGTCGAATTGGAGGAGGTGATGAGTAAGTTACGCTGGGATGTAATGGGATTGTCAGAAGTCCGAAGACAGGGACAGGACACGATAATCCTAAATTCCGGTAACTTACTCTTCTACCGGGAGGGAGACCAACTGTCCCAAGGTGATGTCGGGTTCCTCGTCCGCAAGTCTCTCGTCAACAACGTGGTCAAAGTCGACAGTGTGTCGACCAGGGTAGCGTACCTGATACTCAGAATAACCAAACGGTATTCGTTGAAGGTCATCCAGGTATACGCACCGACCTCGGCACACTCCGACGATGAAGTAGAAGCTATGTATGAGGATATATCCGAAGCCATGCATACTTCCGAAACATACTTCACCGTTGTGATGGGAGACTTTAATACGAAGTTGGGCACAAGGAATGGCGATGAGCTGAGAGTGGGGCCATTTGGATACGGGCAGCGGAACCCTCGGGGACAAAGGCTGGCTGACTTCATGGAGAAGGAGGGCCTCTTTATGATGAACTCCTTCTACAAGAAGCGGCCATCCAGGAAGTGGACGTGGATAAGCCCCGACGGTTCCACGAAAAATGAGATAGACTTCATGATGACGACCAAGAAGCGAATATTCGATGATGTCTCTGTGATCAGCAAGGTGAAAACCGGTAGCGATCACCGTATTGTAAGAGGCACATTGAATATCAATGTCAAGCTTGAAAGGTCGCGTCTGGTGAGGTCTACGCTCCGTCCAAATCCTGTCCAAATCCAAAACCCCGAAGGCTTTCAGCTGGATCTCCAAAATCGCTTCCAGTGCCTTGCCGATTGCAACACAGTGGACGAGTTGAACAACGGGTTGGTGGAAACTGTCCAAGCTGTTGGAGCTGAGTTCTTCAAGACCCAACGCCGAAAGAGGACTCAGAAACTCTCAGGAAACACTCTTAAATTAATGGCAGACCGGAACGAAATGAAACTACAGTCTTCAGTTGATATGTCAGCCTACGGTGAACTCAATAGACGTATCTGGAGTTCCATGCGACACGACTTGCGTGCTTTTAGTACTTCACGTATTGAGGCCGCAATTGAGCGGAACCAAGGCTCAAAGGTGTTCGCAAAAGATTCGTCTATTGGGCAAATGACAAAACTGAAGCCCGAGAATGGTAGTGTCATTTCATCCAAGCCTGAGATTCTGAGAGAGATTGAGAACTTCTATGGACAGTTATACACCTCGACACGTGAGCCCGCTACTAACACAGCTCAGGACACCAGAGCCAAGTTAGTCCGACACTATACCGAAGATATCCCGGACGTCAGCCTGTACGAGATTAGAATGGCCCTCAAACAGCTTAAAAACAACAAGGCGCCAGGTGAGGATGGAATTACGACCGAACTTCTGAGAGCGGGTGGTAGACCGGTACTTATAGTCCTCCAGAAGTTATTTAATTCTGTCATCCTTGAAGGTACAACGCCGGAGGCGTGGCACAAGAGCGTGGTGGTGCTCTTCTTCAAAAAAGGTGATATCACCTTATTGAAGAACTATAGGCCCATCTCGCTCTTGAGTCATGTGTATAAGCTGTTTTCGAGGGTCATTACGAATCGTCTCGCATGCAGGTTTGATGAATTCCAGCCTCCCGAACAAGCCGGTTTCCGAAAAGGCTTTAGCACCATAGACCACATCCATACGCTACGCCAGATTATACAGAAGACCGAAGAGTATAATCGGCCGCTATGCCTAGTGTTTGTGGACTATGAAAAAGCCTTCGATTCAATCGAGACTTGGGCGGTGCTGCAGTCCTTACAGCGATGCCAAATTGACTATAGGTATATCGAAGTGTTGAAGTGTTTGTACAGTAAGGCCACTATGTGTTCACTTCATTTTAAATTACTGTTTTTTGTCTAAAGTCTATCCGTGAGGACCTTTAATTGGTTTATTTTTGTGTAATTTGCTGTTTATAATGCTATAGCAACTGTTGGTCTTCCAAAAAGGAAATAAAGAAATAAATAAATAAATAAATGTCAGTCCGACTGCAGGACCAGAATACGGAACAGATCCCATTGCAGAGAGGCGTGAGACAGGGAGACGTTATTTCTCCGAAACTGTTCACGAACGCATTGGAGGATGTTTTCAAGCTCTTGGAGTGGAAAAGATTTGGCATCAACATAAATGGCGAGTATATCACTAACCTTCGTTTTGCCGATGATATAGTCATAATGGCGGAGTCGCTCGATGATCTCAGCACCATGCTCAACGACCTCAGTAGAGTCTCCCGACAGGTTGGTCTTAAGATGAACATGGACAAGACGAAAATCATGTCAAATGCCCATGTTCCACCTATACCGGTAATTGTTGGGAACGATACTCTCGAAGTTGTCGACAAATACGTCTATCTAGGGCAGACTGTCCAATTGGGTAGGTCCAACTTCGACAAAGAGGTCGCCCGAAGAATCCAACTCGGCTGGGCAGCGTTCGGGAAGCTTCGACCTATCTTTTCGTCCAAAATACCACAAAGTCTGAAAACAAAAGTTTTCAATCAATGTGTGTTGCCAGTGATGACTTATGGAACTGAGACGTGGTCTCTAACTGTTGGCCTCATTACTAAGCTCAAAGTCGCGCAACGAGCTATGGAGAGAGCAATGCTCGGTGTTTCCCTGCGAGATAGGATCCGAAATGAGGAGATCCGCAGGAGAACTAAAGTGACCGATGTAGCTCTTAGGACTGGCAAGTTGAAATGGCAACGGGCAGGTTACATTGCTCGTAGAACTGACAACTGATGGGGAAGAAAGGTTCTCGAGTGGCAACCACGAACTGGAAGACGCAGCGTAGGCCGGCCCCCCACAAGGTGGACCGACGACCTGGTGAAAGCCGCGGGGAGCCGATGGATGCAGGAGGCGAGCAGCCGCTCTAAGTGGCGTTCCCTGGGGGAGGTCTATGTTCAACAGTGGACGTCTTCAGGCTGTTGATGATGAATAAAAATATCTATTTCTGATCTTCGTTTATAATATAGTTGTGTTTGGGTTTCACATAATAAAGCAATCATAGATCTATATATCAGGATATGCCCGAAGGAACATTTTATTTACTCAAAATGGTGTGGGGAAAAGTCAGCGCCATCTCTTAGATTACTCAGGAACTACGATGAGAACGGCCCTATCGCTGCCATTATGCCCGTCAATGTTTATGTTTACAATGATTATCCCAAATATAAATTCGATTATTTTCGTACAAAACGGAGTGTAATATTGAAAATATTGACTTACTTGTGGTAAGAAACATTGTATTTCTTTTTATTGCACTTTAGAGTATAGTTTGTGCAACCCTTCACAACACAACTTGGCATATTTTCTTTGAGACACACGACTGATATCTTCTCACTTCCAACACAGACTGGGCGCTAGTGGATGTCAATCTGTGAAATTGACACCCACGTTCGCCCAGTCTGTCTGACAGTTAAAGTTTATGAACATGGATGGACAGTTGGACACATTCATAAATGTTGATTTAAATGTTTTATTACTTGGGTGTTGCGAAACGTATAATGTTTATACTTACATAGATTTTACTAGTTCCATCGTGGTGACCTGGACTAGATGGACCGATGAGCTTGTCAAAACTGCGGGAAGCTGTTGGATACCAAAAGCAAATAACCAGTCAAATTAGGCATTCTAGGGAAGCCTATTTGCAACAGTGCACGTTTTTCAGCTAATGTTGATCCTAGTTAAGTTAAAAGGGGTTTTAGCTATTAACATGCCTCTTGATGTGGCAGTGGCAGTAGGTTTCCCTACACAGAAATTACACAACCCATTACCGTTGGACAAGATGTTTTGGTTTGCAGAACCCATTATAAAGATTCTCGAGTGAAACAGCTTAGTGACTTTACTGGAAGATACTCAGGTGCATCGATAGCCTGATAAACAACGGAAGATCGTTCGATTAAAATGACTAGCAAAAACGTTATGATGACGAATAATGAGAAACCAAATATTATCGATACAGCTTTAATTGAATTCTGCGACATAAGAGATAGGTGCGTAGGAGCCATAACGTATTTTACCTTCAACAAAGAATGAATAGAATAGAATACTTTTATTAATATTATCATGGGGTCCCATCAGGTACAAACGAAAAATAGCCCGAACTTGAAAAAAATGTAGTAGGTAATCGTGTCTAGAGTTACTAGTTAGTGTGCACTGTATTCATTTGGTCCAATACTTCGCCAACACGTAATAAATGTCACTTGATAATCTTTCGTTATGCAGAAATAAAATAATTCGTAAAATAGCCCAAGTTATTCCGTTGTATGAGATGAGGCATCTGTACTGTTCTGTAGGTATTATATTATCTGGGATACAGCACCTCAACATATTATTATACATTAAATTATAATAAGTATTGTGGATCATATAATCTTGTCATACACGAAACATAAAATGTACATTTAAAAGTTATCATCATTAGATATAAGATTTAGATTAAAATTAAGTACTACATATTATTACATTTTGTCATGCTGCTCCATACTGGACCAACACCGTTGACACGTAGTTGGACACCATCTCAGTTAGAGTTCCGAGTAGTTAGGTATATTAACTACATTATGGGATATGGGTTACTCTTACGGGCTTTATAATCTTTGGTTAGGTACTCATGACAGGTTACAGTTCTATGGTGTTAGTGTGCCCGTGATGTGTGGTGGGAGCGGCTAGCGCGTCACGTCATTTGATTCATCATCATCATCAACATCATCATCATCATCATCATCATCATCATCATTATCAACAACCTGAAAACATCCACTGCTGAACATAGGCCTCTCCCAGAGAGCGCCACTTTGAGCGGCTACTCGCCTCCTGCATCCTTCGGCTCCCCGCGGCTTTCACCAGATCGTCGTCATTTGATTACTTGGTAAAAAAAAAGTTTCACTCATGAACTCTGTCACTATATCCATATTATTATCTAAGGATTTTATTTTGTTGCAGATCAGAAAATGGCACAAGAAGTCCAGGGAATCCACTGAATCGGCATTCTTGGACCAGAACAAGCTTAAGGCGTACCCCACCGAGGTATGTTTAAAATGTATTTCAATCGCCCATAAATAAATAATCAGAATACAGCCAACCTAGGGACCTAGTCAGTCAGTCAGGCGATAATACACAAGAAGGAAATTACAACTCGGGGGCACAGAGTACTACTAAGTTATTAGAAGGGGTACCGGGGTGTTATAACTCGAATGTTAATTTAGGAAAGTGTATGAAAGATGTAATATTTGTGGGTAGATAACAAATCCAATCGAGTTTCACCTAGACTTTTGTTTGACCTTATTGTCGCTTCTCAAACCAAATTGATCGAACAAATATACTCAAATTAAATTATGTAAATACCTACTAACATGTCAAAGCATTGCTATATAGGTACTTATATTATGTATAGTCATCGCACTTAGGGCAAGCCTGTATCTATTACAGGCAATTAAAAATATATTAAGTACGATAAAAAAAATTTATGCCAAAAGCTTTAATCTGGGTTTAAAGCGCTATAAAGGTCTGGAATAGACTCAGGCCAGTGGGTCTAAGTACCTAATCGACTTCGTAATAATTATGATCCTTGACTTGCACATTGAACAGGCACACTTTTTGTTTTGTTTATTATATTTCCACTTGCGTGTTTTAATAACGTTCTATGCTTTGCTTTTTATTCGTTATTTACTTTTTTAAGTTGTTCTTTTGCTTTATGTTTATTTTGTTATTCTTTTCCATAGCCATCAGGAGAACCTACCACACCGCCGATGGGGCTCCATGAGACAGTAAGCATTTTTTTTTATTTTTCGGTTTTTATGCACTTCGGTATATATAACAGGATCAATAATATACCAGTCTTTGTATAGCTCTAAATACACTGGTAGATATAGTTTCATAAAAGAAAACGATATGACTGTTCGCACTTAGTAGCTTCCAGCTTAAAATTGAATTTGAGTATAGTGGGTACCTACAATAAGCAAGAGATAAAGTATAATCACTTCGTGATGATTGGCGCATCAATCTGTCAATTCTGTCTGTCGGTGTATCCAACCTAACAAAGGTCGGCTAGCTCCTTTTACTTCAAGGCTATTAATACCAATATAGGAACATTTAATAAGCACTTTTAAACGTTCCTATTATTTTCTAGGTAGATACTAAACTCCGGGACCTTAAATAGCAAACGCAATTAATCATTCTTTTTTGCCTCGCGTGCGATTTGGTGGCTTTAAGGTGACTTTTTTATGTGGCGACCATAAACATTATAGATATATAAATCTATGGTGGCGACCTTTAAGGTGGTGTCCTAATCTGTGCAATATGCACTTATATCATTTTAACTATGAATACTGTTTCATGTAAATTTCCTTCACTTACCTTTCTTACGTTTGCTTAGACATCCGTCGGGGATTCAGCGCCTATTCTTAGCCAGACCATAGATTATAGATAGCACTGTCTGCAGACATGTCCCCGTCAATCGATAACTATTCACACCAAGATCATAGCAGCTATCAAGACCTGCTAACAGAACTTACATCCTAAGTCAACGGCTGTAGGTTCATTTTGCTTAACGTGCAAGAGATAATTGTTTTGGTTCTACCATTGCGCGGTTGGAAACAATACGGGTGTCGCTATTTTAAAATTGTCAATGAGTCATCTCGTAGTCTCCTACCTAGTGTTAGATTTAACTGTCTGACGTTTGTTTTATTATGTAACTGTTTCAGTTAGCTGAATAAAAACATTCGCTGGAATGCTTACCGATGTATGTACATATAGTTCTAATTTCAGATGAACGGATATGTTATTCCTTTTTTGCTTGAAAGATGCATTAAAATAGATTTTTTTTTGCTATAAATCTAGAGCTTGTAATGTGACTTGATTGACTGTGTCCTTAAGCTATGATTTTATAAAATTAAATTATATTATTCTAATAGTCGAAAACTCAGATGCGTTCTATCCCAACTGATTGAAATTGTATTACGCATAGCTCCTACAGATGTAAATCTGTAGTCAATTGGTAATGAATATTACCATCTTTGTTATCGTTCCCTTGATGCCGAAAGCCACAAAAGACATGACTTCATTTTTTTCTGTGCCGTCTTTCACTATTTCTTTCAAGCTGCCACCGTCAGCGTCGGCGAGCAAGCTTTGGGACCTGTTGTCAGCAAAAAACAGAAGAAGATGCCTATTTTATATGCCTATCTTGACTACAAGTATTGCGTAGGTAACCTAAAGTAGATCATCATCATCATTAACAGCCTGAAGACGTCCACCTGAACATAGGCCTCCCCCAGGGAGCGCTTCTTAGAACGGCTACTAGCCTCCTGCAGCCATCGGCTCCCCGCGGCTTTCACCAGGTCGTCGGTCCACCTAGTGGGGGGCCGGCCTACGCTGCATTTTCTGGTTCGTGGTCGCCACTCGAGAACCTTTCTTCCCCATCGGTTGTCAGTTCTACGAGCGATGTGGCCTGCCTAAAGTAGATAATACCTTCAATTACAATCAGTCGGAATGGAAGGCAACCAGGCGAGTGTATCATTAGGTTGAGAAATACTCATGCATGCAACAGATCCTCACAATATGTTATTACCTTAATACTGGACATGCCTGTAAAATACGAGCAAATTGCTGCCTTAATAATCTGAGAAAGATAGTCTATGATTTGTTGAAGACCAACAATTACCTCTGAGCCAGCCTCTGAAATGTTTCCGCTGAGCTACCTATAACATGATGCACTTCATACGACGGGTATATAAAACGGTAGACAACGCATCGGCAACCTTTTTGGTGTTGCAGGTATCAGTCTACTCATCAGAGGAAACGGTAGGTAACGCTTAACATCAGGCGGGCCGCTTTGTCTGTCTGTTCATGTTATAAAAAAACCATTTCAAAGTCCTCTAATAACTCGGAAAATTCGCATAAATTCAAAGTCATTGATGACGTTGCTCTAAATTTGTTTAGATTAGTGTGTACTAATCATGTGATTAAACTACGGTAATTGCCTAACTACATCACCCAGTTGTTTTGATCAACTTTTCCACGCGCTCATGTTATTTTCTTGTTTTTTTTATATTTTGGCTGCACACATAGTGTATTTAGCCAGTGTCAAGTATTTTATTTTCATCGTGTTATAAAATATTTCCCGCAAAGTCATGTCCTAGTCATAGTCCAGTCTAAGTCATGCTCCAGCAAAATGGTGGCAACTTTACTAGAAGCTTCTATGGAGTTTTGGAAGCAACACGAAAAATCACGTTTTACCACATTATATCACATGCCCTCACTTATGCTCGTAATTCAGCACTTAATGCGTAAAACGCCACCAATTTTAAACATTAACACTGGAAAAAGCAAGTTTTGAAAAATAATACAATGCAACGACGTGAACTCTTCCGCGTTCCCGCCAAAAACTATTTTCTTGTTACCTAATACCTAGCATCTATTTATCCTCCATGAGCAGCCGAGCTAGAAAAGAGTTAATAAATCGTTCTGGACTGATGACAGAAAGAGAAAGCAAGTATATGTCGCCATCAATAAGGACTGACTATCATGAATCTCTTCTATTTAGCTACGCTTTGGATTTCTTGTTGTTATTTCACGTTCTACTGTAGCGTGAATTCATTCATAAAATCAGGGAATGGGCTGCAGCTGCAGCAAAATACCTGGGCGGTTATTCTCTATGGAAACACAGATTCCACACGATACGAAACCACGTCGTTTCGTATCTTGTTCAAATCGTGTCACAGCGTTAGATATATGTACCTTCACTTTACATTAAAGTTATCTTTATTTTGAATAAAATATATTGACATAAGTGGTCATACCTTTTGATGTGTTGATGTTTCGGAACGCGTCTCGGTAAAACATACGATTTTTGACAGTTCAAATCGCGCCAATTTCAAATTCATTTCGCGCGGTTTTGTTTTCGTTTGATAGAGAATACAGTTTTGTTTTACAAAACCGCGCGAAATTCTATGAAAGATGAAATTTGTTTTCAATTCATTTGGATGATTTTGAATTTATTTTTTAATACAAAGTTTTATTTCATTTTTAATTCATGTTTCATTTAATTTTTCATTTAATTTTTCATATACATTTTCATTTCATTTTAATTTTCATTTCATTTTTCATTTCCATTTTCATTTCATTTTTCATTTCCATTTCATTTTAGCAAATAGCATAGCAATAGCAGTTAGCATGCCAAGACTCGTGAATTAGCATGTTTATGAAATTTACGCAAAATTGCATTAATTAAAAATTAAATGAAAATTAAATTGTTTATTTATGTCAGACCAAGATCCATACTATACGATTAACATTAAATACAATCTTATTACATTGACATTATCATCTAAAAAATTATTGTTATTATCATCGAATGTTTTTATTTACATTCTAAAAAATACAATACAATTACTAAAAACTATTAAATCTAAACTAAGTACTTATCTAAAACTAAATCTATCTAAACTTATAATATACACTTATCGAATTACAAACACAATTATTACAAATCGCGAACTAAACTTGATACATAAAATTTGTCATATTAGATTAAACTGAATTAAAATTAATTAGGTGCAACATGGCAAAATGAGATAAAAATAACAATAACCTATTCTTAATTGCCATCGCTAGTGTGCATAGCGTGTGGGGGGCTTGCAGGGCACTTCACAGCCGCCATTAGGTTTGACTCGTACTCTACCCTACCTTACCTTTTACGATAAGGTGACCAATGGCCAATGGCTCTCATTCTGTACATAGGGACTCTGTCGTAAGAACAAAGAGTCCAAATTGGAAGACCCATTAGGATAGTTTTGGAAGCCAGCTGTAACGCGAGCTGTTGTGGTAACACTGCCAGTCATTATCATTAACGGTTACGTTAAAGTTCCGACTGAACCTGTCACTTTTAACAAAGACTTAAACGGTTCCTTGCCTCATACAGTTACGTGAAACGGACCTACATTTGAAAGATGCATCGTAATTATAATAATCTTGAATCTCTGCACTTTTAAAGCCCGCAATTCGCTAAATTATAGGGTGTCACATCGGGAACGCACATTATAAAACCACTCGCAATATTTTTACAAAATTGATAGCGACTAAAGAATTAATTTTTGACATTTAAATAGTTGCGAGCGATTGTTTAAAGTGCAACCGTAACACAATGAAATAACGCGCTAAAATTCACAATAAATAGGGAAAACTATGTACAAGTTGATGAAAAAAGCGTGCCAAGGTGGTGGATGGAGGCAGTGGTGGGGTGATTATTGCAAATCCCTTAGGATAAGCATTTAAAAGTCCAAAGTGGCATTTTACGGGGTACCTATGCCTATACGCTCAGCAGTAGACGCCTTCAAGTTGTAGACGTGTGAGGAAAAAATGGAATGGTTGCGTTGCGGTTACGGCATTGGAAATTTGTGGTCAGAACCATTAGAAGCCTAGTGCTAAATAACGTAGGTAGAACTGTTATAGAACGCCTAAAACGTTACACAGATTGGGTAACTGAAATCGCCTAATGCTGTTGATAATACAAATAAGATCATTTTGAAGCCAGGTCAAGGTTTAAGTCATTGACTATGTTTAAGTTAAAAACTAGACTTTTTAAAGTTTCGATCATTTACCAATGATTTACGTACATCAGTACCTACGTTAGGCAAAGTAGTACTATAAAATAAATAAAATAAATAATAAATATGTGTGGACATTTCACACAGCGCCATCTAGCCCCAAACTAAGCATAGCTTGTACTATGGGGACCAGATAACTGATATAATACTTAGATGCTTTTTCTTTGTAAATACATACAATGAATATAATATAACACCCAGACGCAGAACAAACATCTATGTTCATCACACAAATGTTTGTCCCGGGTAAGAATCGAACCCACAGCCCTCAGTTCAGAAGGCAGGGATACTACCAACTGAGCTATCGGGCCCGTCCTACTATACCTACAATACACAATTAAATTATGATGGAATTCAATTCTCTTTATGGTTCGGTAGATTTTCTTTCAGGTAGTTTTCAGTCAGTCGCTTCGAATTATCGAATAACCTAATAGTACTAAATCGTATTAAAATTAAATTGAAAATCGAGTCGAATCGCATCGTAGTAGTATTATACTTAATAGATTGGTATACCTAACTTATCCATAAGAATTTTTTCATTTGAAGTAAGTATGTAAGAAAGTTTCTCGTTCAAACTTTTTTGTTATTTATTTCTTACACGCATTGGTATTCGGTTATCTAAAAATCTTTGCACGCAAATATTACATTACAACTTTAGATTAAGCAGCTAAATAGGTGTCGCAGTAGAGCTGCAGTAGGGTTACCATTTTTTTCAATGGTGACATAATGGTGTTTTAATAGTAAGCAGTAGCTACTTCCCTATAATTAAGCCAAACCACAGTCATGTGGCCAATCACTTGACCATAGTTAAAGTTGTTGAAAGTCATTGCTTAGGATCACCATCATCATCATTAACAGCCTGAAGACGTCTGCTGCTGAACATAGGTCTCCCCCAAGGAGCGCCACTTAGAGCGGCTGCTCGCCTCCTGCATCCATCGGCTCTCCGCAGCTTTCACCAGATCGTCGGGCAACCTAGTGGGGGGCCGGCCAACGCTGCGTCTTCCGGTGCGTGGTTGCCACTCGAGAACCCTTCTTCTCCATCGGTTGTCAGTTCTACGATTGATGTGGTGTGGTTGCTTAGGATGGTGAATGAAAAAATCGCTCATATATCTTTCGTTGTGGTGTGGCATTCAATAGAGAAACCCTATCTTTAGCAATTAGGCGTGTTCCAAATGATGATCTTGATGATGATGTTTATGATGATGCTGATGATGATGATGATACTGCAGTAGTAACAACCCTAACGGCAGTGAATTCTTGACAAGAAAGTGAAGTGGTTCCGGCCGGCTGCCGCCGCACCGTGTTGCCCAACGATAATTATGTTAGTTAGCCGCTTGTTCTAATGATAGTTTTAATTGTGCTCACATGATTTTCGATAACATTTTTATTATAAAAGAGGTTCTAAATCTTTCCAGCAACCTCCTAAGAACATTCAAATTTAGTATAAGATCGAACGGGGTTTAAATCAATTGTTTGCATTATGTCGCATACATTCACAACCATAACGTGCGCCTTATGCGCAGGATGGGACCTTTTCGACCATAGCATAGTGTGTTGTATTTACTAATCTTTATTAAGTGTCCTTTCAAGATAAATCTGGTCCTACCATACCAGCTATTTGGAATATAAAATCCTGATCAAATCATCCGTTTCACCCTGATGCTCATTTTATTCCCAAATGTGTCTTGTATGTACTCTGATTATAGATATTCAAGTCTTTGAAAAATCAATCTAACATTATAGAAAACTTTACGCGTCAAATTACTGTGTTCATATTTATCTAACAAGCACTCAAACAGTCTATTACAAAAACCTCGTATTAAATTGTTCGCATTCAAAATCCAAGCCCAAAATTACGTTTAATTTACATAAAACACACATAAACAAATTATTCAGTGGCCAAATGCCTGTTGCAACTTTTAATATGAACACCAAATCTGTAAAAATACGCTCATAATCAAGTCAATTTCCTGTTCAAGGTGGTCACGCATCGAGGTACTTAAGTTTTTGTTGGGATACCTTGAGACTGTTCAGACACTAAAGAGCTGGTACAGTCGTGGGAGACACAGTTATAATGGTTGTTTTAAAATTGCTTGAATAGCCTTGTGATTGGTGTCATCTCTAAACGTTCTTCAAAAACTATAGCAATCTCTTTCCTTTTGTATGAACATTATTTGACTTTATGTTTTGTCCTTGTTCCCAGCACCACTGAGAGATCCAAGATATTCCAATACAGTGACTCTTTGTCCCTTTGACCGTTGTTACTATAGTTCTTTTCTGATATGCCATTGTGCCGTTTGTGCACTTGTTCCCATGGATAGGGGTCAGACTTTGCAATGGAACAGTAAGTCATATCTAATTTGAGTTCGATTTGAGCATTAATAGCTTAAATATTGAGTTAAGTAGTTCGCTACTTGAGTTGCGAATTTTAAATCCTCTTAAGACAGAGGACTCAAAATTCGCAAGAATTAAGACCAATTAGAATTAAGAAAATAAAGAGAAAATAAATAAAAAATTAAGAGAATTTAGGGAAGACCCTTCCTCTTCATATTCGTACTTTCTACCATTAACCTTAGTATCCATTGAGTATCTGTATGTGTATCGGTTTCATAATATCATGCCTCATCAGGGCATTTTGGAAAGGTATAGATAGGGTTTCTATTTCTATTCATGGTCATGATCTTGTGGAATTAGAACCTGAAATGTAACCGTCACATCAGTCATTCTAAAACAAAATAAACAATGTGTTTCTTTTGGCTACCCTTTCCGAGAATTTAGCTACTGCTTTTGGCAAACCCGTTTTATGAACTAAATAATTCGCCAGCGTTATCCACCGTCGCGTCGTCGGTCCCTGCCTCGTGCCTCGGGCTACTTAATAATTTAGTAACGGAGAGCGCTTCGCATTGTCTGTTCTCTGTTCCACAGTGTACCGTGATTCTATTGTGGATAATTCGTACCTTGCGGTCTGACCAGTCCAGCGCCACAACGATTGCCGATGCGTCAGTGCTCAGTCCGACCGCAGCGCACGACTCGCACTGAGCGTCACGAGAACGCATTCCCGCGCACTGAATAACAATTATTTTACTTTTTAGTGATGTGCTTATAATCGCGCGTGTCAGCCAGTTGCAAATGTAGTGATGCCCCAAATATTCTGCTTCCCATGTTCCGTGTGACCGATTGTGGAGTGTGTAGATAGTTTATCTGTGTTGCTATTTGTTTTTAAAGCTGGAGCGGAACGGTGTTCACATGCATTACAGAAAACGACCTTACAGGTTAGTTTTGATGTGACCTTACACCTTAGTTAAGTAACTTCAAAGGGGTTGCCATTTTTACCCAATAGCCTAAATCTACTGAAAGTTTTGGTTTATCTTCAGTCAGATAATTTAGAGGAAATCTGAAATATCTGACATTCTTCAATAGAATGGTCTGGTAATGTCTTCTACTAATATAATTTAAGTACAAAATATCATTAAACAATGTCTTCTACCTATTTTAATCCCGAAGATAATGGGAATCAGAATAAATAAATATAGGAAACCATAAAAATTCGCTAACTTCTCAAGTTTTTGTCGTTAGATTTTATTTTGTATTATTTTAAACCTACTATAAACTATACAATATGTATAGAATCCGTAAAAAAAAGCTTCGTCACCAAAACCGATTTCATTCGTTATGGCATGTGGATATGGCGAAGCAATGACGTAATGCACCATTGATTTGGAGCAGGCGAATATTGCGCGGTACCGTGCTGGTACCTGTATTTTTTAAATTATCAATTGATACCTACGTATTTAAAGTAGGTATGTATACCTAGTTAGCACGTGCAAACTGTTATGACAATAACAACTAATAGGTAATAAATTCAGCTCTGGTTTAGGGTGGTATCATGGTAGTATTGAGGTTTTCTGCGAGCGAATGACATAAATTATTTCTCATAACTAATTTATCAATTTAAATAACAATATAAAATCGCAAAATTTAACTAAAAAAAATATTATTAAGCATTTATTTATTTATTGGATAATGTCACCAATCCGCAATGCAAAATTTCATTCAAATCAGTTAAGTAAGTATAACATTTTGGTGCGAAAGTCACACAAACAGACAACGTTCACACCCTGTACTTATATTAGTAGGAATTAGTATAGATTCAATAAATAATACAACAACAAAATTGTCAGTTTTTAAAGATTTTGTACATTTACTGTGCAACTATTTTTACTGTGACAAAGGGCAGGTAAGTTATATTGTAGATACCTATATATATCGGCAATGAATATTTTTATCATTAGTTCCATTGTGTTCGAAAGCAACTTTATGTTTTCTAATACGAAGTACGAACACATAAAACCTCTCACGGTCGTAGATTATGTATGACTCACGAATTATTTAATTTAGTTTCAGGGTTTCTTGGTACAAGTTATTCAAATTAGGTAAGAAGGTACTTCGCCTACGCGATCTTGCAATCTACGTATACTTCCAGTTTGTGTTAACCTTTACTTTATTAGGTAAAAGTGCGATGCAACTGATTGAAATATCAGGCTTTTTTATAAATGCTAATGAATATACCTATCGATGGATACAAGATGAATTGCGAATTAGAATAAAGAACCTCGGGACCAATTTATAATAAATTTAAATCCACCATTTTACTATAATAATAAAATTATCTCTATTCTCAATTACGTTACACGTCACGTACCAGACCAGTATCAAATCGTTTAGGCCCAGATAAAATAATTTAATACCTATTAGGTATTAGGAATAATTCACAATGTGTATAATAATAAAGTTGCATGTGTTCCAACATGATAAACAAAATGTTTGTTTGGAAATACCTGGTGAATTCATTACCGGTATACTCAATGATCAAAATGTGAAGTTCGATCACAATTTATGTGAGCGGGTTGATCCTCGCGATTTATAATAGCAGATATTATTATTTTAATGGCGATGATGATTGTGATGATAAATAACAACAATCAGATTGATAAAGGAAAAATTTTAATCACGATCAGGATTTCTACCCGCATCCATCCGTTCCTAAAGCACCATGATAAGCTTTAACTATTGAACTTAGTCACCAGTGATCTCATGTCCAAAATCCTTCACCTTTTCCTTACGGGGTTAAGGTGCTTTTCTTCTCATATGAATCTTGTACTTCCTTAGCCCTTATAGATTCCCAGCAGCGGCGCAATATCGAGTCGACATAACTACTTTGTTTTTATCCACAGAGCTTTGAAGATGACGCTTCCGCACGGCGAAGCGAGTTTTTGGCTTATTGTTCTGTGGTTTTTTTTTCTTTTTCATTGTTATTTTGTTGATGGAAAATGCTTGTATTCCAGAAATTAATGGAACTGCATCTCTGGTACAATTTCTAAATATTATGCGACAGAACGGATACATCTTCATTGATAATTTATAAACAACATTCAATGAAGAAAAACATTTAACTTCTCCGTATCATTAGTATACTATTTTACTATCTGTGGTATCATTTACACATCAGTCGCAGATGATCACTGATACATCAGTCATGGTCATTATTTACTTTAACGCACTCGGTTTCGAAAAGTTTGAAACCTAATTGCTGTTGCATGACGCCAAATTGAATGCTTCTTCCGAATTGAAGTAAACCAGATCTTCAGTGACGGAAACGGTATAATAAAATCTCTCTTCCCTCCAATTACTGCCTTATGAAATGCAGAAGCACTCGTTGTAGGAAAAGTGTGTTAGTATGACATAACTAGATATGTAACATGTTGTATGAAGAACGGAAACGGAAAAATTAAAAATATCAACCGTCACTTTATGGTGGTTGTTACCAAAGAGAATATAGCCGCAATTAAAAATCGTTGTAATTTTACTCCTAGGATCTATCTAAAAGTTAGGTATTTTTTTATTTAAGTTGGCAAACAAGTTGTGGTCATCGACCGCGTCTTCACTTACCATGAGATGAGACAGTGATAATGATAATGTAAATGCAAGCTTATCAAAGGTAAAAAACCATGAGATTGTCAACAAAACCTATAGGTAATGCATGACATGAGTTTACCTATACTATACCTAGATTACCTTACGCATTGGTCATATTACTAGACAATTACTACAGACAGGACGTCCGTAGGGAGTGTCAGAGAAATCAGTCAGTGACAGCAAATGAGACATAGGCGCGCACGCGCCGTGAAATTACGCAAGAAAGTGATCACCATGCACCACTGGACGGCAGCCTGCATTGCAATTCACTGTTGCTAGATGCAGTTGCAACGTAGATCAGTTGTTGACAGCCTCCGTGGTGTGGTGGTTGAGCAGGTCGGCTCATAACCCGGAGGTGGTGGGTACGATTCCCGCGACAGGACAAGTATTTGTGCACAGGAAAAAACAGCGCATTATACTTGTTGTGTCTGGGTGTTGTAGGATCATGGTCCTCGTATTTTCTGGGTCCCTAGATACAGGGAATCTTACTTAGTTTGGGTCCAGGATCTATGTAAGTGATCGTAGGGCGTTTAAAAAACATCAAGCTGTTGTTTACTGTAAATGACACTATTTTCCAAGCCTAGCTTTTGACTTCATTTGATCGATCATCGTCACTATGTGATCGACAATATAGCATCTGCTCTAAACAGTAGGTAAATTACCTACAACATTATTTTATATACCTAAACAAGAAGAAAAGACTTGTAATTTGTTTTTAATTGGTATCTGTGAGTTGTAGAGTACGCCAGACACATATATTTTGCACAGAACCAAGTACCTACTACCTACAGAAATATTTGGCATGATGTTGATGTCACAAATAAATCAAAGCCTTTTCTGCATAGATTTTCTGGAATAAAGCCCGAATGCATACTCAGGCTGAATTCGAAAATGGTTGACAAACTCTTATAACGCACCATCCCTTGATAGGTCCACTACATGCGAATTAATCGAATCATAACGATCTTGTTCCAACAACAGGGGCCGTATTGTGAGCTCTAAGTGCGATTCAAAAGAGAGCCTATTTTGGGTCGCGTGTCAAAACAAAATATTCATACAAAAAAAACATTGCGATCCAATATACGCTCTGATTTGAATCGCGCTAAGAGCTCACAGTACGGCCCCAGATGCTGTCTATTTAGAGTAATATACTAAAACTACTACTTTTATGATACTATCCACATCAGCCTTTTAAACTAAGCCGCTTTACATTAAAATTAGAATGTTCTATACAATTATAATCGACCTTAACAATATGCGCCAGTAATTACACTAATTATAATAACACATTTCAAAATCGGTCCATCCATAGAGATCCGGCGCAGGCGCACGCGTGGGGTCACCGAATGGCCTGATTGTGCAAGGTTTGGAGAAGGTCGACACACCTGTGCAATTGTACCAGCTTGAAAATGTATTTCATATCGTATCTTTGGTACACTAACTGATTTGTGTTATTATTATTCAAACATAGTTTTTATCTTGAAATAGCTTTCAATCCTGATTGATAGTCGGCTTTAGTCATTAATTATTAAATTACAGGGTTTTTTAAAGACTTTTCTCTCTTTAAAATATCTTTATGTAAGTATTCAAGAATCGATTTTCACGTGGCCTATATTTTTTCTGTTTGCCTCCAAGTTTTAGTACTTAATTACTTATTAGGAATTTTAGGCGCTGATTGAAGTATATCAAGCCAGTTTATCTTAAAATTCAAGTTTTAGGAATATACTTAAAAAATATTTCCGTTTAAAGGGAAGTGATTAGATTCACAAAGATTATAAGGAGTAAAACTTGGGAGTAACTACATCTTTTTAATATAAAATATTAAGTTGCCGACCATCAATTTTATTTTCTATCCAGCATTACAATAATGAATATATTCTGTATTTCATTTTTAAAAGTTTTAGGGATATATCTCATGAGTCTTCGATTTACGTTTGTAGTACAAAAGACATAAACGCGTTGTACAATTTTATTTGATTAAATACAGTTATACGACCAAAAGAAATGTAACACTGATATGACTTTTATGATTTGCGGTAGCTATAATTTGACCATGGGCTCACCTGACGGTAAGTGATGACGCGGTCGACGATGAGCATGCTTTCCTAGAAGGTACCTGTTTGCTTGTACGCAACAGATATTACATACAACTCACTTTTCTGTTTATCTGAAATCTTATCAGTAGATGTTATAACTCGTTACACACTCGTACCTGCCTAGTAAGGCTATAAAAACAAAGTAAAAAGTGCAGGGCTGCCACATACTTTGAACAATAATGTTGTAGGTACAAAAGAAGCTAACATTACAATAGTGTGAATCATGTAGGTACCCAATCAAATCAGTGTATTTGAATGTTAGAGTAAGCCCCAAACTAAGCATAGCTAGTACAATGGGAACCAGATAACTGATACAATACTTATATACTTTTTTGTTTACACACAAACACACAACATACAACACAACACACACACACACACACACACACACACACACACACACACACACACACACACACACACACACACACACACACACACACACACACACACACACACACACACACACACACACACACACACACACACACACACACACACACACACACACACACACACACACAACATCCACACACACACACACACACACACACATACATAGAATACAATAAAACACCCAGACGCAGAATAAATATTTATGTTCATCACACAAAAGTTTGTCAATATTATCAAGATTACTCAGATCACGGATGATTATTTTCAATACTTGTTAATTAAGCCCTAATAATCAGGAATAAAAGTAAATAAAATAAATAAATTAAGCAATGGCCTATATATTATTTATTAACAAATGGTACGATTCCTGTAGTATCACACTAGCACATAGAAATCCTAGGGTTCGATTACTTAGGTCAAACTCGCTGTAAGTCAAGTTGTTATTACATCAAGACTTATTAATAGTAGGGTACTTACGGGATATATCAAGACTTTTTTTCGACAAATTACTCTGCCAAATTCACTTTTCGTAGTCATGAGTTGATTTTGCCGCGTTATATCTAGGGCTAAAAAAGTAGCTCTAAGACACTGGACCTATCAGTGTCTTGTAGCTACTTTTTAAATATTTTTACCTATGCTACTATGACTTGCTAAAATAAGGAATTACTTGTAGATTTAAGTAATTCCATCGACATTTAAATGAACATGTAGGTAATGCGGGTCAATACAGTTCATAAAGGTAGATCAGGGGCCTATACTGTGAGTTCTTAGCGCAATCCAAAAAGCCTATATCGCTTTGTTTTTTGTTATGAAGATTTTGACAAGTGATCCAATATAGGCTCTGTTTTGCATCGCGCTAAGAGCTTACAGTACGGCCCCAGATATACATAACGCATAGGCTTATTATAAGGCTTTTTATACTCGGATATCATTTTCCGAAGTTTACCGAACAACCCTAAAAATATTATGAGTACCTATGCTTATAAAATAATTATGCAATGTACCTATATGATGTGCACCTACACCTACCCAAGTAGTTGTAAACTGTAGTATGTTATAAACTGAACTAATGGCTCACTGGTTTTTTTTTTTTTAATGAGATTGAATGACGGCGAGTTGGTTGTTCACCTGATGTTAAGCAATACGGCCGCCCATAACAGTTGCAGTGTCACTCGGAACTTTAAAATAATAAAGTTTCACGTGACACTGCACTGCGCACGTCATCCTGAGACATCACACAGTCTAGTAATCAGATTTCTACACTGTGTAATCAGGTCATAAAGTCTCATTTGCCCAGTAATTTCACTAGCTACAATGCCCTTCAAACCGGAACACAGTAGTGCTTGCACACTACTGCTTGGCGGCAGAATAACTGGCAAAGCGGTGGTACCTACCTAGACGAACTTTGCAGAAAAGTCCTACCACCTAGTAAACGTTTGGTTTACGTTACATACAGTTCCTCAAAAGGTAGAAAATCATTTCCTCATTTATATAGCGTGGAAATGAAAGAAATGTGAATGTAGGTACGATTTACCTACCTTACCGGAAGTACCGGAATGACTAATTAAAATTAGTAGTAACTAATTATTCTTACAGTTTTGTTAATCATGGTGTGTAGGTAGGTACATGTCTTGGGATATTGGGATAGAATCTAGTTCAAAAAATGTAGGGCTTACCTATATCCCAGATAATATAATACCTACAGTACAGAAGCCTACCCCCATACAACGGAATAACGCGGGCTATTTTACGAAATATTTTATTTCTGCATAACGCAAGATTATCAAGCGACATTTATTTCGTGTTGGCGAAGTATATACAACACTGGACACTAATTAGTAACGCTCACGACACGATAACTACATTTTTTTCACGTTCGGGCTATTTTTCATTTGTACCTGATGGTACCCCATGCCTATTTTAATTTTTTTTTGTTCTTTTATCTGGTTTTATTTGGTTATGTGCCAACATGCCGAATAAAATAAATGGTTCATAGTTCACATTCACAATTATTTTCATGAAACTAACTACCTCAATGACTTTGATAAATATTTATTGTCAAGTTGGAGAATAGGCATGATGACTAAAATTTTATTTTTGGGTATATTAATTGTATTCCTCAAAAGATAAACATTTGTGATCACAAAAATTAAGTATCTCAAAAAATCATCGATTATTTCGATGAATTTAACAAACATTTTAAAAACCAGAATAGAAAGAGATAGCTCAAACGGCCAGTGACGTCAGAGGAAGGTCGTTATAGTACCTCATTACTAAGCTGTGGTTGCTTTTCATACAATATAGTCACGTGACGACACGAGTAGATTTTTCATAGTAACTGTGGGGGCGCTCTGTTTTGCGAGAAAGGGACAGGCGATGCCTCCTGTAGAAACTTTAAAAGTTTATTACTCCGTGATTTATTTACCGATTTTGCTTATTTTTTTCAATTACTGTATTCATTATTAATCTTCTTTATGAAAGTAATATTTACTTGTTCATTTTTAATAGTAGTCATCATGTCTATTCGAGTAGGTAGGCAATTTTTCGCTAACTATTCTTAATTTCTTAGCTAGCCCATGTTACCATTTCAATTAACATGCAATACGCTTCTTGTAGGTATAGTTACTGGTGCTCACAGTCAAATTGTCTCTATCCCTCTATGTAGATAGGTACCTCTAACTAAGTAATACCTACGTGACATTGAGTTGATTTTATTGTCGTCCGTCATTCGTTACACAGGAAGTCTTCGACGGTTTTAGATAACTAGGATAGATATTGAGGTCATTGTATATTTTCCGTTTGAGTAGGTACCCATTTTGTTCATTCATTACTACACTTTACTTCCTATTTTTTAGGCTGATGTGTCAAAAAAAAGGTTATTAGTAGGTACTTACAGTACCTACCTACTTACCAAATTTTTCACTTGTTTCAGCTCTGGGAAGCGGCAAATTGGCTCCAATGTCTTAGCCAGGTAAGCATTTTAAAGAAAAGTGAGCATCTTTCAAAGAAGTTGTGTATTAAAATTGGTAGTAAGCAATAATTATTTTTCATTTAGGTTTGTTTGTGTAAAAGTATAAACTATAGACAGGCAGTGCCATCTCGCAGGGTTTCTTGATAATAATTTTCTAGCGCCATCTATTAGTAGTCGTAATAACTAATGACACACTTGGAAAGTTGGAAACTATAGCAGTTAGTTACTCACAACTCAGATGGCGCTGTATAACTTCCCACGCAACAAAAGAGATGGCGCTAGCGGTTGCCATGAATTTTAAAAATTTTCTACAAAATTAGGAGTAGGTACTTTAGTAATAGAGGTAATGATCCAAATTGATAATGATTGTTCCAGCCAATTGTACCGTTCGTCGTCTTTCAACTCGTCCGGTTGCGGGTCGGGCGGGGAACCTGCGGACGACATGTACTCGGACGTTTCTCTGGAAGAGGATGTTCAGGGACTCAATTATAAGGTCAGTGGAATTTTTCGTGACTTGTAGTAATGATAGCAGCATAAGTAAAAACATAAACTCTAAATAGGTACCTACTTAACTTGCCTTATTACGTCTAGGTACTTATCGAATATCTTATACCTACACAATCTCTGCCTTCACATTTTTGCGTAAATAAAACTCATGTTGTAAGACAATGCATACAATGATTCATTGCTTGCTTCATTCATATCATACCATTCATACCTGCTAACGTTTACTCTTAGAGTGTACATAAGCAATGTGTTTACTACTTAATTTAGGCATCGGACAACACATTTTCTGAGAAAAATGAGCTATGTTAATGGGAAATTTTGTCACTAGTTTTATATGAATGACTGTATCAATGAGATATTAGCTCGAATGAGACTCATGTGTAACTTCGTACCTTCTTACGCGTCGTATTTCCTGATAATATTTGTACGTCCATAACGCTTAACGTGGGTGTTGTGGGACCATGGTCCACGTAGTTCCTGGGTCCGTAGATACAGGGAATCCTAGTTAGGGTCCAGGATCTATGTATGTGATCGTTGGGCGTTATTTATTATATTGATTCAGAGATTGTCTAGTCCAGTTACTGGATATGCAGATTCTCAACATCTGACATCTGGAGTCCAGTGGCTCCGATAACTATTATGTTATTCTTGTAATGTACCAAACCAATCGCCTAATGTTTCAATTCTTTTAAATAGTCAAGTATATCTATGCTCTAAGCAGTTAGGATTAGGAAGTGT
Organism: Ennomos erosarius; assembly: GCA_963580505.1. NCBI lineage: Eukaryota > Metazoa > Arthropoda > Insecta > Lepidoptera > Geometridae > Ennomos > Ennomos erosarius. The sequence goes on from OY756988.1 coordinate 10,228,975, forward strand.
ATTTACATACAGAACGTGGGCTAAATAAATAGCACAAGCATTTAGACTTGCAGTTACGACAATGCGCATTAAATCAAATATGTCAACACATTCATAATTAATTGAGATTCTGAGCCACCTACGATAAGGCATAGAAAGCTAATTTGCCTTTGAATATACATGATTTTTGCAATTTTCAAGGACTGTTTTGCGTGAAACGCGATGATTTGGACATGCAAAAATAGCAAACGGCTTCATGAATATTATGTGATCATGAATTGAAATAGCCTTCTCGTGATGGCTCATCGTTTCCCTTAGATCTTTGTTTATACCCAGATATTTGCTCATGGATATTTCTATACGAGCTCTGCTAAGCTGACGCCATTTTATACTTTGTAAGTGCCTATGCCTAGTCTCTTGTAAAATCTTCCATACTTCTCTGATTTAATAAGTATTTAAACTATGTCATACTTAGTGTACTGTGTAGTTATGGGCAGGAGTTTCTTTCATTTTTCACGGTTCTCAGGTACCATTTCCTTTAGGGACATCCACGAAAGTTCTTTTCGGCTTTCCTCTTCCTTTCTCCCCTCTACTCTTTCTTCGTTAGTCTAGTACCTAGTCTATTGATAGTATCAAACCCATTATAAAACCCTAAGTACGTAGGTATTAGTCTGTGCCGTAAGTAAACAAATGAAGAGACAAATTATACTAATTAAATATGTTTTCTTTGCGGCGAGTGTTTTCAATGTGCAAACCCTATTTTTAATCTATCTTATGCAAGGTCAGGTTGGCGCTCTGCCAGTTCTAATAATAAACAGTCTTTGTGGTTTTTATAGTTTACTTTCAGTGAATCATACTTATCTTTATTCAGTCCTATTACGCATCTCTTTTTGGTTCCTTTGTCCTCTTCTCCATATCCTCTTTTTAGATTAAGTATAAGAAATACTTGTAAAGATAATTGTAGCACCGCAGAAAAACTACAACCATCAGGAAAATTATTTACTTACTTACATCTTACATCAAGTTCATAAAGAAAGTTCATCATAACTATGATCAATAAAATTCCCTTCAACACTAGGTAGGTAGTTCGGTACATGGGTATATTAATTTACCGCTATGTCCTACCACCATACTTCCTTCACCATAATCCTACATGCCCTTTCTACAATATAAATTATTTTTATTTGTTTTATTCATGTGCCTTTATGATGTCATTAAGGATCCATAAAGAGTTCGTGATCTTCATTCGTAATCTGTTCAATGACCTTATGGAAGCATTGCTTGAATTATTACCGAAGGGCTGATATGGTAACACCCGTATTCACAGCACGGTCACCGACTCGTAGTACTCAATAGATCCTTATGAAGTTCTTCAAAGCAGCCCTAAATGCTTCCTTTACGTCGCATCGTCATCTAGGTACCTATTACCATGGGATCCCATCAGGTACAAACGAAAAATAGCCCATACTTGAAAAAAATGTAGTAATCGTGTCTAGAGAGTTACTAGTTAGTGTCCAGTCTATTAATTTGGCCCATTTTGAATGGTTGATATAGCAGATTAGTGTTAAACGAGGCTACAGCTACAGATAAATTTGTAAAGGAAAAATTAGAATCACGAGCGGAGATTGAACCCGCATCCATCCATCCCTCAAGCCGGGATGCTACCGTGACAAGTGGTCTCATGTCCGAATTTTTCCTTCACCTTTACAACCAACTACAGCTGCAGAGCACCTACCTAAATAGCCTCGTTTTTGGGCAAAACTTGTCCTTTTACCTCCCAATAAACTTAGCTATGACCATGGGGTCCCATCAGGTACAAACGAAAAATAGCCCATACTTGAAAAAAATGTAGTAATCGTGTCTAGAGAGTTACTAGTTAGTGTTCAGTCTATTCATTTGGCCCAATAGTTCGCCAACACGCAATAAATGTCGCTTGATAATCTTGCGTTATGCAGATAGAAAATAATTCGTAAAATAGCCCGCGTTATTCCGTTGTATGGGATGAGGCATCTGTACTGTAGGTATTATATTATCTGGGGTATTACCTAGATGATTGGTGTGACGGACGGTCACATTAAACGCTGGCACTATTCAGCTAGATTACCTTATAGGCCTAAACCAAAGACTATTCTATTCGCCATCGCACCTTTTGCCACCGTGAAAAAGCTCATCCCACATTATGGAGGTTTGGAAGTAACATATACGACTTGGTTTATGCGCACTTTCTTCCCGTACATCTGTAGATGTGGAATGAGCTTTTGCCAGCGATCTTCCCCACGACCCCAGCAATGTAAAAAGAGGGTCAAAAGAGTATTATCACAGGGTATGCAACAAATCAGTGGCACGGCACGTCTAGTGTCCATAGACTAAGGTGACTTCTTCCCATTAGAAACCCGTAATGCCCGTATGCTTGTTTGCTATTTAATCATATAAAAAATGAAAGAATGAAAGAAAGAAAATACATTTATTCAGGACATTACACAACATTACATACAACGCGAAAATAAAACAGAGAACAAAAATAATAGGTAGGTAGGTACCGTCGTACTATATGTAATGTTGCGTGATGTCATGATATAGGTCCCTACTCAGCATGCAATCAAGGTCTTGCGACCTTAATAACTCATTTTCAGTCGGAACCCATCATCATGACATCACAAACTTCAGGACAAACAAAACAACAATAAAATTAAACAATAATATAAAAAATACATGACATACCATAACCAAAAAAAGTAAAACAATAAATACAATTGACGCGTCATTTCTTTTTCAAAACTACCTTAATTTTAGATATTCTGGCCAACATGCTTAAAACTCAGACGAAATTAAAAAGCCAGAAACATTTTGACCAGTAAAGTTTGGTAGGTAGTAGTTACCGTATTCATTGGGCTGCTTTGATTGGTCTACTTGAATCAACTATACGTACGGATGTTATAGACAATGGGCCGTCTCGGTTCATTTGCTAGTCCGTTGGAGCGACGGCAATGGCCACCGGAAACGGTCCCTGCGAGCGCCACTTCCGGTCAGATGCGTGCGTACGATAAATCATTTTACAGAATTAGATTGTGAATGTAAACACTGAGCCCTGAGCTGGCATGAGGGCGTCGAAACGAGGACTCCATCTCTTAAAATGCTTGCTTTAGGTACCGACAGCTTTTCTGGTATCATAATAGTCAATCTTGTTGTAGAAAATTCTTTTTAAACCCCTTCATTAGCAACAAGCAGTTTTGCCGCCTGTTTTCAGTTCAACTTGATAAAAAATCAAGATTTCCTTATAGGACAAAACACTTCATGTCGTGATCTGGTTGAAAAGATAAAATAGCCTTTTGTAAATAGTCTCTTTGTACCTATAGTTTTATTGTCTCCCGAAGACAACCACGTTGATTTGATGGAACGATTCCTTCATCTGAGTGCACCGTTTGATACCCTTTTATAGCTCCGGGATATTAACACTTTCAATTGTTATAGGAATGTGCTTCATCTTGCCATTCCCCTTCTTTCCAGCATTCTCACACCCTTACACGATAAACGTACCCAAAACGCAACGCGAGAAAACTTGCCGTCGTTTTTAGAGTGGAACAAACTTAAGCGCTACCATAACCTTGTCGCTGTCCCACGCGAGAAATGGCCGAGAAATTTTGTCGCGGTGCGCAGCGCATGCTAGCCGGGCTGGAGTCTTACGCGATAAAGCTCCTGGGGGTCCAGCAAAGATCACAATCACTAACGCTAACGCCTCACGCTAACTCCAAAAATGTATTGAAATGACATAAGCTGCGGAAAAGTTAGCGTTTTCAGAAATGTCATTTCAGTACATTTTGTAGTTAGCGTGAGGCGTTAGCGTTAGTGGTTGGTATCTTTGCTAGACCCCCAGGTGCATGCAACACAATCTGGTTAAACTAAGGTTAGATACAGTTAATCTTTATCGACATACCTAAAGCAGTTACTTTTTAAACCGAAATTATTTTAGTTTTACGTTTCACACAGGACTTAATCGCGCTAAAAACATTATTTATTTACCTCGACGTTTCGGCCAAGTTTCATTGGCCGTGGTCACGAGAAGACTGGAGAATGCGGGTATCCGTGCCAATAGAGCGAGCAGTTTATGCAAAACTACCCACACTTCAGCTTCGATGGTGGGAACATACGGTTAATTGTCACGGCACACAACACTAACAGTATCAGACTTGTCCGAACGTAAGCTGCGACGCAAACACTTGCCTAACACTGGGTTCCACGACGAAGCTAACCTAAAACCATCCTCCTGGTTAAAATTTTTATGCTTCTTAATCTCTACCGCTTCACGCACAATCCTTGAGTAGTAGTGCCGTTCTGTGGAGAGGATTTTAGGGTCATGGAGTTCAATCCAATCAAGTTCTTGACAGCTGCGATATGTTCCTTCACCCTCTCAGCGATGGTCCGCTTTGTTTGTCCGATATAGGAACTCCCGCAACTACAATAGATTTTATACACGCCAGGTGTTTGAAAAGGAATGACATCCTTCGGTGTTCTCAAATGTCTAGCCAGTTTGGATAGTGGGGTAAAAACAGTCTTAATGGAATAATCTTTCAGTAGTGCACCCACTTTGTCCGTTACACCCTTGACATAAGGCAGGAAAGCTGGCTGCCTTTCGACATCAGTCCTCTTCTTCTCATACTTACGCCTAGGACGCCAACGTCTGTCCACCACATACCCATTTTTCTTAAGAACAGCCTGAACATGCCTTACTTCCGCCTCTAAATGCTCAGGGTCGCAGAGATCGTAGGCTCTGTCAAAAAGCGATCTGGCAACAGATTGCAAATGAAAAACGAAATTATTTTGTCTTTGGAATTAATTTCTACTTTCCTTTGTTTACTTTTACCCAATACAATAAACACAATATACAATACAATATACTTTTTAATACATAATGTACTTATACAATAATCATCATCAGCCGGAATAAGTCCAGTGCTGAACATAGGCTAGACCCCCTGTTCATGTCGAGAGCACACGATCACCAATATCTCCATCTCCATTAGCCTAATAGTAATGGTGCTCGTGTGCTCTTGCTCGCACTCACAAAATCGTCATCAATGCCGACATTTAAAACATTTTTAATAGAATGTGTTATATGCATATTAAGCTACATTTGCGTTGTTTTTCTCCAGTACTTATACTGGGTGTAATTGAATTCATTAGCATCCTTTCAAACTAGATACCTACTCCTTACACCGGTCACGTGTGGACCAAAATTTTTGAATTCTTAACAGATTGGTTTGGTAATAATAATAACTCCAAAAAATGGAATAACTTACTTAATCAAATGCTACAATACAAAATTTAATTAAAATAATGAATTACTGTTTTTAATTAATACATACAAGTAATAAAAACGTTTAAATGTATCAAAATCATCCGCGCCAACCGCGTTAGGCGCCGCAGCAATCTTCATAATTTTCAATAAAAATGAAATAATTTACACTCTTTACTCTTTAATAATCATCTATAAATGATGTACTATCACGGGCTCAATTTATGCTAATGAATTAAATTACATTCTGTATATGTAATGCCTTACTTTATTGCCACAGTTTTTGTGTTCTAGGCATTGTTAACATATTTTGCACAGCTGATGTATGTCTTTTGTTATTACAATTTATCGAATATGTGAATATCAATATACCAGTATCGAAAACTGCTTACCAAAAACTGAAATTCTTAACTTCGTCAAGTTGTTAACATATCGATGGAAATATACCAATTGGATCAGGTAGACCCAAAAACCTTGTGAATTTCATTATATCGCTGCAATAGAATGGAGTCATAATACACCAGACAATGCGTCTATATGTACTAGGTGGTGCATGCCTCAGGGATTTGCATAACGTGTACCTGCCTAGAATATCTTTATGAGGTAGATCATTTCGTAAGGCATTACAGCATTATTCTCTATGTGGAGCTGAACAGTAAATTATATACTCTTTGGAGCTGAATTCCAATAATGGCGTTATAGTAGACCCTTAGCTTTATTTTTATCTGCTCGTAGTCTCTGCTATCAGTTATTCATTTTATAGTTGACTTGGATTGTATTGTTCAATCATTAATATCGTTATCACTGTCTATCTAAGTGATAGCTTGCGTCTATAGAAAGATAGCTTTCTATGTACATATTTGTCAACTCTTAAAGATATTTAATAGTACAACCAGTCAATCAAAACAAAAACAAATCTTCTAAGAAATCAATCAATGCTCAAAAGTCAAATGGTTGATAAGATTAAATAAAATAATACCAAATAAGTATATAAGATACTGGGGCCAATTTACAAGGCTTTAGTTGACAGATCTAATACTCCTAAAACTGTTGCTGTTCTTGTCAAATAGATGGCAATGTAAGAGACGGATATATATGTACATATAGAGCAAAGCACATTATTATCGTTTGAAGATCGTCACGTCCGAGCTTTTCTTTCAAATCACACTCTTCTACTAATGAGTTTAATCGTCAAACTGCAAGTGCTTTGCGTTAATTAATATCATAGACCTTCGCATAACAAGAAGTAGGTACCTACAGAAAGAGAAAAAGATAACACAATGCACACATACACACAAACAAACATAGAAGAAGCAGTAAAATTATTTTCAGCTCAGAGAGAGAGAGGGAACTAACGCTACGCTGGCATAGCTAGTCTACATCGGTATTCAGTGAGTACTATAGAATCTATAGTGGTACTATAGATCCTAAAACGACGAGTGGTGGGTGGCAGTCGTGGGTGGCCGCAACTGGTTCAAGGATCAGCGGGGACCATGCGAATGTGAATATTAAATTTGGAAATGACACTTTAGATAATATCACTGATAGTAAGAGAGTACCTAATCATGACCAATATTATAAAATACAGAATGAATAATAACACTACGAAGATACATGTGAACACTGATCCTATCGATACTAGCCTTTAATTAGACGTAGGGTACCAAATAGTGCCAATACATATATCAATCCTTTGAGGATAACATATAAAACACATTGCCATATAGGAAAAGCGGGATGTCACATCCTTCTTAGCTTAGGATGACGTCAGTCACAGTAAAGATAACTATTTCTACTCTACTATGGACTACTTAAAACATAACATACAGTAAGTATACGTAAACAAGATTACAGAAACTGTAAATCTGCTTTATCTTATCCTTAGTTTACACGATCACAAGTATCACAACCCGAAACTCTATTTTTAGTTGCCTAATCCATCAGTAAGTATATCATCCATATATGTCAAACGTACGAGAGTATGTCAATATAGATTATATAACATACAAGTAGTTTGAGTTCACTTATTGGTGGTTACGAGAAAAACGTAACGAAACGGAAAGTGGTGCGAACGCACTCGTGTGAAGTTCTACATATTGTGTGCAGATGATGGTGATCTGTGCTGGTTTCCGCGAGAATATACTAAGAAGGTATCGCTTATTCGTAATTAGCTCTTTTTTATTTGGGCTAATGGCTCACTAGAAGCAGCATATGAATATTATGCTTTAGCTATAGTATGCATGGCATACTGAGTATTGAGTCAGCTCGTCATGGAAGTAGGTACGTAATTGTTCTATTTGAGTGTATTCAAATTGATCCAATCAAATCAAGGGTTCGCTATGATCACTCTTAATAATCTCCGACCTGAAAACAAGAAAAACAACAAAATTATAATAAAATCTAAAATAGCACCTTTTCCTTTCGGGCAATAACTAAAAATTCAATTTCCTAATTATGAAATAATGTCTGAACAATTTTCAACACTAAGATTGTTCCCAACTGCAAACGTGTCGTTTCTGATCCAGTTTTCAATAATTATTTACTAAATTGCAAACCAGAACAATGCCTACTCACCTCTCAAATTCTCAGACCACTTCACCTCTACTAACCTATGTGTTCATAATTTTCGTACTTAACTCTGTAATACAATTACTGAGTTATTCAACTAACCAGTGTTTAATTCGAACGCTATCAACATTATCTTTTCTGAGCCAGTTGTAGCTAATTATTCGGTTTCCGTTCTTGCTAATTATGTTGTGCTTATCGACTGTCCTTCGTCGAGTTTCCTTTTGTTTTCAATTTCAATTTGGAATTTCATGCCTCTTTTGTTTTTCCACTGAATTCATCACGTCACATGCCTTTTTGAATGTAATAATTATCATTTACTTTATTACGTCTTATTTGTTCATATTCATCATCATCATCATCATCATAGTCATCACTTATCAGCATCATTAGTCATCAGCCCAATAAGAAGGTAACTTACCTGCGTTCTTTCTGAAAACCGGTCATAAATCTTTTCCGTCGGGCTATAGGACAATTTTCTGTCAATGATTAATAGCTCAGAATGAGCTCTGACATATTTTTATATTGTTAAGCACTGATGTTAAGCATCACGACCCATATTGCTTATACCTCTCTAAGAACAATCGCACCAATATTCATACAAAGCGCAGTGGGGGAGAATCATGACAGATTCAGGTCAAACTATTAATTATTAAAGAAAGCGATAATTACCGTTTTTACGGTCGTTTTTAGGGCGCAAAGATCTCTGCGTGGTGCGAATCTTCAGCTCTAGAAATCTAAATTAGACCTAGTCCAGATAGACGTAATAATTGTTGTTATTCGGATAATTGCCTACGAGATGACACGGCGGATGAGAAACTTGCTTGATGATGATTTGTAATAAAGGTTTACGAGTTCTTTGATGGTCACGATCACGAGTAGCATAGTTATCTCAGTATCGTTACAGTGAGAGCATAAAAGAGCAATAATACTTTCTAGAACTTCAGTTCAAAGACTCGAGTGATGTTTAATTTTACACCTGTGGACATTAAAACTAATTCATTAGCATAATATACTCTTTCGTTATTCATCCTATGCTGGATAACTTTCTGTGTATGTTTGTTTACTTCTTTCCATATGCGAAACCAGCCAGATGACTTCACTTTTCATATTGATTCTTTCTATCATCCTGAGTAATCTATTGGTAGAGTTGGTAGTAGGTAAATATAACTACGAATCCACCCCACTTTTTAGGTTGAATAGCCGACTTGTCTTTATAATTCGCTTTCCCAGTTTTGTTTATTGATAACATAAAAATGCTCAATACCCAAGTACTGCACATACTAAGAAGTACCTATATATAGTTTTTGATTACCTACGTACCTATTCAACTCATATTGTTTTACTTCAACATTTTAATTTCACCCCTTCAATACAGGAAAAACACAACATTTATTGATATTTATAGTCTGCCTGCCAACTATACCAACAATAACTTCAATTTATTTGACCATGGACTGAAATATCTGGAGTCTTTATGAGCTCTAATAATATCATCTATAGTTGCTGTTTGAAGTGTTCATAGATTTATTTCCCAGTTTAGAAACTAAGTCATTGAACATCTCTTTGTATAAAATATGTTCTATCTTCCTAAGTAGTACTTATTCTACTCACTCATGTAACTGTTTTGCTTTGGTTTGATATAAAAACCGGAGAATAGGATCGTGTTTAAATAAATATTGCAGCTTCTATGAAAATTGTTTGTACCTACTGTGTACCTACCTAACATAAAACATGAATACCTAAGTAGGTACTTACTTACGTTTTATATTTCAATCTCTAGGTACAAAAACAACGTAAAAGTAGGTATAATTAGTAGTAGCATAGAATATTTGTTGTTATGTGTTTCATGCCAAAACGACAGATGAAGCGGGGTACCTCTAGTATAATTAATAATGATTGCACATTTTATACTTCACCGATCTATGAATCTTTTTTATTGCCCAATAATAAGATAAACTACTGTGTAATTAAATACTTATAACTGATTTTAATTAAGCTGGTACTCCTAATGCTTATTGTTATATTCTATAAAAGTAATAATGTTCATGAACCTTTAATACAGATAAAATTTTCAATTTGAAATTGAAATTCAATTCGCAGGTCTACCGAAAACTCAAAAGTAGAGTCGCTTTCACTGTTTGGACTGCCTTAAGGCGCTTCAATGTAAAATTCGTGTTTTACAAGGTCTAAATTTTTTTTAAATAAGTACTCAATTGCAACTAGAGCTAAGATTCACCTAATTAAATCGATTAAAACCACTTTGTATTATAGCCTTCCCCAGAGTAAATTACAGCCTTGAACCTGTTCGAGGTCGTTCCAGCATTGTCTCTGATGCTATCGGAAAAATTGTTTAACTGTCCTATTTACTTTTTATATTTATATTACACCTAGGTAGGTACTGCATTACGTACCTGGTATCAGCTGTGAAGTTGTGAACTGTTTTTGTAATAATTATGCTGCTAATAATAGCTGCTGTATTTAATTTAATATTTTATCCTTTTGTCAGAGATATTAGAAATGATAAACTGTTGAAAAGGGTGTAGATACTTGACTATGTGTAGGTACTTGTTTCTAAGATATTTTATAATTTCAATCTGAACTTGCTGAATAACTAGAACTTGCTGAAATAAACTAGATACTGGTGCGTTCATAAGCATTTTAGCATCACCTGCGTGTGATGCCGCTATGTACTTATATCAGATTTTAAAAACAAGTAGTTAATATAGGGTAATTAAGTTAGGGTAAGATGGGGCTGACATACCAATGTGGTAAAGCCTCTAAATAAATATTGAATAAAAAAAAAACCTCTAAGTAATTAATTTCATCAATTTTCTTCTACATTCATTCAGAATGATGACTTGCACCTACTTTTTTATAGCATCACCCCTATATTCGACCGTTCCCCTATTATTTAACTAATGGGAATTATAACGGGGAATACCGAATGAGCAACATGGCAAACATCGCATGTCTAGCCTCGATAAGCATTGGTTTTAGCATATCTTTAGCGTACAGTTATTTGAGGGTAGTAAAAAGATACCGATCTTCTGATAAAGTATCAGGCTGGTACCGGAGAAATAATTACTTATGCTTACCTAAACTAATAAGTAAACTAATACTTAGGTAGGTACTGCAGAAAAACATAGAAGTATAGATAAGTTCCTGCTCACCTATAGAGACGTCTCTAGTTAAAACAACGTTATGTAACATGAAAACATCGATCATAATCAGATAACCATCACTAAGAATTAAGCACTGATGGCTATAATCCAACCGTAAATTAAACTCGAGTCTGACATAAGATTATAATAATTACAATCCAATCGTAATTACTGTTCACATCACTACTCGACCTAAAAATTAACAAAAGACTGTTGCCAATACAGCGCGAAGACAATTTGTTACACAATCGCCATAATAATGCATACTCGATTATTGGTATCAGTGTTTGATGGTATTTGTCTAAGATGAAAATCGAAACAGTGGCTTTTTTCTCTAAGGTCAAGTCAAAGTTTGCAATGTTTGAAATGTCCACACATATTTATTATTTATTATCTTATTGGATAATATTATGTACATCAATATCGATGATCATCTCACTTTTTCGCATACAATTTTGATGCCTCTCCATGAACATGAGCGATTTCGAGCTATGGGACATGTCCCATTGTCCACTCCCATACTTAGTTTGAAATTGCGCACGTTCATGGCTTGAAACGTAACATACGTAATAACGAAAAAAAATACTCTTAATAACTGTAGATCGGATTCCAATGTCAAATCACTAATTCCAGGCCAAGTTACTGCTGCTAAAATTTTCAACTAGGTATGTGAATGCTGTAGGGCTCAGTACATTTCATCATTTAATTATTATTTTTGTGGGTTTGTTTCAAATTTTTTTTCGGATTTTTTTCGGGTTTCGGTTTCAAATAAATAAAAAATGACAAAAATTTAATTCAACATGTCGCTGTCGTGTACCTATCAGTATCGAGACAGCTTGCAATAAGTAGTTAAAATTATTATATCCAAACATCTATCTTCCAACTTTGTCTATCCTACAATCCTATTTATCGTTACCTATTATAATGAAGCCACTCTTCGCATTCGGGTCTGCTTATATTTTGCACGTTACTTTGGTGACTTTAGGTTCACCACAAGAACAAGATTAAACGTATGGGACTTCATTGTTCTTTTACAATTGCTTGTATGTTGCGTGATATATAATTGGTAACAAAATTTTCTGTAGTATTAATTTATTGAAACAATGAAATAGGAGATATTACTGTAGTAGGTGACGCTATAATTATGAGAACATCTGGCGATATTATTTTGAATTCTTCAAACCTACCTGAAGCTGGCGATATGGTTACATTGCTAGGTAGAATCTTTCAGAGTTTTTAAAATGTTATTTTCTAGTATTGTTGAGGTGAAATGCAGTAGACAACTTATATATTATTTGTTATGACTGTTATTAGTCTGTTCACTGTACATAGTTTCTCTTTCGTAAAATATTCGAAAGCCATTCAGTTTTTCTTATCAGCAATTTTATCTTTGAAATTGATTGTATTATGCTAACCAATTACATTTTAGATTAAGTTCACTCTCTCTCATTTAATCTACAGTGCATGTATTTACTTACGTAATGTAACATTAAATAATGATATAAATACGTAAATCAGAACAAGTTTAATTGAAAATTAAAAGCATACGAGGAAAGCATATTTTATGATGTTATTAAAAATAACGATGTATTAACACACAGAGTGTAACGACCATTTTTGCTTTGCTATTCATCCGTCTACTTGTTTAACAAATAAAACATTACATTCGTCAAATTCTTCAGTTACCTCACAGAAACTGTTATAACAGTAATGTCTGCAATAGCTTAATAGGTAATAACCACAATCCGAACTTTCCGAACATATTTCACACGCTTTGGGACAATAGCCTCAATTACAATACCGTATTGAATAATATCTACTTATTTTATTTCTTCTACTTCAGCTGTAAGTATAGCAATCTTTAGAAGGGGATCAACACTATTTGATTTTATTTCGATTAAATATGACAGGTGTTTTGAAACTGTGTTTTCTTCACTTAGAAAGATTGTTTACTTGGTTGGGAACTTGGGAACCTGAGAAGAAAATCTTCAAGTTCATTTTGCCCCTTTCTTCCCTTTTATTAGGTAGGTACTTTAAAGTTTCCAATGTCACTTCGCTACGGTATGAACTTCGTTTCTGTATAATTATAGAAAAACAAAATAGAGTCATCGTTATTAGGTTAAAATTATCTTCGAAATTAAGTTGATTAGTCATTTCGGAGTAAATGTGATTTCCGTTCTTTTAGATTAGTTTATTAACTGCCCAGTCTAAGAGTAATCAAACAAGCATTAAGTGCATTCAAATGCGTGCTCTCGTATTTACGATTGTGAGCCGGTTACATTCTGATTTCTGATGTTATTTACCTCTAATGATTTCACGTTTTTTGCCCAGTTTTTATATAATAATCATTTCACTCTCTATTACCAGTTTCATCAGTTTCACTGTCAACAAGGTGCTGTTTAAGCGATCAATCTTCGTTAATTGTTTCTAATAGTCGTAATTATTAGTCGTCGTCGGTAAAAAGAAGCTCTACTAAATGTAGTCAAGATTTACTCATGAACACGTGACTAACTGCATAGTTATAGGTACCATTAATAACTTAAACAATATAATAATTTAAACTGTTTTCAATATGTCCTATGTAAGCAACTCATCAGTGAAAAAGAAAAAACAATTATTATTAAAAACAAACTGATGAATTTCGCCGTTACTGTCATTCATAGCAACAGCACTTTTACCTATTATAATAATTTCTATTTGATAATCAAAATAGAAACTGATTTGGTCAGGCATAACCTTATTTATCGATCGGAGAGCCCTGCGTGCTCAGTTTCACTTTTTCCATCTCGTCGTTGAAATAGTTTCCGTCGCAGCAGAATTACTATATGAATAATTTGGCAACAAAATATTCATGGAAAGCTGCACTGGGAAGTTACTTTACATCTGGCGGCACAAGGCAATCATGAGAGCCCCTCGCCCGTAAAATTACGAGATGTAACCGGACTGGGGGACTGGGGAACGTATGAAAGGGGTTATTGCCACTGAACTATCTATCAGACTATGCATATGTGCAGGGAGCCAGTGAATAAAGTTTATTTGTATGACGGCGGCTGGCCGGCTGATAATCATGTCGTGTCAATGGGTGGGGCGCGCCGGCTGCCCGCCGGTTAGTGCCGCGATCGAGACTGTGCCAACCACACGCACCAATATTATTTCTAAACGTTCGACTCAGACTGTACGACGATTCTGAGAATCAGCAGTTACGTTCAAACTCAATTCCGCGGTAGTCTGTTTTCGATTAAGATTCGTTTCCTAAAAGGATGCTCCGTCAAACTACGAACATTTTAAATCGACTTCGACGGAGTCTTCTGCTGCCTGTATTAATTCTTGTGTACGACGACAATTAACCGCAGTACTGTTTAATTGGTGATAGCGCATACTTTCATCAGTGTAGATTGTTGTGATCGTGGAAAATGTGACATCCAGTGATCGGATCGTTCGTATGGTTACGTATAAGCTGTGTCATAATCGCATTAGAACAAAAGTGGTGAATAATTATCACTCAATTAACTGTGCCATTAACCGAATTAGCTTTATCTCCAACGAAATTCTAATCATATTGAAAGTCAAATTCGTGATTACGGATTTAGTTTATGTTACGAAAGTTAAGGTATAGTGCAATATTGGAATTGATCCAAAGATAAAAATTTGTTTCAAGTGTCGGTGTTTAAATGTTTAAATCGGGATTGTTCAACCGGACCAGGGGCACGATGGGTGAACAAGTTGAAGTGGAGGACAGCCTTGAGCTGGAGTATGATATGTGGGACGGACAGTTCGACTTCGTGGGTCCTCAGGGACCGCCCCCAGAGTCCAGACTGCGCATCACTTCGGACACTAGCCTCACTGAGGACCTGTTCACTGGAGCACCGCTAACTCCTCATCTGACCAACGGACAGAATGGCGGAAAGAAGACCGCTGCGCATCAGTGGTGCGACAACTTGTCTGACCAAGTGAGACTTGCTCTAATTAATCACCGTAATGAAATTAACTCAATTATTGATAAAGTAGACTTAGAAATTGCTAGTTTTATTGATTAAACTGCGGTATGTCTTTATCTTTATGTCCTTATAAGGTCACAGAGTCATAAAACACAAATTACTTTTAGTTACCTATAATAAAATAACTGGGCTTCTGATACGTACAACAACTCATGTTAATAATTATACCTAATAAACAATGTGTTTCCTCATAAACGATATAAAAGTTGACTCATTATATAGCAGAACCACAAATACGGAATACTTAGTCCATCGGGTTTGCGTCAAACTAAACGTTTACCTTTGCTTTCAAATCGTACCTATTCTGCTAGTTTTACGCAATCGTTAGCTGATATTCTTATAATAATTATAGTGCACGAACAAAATAAAGCAGGTACATTGGAATCGAACTCATTTTAGGCAATTCAAGCGTAAAGCTGTCGTTTCGTTCCACGACCTGTGCTATCCGCGCCATCGCGGCCTTTGATTTTTTTGACGATGTCACGCGAGTCTTTGCTTCATCTTCATTTAAATCTTTTGCTCTAGCAGCAGTACTATCGATCAAGCCAACTACTTTAGCAGTATCGACTATCGAGTATGGTTTTATTTAGGTACCTATGGAAAAATCCCTTTGGTTCACCGCATGGAATCTGTTGTTATTAGCATAGCAAAGTTTAACGAGCCTATGGAACAACGCACTTTTCTTCCAAGACCAATTTCTTGTTAATTCTTAAAAAACATCACATTATTAGTCTGTATTGTCTATTCATTATCTATTAAATCAGGTAAATCTATCAGATTTAGGCTATCTTTACATACTTTTGTGTTACGAGTGCTTTTGTAACTCTATTTTCCACAAGCTTTAATCCCTCGTTGCTAAAGATTTTATGTTCAGTATAATATTCTACTTCTTTGCCGCAGTTCTCTTTTGCAACCAACTTATCATTATTTACTTACAATTTTTTATCATCCGCAATCGGGTTTGGTTATTGCCGATTTGTTATCACTGGCTATCTCGAGAGCGATATTATTTTCACGTGTTGCGTAGACTCAGTAAACGTAGTAGGTAGGTACATGAAGACTGAAAGATGATATTAAAATTATTTATGACTTTAATTGCTATATGGTAGGTATATGTTGCAAATATAAAAATGGATAGGAAGGAATATATAAATGGAATTTGGTACCTAACCTGTCAAACATTTTTAATTTTTATCCTTTGAACACCAGAGTAATATAATACTGGACATATTATATTAAATAAAAAATAAATACTACTTAGATATCAAAAAATATTCAAGGTAAACTGATTGAATTCAGTATTGTGTACAAATATTGATATTATAATATGTAATATGTATAGAACAAATATATGATCTCCAGTTGTAGCTTGTAGCAAAAGCTGGATTCATTAAAATACTTTTCAACTCACATAACACACAAGTCTTTAGTATTACATTTTATGCAATGTTATCTTTTGAATTAGCATACGTTCAATTCAATTCAATTAAATTCAATTTCTTTACGTTACATATCCTATGTGTGTATTAACTTATATGGTAATATATATATATGTACACTACCGAAGCATATATTTTGTATGACTGGCAATAGTAGCGATGGTAAAAGAAAACAATGATGTTATAGCCAGAGCTATTATTGAGTTTTATGATCCATGGAATGTTACCATAATATTTGAACAAAACTTGTGGAGTTGTTATAAAGATAAATACATTGCCCGTAACGGGTAGCATAAATACTATAGGTACCTACAATAGTTAATAATGAATTAGATGGGTTTGTAATAATATAGTTACCCAATTTTTTTAAATATTTGATTGACTTGGATGTTGACGACCGACGTGGTGTACGATGGAACTTGCTTTCTTGCCTAGCGCTAGAGGTACCGGTGAAGTCGGTGAAGTCTTTACAGTTGGAATTACTAGGTGGTAGGACTTTTCTGCAAAGTTCGTCTAGGTAGGTACCACCGCTTTGCCAGCTATTCTGCCGCCAAGCAGTAGTGTGCAACCACTACTGTGTTCCGGTTCGAAGGGCATTGTAGCTAGTGAAATTAGTGGGCAAATGAGACATTATGACCTGATTACACGGTGTAGTAATCTGATTACTAGACTGTGTGATGTCTCAGGATGACGTGCGCAGTGCAGTGTCACGCGAAACTTTATTGCTATGGGCGGCCGTATCGCTTAACATCAGGTAAACGAACGTCATTCATTCTCATAAAAAAATAAAAAAATAGGTAACCAAAAACTTTCCAAGTTATTCCTTTACTTATATTCTGTTGTTTTACGTTCTTTGCAGCTTTGATGAGCTCTGATTTTGTAAGAAAATTATATCTATCACATCAATCAACCGAGTCCGCTGACCGCTTCGCAAATCGCAATGCAACTGTGCCATGGTCGCAACGCACGTTCTGGCAATAATTGGGTTAGACTAGCATGCAAGCTGCGAATTCCTTCATTGATCGCACTTCCCATAACTACTTAAATGCTATTAACAGTAATAACCACAGAGCTATGAAACAAATGACGCTTCTGTAGAGGGGAAGCGTTTTTTTTTGCTCTGTGGTAATAACATTTTTTCTATATGAGTTGAAAGAAATTTTATGTGCGCTACTTTCAACGGTTGAACGATCTCAGTCTTCTGTCATTTTTGCAATATTCAATCAACCCAAGAAGAATTTTAATAGAAGTATAACGAATTGAAACATTATTCATTAATTTTTATTTTTCTTTAGCTAGGTGTGTTTGTATTACTAAATTCAAAACTAATTTCACAATAATGTCGTTTTTATGGGTAATGGATTCACAGCCAATTTTGAATTTTATTCAGCTATTCACATCTTTAGGTTTTTATTATTGTTCTTAGTAACGTCATCAAGCACCAGCCTTTCATTGATCCTTGTTATGTACCTATTAGATAACATACACTTGCGCTAAATACATAATGAGTTTTTTTTTTATCTTGGTTGGTCCTAATTTTATCCTGGTTTGAAAAGCATCCACTTTGTAACTTTGTAGTTTGCACCCATTAAATTATCTACTTAGTTGCTTTATCTAACAGGGTGAACATTGCTCTGATAACGTCTGCTAAGGTCAATGAAAAGATTAGGATGGGTGAGAAACACAGGGTAACTTTTAGAACAAAGTTAATTTTTATATAAGTAAGTACTTATTTTGGTTTTGATTGCGACGTCATGCGTCATCACTACCTTTACCTTTCTTTTCAACTCCCCAACGCGCAGCATTTAGTCAAAGTTGTTTTTTGCCTAGGTGAATTGTACCTAGTACCTACCTACTTATACCTATGTAGTATGTATATTAATATTCAATAAATATTTAGCTTCATCTTTATCTTACTGATCTCTTTTAAGTAGGTATATTAGAATAGAGCACAGTGCAGTACTTGGTTTGTAAGTGAAGAGCATAACGAACGACGTTTCGCTCGCTAATACAGACAAGTACCTATAAACCTATATAGTATGTATAAGGATGATAAAATTAGAGCAAATCAAATTGAAGAAGTGATCACCAATTACCGTTACGTATATCGTGGCTGGCTTGAAATTATACCACAATATAAACTGTATCGGTTGTATGGTCGACCAGACACACAGTGCTCATTAATCTGCTCTAGGGTTTCCAGCATATGAATTGTGAAACATAAGTAAGTAATGGAGATATGATGCTATTCTGTCTCTGTCCCTCCTGAATTGTTATTATTCTAGATTTATTCTTCTATCCCTCTCGAGTGAGTCCTTATTGAGTGTAGGTACCTTATGTGATCTGGTATTCCCTTTTAGACACATTTCATATTCTGTCGTCTCCATATCTGGTCCATCTTTTTTATTATCATACACTTGTTGGCACCTTTTGGTATTTCTTATCCTTTGCTAATATTATTCTCGCTACAAACGGTTCACGATAATTTGGAATGGTGGCGACCATAACGTGTATGCCACCAAAGAATAGCAAACAGGCTGCTCCACATATGCTGCCACAGCTTATTCAATAGTATTTAATTATCGTAATTATTCAAGTGGGGCGTTAAGGAATACTGTACTTGATGTATTAGCTGGCGCTGGGTAATGACCTCGTCACATGCAGCAATCTTGAAAGCTACTTTTAAGTATTTAAATACGATGTAGATATACTTAGCTTGTATAATATTATCTTGTACGTACATTGCCAAATTGAGAATAGCGCCAAAAAAAATTGATAAATTGAATTCAAATTTTTCATAAACGTACAAAAATATGTTGATTTAGTCCTATTGGTCATTATAATTGAAAGGCGGTGCTAGCTGTAATACAGCTTTTCAATTTGAAATGGATTCCAACAGTCCTAATCATATTTATCATTCAGCCCAATTTTGTCATCAAAACAAACCATCAAGCCAATAAATGACTTAAAATTCAGGCGAAGTGGCGCTCCTTACCCACTAGGTAGAACCCTTAACCGCATTATTAGTAGGTAGTACCTACTAAAAACTTTTCCAAATCCAAAAGCTCGCTTGAGTAAACTCCACACACCTCCAAACTTGCACTATAAGTAAATACATTGGCAGAAGTAAACGTTAGATGTTAACAAACACTGTTTGGAAAGTTGCAAAGCAAGTATACAAGAAAATGTGTTCTCTTGGAGGAAGTCACGAGCACTCACTTTGCTGGCTATTCAACTAACTGCCTATTGATTGCCACTCTGTAATATGCTGTTTAGCTGTTTGTTACCGTCTATCGGTTCTATACCTATGTTACGCAATCTATTGTGATGGAACTCCTGGAAATCTGGGATATGATGATGACCTATTGTAAGGGTGGATTTTTTCACCAATAGTTAGGTAACTGTGGGCAAATTAGTTCTTTTTAAACTAACTTTACTCATTGGTTAGAATTTGTTAGAGCTCTACTATTGGTGAAGAAAACCCATCCTAAGCAGCTTCTACGGGATTTTGTGTCTATATTATTATACGTTTTAATTTTTTTTTTCTTCTGGGCTGTGTGTTTTGCTTTTATTCATAAGGAATTAGTAACTTATTAAGCCTTAAATACTTTAGTGGTACGTATGAAGAAAACGCACATAAAATAATGAAATTATTCGTAACCGACCATGTTACGAATATTTGAAATCGACAATCGATTAATCGATCAATACTACACCATCAATAAATTGAACGAAACTTTTGAATTAATGTATCTTTAAGATAAGAAATAAGTACTAACTAGACATATTTCCAAGTAGATCTGATATTTGATAAATTTTATCAGTATCGATATGCCATTTATCATACTTATATAACAAATAATAACAAACGGAGTATATATATGTATATGAAAACAATTTTGTAGACAAAACTAGTTCCTCAAAAATTACTAAACAAATTGTATCACAAATTACAAATGATTATTTGAAAGCTATTGTAGTAATAGCTTTATGTATTGGACATTTCTAATCCAACCATAATGTCCATTCGAACAAAGACAACTCAAGCCAATTCAATATGCTGAAATAAAATCAATTTCGCTATTACGGTTGCGCGCTGCATTATGCAGCCTATGCAGGTATGCAGTAACTGCGGTTCTCAGCCTTCAATTACGAAATAATATTATCTCTATGTGCTTTACCCACGCCCGCATCAATTTACTTAAATCTCGCCATTAAGTAATATTATATTAGGATTAAGTATACATACTTACTTCTATTTAATTCGTGACATTTACCATGCGAGTTTACCACTGAAGATCGAAATTCAGTTGGCCGTGAATATAAAATTACTGATCAAATTTTGGTCGAAAAAACCTTGCCAACCTCAGTAAAGTTCCAAAAATTAAACCAGCAAAAATAAAATAGTTGGCCTCGTCCAAAAAACCAATGCAAATGATGGATGATCTCAGTGGTTCTATCAACAAACAGTTTTGTAGATAACATTGTGCTCAACCTTTATTTTAATAGGGGTTATCACATGCTGGCCTCATTGGACTATTGACTTTTCAACCAGTTTTAAATCATATGCTAACATTCCTGGTGCACGTAGGTAGCTATAGCAAGTTATTCTAGCAGAATCTTCGTCGTATTTACGTAGCCTCCAACCAATTATATCGCACTTAAAAGGGCTCCAAGTAGTTAGTCTTTCTTTTCGTTCTCTCACTGATGAGGATCGTGATGTGGCCATGTGCAAAAAAGGCCCTCCAATTTGTTCGGTCTGTTTGGTGCCAGAGCAATTTTCTCTGTCAGACCATCGTACTGGTATGTGGCCTCTGTGGAGTTTTCCCTGAATTTGTACCACTAATAGTAAATTAGTGTTACCATCTCCAAAAGGAAAATTTATAGACTGTCTGGGGGTACCTACTGATATTATTTGCCACCGGTTTGCCCCATTCCTTCCACTCTTCGCGACCTAAAGCTCTAATAGTCCAGCCGTTTTGCTTTTACTGCAGAGAAATAAATAGGTGCATTCCATTTTTGTTAAACTTAGTACTTATACGTCTACCAATATGGTTGGAGAAACTAGTTGGGAACCCGTGCCACACAACAAAAGTAAAACTGAATATACTTTTGCTCTTTGAAACAGAACGAAAGTGCGATAGCTTTCAATACGTGTACCTACATTGAATGAACTAGACTAGACAAACCTTTTGAAGATTTTCCCACGAGACAAATAATTTCAAATATCATACCTACAAATCTTTCTACTAGGTAATATATAATGTAGGTACCTAAGCCAGTTGAAAAATATACTGCTCATTGTTGTAATGTGGTAAGTAATTTCAGGACTGTAGTAAACAAACATAATAATAATATATAATAACGCAGGGGTTGTCGCGACGTTTCGCGATGCCATAGACAATATTATGAAGTTGGCAACACTGAGGGATTGGAAAGTCTGCTAATGTGCGCAACCACGTGAGTCATTTTGTTCAGTAAGTTTAAATATGGCGGATACAGAATAAGAGTAGCTCAGTTCAGTTTAAATTGTTGTGCGATCCTGAGGAACTCTGGACCAGCGGATAAATGTTAAGTACCTAGACTTATTTCTTTACCTAAAAGACATTAATTTGCAATTACTAATTAAAGAGATTACTTAAACCTTTCATAATTGTTTTATAACAACTTAGCCCATGTGCTCTATCATTGGTGGGTGCAGCCCACTTACCTAGCCCATGTGCTCCATGATATGTGTACGGGTGCAGCCCACCAACCTAGCCCATGTGCTCTATCATTGGTGGGTGCAGCCCACTGACCTAGCCCATGTGCTCCATGATTTCTGTACGGGTGCAGCCCATCAACCTAGCCCATGTGCTCTATCATTGGTGGGTGCAGCCCACTGACCTAGCCCATGTGCTCCATGATTTGTGTACGGGTGCAGCCCACCAACCTAGCCCATGTGCTCTATCATTGGTGGGTGCAGCCCACTGACCTAGCCCATGTGCTCCATGATTTCTGTATGGGTGCAGCCCATCAACCTAGCCCATGTGCTCTATCATTGGTGGGTGCAGCCCACTGACCTAGCCCATGTGCTCCATGATTTGTGTACGGGTGCAGCCCACCAACCTAGCCCATGTGCTCTATCATTGGTGGGTGCAGCCCACTGACCTAGCCCATGTGCTCCATGATTTGTGTACGGGTGCAGCCCACCAACCTAGCCCATGTGCTCTATCATTGGTGGTTGCAGCCCACTGACCTAGCCCATGTGCTCCATGATTTGTGTACGGGTGCAGCCCACCAACCTAGCCCATGTGCTCTACCATTGGTGGGTGCAGCCCACTGACCTAGCCCATGTGCTCCATGATTTGTGTACGGGTGCAGCCCACCAACCTAGCCCATGTGCTCTATCATTGGTGGGTGCAGCCCACTGACCTAGCCCATGTGCTCCATAATTTGTGTACGGGTGCAGCCCACTTACCTAGCCCATGTGCTCCATGATTTGTGTACGGGTGCAGCCCACTGACCTAGCCCATGTGCTCCATAATTTGTGTACGGGTGCAGCCCACTTACCTAGCCCATGTGCTCCATGATTTGTGTACGGGTGCAGCCCACTTACCTAGCCCATGTGCTCTATGATTTATGTGTAATGTTTGCTTAATAGGATTCAGCCACTTCAGTCTAGTACTTAGGGGTCACTGCTTGGTGGTGGAAGCCTTGCGTGATCCCCTTTTACCGGTGGCACCACATACCGTGGTGTCACCGGTTCCAACTTTTACAGATTGCACAGCGATTCCAGTCTCTCTGTCCATTCAAATCATATTGCGAAGCAGATATATTAAGGGAAAGGAGGAGGAGTACAAGAGAAATGAAAGTCCTCTGATACAGCAGGCATTTTGGTAAGCTGGATAAACACCCAAACAATTCAATATATTTTTAAATTTCCCCATTATATACCATACGACTTTATTATCAGATCGCGACTATGTCGAAGCTGTATGTCTTGCCAGAGTATCGGTGCCTTCGCGTGAGACTATAATACATTCCTTTATGTGACGTAAATAGTGTTGTGGCAGGCAAACCGCTAAGAATGGTCGCGACAGGGGTGGCTTTGTGGCGAGCCGTCGGTGAGTGGCGACACCGCGTACCCTGATTCCAAGGGGCTAAGTGAGACCCCTAACCCCTGGCTTGCCTTAACTGGCTGTCTAGGGGTGGAAGTCGCAAGAGCTAAGAACCTAAGCTCCAGGGTGGAAGTGTTAAAGGGCATAACGCCGCGAGTAGCGTTCAGTGAAAGTGCAGCACACCTCTCGACACCCTAAGCCACCCACACCAATGTTGCTTCCTCGGCACCAATATGCGGTAGCCACTACAGGAGGCCCATTTAGTGGGTGGCAAGTCATCACCTGCCTCAAACATTTTGATATGAGACAAAATTGGCAGGTGCCGTTCTCTCATTCCATAACCCAATGTCACCATCCATCCAAAAGTTCACCCTAATAGCCCAGATATTTTTACCTCAATATTATACAAAACCGACGACCTGGTGAAAGCCGCGGGGAGCCGATGGATGCAGGAGGCGAGCAGCCGCTCTAAGTGGCGCTCCCTGGGGGAGGCCTATGTTCAGCAGTGGACGTCTTCAGGCTGTTAATGATGATGATGATGATGATGATTATACAAAATAGTTATATCAATATGCCAACATGTAAGAAAGAAATATGTAAAACACGGTCACATTGTCTCTGGTCCTCGCTGAAATGCAAACCATCGACGTCAGGTCCAGGGATAGTGTGACCATGTTATAGTTATCTTTGTATCCAAAAAGGCCTCTTGGTGTTAGCTTCGGCCCCACCAATGCCTCTCAAATGTCCGGGCTAGACCCGAGAATGGAAATAAATATTAATAATAATATATACTTATTCAAGACATTCTCGACCGCAGATTGTAGTAGGTACCCGCTGCATACATGGACGTATCATGCTGCATAATATAATCCTAGGTTGTTTGGTAAGCCTTATAGTATACTGCAGTGTCTAACTTATTCAGTTTCACTTAGAGGGACTTATTTGTTACGCTTTATACTTTGGATGTTATTCCGTCGCATTCCTTTGCTTTTGTTGGTATTCTATAATTTTAGTATACTTACTAGAAGCCATAAACCAAGAAGTCAAGTCAAGAAATGATTTTAGTAAAACTTTTTCGGTAATTTTGCATTGGTTTCATTGACGTTGTGATAAACTTAGTGCTTCTCAATAAATAAATCTTACGATATTGTGAATTACTCAATGACCTTGCCTAAATTAATTTATACCTAACAGCTAAGTACATACCTAGATTCTGTAAAGTGTTGAACACTAAGGCTGAGTTGCACCAGCTTACTTTAACGCTAACTTTAACCCTAACTATAACCGCTCCACGCTTCGCGGGGCGGGCTAATGTCAAAATTTGACCGTAACTTTAACCGTGATTATGGTGCAACTCAGCCTTACTGCCCAAGATGGGTCTATGTTTAACCGACCATAACTAGAACTCTTTTGTGTTCTATGACGGAACGTTTTGCGTCAATGACCAATACTTCAGTATTGTTCTGAATGGTGTACACTGAAAAACCGAATAGTTGATTCTCTAAATGTTGATTCAATTTCAGTTGAGTTAACATAAAATGATGTTCTAATAAACATGGTGTGAAGATTAATTTAACAAAAAATAAAATGTTATGTTGAAATAGGCTATTTCAACTACAAAAAGGGGTTAGTCTAACACCACATTGTATGTTCGGTTAGATCCAGGTTAATTTTACTGCTTATTTAGTTAGATCAGCATATTGCCTAAGTCTAATCAACAACATAACTTAGTCAAATAAACGAAACTGAAGGAACAAGGCAGAGTTAAATATACCATTTTAAAAATATCTTGGAACAACCAAAGTGCCAGTTGTTAAATTAACTTTTTCAACAACAAATCGTCTCGGTAGGTCCTATATTAACCTAAAATTTAGGTTGAAAAAAGGTTGAAACAACTGTTTTGGTTTTTCAGTGTACTTTTCCGTTTTTATCCATTTGTATAAATACACTAGGTACCGATTCTAAGACAAACTATAGGACGCGTGACTGCATATCGAGAAATTATAAGTAGACGGAGAGCTCTCAACACTCAACGCCACATCATCTCGTCAATTGTTCAATATAGGTACCTATTGAAGTACTCGCATATCAATGGTTCAATGACAATAGGAACTATCCAATACCTTATTGTTAAGACTTTTTATCTGGTTGATTCTTCAAACCACTGGGAGTAGAACTTAAAAAATTCAGATGGTTTCCTCTTTGTTTGCACCTGTAAACGTAATACCTGTTAGTGCGTTAGTTACTTTGGACGTGGGGTCCCATCAGGTAAAAACGAAAAATAGCCCGAACTTGAAAGAAATGTAGTAATAATGTCTAGAGTGTTACTAGTTAGTGTCCAGTGTATTCATTTGGCCCAATACTTCGCCAACACGCAATAAATGTCGCTTGATAATCTTGCATTATGCAGAAATAAAATAATTCGTAAAATAGCCCGCGTTGTTCCGTTGTATGGGATGAGGCATCTGTACTGTAGGTATTATATTATCTGGGGTTTGGAAATCTACGCACTGAACTTGTACCTATCATTATCGAGACTTGTCGACAGCGTGTCGAGACGCTAGCTTTAAATACCACTGGTTTTTCTGTCTCTAAAACTGGTTGCCGATTATTTTTACTACGCTTTCTCAGATATAAAACTGCTCTAGTATAATACGTTATCTATGGCATAATTATATCAATGCAAAATTTATTCAGTAGTAAAAGTTCTGAATAAATTTTGCAAACAAGACATGCAGATTTTTAGAAGTTAGGTAATATAATTTAGAGTTAATTAGATTACTCATATTTGGTGACAGAAAGCTTCATCGAATTCTGGATTTCTAAAGTCTTACTTGAGAAAACCAGAAATCGATAAGCTTTTTTTCTTTCTGGGTCTATGTTGCGGGACCGTGGTCCTCGTAGTCCCTCGGTCCATAGATACAGGGAATCCTAATTAGGGTCTAGGATCTAGGTATGTGATCATTGGGCCTTATTTATTATACTCACTTATCAATGTTAATTTCACTAATACTTTAATAATACTTTAGGTACTTACGTACAGTTCAAATCGACTCATTTTCTGAGGGAAATATTTCGGATCGATAGTCTGTTATGAGATATTCTATTAGGTATTATTCTGTTGTACTTATTGTGTATAATATTTAGTCATGTGAGTTATGAGTGATCGTGAACTGTGAATCAGTGAATCCTTTCTCTGAGCATTTGGCAAACGACCAAATTCATTGTTTCATTATGATATTTGTGAGATGTTTGGTAAACGTACAGGCACATGTTTTTTTCAAGTTTTAAGCTATTGGTTTTATTATTAATGAACAAAAGCTAGTTTATTCTCTCGAATATGTTTAATGACCGGTGGGTCGTATAATTTTTTGCTCCATTTGAAAAAAAAAACCAAGTTGCATACATTTACAATCTTTATTATAGTTTATCTATCTGGCTGCATTTATTGCTTTTATTGGAGAGCGAAATAATTTCGGCTTTTTGCTTTTGGTATGTAATTTTCATATCCGGATAATACGGATTATATCACACTAATAAACTTCATGAATAAAACAAGCTTCATCATTATAAAAGCCCCAAGCGATCGCCTCACGTAATATTTTACGTCGTGCATCATCGGCCATTACGGACAGTTCTAAATCAACTTCTTCCTGTTTGTCACCCAGGGTACTCAGACTCACTCCATATACTGCAAACTATTAGTCATAGTTTTTGTATGAGTTATTTGTGGCACAACCGTATAATATGGATTTCTCAGTTTACACTTCTCTTAGATCCGAACCCAGATTTAAGTTAGGTCTATTATGATTTTATTCTTTTGTGATAACTAACAGATTTGAAATCTATGAACTATTATTTTTTTTAGATCTTCACTGTTTTTCACAGAAACCTCTTGTCTGATGACTTATCATTGTTATCTTCTTCTGTATTTTGCTGGTAGAGATCCTTTCTTTGATTATTATTTTCTCTATCTGCATACAATTATTCAAGTATTGATGCCTTCATAGAAATCCTTTACCTACGTATACTTTACTAGGTTTTAGAAACCTAAGTACCCATACCTACAAACGATACGATGGACGGATGGGATGGCAATAGAACTTAGAAGAGACGCTAGGTCGGCCCATCCATTTACACTTTTCCCCTATTTTTTTCCTTTCTCTTCCCATGAACAAGGTTAGGGCAAAAACTTATTAACCCGTGCGAAGCCGGGGCGGGTAAATAAAGTAATACTTGAAATTAATCGACCGATTAAAGTAGGTACTTACATTGATAAAAATGTAAAAATTGTAGTGGAAACCGAGGAAACATAAAGAAAATGTTTCTAACCTGCGTTTAAATTGCTTCCAGTGGTTTTGAATAGAAACGATTGCATGTCGGCGTCGCGCTCAATAATTGGAAGCGGTGTTGCTAAACTGTAATTAGCTATAGATTTAATTAGCAGTAGATATTTACTTAAAAAATTATAAAGACTTGTACCTACCTACCCACTCAAGTAAGAAACAGGTAGGTACCTATCTGCCTAATCAAGAACGTTTTGGCTTGACCTAAGGCAGGTAAGGTATCTAAGACCTAAGTAACTGTAACTAGCTAGTGTTCTATCATCCAGATCCTATAGTTAACTTTTATGTATCTAATTAACGGTTTATTGAAAAAGCTAACATAACACGCGAAATATGATGGTGCATCTGCATCAGGGGGTCTAGCAAAGATCACAATCGCTAACGCTAACGCCTCACGCTAACTCCAAAAATGTATCGAAATGAGATTCGCTACGGAAAAGTTAGCGATTTCCGAAATGTCATTTCAGTACATTTTGGAGTTAGCGTCTGGCGATAGCCTTAGCGTGAGCTTTGCTAGACCTGGGGCCGTACCGTGAGCTTAAGTGCGATTCAAACCAGAGCCTGTATTTGATCGCTTCGTTTTTTTTGTATGAAGATTTTGTCAAGCGATCCAATATTGGCTCAATTTTGAATCGCGCTAAGAGCTCACAGTACGGCCCCAGGTGCATGCAACACATTCTGGTTAAACTAAGGTTAGGTACCTTCAGTTAATCTTTATCAACACATACCTAAAGCAGTTACTTTTAAACCGAAATTATTTTGCCTTTGGAATTAATTTCTACTTTCCTTTGTTTACTTTTACCCATAAGTTCGTATCGTAATACAATATACTTTTTAATACATAATGTACTTATACAATAATCATCATCAGCCGGAAGAAGTCCAGTGCTGAACATAGGCACAGATTAAATACCTAATATAGGCTTTCCCATAAATCGCCACTTTGTACGCTTACCTATAGGTACCACTGTGACGATGTCATCCTCCTTCATCATTATTTCAGCTATTCACCTGCTTTCTTAGTTTTCGCATCAAATATTGGCCTCACATAATCTAGATTTAAATTTTAAATTAGAACATTAGTCGCATTCTTTTCATTTTCCATACATTTTCGTCACCTTAAATTATTGTTAAACGACACAATAAACCTAGTTCATCGAGATTTCTACAGTTTCATTCCATTAGCTCCTGATTTCCCACTAATACCTACGTGTTCCCGTGAGAGTCCTCCTCTATCTGAGCTACCGGGAAGAAGCTTTGGGGGGACCTCCGGGACACCACCTCTGTATACTTAGTACTTACGTACTTATAATACAGGCGGTATAATAAGTTTAGGTTGCTAACCTCCTCATTACGGTTTTATTTATACCTAAGTAGGTATCTACTCTCTCTCTCTGTTATCGCAGTCTTGACCATGGCATATGGACGGTCACGCAATAACGGTTAACATATTCATTCAATAAAAATAGCATTACAACACTGAACGTGACTTTTTTTCAATGATAAAGTGTAATCAAGTACCTATGTAGCTATATGCTTTCTTTAATAAGTACTTAATTTACCGGAAGACTCATCCCCGGCACCCCCACTAGGGAGTAGAGCAGCCGCTCAAAGTAACGCTCTCTGGGGAGGGCCTATGCTCAGCAGTGGACGTACAGGACTTCAGAATGATGACGGATAAGTTTTTTTTTACTTAACTATACTGACAGTTTTTAATCCTACCTCGTGTAGCGGAATAAGAATTATTAAATGTCTGTAGTATCTATCTAGGTCTAGGTAACTATTTCTCCTTTACATAAAATCAAGCTAAGAATACATTTTACAGATGTCCATAGGCTACGGTGACCTCTTCCCATCAGGAGGGCCGTATGCTTGTTTGCTACCTATAGCATAAAAAAAATATTATAACTAGGTACTAATCGAGCAAACAATAACCCCTTTAAACGTCACCTTCATGACATATCTCATCTTCTGCAGGTGCAACTGTTACAGCAACAAGTGACGTCGCTGGCAGACACGCAGAGCACGTCAGACGAGCGGTACGCGCGGGCCAAGGCTGACAATGCGGTGCTTCAAGCCAGGGTTCACATGCTGGAGGAACACGTGAGAGAGGTGAGTCCATCTACTGTGTGACGATGTCATCCTCCTTCATCATTATTTCAGCTATCCACCTGCTTTCTTAGTTTTCGCATTAAATATTGGCCTCACATAATCTAGATTTAAATTTTAAATTAGAACATTAGTCGCATTCTTTTCATCTTCCATACATTTTCGTCACTCTTCATTCAACCGCCGAGGCGGACAGTCCTCGTTTGTGCTTAACCAATTTTCATAAGATATCTGTTACTGACAGTTTAAAGTGCTATTTGTACCTCAAGTTATATTGTTACTACTAGTTGTTCCGTAAAAGTTCAATTGGGAACAAGTTGTGATCTTATTTTCAGCATTTCGGACCATAACCACCTTAAATTATTGTTATACGCTACAATAAACCCAGTTCACCGCGATCTACAGTTTCATTTCAATAGTTCCGGATATCCCACTAGATACTACGTGTTCCCGTGAGCGCCCTCCCCTATCTGAGCTACCGGGAAGAAGCTTTGGGGGGACCTCCGGGACAACTGTTACATGAACTAGACTAATCATCAAAAGCCTGAAGACGGCCACTGTTGAACATTAGGGCTCCCCCTGAGAGCGCTACATCAAGCGGCTGCTCGCCTCCTTCATCCATCGGCTCCCATAGTTTTCTCCAAATCGTTGCTCCACCTAGTTGATCGACGGCCGGCCTACACAGCGTCTTCCGGTTCGTGGTGTTCGCTCTAGAACCTTTCTTCCCTTTCTTTCCTTTTTTAAACTAGGTATAAGCACAGATATGGAGTTTTGGCGGGAACGCGGAAAAGTTCACGTCGTTGCATTGTTATTATTTTTCAAAACTTTTGCTTTTCCAGTGTTAATGTTTAAAATTGGTGGCATTTTACGCATTAAGTGCTGAATTACGAGCATGAGTGAGGGCAAGTGATATAATGTGGTGAAACCATAATATATATGTCTATGGGTGAAATTTTATTTTTCGTGTTGCTTCCAAAACTCCACAGAAGCTTCTAGTAAAGTTGCCACCACTTTGCTGGAGCATGACTTAGACTGGACTATGACTATGACTAGGACATGACTGCGTGAAATATTTTATAACACGATGAAAATATAATACTTGACACTGGCTAAATACACTATGTGTAGAGCCCAAATATAAGAAAAAAAAGCTCAGATATTATAGTATGTAGGTAGTTATGGTATTTTATCACGAACAAAGGCAAATAGATTTGTAAGGAATGTTAATACAGGCCTTACGAACGGTGGAAAATGCGCAAATCGGCGCTCTTGGAGAGATTCATACTTAATTCAATGATTTTTCCTTGCATACACTTTTTTGAGGGGAAAACGGTGACGCACTTCGCTGACGTCCGGCCATGGGGTAGCCTCACTCATTAAGGTCTACCCCAGTCTAGTGTGTGCAAACCGGACAGAACTTGAAACTGTAGTTTTTTAAAATTATGCGATTGTCTGTTTTCCAGATCGAATGCAGGTGCGAAGAGAGTGTAGCAGAAGAGAAGAGACGGAGTCGGGAAGCCATCACTCGTGTTGAAAGGGATCGCGATACACAGCTGACTGCTATCACAGACAGGCTCACTGTTGCGGAGCAGGAGGCATCCGATCTTAAACAAGAGGTAAGATATTAAGAAGATTCCAAAATAATTGCTATAGACCACCAGCGATGTAGCCCTATACCGCCAATTTAGCTTTGGGTTCTAAGTAGGTAGATAGTAGATAGGAGTGACAAAGTGGGATATAGCTCAAAAACTAAAGGCCAAGAATCAAATCGGCAACTCCACCATTAAAAAACTCAAGGGCATGTTTGTGACATAGCGATATGTATAAACTTGTTTCAGGCTTGTAACAAGTTTGAAATATCAAAAGTGAAACCTAGCACCAAGTTTATCTTCACATAGGTACAAATAATTATATCAATAGCAGTAAAATCTAGACTCTAGGTAGATGCCTGGATAATAATATTTTAATAATAATAATAAATATGTGTGGACATGTCGTTATGCGTTACTGCTAAGTTTATGTATTATTTTAACTCTATATTTTTTGTAATACAGCTGTTTACTGTTCCTAATAAAATAAAATAAAATAAAATGTCACACAGCGCCATCTAGTCCCAAACTAAGCATAGCTCATACAATGGGAACCAGATAACTGATACAATACTTAGATACTTTTTTGTTTGTAAATACATACATAGAATACAATATAACACCCAGACGCAGAACAAACATCGATGTTCATCACACAAAATGTTTGTCCTGGGTAGGAATCGAATCTCAGTTCAGAAGGCAGGGATACTACCAACTGAGCTATCGGGCCCGTCCTAAGATGATGAGATGAGTGGAATACCTTGCCGTCGTCCTTGTTTCCAGATACATATAACCTGGGTGTCTTCAAGTCTAGAGTGAACAGGTATCTTCTAGGCAAGCATGCACCACCGTAGGCCGCGTCATCACTTACCATCAAGTGAGACAGTGGTCAAATGCTATGCCTATAAATTATAAAAAAAATATGTGCACTTGGCAAATGAAATCGCATTTCCGCATCCCGTATGTGTACAATGTACTTAGATGTATACAATAAGTTAATAAGTGGAAGCAGATGAATATAGCCGTCTAAATCAACCATCCTAAATTCCACAGGTAGGCAGACTCCGTGGAGTAGCCGAAACGTTACGATCAAACGCGGAAACAGCGACCCGAGCCCACCGAGAAGCGCAAGAGCAAGTGAACGAACTAGCCGCCCAGCTCAGCGCAGCCAGAGACGCAGAGAGGAGAGAGCGGGAAGCAGCTGCAGTTAATGCAGAGTTGCTGGCTGCAGCTAAGCTGGAGTTAGCTAGACTGAGGGAAATCCCACCGCCACCGCCTGATCCCAGGCTAGATGAGCTAAGGAAGGAGCTGGCTTTGCTCAGGACGCAGAACAAAAGTAAGTTTACATAGATCTTAGATAATAAACTAAATATTTTAGATCACGTGCTTTTTTCTCTAAAACAAGACTGCACCATTGGCTACGGAGGAATTGCGACAAATGAATTCCATAAAGAGAAATTGCTCGAGAAGTGGTCTTCGTAATACAGTTTATGACATTGAACATCCTAATGTCGAAGATGCCTTTGAATGGAGATTTCGTTTATCTAGTGTTTGAGAAATAATACTTTAGCAGAAAAAGCGTTCATAAAAAAATTGCACCATTTTATAATGATGTTATTTACATGGATCACATGCAAGTCATGAGCATAAGAGATATTCTTAATAAATAAGTGCGTAAATTCACTTCTTGATATCAAATTCCAGCTCTATCAGAAGCTCAAGAGGAGCTGCAAGCCCAGATCTTGACCCGCGGAGTAGAAGAAGGTCGCAGCCTGCTGGACGGCGTCAGCGGACCTCTTGTCGGAACCAACTCCTTGGCGCATGAACTGTCGCAGATGAGCGATGATGAGGTAGGAATCCTTCCATTATCACCATACACCTCCGATTAACACTTACAAAAGCTACTATTTGATGGCCAGTATCATACAGAGATACCTAAACAATCCTTTTCGTTTCTCATAATTATAATAAGACGTTGAATGCTAAACCTCGTACAATTTGTGTCACATCTTCGGAAATAGATTATACTGGGCTTCAAATGATACAATTAACATTATGACACTGATAAAATACTATTTTTAGACGTGCCTACGCCGGAAAATTCTAGGCAGATAATGCAATCATTTACTCTGATTTGTTGATAGTCACAGAACTTAAATTGCTTTAACAAGTAAATATTTTATTTGCCTAATTTTTGAAAACTCTGTGAAATCTTTATTTTCAACACGCTTTGCTTCTTATCTCTAAATCATTATATTGTTTTGTTGTTGACCCTTTTGTTATGGTTTAATCATGAGGGTATCTCGACAATACTTCATAAGTCCATATAATATTAAAGCTATAAGTTCAGTCAAACATTACTCCGAGGGGAACACCTTTGTGTAATCCTAAAGATTCTATAGAAGCAGAAGTGTATATTTTGTTATTAAACTATCTCATACTTCCAGACAGATCTTAAAAAGAATTACAATCATACAAATTCACCGCTGCAAGCAGCTTTGCTTTATCAACAGCCTCTTACTGATTCATCATCACAACTTTATTATCATGTATGCATTTTTGCAGCTCGATGGTAGAGATACACAATCTGATCTCAGCATAGAGATGGAAAAGGTACGAACTTTTTACTAACTGTGCATGAGTTTTAATGTTTATCAATACAATATACATAAGAACTAAATGTTGCATGCTTTATACGGGTGAATTGTGTTTCTGGGAAGTACCTTTTTCATACCTTGTTATCTTTCCGTATTTGCCTGCTTGTGTTATTAACACGTCATCTATATACTTCACTACTCATAGCATTACCTAAAACTAACTCTTTGTACTTGTTCAGTTTCTAACTTTATTATCAAGCCCTAAGGTACGATATCTGATGGATATTTTCTTGTTTACAGTTGCAGAAAGCTTTAAAAGAACAGCAAGATGTCAATGTTCAACTGAGGAACTACATTGATGGGATCCTACTATCTATTGTAGAAAACTACCCGCAACTTCTCGAAGTCAAATACCAGAAGGACACTTCTGTCAGAATATAAACACTTGTAGTTGCCATTATTCACTTTTTACGTTGTTACTTTTTTCTTATATTATTATTTTCATACATTATTATTTGATAGATTTTCAGAAGTATATTTTATTATTTCAATTGATGATAAAATAAATTAGTTTACAAAATGATAAGTTATAACTGTGATAAGGGAGGTTATAAAGACATAAACTAATGAGAACCTCATTCTATAACTGGAAAAAAATTATGATGAAAGATACCTATTAGTGGATAGGTAGAAGTACTATTGAATCAAAATGAAACTTCTTAGGCCTAAATTTTATTAGATGTATTTATGATAGTAAACTGTAAATAATTATATTATTATTCTTACATTGTTCAATAAAATTTTTAATGATTATATATCTATACTGTTCCTCAGGTTATCTCAAGACTTTACACTTAATAATGTGTTGACTTGATAATTATTATTCAATTTATTATAGATCTGCCTGATATAATTAATAATATGAAATGTTTTAGCCAGTATATTGGTATAATTATAATTAATATTTTATATAATGGTACAGGCCAAGCCGTCCAAAAGAATACTATTAATGAAGTATCTACTTAAAGCAATGAAATGAAAGACTGTGTAGATGTTCACAGAAAAGTGTTTGTAGTCGCAGTGTATTGTAATCTTTGTAGAAGTAATTTCAGAGACATTTTATTTCATAGCTGAAAAAATAACCCATAATACAACAACATCATAAATCGTCTCTTGAAAGAAAATATTGGAGTATTTATTATAATAGGTAAGTGCCTACCTATATTAGAATATCCATGTTCGTTGTAAAGCCATTATGATAAGTGTATGTTTTAGAATATAATTTAGGTAGCAATATGTAATGAAAATAAGAAAATACGTGTACCTATATTTTTACAATGAGATATTTATGTAAGTTAGCATGTAACTGTTAGGCATTTGTGTAAATTTTGATAATGATAATAAGATAATAAAAATATTTTGGTTCTTGTATAACAGTCATGAAATAAATCAATGAGTTCTAATACAAATCTTCAGTCTTTTATTGCATCAATAATTCTTAGATTATAAGCTAATCGCTTAACATACTCCGGCCACTTTTATTCCTTTAAATCTTGATTGTCTTGACTAAGATCTTCAAAATCAATACCATCTTCAGCGTTATCATCTTTCTTTCTATGTTCAAGATTACTTAGCACTTTTTGTACATCAAGGCGCAGCATCATAAACTTTGGATCCATTAAATCCTGCAATAAAAAATATAGATTATTTGCCAATATAACATGACTTGAATCAAAATTATCAATATTACTTACCTTAAAAGGTTCAGCTTCTACTTGCGCTGTCACAACATTTTCAGTGTGTTCATTAAAACGACTGTTTACATCAGTTTCATGTCTTAAAATGTAATTCCTGCTCATAAGACTAGCTATATCTCTTTCAATATTACCCATTGTTGTATCTACATTCCTATAATCTCTAGAAACTGGTACACTTAGAAATGATTCAGGTAAAGCGTACGAAGGTAGGTTATACTCTGGTATGTTTTGAGTGGACTTGCATAAGGAACACTGTTGTCTTTTCTCAATTTGCTTTCTCTCATTGTGTAGACTCAATCTTTCTCTAGATAAAGCCACTTTTTCTTTAGCAATTTGCTTCTCTCTAGCATTTAAAGATACGACGTGTTCTTGTATGCGTCTTATTCTTTCTTCGTATTTTCTTTGTAAGAATTCTGCTTCAGAGTATTTTTTGTCAGCCTGGGATTGTTTGTCGATTGCTGTTTTACCCAACAGATCATAGTCACGACTCCTGTTTGAGTAAAATAACAGATTATTACTTTAATACTTATAATTATGTAAATTTTTGTATTTACTACGATAGAGGTTTTTGATATTCACACACTTACTTGGCTAGAACCCTTTGTTCTTCCATGTGCAGTTGCTGCTTTTCCACGTTTAACTTCGATCTTTCTTCTGTTACTTCTTCGAGTTGCGCTTCTAATTCTGTTTTCAATTTCTGTGCAATGTCAACAATAAAATGCTATTTACCTACCCATTCAATATTACCAAATTATCTATTTGCCTAAGATTATAAGTACCTGTTGCTCTTTTCTATTTTGTATAAAATATAATAGGTGATGTTTTTTTTAATGGAATTGGTTACCTCAAGATCCTGTTTTAAGCTTTGTATAGAAGCCTTTTCTTTAGCAATCGTAGAACTATCCTTCTGAGCCTTTACTTTTTCTTCTTCAATTTTTGCTGTTTTGTCCTTATACTCTTTTTGGATATCATCTCGTAAAGCCTGATGATTGAAAGTAACATGAAAGATGACTTTAGCAGGTATTAAACTTAAAATTAAAATTTATTGAGTAGTTACGTAGCCTACCTTTATTTCGTCATCCTGCTTCTTAAGAATATTTTTGGCAAATTCAGTCTGCTTACTA
This sequence comes from Ennomos erosarius, assembly GCA_963580505.1. Taxonomy (NCBI): domain Eukaryota; kingdom Metazoa; phylum Arthropoda; class Insecta; order Lepidoptera; family Geometridae; genus Ennomos; species Ennomos erosarius. The sequence goes on from OY756988.1 coordinate 10,266,035, forward strand.
AAAGTAGCCTTTTCAAACTCAAACTCCATATTTTTCTGTTTTAACGCTGCCGATTCTTCTTCAATCATCTAAAAAATGTATTTTATTATTACATATTCCTACATTGGTATAATTGTATCAAAATCATCGTAGTTTAAATAAAATAACGAAATATTCAACCGACCGTGGTCATTTGTTTTAGTCTCGTTTCAAGCATTTTTACCATTTCTCTACTTTCTACCTTTTCAGATTCAAAGTTGTCTCTTTCTTTCTTTAGTTGCTGAATCATATCTAAAAAATACAAAGACGTAAGTGTTTTTGCTCCATAGAGGTAACTTCTCTACCTCGCAGACTTAACAAAAATGAATGAATTGCTTGGTTATACAAATAGCATTTTGCTCCACAGAGGTAACTTCCTTTCTCGCAGACTGAGCAAAAATGAATGAATTGCTTGGTTATACAAATACCATTTTGCTCCATAGAGGTAACTTCTCTATCTCGCAGACTTAACAAAAATGAATGAATTGCTTGGTTATACAAATACCATTTTGCTCCATAGAGGTAACTTCTCTATCTCGCAGACTTAACAAAAATGAATGAATAGCTTGAACAAATACCATTTATCTGAGTTTCTCGAACTTGCAAACTTCTATCAATATCCCGTTGAGTATTATCAGTGAGGGTTTGTACTTTTTCCACCAGTTGTTGGCATTGCACTTTATTTTCTCTTACATTTGCCACCAGTTCATGCAGGTCCGTTGAAAAACCTGCCGAGTCTTGGATAAGGGCATGCTCTTGTTTCACTGCATTTCTATAAACAAAGACTGAAATCTGAATTTCCCATATTTTAACTGTAGGTACTAGGTACCTACCTGTTTTACGTACTTATGTTGTTGTTGTTGAATTACAGATATCGGAACTAACGGAGAACGCTGCATTCTCACTTATTTAATAATCTTACTTGATATTTTCCATCAAAGCAGCATGATGCTCTTGCAATGTTCTGATATTCTCCAAATGCTGCTGTCTTATCATTTCATTTTCAGCCTTATGTCTTTCAGTGAGAGAGTTCAAATTTTCTTCCGTCATCTTTTTGTACAGTTGGTGATGGTCATCAAGCCAGTGTATCTTTTCTGTGTAGAACTTAATTAGTTTATCGCTTTCCTCTTTCATTCGCTCCTCACATTGGTTTAGTGACACTTCTAGAAATGTTAGTTGTCGTCTGGAATTTCAAACGAATATAACAATTGCGCTCTTATTCATTCGACGCTAATGATTGAACCAGCAGATATTTTTCAGAAACCTACATTTGGCGCTGTGTAGAAGACTAAAGAAAAAGTGGCAATTCTGAAATGACAGGTTTATTTAGAAGACTGGGTGTTACCTTACCTACCTATACGAACTTTCCATTAGATCGATTTCTTTATCGTGATTCTCTTGCAGTGACTGGACAAGTTGAAGTAGCTGCTTCTTTTCTTTCGAATGTGGAGTATCTTTTTCTTCAGAAACGTTAGCTACGAAATCATCGTTTGGATTTATGTTGTCGTCGTTTTCTACATTAAGTCCTAATAATGACTGAAAATATCTGTGAGTATAACTATTTGGTGCGTTTAACAAACTCACCAAAATTTAAATTGTAAGAATAAATGTTTATTTTTTCGCAAAAACTGTTAGTAGGCTACCAGCTAATTTTACCTTGATCCTTTGCGAGATCCGCTGCTGGTGCGCCGATATGATTGCTTGCATCTGATGCCGCTGTTCGGCTTGCTTCTGCAGCATGGCATCTAATTGAGAGTGATGAGCGAGTGCCGCTTCGCGTTGCACACGCTGACTTTCTTTTTGTCGAGCTGGTTGGTAGTAGATCATTTTAAAATAATGCTTTTAAGTACTTAAAAAATAGGTAAGGTTTAGGTTACGCAAATTACGTTTAAACTGTTGAAATCGTATGAGATTTTGAACACAGATTGCTTACACTAAATATCTAATGACACTGAGATCATCATTAATTTTGTTATCCCGGAAAATGAATAACAATTAAATTGCGACTGAAACAGCGTGAAATATTTTCATACTTAAATTATGTCAATATATATTTGATTGATCGATTGAATGAACTCACTCTGCATAGCCACCAGCCTTTCCTCCTGCGCTTTCAGCTGCATGGCCACCATTAGCTGTGACTCCTGTTGCTGCAAATACAACGCAGCACCTTCAGCCGTTATATCCTCAGTACTTCCTTGAAATAAACTAGATGTCGTCGCTATTTTAGGATAGATTTGCTCTACATTAGGGCGATTATCAACTTGCTGTATATCTTTCTCTTTTTCTTCCGACCTCTCTATTTCTTTTTCTACTTGAGGTATTTCTGTAGGAGCTTCATGTTTAGGTTTAAGTTCTTCTTTTTTCTTTTTTGAATCTCCTCCAAGCCAAGATGGCATGTCAGTGTTATCTTCGTTACCGGATTCATCTTTCTCTTGAAATATTCCGAGCCAATCGTCGCTTGACTTTTTCTTGGATGGGTGTCCTTGTTTTGGTTTTTTTTCTTCTTTCGACTTCTCAGATTTAGAACTTTGCTTTTGCTGAGCAGCAATTTTGTCAGGCTTAGAGTCTGATTTGCCTAAGAAGGAATCGAAATCGAAATCTTGACTCTTAGCAGCAGTTGCAGGTCTAGTAGCGTGACTGGATCCTGCGGTCTTAGTTGAGGATCCACCCAAAATGTCGTCTAATATAGACTGAGAACTCTTACCCTTTTCTATGGGTTTGGAAAATTCTTTTTTGTCTGTCCCTAATTCACCGAGAATGTCAAGTTTATCAGCGCTTGCACTAACTCTAGTCTTAGCTGGAGACTTTACGTCTAGAGTCTTGGGCTTGGCTTCAACGGGAGGCATGTTGAACGATTCCTTTGATATTGATCGTTTTAACGGAGCGGGTGAGAGAGTGGGTTTTGGAACTTTATGCTCCTCTGATACTTTTTTATCATCACCGCCAAGATTAAATAGATTACCTTTCTTACTTTCAGAAACATTTGCCGGTGTTTTGTCTCCTAAACCGAATAATGAGCTCTTCTTTTCCGCTATTGGTGTACTTTTTTTCTTTGTTGGTTTCTTCCTTCCAAGAATGTCGTCGTCAAAGAAACTATCGTCACTTCCATCGCTAAGAATACCAGCCAATGGGTCATCTAAATTCAAACTCATCACTAAAGTAAATTATACTCTTTAGCTTTGGTGAAAGGGTGAAAGCACAGAACTATATTGAGTTTTGTTTACAAATTGGTCGCCAGCGCCACCATATTGAGCGCCACTTGTCGTCACGGAAACGGATATGGTTATAGACAACAAATGTTTTTTTTAAATAGGGTATTTTCTGACATCTGGCGGGGCATATTTCTACAGATGGCGCAAAAAACGCTATCGCTTTTTTTTATCGCTTTTTATTTACAGTTGATCAAATCTAATAGGTACACTTTGACATTTCGAGGGATACCAAGCTAGAGATTTTTCCCTAAATTATGTGGTAAAAGGGGAAGGGGGTTCTCAGGGGATTAATATTTTTGAGGGTGTTTTAGGTGGAGAAGTCAGGATGAATTTCCTATACTAAAAAATAATCATACTATCACACTAATATTATAAATGCGAAGGTTGTGTGCGGGGAGCCGATGGATGCAGGAGGCGAGCAGCCGCTCTAAGTGGCGTTCCCTGGGGGAGGCCTATGTTCAGCAGTGGACGTCTTCAGGCTGTTGATGATGATGATGATGATGAAGGTTGTGTGTGCTTGTTTGTGCCCTATTCACGCTACGAATTTGGATGTTTGGAATACAGATATCTTGTAGGTACACTGGATTAACACAGAATACTTTTGAACCAAGGGAGACACCGGGAGCAAGTAAATGCATATATTTCGGTATTTTTAATGGTGGCAGCATAAAAAATGTCTGTTGATAACCTACATTTGCGTTTTAGATGTAGTTAAAAAAACATTAGAAAAATATCAGCATTTCCATACATTTCATCAGGATAAACGGTAATTTTTCTATAAAACAACTGATAATTTTTGCGAAGATTGTGTTCTATGCCGCGGAACAAAAACCTTTTTATTTAATATTTAATATATCTTCGCCCTATAAAATTAATCATCTTGTAGCGCCTGCGTCGCACCACAGTACCTTCATACTTACCAGTTACCTGATGCACACACATACCTCAACACCGTTACCAAGATTACCACCATTACCACCAATACCAGAAACACCAGGATTACCAGGATTAGAAAGGAAACAAGACACAATCAACTCATCATTTATTGGAGCTCGAATCTATTTGTTTCTTGCCACTATGAAACAATGAAGATTATTATCACTGAAACTAAGACATGAAACTAAGATGTCGTCCTGAAAAGGACGGTCCCAAAGGAACAAACACTCGCTCTGAAAAGAGCGATTTCATCACCAGCACTTCACCACAGAACCGAGCACCATCACCGGTATCAGCACAGCATCCAGCATCACTGATCACCAGCACGGAGACGTCCGCACACTTCAATACTTCCGGCGTTATGAAAGAGCAAGCACGATGTCACCTATATTTAAGAGGAATGGCGCGCAATGCTTACCTGCCCTAAGAGGGAACAAGACAGCAAGACCGACGGGATAAACAACACCAAAGCATCGTGCGCAGAAAAACGTTCTGTAATTGGCTATCTAATCACGCAAATTTATTGGTCTAATTTACTAATTATAATATCTAACTTTATTCCTATTGGACAAACCGTAGATTAAGTTTAATATAAATACAGGCATTTTTCTTTAATAAATATATTCGCATATTCACATACGCTAATTCAACTACTCCGCACTAAATAGCGTTTCATTTAACCATCCATCGGCGACCTCCATATACTCACCGCTAGGTCGCCAAACTGGTGACCCTCTCTCCAGCCTTACTACAAGGAAGAAAGAACACGTCAAGATGCAAGATTCCACGTCTACGAACATCTCTACTGCTTCTACGTCTACAGCTAAACCTAATCCTTCTACCAAGAGCTCGCAGCAAGAACTCGCCGGTATTGCGCTGTCCATGCGCATACCACCTTTCTGGCGCGACAAGCCGCGCTTATGGTTCATCAGCTTTGAAGCCGCCACAAGCGACCAGAAGAGGAGTCAGGCTCAGCTGGCTCAAATGGTGATAGCACAGCTCGACAAAACCGACGTGGAACAAGTCAGCGATCTACTGTACAACCCGCCAGAGACTGACATGTACAAAACACTAAAACAACGTCTGATCACCGTATATGAAGAGTCAGACAACCGTCAGTTTCAGAAGCTACTGTCAGAGATGGAACTCGGCGATCAAAAGCCATCGCAGCTACTCCGACGGATGCGTAGCCTGGCACGCGATAAAGTACCAGACTCAACCCTACGATTGATGTGGACGAACCACCTACCAGCCCACATCCGTTCTGTACTCGCCGTTAGCGAGACATTCAAAACGCAGACTGCACTGGACGAGCTAGCACTTCTGGCTGACAAGATGCTGGAGACCAGCAGCTCTGAAATCTCTGCTGTTTCAACAACGTCACGTCCTATTCAACAACCACAACATTCCGAGACACAGTTCCTCGCAGAAGAAATCAGGCGTTTATCACTTGAAATCGCCGCGCTGAAGACGTCACATCAATACAGACAACCACAATACCAGCATCAACCGTATCAACAACAGCCATATAACAACCAACAACAGCAGCGACCATTCTTCAGAAGAAACCGTTCGTCAAGCCGAAACGCAGACAATAACGATCGATCACGCAGCCAAACACCATCGCCATACTGCTATTATCATCGTCGATTTGGTGCTGAAGCTATTCACTGCACGACGCCATGCTCATACAATAATGAAAACTTGAATAAGAAGTCGGAAAACTGAAAATTACGCTGGCCGCGGCGGAGTCTGGCGTAAACGAACAATCTTACCGCCTATTTGTCACAGACAAGAAATCGAAGCTAACTTTTCTCATCGACACTGGCGCCAACATATCCGTCCTACCAAAGAAGAAAGGCGACTCGCCGAAACCACTCAACTTTCAACTCTACGCTGCTAACAACACAATCATCCCTACCTACGGTGAAAAAACAATGGAGCTTGACCTTAACCTCCGTCGATCATTCAAGTGGAAATTTATCGTTGCGGAAGTCAGCAAACCAATAATCGGGGCAGATTTTCTCAAACACCACCAGCTGATAGTCGACATCAAGAACAGAAGACTAATCGACGGAGTCACAAAACTAACTTCAATTTCATTCGTTCAAGCCACGAACATACCTACAATCCGCAGTATCGACGTCGACAAATCATATCACGACATCCTAGCGGAATTTCCCGGAACTACTCGACTAACTGCGATGCAATTGAGCCCGAAACACAACGTCGAACATTTTATCGAGACAACTGGACAACCACTGCACTGCCGCGCTCGACCAATAGCGCCACACCGATACGAGATCGTAAAAAAGGAATTTGAAAATATGATCGAACAGGGTCTCTGCCGTCCAAGCAAAAGTCCCTGGTCGTCTCCTCTGCACGTCGTACCAAAGAAAAACGGAGATCTACGAGTATGCGGCGACTACAGACGACTTAACGCAGTAACGAAACCTGATCGCTATCCCATACCGCGAATCAAGGATTTCACGTTCCAGTTATCAGACAAGACTATCTACTCTACAATCGATCTTAACCGAGCTTACCAACAACTGAAGATCCGAGAAGAAGACATAGAGAAGACTGCAATCATAACACCCATGGGACTATTCGAATTTCCACGAATGTGCCCAGGACTGATGAACGCGGGACAAACATTCCAACGCTTTATCCATGAAGTACTGCGTGGCCTTGATTACGCCTACGCATTCATAGACGACATTTTAATTGCAAGCCCGTGCGAATCTTCTCACAGAAGCCATCTACGCGAAGTACTAAGACGACTAGAAGAAAATGGCATCACTATCAACCCAGCCAAATGCGTCTTCGGCCAACCGGAAGTGAAGTTCCTCGGCTATACCGTCAGCAAAGATGGAATCAAGCCGCCTACAGAAAAAGTCACTGCAATCCAAAATTTTCCGAAGCCTACGACAATTGAAGAATTAAGGCGTTTTCTCGGTATGATCAATTTCTACCGTGATCACCTACCGAAAGCAGCCGAAATTCAAGCGCCACTCCATGCATTTCTCCACAACACAAAGAAAAAAGACAAAACAATAATCCAGTGGAACGACGAAGCACTCGAAGCATTTGAAGCTTGTAAAGTTGCGATCCAAAATGCAGCTTTGCTCGCTCATCCTGTACACGACGCAGCCCTCGCAGTTTTCACCGATGCATCAGACCGATGCGCTGGAGCCGTCCTACAACAATTCATCGATGGAAAATGGCAACCACTTGGCTATTTTTCAAAGAAATTTTCCGACGCTCAGCGCAACTACAGTACTTTCGACAGAGAGCTACTTGCAATCTACATGGCAATAAAGTACTTCCGGAAAACATTTGAAGGACGCCACCTCATCGTATTCACCGACCACAAGCCGCTAACCTATGTGCTGCAAAAGCCACCGTCAGCGACTGAAACACCTCGCCGTGCAAGACAACTCATCTTCATCAGCGAATTCACAACAGATATTCGTCACATCGCTGGGGATCAAAATCAAGTCGCCGACGCCCTCAGCCGAACTAACGTAGACAGTATCACGTGCCCGACGTCACTCAACTACTTGAAAATCGCTGAAGCGCAAGAAAGAGACAGCAATACGATCCAACAACTCGCACAACAAAGTAACTTATCAATCAAACAAGTTACTATGCCCGACGCACAAACATCAATCTACTGCGAAACATCGACGTCACACATGCGACCATACCTACCTGAAGAATTCCGACGACTCGCATTTGACGCTGTACACAACATAAGCCATCCCGGTGTACGCACAACACGCAAGCTTATGACTCAGAAATATTTCTGGCCTTCAATGAACACCGATGTTGGAAAATGGGCAAAACACTGCATACGCTGTCAAAAATGCAAAGTCCAACGACACACTATGAGCAGTGTATCAACATTTCCACCTACTACGGAACGATTCAGCCACCTGCATCTCGACCTGGTCGGACCTCTCAGCACCACTCCTCAAGGTTACCGCTATCTAGTAACCATGATCGACCGAGTAACGAGATGGCCCGAAGCAATACCTACTGATGACATATCCGCTGAAGCCGTCGCGAAGATAGTCTATGAACATTGGATTACTCGCTTCGGTGTCTGCAAGTTCCTGACAACTGACCAAGGCAGAACTTTTGAAAGCCAACTTTTCGCCAAGCTTACCAATGCGATGGGAATCAAGCGCATTCATACGACACCATATCACCCTCAATCAAACGGCATGATCGAAAGATGGCATCGATCACTCAAGACGTCACTGAAGACTCGTCTATCTGGACATACAACGTGGATCGACGAGCTTCCAACCGTTCTAATGGGCCTACGTGCATCTGTGCGATTAGACGATGACGTCACCGCCTCCGAACTTACCTACGGGCAAACTCTACGACTGCCCGGGGATTTTTTCGACCCGCCACTTGAGTCGAACGATAAGGATTCCGGATACGACTACGTAAACAAACTTCGTGACACTATAAACACTCTGAAGCCCACTCAGACATCGAGTCACGGGAACAAGCGACCAATCTTCGTGCATAAAGATCTTCAGAACTGCGAATATGTTTTTATACGAAACGACGCAGTTAAGAAGCCACTTCAACCACCCTATGATGGTCCCTATAAAGTACTGCAGCGAAACGACAAGACGTTTATACTACAGTTACCAGAACGACGGTCGTCTACTATCTCTATCGACCGACTCAAGCCTGCCTACATCTTGAATGAAGACGAAGACACTTCAACCAACTTACCATCATCAGTACCGGACAAGCAAGTTACCTCATCATCACCACCAGTTACCTCGTCATCAGACTACAGAATCACCTCGCCGAAACAGCCAGATGCTTTACCAAAGCCAATACTGAAGACACGACTGGGGCGCAACGTGAAACTGCCGGTACGCTTTCGCTAGGGGGTGAATCATGTAGCGCCTGCGTCGCACCACAGTACCTTCATACTTACCAGTTACCTGATGCACACACATACCTCAACACCGTTACCAAGATTACCACCATTACCACCAATACCAGAAACACCAGGATTACCAGGATTAGAAAGGAAACAAGACACAATCAACTCATCATTTATTGGAGCTCGAATCTATTTGTTTCTTGCCACTATGAAACAATGAAGATTATTATCACTGAAACTAAGACATGAAACTAAGATGTCGTCCTGAAAAGGACGGTCCCAAAGGAACAAACACTCGCTCTGAAAAGAGCGATTTCATCACCAGCACTTCACCACAGAACCGAGCACCATCACCGGTATCAGCACAGCATCCAGCATCACTGATCACCAGCACGGAGACGTCCGCACACTTCAATACTTCCGGCGTTATGAAAGAGCAAGCACGATGTCACCTATATTTAAGAGGAATGGCGCGCAATGCTTACCTGCCCTAAGAGGGAACAAGACAGCAAGACCGACGGGATAAACAACACCAAAGCATCGTGCGCAGAAAAACGTTCTGTAATTGGCTATCTAATCACGCAAATTTATTGGTCTAATTTACTAATTATAATATCTAACTTTATTCCTATTGGACAAACCGTAGATTAAGTTTAATATAAATACAGGCATTTTTCTTTAATAAATATATTCGCATATTCACATACGCTAATTCAACTACTCCGCACTAAATAGCGTTTCATTTAACCATCCATCGGCGACCTCCATATACTCACCGCCAGGTCGCCAAAATCTCATGAGAAGAAAAGAAAAGCCTATTTAAATTTTATCAAAATGTAAACGAGCGATCAGGCGATTCCATTTGCGTCCATCAGCGGGACGGCTCACATGAACGGACCTGGTGCAAAGCATCATGATGGTAAGATTCTCACTAAAGTAGGCTAAGCACCACACCATAGAATCTCACTCAAGATTTTTCATAGGCGCAGAAAACACGATTAACATGATTAATTAATTGGTAACTCAAAAGGGATTTCCGAATACAAAAATGTACGATTTTTGTTCTTTTTTACATTTTGTTTAGTTATTGCTTTATTTTGCGAGTTTCAAATACCCGATGTACCCGATGTTTATGTACCTACAACATCAATAAAAATATGTAAGTGATGTAAACCTAATCAAAGTATGCTAGGAATACAAAAAAGCTTAGGGGTTTTTAGGGGGTTCTAAGGGTATTAAGTTATCTACGGAGAACATTCTTTAGGAGCTGGCAGCACTTTTTTTCGAAAATAGTGTTGCGACTATTACACATCCGATTAATCGGTGAAATTGTAGAATAAGGTAATTAATCGAATCAAATCTTTAGGCGAGAATAATTCAGTGAGATAATCTTGCGTAGTTCGCGAATGATCTACTTCGAAAGTGTGATTATAATATTAATAATGATATTCTTGACTTTTTTTGTAAAAAGTATCGGTACATACAAATTTTCCTCGCCAAAGCAATTCGCTGATATTTCTTTCTTTGGCGGGTACTGCAATTTAGTTTTAAACATTGATATTATAAATACATAATCACTACTTTTTTAAACACCATGATTAACAATGATTATTATGGTGCAACTTAAACTTATTTTTAATATATGGCTCCTGCGGGGCCACAACTTCGTCAATTTCGCGTGGATAGAGTAGAATACATTTAATATATTCTACTCTATCCACGCTACTATATCTTATAATTATTATTATATAAACTTTTATTTTTACATGGTATCTCATATTTTATTTATTTATTCTTTATACCATTGTCTAAAATAATCTTTCACAATACTAAGCCACCCTTTACCGTAAAGAGAATGGAAATTTTGCTGAAGAAAGCTTGTTCCCACATTACAAATTATGATAACTGGTCTGGTAATGCATGATTTTGACAGAGATGTGCATTTCGGCAGTTTTATAGGCAATCGAATAATTATTAATTTTTGCGACGATGATGATGATGATTGTTCAAATACTAATATAAATAGTAGTGAATGTGATTAAATGACTATTTTCGAACCCAGTATATTATTTATTTAATATATATATATATTAAATATATACATTCAGAGGTATATACCTAACACTTAAGCTTAAGTCGAATATACCCAATATGGTATTTTGTTAATACCTTACCGTTCGATGCATACATTTCATGCTGATATAATTCATTATAAGTATTACAATCATTCGTTCTCTTACTGAGGTCATATGAAAAAACGAAACGATTACTAAATAAATATGTAGAATCAGTATCGATTTCTCATTAAAATCGGGTTTATCCGATAGCGATTATTTCGTTCACATCCCTAGACCAGTTAATCTGACAGTGTCAATCACTAATCATGTCAACTTCATACTGCACTTCTTATTTTTGATAAACTGTAGCCCACGTCAACGGTGAAGCTTCGCTGTTGCCCTTTAGACTGTTGCGCTGAGACCAAGTCATAAAGCGTACAGAAAATAAAAGAGGTTGGAATATTATTATTATTATTATTTTCTTCTATATCTTGAGACTCTCGGGTCTAGCCCGGACATTTGGAAGGCATTGGTGGGGCCAAGGCTAAGAGGCCCCTTTGAATATAATATTAATTGTTTTAACTGACAAGGGATGGTATGGCATATTATAAACTATTTATTGTAAATACAGGTAGAAAAAACCTGGGCTATTGTGGTGAACTTTTGATGAATGGTGACATTGGGTTATGGAATGAGAAAACGGCACCTGCCAATTCTGTCTCACATCAAAATGTTTGAAGCAGGTGATGACTTGCCACCCACTAAATGGGCCTCCTGTAATGGCTACTGCATATTGGTACCGAGGAAGCAACATTGGTGTGGGTGGCTTAGGGTGTCGAGAGGTGTGCTGCACTTTCACTGAACGCTACTCGCGGCGTTATGCTCTTTTTATTATTATTATTTATTTATTTTATTTATAATAAACCAAGGAGTATAATAACATATTTTTTATTTATTATTATAAACACTTTGTAACGCAGATGATTCATGAACCTATTTATTTGTTGTAGAGTAAACGCAATAGAGACTTGACTGTACTGAAGTAATTTTATTATTTTTAATTATTTAACTGCCATCTTGCTAGAATTACCTAATAAAATTTACCTAATAAATTACCATCGTAATTGTAAAACATAATCGATAAGTATCGTACCCACAGATTAGGGGAAAAAACCTACTATTACTCTGTGTTCTCTCTCTGTGTGTCACAACACTAGTTTCTGGTAAAAAGTCAAAATCAATCAAATAAAATATTTTCAGTCTGTGTTAAAAATTGTTGCTTCACGTCACGTCAGCCTTAGCCAGTCGGCTATATTTTAATTATTTTTTCATAACAATAAGAAACTATAGTTTTTTGATTAGTTTACACAAGATTTTACAACGATTCAAGCAGAACCATGGAATATATTGGTAAGTGTAGGTTCATTCAGAAAATACATAAGCCGTAGTGTTCGTCTGACAGTCTTTGTGGTCCAGCTTACATACCTTTTGTTCTAGAAATTTTGCTAACTCACGTTTCGGTTTGTTTTCCAGCCTCTGAAAAGGGAGACTCGACAGAAAATCGCGATCCGAACACTATATCGAATAGCGTTAAGGCTGTGGTTGAGAGTAAACCAGACGTTACAGTTGAGAGCCAAAAGCATCACATTGAAGCCCCCGCAGATTGCGTTGCGGGTTCCTCAGAGCCTATTGAAGACACGGAGATATGCGAGATCCCAGAACAGGTCGAATTTACGGTAGTTTTTAATAAATCCAAACATGACATTACATTTGCGTGGGATGCGACAGTTCTTGAGTTAAAGGCGCACCTCGAGCGAATATGTGGCGTGCCACAATCAAACCAAAAGCTAATTATAAAAGCTATGGCTCGTGACGAGATGACGCTGAGAAAAGCCGGTGTCATAAAGGGTGGAAAAGTGATGCTTGTGGGATCCAAGATGGATGATATTCTTGCAGTGAAGAGTGCCCCAAAGGTATGTTTGGTATCTTTATTAATTGGTTCTACGCTCATTCAACAACACAGAAAATAAGTTGTAATGTAGGTATGTTTAAATTATGTTTAAATAGAATGAGTACACTCATTCTATTTGTTAGGATAATCATTGAATAATCTTTGCCTGACACTCTCTAAGAATAACTAAAAGGATATATTTTTAAACACAACCCAAATGTTTACATCTACCTAAAATAATCTGTTATTCCTCCAGGAGTTACTAGAGGAGAAGGCAAGCAGCCAGGCTAGCAAAGAACCACTTTGTATGCAAAAGATCCACAGAAAAGTTTTAGATAAAGGTATCCCTCCAGATGCGATGCCAGGTATCAAAGGAGTTAAGGTATGGTTAATAATAGACAAAACTGCACCTTATTTTTAAAGTACTTAGGTAACAACACATTCTTGGTATACTATATCTAATACTATAATTTTCCAGGAACCATTGCCAACAGTTCCGTTAAGTGGAATGCTAAACAAGCATGGTGGTAAGGTACGACTTACCTTCAAATCTGAACAGGATCAGCTGTGGCTTGGCACAAAAGAGCGCACAGAAAAACTTGCCATGACATCCATTAAAAGTAAGTATTATTTTGTATTGAGGAAAAAGTATTTTTACTATTTCATTTTACACACTTCTATACAATCTACTTAAATTATCTATCGTATCATAGTTCCAAATTCATCATATTAAATAAATTATACATTTTACTAGTTTAATTTTTTTTTTCAGGTATCACATCCGAGCCAATCAAAGATCATGAAGAATACCACATCATGGTGAGTTGAACCATCTATGTCACACATGAACAGCCGGAATATATCCACTGCTGAAAATGGGCCTCCCCCATAAAATGCCAGTTTGGATGCTTATCAGGGTTTGCCGTAATCACAATGGGTGGGGCTTAGTGATCTTAGCAGATTTTAACGTGCCTAGAAGAATGCTGTTCCCCATTTTTCTAAATATTCCCTTGGCTGACTGGCTCTTATGGCTCAGGAAGAGATGGGGAACCATCTGTAAGGCCCATAATCTTAAACTCGGCCTACGAAGTCCACTTCTCAAAATACTTGCTTTATAGTTTTCTATCTATTGTGCCTCTGCCAATAGAGCAGGCAATAATGCAAGCCTCCAGATGTAAATCTTTAATAATAGCTATTTCCCACTGTTTTGCTTCCCAGGGACTCCAACTTGGCCCGACTGAAGCATCCAGGTACTGGGTGTACTGGGTACCAGCTCAATATATAGAAGCCATAAAAGATGCAGTACTTGGTGTGTGGCAGTTTTTCTAAATAATCCAACCTTATTCTCTTGTCTGTATGTCTACCTTCATTTAGCTGATTGGGTAGTGGCAATATGAAAACTTTTAAAATGTTACTGTGTCCATAATACTAAAACCCGGTACAATATAATAGTACCATTTTTTGTGATATCAATATGCCATGTCAATTAAAATTGTCCATTCGAATACTGAATACTGGCATGTATCTGGTCAAATTATTATTTATTTTTATTGTAAGTTTGCATTTTAAGCATTTGGGTTGACTGAGCTGTAAATTGCCTGACTTACATTATGCACAATAGTCCTATGGTGTGCAATGAGCTTATTGTCCCTTGAGTTTTAAATCTGATCTCTTGTAAACTTTACAATATTTGGTACTCCAGTGAAGGATTGGCTGGAAACTTATCAGATAAATAGGTCATTTATTACGTAATGGCTGAAATGTAATCATGGGATGCATATTTGACCTTCACACCAATCCTTTGCTGGATAATTTTGATCATAGAATTAGAGAAAATACAATGTTTTAAATACTATGTTGTTTACTTTCATCCTACCTTCAGCACCCCTATTTTTGTTTGCAATTCACTGCAGAACCAATATGTGGTTGCCACAGAGCTATTTCGGTTTCGTTACGGTTGCCGAATATTTGCACTACACAGAAAACGAAAATGGCTAGCTTATGAGTGTATAGTAAAAATTAAAGGTTAAAATGTTAAAAACCTTTATTTTAAATTTCTAGATGCCTACTATATGTAAATAAATACTGACAACAATTGCAATATTCTTACAAGCTATACAGGTAGTAGCACTACATAATAATTATAAAATGGCACTTACACTAAAATTATGAAAAGGTACATGGTATAAAATTATTAAATAGTTTGTATAAATAAAAAGGGTATAAAAATTTGGCATTACGATATGTGAATAATACTCATTTTGTACTGTGGAGTGGAATGCTTTGTTATCCATATTCAGATTGTACTGTGAGTGAGAATTGTCCTTTGGGTATACTTGTGGCATGATACCACATTCGAGTATCCAGTAATACTGAAACAATAAAATATAATAACAGTATAGTTAGTCAACATTTTTATTGCAAATAGGCTATTTTTAGCACTGTCAAGATGACATTAATATGTAAAATATTAAAATTAAATTATTGTTAAGATACATTACAAAGTGCTGTCATGTATCATGTATTATAGCAAGACTATCGCAATGTGACTTTAAAAATAAAATAAAGTGCATTCAAAGTAAATATCCATCAGAGGGCCTAGCACGAACATTTACGCGGGAGTTATTGTAACGTTAACGTAAGTTAGTTGTATGGGGCGCTGATCAAATACCATACAACTGGCTTACGTTAACGTTACACTTACTCCCGCGTAAATGTTCGTGCTAGGCCTACTGTATCTTTGTTATCTTTTTCTACTAACCAATATCTCCAGGCTCCACATAATAGTCAAATTTATGACATATATGGTCACATTCTGGCACAGGGGCAATGGCCCATGTTTTGTTCCCTTGCACTTGCCCCTGCCACATCAGTCTTGGTATATAATCCAACTGGAATACATAACATTGTTTTTAGATAAACATCTTAATTACGTTACATTTATTTCATTAATAAAATTAAGTATAACAGGAAAGACTTTGATTTTGTCAAATAAAGAAAGTATTCATTTCCTGCCAGAGATGCTGGTGCTGATAGAAAAGCCTTACAATTCATTATTATTAACTTACATGCATAACAGCTCCAATCTCATATCCAAAGAATATGTTCTCTGTCGCTGGAAATTCTGCATCTTCAGGTAAAAATTCAGGTATGCTGTAGTATCTCCTAACTTTTGATAATATTTCAGGATGGCAGTTACCCCTGAAAGTGTATTACCATAAAATTTTACTATCATTTAAGATACATTTTGTGTTATCCTTATTTTTCTAATTAATTATTGATCGGATACAGCTAGAGTGCTTAAGAGGTATTAGTGCATAAATATGTTATTATTAGGTAGGTAACATCAGTTGTTTAACCCAGGCAAATTTTTTTTTCTTTTTAATTCATACTTCTTGTTGAAGCAAGTAGAGTAGCACCATACTAACCATCCAACATACCAGGGCTCTATACTAACCATCCAACATACCAGGGCTCTTGCCCTGGCTCATTCTTAGCTCTAGCGCTCGGCATACTGAACACTTCTTTTAAACTGAACAAGTCTGTCTTGAAGTTGAGGAACTGGCATCCTTCATCAAGGCTCTCATAGCTGCCTTCAGTTTGCTCATACAGTATTTTGAACATGTTAAAACTAAACTCTTTGGTTGCTTTCCAATGTGTGGCTGCATTTTTAACTATTATCGGGTGAGATGTGTAGCTATATTTCTGTAATAAAATTATTCTAGGTAATAATTATTGGTTGAATCTTCAACGTAAAAGTAACAGATGTGGTATTGTTATTGCTATGTACTTAATTTGTTTAATTATATGATCATAACAGTTCCAACAGTTCATGTAATTTGCTAGTTACATTCCAGAATAAGGATCCGTTGAGTTTGATTAATAACAGAGTATGGATATGAAAATTAGTGCAAAATCAGGACTGTTTGTATCTCGGATATTTATAGATGGAACTTACCACAAAGTCTTGTCTAGTGACGTTACGTAAAATAATAGGTTTCGTCACGTTCTCGCAATAGCTACAATCAGCGAGAGGGCGCGTTGCTTCCCACACAAAATAATTACTAGGTAACAAACATCTAGCACTAAGAATACTATTAACCACAGTAACACTTATTATTATCACTAGCAAAGTAAAACATGTTCCAAGAACCACTGTGATTCTCTTCCTAGCCTTATATTCGCTTTCAATGCTGTTTTTGCAGATGTAATCATATTGCTGTAATAGCACCTCATTCAGGCCCCTTTCGATGGCGCTCTTCTGAAGACTTCTCAACTTTTTAAGAGCTGCTGCTTTTATATTTACTTTATGCATTATTTAGTCGTGAATTTTTAACATCATTGTGTCGCATTTTAAATGTATTAACTTTTTAGGAAAATACTAAGAATAGAAACTAAAATACGACTGCATTTTCCAACAAAACAAATAGATGTTTTAGAAAAAAATTAAACTTTTTGACAATGACATTTGAAACCAAGTCTGATACACAGATAATGAATTTACATTGAATTTAAAAAAGAAAGAATTCAGAATTCACGTGCTTCACAGAGTATAGTAGATTTTTTTCTCCAATCTTTTGTTAGTGCTTACAGTTGTCTGTAGTTTTTTAGTCGATTTTTTGTGGCACATCACTAGTGAAAAAACATAAAATGTCTATGGTTTAAAATAATATTGCCAGGTAACAAATGACTTTTCCCCGATCTAATAACGTAATAACACCGGTCGACAGCAATTTATTATTTAATTATTTATCAATTTATGATTAATTCTTTTAGTAGAAGTTTTAAGAACTTCTTTACATATATTTGCTTATATAATAAGAATATTATATGAAGTAAAACCAATGAGCAAAAAGTTTTTTCGGTGTAATAAAGTTACATCAAATGGTATTCGGTCGGTGTGGCTGAAGCTTAATGAATAAATGAAATAGCTGCAAAAATTATGGCCTTTCTTGGGTGAGGTTATCGCTCTGGTCACCCCATAACCTGACGCTGTCATGTCAACGAACTGATGAACTTGGCGGTTTCTCCAGTGATTTCGGTAAAAAAAACTTAGAAATGCCTCCAAAGAAGCGCGATAAAGAGAGCGAAGCTAACAAAAACTCCAAAATTGATCACTTACAAGCCGACCATGAGTTATTCTTACAAGCGTTTGAAAGTAAGTTTGGTCACCCGCAACATGTTTTCCTGTGAATAATTTGCGATAATGTTTATTCATCCGTATTTTGCAGAGCCGACTCAAATCTACAGATTCTTGCGGACCCGCAATATGCTATCGGTACGTGTTGAGGCAATAAAAATACCGTTATAACTATTTAGAATAATAAACACTAATTGAGTACATATTTCTTTTTCTAGCCGATATTTCTCAATAGAACGCTGTCATATATGAAGCGGAGAATGTCCAGAAGTAATAAAAGCCGCAATGGGTTCAAAGTAGACAGTCTGCTTGAAAAAATCACCTTAAAGAAAAGTACAGAGCTTCAACCCAACAGCCTGGGAGGTTACATGACCCTCACATTCCTAGGATTTTATGACAAGAGCCTGGAGGACCCCAGAGACTACCAAGTTAAAGTAGAAACATTGCTGTTAAAAATATGTCATAAAAAGAGAAAGGAAAGTTCTTCTGCTATAGTTGAAGTGTCAGTAAGTACAATGACTCATATTTCCCTGTCCAATACCTTTATTCTGTAGATATCTGATAAAAAACTGCAACATCATGTTTCTAGTCAGTTACAGATTATCAATTGAAGTATGTAATGACCCACTTCACATAGTTCTACAGGTATTCATGAAAATGTCTATTCCGAACCTTTCATTATCTATTTATTAATTTCCAATATTTTATTAGTCTTTAGTGTATCATTCTAAGCAACCATACAAATCCATACAGACTTATTTGTAGAATACATTTAGTAAAGGTTATAATAATATGATCATGTTAATTTAGATAACATATATAATCACGACGCGACAAGTGGCCAATAAAAAACTAAAAACAATAAGTGCGATAAACTTCTATGGCACTCGAACAACAGATTTTATCCTCCCAAGACTCATAAATAGCATTCCTAAAAAACTAAAAGATAAAATAACCCCAATTAATATTAAACTCTTACTTAAAAAGCATACCTTAGACAATCCGTTTTTGTAAATTACTAGTGCAACATAAATGCTATTCGTAATAATCATCTATATTATAAATTAAATAAAATAAAAATGACAGTATTTAGCAACAGCCTGTATACAATTGTGCATTGTCCGTTCGCTCGATGCGCTGTTGGCGTTCTCGGCGGTGCAGCGAGCGAACTGGTTTATGTAGGTACTTATGCCGGCTACCACTGTGACGATAACAATGCGAAAGAATGCTAATATTATTGAGTGTCTTTTGGTAACCACTTTATATATATTTATATTAAGTATCTTACGGTAAAATAGAGGAATACAACACCAGAGACAAACCTTATTTGGTTTTATTGGTGTTTTTAGGCAAGTTGTAAACCTTTTTTTTCTGATTTAAATAAAATAAAAAAAAAAAAAAAAAAAAAACAGTACTTCAATACAATAACTACTGTAATATTAGACAGATTTTTTATAATGATACAACAACTTGGTTTAGGTTGGCAGTTGTTCCATACCACTGAACCCATCAACATCAGAGCCTCCAGCCATGGCATCAGCCGTCAGTATCTCCAGCGACACATTCAGTCCGTCCCAGGGTCCTAATGTGAAGTCCTACATGCTGATGCTCAGAGTAACAGTGACTAGAGCTGGCCCAACATCTACTGCAGGTGCAAGTTCATCCTCTGAAATCACCAATGGTGATCTAGATGGTATTTATTATATGTTGCCGCTTTACTTTTAAATGTTATTTTATGTTAGTGTAAGTTTCGCTGTGCGTATCAACTAATGTCAAAATAACCCGAGGATTTGTTATTTGTCTACATTTTTATTGCTTTTTCTTATACCTCTACTGAATCTTATGAACCTATTTGTCTCTATAGATAAGCATTGTGCAAAGATAAACATCAATTGAAAATTTGTTAAATAAGTGATGCATATTACTTTGCACTGCAGTCAAAGTTACTTAATATACTTGTACGCAAGTAGACCAAAAGATTTTAAAACTATAAGGCTATAGTCAGAATCCCAAACGTAAATTGTCAACAGAACCGGTAACGAAACGTATCAAACCAACCCCTGAACAAACAAGCTCCACTGAAAACAAATGGACCAAGTTATACGGCAGTGAGCTCATAGTGTATGACAAACATAACCGCTGTCTCCTCACTAACGGAGAGTATGACTTGGTGCTCCATGATGCAACTCCTGGCGGTAGGAGTGCTACTATAGCCCGGTCTCCGCACAAAGCTCTGATGGCGCAGTGGGAAACTATACCAAGCGTAAGTTGATGTTTGCCTGTATAACTATTTCCTATCTCATCTCTCCAGATTTTGTTTCACCCACCTGCTTTTTCCAATCTAGTTTTTATTATTCAGACTTGAAGATTGTTTTTCTACACAAAACTACTTTTTATACTTTCGTTTTTTACAAATCAAAATAACTGAAATACTTCTTATCCGGGAAAATAATATGAAACCCTGATGCATCCCTATGTAGTGCATAATAAAAACATTATTGTTCCAGGAAAATTACTTACAATCAGAAACAAGTCCATTTGATGTGTTCAAAGTTAGACCCCTACTCAAGTTGAAACTCAGTTGGAGTCAAGAGCCAACCAACGGGTTAGTAAATAGACCGAAACTGTACCAACAGTCTGAAAACGGGGTTAAGAAAGAATGCAGCAGCAAAGATAGACCTCAAAAATCTAGTGCAACTGATAGCAAAAATGGTAAGTACTATTTAAATTATTCCAACTACAATGCCCTTCAAACCGGAACACAGTAGTGCTTGCGGTAGAATGACTGGCAAACCTAGACGAACTTACAGAATATTCCTTCCTACCACCTAGTATACTAATAGTAGTAGTAATAGTAGGTAGTAGTATTTATTATTTATTATGTTTCACAGGTGACAAAATCAAATTAGAGTCAAGCGAAGGGGAAGCGAAACGGCAGCAGATTATATACCAATTTCTATACAACAATAACTCGAGGCAGCAGACTGAAGCATGCGATGATTTGCATTGTCCGTGGTGCTCGCTAGACTGTGGGACTCTGTACTCGCTACTGAAGCATCTTAAACTGTGCCATTCTAGGTTCAACTTTACATACTATGTAAGTTTGCTACCTGCTTTTTTCTGTAGCAGAAAAGTATTAGTATAATATAAGTATTAATATTATTAATATAACTATTATTATTTCAAGACCTACATGTATGCCATCTTTTATCAAAATCCACTCAGCTGTTACAACAAAATAGTATAGCAACAAATAACTTTTAATAGATAAAAATTGTTACTAACTGTTATCAGTGCCCCGAAGTTTGCCCAAGCTTTTCTTTAAACTATAACCCATAGAGATGGAACTTCTTTAATTCTGCCTTGATATGGAATAAACATCAATCAATGTCCAGCCGGGCTAACATGTGCACCGCATCAAAATATTCTCGACACTTTATCTTGTGAGAGACCGTGACAAGACTATGGTAGTGCCTAAGTGTGTCTCACTCTAGCAGCAACGACAAGTTTTCTCGCGGTGCGCATGTTAGACCATCTGGTTTAGACTATATTATCTGTCAATCAATAACAGTTTTGTAAGTTACCTTAGACATTACAACAATACCTATCCAATTCCTGTGTGGCCTATGTTCAGCAGTGGGTGTCTTTAGGCTGTTGATGATGAATTCCTATGAAAGCAGCCAAGCGCTTGGTAGTGTGAACAGTAAGCGGTGTGCGCAGCGTGCGGGGGGCTTGCCGCGCACATTACAGCCGCCATTGAATTTGTTTCACAGTCTATCTCAAAATATTCAATTTAGTTGTTAAAAGGTCACAAACAACGGACAGACTGTCCAATCAATAACACGGACATGTAATAAATATCTTCACACATTTATTTCGACAGCCAATCCCGGGGGGTGCTCGCATAGACGTATCAATAAATGAGTTATACGATGGTTCATACACGGGGTCGCCTCACGACCTAATAGCGGCGCAGGGCCGCGGCGCCGGCGCCGGCCCCCGCGCGGGACCGACGCGCCGCACCGAGCTCACACACGTGCTAGTGTGGAGGCCGAGGGCGAGGCGCCGTAGTTCTAGGCATAGTCTGGCTGAGTTCTTGGAGCTGGATGACAGCGAAGTCGGTGAGGCGCAGAGGCCGTACCTTACCGGACACAACAGGTGAGCATAGAACACAGAGTAATGTTTAGCAGTTCAGACATTCGTTTGGATGTGAGTGAGACATGCTTCTGGATGTAAGTGAGATATGCTTCTGGATGTAAGTGAGAAATGCTTCTGGATGTGAGTGAGACATGCTTCTGGATGTAAGTAAGACATGCTTTTGGATGTGAGTGAGATTACTTCTGGATGCACATACGTGCTAGTGTGGTGGCCGAGGGCGAGGCGCCGCAGGTCCAGGCATAGTCTAGCCGAGTTCTTGGAGCTTGATGATAGCGAAGTCGGTGAGGCGCAGTGGCCGTATCTTACCGGACACAACAGGTGAGCGTAGAACACAGAATACTGGTGAGCAAGTGAGACATCCTTCTGAATGTAAGTGAGACGAGCTTCTGGATGTTAGTGAGACATGCTTCTTAATGGAACTGAGATATGCGTCTGGAAGTGTGAGGCATGATTCAGCACGTAGGTAAGTGAGACATGTTTCTGGATGTGAGTGACACATTCGTTTGGATGTGATAATGTACCTGAATGTAAGTGAGACATGCTTATGGATGTAAGTGAGCATTGCTTCTTGATGTGAGATATGCTTCTGGTCGTAAGTGAGAAGTGCATCTAGATATTAGATATGAGTTTGGAAGAGAGATTTGCTTCTGAACGTAAGTGAGACATGCTTCTAGACCTAAGCGAGACATGTTTTGGACGTAATTGACACATTTTTCTGAATGTGATGTGAGTGAGACATGGATAATAATATCACAATAGGTAAATAAACAGTTACGCTCAACGAAAGAGCAGCGATGAAGTCAATTTCATATTTGACTTATGCTTATATTTTTCAATTTACTACAAACAAAACATCTATTTCCAGACTGTACCACCACACTATCACTTGCCTGCCAGTATATCCTAACGAGCTCGACATAGACTCGGAGGGAGAGACTGACCCTCTGTGGCTTCAACAAAAGACTATGATGATGATAGACGAATTCACAGACGTCAACGAAGGAGAAAAGGAACTGATGAAAATGTGGAACCTTCACGTAATGAAATATAACTATGTGGGAGACTGCCAAATCCCGATCGCTTGCCAAATGTTCCTCCAGATGAGAGGCAAGGAACTACTAGAAAAGAATTTATACAGGAATTTTATACTTCACATGTGCTCGTTGCATGATTTCGGACTATTAAGTCCAGTTGCGTTGTACCAGACCGTACAAACGTTGAACCAAATGCTAGCAGACAATGCTGAGGCCAAAGAGAAAATGCGCGAATGGTTCAGAGCGCAAAGGGAGCATTGGAACGCGGTTGGGAAGTATCAACAACCCGCTATCATAGAGCAGAAGCCTCAAGCTACCACCGCTAAACTTAACAGCGTGGAAGCATCACCTTCGGTTAGAAGAAAAACCTCAAACTTGCAAAATGCTAACAGAATGGGTACAACCAGTTCTAATTTTAAATCTTCCAGTCCGGTCCGGGATCGGCCCGGGCCGAGTCACGGGGAGAAAAGGAAGATGTCTTCCGGAAGCATACAGAGCCGTAAGCGTTCTTCGATTTCGGAGAGAAAAAGCTCGGTATAGCGAAACGTTTTACGAGCAAACTGACTGGTTTTCGCTCGAGATTGACTTTCGAGTCTCGCGAAACATTTAAGAAATGGACTGATCTACCGCGAATTTCACGGCAATCCTAATCTCGCGAAACATTTTTCGAGCCAATGGACTGATTCTTGCTCGAGATTGACTTTTGAGTCTCGCGAAACATTTTACGAGCAAATAAACTTATCCACCGACAGGATTTTGATCTAGCGAGTCGCGAAATATTTTTTGAGTCAACGGACTGTTCCACCAAGTTCTTAGTCTCTCGAAACTTTTACGGGCCAGCGAACAGAATCATTCTCGCATAAGATAGCTTTTTGAGTTCCGCGTAACATTTTACGAGTAAATGGACTGATCCGCTGTCAAGATTCACTACAATTTTAATCTCGTGAGTCGTGAAATTTTGAGGCAACGGACTGATTTTAGTTCGAGATCGCTTTTTGAGTCTCACAACATGTTAGGAGTAAATGGACTGATCCACCGACGTGATTCACCAAGTTCTTACTCTCGCGAACCATTACGAGCTAATGGACTGATTCTCGCTCGAGATTCAACACCCTCAAAGTTTTGCGAAATATTTTTCGAACAAACAGACTACATTCACCACTCTCCAATTCTCGAGCGAATGAACAATTCGGTAAAATAAATGGATGATCTTGCAAGTTTTATTTGTTTAAAAAGCCGCCATATCATTCGCTTACTGTTTTAAATCAATATGAATAGTAGTTTGTTGAAGTTATCGCCGTACGTATAAGTTGTTAGCCGCAGGCATCCATTAAATGGATGATAATAGTATAGTTAAATTATAATGTAATGTTTTTTCTCTCCCTCTGATCTTAGATCTCGAAAGCTCGACCTTGATCCGGCTTATTTTTAAGAATAGAAATTCACAAATAACTTTTATTACTGTGATTTTTCCTGATACTTTAGCAGTATGATATATACGTAAGTTTTATTCTGATTCTAATGTATTAAGCATTGTAATACTTGTAAAATAAACATGTATGTAGTTTTGGTTGCGTCTGTAATCAGTGAAGGCTTTTCCAGTATTCTATTCTATGCGATATATGTCTGAAATATTTGATGAAAAAAGGGTAACATTTTAATAGTATGATATAGTGGATTGTTCTAGATTTAATATGCAATTGAAAAATGAAATTGTCTACAACTTAGAAAATTCAATTGGCTGAGTTTGATGAATATAGAAAATTTTACAGAGAAGTCAGCAGTATATTACATTAACGATTTTATTAGATAAATTGACTTATTATGAAGACTGCAGGGTGTGTGTTGGTGTGTGTATAGCCTTTACACTAATCGGTCTCAATATTCAAAGATTATGTTCGAGGGGATAGTTTTTGTTAAACTTATTTAACATTCGTAATAATGACTCCTCTGCAAATAATAATAATAGTAGATTGTTACAACGGTAACTCTTGTATATTACTCCATACATATATTTTAAATAAGCTATACTTAATATAATTACTATTTTACTTTTTCTCCATGTGAATTGCAATGTTTGGCATTCAAAACAGCTGTTTTGTTATTTTTATTTCGTTCCATTTTGAGTAAACAGTAATGATGTATTGTACTTATGATGATATGAAATATAACAATTATTTTTTAGTATTTCTATTTCATTTTCCCAATACTGGATAAAAGCATTTAATTGATAGCATTTGTTTAAAAACTGAGGCTACGCATGAATAAAATTGTCAAGCTATTCGTGGTGCGTCATGCCCTAAAGTGGGTTTTTGATGGTTAAAAACTAAAAAATTCTAAGTAATAGTTAAAATTTGTTACAGATTAACCAGTGGTTATCTTAACTATGGATCAAAAATGGATTAGTCAATTACTATGATTCTAAATAAAAAAATATTTTTTGTGGAAATTACACGCAGCGCCATCTACCTCCAAACTAACGAAAGCTTATACTAGTATCTAAGCAAGCATAGAATAAGTGCTTATATGTATGTATGTGATCATGTGAATACCGTTGATTTATTACAAATATTATGCTAATATTATAGTTCCAATTTAAATATTATATTTTTTGTGCACCGTGACACTGGCGTCCTATAATAATGATGGCGCCTCAGATTGCAAGAAGAAGTAGGGAAAAAATATTTTTAAATTGGGAATTCGGGTATAATAGCTATAGTTCGCGACTTTACCGATTAGATATATAAAATAAAAAGATTGCCAGTCAACAAAAAACCTCATTTGCAAATCACAAACTTTTTAGCTCTATTGCAAATGGCAGAAAATAAAGTATTGAAAATTAGAACTGTCAACGCTACCAAAACAACGAGAAAAATGGAAAGCAGTTTGACAAAGCTCACCGACTGAAATTTGTTGTTTTAAATATGTCATACACGAGGAATTCAAACAAATTACCAGATAAAAGCAGAACAGATATACAGGCCACTGGGAGTAATGAAAATGAAGGTACTATTGGATAGGTCACTCGACCTAAGTCTAGAGTACTTACTACAAAAGAATGCCCTATCAGTTATTCTATAGGTAGTCTTACGTTAGGTTCGTAAAACCTTTGAAAGGGGTCATCCCAGTCAACACCACCTTGTATTTCTGCTACTGATGTGACCTTAGTCTGTTAATATTTGTGGGCCTTGATCGTCCGACGATAAACTCTGGCTTAATATATAAGTTTCTAGTTGTTGTAATCCGTAATTTATAGTATTCGGTCCTTTGAGTATCTGTTCATTCCATACATCAACCAATTTAGAGAGTTTTACTGAAGACTTCCAATAAATATGCCTCAATTCTTTCATGAAATGATTAACCATTCTTTGCTTTGTTTATAGCCCAAATAATCGCTTGTAACGCAACAGAAAGCTGTACTTACGCTGGTAAGATTGAAGTCTATATTGCTTTGAATCTGTTCAAGAGTTGCTGCTGTTTCTAATTCTATTTTATTTTAGTAACCCTTTCCAAGAAGCCCTCGAGTCAAGACGCACTTTGCTCAAACCAAAAGTCATTCATAAGCATACACTCCACGGACCAGTTGTGCCAAATAGCGGACGCAGACGACTCCTCGAACCTCGAGGAGTGCAACTTAGAAGTTCTCAGCCTGAATGAGGTTTTCCCGTCCACCTCAGAAGAAAGCCTTTCTAACGATGACGAATCTGTCCATAAAAAGACAAAATATTTAAAAAGAGGAAGGAAAATGCAGACGGAGTGCGCGGGGAAATCGACGTACGCACCAATGAACAGTAAATCGGTAACAGGATCGAGGCAGAAAGACTTGGAAGGTCAAACGTCGGTGTTTTCAGATTTCGACATACCGAAAAATACGTTGCATGTGGTCGGCAGCAATCCGGGAGAACCAAAGATGTTATATCAGGATCCGCCGAGGAAAATCTCGAAAACGGTAAAATTCCCGCAACATATGGGTTCCCTTACCTACTTATAGGAAAATCTTTGATAAATGTTAGTTGCTAAACTCTTTAATTCCTGTGCAGCAGACAAGTTTTCAACTACCAAATATGACTATACTTACCTACTCTAGTAAATTGAAATTTGTAGAGGTCTCGAACAACTCGTATAAGAACCATATTACTTATGCCTTTATTGCAGCTCACAGGTAAGTACGGAGCGCATTTCTGTGGAAACTGATAGAATATGCCGAAGCGTCGGAGACGGAAATCGACAAGGAATGCCTGTACAGCTAGCAGTTAAAATAACCGATGTATTTCCCTACAGCAATATGATGTTTCAACTTTCAGATGAAGAAGTTCCTTAGAAACATAGACAAGCATAAGAACGAACACAACACCAAGCCCAGCGAAAAGACCCTGAGCAAACTGACCACCATGCGAGGGATACTCAAGGACGGACGGTGCGGTCCAGAGTGCACCGGCGATTCTGTGCAAGGCGCCGAAGAATTTACTCGTAAGTTTCTTCCTAGATTTGATTTGATTTTTTGGTGGCCGTAGGCGTAGCTAGTCTTCCCGACTCTCTTCTATCGACCAAGACTCTTGAGCCAATGAAACTGCAGCGCATTAAATTTTTTAGAGTTCTAGAAAATTATGGTTTGTAGGTATATAGTTTCGTTCTCACGACTACGTCTTTAGGCTGGATATCTCAGGACGTTAGAATATCGTGCGCAGTGCCGTGCAGTAGGTAAGTCAGCTATCACGCGAATCTTCTAGAGTTCAGATTTAGCGCAATGTACACAAACTGCACTGTTATTGGTTATTGGCGGCCGCGGCGCTTACCATCATACGAACGACCCGTCGCGACACATTAAAAAACACTGATAGTTGGAACAGAACTTAGATAACGTAAACGTAACCTAAGTTGTGGTACCTACCGATGGCAATTAATGCTATTTTGCGTAAATTTCATAAACATGCTAATTCACGAGTCTTAGCATGCTAATTGCTATTTGCTAAAATGAAATGAAATGGAAATGAAAAATGAAATTTAAAAATTATATGAAATGAAACTTTATTTTTAAAATTAAATTCTGAATGAACTAAATTAATTGAAATGAAATTTCATATTTCACAGAATTTCGCAACCACATTTCATTTGAGAAATGCTAATTGAGTTTTCACATGCTAAAAATTGATGCGAACGCTAATTAATCCATCACTAGTGGTACCTAATACAGTGTGGAAAATAATTTATTAGGCTCTTCCTTTCTCTTTTATTTACTGAAGTTTTCTTTCATCTAGTTTTTTGTAACATTTACAGCAGAAGATATTACCCTCCCCTTCCCGATGGACTTCAGCCACCAGGCTAACTACACGAAGCAAGGCCCCGACAAGTCCGTCAGTTTCAACACCCAAGTGGTAATTATCCACTTCACGGGAGACCTCTGCGTCGGGCAGAGTGTCGAAACACTTAGCAAAGAGAAGGACCAGCAAGCGAGGAACTCTGAACTCAGGAAAACCTTCCTTACAAAGTACAATGAGTTTTGGCCCACACAGAAGTAGTTTAAGTTAATGATTCTTATGTCGTGTAGTGTAACGCTCACAGTGGCGTGTAGATCTACCAAAATGTCTGTTACTACTTAAATTAGATCTCTCTATATTTTTCTAGTCTTGTTTTGTTACACAGATGTGTTGGTAGTCCTATAAGTTCTAGTAAGCTGTGATCTACCAATAAGTTTTGATATTTTATGTATTTACAAAATAGTGCCCTTCCTTTTTTAATATTTTACAATCGAAGTTGTTATAATTTGTTGTAAATGGTATTCTACACGTTTAAATTATGGAGTTTGCTGTTATCTATTTAAAATCCGATAATATTTTAGCTGAATTATTTATTGTATAGGTCCGTCAAATGTAAAGTTAGGAATACGAAATTGAAATAAAATATTTTTTACCTTTATGAAACGTATTTTTTTTGCCGATGTGGATGATACCTAAATCAGAAGTCTAGATATTTTGTAGATTTTCGCATCAGCCTACTATTTCAAAATCTGGGCTAGCTAATAAATTCTAAGTTTATTATTATGAGCTATGGAGAGAGCTTTGCTTGGTGTTTCCCTGCGAGATAAGATCCGCAGTAGAACTAACGACCGATACAGCTTTTAGAATTAGCAAGTTGAAATGGCAATGGGCAGGCCACGTTGCTCGTAGAACTGACAGCCGATGGGGAAGAAAGGTTCTCGAGTGGCGACCACGAACCGGAAGAAGCAGCGTAGGCCATTCACTAGGTGGATCGACAACCTGGTGAAAGCCGCGGGGAGCCGATGGAAGCAGGAGGTGAGCAGCCGTTCAAGGTGGCGCTCTGTGAGGGAAGCCTGTGTTCAGAAGTGATGACAGTCTTAAGGATGATGATGACTACTATTATCTGTTCTTGCAGATTACTTCTTGCAGGTTGTCTGGAAGAGATCGCTCTGAGCGATAAGACCGCCAATTGATACACTTTTGTTAATTTTGTTGTTGTTAGCTTTTAATCATTTGTGATGTGGTGTTTCAATAAAGAGTATCTATCTATCTATCTATCTATTACTAGGTCCAAGTAAAATAAATAGGTAATAATGTTTTGATATGGGAGCCGACGACGGGACGAATTATTACAATAAAATAACCTACTTGGTCAACATAATAATAACATATTTATTAATCTATATCACAGTTCAGTTAGGTTCTGAGGTAATTCTCCATAGGACCAACTCTTTCACTCGGTCATACATGAAGTACTTCGGGAAGTCCAAAGGAAGTTGTTCCACCTTCCATGTGGAATGAATGTTTTCTGTCTTCACCTGAAAAAAACGATGTTTGCGATGTATAAAATTAATAATTATTTGTGGACATCCCACACAGCGCCAAACTAAGCAAAGCTTGTACCACGGGAACCAGACTAATAGAATACTTATATACTTTTTGTTTGTAAAATTAAATATGACAAATATAGAGTAAATACAATACCGAGACACAGAACAAACACCTGTGTTTATCACACAAATGTTTTTCCCGGGTGGGAATCGAACCCACAACCTACAGTTCAGAAGGCAGGGTTACTGAGCTATCACGGAACCATAAAAATTTATTAGTTCCACGTTCTTAGAATAAAGAAACCGAACTTGTATTTTAACTCCCGACAAAGCAGAAGGATGTTATAAGTTTAACGTGAATGTACGTAACTATCTGTGGCATCGCAGCGTAGCTCCCAAACGGAGGGGTAAGTGTCAAATCGGCCATTCGACACCCATCGCTGCCTGTGACCGTAGACGACCGTGCTGCTATCCCCGCAACCAGCGATGGGTACCGAACTTATTACTTAAGATAATACATAATCCTTCTTATCAAGTTATCACCTTGTCAAGTAAAGTAAGGAATGTCTCGTAACACGGCGCCACAGAATCCATATGCTCTATAGTGAACACGTATCGTTTCTCCAACACGACGTACAAAGTCTTTGGTGGACTGGTGTTCAGGATCTTCTGGATTGTTGATACGAACGCTGCGGTCACGTCATCGTCATAAATCACTGGGAAAAACACCATCATCATTATCATCATCAACAGCCTGAAGAGGTCCACTGCTAAGCATAGGCATCCCCCGAGCCCCACCTTGATCGGCTGCTCGCCCCATGCATCCATCGGCTCCCTGCGGTTTTCACTTGGGAAAAAACATGTACCTACCTAATTTAAAAATGATAAATTAAGCACAGCCTGTGGTGTGGTGGTTGAGCAGGTTGGCTCATAGCCTGGAGGCAGCGGGTTCGGTTCCGGCGATAGGACAAGTATTTGTGGGCAGGAAAAAGTGCAAATAATTCTCCTACTTTTACTCTCATTTTGGGTCTTGGGTCTGGGACTACCTCACCACAAAATATTCGTAGGTACATCCTCGAAGTCAAGGGCAAATGAATACTAACCATCAGCAGCTATAATAACATCGGCCGCTGTGACTTCGGTCTTAAGCGCAGGGCTCCAAGCGGCCATGAAATCCAGCGGCATCACTTTGAACTGCGACTTTATAAACTTCGCATTGTATTTTGCGTTTAGTCTGATCAAGTCTAGTATACCGCCGACGTCGATATCTGAAAACAAGAGATGGAATAATAATAAAAAATCTGGAAATATCTATATAATAGTTCTTAGTTCTTACGCGATCTAACGTTTGCCGTGCCCAATTAAAATGATCATCATCCACAACCTGAAGACGTCCACTGCTGCACAGAGAGCGCCACCTTGAGCGGCTGCTCACTTCCTGCTTTCATCGGCTCCTCGCGGTTTTCACCAGATGGTCGGTCCACCTAGTGGCTGCGCCTTCCGTGGCTTCCGCGCCTGCATGCGCAGTGCAGTCACGCAAAGCTTTAATTTAAATTTTCACAGATGATTCACATTCAGATTTTTATTGCTTCCATAGTATACATACAATAGGTGGAATATAAAATTAAGTCTAGTTTCATATGGACCCCGTCGGGCGTGGGATGTGTTTCTGTTGCCGCTATAACAAGATATACTAAAAACATAATAAAATAAATTTTTAAGGGGGCTCCCATACAACAAACGTGATTTTTTTTGCTCGTTTTTATAGATAATGTTACGGAACCTTTCGTGCGCGAGTCCGACTTGCACTTGGCAAGTTATTTTTCACACAGAGCCACTAGTGAATAGAGGGTTAATCTGTTAACTTCTAATACCTGTGCAAACCACTTCCTTAGCATACATAGCGGCTACAAAGCTAGTAAGTCCGGTGCCAGCTCCAAGCTCTAGCACAGTCTTGTCTTTCAATTCCCCCTTCAGGCCAAGGTTTATCAACCAGTCTCCAAGGAGGAACGCACCTCGCCACACTTGCAGCCCTACCAGGGCTATCTTTGTTTTGGAACTGTGTTCTGGGGAAGGTAAATATGATTGATTTGATAATTAGAGATAGCAAGTTGGTATAGCCCCAGAAATATAACCTACAGTACAGATGCCTTATATTATACAACAGAATAACTCGGACTATTTTACGAATTATTTTAGTTCTGCACAAGGCAAGATTATCAAAATTTATTGCGTGTTGGCGAAGTCTAGGGCCAAATGAATACACTGGACACTAACTAGTAACGCTCACGACACGATCACAAATTTTTTTTCATGTTCAGCCTAGTTTTCATTTGTATTTGATGAGACCCTGTGGTATAATATACTTTATATAGTACTATTTATTTCCAGTGACAAAAATTGTCTAGCTAGAATGTAGTAGAATGGACTTTAGATGCGTCAAACAATATCATCATCAGTCTGAAGATATCCACTGCTGAACATTCTCCCCCATAGAGCGCCTGCTTGCCATCTGCATCCATTGGCTCCCCGCGATTTTCTACCTCGTCATTGGTTTAAATAAATCTTGCAATGGGGTACCTTCATCATCATCATCATCATCATCATTAACAGCCTGAAGACGTCCACTGCTGAACATAGGCCTCCCCCCGGGAGCGCCACTTAGAGCGGCTGCTCGCCTCCCGCATCCATCGGTTCCCCGCGGCTTTCACCAGGTCGTCGGTCAACCTAGTGGGGGGCCGGTCTACGCTGCGTCTTCCAGTTCGTGGTTGCCACTCGAGAACCTTTCTTCCCCATCGGTTGTCAGTTCTACGAGCGATGTGGCCTGCCCATTGCCATTTCAACTTTGGGGTACCTTAAACCAATCATTTTATCTTTGTCTTCTTAGTCATCATCATCATCATCAGCCTGACGTCCACTGCTGAACATAGGCCTCCCAAAAAGAGCGCCACTTTGAGCGGCTGCTTGCCTCTTGCATCCATCAGCTCTCCCCGGTTCTGACCAGGTTGTTGGCCCACCTAGTGGGGGGCCGGCCTATGCTGCGTCTTCCTGTTCGTGGTTGCCACTAGAGAATCTTTCCGAATCTCCTTTAAGTAATTCTCATTGTCAAAAGTGTACTGAAGCATACCAATTTTAATAACTTCCCTATGTGGTCTCTCCACATCCAAATCATCATCTTCATCAAATTGAACTGCACCATTTTTATCGGCTAGTAAAAATGGAAATTCTGATATGACATCTGAAAAATATAAACATATTTAGATTATCATGACATGATACAAATATCAAAATATTAAAGCTGAGTTGCACATTAATCACAGTTAAAGTTACTGTGACAGATATTTGACATAGCTCACCCGGCGAAGTGTGGGCGATTACAAGGTGGTAAGCTGGTGCAACCCACCCTAAAAGTTTAACTCATAAACAAAAGAAGAAGAAAACTATGACAAATAGATTATCTTGAATTGATCATAAATAAGCTAGGTTTATGTAAGAAAGTACTTACTTCCTTCTTTACTTGCAGATGTTTTAGTACTGTAATCATATTCCTCGTATATTTCTGATGTAACTGTTAGCTCAGGCATCTGTAATTAAAAAATAACAAAGCTGTTAATTATGGCCATAGACTTGCATGTTTAATTAGTGTGAACTCAGTGTTTATCAATAATTTAATTGAACAGAAATGTTTCAGTCATAAACCACGTAAACTAGACATAAAACAACCTGCATCTAATCCAGCAACATGTGACTAATTCAAATATAAACTTCAGGGACGTTAGACTCAAAAGTAATTATAATGAATAAGTTTAATATTGGTGTTGATTTGTGTTCCAACATACCTTTCTGCTTTTTTCACTACTTTTCTAATTTAATATGGACTGTGTAACTACAACCTAGTCTGATTTTAATAAGGAAGGAGTGGAGCCAAAAAATTGGATATGTTCCAATTTTAAAACTGTTAAAATAAATGTGTAATAGTGAGACGGTGCGAGTGCCAGCATTTGTGAATTAATAATGTGATTTGTGGCGTAGTAGAACTACGTGGTGACGCTGGATATAGGAATGTTAGTAGGTATCTTGTATCTTTAAGGCAAGGGTTTATGTGGTAGTATATATTTTAGTACCTACAGATTAGGTAGCCTAGGTTATTTTATTATAAGAGTAAGTTTTCGGAGCAAGTCTAAGCAGATATAATTAAAAAGATAACTAATTATGTTCTCCCACGGTTTTTGGTTTTTTATAAAATGAAACATTAAAACGAAACTTACGTTGGATCATGTTGCATCAGGGTCTTAGCAGTAGAGTAAAACGTAATAAAGACTACCCCTTTTTACTGGTCATGATTGGTTGATTTAATTTGAATTATTTTATTTAATAGAGATAACATAGAATGAATAAATTGAATTGAACCTACTATTAAAGAAAAGAAATTCGAAAAATCAATAAGAAATGATAAACAAACAAGACTGCACAGAGTACATTGGTAAGACTGACTGACTTTTTTTTTTTATATTTTGGCTCCACACGTAGTGTATTTAGCCAGTGTCAAGTATTATATTTTCATCGTGTTATAAAGTATTTCACGCAAAGTCATGTCCTAGTCATAGTCCAGTCTAAGTCAGGTAGTCATAGTCCAGTCTAAGTCATGCTCCAGCAAAGTAGTGGCAACTTTACTAGAAGCTTCTATGGAGTTTTGGAAGCAACACGAAAACTCACGTTTCACCACATTATATAACTTGCCCTCACTTATGCTCGTAATTCAGCACTTAATGCGTAAAACGCCACCAATTTTAAACATTAACACTGGAAAAAGCAAAAGCTTTGAAAAATAATACAATGCAACGACGTGAACTCTTCCGCGTTTCCGCCAAAACTCGCTGACTGACGTTTGTGAAGGATGACTTTTGACTTTGACAGTATGATATGACAGACTGCCAATGTGACTGTCAGTGTCAAAATCAGCTGATAGATAACTTATTTTATTACGTTCAAAAACAAATAAGATCGATAATAACAAAGATGACTTTGTTATTCATGATAATATTATGATATATAGTTTATGATATTCGTACGTATAAGTTCCTTGATAATAGTATATTATAATTTGTTCGTTTTAAAATATTTAGCGCCATTTTTGGCAAAGTACTATTTGTTGTAGCGCTATTTACCACCAAGAATCGTTCAAAATCTTACAGGAAGTGCAAAACAATAAAAAAAACTCGAATGAAAATAAAAATCTAGACCAATCAGAGCCAAACACACGACGACGCTGCCACGTCAAGTGAGACAGCGAGTGAATGAAGTAGCAATATTTCGGCATTTTGAAAAGACTCGTCTTCCGAGTAGGCTTGTAAAAACGCTAAATAAATTAAAATGCGTGTGATATTATTTACGGCGTTAGCCCTCTTGGGCTCCGTGCTCGGAGATGAAGTCCCCACTGAAGAAAACGTGCTAGTTCTCGGAAAATC
This sequence comes from Ennomos erosarius, assembly GCA_963580505.1. Lineage (NCBI taxonomy): Eukaryota > Metazoa > Arthropoda > Insecta > Lepidoptera > Geometridae > Ennomos > Ennomos erosarius. Next base: position 10,301,738 of record OY756988.1, read on the forward strand.
TAACTTCGAAAGTGTTCTCTCTTCAACGCCGTTCATCCTTGTGGAATTTTGTAAGTTTCTAGTGAATCCTTAAGCTGAGCCGCTGTTAATCGTATCAATTCAATACTAAGTAGATGTCTAAAGCTGTATTTTATCCAAAAGTAGTGATGACACGATGACACGTCATTTGAGAGGCGCGCCAACCGGTACCGGGCGGCATGTCTCGTGCGTCTAATTAGCTGTTATGAGTGCCTGTTGTCCTTAGATGCACCATGGTGCGGCCACTGCAAATCTCTCGCACCGGAATACGCGAAGGCTGCCACAAAATTGGCCGAGGAAGAATCTCCTATCAAGCTGGCTAAAGTGGATGCTACTCAGGAGCAAGAACTGGCTGAGAGCTACGGTGTCAGGGGTTACCCTACGCTCAAATTCTTCAGAAACGGCAGCCCTATGGAATATAACGGTATTTAATTACTCATTAACAGTTTAACTGCATGTTTTATAAACTTCTTCATGGTGTGTTTAAGTTTCATAATATGATTATCGTTTTTAATAGGTGGTCGCCAAGCTGACGACATTGTTAGCTGGTTGAAGAAGAAGACCGGCCCACCTGCAGTTGAAGTCAGCTCAGCAGAGCAAGCCAAGGAACTTATTGCTGCCAACAATGTTATTGTGTTTGGTTTCTTCTCTGACAAAGACACTGAGAAGGCTAAGGCTTTCCTGAATGTTGCTGGTTTAGTTGATGACCAGGTCTTTGCTGTTGTTACTGATGAGAAGGTCATCGGAGAACTGGAAGCTGAAGACCAAGATGTTGTGCTGTACAAGAACGTAAGTTTTTAAAAATCTTATTTTTGTCCAATAATCAATTTTTTATAAACTAAAAAATGTGGAAATTGTAAAGTTAATATTCTGCAAGAACTTGAGGTCTTTGAAAATAGTGAAAAACATACAAAAGTTAAAATGTTCCCAGTTGATTAATCATGTATCTTTACCTACTTGTTTCTACTATCAATTCTCCATTTGTAATTAAGCTTAAAATTGCATACTGACATTTATTTGGGTTGATAAGTCATAATCAGAGTAACAGGAAAGATAATATTACCAAACTGGCTCCCCATTAAGCAAAACTCGTTCTGATAACATTTAAAAAGATAATAATACTTATTATATCAGATTTCATTACCTACATTAGTAAGTTAGATTCTATCCAAAAGTTATCTCAGATTTTATGATGATATCATTAAGAAATCATATCAGTGAGATATAATAATAATTGTTTTACCATAACCATTTCAAAGCCTTAGAGGTTTTATGAATTTAGCTGCTGACATTTTTCATAATAAATCAAATGAAAGATATATGGTTAAATCCAACATTTCTTTGATTAACTCTTTTAAACTCTCAGCGACCCGATATCAAACACATTTGCATTGTTATTAAATTGTCATCTTAATGCTGGTCAAGTTAACTGTAGTTTTAATAAAACTCATCATTTTCTTATCACCTCTCAAAATTTTACTGATAAGAGATACATTGCATAACTATAACAAATCGAAATTAATTACTTTGTAAAGCCCCAATCTTTGTTTTACTGATAAGAAATTAAATGATGAGAAAATACATGTTAAAACTTTTAAACAGACAGTTTTCAGTTTCATAACTTAAATAAGTTCTATCAAAGATGTTATGATGAAATAATTCTTTCCAGAATCTGATGAGATACAAACTCACATTACTGCAAGTTGACCTAACAACCCCTTTGAATTTTTTATCTCATTATTCTGCTTATAATATGGTTATATGTAGGTCTGGGTATTACCATAATAACAAAGTGGATTAAATATTAGAATAACCGCCAACAGACAAGAGTGGAAGAAAAAGACATGTTGCATTGATTCCATTTATGGCGGATTTCAATTAATGATTGGAAAGAAACTATCTATAGATTAAAATGTAGTCTTGATTGGCTGTAATTATTATTGTTCCGGCCAATCAAGGTTGCTGGATTATGAAGTTTAACAGTTTCTACCCATTTCATTTTTAAGCTATATCTATAAAGATATAGTCCTCAAAATTTTCAGTGGTAGAGCATCCAATCCGGTGAGGGTGAGGGTGCTGGTTAAAATCCCGCTGATTGCTAAAATTTTGAGGACTATAATATCTTAATTTTTATTGATTTGATTTTTTATGTTCTTTCACTCTTGTCTGCCAGCTGGCATTGCAATGTTTAATCCATTATGTAAAGATGATGGCTGTTAATTATTATCATATTTCAACCCCTGGTTTCTGGTACGTTTGATAAAGTTAAACTCTTGTCAACTTTGAAATACTGAACGCTCATTGGTTGTATGTCTGTCATCAGCTTTTTTCAACCAATCAGCATTCAGTATTTCAAAATTGACAAGACAAATGTATTAGAAACCAAGGGTAAGTGGTGGAATTTAATAAATATGGGTAGTCAGCGTTAGGGTGTCCTTTTGAAATTATACATTGTATTTTGATATCAAATTAAAATTGAATCCACATTGGTAAATCCGTACCGTCATGTTCCTTAATTTGTTTGTTTACAATCTCCCAACAGTTTGAAGAGAACCGTGTCAAGTACGAAGGTGAGAGCTTCACGGAGGATGTCTTCAAGACTTGGGTGTTTGTGCAGTCCATGCCGGTCATTGTTGAATTCTCGCATGAGACCGCTTCTAAGATCTTCGGAGGACAGATCAAGTACCACCTTCTGCTGTTCCTATCAAAGGTAAGTCATCTCATAACGTGAGAAATATTTAGAACTTATTGGCTCATTTTCATAGTAATATTATTAACATAGAAAAAAAATATATAAAGTAAGTTTAAATAATGGGCTACCTATATTAATTTAAAGTTAATTGCATTCTTCACAGTTCATTTACATGATATGAATATTATTAATTAACTACAGTACAAATACTTCATGACATGTTGAAAACAAGGTTTTTCCTTTTAACTTCCTTTTAACTATAAAACCACGGTTTGTGTCATTAAAATCCCTTTGTTATTTTGTTGTTTATATGTACTTATACTGGTGTGTCCTTTCACATAGAAACCACAAAATAAAAAGTAGAACAAACAGGTCAACCTGATTTAATGCATTGGCATAGGCTACATTTTATCACGGGCAACATTAACAAGGTGAAACCAGGTGAAACAAGGTGCAGCTAGTTATTCCCCTAAAACTACAACTAGGCATTTGTCATCAGCCCAATACGTTTCCACACCTGGGGCACGAGCGTTTTCACACATGGAGGGAGGCCAAAATCCACCACACCGGCCAAGTGCGGCTTGGTAGATGGCGCATGTCCTCTTTGTAATTCTTGAACATGCCAGTTTCCTCACGATATTTTTACTTCACGTTGTAAGATCGAGTACAGTAGGCCTAGCACGAATATTTACGCGAAAGTATGTGTAACGTTAACGTAAGTCTGTTGTATGGGGTGTGAACAAATGCCATACAACTGACTTACGTTGACGTTACATTTTCGCGTAAAGATTCGTGCTAGGCGTACTGTACATAACTTAAAAATTTACTGATGCACGGCCGAGCGGGAACGAACCGGTTGCGTCGGTTGCAAAGTTGCACGGGCTACCGCTGAGCCACAGTCGCTCGACAACACGTTTTGTTTCTAGTAAATTACTTTCACGCTATTTTCAAGTAATATGAGTCACTGTGCTAACATACATGTATGTAAGTCGAGTCCACGTGTTAAAGTCATTATCAAGGTTAAATCGAGATAGGTGTCTATTCGGCTACGCGAAATCTTGAATTAAATGTAATTGGATATTTATAAAATTATTGTCGTCCTTTTCATGTGGGATTGAAATAACAAGGTTCGCGATAGTTTTAGAATTATGTCTAGTGAAGACAATGGTATTGTAATTTATTCTTTGCTTTTTGCTGTCTGGTTATTCCGGTAGTATAGTAACGGTACTATGAGGCAAAAGTCCACGTGGCTAGCAACTAGTATCTGTGTTAAATTAATTAACCATGGAGAGCGTCTATAAAAATATTAACAGTCATGGAATAGGTATTAACAAAAATAATTATTAATTAATGTAATGGTTTAAAATGTTCAGTTTAAAACCTATAACTACTTCCGTTGAGCGCTTTTTTGAACACAGATTTGCAGAAAGATAGCAGGCTTCAATAAACTAATTAATAAATCGTAAACGAATAAAATTGCCGCATCGATATGTACGTACAATTTATTCAAATGTCGCTTCAACATTCCGGTTTTACCATATCAGTCGTTCCAGTCAGACATACCTACTACATCCTTTATGACTAGGTTTTGCGTCATTATATTGAAGAAAGCTGTTGCTCATACTTTACTTTCACAATAAGTTATGATCTTGAAGCAACCTTTCACTTATTCAGTCTCTACTGAAGAAAGTCATTGCCAAAGTTCAACATTCTCGTACAAATACCTACAAAACGACATGGCAATCGTATTATTGAAATGAACTCCTCGCTGAGGTAAGTATTTTTTCTTTTAAACGTAAAGCAATGTCAGAAATGACTGTAATTACTAATTAATTTCCTGGTTAAGCTAGTTTACACAAAACGTAAAATAGATAAACCAGGCTTAACAAAGAGGTAAATTACCATAAGTACACAATGCTGTGTGTACTTATGGTAATATGCCTACAGTTTATTTTTCTTAAACACTTGTCCTATGGTTTTCGAACTAAACAACTTGGATGGGAAGTCAACTACTCGCAAATCTCGCAATACATGAATACTGCTACTACTGTTCTGACTTCTGCCTCTTCTGCCTGCATGCTGTTTCGCTCACTCGCATTATCTACCTACTCTGTGAACTTTGACCTTTCTCTGTTACTTGCCTACTCTACTATTGTTGTTACTATATACATAGTTTCTTTGAGCTCGTAGCTTGGCCGTGAACTTTCACCATTTTTATAAAGAAGTCATGCGTGGTAATGAAGCTTCCAGTGTTTTTTTATCTTGGGAACAATGTCCAGTGTTACAGTTACGTACTATTTAGTAATCTGTGGTTATAGACCAATTTAATTCAGGTATATCTACCAACATTACGCCATTGAACGGTTAAACTTTTAAAATCGCTTAGTTGTATCTGGAACAAATAAAAAATATTCCGAATGCGGAAAAAATGTAGTGATCATGTAGTGAGTGTTATCCAGTGTTCAGTTACTGTCCATGATTTGGCCCAACACCTCGCAATAGATATCGCTTCCTCATTTAGCGTTATGCAGAAATAAAATAATTCTAAAAATAGCTCAAGTTATTCCGTTCTACGGAATGTATCTGTACCTTATAGGTATTATATTATTTGTGCATAGGTGGAGTTTTTATGTGCAATAATAATTAGATTTAATTTCTGGTAAATACAGATAATATTAACGCAAGCAATAAGCAGCTCTCAAATTACCTAATAAAGACTATTGAACCTTGTACATCCTATTAGGGCTGTAAAGCTAAAATCAAATTACTTTGCATTGTCAAACAACTTTTTATCTGAGCCGCGTACGCGAACGGTGATTGACCCGCGGGGTTCAACAACCTTATGCTAATAGAGACGCAGTGATTGAAATTTTAAATATCCTATAGGCAAGATCGTGAACGGTAAAGAGATTGCCGTTAGTATAAGTTTAAAGTGCGTATTTATATAGGAAGATAGGAAGAAAAAAGAAAACTATTTGAGGTCTATTGCGTGTACATTTTTCCAAAATGAATTGGAGTTAGATATAATAGAGCCTACTACCCTTAGAGTTCTCTCTAAGGGTAGGCAACGCACCGGCAATGCCCTTGGTGTTGCAGATGTCCATAGGCGGCGGTGACCACTTACCATCAGGTGGGCCGCCTGCTTGTTTGTCACTCATTACATAAAAAAAAACTTAGGGCAGGCCACATCGCTCGTAGAACTGACAGCCGATAGGCAAGAAATGTTCTCTATGTTCAGCAGTGGACGTCTTCAGGCTGTTAATAAATAATAAAAATCATTTATTTCAGGCAATAGACCCATCAAAACTTAAAAGTTTAAGATGATGATGATGATGATGATGATGATACTTAGGTAGATTTATTTTAAATGATCAGGTAAAAGTTAGTTAAGGATAAAACACACTGAAAATAGTGGTTTTTTTTACGGAATATATATTTCACATAGGTTCCGGCTCAGCATATTTAATAATCAAAATCATAATTCTTAATAGCGGATTTTCAGGTGGGAGCCATCACCATGGATTCCAAGACAAACAAATAACTAAGATTCCCATTACATACAACCATGAAACCGAGTAGCGCATTTTATGTTCTAGTTTGCGGCCGTACATTATATAAATTCTACGCTTTTAGTAAAGTAAACACAAGTAATGTTTTCAAACCCAGCCACTGATTCAAGGCTGATCGCTTCTACTGTACACAAGTCGACAACCGCGTGCACATAAGTTTCTCTTATGTATTACAGTAAAGAGGCATGAAACACGATGTTTATACAACAAACTTAAATTACTACACCTGAAAAGAAAATAAGTAGTTAAACTCCAAGGGCCTTATCACGAAATGTAGACTAAGGGAAGTATGCCCGTACAATACATGGTTCGATATGTGCGCCACTGATTGAAACCATTTTTTGGCTGTTGCCATCCAGCCTGCTTTTAAAATATAATAGTCCGTTATGCTAAACCTATTGTCCTCGACAAGATCAAATTGCTCCAAGTGTTCGAAACACTAGCTCACAAAGGAAAAAAATCTACTTCAATCGAAAAAGTAGTCTGTCGGGCAATATAGTCGGCACAATATAATAGGTTCGTTTTGACAGCTCACTGTTTGGTTGAGTTCATTTAAAGTTATATTGTATCGTCATTCTTAACCTTAACTCTTAATATATTGTAACAGCGTATGATACACAAATGGGATAATTATCGAACTTTATCAACATTCTATAATGAATGGTTCTATATAGACTGGATTATAATTTTATTTCTTTTTGTTACAGAAAAGTGGAGACTTCGAGAAGTATGTGGACGACCTCAAGCCCGTTGCCAAGAACTACCGCGACAAGATCATGTCCGTCGCCATCGACGCTGACGAGGATGAACACCAGAGGTAAGCTGCCGCTGCTGCTGTTGTGGTTGCTGTTGTTGTGTGTGAGGTTGTGTTGGTAACTAACTAGTAACTTAATGTCTTGTAACTCCATTCGTTTAGATGGACCTTCTAAATTACGACTCTACGTTAACACATTCTTTCATGTATGGTCTGATATAGTTAGTCACACTGCAGTAGGCCTATTTAGACATAATCAAATCTAACTTTAAAAAACACAATTGACACTCTAAACCATGGTGAATACCTTTCCTATACACTGATAACTGATTAATTTTAATATAAAGTAATAATTTGAATCAAAAACAGCGAATTTTTGTTTACTGTTTTGCCGTTTCATTTTTAGTATCCACAATTTCTTATAACTGAATAGGCCCGCATTTGACCGCGGTTTTACGTGATTAGAAGTGACGACGCGGTCTACGGATGGTTCATGTAAAAGATACCTTGCGAGTCTTGGGTCTATTCGCGGGAAACAAAGGTGTGACGTATTCGGTTTTTAGCTGTCAAAATACACCAAATTACCTTGAAACGGCTATAGCTCTTGAGATAACCAGTTTCTGTCATCGTGTGTGTGTAATATTATAACAAAATGTTCGTTCTCAAAGGATCCTGGAGTTCTTCGGCATGAAGAAGGAAGAGGTCCCGTCCGCGCGACTCATCGCTCTCGAACAAGACATGGCCAAGTACAAGCCCGCCACCGATGAGCTCAGCGCAAACTCTGTTGAGGTAGGTACTCAATATGGTTGCTTTCACAGAGCACTAAAAATGGTGCTTCGTATCCAGATACAGGCGCCTTTTGACTTTAGTATGTTGCGCTTCCAATAAAACATGTATCAGTTTACACAAACAATCCACTAGGGCAGATAGTATGCGCTTAGTGTCGGCACGAAATTCATGCAGAATCGCTACTGCGGGCAAATTTCGAGCTCAGTGGTAGCTTTAGATTTCCTGTTTATGGTTTTTACTGTGTATTGCTGCTCGTTGACCTTATTCTGTTTGCAACTATACCTACCTTTTTTTTCTGATTCCGGACGTTTGTGCGTACGATGTTTTGTGCGTAATTTTGTTGAGATATTTGTAGCAAAAAAATTATGCACAAAACATCGAAAATAATATTTTTCTTATAGATAACTTGTCTTTTTGTGGGTTAAATCTCTACAGTAACTTTACAGGCAGTAGTGATAAATTAGTTGTACTTAGTTGTATTTTTTTATATTTATTTATCCAATTTAAATGGAGGTCAGCTAAACACTGGTGATTATAATCATTGAATTCAAAGGAACACGACAATTGATTAATTACTTCGATAAATAGATACAAAAATGTGTTTCAATATCAGAAGCACTAAATAAAGAACAGCTATCACACACACAGACACACTTCTGAAAATATTTTGCAACAAAATATCTATGTTTACGTTAATATCACAAAATAATTAAAGCTTCTACCACAAAGAGCAATATTAACTCTAACCTATTTCCTTTGAAATATTTATTACTACAAAGACTTCAATGATATCATTCAAAACAAATAAGGGGGCAATGAAATCATTGACATAACAGAAATAAAGATACTTTATTTGTTCTTTATTCTGTGTTAAAGATTAGACTTATCAAAATGCTACCTTATGACTATTCAACTGTATCTATGACGAATGTTATAAACTTCTGTTACATAAAATTGGAACCACTTCAAACTATCCGATAAGGAATACGTGTCTAAATGAAACTAACAAAACCAGGCCCGATTATACCAAAGTAAAATAAATTTCATTCCAGGTATAAAGCTACTGGTTACTCTCGGATACAGCTGATTGACAAATGAAATGACAATTTATAAAGACGCCATTTTGATAGTGTCCAATAAATAAGCTTCTTATTCCTTCAAAATTTGTTTTGTCCTGTTATTCGTGTAACTCGGATGTTCTGGGAATGTTATACTTGGAATAACATTTATTCTGCTTTGGTAAAATCGGGCCTAATGCTACTATGACATACAGAAATATAGCTCTTTGTGAGTTTTGTGACAACTAAAATGATTTCTTTGTAGAACGCAGTTACCAACGTGTTCTCAGATAGACAAAGGGCTATGTGCTCTGAGTTACATTAGAGCCAAGAATTAGTCCTCGTGCAGTTTACACGTAGTTCTTTGTTGTTTGCAGAAGAAAACTGCGTAGATACGACGGCTTTAGTAGCGGTATAACATTTCCTTACTAATTGCGTTGTCACTGTTGAAATGACGATGTAGCTTTCAAGAAGCTAAAGTTAATATGTTAAGTACTGGAATGATAATTTCGAAGGCGATTTTTTCTAACAATGTAGATGAGACTCGCTTTATTATAAAAACAATAGAAAAACAAATTAGTTTGAGATTTATGTTGATGCTCAATTTAAACTGTTTTTTGTTCTACAATTTTGTAGGTTGCTCATTATAGATAGAGCTTTGGCGGGTTTGAACCACAATTAAAAATTACCTCTTCTAAAAATGACAATTCCATGAACTGTCCACTTCTAAAAATTCAATTTCTTTAAATATATTTCACTTCTGGATATAACCAGTTCTAGAAATGTCCACATCTGAAAATGATCAAAATGAGCAAAATCAGAAGAGAGATTTTGCTTTCAATCAAATATTGTAACATCAATTTGTTTCTAACCTAACGCGATTACATGATCTATGTATACAGCGAACAAAATAATATGTAATTATTCTAAGAAATACATAGCACGTTACGGTAGTGACGGTTTTACACAGTATGCGACTCTTATCTCACGCCAACTGGCTGTTTTAGTTCCTATTAATAGTATAATTTGTCACAGGTTCAACGATACCATATTTATTTTAAAATTAATCTATACAATACATAACACACAATATTGTAAAATTGCATGACACAATTAAAATTGTCACGGGCTTTGCTTAGTGGGCCGCTGGTCGCGCTGCGCGATTATTTTGCATTAGAAATGGATAAACGTAAATTAATTTTTAACTGGAATGATGTAATAAACATATCGCAAATATTTCTTTTAATTATTTGCTCTATATCAACCTTCTTTGATTCACAAGTAATTGCTAACATCTTCAATCTAAACTTCACCAAAATTGTACCTTCGTCTTATCGCTCAGAGTGATCTCTTCCAGACAACTTGCACCCATTATTAACACTAAAACTTAAATCATGAGGCATGTGATACGGACACGTGGTATAAAAGGTCGTGGCATTCATAAACTAGACTTAAGCCAGATCGATAGTAATGTTATTTTCATACCGCTCAGCAGGCTATTTCACAGCAGGGGTTAATATGTGCTCAGAATAACCTAAGGTAGTTTCATTCAGAACCGCTATTCGGTTCCGAATGAAACTACCCCGGAACCACGTCAAGAGTTGCCTTGTAATATATATTGGTGTAGTGACACTACTACTAACGTAGTTTAATTGCAATGACTTTAGTATGACCAAAGATAATAGAATATAAAAACTCTTCATTGCATATTATAATCTAACAACATGTCTATGTGCTTGTGCATTGTGCACCTTTTAAAAAGTGTAGTACCATAACAGGTACCAACGGGCTCGTCACGTTTTTCATTCTCATAAGAAAGGTGCCTGCCACGCTTGGTGATATGGCAAACCCCTCTACGATAAGCTTCCAAAGCGTTCTTTTATAAAGGTCTATGTTCTATGTTAACGTCTTCATTAAGATATCAAAACTCATGTTTAAACCCCCGTCTGCAGGAGTTCATCCAGTCATTCTTCGCTGGTACCCTGAAGCAACACCTCCTGAGTGAGGATCTGCCTGAGGACTGGTCCGCCAAGCCCGTGAAGACGCTCGTCGCCACCAACTTCGATGAGGTCGTGTTCGATACCAACAAGAGGGTCCTCGTCGAGTTCTATGCTCCTTGGTAAGTAATATACAATTATTCAGCCTCTGTGGTGTGGTGGTTGAACAGTTCGGCTCGTAACCCAGAGGCGGGTTTGAATGAATTTGTGCACAAGAAAAAAGCGCAAATACTTGTTGAGTCTGGGTGTTGCGGGACCATGGTCCTCGTAGTTCCTAGGCCCCTAGTTACAGGGGATCCTAGTTAGGGTCCAGGATCTATGTATGTGATTGTTAGGCGTTATTTATTTGTTACGTCAAAGTTATACCATCCTAATCCATTTTTTTTAATGTAATGAGTGTCAAACAGGCAGCCGGCCCACCTGATGGTAAGTGGTCACTGCCGCCTATGGACACCAAGGGCATTGCCGGTGCGTTGCCTACCCTTAGAGAGGACTCTTTTAACACTTTTCTTGAAGGCCTCAGGAGGAAGATCATTCCACATCTTGAAGGTTCGTGGAAGAAACGATCGCAAGAATCGCGTCGTATGAGATTTCCACGTGTCTACAATATGTGGATGCGCTTTTTCACGTATTTGAGGTACTCCCGAACCCTGTACAACTCTCAAGATACCCAGACCCACTCCAGTTCAGATTATAATGAAAATTAGCCTACACTTATTTTTATACTAATAAAAACACAATGAATATTAAAATGATCAAATTGTAAAGAACCTCGGAACACCTTTGTTGTGTCAAGTGTTTTCTTTCGTAACGCAAATAAAACATAACTCATGTCACACATGGGCCACGTAGCGTTACCTACTATTATAATGTTCAAATTCGCATGTTAAAAATATAAATTGCCAATTTGTTTAGCAAAAATTGTAAAATTTACTTGATATCATCGAAATCGTCGCAAAACTCGCGTAAGAATAGGACCACCTCATCTTCCCGTGGATGACGTAAAAGAGCCGGCTACGGGAATATCCAGCATCATTCTCTTTCCTTGGCCTACATTATAATCTACGCCAATTTACCAAGACCCCTGCCTAGAGTGATGATTACGGCGTCTCCTTGCGGCTAACATGCTAAATTGCTATCTTATAATATCAAAAAAGCATTACATTTCGGTTTATAAAGATGCATTGGGAATAATGTTGGAAAAAAACAAATACTTGTTCCATGTGTGAGTGTTATAGGACCATGGTCCTGGTAGTTTGTGGGTCTAGATACGTGGGAACGGACGGAATCCTAGTTAGGGTCCTGGATGTGAACATTGGAATTGATCAAAGATCGTAACCTGAACTGAGATTGTCTTATAAGCTGGCACAGAATAAATAATACTACATGACAGACCTAAATTACACAGATAATAATCATTTTTGGCCTTTCATGTCCTAGTTCTTATAAGAAAGTGCCGGTATCGCCAGACTTGTTGCGTCACTCCACACTCATCATTTGCACAAGTGTCTTCGTTACGGCATATTCACTGGATCGTTATTAATGCGCATTTGTCTAACGATTGTTTCTGAAATTATTCAATGGCTCGGAGGATGTTTACTCTGCGATTATGTAAATGTATTTCATTTTGAGATGATGAAAGGTGGCGTTATTGTTGCTATGACTGCATAACTGTGTACAGACGCCACTACGCAAAGATTTTAAATAAATAGCAACTAATGCTTGCAGCGCTACAAGCCTAACATTTAAAGTACTAGTCACCTCGTATAGACGATCCGGACTGAGGAGATCCGCAGGAGGACTAAAGTGATCGATCTTTGAATTAGCAAGTTATAATGACAATGGGCAGGCCACATGGCTCGTAGAACTGACAACCGATGGGGAAGAAAACTTGTCGAGCGACTACGAACCGGAAGACGCAGCGTAAGCTAGCCCTCCATTAGGTGGACCGGCGATCTGGTGAAAACCGCGGGTAGCCGATGGATGTAGGAGGCAAGGCGGCGCTCTCTAGGGGAGGCCTATGTTCAGCAGTAGACGTCTTCAGGCTGTTGATGATGACTAGTCGCCTACGCCAATCTTTTTATCGTTTTTTTATTTATTTTTTTGTTATAAATTAAAAATAACGCCCAACGATCACACACATAGATCCTGGACCCTAACTAGGATTCCCTGTATCTTGGGACCCGAGAAATACGAGGACCATGCTCCCACAACACCCAGACACAGAACATGTATTTGTGCTTTTTTTACTTGTCCTGTCGCGGGAATCGAACCCGCCGCCTTCGGGTTTTGAGCCGACCTGCTGAACCACGGAGGCCTTCAACCTATTGATCATCGGCTGTCTTCAACCAATGAGTGTTCAGTTTACTTTAACAACTGGGGGTAAGAAGGACGAGCATATTTTCACCGTGCTTTATTTTTGTCACCCAGGTGCGGCCACTGCAAACAGTTGGTGCCAATCTACGACAAGTTGGGCGAGCACTTCGAGAAGGACGATGACGTAGTCATTGCCAAGATCGACGCCACCGCCAACGAATTAGAGCACACCAAGATCACTTCCTTCCCCACCATCAAACTTTACACTAAGGATAACCAGGTCAGTAATAAACCAGACTTCTGGGATGAACTTGTCGCCAAGATTGCTTAGTCTGTACTGATTTTTGATCATGTAACCATAGCTCAGTTGGTAAAGCGTGTAATCCGGTGTAAGGTGCAGGGGAAGTTGGAAGGCCTAAAAATTTTTAAGATTTGCAATCCCGCTGGTTGTTTTTTTATATCTATAATCTTTGTAAATCAGGCTTAACTTTAAACTAGCAAAGTTTTGTACGTAATGCTCAATAGTTGCCAGTCAAGTCAATATTGATCAGTGGTCAAGTCGAAATTTCATACACAAATCGCTCATTTTAGTATTAAAAAATGATGGAATGTTCTATTCAAGATTACGTCTCGACTAGCAAAACATTTGCGCTAACAGCACCCCGATTCCCAACCAATCGAAAAGGTTTCGATTCAAAATTTACCCACTCCGCCTCCTTCATTCTGAATGTTGATTAAGGAGACGCGAGTGAATATTTCGAATCGAAACGTTTTCGATGTGTTGCGAAACTTCATGGATTATCAAATGAAATTTAATCTATAATTTATCCTATTCTCTTAGAAGTGTCCTCGCGTGTTTAAAGCTTGTTTGAACTTAGTATTTATTAATATTTCGCCAGGTGCGCGACTACAACGGCGAGCGGACGTTGGCCGGACTCACCAAGTTCGTGGAAACCGACGGAGAGGGCGCTGAACCCACCCCCAGTGTGGTAAGTGTCTTTACATTTACTATCACTTAAATTTTCAAATACATTTATTACATTTATCGTGTATTTTGTTAAATATTGGTGCTAATTAGCTTGTCATATTCATAGTTTTCAAACAATGTGTGTTGCCAGTGATGACTTATGGAACTGAGATGTGGTCTCTAACTGTTGTAAGCTCAAAGTCGCGCAACGAGCTATGGAGAGAGCAATGCTCGGTGTTTCTCTGCGAGATAAGATCCGAAATGAGGAGATCCACAGGAGAACTAACGTGACCGATGTAGCTCTTAGGATTAGCAAGTTTAAATGGCAATGGGCAGGCCACATCGCTCGTAGAACTGACAACCGATGAGGGGACGAAAGGTTCTCGAGTGGCGACCACGAACTGGAAGATGCAGCGTAGGCCGGCCCACCACTAGGTAGACTGACGACCTGGTGAAAGCCGCGGGTAGCCGATGGATGCAGGAGGCGAGCAGCCGCTCCAAGTGGCGCTCCCGGGGGGAGGCCTATGTTCAGCAGTGGACGTCTTCAGGCTGTTAATGATGATGATGATGATGATTCATAGTTTAACTGGTTTCAATAGACTAATATATTTTACGGATCGGAGTGGTCTATTCTGCATTGTGCCAGATTGCTTGCACCTGTAGTGAAAGACAATTTTTTTTTCCAAATCTATATTGTAATAGGCTTTAGGTATTGCTATTATATAGCAATATAAATTCACATTGTGTACTTTGTTATTTTGTCTGCTTAGTAATTATAATAATTTAATTTGTAAAAATGACTTAAAAGTGCTATGTATAGCCGATTTGCAATAAAACTCTTTGAATTTTTTAAAGCGTTAATAACTTAGAATGAATTTAAACGTGAAACTTTTCGTTGTTTCAGAGCGAGTACGACGAAGAGGAAGAACAACCTGCAAGGGACGAGTTATAAACATTTCGCGGCCAGTTCGCTCTTATGAGACTTCCATAGCGTAGTACTGTATAGATATAATTACTTTTATACTTAACTCTAACTTATCCACAGTATGGATTGTATGGACGATAACCCTAATGCGTCCAGTAGCGGTGCCGTAACGTTAAAGTTCTGAAAATAGCGAGAATTTCTATTGCTGTCCCGCTTCCTTTTATGTGGTGGGAGTGGAACAACAATGTTTTTAGCTTTTATAAAGCCAGATTCCATGTAATCGCTTTCCTATGTGCGCGTAACTCGAATTAGTAGCATTTGCGTATTGTCCATACTGTTTCTACTGTGATCCAACTGCATTTCGTTTGCTAGTTTGTGCTAAAATTATTTTATTCGAGGTTGTTCTGTGACGTCGTACTAACGCGTTGATATTTTAAGAATAATACTCCGTTTCAATACCAGAATCTAAAAATCGTCGGGATATCCAATTTCTGTACCATAATTGTGTAATTTATTCGCATAATTTATTCTGCAATGACAGCAGCATTAGTACTAAACGTAAGTATTTATAATTTCTGTATCATAATGGTCATTGTAATATAACATTCCCTTTTTAGTTCCAACGAACAAGCGTTTAGTTTATTGATGAGAAATATTGGCGTTATTTTTTATATTATATCAATATTGTACATTCATCACAAGAAATAGTTTTGTATAAGTATGCTTATTGTGGTTAAAATACGGTCGCAAATTGAACGACAGAGGATATAGTGCGGTTCATATATGAGTAGAAAATATGTTTCTAGAATAATTAATTACCACTTACCACAATATATACTTCATAATAATAATGTATGTGTTGGTTATTTTTTAATAACCGCTGCCAGCTGTCGTTCAATTTGCAGCCTGAATGTTGTATTTTTATATAATTTTTTACTTAAAAAATTAAGACTTATTATAATTCTTGTCATTATGAAGTTTTCTTAAAATCAACGAATGAAAATGAAATTTTCTAAAGTACATTTCTGTCTTTTGATGTAAATATCCACATAAGTGTATTTGCCAAACCTGGATTCTAGGTATCTATTGTGGATACAGAAATTGATAAATAAATAAATTAAAAATTTAAATTGTTTTTATTTCAATTAGGGCAGTGTAAAGAAAGTTCTTGTGTTTGTGACCGTGAGCGGGTACCAACAACACAGAGTATAATTATAACCCTACGCTAAGACAACAACAGATGTGCGTGTCACGCTGGTGTGAAGAATAAGAATATATTTATTTCTCAGAAAAGAAGATGAACAGAATCTTAAACACTATATGATAGGTAGGTAGGTACATTAAACAGTTGAGATTTTAGTGATGTTAATAAGTTAGTAGGTAGGTGTCACAGAGTACATTGGTACAGGTGTGAAGGTAAGTCTGCCTCCGTGCGTGGGCAGGAACTACGCTGGGTATTTGTGAAACTGGTCATCACCAACAACAGCTTGAGGACATCCACTGCTGTACATAACAAATGCCTCCCCCACAGAGCACTACTTCAAGCGGCTGCTCGCCTCCTGCATCCATCGGCTCCCCGCGGTTTTCACCAGGTCGTCGATCCACCTAGTGAAGAGCCACAGAGTACATTGGTAAAGACTGAAGGGCCTACGCTGCGTCTTCTGATTCGTGGTCGCCACTCGAGAACTTTTGTTCGCCATGGATTGGCAGTTCTATGAATGTTGTAGCCTGCCCATTTCAACTTGTTATTTTAAGAGCCAACTGTAAAATTTAGTAGCACTGTGCCAAAGAAATTCAAGAAATTGGACAATTACCTACAACTTCTGCAATCTAGCGCACTAAGCAAATAATTTGAGTTTGAGGAGGCGGAAGATTTACACCCTTTGTTCTGGAAGATCTTTTATTTCCCAACGGGCCACAATAATAATTAATAATTAGTAGCAACGTGCCGGGTGTGAAAGGCCCTTTGGGAATATTCCGTAATTTCTAATAAAAAAATATAAATAAATGGAAGCAGGAACCGAACGAAATTAAAGAATAGTTGCTTTAGTGTTATAATTTATTTTATAATCTTAAATGTAACGATTACAACGAAAAATAACTCTTTTTAAATTATTACAATAACATTAAGCTTGTTCTTTTAAATTATCACATTAACACCAAAAGTATAATTAGATCGAGACGAAACATGGAATGGCAAAGTTTTTCTTGTCAAACATTATAGCATGCTATTATAATAAAACCTAGCTTGGATTGTTATAGAAACTGTTATAAATTCACTACATAAAAAAAACTTTAATTTTATAGCATGCTATATTTTGTGTCGGTTATTTGTTAGTATAACGAAACTTACTTTGGTACCATGGGTTTAAATAAAGGGTAACTATGATTATGATATTGTTAATCTATACATTAGTGCTTATAAGCTGCACTAGATATGGCTAGGTCATTTTAAACGTGCATTACATGTTACAATGGGAACTGCAAACAAAGGCCCCTTATGATAGCTCTAAAAATATTTTCCGTCAGTCGTTCATACGCTTAAATTGGGGTCTCTTTTCCTGTACAACACCGTATAATTATAGTTCATTAAACACTTTAATAACAATAATAAATAAAATCGATACAATTAAAAGGTCAACCGCCTTAATATTATACATAATGAGAAATACTTGATGACATTTTTATATATATTTTTCAGTTATTGCTGAAATCAAAAATTTCTATGGGACCCATCTGAATGTATATTATAATTCATTCAAATTAGACAAAAGTATTTTCCAAATTGGTTAATAAGCGAAGGAGAACAAGATAATTAAATACAACCGAATTTATAACCTCGTTCTTTGAAGGCAGTTGAAAAACAAATGCATATACAATAAAAATAATATAAAAAAAACAACCCTTATCACAATCACGACCCTAGCAATCTCTTGACCTCCAATACATATTATCATAGTAATTTTAAAATTACTTCAAATAAACGTCAATGTTTATAAATGCTCCCGTGTTAAGTCTACGCGATTTATATATTATAAGAATCTACCTAATGTAAATTATCACTAATGTACATAGATATATAGTGAATATCATATACTTGATGTATTGAAGCTGGTGCACAGTTAACATTCAGTAGGTCAATTTGAAAGATGGAAAAACTATTACTGGAAATCGTTCCCCAAAAATCATAGTGTCACAGTAGCTATGTATGTATACAAATACATATCGTCAGAGAAAATCCAACAAAGATGAGACACAAAATATGGCATAACTAGATATGTTTTTTTTAATTAAACAGAGTATCATGAAACAACAACCGTGAAAGTTTAAAACAGTGTTTTACAAACCCACTGTTTGCCAACTGTGCACTACAAAAATGCATTCTTAGATTAAATAATCGATGATAAAACTCAATATAGACAAATACATATATCACTAAACGCTAAAGATGCAAGTTCATTAGCCGACTTAAATCCAATATTAAATTAGGTTAGACCTAAGAGATTTTTTTCAAAACTGAAACATTTCATTGTTTGTATAATATAGATTCCTGTCACTGCACCAAATCCTTGTACATGTATTAGTATTAAAATTTCATTTTACAGGTAAAAAAACGGTTTTGTGTTAGAAATACTATAGATATTTCATTTGTGCTGCAGTAAGTTACAGTTAAAATGTCTGGAAAAAATCCTTTTAAACATTATGCTTTAATACAAAGGCCCACTTGCACGTATTAGAATTAAAATTACAAATGAATAGCTAATCCACAGTTAACTAACTCGAGTTAAATTGATAAACAGATAACCAAACTTTTATCTAGCCCGTTCGGAAAATTGACAGATAGATTTGAAATCCTTTATTTCACAAGAATACACAGAGGCGAAATTAATGCTAAGTAGCATTTTCTTCCTGTTAACAGCAAGCAAAGCAAGTGGCATGAACATTACATAAATATAAAATGACAAGTGAAACGTCAAATGTCATAGTGTCAAGTTTTATATAAGCCTCGGTAAAAAAAAATACGGGATAACCATGTGATTTGTTAACGTGCAAGATAAACTAGAACTAACCCTGCGTTAATTATTTATTTAATTAATCCAAGATTAAAGAAGAACGCGCAAGTGAGCCTAAGAGCCTTATTTAAAAACGTTTATTAAATTTAATCAATAAACAATAAAAACGATTATAAGCAAGGTTGTATAAGCCAGGCACCAAACGGCATACATAGTTTACATACACATAGACTGAATAAAACAACCACATTAGAAAAACAATGTCTCTATCGGTTATGTATAGATATTTATGATTTTTATAGCAGTATCGCCTGCTCAGCGTAATCTACAGATTAATTTGTAAAGGAAAAATCAGAATCACGAGCGGGGATTGAACCCGCATCCATCCATCCCTCAAGCCGGGATATGCTTTACTGAAGCTACCGTGACAATTTTTCCTTCACCTTTTTTTTTCTTTCTTATATTTTGTCTCCACACGTCCTGTATTTAGCCAGTGTCAAGTATTGTAATTTTTCATCGTCAAAGAATATGTCAAGTCTTAGTCATAGTCCAGTCTAAGTCAGGTAGTCGTAGTCCAGTCTAAGTCATGCTCCATTAAAGTGGCGGCAACTTTACTAGAAGCTTCTATGGAATATTGGAAGCAACACAAAAACTCACGTTTCACCACATTATATCACTTGCCCACACTCATGCTCGTAATTCAGCACTTAATGCATAAAACGCCACCAATTTTAAACATTAATACTGGAAAAGGCACAAGTTTTGAGAAATAATACAATGCAACGACGTGAACATTTCCGCGTTCTCGCCAAAACTCCTTCCGGCTGTTGATGCCCCCTCCTTCACCTTTACAACCAACTTACGGGGTTGGTAGCGCCATCTATTGAGTGATTCTTAAGAATCATCCCAACCAGCATGGTCAAGTTACATCAACACATCAAGGAAAAATTCGCACATGAGACCACTTGTCACGGTAGCTTAAGTAAAGCATATCCCGGCTTGGGGCATGGATGGTTGCGGATTCAATCCCCGCTCGTGATTCTGATTTTTCCTTTACAAATCAATATGTATCGATATTTTGCTTTTTCGAACATAAGCAGAGCTTTTTTGAATGTGGTGGGAATAACGTAGTTCTATTCTTTTAAATTGATCAAGTTTAGTCGTCTTTAGTTGTTTTTATATTCACACAAACTAT
This sequence comes from Ennomos erosarius, assembly GCA_963580505.1. Lineage (NCBI taxonomy): Eukaryota > Metazoa > Arthropoda > Insecta > Lepidoptera > Geometridae > Ennomos > Ennomos erosarius. The sequence goes on from OY756988.1 coordinate 10,322,031, forward strand.
ATATATTTTTGAATCGGAAACCGTGTTTATGATAGTAGATATTCCGAGAGCAACACCGAAAACTACCGTATAGAAAATGCCCAAAATGTTTTGCCCCATCACCGTTACGTTTGTTAAAAATTCTACGGAGGTGACCGGGGAGGTCTTCTTCTTCTCGTGTAGGCAAGTGGTCAGCCCTGGTGTCAGAATTTTTAGGCCGCCCAAAGGCTTCTGACTTGGCTTAACGACTATTGTCTTGCGACAACAGCCGGGACCGACGGCTTAACGTGCCCTCCGAAGCACGGTAGCGCTCAGTTCTAAATACCAACTTTTTGCTGTAGCGGTCACCCATCATAGTAGTGACCGCAGCGAACGTTGCTTAACTTTACCGATCGGTTAGGAACGGCTGGTCGTGCTTCGCTATGAGCGCTACTAACGGAGGTGACCGGAGCACAAGCAAGTACCTACATTAGACAGTTTGATTTCTTACTACCCCCAACCAGCAATAAAAATTATGTTGTTATTTGTGATTTGTCTGAAGCGTCACAACAACGACGGCGGATAGAAGGAACTCTTCAAAACCACAAACTTGTAACTTAAAGTAAAGTTTGATTACTCGTTTGCTTACTACCCCCACCAGAAAAATAATTTAACTTGCAAACATGGTATCTTGGTCTTCCTTATTGATTTGTCTGTATCATATGGTGGAAGAATCTCCAGATGGCCTAGCATGCGCACCACGAGAAACCTCGTCGCTGTTAGAGTGAGATACACTTAGGTGCTACTATAACCTTGTCACGGTCTTTCACGAGAAATGTATCTCACGGTGCTCTTGCTAACCGCAATTTGTCACTTGGCCCTTATATATTATTCCAAAATAACAGATTATGGAGGTGAGCCGTTTGCGGCCCAGCGGCCGTGTATGCTTATTTGTTTAATGACCAGCAATGAGAATTTAGAGTGCAAACATGGTATCTTGGTCTTCCTTCTTGATCTGTCTGTGCCGAGGAGTGGAAGCGTCTCCGGAAGACGCGGGGGGAAGGGTGTCTGCAGCGGCTGCGCGAGAGAGAAGGAACGCTTCGAAGTCACTGCTTGTCACGCTTTCCTGAGCTGCTGTGTTCTCTGAAGCCGCCTGGAATAAAATGACCAAGTCAGATAATTTATGGGTGTAAACTAATGACGTGCAGTTTGTCGTTCGCCTGATGTTAAAAGTCCCGGCTCCCCATAACAGACAGCAGTTTCGCTTGATCCCAGATAATATAATACCTACAGTACAGATGCCTCATCCCATACAACGGAATAACGCGGGCTATTTTACGAATTATTTTATTTCTGCATAACGCAAGATTACCAAGCGACATTTATTGCGTGTTGGCGAAGTATTGGGCCAAATGAATACACTGGAAACTAACTAGTAACTCTTTAGACACGATTACTACATTTTTTTCAAGTTCGGGCTATTTTTCGTTTGTGCCTGATGGGACCCCATGGCTTGATACTGCGCAAATCATCCTGAGACGTCACAGTCAATAAGTAATACGAGTCTGTTTGTTAGTTTGTGATTTTCACGGCAACCTTACTGCATTGATTTGAATTGCACAAAGTTTGCTTATAGTACTTACTTAAGTAAAAGGAAAATAGACAATATTTGAAATAATAAAAATGAATTGAATTAATTCATAAAATCTGTGTCGAGTTTAATCAAAGTGGTAAAGCCCTCCACTACATTTAATTAAGTTAAATTATAGTGCAAAACAAATAAATAAATAAAATTAAATATGGGGTCGATCTTTCAATTAAATAATTAATAAACTCATTAACCTCGAAATAAAAAATAAATAACTTTAATTGAAAAATTATGGGAACGGTTTTTTAAACTAGGAAATGATCATGATATTTTGATTGCATTGCAACAGGAGTTTCATTCTTAGTAATTAACTACGCACATAAACTGCGTATCGAAACTAGCAAATCCATACAAATAACTGTTTCTACCGGTCGCAATTAAATTACGTGATCCACAAATAAACCACAATGATGTTATTTATGGTGCGGTTTTTAATAGTCAGATAAAATTTATTCATTGAATAAAACGAAAACAGTGAAAATTAAAAGTGAATTTTGTATACAGAACATTGAACAAATGATGTTCTGTTTTAGTCGGATTTTAATTTATATAATAACGATTATCGAGCTTTTGAAAAATCAACCCACAAATGTTGGTAGACATATCACGCGCCATCTAGCCAAGCTATGGGAACAACTGATAGAATATTTATTACAGATAACATAAATAAGTTGCAAAAAGTGCCGCAAATAAAATAATATGTAAGGAATCAGTGGAATGATTCTGTTTCATATTTTAAGTAAGTGCAAATTACTACGAAAACTAAAAAAAACTGATATAATAAGTGATAAATATAATAAAAGCAATACACAACACACCTTCTCCTGAGCAAGCCATGCGGCAATCTCATCTATCTCTCTCTGATCCATTCCCGTCGGCTGTAGAAAATAAATATACAAAACGATAAAACCATAAAACATATCTTATGAGAAACCCAGTTGATCACGCGCACTATAATTACCCTTTCCCCAAATAAATTATGGTTTTTACTACAGCATACTTTTTTTTATGTGAATGAATGACTTGACGAGCTAGTCGTTCACCTGATGTTAAGCGACACGGCCGCCCATAACAGCTGCAGTGTTATTCGGAGCTTTAAAATAATAAAGTTTCGCGTGACACTGCACTGCGCACGTCATCCTGAGACATCACACAGTCTAGTAATCAGATTACTACACTGTGTAATCAGGTCATAAAGGCCATAAAACTTCTAGGTAGATCTGCTGAAAACCAAACCTACCCAGAAGCCGATGGATGAAGGCGGGCTACTATTTAAAGTGGCGCTCTGCGGTGGAGGCTTATGTTCACCAGAGGACGTCTTGATGCTGTTGATGATGATGGGTACCATGAGCTGTAGAAATTGACCTATATGTCGTCTTTCGAGGAAGCGCTCGACCAATGAAAACGCAACAAAAGGTTGGTCATCCGCGTCATCGTTCATTGGTCAAACGATTACTTGAGAAGAGATAATATTATGTCGATTTCTACAGCTAATGCTACTCGTGCTGTTTGTGATTGGACGGATTCCATGAATGAACCAACTAACCAACCAATCGAAAAGCGCGAATTGCTTAATGGTTTTCGAGATATCCAATAGCAACGAAAATTAGGAAATTTAGTTTTATTTTTTATGTACGTGAGAAACTGGTTTTCTGATGCACATATTCAAACCAAAACATAACAAGATAGATAACACATTTAATGCTAAATGAAATCTATATAAAGAAATAAGACAGATAGAACCACATAATTTAATAAGTCGATGGAAGAAAAGTGCAATTTTTCCAAACACCTCCATAAATATTTTATTCAACTACTAAAGAAAATGCAGAACATAACATTTGCAGGGTTTTAGCTTTTCCAGCAACATAGTTGATACCAACTCTTAGTATACAATAATAATATAATTAGTTATAAGTATACATACTAATGGTTGTCCCTGAGTTGGTCGCTGGCTAGCGGCTGAAGCGAGGCCGTTAGTTGTTTGCTCTTCTAAGTTGTCGGAGTAGCTTGCACTGGAATAATAATCATTTTTAGTAGAATGTAAGAAAAGATAATTTTTATAGTTTTATCAGGCCTATGATGTCATAGAGGCGGATTGACGCTTCGTTTACAAGTTTGGTCATGATTGGCTACATTGGCGTATTTAGCCGGTTTAAACTTATAATGCACATAGATTCAAGTTTTTTTTTATGCGAATGAATGACGTGACGAGCAAGTCGTTCACCTGATGTTAAGCGACACGGCCACCCATAACAGTAGCAGTGTCATTCAAAACTTTTGCGTGACACTGCACTGCGCATCCTGAGACATCACACAGTCTAGTAATCAGATTACTACACTGTGTAATCAGGTCATAAAGTCTCATTTGCCCAGTAATTTCACTAGCTACAATGCCCTTCAAACCGGAACACAGTAGTGCTTGCACACTAGTGCTTGGCGGCAAAATAACTGGCAGAGCGGTGGTACCTACCTAGAACGAACTTTGCAGAAAAGTCTTACCACCTAGTATATAGATTCAAGTGTTATTTTGTTAAAAGGATTAAAATCATTAGCCATGTCCATATTGTCCATGGTTGGCAACACGCAACCTATCCACAGATGATAGGTAATACTATATTTTATGCTAAAATGGGCATACGTTTGACATCAACTCACCAGGGCGGTTATTCCCTATGGAAACACAGATTCCACACGATACGAAACCATGTCGTTATCGTGTCTTGTTCAAGTCGTGTCACAGCGTTAGATATACTTTCACTTTAAATTAAAGTTATCTTTATTTTGAATAAAATATATTGACATAAGTGGTCATATCTTTTAATGTGTTGATGTTTCGGAACGCCTCTCGGTAAAATACATGATTTTTGACAGTGCAAATCGCACCAATTCCAAATTCATTTCGCGCGGTTTTGTTTTCGTTTCATAGAGAATAGACTTTTGCAGATTTCTTATGTAAGCCATGGAATACACGTGGTTCGAAATAAGGAATCGATACGGAATAATGGCCCTGATGTTAAGTGACAAAGTTGTCTAGGTGGAGCACGTTTGCCCATTAAATGCCCATTCACGCTCAACTTGAAATGACCCAGGTTATACCCAGGAGGAAATACTGTTGCCGGAAGCGAAGATCATTCCATTCCTTGCCTATACTGGGTGTAATTGAATTCATTAGCATCCTTTGAAACTGGGTACCTACTCCTGATACCGGTCACGTGTGGACCAACATTTTTGAATTCTAACACATTGGTTTGGTAATAATAATAACTCCAAAAAATGGAATAACTTACTTAATCCAATGCTACAATACAAAATTTAATTGGAATAATGGAGTACTGTTTTTAATTAGTACATACAAGGTATAAAAACGTTAAAATGTGTCAAAATCATCCGTGCCAACTGCGTTAGGCGCCGCGGCAATCTTCATAATTTTCAATAAAAATATTTTCATTTACACTCTTTACTCTTTAATAATCATCTATAAATTATGTACTATCATGGGCTCAATGTATGCTAATAAATTAAATTACATTACTAGTACTTCTGATAAAAAATAACTGTATATTATAAATATTCTACTATAATATTATGTAATACATACCCTGTCTTTGTATTATCGTACGTAACGTTTCGACTCTGCGCAAACATATCAAACTCGTCCTTAGAGCTACTTGGAGACTTGTCCGGCTGGCCGTCTTTCACCGCTGTAATTAACAAAGGTTTTCATCATCATCATCATCACTATAATACACCTTTAACATCATCATCATCATCATGATCAAATAATTCACGCATCAACAGCCGGAAGCAGTTTTGGCGGGAACGCGGAAAGTTCACGTCGTTGCATTGTGTTATTTATGAAAACTTTTGCTTTTTCCAGTGTTAATGTTTAGAATTAGTGGCGTTTTACGCATTAAGTGCTGAATTACGAGCATGAGTGAGGGCAAATGATATAATGTGGTGAAACGTAATTATTTGTGTTGCTTCCAAAACTCCATAGAAGCTTCTAGTAAAGTGGCCACTACTTTGCTGGAGCATGACTTAGTCTGGACTATGACTACCTGACTTAGACTGGACTATGACTATGACTAGGACATGACTGCGTGAAATATATTATAACACGATGAAAATATAATACTTGACACTGGCTAAATACACTATGTGTGGAGTCAAAATATAAGAAAAAAAAAACAGCCGGAAGATTTCCACTGCTGAAACATAGGCCTCTCATAAAAATGCCACTTTGGATGCTTATCATTACTGGTTTGTTAATTTGTCATCAACACGTTTGGCAGGTTTGTTTGTATTATGATTTTCAATATAAGTATACGGATTATTATATTAGATTGCGGTTGTAGGAAATAAGAGGTTTACAAATAGGTTTTTAAAGTACTATATTATTAAGATTATACAGGATGTAATTTAATTCATTAGCATAAATTGAGCCCATGATAGTACATCATTTATAGATGATTATTAAAGAGTAAAGAGTGTAAATGAAATAATTTAAATTTTTATTGAAAATTATGAAGATTGCCGCGGCGCCTAACGCAGTTGGCACGGTTGATTTTGATACATCTAAACGTTTTTATACCTTGTATGTATTAATTAAAAACAGTTATTCATTATTTTAATTAAATTTTGTATTTTAGCATTTGATAAAGTAAGTTAATTCATTTTTTTTTGACTTATTATTATTACCAAACCAATGTGTTAGAATTCAATAATTTTGGTCCACACGTGACCGGTATCAGGAGTAGGTCTAGGATCTAGTTTCAAAGGATGCTAATGAATTCAATTACACCCAGTAGTTTCGCCTGTTTAACGTATTTTCAACAAAGGCACGTATGCGATCGTGTATAAAATTTTTCCTTGAAAATGTATCTGTTGTAATAAAATACTTACTGAGTTTAGCAATATCAGGTACATCGTCACTGAGGTCGATGAGAGCGGCGTCTTCAGGTTTCTTTGCTGCAAAACAACATAGCGAATAATAATAGAAATTAATTCACAAAAAGTTGTTGTGTATTGAAATGACATTCGCTGCGGAAAAGTTAGCGATTTCCGAAATGTCATTTCAGAGCGGTTATTCCCTATGGAAACACAGATTCCACACGATACGAAACCACGTCGTTATCGTGTCACAGCGTTAGATATACCTTCACTTTACATCAAAATAAAGATAAGTGGTCATATCTCTTGATGTGTTAATGTTTCGGAACGCGTCTCAGTAAAACATATAATTTTTGACAGTTCAAATCGCGCCAATTCCAAATTCATTTCGCGCGGTTTTGTTTTCATTTCATAGAGAATAGAGTTTTGCAGATTTCTTATGTAAGACAAGGAATTCGCGTGGTTTCGAAGTAAGGAATCGATACGGAATAAAGGCCAAGTACATTTTGGAGTTAGCGTTTGGCGTTAGCGTTAGTGGTTGGTATCTTTGCTAGACCCCCTGATAATATTACAATGGAGAAGCTCTGTTTTTTTTTTTTATAACTGGATAGGCCCGCATTTGACCGCAATCTCACCAGGGCCATTATTCCGTATCGATTCCTTACTTCGAAAACACGCGAATTCCTTGTCTTACATAAGAAATCTGCGTAACTGTATTCTCTATGATACGACAACAAAACCGTGCGAAATGAATTTGGAATTGGCGCGATTTGAACTGTCAAAAATCGTATGTTTTACCGAGACGCGTTCCGAAACATCAACACATCAAAAGATATGACCACTTATGTCAATATATTTTATTCAAAATAAAGATATCTTTAATGTAAAGTGAAGGTATATCTGACGCTGTGACACGATTTGAACAAGACACGATAACGACGTGGTTTCGTATCGTGTGGAATCTGTGTTTCCATAGAGAATAACCGCCCTAATGGAAAGTGACGATGCGGTCTACGGTGGTACATGCTTTCCTAGAAGATACCTGTTCACTCGCGACTTGTTTTGAGAAAAAGAGACAGGCGATGCACCCTCCAAAACTTTTAGGCTACAATATGGAAATAATTTTAACTTGTTAATTTTTAGTAGCACGCCACTAGCCTATTGGGAGCAGACCTCGGCTACCAGTGTATTATACAGGATGTTATTTAATTCATTAACATAAATTGAGCCCATGATAGTACATCATTTACCGATGATTATTAACGAGTAAAAAGTGCAAATGATTTTTTTTTAATCAAAATTATGAAGATTGCAGCGGCGCCTAACGCAGATTTTGATACCTTTAAACGTTTTATTACCTTGTATGTACTAATTGAAAAAATTGTTTTTAACAAATCGTCATATAACTTAGGACTACATACATGTACACATTAAAAAATTTATAATTTTCAAAAAACACGTAATTGTATATTTTAATTGAAATGTGTACTGTAGCATTTTATTTAGTAAGTTATCCCATTTTTTGGAGTTATTATTATTACCAAACCAATGTGTTAGAATTCAAAAATGTTGGTCCACACGTGACCGGTATCAGGAGTAGGTACCTAGTTTCAAAGGATGCTAATGAATTCAATAGATATGATGACTAAAGTTTTTTTTTGCATATATTAAAAATATTCCTCAAAAGATAAACATTTGTGAAAACAAAAATAAAATATCTCAAAAAACGACAAAGTTACAAGCATTTTAAAAACCGGAATAGAAAGAGATAGCTCAAACGGCCAGTGACGTCAGAGCAATGTCGTCATAGTACCTCATTACTAAGCTGTGGTAGCTTTACATACAATATCTTTGGCATGTGACGTCACGAGTAGATTTTTCATAGTAACTGTGGGGGCGCTCTGTTTCGCGAGAAAGGAGATGCCTCCTGTAGAAACTTAAAAAGCTTATTACTCCGTGATTTATTTACCGATTTTACATATTATTTCAATTATTGCATTCATTTTTAATCTTCTTTATGAAAGTATTATTTACTTGTTCATTTTTAATACTAGTCATCATGCCTATTACAGCCGGTATAATTTGTGCGTCGGCCAACGAATCAGCTTGACCATTCAACACGGGAATGTCACATCATGTGAGCTATTGAGCACACTCCCCGCAGTGACTTACGTGTGGCGTGGGTTCCGGGGACACCCATAGCTGCACCTAAAATGGCCGAAGGAGTGGCGCCACCGGTTGCAGCATTTCTGTAACAAGTTGTATGTTTTGTATTGTTTGGGTAATAATAGGAGACATTTTACTAGGTGGTAGGACTTTTCTGCAAAGTTCGTCAAGGTAAGCACTACTGTGTTCCGGTTTGAAGGGCATTGTAGCTAGTAAAATTACTGGGCAAATGAGACTTTATGACCTGATTACACAGAGTAGTAATCTGATTACTAGACTGTGTGATGTCTCAGGATGACGTGCGCAGTGCAGTGTCACGCGAAACTTTATTATTTTAAAGTTCCGAGTGACACTGCAACTGTTATGGGCGGCCGTGTCACTCAACATCAAGTGAACGACTAGCTCGACACGCCATTCATTCACATAAAAAAAAACATAGAAATAGCTTCTGCAAACATGAGTAATAAAAAGAGAGGGGGCGAGAGAGGGAGAGAGAGAGAGGTGTGTATAGGTAGAGAGAAACAGAGAGTGGCAGAATCCTTAAAATATTTACTCTGTAGACGTAGTTTCCGCGTGCCCCTTTTGGATAGCAATAGTTTTACAATAGTACATTATGACGTAAGAGTGTACCGATCAATGCACACGCGTGTCATAAGATTTTCATCACACTTGCGAGGAAATAAACAGCGTCGTTGATGTGCAATAGTTCAGCCGTGGGAAAGAGTGTATAAGTATAAAGCGACAGAGAGAGAGAGAGAAAGAAAGAGAAAGGGAAATATGTATATCCCAGTATATAATCACCTGTTGTTGTTGAACCGTGCATGCCTCAACAACAAATTGTTAAGTGCGTCGTTAGCGTGCAATAATTCCGCAGTTAAAGGCGCCGCGCCCGCTAACCGAGCCACTAGCTCCGCCACTCGGGATTGCATCGCTTTTAGCGTATCTGCCAGCTCCTGTGAATGCGAAAAATAACTTTAAAACTAACACCACAAAAATAAAAACAACCAATACAACTGGTTGACTGTTACTCTTTTCCAAAAATCATTTAGATCTTGACGATTTTGGAAGTTACAGCGGTTTACAACTTTCTGCTCGCTATTATGTGTAGGTAAATATCACAGAAATACAAATACATACAACAAAATTTGTTGCTATTTATTCATCATCCTTTACCCGAAGACGTCTACTGCTGAACAAAGACCTCCCCAATAGAGCATCACTTTGAGCGGCTGCTTGCCTTTGGGGGCCTACGCGGTATTTGTCTTTCGGTTCATGGTCGCAACTCGAAAACCTTTTCCCCATCGGTTGTCAGTTCTACGAGCGATGTGGCCTGCCCATTGCCACTTCAACTTGCTAATCCTAAGAGCTATATTGGTCACATTTGTTGTCCAGCGGGTCTCTTCATTGAGGATCTAATCTCGCAAGGAAACCCGACCATTGCTCTCTCCACAGCGCGTTACGCGACTTTGAGCCTACTAACAGGTCCAACCAACAGTAAGAGACAAAGTCTCAGTTCCATAAATCATCACTGGCAACACACATTGATTGAAAACCTTTGTTTCATTTACACACTTCCAAAGTCATATATATGTTGAGAGCATTCAGTAGATTCAGATGGATAGACAGTCCATCTGAATCATTCGCAGCCTTACCATTTTCTCTATTCATCATATAAATAGCATTGCATACCTGGGAGACGTTCATTGCTGAACATATAGGCCCGTTAGATGATTGCCATGATCACTTGGCAGGTATTTTTGAGGTCGCAGTATATTAAGTATTAATAATTATTTATGTTTGAGTGACTTACATTAAGCAGCTCAATATCGGAGTCATGGTGAGCGGAATGCGGTTGAGAAGTGAGTTCGTTGAGCATGTCATTCATAACACTCATGTTGCCTTCAACCACGGACAAGTCAGCGCGGAGTTTGTTGCTTTGGCTCTCCGATAGCGCCGTCACTGCAGGCTGGAAACGACATTTATTTATACAATAACGCCCAACGATCACATACATAGATCCTGGACCCAAACTATGATGCCCTGTATCTAGGGAGCCAGGAACTACGAGGACCATTCTCCCAAAACCACAGATTGATAAATTAAACGTTACTGCTTAAAACATTCAGACACAGATCAAGTATTTGCGCTTATTTATAGGTAGCAAAAATGAATGGTTGTCATTTTTCATTATTGCATTATGCCGGATTGCTTGCACCAGCTGGGAAAAACACTTTCCTTTTACTCAACCGACTTCATAAATGAGGAAGTTCTCTAACTGGTTGTATTTTTTTATTTTTTACCCCAGAACTAAAAAGTATCCCAGATAATATAATACCTACAGTACAGATGCCTCATCCCATACAAAGGAATAACGCGGGCTATTTTACGAATTATTTTATTTCTGCATAACGCAAGATTATCAAGCGACATTTATTGCGTGTTGGCGAAGTATTGGGCCAAATGAATACACTGGACACTTACTAGTAACTTTCTAGACACGATTACTACATTTTTTTCAAGTTCGGGCTATTTTTTGTTTGTACCTGATGAGACCCCATGAAAGTATGTAGCAAAATGTGCGTAAAGAAAAAAAATGAGATTGGTTTAATAGAAGCATCGTCAAAATTGGTTCAGTATTAAAATTTTTAAATAAAATTTTTGGAAAAATATATCAAGGTGCCAACTGAGCTAAGAGTCATCATAAAACCTTAATCTTACATTAGCTGCGTTTGGTTCCTGCGCACGCGATGGCGAGGCAGGCGCACCTCTTTGTGGAGACCCCACTATTGGTTGGTCTCCGCCGTCCGGTACACTCTGTTAAATAAACAAATTAATTATATTTTGCTAGGTGCTAGGAGAATTAATGCTGAGTTGTCTAGGTAGGTACCACCTCTTGCCAGTTACTCTGTAGCCAAATGGTGCAAGCACAGGTTCGAAGAACACTGTACTGCTGGGCAAATGAGACTTCATAGTGGCCTTACCGCGTAAGCCCGGTGGCAATCGTAATCGTGTGCTCTCTTGCTCGCACTCAAGGGCTTGTACATTGGCGCAAGCAGGATGGCAGGCGATGTTCATTACCAGAATTGTTACGCGGTCGGGCTGCTGATCTTACAGTCTAGTTATCTTTCTGCTAGAATGGGATGATGTCTTTGGTGGTATCACCAAAGATGTTACACTAGACGGTACATCTCTAACTTGCACTGTCGACCACTTCATATAAGCTAGCCAGCATTTTCACGCTCATACGAAGCTCGGCACTCATAGCGACAACACGTGTATTGCAATAAAATTATGATCCGTAAATGCCATCGTGCCAGACACTACAAAAACCAGCCTGGAAAAACAAACAAACGCAACGGAATCAGTTTTAAACAACATATTTAGAATTTAGAGCAAAATATACCTAAATAAAATATTGTTTAGTTGATTTATAACGGAGGCAGAGCGCGCGGCGGCAGCCATATTAGCAGAGCGTACGAACACTGACCGAACAACTCATTACTCATCCTATAAGCACTAGCGCTGCGTGTTGAGATCGTTTGGTTAGACGATTCGATCTCGTAAAGCGCTGCAGCGGATTTTAGTTTAGTTATAACGAAAATGGAAACAATTTGAGCTTCCCAAAGCTGCTCTATTACGTAGTACATACTATACCTCTTTGGGTATCACACGAATCTTTTTTTTTAGAGATTCATTGTGCTCTGCAACGGTTACGGGCGACCATGACGCTTACCTCTTAAACTCCCAGCGACTCGATATCAAAAACACATGTATACATGTTATTCTATTGTCATCTCAAATGCTGGTATTGCAGAAGTTAAAATCAGCAAACGACGAGGTCTCGATATGTTAGCTTCATTCGTTTAGATAAAAATGTCTAACCTTAGACCTTTTACATATCATAGACTTACACGTTGCGGGGTGAAAATGGGAGCCATCGCGTCCAAATCGGTCATCGGAAACTCCACGCCTTTTGCTTTCAACTCGTTGTATATTTGCACGACACCCTGGAAATGGATAAATACAACAATCTTTAGTTTATTTTTCAAGCTTAATTGTTTTATGAAAATCGGCGAAGGAAATCGGGTGTGTGGGTAGCAGCGCCGATGTCTGCCAACTGTGGAGGTTATAAATATAAGTAGGGGGTGATAAAAATGTATAATAAATTAATATTATCTATCCCAAATGGACTAGCATGCGCGCCGCGAGAAAACTTGCCGTCGCGGTTAGAGACACACTTAGGCGCTAGCGATGGCAATTAATGCTATTTTGCGTAAATTTCATAAACATGCTAATTCACGAGTCTTAGCATGCTAATTGCTATTGCTATGCTATTTGCTAAAATGAAATGAAATGGAAATAAAAATGAAATTGAAATTAAAATTGAAATGGAAATGAAAAAATTAAATTAAAAATTATATGAAAAATGAAATGAAACATGAAATAAAACTTTATTTTTAAAATTAAATTCAAAATGAACTAAATCAATTGAAATGAAATTTCCAACCAAAATTGACCAAAAATGTAACATGTGAAAAATTGTTGTTACTTGATCACCCCTAGCTGATTGTAGCATGACCCTCCTATTGATACTTATAACTTCAACAGTGGAACTTAGCTGACGGCTGACGACTGGTACGTTTCCTTAGCTCTGATACTTATTCACAAACTTTACGAACCATAACAGAGTCAAAACTACTTTCTCTGTTTGTGGAACTTGTTTTTTAAGTCTCTATTTAGTGTTAACTACAGAGCGGCCCGACCCGGAAGGCGCAGCGTAGGTTGACCCCCCACTAGGTGAATTGACGACCTGGTGAAAACCGCGGGGAGCCGATGGATGCCGGAAGCGAGCAGCCGTTCTAAGTGGCGCTCTCTTGGGGAGGTATATGTTCAGCAGTGGTCATCTACGGGCTGATTATGATAATGATAGAGCGCCCCGCGGTTTCTTAAACCTACTAGTTTCCAACGGGAAAACTATTCTCTGGTATAATAAGTGTCCTATGTTGACCGCGGTAATCTTTGCATAAGCAACTTATATTAAAAATTGCATCCAAATCGGTTCAGCCGTTATGACCAACAAACAGACACTTCACTTTTATATATCACTAGTTTAACCCGCGATTTCACTAGCAGATAGGAAGTACCAAATGCGTTAATCCAGTATAATTATAAGCTATCTTTATTCCTTTCATCAAAATCCGTCCAGCCGTTCGAGTGTGAAGAAGTAACAATAACAAACATACATACACAAATACAAATCACCTTTATAATGTTGTGTGAGTGTGATGTGATATTAGTATGGAAGTGGGCATCACCTGTAATTCAGGTTGGTTCTGGAAGGCATCCGCCCAGCACTGAATAAGACTGAGCACCTTTTCTTGCACGACTGTGGGAGGATCGTTCTTTGGACCGATCAGTTTTACCTGCGACAAATAAAATATTATCTTATCTTATCTATCTTAAATTAAGCAGTTTAACCTATTGCGTTTTTAATTTACACTGAATGGATACAATTGAACTTGTATATGGCTGTAGCAAACTGGTTTAGCAAGATATTATTATTATGATAAACTAAATTCCGAGCTTTTTCCTCACAGTGAAAAACGTAACATTATTGGTTTAACAACTAAGTTGGTTTTTCTTTTCCCATGTTTTTTAACCAACCCCAAGAAAAGGACAGGAGTTCGATTGGATGTTTTCTTAATAGGCTGTGATTTTTCACAGACTGTGACTTTTCATATGCCTAATGTGTTTATGATCCATGGCAATTGGCGGTGCTTTATGAAAAGTAACACAGACGCATTTTGATCGCAACCCAGCAAAGTTGCGATGGCTGTGATTTTTCATATCTAACGCAGTCTTTATGAAATTATACATTACTGGTCTCAGTCTGTTTTGCTGAAGCCATTGAGATATGATAATAAAGAGTCACAATCTCGAAGTGGAAACAGTCAAAAAGTGTCCGAGCGCTGTTGTAAGTACCTATACATCAAATTATAAAGCTTGCGGTTTCACATTTGTACGAATTTAGACGTTATGTCGCTTTATCAGTGCACAAAATTGCTTGTACGCAAGGTCGGCGACCGTTACATCCCATTTCAGCTACGTCATGCGAACGAACACGGAATAAGGCAATAAATGGAGACGCCATCGGAAATAATACAATCAAATATTTATTGGCACTTTTTACCATTTTGAAAACTTAAAATCAACTTGTATTCTAATCGCCTTTAAACAATGGTAATATTATATTGTAACATTGTCGTTCACTTAGAGGTTTATTTTTTCTGTACACTTCTTTGCAATGTAGCGAAATCTAACATTTCAATGATTCATCATCATCATTAACCGCCTGAAAACGTCTACTGCTGAACATAGGCTTCGCCCAGGGAGTGCCACTTTGAGCAGCTGCTCGCCTCCTGCATCCATCGGCTCCCCGCAGCTTGATTGCTCTCATTAAAACAGTTGTATGGTTTGAAAATTTAAATGCATATTGAATAAGATTTTCCATAACTACTGTATCTATGAATCAATTTAGAACAACAGAAATATTTTTTTAGTGTTCAACTTCAGTTCATAACTTTGACAAATATCTTATAATTTGTCCGTTATTTGCACAAATTAAACACGTGTTTGGAAGATTCGTAACTTAGTACCTAATAATCTTTCTAACCTTTTGTTTGTAAAACTGAATTTATATAATCTGTGGTGTGTATTAACAATAAATAACATACCTATCTATGTAAACCTTAAAATGAAAACATACAAAAAGTATGGTTTAATTAGTTAATTACTATGGATCTTATTGCACATAATTATTTAAAATGTTATCGACTCCATAGCTTTCCATTAGAACACGCTTGCCGCGTCACTCTTCGTAACCACGGAAACGCGAGGCTATGTTTCTTTTACTCGTACGCATTTGATAAACGTGTGAAAGAGATACGCTACTGAGGGGCCGCAGTCGGGCCATGACCATTATATTGTGCAAAAATATGAAAAAATTGAAATTTAAATAGAAAAATGGACTGTGGATACATAAATTCTATAAATTGTTGTAATACGTACCTAAAATATGAAACACCATCTTTTTTACCCACGTGTCTGCTGTTATTTGGGCAGTTTGGCACCGAGCACTTTGGCATCGTGCAGGTGCGAGTCGGATTGTGGTTGCCTTACAATACAACTAAACGAAAACTTTGCGCACGCCACGCAGTGCGCAGAGTTTTGGAGTGGACATTTTTTTCAAGCGTTTGTGACTCTTTATGTATCCTATCTCAATGACTGAAGCATAAAAAATTGCTAATCTCGTATTATGAAATCCGAAGCCACAATTCATCAAGTGTAATTCACACTGTGATTAGTAGCAGAGTATGTTCTAAAAGTAGGAGAGTGAATTATGATTTATAAAATCATATGATTTTTCACCTGCTTCTTGTGAAACGATCCATGCCTAATTCTTAAGCATATTCCCCGATTTCTTGGAGATTTCTGTTATATGCTACAGTTACCTAGCAACAACAACACCACACCCCACCACCAGTTAACATTTACAACCTTAAGCTAATTAGCGTATTACTGAGGTATAAAACTGCATGTGGTTTACGTTCTTATCAATTTCATTATATTTTCCTGTTAGGTAGGCAGGTAGAGTGTGATTTAAAAGTAATGGCGGCTGTGAAGTCAGCGCGAAATCTGCGCAGAAGCAAAAATTAGATGTGCAAAGGTAAGCGGTGAGCACAGCGTGCGGCGGGCTTGCAGCGCTCTTCTCAGTCGCCATGAAGTTTGAATCACACTGTGTCTTGATTGTTATTTCTATGGTCATTACCAATTCTAATGTTATGAAATAAACAATTGGTGAATAAAAAACCAAGAGTTTGTGTAATGTTCACTCATAAAAACATGTTGAATTTTCGAGCAATAAAAACATGTTATGATATAATGGCAACATTAAAAGGCCGTCCTCATTCAGAATGTTGTCGGCTCACATTGTTACTTTATTTGACATATAGCAATAAACTGTTCTAATTTAAATAAAATATAGAAAGAAGAGATTTGCATATTTTTGGAGCCTGGTATAATCATGACAATTTTATTTGCAAGTCAACAAAATATTGCGCAATAACTTGAACAAATTTATGTACTTAATATTATGTATTAAACTCTATCAAAATACGATTATTTTCACCTCTTTTCGTAAAGCTTGTAAAAGTGCTAAAATAGCCTCATCATCACCATTAACAACTTGAATACGTAGTAGGCTGAACATAGGCCTCCCATGGAATGGACCGCCACTTTGAGCGGCTGCTCGCCTCCTGCAAATAACCTATTAATAAAAATAGCCTATTTGCAATAAATTATTTGGCAGTCCTTATGTAGCCCATTGTAATGTCAACTTCTCTCTTCTCTCAGCGTTCTATTCATATAAGGAGGCATTTTATATTACCTCTATAATAGCCTTATAGATTGGTAAAATGCTCTAAGATAATAGCTGATGAGAGACGGTTCACACTATTAATTTGCCGTGGAGATTCTTACTCTCTACAAAACTTAGCAGCTAGTGCTCTATAAATAAAATATTGAAACATACCAATATTAATATCAACAAGTATAGCATGTTTTAATTTAAATAACTTTTAATAATTTATTCAACCCATTATTCGGTTGAAAAATAAGAACCAGTTTTTAATATTAAACTACATTAACCATTTAGCTACGACGCGGAGCGGCGGGCACAAGCGATTGTATTGTTTTCTGGTAAAAATACCGAAAACACATTTATCCTATCACTTTTTTAAATAAATAACGCCCGACGATCTGTCGCCTTTTATTCCTGTGAAAGCTTGTCCTGTCTAACCCGCCACCTCCGGGATATGAGTCCAGCTGCTCCACCAACACACTACAGAGGCTGTCGTATGCGTACTTTATTGTCCACCTGTTTATCTGTCTGTCCAATAATAATTTATATGTTACTGCTAAATACGGGCAGTCCTTGCCACTACTCAATTTTAAAAAGTACGCTACTAATTATCTTGTAATACTACATGCAAAACAAACATTTATGCGCACAATAATGTCCACATCAAGTTAAACAAACAACTG
This sequence comes from Ennomos erosarius, assembly GCA_963580505.1. Classification (NCBI taxonomy): domain Eukaryota; kingdom Metazoa; phylum Arthropoda; class Insecta; order Lepidoptera; family Geometridae; genus Ennomos; species Ennomos erosarius. Next base: position 10,339,798 of record OY756988.1, read on the forward strand.
AACAATACCATACCATCCTTTTCTATAATATTATTATTTAGTGTGGGTGTAGAAATTAGATCAATTATGATATACTTTAGTTTAGTATGTTGTGACCCAAAACTATAAAAATAAAACACAAGGTGTCAAACAAACATGGAAAGGACCTTATTTTCTTGAAACATAAATATTAACATTGTTATGAAATATAGAAATAGAAATCATTTAATATTAGTCAATATAACATTATTGTGAGTCACCAAGGTTTTCCACTTATACAAGCAGCCATTCTGAGTTTCTGAGGTTATTAGTACTTAGTCAAGGTTGAATAACTAGGTAAGATTTCGGAGATTGGTTCATTATACTATATTAGTACTTGATACATAATTATTTATAGATTAGGAATTGTAAATGTAAGTAGAAGGAAACCAAAGACTGAGTCATCATTATTTTAGATGTTACTACTGAAGTGGGCTGGTTAAAAATATCCACTGAATTACAATGGTCTACACTACACCACAGATAATATAATACCTACAGTACAGATACCTCATCCAATACAAGGGAATAATGCGGGCTATTTTTTTAACTTTATCTAAACACATAATAGAGTCTGGCAAAGCAGAGCTCAAAGCTCTGCAGTGGAGTATTTTGGAACCCCCAAATCCTTTTTCTTCTTCTTCTTTAATGGCTTTCTATCGCTTGTTTGCAATAATTCTGCCAATGTCAAGTGAGTAAAATTTGTACGGTTATGTCAAGTCAAAGTCATATTTTGTCAGTCAAAACGCCAACAGTAAAATGGAGGATATTTTACTGAAGGCTCTAAAAAGGCCGTTGAAGCAAAAACGAAAATGCATGGTTTTATGATCTTGAAACCATTTGCCAACACTCGTGCACGTTCACGAACACTCAACGGATAATAATCCACCCTTATTACACATTAAAGTTCAAAATACACTAGTTTTAAAAAATAAATTCAAAATTCACAACCGCCATTGTCGGATTTTCTTCAAAGACCAATCTTTTTTCATATAGCAATCAGTTTTTTATGTCATTACCTGACAATTTCATAACGTGTCAGTGTATTAATTTTCTGATTGGTTGTGTTTTCGAAAAGAAGTAATGGTTCAACCAATTAAAAGTGTTTGGAGTGCAACTCCGAAGGGATTTAGAGTTTTGATATAATAGATCTAGATTTATTTGAATTTGAACATGCAAAGCTTACATCAACTAACAGCCATGTTGAAAAAACCATATCGCTGATTGGCTGTTATAGATATAGCCATATTTGAAAAAATCTGTCTCATGGATATATCTAGCTTTGATAAAGTATCATGACTTTAACGGCTTATTTCTCAAGAACCACGTGGATTTATACACAACTGATAAAATTGTTTAAAAGCTTTTTTTTACTCTTTCGTTTGGTATCAAAACCTCAAAAATTGCCAGATGTGGATTTATCTGAGTTTGAAGTTACGCGACACAATTTTAAATCACTGCAGAATTAGCTATGCCAGACAGATACTTTTGTTATACCAACAAAACGAATAACAAAGCATTGCTAGTCTTTTATCTGCCACTGACTTAATTATCAATTGTCAACCTTCACCTTATCTGTCAAACATTATCAGATTTTATTGTAAGACAGTTGAGAGTACTCTAATTAAAGGCAGGCTCACTGTTTCACTTTTCATACAATCTTTAACACTTCAGTTGGCCTCTTAAGGGGTTTTATTTTCATAAACCCCTTTCATAGCACACCCCTATGTTATTAAATGAAGAGAATCTCTAACACTGGAATTCATAGTCAAGGCAGGGGCTCCTCTAGGGGATGATTCAGGCGCGGCGCTGTGTGGTAAAGTCTAGTTTAATGTATTTGATAAACAAAATTAAGTAGCCCCCAATCTGGCAATTCTGCCATTATCAAAGGCAGGATGCTATGAAAGTGAAAGAAGAATGATTCACCATTTAATCTCTATGTGAAAGTTGAATGATAAATTTTGGGGCTTTGTTCACCCCCTGACTATGAATACCACTGTAAGATATCAAATCCCTACATCCAGTAGTTTGGGCTGTACATTGTCCATCAGTCAGCCATTCAGAACAAAGCCTTTATTAATTAGAAATGACAAATTTTATTACACATCTCTTTACTCTTTCAAACATGTACAAAATACAGTTATTCCAGAGTAGCATTAAACTATGCTAAAAAGTACTGCTTGCAATTTATTGTTGTGTAATTTGTAGATTGTAATAAATAAATGTTTCTTACTTGATTTTGTTTTAGATAAAAAAAACATCATAAAAATCTGTGGTAAGTTTTTAATGGCAAAGTTAATTTTGTTTTCATCAATAAATCATAAGAAAATAGGATCTATAACAGAGTGCCAATAGGTGTTTTTTTAGTAGTCATATCTCCATGTTGCAAAAGGTCAAAATATAGCATGTGTGACAATAAAAATAATACCTACAAACAGGAATCCCCTAATGACAGTGAACTAATCAACCGCGGGTGACAGACTGATAAGATTACATAACGATAAACATATATAAGTACTTGTCCTTCAGACATTAAGAACATAATGCCAATTTATCAGCAGTGTACTAAACTATGCTAATTTGCCCGTAGGACATGCCAATATGTAATGCATAACTGTAGTTTATTATATACCTACTAACCACAATATCTGTATTGGGAAATGAGTTTCTAAGGTGGTAATTTATTGTTTGCAAAACCTTCCTAAATAAGTACGTTTTAACAGACTCATTAGAGTTCTGATTCATTAATGGGTGCATCAATTAAGGATACTTTAGTTTAAAACAAAATAGGCAGCCAATACTGTATGTAATGTGCTACATTGTGCAATGTACATAATTACTTATGCAATCATGCAATCATTGTAGTGTAATGTTCAGTTTCATTAACATTTATATCCACTTCCTTCATAATGTTGATGGATACATTGAGGCAAAATCGAATAACATGGTTGATCTCTCTAGTTGTAGTAAAAACCCTAATCTAGAGTGTCATTCAAATGGAGACTGTTAAGGCACACCCTGCATTCACCACTTGCCTCTGCCCCCACCCATATAATTTTTGCTACCCCAATGCATGTCGCACCAACTTCACAGCCACCATTCAGTTTTAATAACACTATACTCACAATTAACGTTTCGGTTCCTATAGGGTTGAATTAGGGCTCAAGGTTGCTTTATTGACAGCTGCAATTACATTTATTACTCGGGAACTGCAAGCCGAAAGGACAACCATGAACTAAAAATGTAATAAAAACAAAGTGCCTACTTACCAACTCCGATATAAATTCCTTATGACATGCCAGGGTGTGGAATGGTTTGCCACAGTTCTTCACACAAGTCTCAAGCACTGTCAGTGTGTACATAACTACTGTATAGTTCTTCCCAGCACTCATTGTCAGCCTCTTTCTAACAGCCTTGATAGCATCCTTCGGTCCATCAGCACTGCTGTTTATGATATCACATATCTCCATATTAAGGCCCCAGTTTTCCGACGGCAGAGATCCATCGGTAGCTTGCTCTGAAATTTCATAGCTTTCAAATATCAAAACAATCAAATGGTCCAATCAATAAATATAGCACTGTCTCATAGTAAAATGGGAAGAAGCGATAAAAATGTATCAAATATTCCACGCATTTATCAATAGAGATTGAGCAACCGTGACACCATAACAAAGAGAAATTCGGAATATCTAGTGCGCAACAAAAAACGCTAAGATCACGAGATCAACAAAGATTTTAGACAAGAATTTAGGAGAAAGATTTGTTGTTCCGTACTTACCGATTTTCTGGCCTACCGGCGTAGAAAAAGGGTTCCCTACTCCAAAGAAGGACATCTTTGGAAATTATCGAACTTATCAAAAATGATTTCACCAATTTCTCTTCACTTGAATCGTGAATCGTCAGCGAAAAAACGAAAATTGTATACCGGGTTGCCAGATCAGCTAACTCAATTCGCCTAATTTTGCTTGCCAATTAGGCATGGATCTTTTCACAAGGAGCTGGTGAAAAATCATATGATTTTATAAATTATAAATCACTCTGCTACTTTTTTGAACATACTCTGCTACTAATCACAGTGTGATTAGTCAAAATTGATGAATCGTGGCTTCGAATTTAATAATACGAGAGTAGCATCAGCGGTCAATATCAAAACATAATTTTTTTTATGTTTCAGAAACTAAACTGAGACCAGAAATGTATAATTTTATAAAAACTGCGATAGATTTCTTAGTAACCATCAGTGGCAGGTCACAACTTCGCTGGGTTGCTTCTAAATCGCGACTGTGTTCCTTTTCATAAAGCACCGTCAATCACCATCACCATGAATCATAAATTCATTAAGCATAAAATATGAATAATCATAGTCTGTGAAAAATCACAGCCTGTGAAAAAGCACAGCCTGTGAAAAATCACAATCTGTGAAAAGTAGCAGGAGAAATCACAGCGACTAAAATAAATCATATGATGAAATGATTATAATTTTAAAGTATCAATCATTTCCACGCCTACTACCAATGGTACTTTCCAGTTCGTGTTATTTTTGCCATTTTCGTTTTCGCAATAAAAATGACACTTTGGAAGTATTTGACAGTTTGATTGTGATCGTTTTTGGCGTTTTTGTCATTCTTAGCATGTACTGGCACACCCCAAGTAGACTTTTTTTGAACATGTAGCCTAATTTTGCCTAACATTTTCAACTAAGTTGCCTATATGTATTTAGCCCAAATACAGACCAGTTAAATTTTTTGGAGTGTTTGTGAGGAAGTGAGTAAGTGAAGGTCAAGTTAGATGGTTGAACTCTGTCTCTGTCATACAGCGAGCTAGAATGAATTACTACTCGGAATAATTAAATTGACATCTGAATTAGAGACATCTATCGGCATACTATGCAATTTGCATCGCAGCGAGGTGTCACTTAGTATGTCCACGCCTATTACGTTTCGTTAAAAGCATACAATTATCATTTTTTAAAATACATTTGGCGTAATCCTGAAATAGCCTAAATTGCCCATTCTTTTCTTCTAGGTAGCCTAAATGGCTAGTGGTAGGCGATTGAATTTTTGGTCGTCATTTTGACCACCAATGTAGCCTAAATGGCATAATTTACCTAATCTGGCAACCCTGATAGTATACAGATTAAACAACACTAATGTCATGATGACTTTGACTGCTGCCAATGTTAAAGTCAACGTCAAACGCTGCGCTGTGAGTGATGGCGACATCAACATAGTATAGATGGCGATTATACGAGCACAGATTAGACAAAAACAGTTGATTATATAATATTTTATTAACAGTAGCCACTGATCTCTGTTACACTATACCTTGTATAATAGAGATCAGTGCCAGCCCCACAACAACCACCACCACCACCACACCGCACCACCACCAGCAGCCCACCACCAGTGTAAATTTAACCTTCTTGCCTTTACGTGTAAAACTAAAAAGTTGTAAATACTGTTATTTAGCAGTTATATTCTCTTGGTTACATAGCAACACGTTTTAGTTTTGTTTTGTTTGGGTATTTGTTTGACACTAATAGGTGACAATCACAATTATTATTAAATTACAATAATAAAACGGTTAACAAACTCTTTAATAATTAGGTATTTAAAATAGGTTAAAGTAGGTAACCACTTCCTTAGGTTTTACCTTTATGTACCTATTACCTATACTTAATCATAAATAGGTACCTACTTTATGTAAGTGCACTAAGCTACTACGTCTACTACTTTCATTTAAAATTCAATTGTGTGAAAATGGGAGAAAAGAGAGCACTGAACAGTCTGATCATCCACCCTGACATCGAGCCTGGCGTCATAGACAACGCTATGCTTACAAGGTGCATTTTGGAATACGGTTTGTACCTACCTCCTAGTCATCTATTTCATCATCATCATCATCATCATTTGTCATCGTTGTTAGCGCCATTAATAAGCTTGACCAAAACAAGGGAGCTGGGCCAGATGGTATACCTGCTTATTTTATTAAAAAGTGTGCCAAAGAGATTAGTGTACCCCTGCACATAATATTTAATATGTCACTTGCTTCTGGGGTATTCCCAGAAAGGTGGAAATGTGCTTTTATTATTCCTATTCACAAAGCAGGCGATAAATCGAGATGTGAAAATTATCGCCCTATTAGTATTTTATCCTGTATGGCCAAACTTCTTGAAGCTCTCGTGTACCCTTACATCTACAATCATGTCAAACATATTATCTCGCCCAACCAACATGGGTTTGTTGCTGGGCGCTCAACTATTAGTAACTTGTTGGTGTATAAACAACATATTTGCTCTGCGTTTGATGGAAGACATCAGGTGGATGCGATATATACGGACTTTTCTAAAGCCTTCGACAAGGTGAACCATGTCATTCTTGTCAAAAAACTCTCAGTATATGGCATTCATGGAGATCTTCTACGCTGGGCAAAGTATTATGTCACAAACCGCAGTCAAATGGTTGCAATAAAAGGATACTTCTCCACGCCCTATCCAACTACTTCAGGCATCCCTCAAGGGTCACATCTTGGTCCATTACTTTTTGCAGTGTTTATTAACGACCTTGAGCGGATTTTGCATAGTAATTGCCTTTTGTATGCGGATGACTTAAAGATTTTCCGTACTATCAAATCGATAAATGACTGTCTAATACTTCAGAAAGACGTCGAAGCAGTGGACGATTGGTGTAGGTCAAACAAAATGTATTTAAACATTGAAAAATGTTTTGTGATGACATTCTCGTTGAAACAGCCAAAATTTCTGTTCAATTACAATATTGGCAACACTGCGCTGGAGCGCAAGGATGTGGCTAGAGACTTGGGCGTATATTTTGACTCTAAGCTTTCTTTTCGCTCGCATTACGACTACTTAGTTAAAAAAGGGAATCAGCTGCTTGGATTTATCCTTAGAATAACAAAATCTTTTACTAATTCAAAGAGTCTTTTATACCTTTACCAAAGTCTAGTAAGACCCGTGACTGAATATGGCTCTTTGGTGTGGTCACCTTTTTACTCAACTCATTCTGATAATATAGAACGTATCCAACGTCGATACACGAGAGCTGTTTGCCTCCGTTTTGGTCTCTTGCGTAGGTATCCTAGCTACGTATCCAGGATTAAGCATTTTATTTTAAGTCCTCTCTCCAAAAGGAGGCACGTAAGTGAGCTGTTATACTTGCATAGAATCATCAACTCGGCGGTGGACAGCCCTCATCTATTAGGGCTGATAAACTTTAATTTAAATATTCGAAGCGGAATTCCTCGAGTTTTTAGGGTGACCACTTATAGAAATAAAAAACGTATCCTACAACGGTCCTATGCCTCGTATGTGCCGTTCCTATGATGATCTAATTGGTAGCGTTCGTCGCCGCTTTGACAATACGGATGATGATGAAAATGACGAACTAGATATATTTTGACTTAGTCTCAACCAATTTAGAAACAATGTTTATAAGTATTTACCGTAGTCGGGTGGTACTCGGGTGCGAATACGCATTGATTATTGTCGTTTCTGAATCCCGGGGCCATCTGTGTGCTTTTGATTTTTAATGCGCTTGAAACAGGCTAAAGGGGCGATAAATGAATAAATAAAATACATAAATAAATGCGATGCGATGCTTGAATATAATTTGTTATGTACGTTACCACAACATTTTTTTTGTCTCCTTTCCTTTTTCGGGTGTATTGAAGATATTTATTTAATGTAACTTTAGAAGTGATTATTTTACCTAGATATATTTATTATGTATTTGTAAAACTATATATTTTGTTTTGTATACAGGGTTACAGGAAAAATTGTGCTAGATCCGTTAAGGGCGTGGAGTACCCATCATTTCTGACTTATTTCACTATGAAACACCCTAGCCTAAACTTAACCCTTTTCGAGATATTCGACTTTTAATATTTTTATTGAAAATTGCCAATTTTTAGGCTACAAAATTTAATTTTGTTTATTTTGTGTGTCTTATTATTATTATTATTGCATTTTTACGTGTGTAATAAGATGCTTTAGGATGTCAATCATTAAAATAGTACATAAGTTAACTGAATAGACCGTAGTAGACAAGTGAAAGTTAAGAATTAAAAATAAATATTAGAAACTGTATTTTTCTCTAAGGGATATCTAAAAAAAATATTATGGCAGTTGTTCGGCAGATGTGTTTTAAAATATCTACGTTTCATTAGCTATCTAACGAGGTATAATAATCTAGAATTTTATTCAAATGCATTGAAAATAATTTAGTTTCATAGGCGACAGTGGAGAAGAAAATGTATACTTAGCCCTATAAAGCAAAATAAAACAATAGGTAAGCATGCAATGTCATTTTTTAAAGGTTTTCACAAAACTTTTTCTTATTTTACAGTTCATGTTCAACATGGCCGCCTCTATTTCTGATACATTGTCGCATTCTTCTACGGAGACCAGTCTTCACTACTCCAGTGGTCAACGTGGTCCTCATTTTATTTCCTGCATTCACAATCCTTTCTCTTAAGTCTTCCACAGACGAAACTGGATTTGGCTCGCTGTACACTAGACTTTTCATGAGCCCCCACACATGAAAATCCATGGGGGTTAGGTCCGGACTCCTTGCTGGCCATGGCAACGGCCCACCTCGTCCTATCCATTTGTTTTGGTAATTTGTGTCCAGCCAGTCTCTGACACTTCTTCTGAAATGGGCAGGGCAGCCATCGTGTTGGAACCACATGTCCCTGATCAGGTTGAGTGGCAGATCATCCAGCATATCACTCAAGTCTGTTCTCAGGAAATTTTCGTAGCTTTCCCCATTTAGATTATCCGGGAGAAAGTAAGGTCCAATCAAATGATTGGATATAATGCCCATCCACACATTCACGCTGAATCTTCGTTGGGACCCTTTCACTCTTTTCTTATTGGGATTCCTTAGTTCTTTTGGGTCCCAGTAATGGGCGTTGTGATAGTTGGTTATGCCATCTTTATCAAATTTGGACTCATCCGTCCACAAGATATTTCTTAGGAAATCTGGGTCTTCTACGTCAGCATTTAGCATAAATCTGCAAAAGTCCAGTCTTCTCGCAGGGTCTCCTTCTTCAATAACGTGTACCGGCGTGTAATGGTACGGGTATAGGCCAGCAGTATGCACTGTAAACCACACTCTCCATTGCGAAAGTCCCAGATCACGGGCAACAATATTAGTGGAAGTAGCCGGATCCGTTCGAAAGCGTTGCACTATCTCATTGTCCTGGTCTTCGTCGTCAATTCGTGGTCTTCCCATGTCTGTATCTCAAAACAGAGCCAGTTTCTCGAAGTCTTCGATAAGCTCTGTCAAAAACGGCCACATCCGGCACTCGACGACCGGGGTAGCGAGTTATGTATTCGTTGCGAGCTTGCGCAGACACACAATCGCAGTATCCGTAACAAATAAGCATATCAGCATATTCCTCAGGTGTGTAGGACGTCATCTTCAACACTTCCGTATCACAGGTACAAATCAGAGTCCGGTTAACAAGCACAGTAATCACAACAATCAGAAGAAAAAGTCCAGAATCACAGCCAAGTCGAGAAATAAAGCAAAACGATAACACATCTACTATGTACGAAGCACAAAAGCAGACTGACTACCAAAACAATACCCCCTGTTGCATTCCCAGCCCTAACCAGTCTCTACACATTTTTTCTTTCATTCGCACCCACATAAAACGTCACTTGTCTCGCTCGCACGGTGCGTCTTAACTTGAAGGACAATAGGCCAATTATTTTTTTTCCATGAAATGTAATACAAACCCTAGATTATTGTACCTCGTTAGATAGCTGATGAAACGTAGATATTTTAAAACACATCTGCCGAACAACTGCCATAATATTTTTTTTAGATATCCCTCAGAGAAAATTACAGTTTCTAATATTTTTTTTAGTTCTTAACTTTCACTTGTCTACTACGGTCTATTCAGTTAACTTTTGTACTATTTTAATGATTGACGTCCTAAAGCATCTTATTACACATGTAAAAATGCAATAATAATAATAATAAGACACACAAAATAAACAAAATTAAATTTTGTAGCCTAAAAATCGGCAATTTTCATTAAAAATATTAAAAGTCGAATATCTCGAAAAGGGTTAAGTTTAGGCTAGGGTGTTTCATAGTGAAATAAGTCAGAAATGATGGGTACTCCACGCCCTTAACGGATCTAGCACAATTTTTCCTGTGACCCTGTATAAGTATTTTCTCTTGTCTTGTTAAGGTCGAATTAAGTTATACTCGTTTGCTTTCCTTTTTAATATTTTTTTTTCGATTTTATGATAGGTATGTAATTATCACTGTTTGTACCAGGCAGAGTGCATGTGTTATTGGATTATGGGATTGATTTTGTTTACTGTTTAAATCATGTTGTTTTGTAATTGTATGTTCCATTATCTGTTATACGCATGTTACGTAGAACGACAAGTACATCGAACGTACCGCATATCGCGCTACCTAGGCATCGTCACCGCCGTGTCAGCGCGATTTGCACACATGGAGAAGATGTACTAACACATGGAAAAGCGCTGACCAGCAAAAGCGTGAGACAGATCGCGACCACCGTCCGCGTACCGCCCGCGCCCGCGATCCCCTCTAGGCTCCGCGAGGCTTACATCATCCTCCCCCGGCACTTGTTCTCGATCGTCGAGACTTGTCACATACATATAATTAATTTTAGGACCTAATTATAGTGTTATATGTAAAAACCTTAAATAAAAGGTAAAAACTTCATCACATGGTTTTACTCTATTACTCCCGCTGCAGCCCCTCTATAATTGGCGCAGTTGGTAGAGTCTTTGGGTCAAGTGCGCGTACGACCCTCGGGAGTGTTGGCAGTTTTTTGGACTTTGAGGTCAATCGGTGAACTCTGGACATTATAGCTGTTAATGCAGTGCGCGTGCGTGATTGGCTATTGAGCCTTAACCAAGGATCGAACATCTATACCTATGGACTGCAGCTTTCAAGAAATCGAAGATTAATATAGTGAACCGAAGATGATGAATAATTATACAGTAAGTACGCTAGAATTGTCTCTGGTGTTGCTTCCCCTTTTTAGTGATAGTTTCCGTCAGGATTTTACCTGACGATACCTTTTTCAGAATCGCTCTGATAAGGTGTTTCAGTAAATTTAAATTTAAATCTATCTTTTTCCAGAATCGCTCTGGTAAGGTATTTAAGTAAGTTAAAATCTATCTTTCCCAGAATCGCTCTGGTGTAAGATATAATTAAGTAAATTAAAATCCAAGAACAGATAATTGAAAATGAATATATTCTAATATTATAGAAATTCTTATGTAAAATTCATGAGAAAAGGAATTTTAATAATTACGAAAAATTTAAGCCTTATTGTAATTAAGTGATAATAGATAGGTAATAAATTTTAATTATTTCTATTATTAATAAAAATAAAATTAGCCAAAATTAATTATAATAAAATTAAAAGAATAATGAATTTGATAAATTTTAATCGGAATAAAATAAAAAAGCGGTAAAATGTAAATAAAAAAAAAATTAAGACAAATTTAAATAAAGTCCTTATTAAATACTTTAAATATAATTACATAAATTAAATTTAAAAAAGTGAAATAAATTTAAATAATCAAATGGCCGAAATTAATTAGTAATTAGAATTATTTTAAAATAAAAAAAAAATAATAAAAACTAAAAAAAAAAAATTAAATACAAAAAAAAAATTGAATAATTAGAAATAAAATAAAATAACACGTGAACAAAAAAATGTATAAAAAAAATTAATGCAAAAAAAAAATCGCAAAATAATACATAAACTAAATAAATGTAAAAAAAAAAAATGGAAAAATGTATAATGACATAAATTTAACGGAATTGGATAAATGTTATAAAAAAATGTGAACTCAAAAAAAAAACGAAATATATTAAAATAAAAAAATAAATAAAAAAAAACATAAAAAAATTAATATTGAAATAAATAAAACGAAATTTATTTAAAAATATGAATTAATTTGGGAAATTAAATTATATTAAAAAAAAATTATGTTTTAAATATTAGAAAATCTGCTTTCGAAAATTAAAAATTTAATTACAATTTATAAATTAATATTTAAATTGGTAATATAAATTAAATATAACAAGAATGAAATAAATGAAATAAATAAAAATTAAATTGGGATGAATTAAAAAAAAAATTAATTTCGAAAATTAAAGAATGAAATAAAATTTTATATAATATGAAATAAATTATAAAAAATGAAATAAAAATTGAAAGAATTAAATAATCTGTTAAATTAAAACATTAAGTATTATAAAATTAAATAAATTACAAAATCATATAAAAATGATAAATCATTAGAATTTTGAAAAAAATAGTTGTACTTAAATGAAATAAATTTAAATGATCGAATTAAAGAAAAAAACAATTCAAAAGTTTTAAAAATAAATTGATTTAGGTTTGAATTAATTTGAGAAATTAAATTAATGAAAAAATTATATTTTAGAATAAATATTAAAATGAAATAAAAATTTAAATGAATAAATATATTATTGAATTTAAAAAATAAAATAAATTAATTGAAAATGTTAAATAAAAATAAAATAAAATGTTTAAATGAATTATTTAAAAAAAATTAAATTCATTAATTTATTTAAAAAATGTAACAACAAAAAAAAACTTTTTAATCTAACAAAAAAATGTTAAATCACTGTAAAATTTTAAATTTTTAAGTATAAAATTATAATACAATAAAAAAATTAAAAGTAAAGTTTGAACAATTAAATTCATTTGAAATATTTGAAAGGAAGTTAAAAAAAAAGGAAATATAATGAGTAGTTATCAAAATAAAATATAAATGAAATAATTTTGAAAATGGTGAAATGTATAAAATATTATTACTAATAAAGTTAAATAAATTTTGGAAATTAAATTAAGAAGGATAAAAAATATGATAAAAAAGTAATAAATTTAAAATAACAAAATTCTTTTGGGGAATTAGGATGATTTAAGAATGAATATAAAATTGGAACGGTAAAATAAAAAAAAATCTAATATAACCTAATTTGGAAACTGTGTAAATTTTAAAATCAAATGCATTGTAAAATTGAGTAAATTATAATACTTTATTAATTATAAGATTACGCAAATCTTAGAAAATGACAAAAATAAAAAAGAACAAGTAGAAAAAAAATTGAAATGAACAATTTTAATGATATAATTAAATTATAAAAGCTAATTAAATAGTATTAAATTTAAATCATAAATTAAAAAAAAGAAACAAGGAAAGAAAGTTGAAATTTTATAATTTTGGAATTGAATTATTAAATTTTTTAAGTAAAATATATAAAAAAAATTTAAATAAACTAGAAATTTAAATTTTTGGAATAAAAATAAAATCAATATAAAAACTTTAATGAATTAAATAAATTAAAATAAAAAGTGAAACAGAAAATAAATTAATTAAATAAAAAATAAAAAAATGTAGAAAATTAAGCAATACCAATATATCAACATGATATGTTAACTAAAATTAAATATTGAAAAACAAAATAAATATAAAAAAAAAGAAATATAAAAATAACTATTCAAAAAAAATTAAAAGTTATTTGAAATGCATATAAGAACGGAATAAAAAAAACTAGTGAGTAGTATAAAAAAAATGATTTTGGAAATTCTATAAATTTAAAAAATTAAATAAATTTTTAGAGTTAAAACTAGACTATATATAGGTATATATAGGTTTTAGATATTAGATAATTTGCTGAAATAAACTTTATAGTTGTATTTTAGGAATGCAGATCATTTTAAAATTAAATCATTTATAAAATTGGATTAATTCAATTAATTGTGAAATTATATAAACTAAATAACATGACCCAATTAAAAATGTAAAAAAAATCAAGTTCACAGAAAAAATAAAATATTAATGCTTTAAAATAAAAAGTAAATTAATTAAATACAATTTAAAAATTAATTAAATAGGTTTATCACATAAAATAATTTTTAAACAAAAAAAAAATTGAAACAATAATTAAATGCAACAATTTGAATGAATTAGAAAACGTAGAAAAAAACGATACATTAAAAATTTTAAAAGAAATTAAAATAAAGTAATTTTTAGAATATAATAAAACAAAAAGATATTTCAAATTAGATAAATAAAATAAAATATAATGTACAACCCCGTATGTATGAAGAGCTACAGATATCCCTTTGTTCACAAGTGATCAAATTGGGAATGTGTTAGCAAGGCATTATAAGACCATTCGACTCTGCATGAAGCTCGCCTATTTCGGTAGTACCCGTAGTACCAAAGAAGACTGATGCTTCCCGTCGACAAAAATGGCACCTTGTAGTAGACTTCAGAAAATTATTTGAAAAAGAAATTGCCGATAAAAATCAAATTTTAGATATGAAATTTAGAAAATATTATAGCATTATAAGTACTAGATCATATTTCTTAGAAAATAAGATAGCAGTAGTTCTTAAAATTCCTATTTGTTCTTCAAGTACAATAAGTACATCCCTTTGCCTATTCTACTTAATATACCTAAAACTTAACTTTTAAACCTATCCAACTTAACTTGTAACTCATACTATTCCCTTATCAGTACCTATATAGCATAGCAACCAACGAGTAATTCTGTGTACATTAGAGGCTGAATGCCCGAAGGTAGCACGCCCGGTTCCTATGCAAATCGAGTCTCAATCATCAAATTATATTCAAACCAACAGCATTCAAGATTTCTTACTAGAACATACAACTGCAAGCTTATGCACACTGGAAGCTCATGCACAAGAATACCTATAGATAACATTTTCTTAAGAAGACATAGAAAGATTGAACGATCAACACTATTTCATCATATTCCTGAAAGCAACCATGTGACGAGGCATTACGAAAGAGAAGAGACCACTACCTTGCAAGGCCGCTGTACTCTGTTAAAATATCGCAAAACTTTTATGAACTTGATGAACTAGCAGCTATGAGTATTAAAAATGAAATCAAAGAACAGTCACCGAAGATCATTAACATCCCAGAATATACTGAACCTGATACATATCCTGCCACAAAACAATTGGATAAATTTCAACGGACTCAACAAAATTCAAGAAGAAATTAATAGCAGTGCAACTTACACTTACTCTTGAAAATCCGCCGAGTTCAACAAATCATACAACCATACCATTTTACATCTTATTAATCAGTGCAGGAGTACTTGTCATCTTTATATAATCAGCAGAAGATATTGGTTAAATCAGAGAAAGATCAACAACGCTTTCTCCACGACGATTATTCAATCAATAAGAAAAGCCGACGATGAGAATCCAGCATCCAGACCTGCACAAATCCAGATCATCCAGCAACATTTAGTCTGAAAGTACTGAAATGGTTGCTGATCTGCGGTGGGAGGTGTTACGTAGAACGACAAGTACATCGAACGTACCGCATATCGCGCTACCTAGGCATCGTCACCGCCGTGTCAGCGCGATTTGCACACATGGAGAAGATGTACTAACACATGGAAAAGCGCTGACCAGCAAAAGCGTGAGACAGATCGCGACCACCGTCCGCGTACCGCCCGCGCCCGCGATCCCCTCTAGGCTCCGCGAGGCTTACATCATCCTCCCCCGGCACTTGTTCTCGATCGTCGAGACTTGTCACATACATATAATTAATTTTAGGACCTAATTATAGTGTTATATGTAAAAACCTTAAATAAAAGGTAAAAACTTCATCACATGGTTTTACTCTATTACTCCCGCTGCAGCCCCTCTATAATTCGCACCTATAAAATAAATAAATAAATAAATAAATCATCATCATTAACGTCCACTGCTGAACTTAGGCCTCCCCCAAAGAGCGCCACTTTGAGCGGCTGCTTGCCTCTTGGATCCATCGGTTCCCCACGGTCAGGTCGTCGGTCCACCTAGTGGGGGACCGACCATCCATCCCCATAGCCGGGATATGCTTTACGCTCTATCAACAGCGTTACAAGTGGTCACTTCTCATGTCCATGTCCGAATTTTCCCTTCGTAAGTTTCACGTTTTACTTATTTACCAGCCAACCAACTTAGCGGAACCGGAAAACGTAGCGTAGGCCGGCCCCCCACTCGGTGGATCGACGATCTCGTGAAAACCGCGGGGAGCCGATAGATGCAGGAGGCGAGTGGCCGCTCAAGGTGGCGCTCTTTGGCGGGGGCCTATGTTCAGCCAGTTCAGCAGTGGACATCTTCGGGCTGTTAATAATGAACCAACTTACGGGGTTGGTAGCGCCATCTATTGAAAAATTCCACCATTGAGATTGTTTTACATATGGGTTTTACAGTTCTCATCCAGCGCTGCCGCTCTGCGTCTCGTTCTGTCTGATGGTCACTAAGAAATGCGTAGGTAATGCTGTCCCTCTCTTTCGGAAGTAAAGTTGTATGCGTTGGACCTAGTTTAAGCGCACCGCTTTCGGAAGCTAGTCCTTATCTTCCTTTTTCGGTAGGCATTGGGGGAGGCTTTAGAGCATCTATAAAGGGGAGGCCTATGTATAGCGGTGGGAGTCTTCAGGCTGATGATGATGATGATGATGATGATAATAACATAAAGTGCGTATTATAGTAGGTAGGTACCTAGGCATTACTTAAATTTTTAAACTTATATTAGGTCTAGGTCTACCTTCCCACCTTACTACAGATTTTGATAAATTATTATACACCCATTACCTAGTCGGCTCGGCGCGGCGCTACCTATAAGACAGGTACCTAACTACCTACCTATTATAGTATCTACCTACTTTTCATTACCCGTACCTAGTATATGGGGTTCGTGGTGTATGTGAGCTCAAGATCGGCTCTTTCTTACGGCACTCACGGAAAGAGATTGGGTGTTCTATTCACAAACCGGGATCACACGGAGTTCTGAATAGGCCGCTAAAATCCAGTCTGAGAGTAACAGGCGCATTGGTTTGGATCCATGTCTATGTAAGCAAAGTACCTACTTTGTACCCATCCTTACTATTATTTATTTTGTGACCGATGGGAGAAGAAGCAGAATATCTTGCTGTGTCATCCGTCACAGGTTGCTGCCCATAGAAACACTCACACACACACACACAGCCCCCCACCCCCCCACACACAATTAGACATTAATTATTATGCTTACACATGAAATTTCCAGGCCCTAAAGAAGAAGCCGGCAGACTATTCGCAGAAGAAGGTGTCCATCTAGACGAAGCTCGGATTGTTCGGCTCGAATTCCAAAACATTCTCCGCATAGACCACCTCTGGATGCTGAAATCTCTCACAAAACTCACACTAGCTCACAACCTGATAGAAAAAATCGAGAACCTCGATCGGCTCACAGGCCTCAACGAGCTAGACTTGTCGTTCAATAAAATAGAAAAGATCGAGAATCTAGATGAGCTCATAAATCTGGAAGTTCTTACTCTTTTTCATAATAAAATAAGAAAGCTTGAGAATATGGACACGTTGGAAAAGATATTGGTATTCAGCATTGGAGATAACATGGTAGAAGATTTTAAAGAGGTAGGTAAAGAAAATAGGAAAGCGTAAATAGGAAACCCTAACCCCCACCCAACCATACCATCGTTATTATAAACAGCCTGAAGACGTCAACTGCTGAACATAGGCCTCCCCCTCTAAGCGATACTTTGCATACATCGACTCCCGCGGTTTTAACAAGATCGTCGGTTCACTTATTGGGGGGCTGGCCTGCACTGAGTCTTCCAGTTCATGGTCTCCACTCGAGAACCTTTCTTCCCCATCGGTTGTCAATCCATACCAACATACCTACCAACTTAACCCGATACCTCTATCTTCGCTGTTAGATATAAGTATTCTTAACTGTCTAGTCATCATACCTACCTACGTAATAAAAAAGTACAGTTTATCTATTTTCTTTGAAGGGCCGCTTACATTCTGCATCGTCAATTACAGTTTTCATTCTAGATGGCGTACCTTCGCAGATTCCGTTTCTTGCGATCAGTCAGCTTCAAAGGAAACCCTTGCTGCGACGACCCAATGGCGTATGAGTTTCTCAAGGCATCGCTTGTTAAAATTACCTACCTCGACTATAAAACCATAACTGAAGAGGATAGGGAGAATGCAGCAGCGTTGTTCAGGTAGTTCATCCGAGGGTATGTATTGTGAAGTGGATTTAGGTTCATTTGTGGGTTGTTTTGATTGGCATGCTAGATTAGGTTGCTTGTAAAGTCTGACACTAAAACTGGCCGTTTTACTGGCTGTTTAGATTAGAGCCGCAGTCACTCTTCGGTTCTCCCTAAGGATATTCATGATTTACTTTTCTATATTAATTTAATAGGATAAAAATGTCTCGAAAGTCAAATGTGACGGCTGTACGATTTGTGCCTTTTTCTGCTTAAAAACTTCCACCAAGCGAGCTAAAGCAGGGAAGATGCTTCATTATTAGTACTGAACTGTAGATATACTTCGAAATACTATGCATTAATGCATTTTAATAAAAATAGAGTAATAATATTTTATTAGTGTTGGTTTCTTTAACTTTTCCAGAGGTCTCTTACGAAAACTGGATGAGGCCGACGAAAAATCTGAAAAGGAAAGAATCGCTAGAGAAGAATACAACGCGAAAGTTGAGTTCTACGCTTTATCCTTCGTAGAATACCTGAGCGGGCCTGAGCTGATAGAGTCCATGTTTGAGAAAGACCCCGATGGAACTCTACTCCTGAAGATCGGCGGGGAGCTGATAGCGTTTTATGAGCAGTGAGTGTCAGATGCAGACGTGGAGCTTGACTCCCATTTCGATCTCATGTTGAAGGTATCTAATGATCATGATTTTTTTCTGGCGGGCCCATTAGAGGTGAAATCTCCAAACACGTTTGCAGAAAAGGTGACTAAAAATTCGTTGATTATATTATGTTACAAATATCAATATAATAAGGTACCTACTAAGTAGTCTATATATGGTTGGTGCGGGCGGGGACTCATCAATACCCTCACAACTTGTTTTAATGCGACGTTAGATGAAAAAACGCGTGATAGCTGTTATTAAAATGCTAGACAACACACGGTCAATAGCACGTCTTATTTTTATCGTGTTCGTCGAGTTTCAAGCATATCTCTTTGTTGGAGACCGAGTAACCCAACTCAAGGCTCTCGTAACTAATCAGGGCATCTAATATACAAAATGTTCAAAACAGGTGATAGCAACAGCTTTTCATGATCACCCTATCACGTAACTGTTCTGGACATGGACTTAGCCTGCCATAATTATTATCCTGCAGGCGCCAACTCACAAGTCCATGAGTGCGAGCAAGAAAGCATTCGATCACCATCTCTCTCAGACTTACGCAATAAGGAATAAGGGCTCTGGTCGGAATAATTTAATTGAAATTATATCTATGTGAATGTAGCCGTAGTATTAGAACTCTGTTAACTTTTATTTTCAAGGTACCGGGACCAATATGTAGATACGATGGCGGATTTGGTGGAGTTCGCACAAGAGGCGTACAACGCGCGGCAGCATGAGATCAAACTCTTCAAGGATCTCGTGCTATCGGCATTGGCAGACAGTGTCAGTAAAAGTAAAAGGTAAAAAATAAATAAGACGAAATGAGTAGAGACTTCTTTAGGTAGTAAATAAATAAATAAATAATATGAGGAGCCCATTTTATTGCTGTCTTTCATACACCACTTTTTTACCTTGGACATGATGAGGTCATTCGTGCCTATGCTAAAGTTCTACAGCTCCTATTGTAAGTTCACACTTATCTTATCTATAAGATCTATTTAGATCAGAGCCATACTATTATGTATTCTGTCTGAGCTTCTTAGCAGCTGCACTTGATTGCCCACCCTTTCAACAGACACTTTTAACCTGTTTATTTAAGTGCTGTTTAATAAAGATCATCATTATCATCATCATCATCATCATCATCATCATCATCATCAACAGCCTGAAGACGTCTACTGCTGAAAATAGGCCTCCCCCAGAGAGCGCCACTTTGAGGGCTGCTCGCCTGCTGCATCCATCGGCTTCCCGCGGCTTTCATCAGATCGTCGGTCCACTTACGTTCAGCCTACGCTACATCTTCCGGTTCGTGGTCGCCACTCGATAACCTTTTTTCCCCATCGGTTGTCAATAAAGATGGTTACCCTCAACCCCTGTAATATCCTTTCCTCAGTACAATAGCAGAATATGAAGAGAAGAAGAGGCCTCTTTTAGAGCAAATGCAAGAGGTGATAAACAAGTTTACATCCAAGCAGGCGTCGTTAGAACAGCTGGAGCAGAGTATACTGGAGCTCGGAGACGCGTTCAATGAAACCTTGCATGAGCTGTGGAAGAGTCTGATGACCATTGAGATGCAGTTGTATGAGCAATGCGAAGTAAGACGTTGTATACCTATATTCCGCTTTATTGTACGACAAATTGTCAGTTTGCAATAAATCGATAGTTTATAAAAAACCGGTTTTATTTACTAACTGTTATGGGCGGCCGTGTCGCTTAACATCAGGTGAACGACTAGCTCGTCACGTCATTCATTCTCATAAAAAAAGGTTTTTTATATATAAACGGTTTTTACAAAATGACGGTGACACCTACAAATCGTACAATTATTATTTTTGTTGAAATTACTAACGGTACTACGCCGTGGTAGCCGTAGCACTTGTAGCAGACGCTACAAGTGCTACGTATTCATCATAGAACGCGTAGCACTTGCAGCGTAGGTACCCTTTTTGTGTGCGTTGCGTACTGCGTATGATACGTATTTTTCTATAAGGTTATTCTATAAAATGACAATGAACGGGAATGAATTAATGACGTGATTTTTCGGTAACTTTATAACACCCCTTCCCCCTAGTGATGCATGGCGAAGTTTGGAATGGAACCCACAAAAAATCACGTGTAATTTTTTTACAAAAGTATAGGACTAGCCCATCTCTTTCCGTGGGTACCATAAGAGTTCGCAAAGGAATATCCAAGGAATACGCAGCAGCGTTCTACTCGGTACATTAAAATTTGCGAGCCAAGTGTGAAGAAATCGCAAATCCAATGTGAGAGTAAGCGTCCAAAGTGGCGTTTTATGGGGGAAGCCTATGTTCAGCAGTGGCCGGCATGGCTGATGATGATAATGATGATAGTGCTACAACGTAGCAGTAGACCCTACAACTGCTACGCGTTTACGCGTCGTAGAACGCGTAGCACACCATAGCTTACAGTGTGCGACCTACGACGTAGTAGGGCTCGCTACAAGAGCTACGTCATGTTGTATGCCGTAGACCTACGACGTAGTATGCTATAATACGCTTGTGTCCTGCAGCCCTACCACAAACTATTACAAGACCATCATGGTTCGCGACAGTAATACTTCAAGGTTACAATAATATGATGATAAAATTATTCATTATACCTATTTATTAGCATGTCTCTCTCTCTACTTCCTCCCTAGGAATCCCGGGTCCAGTTCTCAGTGAACATGACAGAAATGATCACGAAGCTTCTGGAAGCTTCTAGAAACGCGTTTGGATCTTGGCGCGAGATCGAAGGCACGTGGTCGATGCGCCAGTTCGAAACTCTCTCTAAACTGCTAGGAAATAAGGTTCTACTGGGAGACGTACCGGCTGAGCTGTTTGATGTAAGTCAATTAGGGTAATATTCAAGATCCTTGTAGTCGTCACCACTGGCTTGGTTATTAGGAATGGAACGCCTTACCAGCGCCATTGTTTCTTGACAAATGTATCCTAAGAGTTTGAATCAGTATTTTCTAGGCAAGCAGTACAGCATCAGCAGTATCATCTAACTGATGCTGGACTCCTCAGGAACTCAGAGAAGCGATTCGAGGGAACATAATTTATGGACATACATAACATGACAGTCGAAATCATTAAGTACCCTCCTTTTTGCAGTAATCGGGTAATAAAAAATAATAAATTAATAAATACGCCCAACGATCACATACATAGATCCTGGACACTAACTAGGATTCCCTGTATCTAGGGACCCAGGAACTACGAGGACCATGGTCCCATAACGCTCAGACAAGAACAAGTATTTGCATTTTTTTTTCCTGTGCACAAATACTAGTCTTCATAATTTTTGCAACTATGCCATAGTTGCTATCACGGCCGATACACTGCCACGTGCGTAGCCGATTGGGAGTCCCCTAGCCAATACGGGCTAGCCAGTTGCCTACTTTGCTTAATGGTTAATCCGGTCCTGGATAAACGTTTGTATTTTTATATACTAAAAGCACAGATCCTACTTCCTACTAAAAGCTAACGTTTGACAAATCTCACCTGATGGTAAGTGACGAAGTTGTATGATTTTGTCCTACCGTTTGCTCCAACACATTTCATGTACAGGTGATGATGGACCGTGACCTGATGATGAACCTCGTGGCCCAATCGACTGACAACCACATGCGGTTCATAGACGCGCGCGAGGATCTCCTCACATCGCGCGCTACCAGCTGGCGCGATGAGCTCGTGCAAAGCACTAACGAGTGAGTTTTAATCGTCAAAGCACTTTGTTGCTCTGAACTTGGCCTAGGATGGCTCTGTAGAGGCCTTGCTTTCGTATTCTCATTTATACATCATCCTTTTTGATAAACCATTCATAATCACATCGCTACAAGCATCTTAGGTACCTATATTGCCAAGTATACCCATGTTCAGTTCGATTCTCCTTTCGTCGTCCCTTTCTAATAAAGCAGGGAATGGCCTAGTTAGAAAAAGAAGCAGAAAGACCCAACTGAATGTAGGTACTTATAAGTTGGTAGTATTGTATCCAACGTTTTTCAGCAATGAAGTGAAACGGAACAGGGACAGGATATTAGAAATCAATTACTTCATAGACAACCAGCGAGAAGAATGGACCGACATGCAGATGGGACTAAATGAAGCCGTCGACCCGGAGGCTGCAGCGTTCCTGGGAGACTTCTAGGTATGCACACACTTACAGTTTAGGTAATTTTAGTCGTTATTTATAAACTGTAAGGAAGTAAAGTCAAGAATTTTTTGGTCTAACAACCCCAAATTCAAATGAGACGACGACACCTTCGATCTTTGAAACTTTCTGTAATATGTTATGTGTGCATTTCAAAGCAAAAGCAACTGAACTGGATGAAAATTTGCGCTACTATTTGAGCAACATTATGAAAAAAACGTTTTTCTAAAATATTTATTCAAATTCTTTGACCTAATAACATATTTTACTTCTTTTTCAACTGTTGAGTAAACTTGTCGATCTGGCTCTGAACATAAGGATCTAAGATTGCTTGACAGAGTAACTTGACGTCTTCTTCCCGATTGTCTCTGTCTTCCACCAGCTGAATCGTAGCTGCCCGTAAATTTCTCTTCGTTTGCGCTTTGATCTTCACTGGTATGTTGTCGTACCTTCTTATGAACTGCTTGCATTTTTCAATGGCATCTTCTTTGTTGTTTACTAATTCATCTACGAGATTCACCTGGAAAAAAGACCGCAGTATGATGAATGGATATCTTCTAGTGCCCGCTTGGCTAGCTGACATCCTCAAGCACAAACTATGCGCTGGGCACCTTCAGTTCCCAATCTCCTCCGGTTATGATGTGTGTCATGACCGACCGACATCGCAAAATTCGTCTACACTTTGTCACTTTTCCACATCCTTTACGATCATAAAAATAAACATTCCAATAACCAAAGTTCATTTTATCATCAT
Organism: Ennomos erosarius; assembly: GCA_963580505.1. Classification (NCBI taxonomy): domain Eukaryota; kingdom Metazoa; phylum Arthropoda; class Insecta; order Lepidoptera; family Geometridae; genus Ennomos; species Ennomos erosarius. Next base: position 10,363,470 of record OY756988.1, read on the forward strand.
TCTTTTTTAGCAGTCATGGGTACCTTCAAAGCCTCCTCAGCAGTGTACATGGTTGAGGCAGTAACCGCAATCTCTGCTTGACGATATCCCATGACCTGGGTCAAGATATCACAGATCCATGGTGTAGGTGCGATCCCGACCATTGTGTCGTTCAGTCCTATCTTCGCTTTACTGTCGTTTACCATCACTCGGTAATCGCATAGCAAACTGAGAATGCACCCGCCGGCCGCTGTATAACCCTAGAAATTTAAAAAGATCCGATTTGCGTAATTTCATTTAATTTCACTTTCCATATTTACCGTAACATATCCTCGAAAACTCACAGAAATAAATCATTCTGAATTCGCGAATTTTTTAATGCTTTGTTGGCGCAGTCGGTAGGATACATAACATTTCTGGGTTCAAATATTTTGACAGTCCATCAGGCACTGGGCATCGTTGTCTGATGGAGATAAATTAGACAAGAACAAAGCGTTAGAGGGCGTAGAGTAGGTAATAATTATAATAATGTGTAGGTTATACAGCAAGCCCAATTCATGGTCTGCAAAATTCTAACCTTAATTTGATAGTTCTAAAACTACTATTGTCATTTCAACCTATATAAAAGAGGGACAGTAAAAAGGTGTAGGTGGAGTCTGTCTCACGAAAAAAGTCACGCGGCAACAAGTAGATCTAATTTACAGCAAATTATTGTAATTTTTTGGAAAATGGTGTAATGGAAACGTTTTAAATAAAATATTCTAGCTACAAGTTTATACTCACATTGACAGCAACAGTAGCAGTGGTTTCACCAGACCCATATATTTTCAGAAACGTATCTTGTAACGTCGAACAAAACTTGAGGAGACGCATTGGCTTTGGCTTGTTGAGTTCACTTAAATCTATTCCCGCGGAAAATAATTTCAGTGTCTGAAAATTTCAATGAAAATTAACATACTTCTTACTTATACCAATATATCTATCACCCACATGTTTTCTTTACTTTTCTATTACTTGTACCTAGCCGTATAAGTTTTCTTAAAAGCTCAAAGTAAAATAAAATCTGATTTAGTTACCTACAGACCTACTTTATTATTTTTCGCCTACTAAAATATCTATACCTACGTGCTGATCTTCGTAAACATCACAATTTTATTGGTAAGTGACACTAAAATAGAACTAATATTGGTGCTGGTGTCGGGTCAGTAGGTCGACCTTTCATTAATTGGGTCATCATCATCATCAGCCTGAAGACGTCCACTGTTGAACACAGGGCTCCCCCAAAGGGTGCTACTTAGAGCGGCTGCTTGTCTCTTGCATCCATCGGCTCCCCACGGTGGTCGTCGGTCCACCTAGTGGGGGGCCGGCCTACGCTGCGTCTTCCAGTTCGTGGTCGCCGCTCGAGAACCTTTCTTCCCCAACGGCTGTCATTTCTACGGGGGATGTGGCTCGCCCACTGACACTTCAACTTGCTAATACTGAATGCCATATCGGTGACTTGAGTACTTCGATTAATTCGCTACTTTCGTACATTCGACACTCCTCGATTCGACCTTTCTTACTGGACACTGCCATTTTGATGCTTTGGCACAGTCATTGATAAAATAAAATATAGGCAAGATAAGCATAAGGCACAGAATAAATAATAGTACACCAAGTACCTACACGACTACACGTACCTACTTTAGGTAGGGATCTGTAGCCTACCTACCATCACCACAGTCTAAAATAAGACACCGTGTTAAGTAAAATAATACTTGTTTAATAATTTATTTAATAAGTGATTGATTTAATAGTACAAGCTTACATAAAACGGTTTTGTTACCCATGCTACTATTGCAAAGATTGTACTATAAAAACCAGATATTATTATGTAGTAAAAGACAAAATATGAATGTAAAATTTTACCAGATAGTTATAATACCTACAGTACAGATGCCTCATCCCATACAACGGGATAACGCGGGCTATTTTACGAATTATTTTTTTTAGTGCATAACGCGAGATTATCAAGCGATATTTATTGCGTGTTGGCGAAGTATTGGGTCAAATAAATACACTGGACACTAACTAGTAATTCTTTAGACACGATTACTACATTTTTTTCAAGTTCGGGCTATTTTTCGTTTGTACCTGATGGGGCCCCATGATATTATTATTATTACTTAGGCTAGTTACTTACGGACGTAAAAACCAATCCTTTACACTCGTTCTTCTGCACTACATCTATGTTTCTGTTAATTTCCTGAAGCATCTCCAAGTTGATACTATTGACCGGGGGTCTGTTCAACGATATTATGGCGATTCCTTCCGGATCTATCGTCAGTTCTGTCAAACTCTCCTTCGAAGACATGGCCCTGGTTAATGGGACGCGCCTTATAGCGTTTACTGATCTTAAACCGAACATTATAGCAATGGACTGAACGATCGCTGCGCCGGTATAATATGAGCAATTGATAACTCGCAAATGACTGTGTTACTTACTTAACTACATTTATACACTTAACATAAATATACATAACTTAATTTACAATAAATTAAATTTACATATTACATAAATATTTAAAATTTGCGATCTGGGGCCGTACTGTGAGCTCTTAGCGCGATTCAAAACAGCCTATATTGGATCACTTGACAAAATCTTCATACAAAAAAAACAAAGCAATCCAATACAGGCTCTGTTTTGAATCGGGCTAAGAGCTCACAGTACGGCCCCTGATCGCTGTGTAATATCTAGATAAATGTATAAACACAAATATTGCTAATTTTAATGCAACTGATTGTACTGAATATGTAATAGTGACAAATATTTGAATATGATGGCACAACATGAACAGCTACCAGCCCACCAATTTCCTACTAGGTTGATTAGCTGTTTAGATCACACTTTCTTGAAACCTATACCTTAAAAGCCACTACTAATAATAATAATACATTCTTTATTAACACCATTTCATCAACAAATGAGGTACACATCTTGAGAATTGGAGCTATGGGGTGGGACAGTTAATATGCCTCTATATAAACAAAATTAAATGTAGGTACATTAATTGCACCTGTAATAAAATGTTATTGACAGTTATTGAAGACAAACATCGTACACCTGGGAACACTGGCGGGTAGTATATTTTGAAGTCAGGCACAACTTTTCAGAGTAATAAATGAAATAAACTCAATATATATCAATTAAATAAATTTAAAAATAAATATACCTAGTACAATCGCTTTGATATATAACATTTTTTGTGTACAATACTGTAACTGTATCGTACATAGCAACATTCCACTATCTATCATCAATCACGCTCAGATTTTGAAAATATTGGCCAAATTATCATGATCAACTAACTGGTCAGTAGGCAAGCTGTATGTAGCTATATTGTGCCATCCCTCCCTACATATAATAAATGTGTAATTCTGGCGCGCTACGGAACTCACACATAATTATGTCAAATCAAATTTATCCCGTAGGTTCTATTGTTCAAAAAATATCGTAACCTTGATGCAGGACTACAAGACTTTTTGCTCTTTATGGACAATAATACAGTAATATAATGATAATATGACCAAGTCTCTAGTTCTATCTACAACGACTACTGGCCATTATACATTGGTTCTATCTCTCAATAATAACCATCTTCCTAGAAAACAGATTAAATCATGCAATGCGGTCAATTATGATAATTTGATAGCAGATCTTAAACTCAATATTTGATACTGATGACGTTGATGTTGCTGCTCTTATTTTGATCAATGAGCTTAAAAGAACCATCGATATAGATACATCTATCAAAAATTTTCCCTGCCAAGTATTAAAGAGCCATGGGCCATGGCTGACTCTTGTGCCCTATTTCATAAAGCGACAGATCATAATGAAAACTACAAATATGTCAGTCCAATACGCCAACCTGCGTTTCATTCACGACGTAACTGAATATTGTCAGTCATATCGTTGGGATCGATACTTATAAAGTTATGGATGATGGAAAATGGTCAATTCAAAAAAGTGTTTTTTCAGTACCTATCAGTATGGCCGTATATTTCCAAACATGAAATCTATATTAAGGCTCCTATTATAGAAGTACATCATCATCAGGCTGAAGATGAAAATAGGCCTCCTCTATAAAGCACCGATGTGAGCGGCAGTTTGCCTGCAGCAGAGCATAGGGGGTTAAAGGTCCTAGAAAGAGTTGTGTTTGAACAATAAAAAAAATTCGTCAATTCAGAAAATATAATTCCATCGTTTCAATCAGGATTTAGGAAGGGGCATGGAACGGAGACGGCCCTTTTACATATAACGGATGACTTGGTGACTGCGTCTGACTCGGGGCTGTGTAGTGTTTTAATTTTATTAGACTTCTCCCGTGCATTTGATTGTTTAAATCCGGCTATGTTACTTGCAAAGTTTTCATACTATGGTGTGTCTGAAGGTTCATGTAAATGGTTCGAGACGTATCTGTTAAACAGAGAGCAGTACGTAGAGACGGAATCCCATGACGGGGTGAAGACACAGTCGGAATTGGGTAGATTGACTCGCGGAGTGCCCCAAGGTTCTATTTTGAGTCCAATTTTATTTTCCATATTTACAGCGGATTTACCAAAGCATATAAAAAACTGTAAGTATCATTTGTATGCAGATGACACTTAACTTTATCACTTCTTTGCTGCTAATGATACTTTGAAAGCCATGGATTTGACTAATTATGATTTAAATGAAATTTACAAATAATTCGTTAATAATAAACCCCTCTAAATCTAAAATGTTAATTCTTGGTACTAAAACTCAGATTGCTAATGTGCAACGTCATAACCCTAAAGTATCCATCAATGAAGTGGATATACCGATCGAGTCCGAAGCCAGAAACCTTGGTCTTATCTGTGATAGCGAAATGAGATTTGTAAAACATGCTAATGAAAAGATCAAAACTGCGTTTCATAAACTGAAGGTTCTATATAGTATAAGGAAACACATTTCGCAAGAGGTAAGGATGTTGTTATGTGATCTTCTGGTGTTATCGCCGTTTAATTATTGTAGTGCAGTCTACGGACCTAGATTATATGCGAAAACAGAGGCTGCAATCCAAAGGGTACAAAATGCGTGTGCAAGATTCTGTTTTCGCATACCCAGACGAGAGCATATTACTCCTTACCTCGTAAAGCATAATATATTGAATATGAAAGCTAGGAGGGACTTCATTTGGCCTGCACGACTCAAAGAGTACTATGGAACAAAAAGCCCGACTACCTTTTTGAAAAACTTACATGGGATAAGGACGTTCACTCTGTCAACACTCGATCTGAATTCCGGAACCAGTTACTCATTCCTAAACACAAGACCGCCGGATTTAAGGGTTGTTTCAAATACAGTGCCTCCAAGATTTGGAACAATATTCCGCCTCCTAGTAGAAAGAGAATGAGTCCCAGTATATTCAAAATACGGTATAAAATTTTACTCTTGGAGCGCTACAAAAAGCTGTTTGAAACAACATTTAAGTCCAGATAAAATAGATTAATGGCATTTTCCACACATATACAATCCATTCATACACGCAAAAACACCCCTACATACACATACAGAAAGATTTACACGCACACAATCATAATCACATTACAGTTACACTAGTCCATGCTAGAATACCATACCTAATTATTTAGACTTTTTCCATAGATGACTGATTTCTTTTCCTTTTACATTAAAATTAATCCACTTATAATAAATACTAAACATAATAAACCTGTATCTTACTGTTTATTTCTGTTCACTTGGATGATCCAGTTTATAGAATTGTCTCCTATGTGCATAAGCTTCACCATGACTCGACTAACACCTTTGTGCGAGAACCGGGGTATGCTGAAAACCAGCCCTGCGTAGATTTCTTTTTTACGCAGCACAGTGCTGAGCCTACTCCTGTTGCCAGCTAAAATTATGTGTTTATAGTTGTTGTGTATTATGTTTTTATGTAGTTTTTCTTTGGCAATAAATATTATTTATTCTTATTCTTATTCTTAAAATGACATCTGTCAAATGTGACATCTGTCAATGGCATAAGTCATTTTACAAATTAGACTTTTTGGCTACATAGTGATTCTGCGACTACGATATTTTGGTACACACACGTTTTACAACCCAGACGATATGACCCTAACCCTAACCCTATTATCCTCCACTGTTGAGAATTACCAGTTGAGCCGTCGGTATTACCCACTGCTCAACTTGACGCAGTTGAGCGATTGGGAAGAAGCACAATTTTATAAAAGAATGACCTACTGATCAACTTAGTTGAGCAAAATATAGTTGAGCTATAGAGCATAAAATGGTCGGCAATACAAACTATGTCCTACTGCTCAACTGGTTGAGCAATTTAGTTGAGCAGTGGGGAAGTACTGATAATTATGTGAGTGGGTAGTGGGCTGGAGCATTTGGACTGTATATAGGACATAATGGCTATTTTAGGTACCTACAGTTCGAATTTTATTTGTAGTAGGTATATACAAGGTGACCTTGAATTGGTATGTTATCCTGAAAGAGGGTAAATCTACACCCCAAGGTAGACAATGTTTCTTCTACGACTTTACTAAATTAATACTAGTTCTTCATTGATGAAATGCCATATAAAGTTTACGTACGAAAATAGCTTTAGCGCAGCTGGGTGGTTAAACTTCGTCCTCGACTGAGTGCACATAAATGAGTTTAACAACCTGTGTTTAAAAATGAATTCATAGTATCTTGTTAACTCTCGTAGCGATCGCAAGTGCAATTTTACGAGTGGATTTATTTTTTACCATGGAGGTTTTGAAACACCCAGTTTCAAGTAAGATTCTCACAACTTGTAGGGTATCATGGTCCCAGTCCCCCCGTTTTGGGATAACATACCAAACCAAGGTGACCTTGTAGTGTAGTATTAGTTCTAGTTAGTGTAGTAGTTAGTTTTTTTTATTAGATTGTTGTTTGCGTTGTGGTTTCTCTTACACAAAAATACAACGTGATAAAATTATTGTTAGTAAGTATGTGGATTTCACGTCAAAGTGGTTGAACTGTACGAAAGCTTACCACTAAGAGCATATTGAGGGTAAAAAAAAAACAAAACAAAACACTTTAATCAAGTTCTTTCGCAGTAAGGTAGGTACTAAATATAGTTTACTTCTTTTTCAGATGTTGCGTAAACTTGTCGATCAGGCCCTGAACGTAAGGATCTAATATTGCTCGACAGAATAACTTCAGGTCTTTCTCCCGATTGTCTCTGTCTTCCACCAGCTGGATCGTAGCTGCGCGTAAATTTCTCTTCGTTTGCGCTTTGATCTTCACTGGTATGTTGTCGTACCTTCTTATGAACTGCTTGCATTTTTCAATTGCATCTTCTTTGTTGTTTGCTAATTCATCTACGAGATTCACCTGGAAAAAAAACCGCAGTATGATGGATGAATATCTCCTAGTGCCCGCTTGGCTAGCTGACATCCTCAAGCACAAACTGTATGCTGGGCAGCTTTAGTTCCCAATCTCCTCCGGTTATGATGTGTGTCATGACTGGACGTCATCGCAAGATTCGTCTACACCTTGTTACTTTTCCACATCCTTTACGAGAATAAAAATAAACATTCCAATAACCAAAGTTCATTTTATCATCATTCTTTTTTAGCAGTCATGGGTACCTTCAAAGCCTCCTCAGCAGTGTACATGGTCGAGGCAGTAACCGCAATCTCTGCTTGACGATATCCCATGATCTGGTTCAAGATATCACAGATCCATGGTGTAGGTGCGATCCCGACCATTGTGTCGTTCAGCCCTATCTTCGCTTTACTGTCGTTTACCATCACTCGGTAATCGCATAGCAAACTGAGAATGCACCCGCCGGCCGCTGTATAGCCCTGAAAATTTGAAAAGGTCTACGAGTGTCGTAATTTGTTGCAATTTCACTTTTCGTATTTACCGTAACATAATATCCTCGCAGAGTCATAGAAATAAATCATTCTGCGATGGCAATTTTGTACTATAAGTACAACATTCAACATTCTCATCTAATATTTTGGCAGTCGGTCAGGCACTGGGCATCGTGGTGTTAGCTTCGGGCCCATTACTGCCACCCAAATGTCCGGGCTAGACCCGAGAGGGTTAAGAAATAGGAGATAATAATGTATAGGTTGCAGTAAACCCAAGTCATGGTCTGCAAAATTCTAAAATTAATTTGACAGTTCTAAAACTTTTGTTGTCATTGAACCTATAAAAGGGATAGAAACGAAGTGCGAGGTGAGGTTGTCAGGAGACTAGTTTATACTCACATTAACAGCAACAGTAACAGTGGTTTCACCAGACCCATATGTTTTCAGAAACGTATCTTGTAGCGTCGAACAAAACCTCTGGAGACGCATCGGGTCTGGTTTGTTGAGTTCACTTAAATCTATGCCCGCAGAAAATAAATTTAATGTCTGAAAATTTAAATGAAATTAAGCACTTATACCACTATTACCTATAAAACTATGATCAATCAATCAATCCATAATAATCCATTCATCAATCAATACATCTATTGTATACCTAATTTATAATAAAACTGTAACAGGTCCATTTCTGTACATTGAAGATATTAGATATTATTTCAAGGTAATCGGTGTTGTGGTTCAGAAATTATAGACATCCTACCTTCAGAATTAGATCCAACATCACTCCTATCCTGTACTATGAGAAAAATGGCAAGGGAGGGGGAAAAGATAAAGAAAAACGATGAAGTGAAAGGAGACAAGTGCGCCAACCTTCCTCCATTCATCCTTTTCCCCTTCCCTCTCTCTTACTTTAGACTGTGATAAGGCGTAAAACTAATAAACTCGCTTGAAGCTAGTAAGAGTAAGTAATAAAAACGTAATTTTACTTTAATATATGCTAGAAAAACAGTGAAAATCTTTATCATCTAAAACCAACCCAGGGTATTGTAACATAAAAATAATAAGTGTCACATAGATTAGGTAGAGTAGAGTGACAGGAGAAGACCACGCTCTATGACGTAAGTTCCTATTTAAACAGGTGCCGACAGAATTAAATAATATGCACCTGTTTAAATATTTAAATACCCTCTTATTGTGTGTTAGTTTATAATGAGGGCAATTTTGAAAGCTTTTGGTTTAGTTATAGAATAAAAATATTTAAATTTAAGGCCGACTTGCACGTTCACTCTAACCTCGTGTTACCTGAATAAATGCCTAACTCGGATTATTTCTGTATTTTATCTTGCACGTTAGAAAATTGACCACTTATCCCGTTATATATTTAACCCGGAGGTAATTTGACATGTTGATCCTTAAGCGGCTTTCACATACTTGGCAAACAGCGAACATCAAATAGCAAACACGAACTTGAGGATGGGTGTGTGTATTTTTATTTTGGTGTATGCCTGTTTGCAAACACACATGTATCACTGGCAAACACCATTAATCGGTATCAGTGTCGGAATTGTGCATAGTTCTAAGGATTTGACAAATACGTTTGTCGAACGACAAAGCTGTTTGTGATGTATTCAAACGTTTGACAGTAGTACGCGCGTAGGGTTGCTAACCATACATTAATATATAGAACTGCACTATATTTCAAGGCTGTGTGCTAAACGCTGTGCGCAACTAGTAGGTTCTATATATCTCTTCGAATACTGCCCGCGAATAATTGAGATTATTCGCTGCGGCTTAAATAAAAGAGGTAATCAGTATCCTATGTGTTCCAGTATCCAGCATAAAATATAAGCTATAGCTAGCATGCTACTCCTTCGATCGCATCGTCACTTTCAAGTTGCCTGTTGCCAAGTTTCAACATGCGGTCAGTAGCTATGCCAATATAACCTCCTTCATTTAGGGCCTCACTTATAAACGCCGCTTAAAGTTAGCCATTGCTTAAAACCTTCTGTCAACTTTTGACTGATTTGAAATGTCACGCGGGAAAACACTGACTAACTTTAAGCGGCATTTATAAGTAAGACCCTTAAAGTAATGTCGTTCCTGCTTTCTATTCCCGCCATATTCACACGATGGAAATTCCGATATGAATTTAAAATCGCGGAGAACAAAGAAACAGATAGAAATAAATATCCCTTTTGATTTTACTTAATGCATATTTTATTATACTTTTAATTTAAACAAAGACATTAGATAGTGTTTATATAAATGAATATTTGATAAATAATATATTTGTTTATCTTTTGTTTTTTATTACATTATAAAGATGCTATATAATTCTCCGAAAAAAAATGTTGGCAGCCCTAGCACGCTCGTCGCCTGCCATTTTTGTCCATCCATACCTAGCACTTTTGACTATCCTGTGGATTCAGTGTATGTGTTGAGTAATTTGTGGTCGGTGTTTGGGGTACTAGGTGTTTGTGGCAAACATCAAGCATGTAGAAGCGGCTTTAGGTATGTACGTTTTATAAGTTTTAAATTGACACTGGCTGAAAATGTTCTATTGATACCTCTCCAAGAAGTTCTATAATAGTACTTATATTCCATACTAACTGGAACAAGCACTTCGAACAGAAACGATAAGTTTTTCGAGAAGTTTTTTTTTGTGTCTCGAGTTGTGAATGAGTTTAAAATAAAGTAGTAGGCCCGCAGTTTCATCTCTTCAATCACATAAGAACCGTGTGTAGCATAGGATGCTTAAACAGCATGTGCTATGAATACAAACAACAAAGGTACATTACATACATAGACTGCTAAAGGCATGCCTAGCTCTTCCTCCGGTAGGTGGTATATTCCCAGTTGCCCCCACATGGATCGCCCCCAGTTTAGTACATGCATGCTACAGCTTCTAATTTTACTAAATCTGATAAAATTTAGTTGATTAATTTACGAAGTAACGGTATTATGCTATCCCATAGAAAGTATGATTTCTGTGCGATTGACTACTGTATTGTTTTTTAGTACAGTTTTAGTAAAAGTAAGTAGGTAAGTCAATTTTACCTAATTTCATTATTTTACATTCATCGAGAATTTACGAAGTTGAGTTTATTATGCATGTAGAATCTGGTTGGTGCTCGTGAAAATGAAACGATGGGGGGCTTGAGGCAGCAAAGTCTTCTATATTTTCCGACAAAACTATTTTTAACTATTAACACCGCAGAAAAAAATTCTCACGTCTTCCATTCACATCTTGCATGTCTCTCTTTCTTCCTTCGTTCATAAACTCTCACACCTTTTTTACATTTAGATTGTCCGTTCATAAACTTTATCAGATTTTTAATCCTACATGTATTCCCATGAAAACAGGTTAACTACCTCCGATAATAAGGCATAAGAAAAAGACAGACTACTCCATGGGTACATAACGTACTATCTTCCTCAGACCACGTTTCTCTCCAAACACGATAGTCTAATGTAAATTTTACGGCATTAAAATTAAAGTTTATTTTTGTATAATTTACGATGCTATGAACTTATTCCAGTTAGTATAGAATATGTATACCTTGTACCTTTCAACTTCAAATACATAAGTCAGGTGTAATTTTGTTTTACTCTGTGCATTGAGCCGGAGGTTTACCAACTTAAAGCCCGTCACACACGTAGCTATAATATATATTTCTGTGACCAACCTATACCGTAATATATATTATGGTATATTTTTATATTATTGTATATTAATATATATTATGGTATAGCGAGACATATTTTGAATGTACAGCATGTTTCAACATATCCGACGCGCTCCTCGGACGCTTCTCCCCTCTTACCATTCCTGCCACTTTGCCTGGGGGTCTAGCAAAAATCCCAAATGCTAACGCTATCTCCAAAAATGTATTGAAATGACATTAATCGCTTACTTTTCCACAAAAGTAAGCGATTTCCGAAATGTCATTCCAGTACATTTTGGAGTTAGCCCGAAGCTTTTGGGATCCCGAACGATCCCAAAAGCAAAATTTGGCGATAGCGTTAGCGTTTGGAATCTTAGCTAGACCCCCTGGGCCGCCTCCGCCCGACCAGTGTGGTCAATTTAGGCGATATATCGCCATTTAGTCTACTCGGGACTAGGCATCGGCGATGTAAAAATCTGATTGGCGACTGGTCACTTTTTATACTACCTCAGGTACAAGTCATTTAAATTAGCCAAATTATAAATAAACTACTTTTCATAAAAACTATATCCACCTTATTAGGAGTGTGTGATATTAATCGGAATGGTCGTCTGAAGAACTATCAAGTAAATCCAATAACAATGCACTTCTTGTTGAATTCATAATTACCTACTGTGTTTTGAAATCAACCTTTATTACAAAACACGTGTAAACGCTAGGCCGACCATCAATGAAATGAAGGAAAATATATATATTATAGCATCGTCTCCGTGTGTAGTAGCTTGCTATAATATATATTATAGTATGGTATATTAATATATATTATTGCTACGTGTGTGACGGGCTTAACCCCTGTCAATATTCCGAACGTGCAAGAGAAAATGTCTGGATATTTCTGTTTACCAACTTAACTCGAATTACTAGCTCTGGGTTAGGTATTCAGTTATAATTTTAAACCGAGAACGTGCAAGAGGGCCTAAGTGTCAGTACTAAACTAAAAAGAACGATTCCAAATTTACTTTCATACACCATTGAACTCACAGATGGGGTTTTGGCGGGAACGCGGAAATGTTCACGTCGTTGCATTGTATTATTTCTCAAAACTTGTGCTTTTTCCAGTATTAATGTTTAAAATTGGTTGCGTTTTACGCATTAAGTGCTGAATTACGAGCATGAGTGTGGGCAAGTGATATGATGTGGTTAAACGTGAGTTTTCGTGTTGCTTCCAAAATTCCATAGAAGCTTCTAGTAAAGTTGCCACCACATTACTGGAGCATGACTTAGGCCGACTTGCGCGTTCGCTCTAATCTCGTGTTACCTGAATAAATGCCTAACTCGGATTATTTCTGTATTTTATCTTGCACGTTAGAAAATTGACCACTTATCCCGTTATATATTTAACCCGGGGGTAATTTGACATGTTGATCCTTAAGCGGCTTTCACATACTTGGCAAACAGCGAACATCAAATAGCAAACACGAACTTGAGGATGGGTGTGTGTATTTTTATTTTGGTGTTTGCCTGTTTGCAAACACACATGTATCACTGGCAAAAACCATTGATCGGTATCAGTGTCGGAATTGTGCATAGTTCTAAGGATTTGACAAATACGTTTGTCGAACGACAAAGCTGTTTGTGATGTATTCAAACGTTTGACAGTAGTACGCGCGTAGGGTTGCTAACCATACATTAATATATAGAACTGCACTATATTTCAAGGCTGTGTGCTAAACGCTGTGCGCAACTAGTAGGTTCTATATATCTCTTCGAATACTGCCCGCGAATAATTGAGATTATTCGCTGCGGCTTAAATAAAAGAGGTAATCAGTATCCTATGTGTTCCAGTATCCAGCATAAAATATAAGCTATAGCTAGCATGCTACTCCTTCGATCGCATCGTCACTTTCACGTTGCCTGTTGCCAAGTTTCAATATGCGGTCAGTAGCTATGCCAATATAACCTTCTTCATTTAAGGCCTCACTTATAAACGCCGCTTAAAGTTAGCCATTGCTTAAAACCTTCTGTCAACTTTTGACTGATTTGAAATGTCACGCGGGAAAACAGTGACTAACTTTAAGCGGCATTTATAAGTAAGACCCTTAAAGTAATGTCGTTCCTGCTTTCTATTCCCGCCATATTCACACGAAGGAAATTCCGATATTTTTTTTTTTTTTTTTTTTGCTATTGCTTGAACACCCAATTAAAATTAAGCATTCTAATCATATTACAATCTAGCCATCTATTTGGCTAATGAGTAATTTTAATTTAACCTAAACTTCTAATATAATAATTGTCTAAGAATGTGTCCAATAACACGTTTCTTATTGTCTCTATTAAGGTGAAGACACATTGTTGTTGTGTTCTTTTTAAGTAGCACTTACACTGCACCACATTAGACTATCACGTAACTACACTTTAACACTAATTAAACTAACTCAAACGGTTTTGTTCTTTTTAGTCTTCTCACTAGATCCGTGTGGTCGAGGAGCTGAATTGCCTCAACATTCACGTGATGGTGAAGCCTGTATTGATGACTTTCTGCGTGTTTTTTAATAATATTGTGGACGAACTCTATTTTAAGGTCCCGATGGAGGTCGTCGTTTCGTATATACCAGGGTGCATTGACGATTTCCCTTAGCACTTTATTCTGGAACCGTTGGATGATTAATATATTGTTCTGTTTGGTACAGCCCCATAGCTGTATACCATAAGTCCATACTGGCATGAGGACTTGCTTGTACAATAAAACTTTATTGTGTATCGACAGAGCAGAGTGTCTACCAAGCAGCCAATACATTCTTTTATAACGCAACTCAAGTTCTTCTTTTTTTTTCTTGACGTGGGCTTTCCAGCGGAGCTTCACGTCAAGAGTCATACCCAGATATTTGGCTGTATTCTCATATGGAATCAGTTGGTTGTTGATATAAATAGGAGAATACTGATGGATTTTGTTACTGAAGTCAATATGAATAGATTTGGATTCGTTTAATTTAATCCTCCATTTCTTAGTCCAATCGTAGACTCGATTGACAGCCACTTGCACCTTATCTACTGCTTCTTTATGGGTATTTCCTACTGCCATTATTGCAGTGTCATCAGCAAAGGTCGCAATGGTGTTATTTTTTAACTCTGGTATATCACAGGTATATAGTAGGTACAGGACCGGACCTAACACACTACCTTGTGGTACACCAGCTTTTATTTCCTTCGGATCCGAGTAGGCATCTTCCTGTCTTATTCTAAATACTCTCTTATAAATATAAGATTCTAGTATACCGGCAAATGATATTGGAATGAGCGTCCTCAGTTTGTATATTAGGCCGTCATGCCACACTTTATCAAATGCTTGCGCCACATCTAAGAATACAGTAGAACAAACTTTATTATCTTCAAGTGATTTTTCAATAACATTTGTAATTCGGTGCACTTGATCTATTGTTGAGTGCTTTTCTCTGAATCCAAACTGATGTTCAGGTATTATGTTTAAGCCATCTATGATAGGTTTAAGCCTTTTCAGTAGCAATTTTTCCATTAACTTTGACATTATAGGCAGCAGAGAGATCGGCCTGTATGATGTTGTTTCGTGGGGAGGTTTCCCTGGCTTTGCTATCATAATAACTTCAGCAACTTTCCATACATCTGGTATGAACTTCAATCTAAAAGTGGCGTTAATAAGGGTTGTAAGTTTCACAATTGCCTTTCTTGGCAGATTGTGAAGAACTTCTCCGGATATTAAGTCGTATCCAGGAGTTTTTCTAGGGTTAATATTAATCTTAATCTCGCGCAAAACTTCTCTCGGTGTGACTAGTTTTATCTCTTCTTCATCATCTCGCTTCTAAGTGATGTCATCCATATGGATAGCTTCTTCACTGTCATTGGGTTGAAATATGTTTTCAAGGTTGTCAACTTTTGACTGATTTGAAATGTCACGCGGGAAAACAGTGACTAACTTTAAGCGGCATTTATAAGTAAGACCCTTAAAGTAATGTCGTTCCTGCTTTCTATTCCCGCCATATTCACACGAAGGAAATTCCGATATGAATTTAAAATCGCGGAGAACAAAGAAACAGATAGTAATAAATAATCCTTTTGATTTTACTTAATGCATATTTTATGATACTTTTAATTTAAAAAAAGACATTAGATAGTGTTTATAAAAATGAATATTTGATAAATAATATATTTGTTTATCTTTTGTTTTTTATTATATTAAAAAGATGCTATATATTTCTCCGAAAAAAAATGTTGGCAGCCCTAACACGCTCGTCGCCTGCCATTTTTGCCCATCCATACTTAGCACTTTTGACTATCCTGTGGATGCAGTGTATGTGTTGAGTAATTTGTGGTCGGTGTTTGGGGTACTAGGTGTTTGTGGCAAACATCAAGCATGTAGAGGCGGCTTTAGGTATGTACGTTTTATAAGTTTTAAATTGACACTGGCTGAAAATGTTCTATTGATACCTCTCCAAGAAGTTCTATAATAGTACTTATATTACATACTAACTGGAAAAAGCACTTCGAACAGAAACGATAAGTTTTCCGAGAAGTTTTTTTTTGTGTCTCGAGTTGTGAATGAGTTTAAAATAAAGTAGTAGGCCCACAGTTTCATCTCTTCAATCACATAAGAACCGTGTGTAGCATAGGATGCTTAAACAGCATGTGCTATGAATACAAACAACAAAGGTACATTACATACATAGACTGCTAAAGGCATGCCTAGCTCTTCCTCCGGTAGGTGGTATATTCCCAGTTGCCCCCACATGGATCGCCCCCAGTTTAGTACATGCATGCTACAGCTTCTAATTTTACTAAATCTGATAAAATTTAGTTGATTAATTTACGAAGTAACGGTATTATGCTATCCCATAGAAAGTATGATTTCTGTGCGATTGACTACTGTATTGTTTTTTAGTACAGTTTTAGTAAAAGTAAGTAGGTAAGTCAATTTTACATAATTTCATTATTTTACATTCATCGAGAATTTACGAAGTTGAGTTTATTATGCATGTAGAATCTGGTTGGTGCTCGTGAAAATGAAACGATGGGGGGCTTGAGGCAGCAAAGTCTTCTATATTTTCCGACAAAACTATTTTTAATTATTAACACCGCAGAAAAAAACTCTCACGTCTTCCATTCACATCTTGCATGTCTCTCTTTCTTCCTTCGTTCATAAACTCTCACACCTTTTTTACATTTAGATTGTCCGTTCATAAACTTTATCAGTTTTTTAATCCTACATGTATTCCCATGAAAACAGGTTAACTACCTCCGATATTAAGGCATAAGAAAAAGACAGACTACTCCATGGGTACACAACGTACTATCTTCCTCAGACCACGTTTCTCTCCAAACACGATAGTCTAATGTAAATTTTACGGCATTAAAATTAAAGTTTAGTTTTGTATAATTTACGATGCTATGAGCTTATTCCAGTTAGTATAGAATATGTATACCTTGTACCTTTCAACTTCAAATACATAAGTCAGGTGTAATTTTGTTTTACTCTGTGCATTGAGCCGGAGGTTTACCAACTTAAAGCCCGTCACACACGTAGCTATAATATATATTAATATATTTATAGCTAGACATATTACCTTATGTTTTCTATACAAATTCTCGAGGGACCGCACACGCAGCTATAATATATATTTCTGTGACCAACCTATACCGTAATATATATTATGGTATATTTTTATATTATTGTATATTAATATATATTATGGTATAGCGAGACATATTTTGAATGTACAGCATGTTTCAATATATCCGACGCGCTCCTCGGACGCTTCTCCCCTCTTACCATTCCTGCCACTTTGCCTGGGGGTCTAGCAAAGATCCCAAATGCTAACGCTATCTCCAAAAATGTATTGAAATGACATTAATCGCTTATTTTTCCACAAAAGTAAGCGTGTTCCGAAATGTCATTCTAGTACATTTTGGAGTTAGCCCGAAGCTTTTGGGATCGTTCGGGAAAATTTGGCGATAGCGTTAGCGTTTGGAATCTTAGCTAGACCCCCTGGGCCGCCTCCGCCCGACCAGTGTGGTCAATTTAGGCGATATATCGCCATTTAGTCTACTCGGGACTAGGCATCGGCGATGTAAAAATCTGATTGGCGACTGGTCACTTTTTATACTACCTCAGGTACAAGTCATTTAAATTAGCCAAATTATAAATAAACTACTTTTCATAAAAACTATATCCACCTTATTAGAAGTGTGTGATATTAATCGGAATGGTCGTCTGAAGAACCATCAAGTAAATCCAATAACAATGCACTTCTTGTTGAATTCATAATTACCTACTGTGTTTTGAAATCAAACTTTATTACAAAACACGTGTAAACGCTAGGCCGACCATCAATGAAATGAAGGAAAATATATATATTATAGCATCGTCTCCGTGTGTGGTAGCTTGCTATAATATATATTATAGTACGGTATATTAATATATATTATTGCTACGTGTGTGACGGGCTTAACCCCTGTCAATATTCCGAACGTGCAAGAGAAAATGTCTGGATATTTCTGTTTACCAACTTAACTCGAATTACTAGCTCTGGGTTAGGTATTCAGTTATAATTTTAAACCGAGAACGTGCAAGAGGGCCTTAGACTGGACTACGACTAGTGTTGGGTACTCAGCACGTGTGGCAGCACGATTGTAGCAACTCACTCCTATAAAAAGAGTCACCGACTCTTTTTATCTAGGTGTGGCCAGCACACACCACAGTTTGCCCACACTTAACAGTCAGACAAAACAGTACCCGCGGCTGGCGCGCTTCGCACACTCGGCACGAAAGAGTCAACGAGTGTGCGAAGCGCCGCTCGCCTCACGCCTCACGCGCTCGCATACAGAGACACAGACTACGAATTCGCGTCGGAAAGACACTGACCTGCTAGTTAGCGAGCTAGATAATTATATCAGAAGGATTATTAAATGATAGGTGCAAAGTATGAAATGAAACTTTCCCAAAAACAAAACAAGGTTATCTACTGCCCTAAACATCTCGGAACAAATCGCCACCGCGTGCTAACTTTTCCTCTGGCGCCATCTAGTTTAGTTTTCGGAACTGGCTAGCATGTGTTCACCTGAGTGTGTTGTACGTACACATGAAGCACGCACGCACACGTGTCATTGTGCTTTGCGTAGCACTCTGTCTACGGTGTAGCATGTACTGTAGTGAGTCAAGTGAGTGGTGCTACGTGCGTGTGCACGTAGCACACTAAGGTTAGGCCTCGACAAGTCGGCACCCAGCCTCGCCTCAATCGTGCTAGCACAGTGTGGTGACACGATTTACAAAAGAGTCCGGACGCACGATCCTCGTTTTTAAACGGTGTGCTACCCATGACTACTACGACTACCTGACTTAGACTGGACTATGGCTATGACTAAGACTTGACTTTACGTGATATATTCTTTAACGATGAAAAATTACAACACTTGACACTGGCTAAATACACGATGTGTGGAGCCAAAATAAAAGAAGAAAAAAAAAAGAACTCACAGATGAAAATAACTATTTAAATGTCACTATAATCAGTGGTAGACGTAGTAGACCTACATCGGTTTTAGCAAAAAGATAGAAATGTTACCTTTTTACTAAAAGCGATGTAGGTCTATTATATAACTTGGAAGCAATCTGTCATGTCGTCCTGATCTTGACGTCATCTGTGATCGTAATGTCTATTTGTCAAATAATGTTCAACTTATGATTCTGTGTTGATGGTTCAACTTCAACTTCTTATTTATGGCCTCTGCGGTGTTGCCACAATTTTGCAAAGTCAAATGTACGAATTTTACTCACTTGAAATTGGCAGAATTATTGCAAAATAGCGATAGAAAGCCATTAAAGAAGAAATTCTAATATCAATTATTTCCGCGGAAACGTGGTTGTTGTTAAGTGAATAAATTACGCAATTATGTACAACGACCAGCAAGAAAACGGTCCCAGAACAAACAAATTGCCTTTGGTTGAACGTCTGCTAACAAGATCCCGCCCCACCCTGAACGCAGAACAGAACCGAGGCCAACAATACATCGTATTCGTCGTCCAACCCGGCTCAACCGAGATGATAGTAGCAGAACAGTTCCAAAACAGCTCACAACTCCACCACCGTTACGTACTTATAAATAGAGACCATCACACTTAGAGGATTGGACCAGCCTACTGTTTGATTTTATCAAAGACTTCAATGCTGTAGGTATTGCACGATGGATATTAGGATTTTCTAAGGGGAATTATGGAATAAGCCATAGGGACATGCAGAGTTTTAGTCTTTTTCTATTCTGCCCACTCAAACAAAATCTCCTACACCTACAATTATATGAAAAGCAAGAAGAGAAAAGTAACTTTTCTGGTTCTCGCACCAGCCACGCAGGCATCAATGCTGAAGAATGAAAGGAACTCACCTACAACAGGAAGCCATTGTGAAATTGGCTGAAGCTATCCATGTGGCGGATCAACAGTAGCAGCAGCCATTTCACAATTATAATAGCTGATGGTGTTAGTGATAGCCATAGTGATAGCTATGAAAACAAAGTTTGATACTTGGAAGAATCCAGGCCAAAGCACAGTGCTACTTAGGAGGGAGTTTAAAAGTGAATGTTTATTTGTATGTTTTGATGTGTAGTGCGCCTGTTAATGATTACTACTACCTAAATGCAACAATTATTTTATAATAAAACCTTTGAAATTTATCTTCTCTGTCTCATTCATAAACTTTGCTGTTTTTATTTTTTTTAAAAAACAATAGGTATATGAATTAAAAATAACAAAGTCTTTCTTTTTTTTGTGCGGAAGTTGAACCGACGTCACATAAATTTTATGATGCCAAATGTATTTTTGGTCTATTCATGGCACTTTTAGATTCCCACAATACCGAAATAATAAGTTCTCAATGTGAGAAAAATAAAAATTAAACACCTGTATAATCAAATTTGAGAGCGTAGGTACGTGCTACGAAACGAATTCATTATAGAATCCATGTAAACTTTTGCCATAAACGGTTCAGCGTACGATAAATATCGATACCGTGATGCAGCACTTCACACAAACTATGCCTACGACAAATACCATAGAAACTATGCATCAATCTATTAGCTCTCATTGCATACATATTATGTATTGTTATTCAATTGTCATCTTAATGCTGGAATTCCAGAGGGTAAATCACCAAACGCCAAGAAAAATTTTACTCTATATTTTTCTCCGCTGATCTGGCGTGGGTTCCTTGAACCAGCTAAAGATTGAACCAGTTTCGATGTGGTTTTTATTTTAGTAATATACCAATGGCCATTTTCATCACTTACAGCCTTACAGCCCTACACTCTACAGCCCGTTCTCATTTTTCTAGGGTGTTGGTACTCTGTTCACAATTAGGTATCGGCTCTCGACCACGGACAAAGCTGGCGGTGGCGAGGTGTCTGTCTGTACACGATTAACGTTGACGAATTTCTTGTTGCGATCTGTTTTTTTTATTGTGATTTGGATGAATAAATTATCTTATTATTTAAGAAGAAAAGGAATAAAGACATCGAAGAAAATGTTGGGTGGAACATACTCAATTCTAAGAAAATGATTTAGTTTGGGAACATTTCAGAACTAAATACAAGAATTAGGAAGTGACGGAATTAAGTTTACATTCATTTTAGGATTTCAATAACTACAGATTAATTTGTAAAGGAAAATTTTGGATCACGAACGCTTATCGCTGTTTTACGTTCCTTAAGCATATCCCGACTATAGCTATGAATGAATGCGGGATCAAGTCCCGTTTGTGATTCAAATTTTTCCTTTAATAATTAATGTGTAGATTACGCTATAACTGTTATAAAAAAAATCATAAATATGTCAATAACTACATTCAATATCTGTGGCGATCTGCCGATGCACTGATGGTACCTACTTTGGAACAAGGGGTAGCGGGGAGACGGTTATAGGACCCGACACACGACAAGTGCGCTTTGGCATCGTTCTGTAAGCACAGTGAGTACTTGAACTGCAATAAGTGTGATCACCGTCCATCTTATGGAGATGTTAACGTTATAATCCGCAAGCAACATCATTTTCTGCTGATTTCTACGGGGTACGAGGTAAACATCCAAAGTGCACGCGCAAGCAGCGCGTGTAAACGCACGCCGCACACCGTTATATAATATAATCTAGCGTTGCTAGGTAATTACACGCACACTATGATATTGTATATGAACAAATAGCGCCATATGACCGGCAGAGGGGTACGCCTTGCCTTGCCATCTCCATTTATAAATGCTCCAAGCCGTCCATACTTAGGTTTACAGGCGAGCAAGACACGACACGATTTTTCCGGACGTAGAGGGCTGGCAAAATACCCCACATTTCTTGTCGGCGCTGACACAAAATCAAAGTCGGCACAAGTATGAATATGAACAGCTTCATAAGTATGAATTGCTCTGCCACCGGAACATCCGATTAAAAACCGGGCCCGACAGCCGACAAGTGCTCTTACTCTTGCCTACTAGTTAAAATGCTTAGGTACTTTTAAGTTATGTTGCATTTCATAAACCCTGAATATGTTACTGCGTCCGCAATGCTTATCTAGGTATCTATCGGAGAGTCCAGAGGCATAAGCAACCTCTAACTGTAGATAAGTAGTGTTTCAATTTGCTATCAGATTATGGTTATACACGGATAGACGTATGAGTAACATGACGATTGGAAGACTTGACGAACAGAGAATTTGCACTTCAATTTGTCAAAAAAAGGACTTGACGTAATAACAACTTGACTTACAGCGAGTTTTACCTAAGGAATCAAACCCGTTTCAGGTGCTACCTAACCTGCTAAGACCAGACCAGATTAAAAGTAAAAGTACCTACCTATAGGTACTAATAATGTCTACACAGATTATTTAAATGGGTAAGAATCAAGTCACCTTTCAATGAAATAAAAAAATCGGTTCGGTCGTTTCGGATCTTCTACGTTGGTCAAGGGTTAAGTTATAAAACGCACATCCGCATTGAAATCTATAAGTAAAATGTTGTATAAATATGCATTGTATATTATTAATGTAGTGTATGTTTATGTAAGTTAGGTATGTCGTATAATATTTATTTTGCAGTTTTAGTATTTATAGTTTTAATTTCTAATTTTTTACTTATTTCCATTTACTGTACACCGCCAACCTCCCTAATTATTAATCTGTTTCTCTCCATCCTAAGGTTGTCTGGAAGAGATCGCTCTAAGCGATAAGACCGCGCATTGTACTACCATTGTTTTAATATTTTTGTGTTTTAATTTGATCTTGTGTATATTTGGTGTGCAATAAAGTATTATTCTATTCTAATGTTTCCTGTTTTGGGATGTTATAATCATCATTTGTAGTCAGTACCCCTAGTACGAGTTTCGATAGTTCACTAAAACTTGATTCGTTTACGTTTTCTCCCTTTCCTCCCATACATTTCTGTGCAGCGCCCCTAGCGGACACGTTGATGAACTAAAAATGGCAGTACAAATTTTAAACGGATTCGCGCGTATTTACGTATTGGAAAACTCGTACTAGGGATACCAAATTACTGAATATGTTAGCTACTAGGTAGTCGAGTTTTAGTTTAACTCTTATCTTGTTGTGTTACTACACCTACGTAGGTACTTTAGACAGGGACAGGGGACGAAATACAGCAAGACGGCATTTTTACAAATCTGAACATACTGTTATTTAAGTCATCTGTAGGTAGTAAAAGACCACTCACAATATACTTACCTAATGTAGATATTACTTAGGCTAGTTACTTACGGACGTAAAAACCAATCCTTTACACTCATTCTTCTGCACTACATCTATGTTTCTGTTAATTTCCTGAAGCATCTCCAAGTTGATACTATTGACCGGGGGTCTGTTCAACGATATTATGGCGATTCCTTCCGGATCTATCGTCAGTTCTGTCAAACTCTCCTTCGAAAACATGGCCCTGGTTAATGGGACGCGCCTGATAGCGTTTACTGATCTTAAACCGAACATTATAGCAATGGACTGAACGATCGCTGCGCCGGTATATGAGCAAAAGTGATAACGCGCAAATGACGGTGTTATTAACTTATTATTAACATATTATATATATGTTAATAATATTAAATAAATAAAACTTAATTTACAAAATATTCAATTTTCATACATAAATATTTAAATATAGCGATCTGCGTATAGTATATGCAGTCCGACCACGAGTCCCGTTACAAATGAAAATGTTTTGTTTCTATGAGACACCTTCCTAATCTAATCGTAGAGAGATTGAGATAGTGGTCGTGGCACGCCTATCAAAAAATAAAATACGATGCCTACATGTTTGAAAGTACCGATGTACAACCTACACACAATTTTTTTATTTACTAGCTGACCCGCCTGGATTCGCACAGGTTCATTAGATTTTTATTTTATTTTATTGTTAATGGTTTTGCGTTTAATTTTCATTTAAACCCGTTCACCTAGTTTCGGCGCGCGCGGCGTGATACTCAGCCAGCCTCCCACAGAGCTATGAAACAAATGACGCTTCGCCAGGCAGGGTTTCCAGATTGAGTTTTCAAAGTTTCCCCATAGGTGACAAAAAAATTCCCCAAAATGATACAATTTCTCCGACTTTTCCCCAAATATTTTGAGGCTACCTGCGAAATCATTTTGGTGATTATACACTTTATACAGGGTGTTTGGTAGAGGGTTAGCCAAACATGGTGTGCGTGGTGATCTACTTGGAAAATACAAGTTCGCGTAAAAGCTACTTAGGTGAACTAGTTAGGTGTTAAATTTTTTTTTATAATTTCTTGAATAGTATTAATTACTTGGAATTTTCCGAAACTATGACGCCTATAAAGATATTATAGTACTCGAAATTTTAGCAACCAGTGGGATTCGAACCCGCTCCCTCCAACTCACCGGATTGGACGCTCTACCAACTAAGCTATGGTCACTCGACCGCTAATAGCTGCAAAAATCGTACCGTAATATGACGCCTATGTCCACAATTTATTTTTCTTGATGTTTCTGCTCTCTTTGTATTATTACTTAATGATCACAAATGTATATTTGCTCTACTAAAGGCACTTTTAGATCCTTACAATACCAAAATAAGCTCTTAATGTTAGAAAAAAGAAAACTCAAAATCTAGCAAGGGAAATTTCTACTCAATTAAAAAAAAACGAAATCTATTCACTTGTTCCATCATCATGCATCTGTAAGATCCCTATTGAAGAAAAAAGGAATAAAACAATTATTGTAAATACAAAATAAGTAGTCCTGAAAAGGGGAGAACAACTATATCTCCATTACAGAAGGAGATAATAGATCACATGCTTCTGTATCTTTTTGATATGGCACGAGTGGCACGTTAGATCTTAGCAATAGGCAGTTCTGTTGGTTTTAGCCATGTTTTAGTCTAGCTGCCACTACTTTAAGACCAATTTGAGACATCTTGAGCGATTTCACGGTTTTTATTATTGTTATCTTGTTTTCGGTTATAATCATACAATTCTGAGCGTCACAAATATATTAGATGGCATTAGACGTACGAATGGCTGGAAAAATGCTTCCCCAATTTCCCCGGTCTTGAAATTTTCTTCCCCAAATATTTCCCCAAGGTTTTCGTTTCCACAAAACTTCCCCAAAACTTTTATTTTTCCCCAGAATTGCGAAAAAAACCCCCAATCTGGAGACTCTGTCGCCAGGGGAAGCGTTTTTTTTTGCTCTGTGCAGGATCCAGACATTCGCAGACAGACAAAGAAATAAAAAAGTTACATTTTTGGCTTCAACAACAATAATATTGCCTTCCTAAATATTTCAAGTTTCTTCAATGTACAGAATTAGACCTGTTATAGTTTTATTATAAGTATTGGTTGAAGTTTTATTAAGTAAGTGAATGACGTGCGTGACGAGCTAGTCTCAGATAAATTAAATATTTATATTATCAGCTAAATTAAATATTACTAAAATATTTGACTGGCCTGTTAGCTCGGTTGGTAGGAGCTCTGCCTTCTGAACTATTATAGGCTGTGAGTTCGATTCCCACCCAGGACAAACATTTGTGTGACGAACATGTGTGTTCTGTGTTCGAATGTTATATTGTATTCTATGTAAATTAAAACAGTATCTATAAGTATTCTATCAATTATCTGATTCCCATAATAGGTACCAAGCTATGCTTAGTTTGGGGTTATGACGCCGTGTGAAATTTCCGCACATATTTATATATATTTTTTTAAATACAATAAACTAATTCTATGTGAAATTGCTACCTTTGGCTTTAGTACAGCCCTTTAATCTCCCTGCCCACGAATCTATGAATTTACGCATCTTTTACCTAAGTATACCTAATAATCAACCCAAAATTCAGATGGGATGAGACAACACCTTCGACGGCAAACTGGTCTTAAATTATGTATGTAAGTAGGTATGTAGATTTCACGTTAAAGCGGTTGAACAGTTCACCACTTCGGTGTTCAACTTGAACTGGAGGAAAACTCACACCACTAAGAGCAACATATTAAAGAATGATACAAAACAAAACTATGTAATTAAGTTCGTTCACTGTACCTAGGTACTACACATATTTTAGTTTACTTTTTTTTTAGATTTTGGGTCGATTAGGCCCTGAACATAAGGATCTAAAATGGCTTGACAGAATAACTTGACGTCTTCCTCCCGATCGTCTCTGTCTTCCACCAGCTGGATCGTTGATGCGCGTAAATTTCTCTTAATTTGGGCTTTGGTCTTCACTGGTATGTTGTCGTACCTTCTTATGAACTGCTTCGCTTTTTCAATGGCGTCTTCTTTGTTGTTTGCTAATTCATCTACAAGATTCACCTGGAAAAGACCGCAGTATAGTGGATGGGTATTTCCTTAGTGCGCGCTTGGCTAGCTGACATCCTCAAGTTATGTACAAACAGTGTGCTAGGCAGCTTCAGTTCCCAATCTCGTCCGGTTATGATTGTCTGCACTACACCTTAACACTTTTCCGCATCTTTTATGAGAATATAAATAAACATTCCAATAACCTGGTTCATTTTATGATCATTTTTTTTAGCATTCATGGGTACCTTCAAAGCCTCCTCAGCAGTGTACATGGTTGAGGCAGTAACCGCAATCTCTGCTTGGCGATATCCCATGACCTGGTTCATGATATCACAGATCCATGGTGTAGGTGCGATCCCGACCATTGTGTCGTTCAGCCCTATCTTCACTTTACTGTCGTTTACCATCACTCGGTAATCGCATAGCAAACTGAGGACGCACCCGCCGGCCGCTGTATAGCCCTGGAAATTTAAAAAAAATTCGAGCTGCTTAATATGGTGAAACAATTTCACTCTTCATATTTGCCATTATAATCCTTGCAGACTCGTAGAAAAAAATCATTCAATCAATAAAACATTCAATCATTCATAGCAATTTTGAAGTGTGTTGTTTTGGCGCAGTCGGTAGAATAAAATAAATTAGTAGTACTTTTAAACACGTCCATCAGGCGCAGGGCATCGTTAGGAGATAAATGAGACAAAAACAAAGTGTTAGAGGGCGCAGTTTGAGTAATAATAATAAATGTATAGGCTGCAGTAATCCCAAAACTTTGTATGCAAAATTCTGAACTTAATTTGACAGTTCTAAAAGTTAGGTATGTTGTGGTCATTTAAACCTATATAAAAGGGACAGAAACGAGGTGTACAATTCTAATCCCTTGTTTCTCGTGGCTATTGTCAACACATGAGCGTATAGTATGTGGCCTGTCAAGTTAACATGTTTTTGACAAACGTACGAGAAACCGGGGGGTTAGTTTATACCAGGATAATAAACTTACATTGACAGCAACAGTAGCAGTGGTTTCACCGGACCCGTATATTTTCAGAAACGTATCCTGTAACGTGGACCAAAACATGCGGACACGCATCGGGTCTGGCTTGTTGAATTCACTTAAATCAATTCCCGCAGAAAATAATTTCAATGACTGAAAATTAAATTATTAAAATATTAAATATACAAAATACTTAGGTGTATCAATAATGTTAAAATATAAACGGAATTAAGGACTTACGGACGTAAAAACCAATCCTTTACACTCGTTCTTCTGCACTACATCTATGTTTCTGTTATTTTCCTGAAGCATCTCCAAGTTGATACTATTGACCGGTGGTCTGTTCAACGATATTATGGCGATTCCTTCCGGATCTATCGTCAGTTCTGTCAAACTCTCCTTCGAACACAAGGCCCTGGTTAATGGAAAACGCCTTAAAGCGTTTATTGATCTTAAACCGAACATTTATTATGATAACAAAAATAAAAATCGACGGAACAATAGGTACAATCCCTGAGCCGGTCGTTTTATCAACTGAAAAGTATAGGTGCACGGTGCATACACGGTTATTATATTCATCTTTATTGATTTATTTATTTTATCTAGGTAAGAGTTGCAGTTTTGATTTGATAGTGACAGATAACATCGTACCTACCTATGTTGTGGGTAATGATGATTGTTGTTTTATCCTCAGTCCTTATTAACTTAATTAGGTATGGAGAGTATGGACTAAGCTCAACTTAGATTACAAAAGTGTTCCTGAGCAGCGTAGACGGATCGAGGGACGAAGGCGTTTCACGCGCCTTCTCCATCCTCCGTAGTGCGGTCGGCGGCGAGTGCTCACACGGCCCCACACGTCTGATGGGTAACCGAAGTGTCACCCACCCACCCACCCACTGGCGCAGAGGCCTGAAAGGGGCTACCGAGATAGTGAATGCTACCTCTAACTGCCTGCCTTCCTTCGCCGTCCCATCCATTCATCCTTTTTCTCTATATTTTACCCTTTCCCTTCTATCGTCCTTTCGACAGGATTATGAGTACAAATAAAAATAATAATATACAAACAAAAGGATTTGCATAAAAATTACATCCTTATTGCTTCGTGTAACCCACACTTGGCCGTTTTAGAAAACAAAAAGAATTCTAAATGTTATTCTGGAAAATGAGCTACCTATTACCATACCAAACAGCAAAATCCGTTCAGTACATCCAGCGTGATGTGTCTTCAAAGGGACAGACAGAGAGAAAGCAAAAAAATTCAACAAAATTGTTTCTATTTTTATATCGATTAAGAAATGTAAAGCAGTCAAAATTGACAAAAATATTCAATGTACTGATTTAGCTTAGTTACATACAGTTTTATTATATGTATACTGTATTGATGATTAACCTAATGCTAATTATCTAAGTCCTAAGTAGGTAGTAAACCGATTAGATTCGGTACCTACGTGCTGTGTAGTTAGTCATTTTTGGGATAGAGGTAATCGTGGCTTAACGGCAGCCCGTGCGACTTTGAATCAAGGTTCGAATCCCGCTCCGCCCCGCACCAACAGCTGTTTAGTTGTACGGAATTCGCACTAACAACGTGCCAAAGGAAAATCCGTTTATTCCCAAAAAGTTCCGTGGAAGTAGTTCCGTAACTAGTGAGACTTTTTTCTCTTTCTATGAAAGGAGGCCTGTGCCCAAGCAGTGGGAACGTATAGGGTTGATGACCTGACGGTCTTACATGCTCACCGCGAGAAAACCTGCCGTCGCTGCTAGTGAGACACACTTAGGCGCTACTAGCGATGGCAATTAATGCGATTTTGCATAAATTCCATAAATATGCTAATTCACGAGTCTTGGCATGCTAATTGGTATTATATGCTATTTGCTAAAATGAAATAAAAATTAAAATAAAAAATGAAATGAAATTGTTAAAAATTAAATTAATAAATAATTAAATGAAATGATATGGAGTTTCATATTTTACAGAATTTCGCAACTACATTTAATTAGCGAAATACTAATTGAGTTTTCGCATGCTAACTTCATTTCAATTCATTTTGAATTTAGTTTTAAATGTAAAGTTTCATTTCATGTTTAATTTCATTTTTCATGTAATTTTTCATTTCAATTTTCATTTCATGTTTCATTTCAATTTTCATTTCATTTTAGCAAATAGCATAGCAATAGCAATTAGCATGCTACGACGCGTGAATTAGCATGTTTATGAAATTTACGCAAAATCGCTTTAGTTGCCATCGCTACTAGGCGCTACCACAGTCGCGGTCTCTCACGAGATAAGTTTCGATTTTTTTTTTTTGAACGGGCTAATGCTGTTGGTCTCTAACGACCTTTACAGCGTCACCGGGCGGGAGGGCAGGCGCTTAAGGCACCCAGCCGACAAAAGTGGGGGGCAACTAGCTAAAGGGCACCCCTGGGGTGCGAGCCTCGTCTTGGGCTGTTGCCGGGATAAGAGGATCGAGAAGGCTACGTCCGCTGGAGGAGTGGACCCTATGGAAAGTCGCGACCATTCTAGCTAACCTACGGGGGGTACGTCGACCTCGCCGGCGGGGTCGGTGTCTGATTGTGTTACGCTGGTATCCTATACCGGTGCCGAAATCGGTACCTGAGCCAGAAGGGCTAGACTGGTCCAGTGATCCTAGCGCAGCCGAAACAACGGCTGCTATAGGATCTTCCGGGTCGCTCAAGACGTGTCTTGGGCGGCGACGACGGGGTGACTCGAGATAAGTGTCGAGAAAATTTTGTCGCGTTGCGCATGCTAGCCCGTCTGGTCTTATATCTAGCAAAAAAAACGTTTAAAAAATAATAATTGAGTATAATTTGATTTCTTATAAAACAGTCAATAACAACACATCACTATCACTATAATATCTCAGCTTAATTTTAACCTGGATTAGTATAATCAATATAATATAACTGGATAACACAACATAATAAATTGTATTAACGAGTTAAGCATGCTCCATTGTCGACCGCGTCATCAGGTGAGACCGTGGTCAAATTTTTAGCCTACCGATGATAATAAAGTAATATAATTGATTTTAAAGTATAAACCACACTTAAGGACTATAATATTATATCTATACAAAAAAATAAGTCATAAAAATGGTAAAAGGTAGACATTTTTATTTATATTTAAAGCTTCAAAAGCGGAGCGAAGGCACAGACAATAAAATAAATAGAATATGGAAACTATAACTGATCTTTTTTAATGTATACTTAGGTTTAATAATAAATTAATAGCACCCAGACAGAACAAACATCTGTTCAAATAATGTCTTGGATGGAATAAACATTCATTGTACAAGGCATTGCTACTGTAAAGGCGCGTCCGCTGCGCCATGGTTTGAACATAATATTTTTCGAAAACAAGCTCATGGGCGTGTCCTGAATGTTTTGTCGAGCAAATACACATGAACGTGTTTGCCGGAGTATGTGGAAATCCCCCTTGTTCGCCTGCGGGCGGAGGGGATCGTTCATTTTCTGTTCGATTTTGACGCAGGAAGTAGGGTTTAGTAGGCCGCGTTTGTTTGCAATAAATCGACAGTTTATGTAACCGCGTGTTTTTTATAAACAAACGGTTCTTACAAAAAAACGGTGACATATACATCTGTAAAGATTGTTGGACCATTTTGTACGAAAGTGAGGTACTCCAAAAAGCAGTTAAGTTAAGGATAAGTCTTATTCTTTACTTAGCTGCTTTTTGCTTTAACATTTGTATGTACATCTCTAAAGATTGTTGGACCTTAGGATTTTGTACGAAAGTGAGGAGCTCATTAAGGTCTTGATCAAAAACTAAAAAGCAAAAAGCAGTTAAGGATAAGTCTTATCCTTTCCTTAGCTGCTTTTTGTTTTAACATTTGTATGTACATCTCTAAAGATTGTTGGACCTTAGGATTTTGTTTTAAACTTTCACGGTTGTTTAGCACGTTTTTAATAGTACTTACGGGATATTTACTGTGATTAGAATCATTTTTGAGTTCCCGATATTTCGGCACAGTTACATGCACCATTTTCACGGGTAGACTGAAGATGCGGGTGGATGATAAAAAGTTCGAAATGTTAGGAGCAGAATAACGGTCTACCCTCTTTCTTAGTCTTTTACTGCGGGTACCATTGGCATTCGTACTCGATCGTAACTCGCGACAATAAACACTCACTGTATCACTTCATATGATCTTATCACATTTTGGACGCGTATTATTTTTAATGCAACCTAATACTGGACTCCACGCACTAGCCAGTTGGAAACCATCACCTCGATTGAAATTTTTATATTTCGAGATCTCAATGGCTTCCTTTACCAGCCTAGGTATATAGTGGCGCTCCGTAGATAAAATTTGTGGCTTGCGAAGTTCAATCCAGTGATTAGGCCCCGAGTCCAGCAGATGTTCCGCTATGGCAGATTTGTGTCATTCGTTATTTTTTACTGCTTTTATGTGTTCCTTAATGCGGCATGTGACAGTTCGCTTAATCTGACCTATATACGAACTTCCGCAACTGCAGCTGATTTTATATACCCCAGGATGTTCAAAGGGAATCTTGTCTTTAGGAGAACGTAGACTTTGCGCATTCTTCTTATGAGGAGTAAATATGGTCTTTATTGACAGTTTGTTGAGAATTCGACCTATTTTGTCTGTGACTCCCTTCAGGTATGGCAAAAAAGTGGGCTGACGTTCCACCTTTGGTTTCTTCCGTCTTTTCTGTGGTTTTGTTCCACCGACCTTAACCTTATACCCGTTCCTGTGTAGCACTCTTTGTACGTGGGATAGTTCCTCAGCGAGGTGTTCTGTATCGCACAGGTCAAAGGCACGATTTGTCAGCGAACTAACCACCGAGTTGAGGTGACAGGGGTGATGGTGTGAGGTGGCATGCAAGTAAAGGTCAGTATGTGTCGGTTTTCTGTAGACTGTGTGGCTCAGGGTCCCATCCTCAAAAATGATTCTAATCACGGTAAATATCCCGTAAGTACTATTAAAAACCTTAGGATTTTGTACGAAAGGAACACATTAAGGTCTTGATAAACTAAAAAGCAAAAAGCAGTTAAGTTAAGGATAAGTCTTATCCTTTACTTAGCTGCTTTTTGCTTTAACATTTGTATGTACATCTCTAAAGATTGTTGGACCTTAGGATTTTGTACGAAAGTTAGGAACTCGTTAAGATCTTGTTGCCGGTTTTTCTGGAGCCAACTGAGTGGTTCCTGTCTTGCTTTCTGCTTCGTGAGGGTGCGCGCTAACGGTGGGATACGGTCGAACCTCTTGATGAATTTCTTGCACTTTTCTATTGAGTCTGCTTTGTCGGTTGCCACTTCATCGATGAGACCAACCTGTTGGTTAAATTGAATTATTGAAATG
Organism: Ennomos erosarius; assembly: GCA_963580505.1. NCBI lineage: Eukaryota > Metazoa > Arthropoda > Insecta > Lepidoptera > Geometridae > Ennomos > Ennomos erosarius. The sequence continues at coordinate 10,396,162 of OY756988.1, forward strand.
TGGACTAATGCTGTGGTCTCCAGCTTTGTATCTAACTATCCAGTTTATTGCAATGAAAAGTATATCCGATATCCTTTTCCATGGTCACAGATATTAATTAACAACGGAATAATGCGGACTATTTTACGAATTATTTTATTTCTGCATAATGCAAGATTGGCATGCGACATCTATTGCGTGTTGGCGATGAGCGGCAAGGCGGCGAGGTATTGGGCTAAATCAATACACCGGACACGTTCGGACTATTTTTCGTTTGTTACCTAATGAAACACCGTGCCAGGTTCAATTTACATACCAAACCGACCGTTGTTGTTATTTAATCGTGAAAAGGCAACACACAGAGTTTCTTTTGCATTTTTTATTAGTAAACTTAGATTTTCGCTGTTCCCTCATGGTCCTACATCATAGCATGACCTTAAAACTGACTTTCAGTTGGAACCCACATTCTTGACAAGCCAAATTTCAGGAAATACATAATAATAGATAAAATATCTTGCTATGTGTTTAATCAAGAGGAGAGCTGGAGAGGGTAAAATGAACTGCGCAGTGCTCAATTGCGCATCTCTAAATATTCATTTGTGTAAAATGAATAATTTATGGTTTCCTTACCTTCAGAGCTTCATCAACAGAGAACATCCTAGCTGTAGTTAATGCAAACTCCGCCTCTCTCTTAGAAATTGTGTTTGTCATGGTATCCATGAACCATTTGGGTGCAACAATTCCTAGGGCAGTCTCGTTCAGTCCTATGCTGTATTTCCCTCCAACCATGGCTCTGTACTCACACGACATTGAGAGCAAGCAACCCCCCGCTGGTGCATGACCCTGTAAATAAATATGTGAAGGTCAGTTGCAATTCTAATATTTTAGATAGCTTAGTTTGTCTCTGAATGGCATTGAATTTTCTTAATGATGAAAATGTAAATTTCGCTCCACTGTAATGGGCATTTAAATAGTACCATGGTTTGAGCCAAATGGTACTTCTACGATTATGCTGGTTTTCATCGATAGTTTGGTAAAATTTATTCAGTGGAAGTTGAGGTAGGAATTCTGTGAACAATATCTACCTAAAAATATTTTTACAATAGGCATGATGATGATGAAATGAACAAGTAAATATTGCTTTCATAAAAAAGATTAAAAATGAATGCAATCATTGAAAAAATAAGCAAAATCGGTAAATAAATGATGGAGTAATAAGCTATTAAAGTTTCTACAGGAGGCATCTCCTGTCCCTTTCTCGCGACACAGAGCGCCCCCACAGTTACTATGAAAAATCTACTCGTGACGTCACATGCCAAAGATTGTATGAAAAGCTAACACGGGTTAGTAATGAGGTACTACAACAACATTACTCTGACCTGCCGTCACTGGCCGTTTGAGCTATCTCTTTCTCTTCCGGTTTTTAAAATGCTTGTAACTTGGTAATTTTTGAGATATTTAATTTTTGTTTTCACAAATGTCTGTCACAAAATCTTTTGAGGAACATTACTAATTTAACCAAAAAAAAATTTTAGTCATGCCTATTACTTATAACATTTTAAAGACCAAACAGAGAAAAGTTGCATTGTGTGAAGGCTGACAATAATTGTCAGAATACATAATTATTATGTATAATTCTAGAATGAATGTTAAAATGAATAACATAAATTAGAGGGATACAAAGACATGAAGCAGTGACCCCGTAGAACAAGGGTAGGTGGCTGACAACTTACATTTATAGCTGCAGCAGTGGGGTAATTTGACCCAAAAAGCTTGACCCAGACAGTTTGCAGTGTTGTCCAAAAGGTCTCCACTCTTTTCATATCCGGCTTGTACATTTCCATAATATCAAGACCAGCAGAGAACACTGTTGGTGATGCCTGAAAGTATTTAATGATTCAAAACAATTTGGCTTAACACCATGTGTGTAGCTTTTAATCATGAATTGGTTCATTGCAAACATTAACTTAAAAACTGGTTAGGTATTCATACATAATTCATCTGTCTTATTGTAACCATCAAGACCCAAATAAAATATTAATCTTAATACTTATAACACCCACACCTAAGGATCACATCACTTAATCTATGAACCCAGGAACTATGAAGAGCATGGTCCCACAACGCCCAGATGCAGATAAGAACTTGCACTTTTTCCTTTGTGCACAAATACTTATCCTGTCGCAGGAATCGAACCTGCAACCTCCAGGTTATGAGACAACCTGCTCAACCACTACACCACAGAGGCTGTCTACTTGAGCATTCACTTTCTATTAAGTAGCAGCTGCTGCCTGCGACTACGCACAAGGATAATTTTAATGAAGTATCCTATTCCCTTTCCCAGGGCTCAAACAATCTTCATACCAAACAGCAAGACAAGTTTAGCTGTTTAGGCGGAAGATAATATGGTTTTTTTTGTACTTACTGAAGTCAGCACAAGTCCCTTGCATTTCTTATTCTTAGCAACTTCATCTAATGACTTCTCCATTTCTTGCAGGAGTTCCAGGTTGAGACTGTTCACTGGCGCTCTCTGCATTGTTAATATGGCAACACCTTCGCTGTCCACTGCCAAGTCTACCAGTGGACCCTTCCCAGACATTGCTCTGAAGCTGGACTGTGCCCATCTTGTTTTGCTAACAATTTGTTTAATAGGAAACATGCTGTGGAAAACATTGTATGTTAGTTTTTTATATATTATGATGATCTTTCTGATACATTATGTTGTTATGAGAGTTTTGTATTCTTCTCATATGTAGTTACAATAAAAGTATATAAGAGCTACATGTCTTTGCACCAACTGCATACACTAAGGTGTTATTTGTTGACTTCAAGAGAGTTTGAACCAGCGGTCTTAACGTAAGTTTCATAGTTGGACTTTGACCCCGTATACAATAGTTGGACTGCGACCCCCGTGTTTTGAAAGGAAATACATGCACAGAGATGAGCTTATTGTGTTTTATTTTTTTCCTATCATTCGACGTGGTTTTAAAATGATCTCTACATATTATTCAATAAAAATTCCAACCGGCGCCTACCCTACTTACGTGGCCAGATATTGTGATATTACAAAAATGTAAGTACCGCTTCTTAGATCGTCAAATAAAAAACTTATCACATAATATGTATAATTAACTGATAATAATTCAATAACGAATAAAATAGAACTGCCTCACAAAAACGGGCTCTATTTACTGTTTTTTTTTTTTCATATATTTTGGCTCCACACTTAGTGTATTTAGCCAGTGTCAAGTATTATAATTTCATCGTGTTATAAAATATTTCACGCAAAGTCATGTCCTAGTCATAGTCATAGTCCAGTCTAAGTCAGGTGGTCATAGTGCAGTCTAAGTCATACCCCAGCAAAGTGGTGGCAACTTTACTAGAAGCTTCTATGGAGTTTTGGAAGCAACACGAAAAATCACGTTTCACCACATTATATCACTTGCCCTCACTCATGCTCGTAATTCAGCACTTAATGCGTAAAACGCCACCAATTGTAAACATTAACACAGGAAAAAGCAAAAGTTTTGAAAAATAATACAATGCAACGACGCGCGACGTGAACTTTTCCGCGTTCCCGCCAAAAAACCTCTATCTTTTTTTTATATCTTGGCTCCACTCCACACATGGTGTATTTAGCCAGTGTCAATTATTGTAATTTTTCAGTGTTATGTATATTTCATGTTAAGTCAAGTCTTAGTCAAGTCAAAGTCATTGTACAGTCTAATGCCCGTCACACACGTTGCTATAATATATATTAATATACCGTACTATAGTATATAGCTACTACACACGGAGACGATGTTATAATATATATTTTCCTTCATTTCATTCATAGTCGGCCTAGCGTTTGCACGTGTTTTGTAATAAAAGGTGATATCAAAACACAGTTACGAATTCAACCAGTGCATTGTTATTGGATTTAATTGACAGTTCTTCAGACGAACACTCCGATGCTACTTTAGAGATATTAGTTGCCCCGTCAGGCACAAAAACAAGAACCAAATGGATTGAATCGCATATAAAGAACAAAAGTAGTACAATGGGCGGTCTTATCGCTTAAAGTGATCTCTTTCAGACGAAACGAAACGAGATGAGACGAGAAGATTAAGTCAAGTCTTAGTCAAGTCAAAGTCATAGTCCAGTCTAATGCCCGTCACACACGTAGCTATAATATATATTAATATACCGTACTATAATATATATTATAGCAAGCTACCACACACGGAGACGATGCTATAATATATATTTTCCTTCATTTCATTCATGGTCGGCCTAGCGTTTGCACGTGTTTTGTAATAAAGGGTGATTTCAAAACACAGTTATGAATTCAACCAGTGCATTGTTATTGGATTTAATTGACAGTTCTTCAGACGAACACTCCTCTATCTAAGTCCTAAGTAGGTAGTAAAACGATTAGATACGTAGGTACCTACGTGCTGTGTAGTTAGTCATTTTTGGGATAGAGGTAATTGTGGCTTAACGGCAGCCCGTGCGACTTTGAATCAAGGTTCGAATCCCGCTCCGCCCCGCACCAACAGCTGTTTAGTTGTACGGAATTCGCACTAACAACGTGCCAAAGGAAAATCCGTTTATTCCCAAAAAGTTCCGTGGAAGTAGTTCCGTAAAGAGGATCTAAAGAAGCCTTTCTGATCATTGTTTCTATCATTTATTTACCACAGGCAGTCAGGCACCTGCGTCTTTCAATTTATAGTGGTAGGAAACTAGCGAAAAAGTGGTCGTAAACATAATTTAGTGATCAAAAACTAGCAAAATAGTTACTATTAGCCTTTGGTTTAGATATTTATAAAAAGGTGGGTTATTTTAAAAAATGATTGATAATCTGATAAAAATATAGAGTATAATATTTGAAACGTAGCTTAGTAGCATCAAGTCAAAAAATGATACTGGTACATTTTATTATGCAAACTAAACTTGACAACTCCACTAAGTGGTCGGAAACTAGCGAAATTACCCTATAATGTCAAACTGACACAGAGGAGTAGTACCCCGTACCGAAGTTCGGCAGCAATAATATGATTGATTTCGTCTCTATATCTCTATATATAGGCGAAGTGTCATTTGTTTCATAGCTCTGTGGTCGAGTGGAAATCTTGCCGCAAAACTCCTTTTTTGGCCATCTTTTCTTCCCACCCTTATTCCACATATGATACATTTTTTGTATGATGGCATGCCGACGTTAAATATATTTTTATACAATAATTACAATTTTCTACACAAAACACGATTTCTATTTAAAATATTTAATTATTCGCACCCGCGTTTCAATTCATACAGATTTGAAGGTAAACAACAAAGCACAGAGCATATAAAGGCAACAAAGAGTAAACAATCAATTTGACAGCTCAGAAGTCACAACGAGTGTGAGCGAGACTAAAGGTGAGGAAGTGAGAAGAGTTGATTCTTCATTAAAATTCACGCTTTCTCCATACATTTTCTAAGCCCCTCTTAGTTGCGACAGACTGCACACCCGCTTTTCAATTCAAACAGATTTGAAGGTAAACAAACACTTTGACAGCGCAGACGTCGCAACGAGTGTGAGCGAGACTAAAGGTGTGGAAGAGAGAAGTGTTGATCTTTCATTAAAATTCGCACTTTTTTCATACATTTTTTCAGCCCCTCTCAGTTGCGACAGACTAGTGCGTAGTATCCCCTACTTAGTCTGTGTTTCTATCATTACAATAATTCTATTCCTATTCGTTATAATTTTTTTACAAAGATTTTCTATCTCTATCAACCTATGTAATAGGGGGAATTCTGTGTTTTTTTAATAAATTCCTCAGACCAAGGAACTAGGAAGTATAGCTCAACTCATGAACTCAATGATAAGTTCTCTTCGCTTGGTTGGAACTTCTCAGTTTAGTCAATAATTGCATTAGTTTTGCTATTAAAATAAAATAATAATAATGAACGAGTAAAAAAAGTTAACAGAACAGAATGTCTCTTGAACAGACTGCTTGTGACGGTAAATTTTATTTCATACTAATAATTTGGGTTTAGCTTGTGAGAGACTGGAAGTAGCTAGCCCCTAGCTACTTCTTCGTTTGGGAAAAAAGTGTAATATGATATTATTATTGTAATTTACAGATTTGAAGGCCTTTGAGCGTCGCTTGACTGAAGTTATAGGATGTCTCCAGCCAGCCACAATGCGATGGAGAAGTAAGTCAGTCAAATAGTTTAAAGCAAATAGGCTATCACTCTAACAAGTCAGAATCATCATCAACAGCCTGAATATGTCCTCTGCTGGACATAGGCATTCCCGGAGAGCGCCATTTTGAGTGACTGCTCGCCTCCTGCATCCAACGGCTCCCTGCGGTTTTACCAGATCTTTGGTCCACCTAGTGGGGGGTTTAGGGTCCAATTAATTCCCATGCTAAAGTGTCGAAATAATTGATTCTATCATGGTTGAAATGTGTATGCATCAACAAAATGTTAAAATTATACATTTCTGCTAAGATTTAGGGCCATGACATCCCATAAGTAAAAACCCATGATAATTGATTTTGTATGCTGCTCTTGCTATTAGTACATTTAATATTTTCAGTTCTCCTGATTATGGTGTCCATCTGCACAGCAATAGCGGCATACCACTGGCTGATGGATCCGCTCACTCCAGTTGTGTCACTCACACAGTCACTATGGAACCACCCTTTCTTTGCCTTCACTTCCACATTCTTAGGTAATAAGTTCTACTCCATTCATGCAACTTTTCCTCTCCACTTAGATAGATAGATAGATAGATAAAACTCTTTATTGAAACACCACATTTACAGAAACACTCAATGTACACGCACAAGCTTAAAACTAAGTGTCACAACGGGCGGTCTTATCGCTTAAAGCGATCTCTTCCAGACAACCCAGAAAACAGTGAAAGGAAACGACAATAATAAGGACGGTGGTTTTTAGTACAGGAATAATTATAAAACTTTAGATGAAGTGGGTACTTAACTTCATAAAAAAGGTGGGCAACTAGTCATAAACAAAAGTTCAATAAGTAAGTACAATAATAATAAAATAAATAAAATACATGAATACATAAATATTTATAAATAAATAAACTTGATAATATAATATACATAAATACATACCTATATGAATAAATACATAATACACAATGACATAAACATACATAAAATTATATTATAAAAGAGAAAGATTCACTAGTTTTGAACAAGTAATATCGCTATTGGCCGAGATAGTGAGCTTAAGCACTTAAGCCATAATAATAAATTGAAGTTATTAGAAAACTTTACACAACACATTTTTACTGATAACAGATTAAAGTCAGAGAAAATAGAAATGCTTTGAGCTTTATTAAAAACACCAAATAAGTAATATTATTTTTTAGAACTCTTGCATGTTTTTATAACAATAACATTATTATACAAGGTTGGCCTTACTAAACTAAAAGTAAAGCTTAAACTGCCCTCTCATATTTGCTAGTGACCTTATACTTTAACAAGATGTTTACAGCATGGGTAGCAGTCCATGCTAAGCGCTGTAACTGAACCCTAACTGATTAAATTTTAATTAGTGTTTATTAGTAAAGCGGCTAATGTTTCAAAAATTTAGATCTTGCTCAACTCATATATTAACAATGTTTTTTTTTTCAGTGCTACTGTTCATGTTGGGTGTTCACCGCAAGGTAGTGGCACCAAGCATTATCACAGCACGGACCCGGTCAGTCCTTAATGACTTCAACATGTCCTGTGATGATACTGGCAAGCTCATTCTTAAGCCACGACCCGCCAATAACTAGTGTAGTATGTTTTAACACTAAGAATAAATTGTTTTACTGTTGATTTGTGGCATTTTCATTTTGGAAGTGTTTTACTAACAGCCTGTTGATAAAACCCCAGACAATATAATACCTACAGTACAGATGCCTCATCCCATACAACGGAATAACGCGGGCTATTTTACGAATTATTTTATTTCTGCGTAACGCAAGATTATCAAGCGACATTTATTGTGTGTTGGCGAAGTAATGGGCCAAATGAATACACTGGACACTAACTAGTAACTATCTAGAGAAGATTACTACATTTTTTCAAGTTTGGGCTATTTTTCATTTGTACCTGATGGGACCCCATGATAAAACTATCCCTGTGTCATTCGTCAGAATTGACGTCGGATAAATAGAAATATTTCAGGCCCATTTTGTCATATAATAATAGAACACACCATATTTTCTGAAATTGTTCTATTGATCCAATAAACCTATTTTATGAACTTTAGTTACTAGTTTATTTTCATTCTAGCTAGTGAAATTACTGGGCAAATGAGACTATGATCTGATTACACAGTGTAGTAATCTGATTACTACACTGTGTGATGTCTCAGTTCAGTATGACGTGCGCAGTGCAGTGTCACACAAAACTAATATTTTAAAGTTCCGAGTGACACTGCAACTGTTATAGGCGGCCGTGTTGCTTAACATCAGGTGAACGACTAGCTCGTCACGTCATTCATTCACATAAAAAAAAACTAGAAATCCACTTTTGGGGGATCGGAATGAATTTCATAGTTGAAAACAAAACAACAACTTACAAGAATCTATTCAAGTTTATTATTCACTTATATAACTTTGGTGTAATTATTATATACAATAAATAAATGATAACTAAGAAAAATAGGGTCTATCATACAAAACCACCTCATTAACTCAAATGTAAGACAACATGTGAACAAATAAAAAAAAAAAAATGTGTGGACATTTCACACAGCGCCATCTAGCCCCAAACTAAGCATAGCTTGTACTATGGGAACCAGATAACTGATACAATACTTATATACTTTTTTGTTTGTAAATACATACATAGAATACAATATAACACCCAGACGCAGAACAAACATCTATGTTCATCACACAAATGTTTGTCCCGGGTAGGAATCGAACCCACAGCCCTCAGTTCAGAAGGTAGGGATACTACCAACTGAGCTATCGGGCCCGTCGTTAAATGTTAACTACTAACAATGCATTTTGCTTTCATAAATCATTCTACATAAATTGGCTAAACATTTTTACTAAGACGGTAACAAATCTTATATAGAACAACTGTTTTTTAATAGCGAAGAGATTTCAGAAGTAATTGTAACAAAAAGCGCATATTAGTTTTAAGTTTAAACTAAACTGATATAACAGACAGACACTACTATGTAAGCATGTTTTTCTTTTTCTATGTTCATTTCGTTTGTCTCTTCGCGTACTGTACTAAACTATTACTCAATTGTTTTTTTTTTTTTTTTTTTATAACATGGACAGACAAACAAGCAGACGGCCCGCCTGATGGAAAGCAGTTACCGTCGCCTATAGACACCTGCAACACCGGGGGCGTTGCCGATGCGTTGCCTACCTTTAAGGACTCTATTTACCCGTCGTTTGAAGTGCCCCATGTTGTAGCTCAGCGGAAACACCTCAGAGGGAAGCTCATTCCACAACTTGCACGTGTGTGGCAGAAATGACCTCGAGAAACGGACTGTGCGAGATTTCCATGGGTCCACGAGGTGTGGATGAGCTTTTTGACGGTGACGAGCTGTGCGATTATAAAACCGCGACGCTGGGATTATGTTGAACAGCTCTTCAGACTCAATTGTTTCGCACTATTGAACTTAGTAGTAGTATAGTACTTAGTAATCTAAACATCTACAACATCCTAGATTCATAAGCTTTCGTTTTTGTTCAACTACCCACAATATTACACAGCTTTCAAGCGTCCTTATACTCAACATGGAGTGTCTACATTTTTAGTTTTATAAAAATACGATATATATTTTGGGCAGTGACATTTTTGAACTGGTATTTTTACATCAATTCGACCAGTCAATTCCATAGAATGCAAGTTCGTATCTTACCATGTTATTTACATAGTTAAATTCAACAAGGGATTTATTTATCTATCAAAATGATATAACAAAGTATTATTGTGCTGACTGTGCAATTGAGTATCTACATGGTAAGTTATTACCTAGTTCTATACACAAGAGTAAATTTTGTGCTACAGTGTTTGACAGAAATGTACATGTATTTTATAAATATTGGAAGTTTAAACAATAGATATAATATGAAGTTTAGTGTAACAGTAAAATTATTACTAATATAATTTTAACTTTAACATGATTATCTTGTCATAAAACATAACTTAGCTTTGCGGATCAAATACATAAATATTCTATTAGAGATCCCCTTTGATATATATCACACCTAAGTAAATTGAGCGTAGACAACAGCTATTAAAGTAATAAAATGTTTTTAAGGACTGAAACATTCCCTAGAAACTAAGAATAAAAAATTCTTATATTTGCAACTGTAGATAATGCTAAATATTCAATATGGAAATGTAAAAAAATGCGTCATAAGCATAAGTTAGTGGTTACATTAAATTTTAATTAATTCCTAAATATATTGAATAGTGTATCATCATAAATTCAATTTATCATTATGTTAGCTAACATCAAGGCAGTGGTACATGCATATAAATTCAACATACATAATATAACAATTTTTTTAATAATTAAGGTTAAAAGGCTCATAAACGAGTTATTATTACTCAATAATACGCCTTTGGCTTAGTTTTTAAGGCTTTCATGAGACTGATGTCTTTAAATGTTGCTTGAATATTTCAATATTTTATTAATTGGATGTTGTAATGTATGAGTAAAAGCATTATTCAGTCTTTTGAAAAGTAAAATAGGCAGACACAAAGGCTACCTAGTAAAGTTCTATTGATAAAGGAACATTTAACTAAATAGCGAGTGAGGCCCAATAATTTTTCAACACAAAAGCTTATTGTAATTTTATTAATCTTTGGAAATAGTGTAATTATTTATTGATTGAGTTACCACTATATTTTTAAATTTATTTATTTAATGATCAATCCAACACTGGGAATGAAATAGGAACGTCCAATGAGTCTCACATCATAGCCTCAGACGTAAACTTGTAAGAAATCACAAAAATTACAAGAAATCATCACATTATACAACTTAACGACTAAGTAATAAGGTTTCAATTTCAACAGTATGGATTGCAGTCAATAACCAATATTACAGTAATTTCAAGGCAGTTTCATACATTAGAGTAGGTACAGGGTGGAACGGCGCCTATTGAAACCAAGCGCTTTGTGGTAACCACAGACATTTAAATAGTATTAGATGTCTGTGGTAGTAACCTAAAAAACATTTGAAAATAGAAATTAGAACGGATATTTTCCATGTTCTATTGCTCGTAATAAAATACAGAGTAAAATTTAAAAAATAAACTTGCAATAGTAATGTATTCACTACGCATTTGATTTCAACCAACACAGTTCGGGTTCACCCAATATAACATAAATAATACTTTTTTCTTAATTAGTTTATGTATAAGTGTCTCTAAGCTTCCTAAGATAGGTTTTATAAAATCTAACTTACGTTTTGCGACTGACAAGGTTCAACAACATTTTATTAAACTAACGCCATAGAGTGACAATCATTGACTCGCTCAAATAAATGAACGAACGTATTGGCCATAGAAGAATACACATATATTTATCTCACATTTAATTTTAAACATGATTCGTTCATTTATCTTAAAAAAAGCGCTCACTGTCAATGTCTGTTTGACGTTTGCTTCTTTTACAGTGGTCGCAACCCGTGGTATAATATGGTGACATAATGTATACAGTATAGCCTTGCAATAGGGGTACAGGGGATAATTTCTCATTGTTTCTTATTTAAATGCTTTAAAAGCGAAACCAAATTCTGTTACGGACTTACGTTTAGTTGTAAAAACTTACGAAAAATATCTTCGTTTATCTTAGAGCTACGATTAGATCCAAATGCGATGTAATGTAATCAAAACGTATTGGGTTATTCTTGGAATATTTGCGAAGTATCAGCTATGCGGGATTGGTGATTTTAATATCACTCACGCATTCGTTCTTTGTAAAATATTATACAAACCCACATAGAAATCATTTCTATTTAGGATGAGCCTTGTTCATTGAACGAACCTTGATAAAACTTGGATTTTATAAGTAAAACTTTTAATAACATAAAAACCTAATCTAGCGTGTCAGCAACTGGCTAATACAATTGACCAAGGTGTAAAAAAATTTAGTTCTTTCCTTTACAAAATTAGAGTAATCGTATCTCAAAATTTTTTCATAATCATTGAACGAATACAGCAACGTAAAGCAAACGCTCAATAATTTTATTGCTGACTGAATTGAACGGAATAAATAGCTCATCGGAAACAAGAGTAGTGAGTGAATGAATGAACCAAAGACGAAACATGTGAAATGTTTTGTCATTTGTTGATATAATTCTTACTTCTCATTATGATCTCGTTGCACACACATTTCAAAGGAAAATAGACCAAGTTTCCACAAGTTTCTTCAAAGATCAAGGATCAGTCCTGCAGTATGGCAACACAAAGTAAGCGAGAATTCCCCAGGGTGTTTATTGTCTCATTCCCCACAACAGCATGCAAGGCTAGAGTGCTGCCCTCACGCGGCCAGTAGCGACCTGATGTTCTTCGGCGTCGACTGGTGGTTCAGGTGCTTGGTGGTATACCTGGAAGTTGGTGTTTTTAATTAGTAATTTAGCTAATTGTATTGAGATACGAGCAGGAGAGCAGCCGCTCAAAGTGATGTTCTGTGGGGGAGCCCTATGTTCAGCAGTGGACGTCTTCAAGCTACTGATGATGATGATGATCAGATATATTAGGGGTTATAGCTCTGCGCGTCATGTGGAGTTTGTGGAGTAACCAGTAGGGTTACTCTTAAATCCAATGCCAATTTCACTTAAATTCTAATCCGAAATAATTCTAATAAATAAAAAAAATTCTAATCACCAATTCCAATTTTTAATAATTTGGTAAAAATGCGGATGGTGTACAAATGAGTCGATTACATTTAGTATCATAAAATTCCTTAGGCAAAGATTCCAATTTTGCGCTAGTATCGGATTTAAGAGTACCAAATGCCACGATATCGTTCCAAATCCCAAATTACGATTGGAATCGAGTGTCAAGAGTAAGCCTACTGGGCTATCAAAAAAACAGCCAGTCAAAATTAATTCTGTTCTCTCACCGATGAAAAAAACTTTAGGTTGGAGTGAGAGAACCGCAAACGTATGCCTTTTCCACTGCCATTTTCACATCGTATATGGATAAACCCTAAACGATGCTGCCTTTAGTTATTCCCTTATTAAAATCTCTTTAAACTTGGAATGAAAGCATTATCTGTATGAGAACACGAAAAATCATGACCACGGTTAACCGAATAGTTACCTCAGTGCGTTAAGTAAAGGCTCAGCTTTCGTTGGCGGCTGTTGCTGCAGGAACTTGACGCAACCCTTCACGTCCACCGACGAGGATCTGCAGAACGCTCCCGAGGGATGCACCCAATCGTAGAGGATGATCAGGCCGACCATTACGCGGAGGACTAGCAGGCTCGTTTCCTCACGACTGAACTGAGCGACCAGCTTGCTGGAAGGTAAAGAGTAAACAATTTATAAATTACGCCCAACGATCACAAACAAGGATACTGTCCTTGGACCCAGGAACTACGAGGATCATAGTCCCGTAACACACGGATAGAAATTGCGTTTAATTTCCTGTGCACAAATACATGACCTGTCGCGGGAGTCGAATCCACCACCTCCGGGTTATGAACCGACCTGCTCAACCACCACACCACGGAGGCTGTCTATGAGTGGATGTACGAGATTACAGAAAAAAATCTTAAACAGAGCAAACGGAAAGAAGTGGATTTTAACGTTATGTAAGATAGGCTTCTTATGCATACCTAAATCAAGTACTTTATTTTTACGTGTTCAAATTCTATTTACCCATGTCACGAGAAAAGGGCCTAAGTTCGATTGTTTGGCGCTCGAAGCCTCCAGGGACAAACATAAGCTTCAAAACTACACACAACTTTTATCCTAAAAAGTTATAGAAGTAATTCTCAAACGATAACCTTGAAACTTTCAGTAACGTTTTTAGAGATGGGCGCGACTCACTACTGGGACCACAACCACATTATGTATAGTTTTTAAGTTTCATTGGCCGAAACGTCGTGGTAAATAATGTTTTTAGCGCGATTAAGTCCTGTGTGAAACGTAAAACTATGTGTTCAAATCGCGAAAATCTAAGAAATACCACATTATGTATTTTCACATTACTTAGTTAGAAAGCAAGATTTGATACTTCAAAATCTATCGTGCAAAATCTGTAGAGAAAATTACATACATACAGCGCTGTGGATTTTCTTAGGACAAGGGTGGGGCCAGATGAGCAGGTCGAAATTCGTTCAAAGAAACATCGACCTTTCGTCATAGACTTAAATATCAATTCAGTCTGAACTTCCGCATGGCGCTTACGACAGAGACAACGCACGAAATGACTGATTTTGGAGCTTTTTAATTAATATCTATGTTCGTATAGTATTTTTTTAAATTATTAATTCACCACATTATGTGAATGTTTGCAGAGCATACCCTATTTTTTTTTTTTTTGTAAAAATATATTCGATGGAAACTGTATAAAACGGGAACAACCAATTTTTTTGAGGTATGATTGCGCTATTTTTTTTCTATAGAACTGAATTTATTTAGCTTGTATTTGCGTTCATCACAAACAAGTTATTGAATCGAATGACTTGATATATTAAATTCAAAGCTCCACATGCTCTAATTTTATCAGGAAACGTGCCAAAAAACCCCTTGTTTGCTCTACCCTTCACCTGAAAGTTTAATCGTGCTCAGGGCTCGAGGTCATACTACTAAGCGCGATTCGATTCAAAAAAGCTCATCCACACATTATTGAGTCATAGAAGTCAAAGACACATATGACTCGGATTATGCGCACTTTCTTACGTAGTAAGATGTGAATGAGCTTCTAGCAGCGGTCTTTCAGAGCTACAACATGCTGCTATTTGAAAGGAGGGTCAAAAGAGTATTACCCTTGACCCTCTTACTCTGTAGTAAGCAAGGCATTAGCGACACGTCTATTAGGTACAGATGTGCATAGGCTTTGGTGATTTCTTCCAATCAGTCCTATGCTTGTTTGCTACCTACTACCTTTTTTTATGAGAACTAATGACGTGACGGGCTAGCCGTTCACCTGATGTTTAACGGCCGCCCATAACAGATGCAGTGTCACTCGGAACTTTACAATAATAAAGTTTCGCGTAACACTGCACTGTGCACGTCATCCTGAGACATCACACAATTCTAATTCTAATTCTAATTCTACGTGGGGGTGCTAAGTCCTGCACTGACGTCCCGCTTGGGGTGTATTGTGCATTTCCCCCTCACAATCACACAATCTAGTAATCGGATCACTAAACTGTGTGATCAGATCATAGTCTCATTTGCCCAGTAATTTCACTAGCTACAACGCCCTTCAACCTATAGCATGACTGAAGACCTAAGTAAAGGAAATGGCTAAAATATAAATTGTAAGTACTGTAGCGATTAATTATAGATCTTCATTTGAATCGCACAAGTGGTATTTAGGCTGTTTTAATAAAATAAACAAAACACGTACCTAATTATCCTCCAAACATCCATCGACAATAGCCAAACTTTTTTATAGGCTCGGGCAAAAATTATTACACGTTCCCGGCAGTCACCCAGTAGGCAGTTCAAGCGGACTTTCGGGTCAGTCATGTTTAGATACAGTACCAAAGGAACTAGATTTACGGCATAATAAAACTGGTGCGTGTATCCAGGTCGTAACTTGATACTGTAGCCGGGAGGGAATAGTTGCGTAAACTAGGCCCCTGGACGAGATGCTATTGGTCAATTTCAAGATGAATATACTCCTCAACTTAAATTGACTAATAGCAACAATGTTGGGCAGCTTGCGTAACGTTTTCTTGGCGAAAACGTGAAAGTTCAGCTCTCCTGTAACCTGGCTTCTTGTTACTAAGTTAAATTATTAGCAACAAACGGTTAATAATAGATCCGGTAACGTCGAACGTTAGCTTTCATTTTGATGCCGACTGAAACTTTCAGAATTTGCAGTATTCAGTGCGCCTTTGAAGTGTAAAGTTTCCGCGGAACGCTTGTCCCCGCTTGTCCATCTTATTTAAATATTCTGTTACTCTAACATACTTTATAGTAATTAGGCCGCAGAATTTGGGTCACGGTTATATCTGAGACGGCAAAATGAGCGCTAACTAATAGAAAAAGAATGCTGGCTAGATTTCTAGCGCGATTCTTAAACGCCGCTGTCTACGTTTGAACATCACGCTATCTGGGAGTAAATCATATTGAAAATCGTTAGGAAAACGAAGTTTAATTTGATTTTTGCAAAAGAACCTAAAAAAGTACTTATGAAATCCTTGTTGTTTTAATCTAATATGAAGGGGATAACATTTTGTAACTGCCAAAATACACTCAGGAGATTTATATATCAGGATAGAAGGAACATTTTATTTTGTCAAAATGGCGTGGGAAAAGTCAGCGCCATCTATTAGATTTCGCGTGAACTACGACAAGTTGAGAAAATTAGGTGCCTATCGCTGCCATTATGTCCGTCAATGTTTATGTTTACAATGATTATTCCAAATATTAATTCGATTATTTTTTTACAAAACAGAGTGTAATATTGAAAATATTGAATTACTTGGTCTTTCTTTTTACTGCACTTTTGAGTATAGATTGTGCAACCCTTCACAATACAACTTGGCATATTTTGTTTGTGACATTCGACCGATGCCTTCTAACTTCCATCACAGACTGAGCGCTAGTGGATGCCAATCTGTGAAATTGGCTCCCACTTTGAAGCGACTTTATAACCAGTCATTAGGCCTGTCCTTAATATATATGTCTATGCTCAGGAGCAAAGAATCCGGGTCAGGAGCAAAAACCTTCACTAACTCTGGAAGAACATGCAGTCTGCTAACATAATAAAATGATGTCGTAATACGGGCCGAGACTAACACAGACTCGAAGTAGACTCAAACCTTTTGCGAATATTGTTCAGTTTTCCTTATTATGGAACTTGTTGAACTATAGGTATAAGTATTATTAATAACATAACGTTTCGGTATCTTTATTTTGTAACGTATAATTTTTTCATAATTACTTTCAGGCACTGAAAATTAATAGTCTCTAGGGATTTACTCACAGGTATAGTTTTATAACCATGAACTTTACGCAGGAGTTTATTTATAGTCACACACACAGGCAGAAGATATCCGCTGCTGAACATAGGCCTTCCCCATAAAACGCCACGTCCGATGCTTATCATAAAGATTACCCATGCTTCCGAGTAGGATAAACTCTTTTAATCATCATGGTCCAATCCGATTATACCACACCAGGGCGGTTATTCTCTATGGAAACACAGATTCCACACGATACAAAACCACGTCGTTATCGTGTCTTGTTCAAATCGTGTCACAGCGTTAGAAATACCTTCACTTTACATGAAAGTTATCTTTATTTTGAATAAAATATATCTCTTGCTGTGTTGATGTTTCGGAACGCGTCTCGGTAAAACATATGATTTTTGACAGTTCATATCGCGCCAACTCTAAATTCATTTCGCACGGTTTTGTTTTCGTTTTATAGAGAATATAGACTTTTGCAGATTTCTTATGTAAGACAAGGAATTCGCGTGGTTTCGAAGTAAGGCATCGATACGGAACAACGGCCCTGGTTGAAATCTAAGTATAAGTTACGATTGTTACTATAACCGTCTCCATCTTTTAATGGCAACAAGAATGCTCGTCGTCACCTAATTTGGCTTCTGTCATCGGTTAAAGTAACCGAAATAAGCTCGGCATTTGTTATTCATATCGCGGTCTCCATTGTCATTGTTAAAGTTACGCGATGACGATTGATTGATAATTTTGTAATGTATCTTTTATGTTATAGTAATTGGTGATGTAGGAAACCCTCAAGCTTCTCGTAAGCTCTTAAGATACTCACATTCACGGCAGTGAAGACAAACAAAATTGAGTATATTTTTAGGAGGGTAATAAAGATAAAGAGAAAGAAAAATATTAAGTAGAAGTAAAAAAAAGTTGACTGAAGATAAAGAACGATGGCGATAAATTCTACTAATGACAAGAGATTTAAGTTCGGACCCAATTCATTCCATTGCTTTCCAAATTTGAACCCTGGCACGCCAAAGCATAATTATCGTTTTACTTCCTGCGTGGGCACTGGCGTATTACTATAATATACTGGGTGTAATTGAATTCATTAGCATCCTTTGAAACTAGGTACCTACTCCTGATACCGGTCACGTGTGGACCAACATTTTTGAATTCTAACACATTGGTTTGGTAATAATAATAACTCCAAAAAATGGAATAACTTACTTAATCCAATGCTACAATACAAAATTTAATTGGAATAATGGAGTAATTAGTACATACAAGGTATAAAAACGTTAAAATGTATCAAAAGCATCCGTGCCAACTGCGTTAGGCGCCGCGGCAATCTTCATAATTTTCAATAAAAATATTTTGATTTACACTATTTAGTCTTTAATAAATTATGTACTATCATGGGCTCAATTTATGCTAATGAATTTAATTACATCCTGTATTAATATATGTATTCTGTGGCACTGGTCATCACCGCTTTAAACTTAAAACACATATTTTTTGTTTTTGTCTTTTATTTTCTAATTTGGTGTGCAATAGAGTTGTTGTATTGTATTGTATTGTATTGTATTGTATTGTACTTCATATCGCAAATCAAAAGGATTTCATTATGATAATATTATTAGCCATGACAACGGCAACACCGAAGATGGCGTCCGAGGAGAGAGAGGACAGACTATATAAGAAGCAGCTAAATGGGCTCTCGTTCTCTTACTTCACCTGACATCGTGCTAAACGGACGTAGTTGTGCTCGTGTGGCGTTTCTATGCTATCTTCGGGCATATTTTCGGTCAATATTGGAAATAATGTTTAACTGTTATAACTAACTGTTATATTAAAGATCTTAAATGTTACAAAGTTGTTGATTTCACTTCTGATTCCTAATATCAGAAGTGGGATTGCTCCTACAAGCCCACATGGGTTCAGTGTAGTTCGGCTTATACGCAGGCTTTGCGTCCGTGAAGCACGTGTTGACATAACCTCTCGGTTCAGTCTTTTTGTTTAGGTGCGTTTGCGCACCTTAATTGTGCTTTAAGTTCGCAGGAAATGAACAGGTTGTTCAATCCCAGTGGCGTGGACAACGATTCCGAAGTCTGCGGTGCAGCATTCACGCAGCAGGAATTCGTGAGGTCAGCCCTCACGAAACAGATAGTGAGTGACGCCCGGATCAAACAGCAGCAGCCATAGGGAGAAAATGGCCACGGTGACCGAAGCTGCAGTTGGGACGGTGACGACGGTCGCCAGTATCCCAGCCGATGAAGTCACTGCCAGTGCCGCGTTTCAAGGAGTCGTAACCGAGACCACGGCTGCCACAGCCATGAGTCATGGCATACCATGTCCTGATTACAAGCAGTGGATACGTGCATACCCGGTAGGTTCATCCGGATCCATTTTTGGCAACGGCTCAGACCGAACGTTTGAAAACGGTAAGTGATCAATTTATGTTTTGAATTTCGAACCTGAAATCCAGGTCGTGCGTGGATGTTAGGTTTGGTGAAGTTGGTCGGGCGGTGCTAACTGAACTCACCAACGTTCAGGATGATTTAGTGTCTATCTCTTATTACAGTGTGTCTGAATGGTGACACCAAATCATGACAACCAGTGAGTCGTAAATGATCGGTCACGGTGTACCGTACACAGTGTGTTAACCTTTATAACCTTTGTGTGTGAATGTAGATGGAATTTTTGGGAATTATTATCAACAGACTCATTTTTTGGAATTTCTTATATTATTATGCTGCTTATTTATGCACGCCAGTCACTACTGCAATCGTGAACTGTTTAAAGTGTTAGTGACAGGCTTACATCGGCTATATTTCTCTACGGAACCCTAATGATAAAGCTAATTTAACGCCTAACGATCAAGTAAATACTGTGCAGCTTATCTCTGTTTGTAAAACCTGAAGCATGTGCGAACACGGTCACGAGTACCCAAACAACAAGTCTCTTTTATAGTGCCACAAAGAGCATTTAGGTAATTGACGATTATATTGACCTAGTTCGTACAATTGTTTTTCATGTGGTGGTCTGACCACAAATCCTAAAAGGCCAACGCAAGTTGGTTGTACCAGTTTTGAACAGGTTGAGTCTGGCTGTAAACCTAATTTTCTTACTGTAAACTGCAGTGTACTAATTAATGTTGCGCGAGACAACTATCACAATGCCGGAGTAAGAACTACGTTAATTTTTATGCTACCCTCTGACGAGCATGTAGGCATTGTTCAAGGTACCTAACCTACCCGATTTCAATCAACAGTGCGGTGATATAGGTGTGTTTTGAATATTATCCTCGATATCACTTTTCTTGCCAAGGAAAACTTATAGATCGAAAGTTTAAGGTGTGAGTTAAACCACTACAACTATTTTCACATTGGAAAGAAAGAAACAAAACTGTTTTATTCTTGACAACAGCAGATAAATTAGTTGAAATTTGGGACTAGTTGGGATCGGTACTTATGTCTCACGATGATTATCTTTTAATCGCAATTTTGAAATGCAGCTACCGCCAAGCTGTGAGAAATCGTGAGTGTTTATGTTTGTCAACTTAGTAGTTAGAGATCACTGAGATCTCAGACTTCACGTTGTTGTTATTTCTAATGCCCTACAGGCTACAGGATCAACCTTTAAAAGTATAGCACGCTCGTGGTTACAGTACAGTGATGTAACAGGTTCACTAAAAAGTGTTTTGGTATGGTTTAGTATTTTTGAGTGCAGGTACTGATGGTTCTTCCTACGGGTGACGCGATGCGGCCTGCGCCTTCTCGCTGCGGGCTGTGTGCTGCGGAGTGCCTCACCACTGCACGCTGTGCGACGGTGCGCTCTCGTGGTGCAATTGGCGCCGTGCGCTTGGATCTAATGCTTTAATACACATGTCGCTAGTACCTTTGGTGCTTAAGTGTGTGCGACTGTGTTGTGACCTTGAAGTGCAGGTGGCAAACTGCTTTTCATAGGTACTTTGTGTGGTATCGTTGGCAATTTATGATGTGTTTGCGAGTGCCATGCCATACAGTGGTTTTACTATGGTTTCTGCACTGTGTGATGTTGTTAGTGAGTTCCGTGTCACACTGTTGCCTTTTTGGACCTATTTTTATCCTTTCTGCGCTAAGTCGCGTAAGTAAATTCAATTCGATCCATTTATTCATGTAGGTACACAACACATTATGCAGGTACACCTATGATAGTCAGAAAGTTACATTATGTAAATGGCAATTCTAACGTTAATGTTTGTCGAGAAACTTGATGACACGATTTTGTAACCGCGGTTGTCCAGAAGTTTCTGTTTTTTATCATTCTGATAGAGGTTCATTTACTTCAATGATATCAGTGTTACATAGCACTGGTGGTACGACTGGTGGTACCACGGTTACTAATCAGCATTTTCAACACATTCCGACATCTTTTCGTATTATACCTACGCGGTGGAATTGTCTAATGTTTTACTGTACTACTTTAACGGTTGAGTTTCTCAAGATTACCCTCCAAGTCAATAATCGGGGTTTCCCCGACTGATTTATAAATACACCGAGTATTGTTTGCACCTATACGTTGGTTACAGATGGGGTAGAGGTAATGTTACACTTGGGCACAGGGTGTGCACCGACTTGTTAATGTGCTTGATGTATAGACGATCAATTACCCTTCAATACAGTGTTCCTGTCCTAATGGTAGAAAAGGACACAGGTGGTAACTAGCCTTGGTAAGCGAGGATAGCACATTTATTCATATGGGACTGGTTCATAAGAAATCATAAACGCCTAATATCTTTTATTATTTTTTATTTAAATCTTGGGCTCTTAGTGACTTATCTAAAATATTAATTTTCACCGTTATCGAAAAACACCTTCACTCACGTATCGTCGTCCATTTGTCTTCTTTTTCTCGTGCACATTTATCTCTTTCATCTAATCACTCATTCGGATATAGAATACATTCGGGCTTCCTCGTTTGGACACTAAAATCTCACATTCATGTTACTTACAACTGAAGTAGATACATACGTCATGCTTACGGGTTACTATTTATTGATGGTCAGATTAGACCGAGTGATCAGAGTTGGGACCTTAGATAACATAGAAGATATGCCGAGTAACGTATGTGTCCGTCTTCTGTTTATTTTCTCAAAGGCGTCTGTGAAGTTGTTAAAGAATGGCCGTGTTGGCAATGTTTGACGCTGTAGTCAGCGATTTGACTAAAGTGAACAGCGAAGCATAAGGTTACGGTTTACGGTGCTGTTTTGCTACACAAAGCAAGCGTCCTGTTGATTATTTTACAACACTGTTCAGTTCAGTTAGACATACACGTACACTCATCTCAACACACTTAAGTTGATTTCTTGTTTTAAGGTATTGCAACATTTTCCACAATAACTTCATTAGCATTTCCATTAAATTTAAATTCGAGGCCAGAATAGAAAAATACTAGCCACCTGATATTCGTTTTATTTTGTGGGATTGGCGAAATTGCCATTATTTGTGTGGAAAGAGCTCTAACAAATATTTCTTTGCTGTTATGTATGCCTTTCAATTGTATGACGTGTCATACAACTGCTGTTTTCTTTTGCATTACGTTACTAGGTTAGTGAGTGTCATATAGCTGTCGCTTTCTGTGCAGAAATTCTTATGTCTTGTGAAAAACGGTTCAGTTAACAACGCTGTTTGTTTAGCAGATTTGTTCATGCACAACGGCGTGCCTTGCCACTGCAACTGGTGCCCCGGTGATGTGGCTTGCTAGCACCGTGGCGCCGAGGTGTGCGTCTCACTGGCGCCGAGGTGTGCGTCTCACTGGCGCCGAGGGTTGAGTCTCGCTGGAGCCAAGTTGTGCGTCTTGCTGGCGTTGATGGTGCCTTGGTGGTACATTCATGCCTTGGTGGCGCATTCGTGCCTTTTGCGCACCTCACACTCACACTGCTGTGGCTGGTGCCTTACTGCTACAAAAAAATGCGTGACTGTGCGCCTCGCACTGCGTACCGCTCACCGCTATGGGCGATGTGTGGACGGCAACGCTTCTACAATTGTTGATGTAAGGTCTAACTTGTTTTGGTCTAAGGTTCAACTTAATTTGTTTACAATTTGAGTATGGAGGGAATATTGTTGGGAGGCCACAGTTTGTCGTTGAGTTAAAGCAGCCTGCGGGCTACATTGGTTTTAAGAGAAGGGTATACTCCTCCTTATCTATAGGTGCCAACGCTTTTCTACCTATAAATGTTATCCGATTTTCATGATTTTCTTTGTTGTCTACTCAGTAAATAAAAAAAAAGAAGAATCTATGCGCGTACGTTAAACTTTCTTAAGTTTTTACCAAGTCTTCGTATTTATGGGTCAGGTAACAGGTCGACACTTTCATTAATTGGGTACTTTGGCTAATGTTACAAATTTTTAGAAGGTGAAAACCGTTGGCGCCCCAAACGTGAAAATGTAGGTAAATTTACTCATGGGATCTACTCTACTTTCCCTACCATACTTGTGGAGAGCAGACCGACATCAATAACATTTTCAAATACAAGGACGGTCCTCTGAAGCAACTGGAGGCCACTGTTTGAAGACCTGTGCTATGGTCACTTATATTTTTCCCTTAAAGGTGGCAACAATCGTGGGTATCGGCAGTTGCCTGTGGACTCCTCGTGGTCATTGTCTTGTTGGGGCTGCGGTTTATTTGGGTAACAGAAAAAGGTCAGGTCAGGCCGAGCTCGAACAAATCGAGGCTTTAGTCCTTTACTTCTACTGGCAGTGTTCTGTCTGAAAGTTTTCCTGTTGAAAATAAGTTGCTACCGAACATTTTAATGTTATTCTGTTTACAGCACATTTGGTGTGTATGTGGTCATGCGTGCGAGTGGAAGGCAAGTGTTTGCCTCGCTGGTCGGAACGAGCTGCTGGTGCTATCCGGCTGTGGTTTGCAAGGCCGATGACCCGGAATACCGGCTTCGGTGAACGGGCACTCCTTCGCATGGGGGAGTCGTCCCAGTGAAGTGGCGCGGTCAGGCTCGGTCCTAGATCGTCCCATGAAGTCGCATTCTCTGGATTTGCGGTCAGGTTGTGTCCTGGGGGACTTAGTCCAGTGAAGTCGTGTTCTATGAATGCGCATCAGGCCTGGGCAGGCATAGACCTGGGCAGGCGTAGACCTGGTTCACGCTTTAAGTGGGAACTTGCAAGTTCAAGTATGAGTATGAGAGAGTGGTTTTGAATAAGACGTATGCATACATTTGAAAGTGAAGTGTTTTAACAAGTTTAATCTGAGAGTGATCTGTTGTTATGAGAGTGTATTTCTGTATGAGGGCCTTGTATGCGTGATGTATGACCAAATAGGCAACAACGTACGTTGTCGTAGTTAATTAACAGCACTTTTCTCATGCAGATGACAACTCTGACGATGTGACGATGGCGATGCCGGTGGACCCTCCCGCAGATCGCGTTGGTAGTGTGGCCGAGGACGGCGCACGGTCAGGAGAGGCCGTATTAGCCATGACAACGGCAACACCGAAGATGGCGTCCGAGGAGAGAGAGGACAGACTATATAAGAAGCAGCTAAATGGGCTCTCGTTCTCTTACTTCACCTGACATCGTGCTAAACGGACGTAGTTGTGCTCGTGTGGCGTTTCTATGCTATCTTCGGGCATATTTTCGGTCAATATTGGAAATAATGTTTAACTGTTATAACTAACTGTTATATTAAAGATCTTAAATGTTACAAAGTTGTTGATTTCACTTCTGATTCCTAATAATATCAATACGTAAATAAATCTGTTAGGACACTAGTTTGATATATTTTATTGTACCTATTATCATGATATATCAATCATGCCTCTGCGTATAGTCTGCTGAAAAAGTGGCCACTTGGGAATTTCCATCGACGTTTGTGACGTGTAGAAGTAGGGTTAGTCTTGAATCCAATCCCAATTACTCTCAAATTCTAATCCGAATCAATCACCAATTATTGGTAAATAATTTGGTAAAATTACAAATGGTGTAGAAATGAGGCAATTAGATTTAATTCCATAAAACTCCATGGACAAAGATTCCAACTGTGCGCTAGTATCGTATTTAAGAGTACCAAATGCTACGATTTCGTTTCAAATCCGAGATTACGATTGAAATCGAGTGTCAAGAGTAACCCTGCAGGTCAAAAGTTACCGAATCCCACTAACTGTGGTCATAAGGTCTAAGGCCGCTTGTCCACCGCCGCCGATACCGATAACGATATGTCGTCACTGAAGTACATTGCTAGTAATGTACGTATCGCCGAAGCAGCCATTCATACAATACTAGCAATGTATATCCCTCTTAACGTTGGCGGGCTAGTATTGTATGAAACTATAAGTATTGACGTCACACTACGTGTTTATGGTCCAGGCCGGATATTTCTATCGTAGCGAAATTGCGACTATTATTTTAAAACAATATAAGGGATCCGGATGAGCTGAGTTTATAGTGGAATCCTTTTGCTGGAGTGATAGTCGTAAGGTTTTCGTAATTTGTAATGAATCTTGTAATATAAATCATTTAATATAAATGTAATTCATTCCCTTAAGATCCATTTGTTCTCGTATTTGATTCAACCGAAATATGGTGCGTTTGGTAAAAGGTGAGGATTACAAACCAAAGAAGTGATGTGAGAAAAAGAAGGAACTGCGGCTCAGCAATGGCCCCGTACAACTTTTAAAACACCGCATCCACGTTCAAATCCCGTTCGGCACCAATGAGGCAAGGGCTAATTAAAGTTACATGCAGATTTTGCTTTCGTTCTTAAAATGGTGGAGGAAAACGTGAGGAAACCGGCATGTTCAAGAATCACAAAATTCGAGAATATATTGTGTCCTTCATCGACTCGCACTTGGCTAGCGCGGGATAATGGCTTACACTCTCCCTGAAGGCCCGTCCGTGCACAGTCAGCAGTGGGAACGATACGAGTGATGTATGCACACAGATCTATAATATTTTCGTCACATTCCTCTAACATTTACCCTTCAGCCTATGTGTGCGCCGGATACGAGTAGATCGAAGCTTCAGTGTTCCTCTTTTGTTTGCTTTGCTTGGTCTGTGATTCCAAACAAAAGACTACTTGGACATGATGAAAAAGAGCCATTAAATATGTCTCAAAAATGGAACCTTTGCATTACGTCTCATGACTGGATTGTCCAGTACCACGAATGAACT
The DNA here is from genome assembly GCA_963580505.1 of Ennomos erosarius. NCBI lineage: Eukaryota > Metazoa > Arthropoda > Insecta > Lepidoptera > Geometridae > Ennomos > Ennomos erosarius. The sequence continues at coordinate 10,422,419 of OY756988.1, forward strand.
AAATATACGTACTATTCACCTAGTATCTTAGATATTTGTGCTATTCACCAACATGTTCAGTACGTCGAATAGTAGGCATAACTTCGCGAATATGATTATTAATTTGTGTTTCTGATAACCTCAGTGCAAGCGCCGGACTATTATCGCTAACTTAAACTATTTTCTGTACCAGTTTTACAATTAATTCTACTTTATTTTAGACAAATTAATTAGCTACAATAATAAGCATAAATAAAAATTAAATGCTATTTATTGTGCGTCATGCGAAACGGAGAAGCACCGTATCTTTTATGCAGGAAATAGGTAGGTATAGGTACCTATAACACAAACTGATACTTTTCTTCGGTTTCGCTTTCATAACAATAACGATATAATATTATGTACTTCGCTGCCTTTAATTCAGTTAATTCATCGCCTGTTTTATGCGTTTCTTTTTTGTTCGGAAGTTCGAATTATATTTATAGAGTAAGTGCGAAGTACCTAATTAATTTTGTAGGAATCTATTATGTTCTTTGGAAGACGCTTTTTTGTTATAAATAACTGTAATGTAAGGAAGTTTAGGTTAGGTAATATAGACGCTGTAAACAATACAAGGATAAAGCTTACACTGTTTCTTTGTTTACCTATTAATGGTGTCATAATTATGTACAGAACATAATTGAGGTTAGTAACAGATTTGTTATTAGCATTCTATTATTACGGAAATTAAATTAATGACGATATTTGTCAACATATCGATGACGAAGTACCATTGCGAGAGGTACATTAATTATCAATTTATTTAGTGCCTTTCTTTTTACTGTGATTTGTCTTGTATGTGTGCTAAAAAAAAAATTGTAATGTTGTGTAATGTCTTGAATAAATGTGTTTTCTTTCTTTTTTTCAATTAATTAAGAGAATATGAGACACGTTCTTACATGCATGTCTAAATTGACCTTGCGTAAGAACTCTTCTCGCTGAAGACGCAAATGGTTATTTCTTTCCTTCGCATGGTAAATTGTGTGCGTCGCACCAAAATTAAAACCTTCATAAAGCTAGTGTACCCTCTCTTTTATTTACATCTTTGATATAAGTAAGTATTTAACTATTTAAATTCTTTTATATTATAAGTAATATTTTTTAAATGAATTCAAGGCTTTTATGAAGATTCTGTGTAGGCAAAGAATAGATAGATAGATAGATAGATCAACTCTTTATTGTACACCTTAAGACAACAAAAATTACAAGGGAAAAAACTTAATTAACATATCCGTACAATAGGCGGTCTTATCGCTTAGAGCGATCTCTTCCAGACAACCATTGCGTTGGTAGGATATTAGTAGCTAAGAGTTTGGGGCTTCGGTGTACAGTCATAAATCAAGAACATAAAAACGAATAATAGAATGATACATGATAATAGCATTACAAAAATTTTAGTCTACTTACAACATAGTGCTAAATAAAAATATATATACAAATAATAAACATACATCAAAAATAAATACTATAATATAATATAAATATATACCAAAATCAATAAACATACATATATATCAACCTACTTAATTTACCAATATTATTATGATTGGAGTTATAGAACCAACTACTAATACCTTACTTCATGCCGATTTGCGATAAGTAGAAATCTTTTACTTTATCTTTGAAGATTTGCAGTGACTCAGAGTGCCGTATTGATACCGGCAAACTGTTCCAGAGGCGAACAGATTCTATAGTGAAAGAGGCATCATAAAACGAAGATGTATGAAGAGGCATATGTAGAAGAAGAGTTTTGGTCGACCTCAACGTGCGGGAATGCTGAGCGTGAGCGAACCCGAATCTTTCTTTAAGATAACGCGGGGACAATGGGTTGAACAGTATACTATACAGCAGTGAGAGAATACGAGTATTCCGGCGAAGGCGTATAGGAAGCCACTTGAGCTTGTGACGAAAATTGGAAACGTGGTCATATTTGCGTAAACCAAATATGAACCGGATGCAGAAATTTTGAAGGCGCTCAAGTTTATTTAGCTGGTCCTCCGTAAGGTCAGGATAGCAGACGTCTGCGTAATCTAAGATGGGAAGCAGAAGGGATTGTGCAAGCGTAACTTTAGTAGCAGTTGGAAGGAAATTCCGGAGTCGTTTTAGAGAGCCAGCAGAAGCAAACACTTTGCGACTAACAGCCTGCAGTTGGGGTCCCCATGACAGGGTTTGATCAATGATCAATCCTAAGTTTTTGACCTCCTTACTGTAAGGTATCGTTACACCGTCAAAAACTATAGGAGGTAAGCTAGCCTAATCTACCTTAGGTATCATACGGGAGCTGCCTATCACAATAACTTGAGTTTTAACGGGGTTGATACTCAGGCCAAACGCCTTACTCCACTCAGCTATACATTTTAAATCTTGAATGGTGGTTTCAACATATTCATGTAACCGATGTGGTGGAGCTTGGGAATAAATTTGAAGATCGTCTGCATAGAGGTGGTACGAGGAAGTAAGTTTCTTAGATATGGAGTTGATAAAAGTAGTAAAAAGCAAAGGAGAAAGTACGCCGCCTTGTGGGACGCCGGCTGATGTGGAGCACCACGAAGATAACGTATCTTCAAGGCGAACCCTCTGTCGACGTCCAAACAAGTAGTTTTGAAACCAATCAACCACGGTTGGAGATATGTTAATAGAGCGTAACAGTGCCAAAAGAATATCAAAATCAACGGTATTAAAAGCATTGCTAAAATCAAGAAGAGTTAGCACAGTTAATTGGCCCTCTTCCATACCCGATCGGATATCATCAGTAATCTTGACCAAGGCTGTAACTGTGCTGTGGGCGGGACGAAAACCAGACTGAAGTGGATTAAGAAGATCATTTCTAATAAGAAATCTGCTCAGCTGGTTATGAACTAGTCGTTCAAGGACTTTTGATAGAAATGGTAAAATAGATATTGGCCGGTATTCAGAAGAGGATTTAGGATTCAGTTTTTTAGGTAGTGGACTGATTTGCGCATCTTTCCACGTTGAAGGAAAGACACTATTAGTAATAGAGTAACTAAGGATGTAAGAAATGACAGGGAGAATAATATCAAGGATGGGGATAATCATATTGCGGCTAATACCATCTATACCGACAGCATTAGAGGCAATGGATAGTACGCTCTTTTTAACATCACAATCCGAGAATTGACTAAAACCAAAAGAAGAGAAGTTAGGAGTTGATGTTTGTGAAAGTAGTTTAATTGTTTCAGATTTATCAGACTGGTCTAAACAGGTCGATGACGAAAAATGTTTATTGAGAGAATCGATGTCTAAATCATGAGGAATAGAATTTTGTCTTGCTTTACCAACCCCTAATGATCTAAGAAATTTCCAGACCTTGGCTGGATCTTCATTATCGACTGATTCATGAATATGGCGACGTTGAGCATCTCTACACACTCTATTGCAGCGATTTCGACATTCAAGGTACTTTGTTTTATTTTGGTCGGAAGGACAAGTCTTATATTTGGCTTTAGCAGCATCTTTTTTGTTCATTAGTGCCTTAATATCCGTTGTAAGCCAGGGAGCAGGCAGGTGTTTTAACTTGATAGGCTTTAAAGGAGCGTGAACATCATAAAGTTGCAGCAATGCGGTGTTGAAAATATTAATTTTATCATCGATTGAATCGGAGTTACGTAGCGGAGCCCAGTCTATGTGCTCAGCATCATTACGAAGGTCATCGAGACTCATGTTACTAAAGTTACGTAGCAGAAGAGTTTTTGGCTTAGCTTTAGGAGGACGAACCTTGTAGGAAAGAAAAACTAAGTCGTGGTACGAAAAAGCATCAGCCGTACCATGGCCATGAAAAGCAACATGATTAGGAGAAGAGACAATAATTAAATCTAGAAGAGAAGGCGTTGAATTTGGAAAATAATGCGTTGCATTGGAGGGAAGAATGTCCATGTTGCTAGATTTAATGATGGATTCTAATTTTGAAGATCTAAAATCTTTCTTAAGAAGACAGGTATTAAAATCACCCATAACAATGGAATGCCAATAAGAAGGGATAAGGTCTTCAAGTAGTTTTTCGAAAGAAGAAAAGAAGTTGACACGTAAGGAAGGGCTATAATAGAAGGTAGACACGGTTTAAGCCAAGACTCGGAGACTAATATAGCATGAATATTTTTCTGTTGTTCAAATGACGCCAGCATATCGGGATAATGAGCCGGAATACTCTGCGCATTAATATGGACCACGTTGAGGTTTTTAGGCACACTAGAAAAATGAGAACTTAATGAGTCAGAAAGAGAAGGAATGCTAACAAAGCTATCATCGGTAGAAGTCGACGCAGAAAGAGAAACAAAATCATCATTGTCGCTATCAGTATCAATATCGGTATCAAATAAGTTTAACATAATAATCCAATACAATTATATAAATATAAAAATAATAAATAAATAAATAAATAAATAAATAAATATATATATATGACTTTAACTTATAATATATACCTACCGTGTAGGTATATAAACAACAGTATAGTATAACTAAATGTAATATTAAAACTAATATTAAATCTCCACCTGCCAATTTTGTGTTTACCTATCAAATCTCAATAGAAAATAACCACTAAAAAGTTACGTATACTACTTATATAAACAAAAACCAAAGCAAACAATCCATTAGTGTAAAGGTAAAGGGCGTAACACACCTTAAAAAAGAAAAAAGAAATATTTATCACACCTAAATCACGCCTATACTAAACTTGGTATCTCTATTTATTAATCTCCGTCTACGACTCGTAAAGGAACATTACAATCACAGATTAGAGAAAAAAAATATCTGGTTACAATCAAGCGAAGACTAAACAGTTTACTTAGTCTGTGCAAAAGTCGCCTGCCTACTGTCAGGTGTCAGCTATTGTTGACAGCTGACTGACATAACAAGTTGAAGTTGCATAGAAAATATTAAAATCGTGTCGCTGCAAAAATGGGACGCAGTCGAGCGGCCTATTCTATGGCAGCGAGCAATGTCACTTTCTGCAAACCGGACATCTTCATTTGTTCAAGCACAGTCCTAGTGACCACAGCAGCTGTGTTTTCCGTTTTGTCCTCTGGCAGCCCATGAAACAAAAGCATCTTACGCCGGCTCCGCATTTCGATACTATCAGCCCCCTTGTCCAACAGTTCAATCTGATCCTGTAGTGAGCGCAGTGCAGCCACAACAAACAATTTGAAAGTGGCATATTCAGAGTAGGAGAGGCTTGATGGCGTGCGTGATTCAGCATTAGAAGTTTTGTGGTACTCACTTTCAAAGCTGTCCATTTTCTGATGAAACACTTGTGATAACTGTGCTATTGATTCCCTTAAAGCCTCCATCTTGCGTAGGTATAGTGCAATAGTTTGAGCTGAAGAACCGAGTGAAAGTATTTGTCATATATGGTCTATTATATGTTGGAGAAAACACACATTGGCAGGTACAGTCTATTATACTTTATTATTATGCATGAATTGTCCAGTTAAAGTGGACTATTCTATTATAAAGCTAGTGTGTGTTGTGCGACTACCCGCCCAAGAAAAAGAATACAACATTAAGAGGTATTAAGGCCACAAAAAAAGCATTTAGGAAAATCGAGCTCAACGCAGCATAGAAAACCAAACAAGTTAAAAATAGAAGACGAGGTCTATTCAACTTATGTGTCCGTTACAAGACCTTGGAAATGCAAAATGTGCCCGAAGGTGAATGGGGCCAAAAAGTATTTTCATGAACAAGCCTAAGCCGAAGCTAACAGTCACACCCCTGTAGGCCTAGCACGAATATTTACGCGCGCGTAAGTGTAACGATAACGTAAGCCATAGTTGTATGGCATTTGATGATTTTGATGGGCGCCCCATACAAGTGCCTTACCTTAATGTTACACTTACACGCGCGTAAATATTCGTGCTAGGCCTACAGTGGAGCCTTTGAGTTATTTGCCACACCCACTTTGAACTATACATGGGCGTCTTATTCAAGGTGACCTTTAAACGTGGGTGCAGCCAAGGACGTAACAGTAACCAAATATTAATACTAACTCAATCGCCACATAAAATTATTTATAGGGATTTGCGTTTGTTATTATGTTTACACTTTGCGAAAGAATAACAAAATCTGTTTGTACTGGCCTAAAGCCTGAAATTAGTTTTCAACGAGCATGTTTATAAGAGTTAAAATCAAGGTGAGGTAAATGCAACTTTTATAGATACTTTGATCTGATATAAACCATCTTATGACCTTTGGAAGTACATTTACAATATAAGTTATTTATAGTTTCATCGAATTTCTAACTTTCAACGATCTCACACTACATCCTCAAGTTTTACGAAGATTACTAATCCCTATTTCAAAGGAAACAGGTACAAAAATTGTATAACCACAATATCTAGAGGTGCATGGCAGAAGCAGTAGTGTGCAAGCACTACTGTGTTCTTGTTTGAAGGGCATTGTAACTAGTGCAATTACTGGGCAAATGAGACTTTATGACCTGATTACACAGTGTAGTAATCTGATTACTAGACTGTGATGTCTCAGGATGACGTGCGCAGTGCAGTGTCACGCGAAACTTTATTATTTTAAAGTTCCGAGTGACACTGCATCTGTTATGGGCAACCGTATTGCTTAACATCAGGCGAACGACAAGATCGTCACGTCATTCCTTCTCATAAAAAAAAAAGATTTACGGCGATCTGAGACAAGGCAAAGTCCTAGTGTTAATTAAGCAGATTATAAAATTACTTCATAATGTGCCGAGAACGTCTGTCTAAATGAAAATGCCCCACCCCTTAGAGCATTTACAAAAAATTCCCCAAGCCCCACACTATTCCAGGTCCTGTAACTCTATAAACACCACACTTGGTAGGCGTCTTGTTGATTCTAAGTGTTTGGCTTCCAAGAGTTCCATAGTACAAGAAAGCTGATGTCGCCGTCATCCCCCCGCCATTACCTTGTCATTTTTACCGCACGTGACATGGCATTCCAACCGATCCAACTATTCAGCTATAATTTTAGTTACCGGTAATAATCATCATAAGAATTCAGGCTAATATTTTATTTCAAACATAGTTATATCTGTTTCATGTACATTTATCATCACAAATGGAGTAGGTAGAGTGTGTCGGAGTGTTATATGATCCTGTAATACACACGGCTTTGGTGTTGCAAGGATAAATGCAACGCGGCCCGTAGTATGTTTTGCATGTTAGTGAACGTGTGATTGTTTGAACCTCACAGGAAAATCGTACTCATTATATTTTATGAAAATAATTCCAATAATAATTCGAACAACATTTACCTTTAGATTCAAATCAACATACCAAAATACACATCAAACAGTCACAATACAAAAAACTCGAATAAACCACCCCTATTATGTACCTGGTGCAAAGGTATGCCCATTACACTGATGGCATAAGCTGAATCTTTTATTTCAATTAAACATAGTTTCATAGCTAATTTCGATGTTTTAATTAACCTATCGTAAAGCAACGTTCGCTGTGGCCCTTACTTGGATGGATGATCGTTACCAAATGTGTTATTTACAACTGAGGCAACCGTGCTTCGGACGACAAGTGATGTGTGACAATAATCGTTCATGAGTAACAGCCTGAAGACGTCCACTGCTGAACATAGGCCTCCCCCCGGGAGCGCCACTTAGAGTGGCTGCTCACCTCCTGTATCCATCGGCTCCCCGTGGCTTTCACCAGGTCGTCGGTCCACCTAGTGGGGGGGCCGGCCTACGCTGCGTCTTCCAGTTCGTGGTCGCCACTCGAGAACCTTTCTTCCCCATCGGTTGTCAGTTCTACGAGCGATTTGGCCTGCCCATTGCCATTTCAACTTGCTAATCCTAAGAGCTACATCGATCACTTTAGTTCTCCTGCGGATCTCCTCATTACGGATCTTATCTCGCAGGGAAACACCGACACAACACTCACAATACACAATAATCGTTAGCCATAAGTAATACAAGAGTTCAGGCGATTTAAAAATTCAGTGGGCCTAGAACGAATATTTACGCAGGAGTAAGTGTAACGTTAGCGTACGTCAGTAGTATAGCATTTGATCAGCGCCCCATACAACTGGCTTACGTTAACATTAAACTTACTCCCGCGTAAATATTCGTTCTAGGCCCACTAAATTTTTCCTTCCTTCTTGGGCTCACCTATATATAGGAGAAGAAAGGAAGGAATTAATATACAGTCCATCTAAACCACTACTAAACACTATTTTTCGACCATTCCAGTCCGGAACTTTATTTGACGTCTCTACCACAGAAAATATAATAATATAAGTATCTCTACTAACAATTGTCTACGGCGTAAACCGGAATCAATACCATGTTTAGAAGATAGATATTCTAAGATAGTAGAGTGTAACAGAAACGTAGAATAGAAATTGTAGAGGAGTAAATAACCTGCTTACAGATTTATTATCATGCTTCTTTGGGCGTAGACACAACACGGCTTGTTTCCGGGAACTAATGTAGAGAATGGCTATTTTCTGTGATACATTATTTAGACATAGATTCCAGGTACCTAATTTATTAGGTGGTTTTTTAAGCTTCATAGGTATTTGTACCAGTTCAAAGATCGACTGTTAGTATGTTCTTGTTAATGTTGTTAGGTTACCATCATGAAACCATCAGCCAACTAAACCCACCTAAAATTGTACACATACCTCTTGAAGTGTTATGCAAACTACCCGCATTAAACAACGGAGTCAAAGAACCTTTATAGCGAAATATCATGTCATGAAACAATGCAATCCATTAGTGAGTCACGTCTAGAATTAGACTACCTAAACTAAAAGGTCTAACTATGTCGTCTAAACTAAACACAACGCAAAAGTATACACTTTGATAGATTGAGATTGTTTATACAAAAAACCAATCGCATAAATTGGTCGATAATTTCCTGTTTCAATAAAAACTAGGCAATAAACATAATATTACACATAAAAAATATAAATTGTCTCCAAGAAGTTGATGCTGGATAACTCTAGTCTAAGTGTTTGTAAAATGAGTCACAATAGGAGACTAATATATTACTTGTTTTTATTTACTGTTTCATAAGTTTTATGATCTCAAGAAGTGTCAGCAGTATCACAATATGCGTCGTAAAACTTGTCTATTGAGTTTTCATTTACGCAAGTTTTATTCTCTGATGTCAAAAATAAAAGGAATTTTAAGCTCTATAAAATGATGTGTCAAACTTTATAATATAGAAACTGATGGAAAGAACGATCATGTATTGTGTGGCACAGGCAGCTGCTCCGGAGACTGAACTGTTTTAGATATCCGTAGAATTGGGTTTTTATAAAATTCGGAATCTGTACATTTAGGAATCTGTAGTTGGGAATCCGTTCACAAAATTAAGAATATTTAGAAAGAGGAATCTGTAAAACTGGGAAACTGTAGAATTGGGATCTATTGAAATGGAAAGCTGTAATGGGAATCTGCAGAATTGGAAACAATTCGACTATAATAGTCGAATATGGAAAAACGCATAACTGTTATAGATGAAAATACTTACGGATTCTCCAACATCCTCAAGCAGACTTTTGCCATCGTGCTGAGGGTTTCCGTCGTGTTCTCCAAGTCTTGCTGGTTATCGTTCACGAACTGGCTGGTGGCTTCGGACAGGACTTTGAGCATCGGTGTGGCTTGTGCGTAGAAGAGGGACATTCGATTCGCGACCTCCGCAGTTATGTGCGGCTCTTCGCCAGGTGGTAGCTCTGCGTTGATTAGGCCTCCTCGGGAGACGCTGCGTCTGTAGTAGCTGAAGTCATTTTGTATCGCCGGTGTTTTCATCTGAGGGGGGAAACGTATGTGAGGAATAAATGCCAATGCATGGTAAATCTACCCACCCAGCTGCACTATGTGTTTTCATCTGAGGGGGGAAACGTATGTGAGGAATAAATGCCAATGCATGGTAAATCTACCCACCCAGCTGCACTATGTGTTATTATATAAATATGGCTTTTGTAGTAAACTTGACGCAACGTAGGTAATATCAAATTACTGATGATTTATGTATAGTACAATTCAAAACGTTTTATTTGAACACATTTAATTGAAGACAAATTGAATTCGCTCGTAAAACGGACAACCGAAGGAGAAGAAAGCATCTTGTGTGGCAATTACGATCCGAAAGACGCAGCGCAGCTTAGGCCGACCTGCAACCAGGTGGACCAACGACCTGAATCGCGGGAGCCGATGGATGCAGGCCGCAAGCAGCCGCTCAAAGTGGTGCTCTTTGGAGAAGGCCTATGTTCAGCACTGGACGTCTTCAGGCTGATGATGATGATGAAATAAATAATAAATACCTACTGATGTCGAACGAATAACCAACTCCAGAAAGCCACAACAGTCTGTACTATTGAGTTCTGTGGTTATATGACCAAATGCTAGAAAATAAAACGAAGAATATTATGCCAGTACAACAGTACAATGTGCCGCTCAATTGGAAAATCTTTGTCGACCTCGTGACCGCTTTAGATACGTCTTGAGGTTTATCTGATATGTGCACCGAGCTGGAATGAACTGATTCATTAGTTCACACTCACAGATTCTAATAATACGTATAACCGAGAGTATGTATCAGTCGAATGAATTGATGGTAAATGAAATTAATGTGTCTAAATATAAATGAGGACAATAAATAACTTAAATATTTATGTTAGTAACTTTTATGAAACTTATACCGGCCAAATATTAGGTAACAGAATATGGACGAAATCGTATCATTTTTCAACCCATAGACTGATATCAAATTTAGAACGGAGATTTTTGACGGGCCCGATAGCTTAGTTGGTAGTATCCCTGCCTTCTGAACTGAGGGAGGTTCGATTCCTACCCAGGACAAACATTTGTGTGATGAACATATGTGTTTGTTCTGCGTCTGGGTGTTATATTGTATTCTATGTAAGTATTTACAAACAAAAAAGTATATAAGAATTGTATCAGTTATCTGGTTCCCATAGTACGAACTATGCTTAGTTAGGGGCTAGATGGCGCTGTGTGAAATGTCCACACATGTTTAGAAGCGATAAAATATAATTATATCAGGCCGTTGGTGCTGTATAAAATTATAATTGAGCTTATCAACAGTCATTCAACAATAAATATGAGTGTTTATGTACAAACTTGTGTGGTAAGTACAAAATACAAGTGTGCAAACTTTTCAATCGCAGCGGTATCATTGAGGCTATTGTTGTACTTTATATTGGTTAGTTATCAAATTACAGAGTAAATAGCAGATATGCACGTGACGAGGGGGCGAGGTCAGTATGATATAATACTATTAAATCAATAACATTTTATTACTACTTTATTTGTATTTCATTGTTGCATCAAACTTTAATATCTTTACAATAAAGAGAGATTGTGACATTGTGAGTAAGCAATGGTCATCATATTAGCCGCAGAGCGGAATTCTAGTATTTTGATCAGGTATAGATTCTGTTACAGATATCCAAACATATCCTACGTATACGTTACATAATCACAATAACCAAGCAGGTACCTATAGTATCAGTACTCTCAGATAGTCCCTAATATAGCTACTTCGGCTTATCAAAGTATCCCAATAGGTTTTATTCTCGATATCAGATAGTTGCAGAGATATGCAAGTCATCCATGAGTCAGCTGGGCGGAGGTCACCGCTACTTTCTATAACAATAGCAGGCAGTTCATTGATCAGTGCGCACCCTTATTTGTCCCTCGATGATTGGCAGCAGTTCTAAAAGTACGTACGTCTTCAGATGGAGCACTCGTTTTGAACCGAACTTTAAAAGCAAGCGTCATCGTCGGTAGCTACGTGACTACTGGCAAGGTTTATAAAAATAAAGAAGAACAATATATCTAAGAAAGACTAACAATTTGCATTGTGGTATTGCTCTACATTTACAATGTACAGATAGGGTAGCAACCACAATCTCGAGTGGCGACCACAAACTGGAATACACAGCGTAGACCAACCCCCCACTATAGATGGATCGGCGATCAAGTTAGCAGATAGATGCAGGAGGCAAGCAGCCACTCAAAGTGGCGCTCTGTGGGGAACGCCTGTGTTCAGCAGTGGACGTTTTCAGGCTGCTGATGATGATTGCTGATGGTTATCAGCCTCCTATTATGGCTAGTGCGACTTCTTCATATTAATTTTCAAGAACCTAGCAAAGTTTGCGTACCCAATGCTCTCAATGAATAAACGCCCGAGAGGCACACAATAGAAAGGAAGGGTGTGGAGCGAATTGAGCGTTAACAATGATCTTGTTGAGATATCAAACCAAAGAGCAATTATTAGGAATGACTCAGGCTAGACATAGCTTGTCGCTTCCCAGCTTCTGTTTCCCTCTATAGCACAGTCGTTAGCTGTTGCCGATTAAGTGCAATGGGTTGTAGATGGTTTCACGAATGAGATTTCCTTGATTTAGATCGCAGAATTTTCGGATTTTTCTAGGAAAATCTTGTTTTCCCCTAAAGCTACAACCCCAACTTTGTTGGTTATTGTCTTGTTGCCAAAAAGTTAAGTTGAATTACAATGGTTTGTTGTTGGAACGAATATCAACAGACATATTAGTTCCAAACCCAGTTAATATTATGCCTACAGTACAGATGCCCTATCCCATACAACGGAATAACGCGGGCTATATTACGAATTATTTTATTTATGCATAACGCAAGATTACCAAGCGACATTTATTGCGTATTGGCGAAGTATTGGGCCAAGTGAATACACTGGACACTAACTAATAACGCTCACGACACGATTACTACATTTTTTTTCAAGTTCGGGCTATATTATTTTGTACCTGCAGGGTTACTCTTGACACTCGATTTCAATCGTAATTCGGGATTTGAAATGAAATCGTGGCATTTGGTACTCCTTAATCTGATTCTTGCGCATCATTGGAATCTTGGTCCATGGAATGTTATGGAACTAAACGTAATCGACTCATTTCTACACCATCCGCATTTTTATCAAATTATTTAACATTGGAATTGGTGATTGATTCGGATTAGAATTTGAGTGAAATTGGGATTGGATTCAAGAGTAACCCTACTGATGAGACCCCATGCTTTCAACAGTCTGACGAGCCATACTTACTGTCACCGGTTTCAGGAAATCTCAGAAGTAAAAATAAACGAATTTGAATTTGAATAAACTGACCACAGAGCTGAGCATGAGCACACATAGTTCTATCAAATAGATGAAATGCTTTAATAATGGAATATTACTTGTACTGAAAATGTCTATTTCGGAATAAAGCGGTCATTTCCGTCGGGCGACTTGCGATAAGTTTCCATTGTGGTTCTCTCGAATGTCACTGGCACATTATCTAAACTGTAATCTCTCTCAACTCGACGTATCCATTTGGGAATTTGGCGACCCTTTTCACCTCTTTACTTTATTCTTATCATTGCCTCTGTGGGTATAACAATATATTCAATAAACTACACAAAAAAAAAGCCAATTAAAGGTCCTAACGGATAGATATAGGTGTTATGGATTATTGTGATTTATGACATAAAATTCGTTACTTCCTTGTGCAGACTAAATAATATGATTCTTTTATTTTCAGATTCATTATATACAATAGAGAAATCTAGTCAATGGTACCTATTTATTTTGTATTTCATGGCAGTCGCCAGGAGCAGTGAGTGGTACTCTTTTTTCTCGATGATTCATTTCTTTTAATGATGATGAATAGTAAGTAAGGACGCCACTTTAAACAGCTACTTGTCTCTGACATTGTTTTGGCAGAAAGTGCCAGGAATAAAACGGACAGTAATGTTATCAAAATTCACTTGCTAACTGTACTTTTGGCCTACCATAAAATAGAAACACTACCAATAGTTGCCAATTACACCGTAAATCAATTTTTACAAATTACAAGTATACAGTCTAACCAATTGAATGCAGGGATACAAGAGGTTTAGTCCGCTTATCGCAATGAGGACTTGTCTACGATACGATAGTACGTAGTAATAGTAGTAAATACATAGTATATATTTGTAGCGTAAATACTAAATAGTAGCTGAAAATATCAAATTGTCGCGTATAGGACTGGGTACTGACACTGAGAGCTGTGATAACCTTACGCTCGTGCTAGGTGCAACGACTCCGCAAGGTTAAGGTCAAAAGGGTATAAGCAATTTTATTGCTCAATGAATTATAGACCTAATTTAATTATCTTTACTTTGTTTATGATTGTTATTGGTGGCGCTTGGAAAATTGTACCGAATTAAAAAGTTAGAACATTTCGAAGAGCGGATGACTTGAATTGATGGATAGTTTGAATGCAGGTCAATATTAGAACTTCTAACAAGCGAGTGAAAAATTGAAATAGTCATAATTTGATAGGGCGGCGCGTGGACCGTTGGGGGCAACAACTAAAAATAATTCTAGGAATCGACTGCAGACTAGAGTTGAAACAGTAAAAAAGACTAACAATAATATTAATATAGTTAAATCAATATGCTAACATGTAAGAAAGAAATATGTTAAACACGGTCACATTGTCTCTGGTCCTCGCTGAAATGCAAACCATCGACGTCAGGTCCAGGGACAGTGTGACCGTGTTATCTTTGTATCCAAAAAGGCCTTTTGGTGTTAGCTTCGGCTCCACCAATGCCTCTCAAATGTCCGGGCTAGATCCGAGAATGGAAATGGATAAGAAAATAATAATAATAATAATAACACACAGGTCATAAACATGCTGTTGAATGATAATGTTGCGACAAAAACCCATAACCTTTGCGATATATGGTAAGCATTTTTGTCTGATGCGATAAGCATTTATTTTCTGCGAGTGTCGCATTGGATAGGAAGCATCAATAAATACATGAGAAATTTGACCGTGGGGGTCATGAACAAACGTGGGAGTGATGTTTTCGTTCCGTTCATCGTGTCGCACGGAGGGTATCACATCACCCAATATTGAAACCATGATTGAAAGATGACAAGTGCTGATATTGCATAGTAAACCATCAGCATTATTTAATTTTATGTTCTTGCTAGAGTCGACTTCTTGCGGTATCATATCCCCTATAATTTACACGCTTTTTCGTGGAATTTCTTAACTTTCCGGGATAAAAAGAATCCTAGGTTAACCCTGCACTTTAGCAGGATCAACATAGTAAGCACTTAGTGTGCAAAATTTTAATAAAATCAGTTTGGCCATATCCGTATGAAATCCACAATTTTTACAATCCCACTGCCGAAGTTAGCAACCTTCGCCATTGATATCACCATAAACGAAGACATAATCATGTATGGAATTCTACCGCTGATATTTAATAAATAATAGTACTAATTTTAGACAACGACCATCCTTTTAATAACGATGGTAACTTATTGGTTATTGCAAAATAGAACCTTTGTTTTAACTTTAAATTTTCAAGGCAACTTGGCCATTGTGCTAAACCATGCGACTCAGAACACTGATCTGCTGATTCCAACTCTAGAAAATATGATATCAAATTCTAATGAAACTATATAAAAACATGAGCAGTGATTTAAAACGCAAGTCTCGGTCTCGTCATCTTTGAAGAGGATGCGAATCTATCAGATACGTGAGTGAGTATACGCGTAAAGGATAAAAGAAACAATATTCGAGTCGAATGGTGTGAAATCTGTGTTGCGAGAAACCAAGACGAATATGAAATTGAAATAAATTGGTTATTTCAACTTTTGTACGTATCAGTTGGACATATTATGTTGCACAATACGCAGTAAGATATTTCCAAAAAAACTGCAAAAGAAACAGATCCTCATAGACACTGGTGAGTAAACCTTTGCATTCATAATGAAATAGTGTAGTTAATAAAGAAAAGCTTTGGATCCAATTTGCTTTCATTCCAGAAGTTTAATTAAATTTAAACTAACGATTTTGCATTCAGAACTACAGAAAGTATTTGTTTTTTGCTATCTTCAAATGCCTTGATTGATCAGCTCGATTTAAAAGTGACTTAATAAAATATTTTCAGAAGCTGCAAACACTTCATTCAGGCTTACCTACCGTGCTGCCATCGCCCGCATCACATTTGGAAAGTGGCCAAGTCATTACTTTAAATGTGAAGTTATCTCACTTACTTTGTATTCGTCGAATTTGAGCACGAACTCCAGTATTTCAGCGAACTGCTTCACCAGCGCCTGCTGCTGCTCCAAGTGCTGCGTGGGACTCATACTGCCTCCCACCAATGAACCCAGTAAATGTGGCACCACCTACGACAAAGAGAGCAAGACGTCAGTTATGACTATAATGGTAGTCTTTTGGTATCTTTTCAAAATCATCATTAACGCCAGCAGGTAGAACGAACTGTTGTTAGTCTGTAACTGCTTCCGACTCTCGTCCTCCGGTTTGTTTAATGGAAAGAAGTCATCTTTACGTTTCGCCAACGATTTAATTGTAAGAACGAAAGGATGGTAAACAAATGCCACACCGCCGTGGTAACAAGAGAATCGTTTTTGAGCAGAGATGAAGTAGATCTTTGATAGCGCTCACTCATTTTTTTTCTCATCTCTTACTAAATTCCGACTAGTTGGAAATTGCATAAACAGACAGTGTGTAAACAAACTGGAATATAATCGTTTGTTAAAAGGTTGAACAATATTGGCATAACTTCTAAAACGAGTTACGTTCATAATTTCAGTTTCATATTATGCAAGATCAATAAAAACCGCGATAATTCCAATTAAATTTTTGTTCAGATTAATTATTATGGTCAATGAACATTGAATAGCTGCAAAAGATATATAATGTTGCATTTATTTACGAATTCTAGAACAAAACACTAACCATTCGGGTTTTATTATTGCTTTATAAGATGGTCGTACAATGGATCTAAACATTTTATTGACTCATACAGCTATAATACGCACTGTATTGTTTAACAACACGGCTGCACAAGCCTATTGTGAATCAATTTGATTTTAAACAATGTCAGGAAGTGATTGTAATTTAGTTGATTAGTCTGCATCATTCGCTTATTCGTAAGGGAATGGGTCCAGCCAATTATTTCCATTCGGTCTACTCTCTTCCTGTTTAGATCTATTGGGATACGAATTATGAATTCCACCAGCTGCTTAGTTGGAAGCGCTTATATCTATTGCCATTTACATAGCTTTTCCGTTTCGAATATGCACAACAAAATCATGCGTAACCAGTAAGTATAAAAATCCTTCCAAGATCTTACTCAACTTCTGATTCAGAGGCTTTATATTTAGGTGAATATTTATATTTCACAGTGTGTTTGGGTTACTTAAGTTACTCAGCTTTGCGGTTTGTTTATTTAGCAATAACTTCAATATTATCGATCGACACCAGCTCGGGTTTTGGGGTTTTACATTATGTGATCGAAGTTTTGAAGAAGTGGTTTCTGTTTGGTATAGGTAGTGGGCGAAATGCTAAAGCAATATGAGCTTGTATTACAATGCTTATTGCAATTCGAAAATTATGCATAGTGTGTTTTCTATAATTAGTCCAACCCGAGGTATGATGCAATATATTATGCAATGAGGCAACAAAAAATAATAGAACGACGACGACGTTCCGTTGGCTGTTTAAGTAAGTTCTTCAATATGTTTTCCCTGCAATCAGGGTAAGCAAATAACCAAACATTACAGAACCGTACAGAATCACGCGGGGAAAAAAACCTTCCATCTTGCGAGCAAAACAACATTTTTTTTATGAAAAAATTACTGATTACGTCTCATTTGCTTTTGCGGGGTTATTAGGTTCAGCATTAAATTATTTACATAAGAATGGATAAACAAGAATAGTTAATAAGAACTCCAAATGAAGGAATTCTGAAGGTTCGCGCTGGAATGATGAATTTTATGCATAACAAAATTTGCATACTGAGACTTCTATGAAAGATTCAGTTGGTACTGAAATAGAGCTAATGCAAGATGCTGTACTCTTACAAAGGCCACCCAATTAAAATATTTATGATGTAACCCTCTTAGGTGGAAATCATCCACCCACCTTCATCTCACCAAGGACATCAAGAGAAGTTGCTGCAGTATATCTTTTATATACTGCATCCCTGCAGCGATGGCGTTAGTGCTATATTTTTAGGATCAGCCACATGCCAAAATTCTTAAAATTTTCAATTCAATTCAATTCATGTATTCTGCGTTAATGTACAGGACGACAGGTCTTACGTATAAAATGTCTTAAATCTAAGTAGGTACATTTACCCGATAAGGGTGTCGCAGGTTTAGGTTAGTATGGTTAATAGATATTATAGGTAATAACTTAATAAGATGAGTTGAGTTATTTTTTGTTAATAAACAGTTTTGTTCTTATACCTAATAATAAGCCAAAAAATTCAGTTAATTATTATGCAAGTATTATAAATCAATTAAAATTCTATAAAATACATTAATTTCTACTTAATCAAACAATACAGTCATTTATGTTTTAGATTTAAAAAATTCATTCATGTCATAAAATACATTTTCCAAGAGCCATGTCTTCAAAACGTTTTTAAATTTTCGTTTCGTTTCGTTGATAAAATGACTGCTCCCAGTCCTCAATTTTTCTGTATTTGGTGTAATACTCATTTAGTCAGTTTTACGACGTATATGGTTATAGAGATGGAGCAGACCAGATGGATCTACCTATTCTATAGGCAAGTCGGAATCTGGGGGGTACTCTCAATTTCTTTGATTATAAGTATACAGGGTTACAGGAAAAATCGTGCTAGATCCGTTAAGAGCGTGGAGTACCCATCACTTCTGACTTATTTCACTATGAAACACCCTAGGCTAAACTTTACCCTTTTCGAGATATTCAATTTTTAATTTTTTTATTGAAATATTTTGTGTCTTCTTATTATTATTATTATTGCATTTTTACATGTGTAATAAGATGCTTTAGGACGTCAATCATTAAAATAGTACATAAGTTAATTGAATAGACCGTAGTAGACAAGTGAAAGTTAAGATATAAAAAAAATATTAGAAACTGTATTGTTTTCTAAGGGATATCTACAAAAATATTATTAGTTTAGCCTAGGGTGTTTCATAGTAAAATAAGTCAGAAATGATGGGTACTCCACGCCCTTAACGGATCTAGCACAATTTTTCCTGTAACCCTGTATATCACTCACTCACTTACAGATGCCTGAATTTGAAATATAGGGAGTCCAACTGATATACTAAGTACACAATTTGTCTGTACCTTAAGCGACTTCTCTAAAGAATTATTTTGTTTGTGGATTGTGGCCTTCATCTCCACTTCAGCCCACTCTCTGACACAGTTACGCCAAAGCTCCAATACCCTGTTTCTAGCTCAAAACAGGTTTCAAAGCGCTCTTCCCTCTACAGTTGCTTACAAATATGCGTTAACTAATTGTGGTGAATCACTTAGTATATCAAGGCAAGGTGAATCACATGTCGCAACAGACGATGTATTTTTCAACGCACCCGCAATTCCAAGGATACATAATTCAGTGGATAATGGATAACGGAGAAGATAAACATGACTTAAAAGAGGAAAACGTAATATTTTTTAAGTTTTGTAAGCTTCTCGTGCAAAGGTAATGTAATGGATATGGTTTCATTCAATAAGCAACGGCACTTGTTTTTAATTTAAACTTTAAATGGCAGGTTGGTGAATAAACAATAATTTAGATTAACTAAGTACCTACCTATTGTGAAATTCTAGGTTATGATTATCATGATAAATCCTAACTAACTACCATCCAGAAAAACATTTATGTAAGTATGGTGTTCAGATAGTAGAGAAAAGTGATGCTCTGTAATTTCAGCTCGCTGACACTCGCATCTGTGATGTATCACTGATGTCTTGCTAGAATCATTGCCAATATATTTCGCCTCTATTGGACTGTTCCGTCTATTCGTAGTAGGGATAATTCTGGGACGAGGATGATGTAATGCCATAAATGGGCAAAGTTTTATATTGGGACCACAAACATCTGTTTCTTGAGCATCGGGATCGCCATTAAAGTTTTTGTGAGTAGTTTGGTTTGGTGTTTCAACATATTCAAGGCTAGGTAAAAAGGTAAATGTAGGACGCACTACTATTATGAATCAAATACTTTAAAGGTTATTATTTCAGCTGGGCTAGCACGGACGGTAGACACATTGTCTTTCCCCGTTTTATGTCACTTTCTTCATACAATTTACTTGTCAAATGGAGTAAAACTGGGGAAAGACAATTTTGTCTACCGTCCGTCCTAACCCTGCAGGAGGTGTTCCGTTCCGTTATTTTGTAGTAAGTGGTAGAACAGTCTCGTCCACCTGGACTCTTATCTCTCTTGAAGCTCTTCTATAGCTTAGTCTAATCTCTAATCTGTTCAGGTCAGGTGAATCCTAGACTTTCTTGTTCTGGGAAATTTTATTTTGTTTTTGGTAGATAAACTTATGATGTGAACTTTAGTTTATAAATTCACGCATCAATGATGTAATTATTATATCAATTAGGTACTATTAAAAAAATACTCAAAACTATGTATGAAATATTACTTACTACGTTATGGAATCAAGTAATCCTAGTTGCCTACAGGAAAATGTGGAACACGTGCTAAAGTAGTAGCCAGATACACGCCAGCCAGGCGATCATGTAACTTGATTGCAATGAATAGAAACACAAATGTATGGATGGATTAGACAGTTTCAGTATGTGCATAAACTTCCTGTGGAAATTTTCAAATTCGGAATGACATTTCTACTGTTTCATTGCAACCAAAGTGATCACCCCACAGGAATATCATGTTAACAAACATGATAACTTCCAGCAAAAGCAATTAAATCATCGCAATGATTACAAATTACGACGGTCTTTCCTCCATCTCAATTTACAATTAGCTCCCCATTAGGCATGCATTGAACAGAACTGTACAAACGTGTTAAGCGCATGTCTAATTCATACATTAGCAGTTCCATCTACACAATGAAAACTCTCCCTACTACACGGAATAGGTAGAGTATAAGTAGAGTAAGAAAATTTTATTTTGACACGCGATTTTAGAGCTTACGGAACTGTGAAGATTCTTTTCAACTTTGTTTCAGAATGTCGACTGAAAATGATTTACTTCACGGTTTACTTTTTGTTTAGTACAAATAAAAGCGGTAGAGTTCCCAGTTCCTACAAAAAGTTCAACGTTAGTAACTCCATGACTGATTTTATTCTTCTAGCATATTATTATTATGTTGTCAGTACGCTACTTTACTGGCTACCACAGATTATATAAGCCAATAGTCTGCAATTTACTAATTAGTCCAGCTAGAGCTTGATAGACCACGCTTTAGAGTCTTGACTAACTAGAATGATCATCTGTACAGAACAGAGACAGACTATTAAAAAAAGAACCTGGCTGTTATTTGCTCTTATTAAAACTGTAAGATATCAGAATACAGCAGCTCTACAGGCTGCAGAGATCAAAATAAAATGGTCGTTCCAATAATTAAGAGCTCCGGCGTCATCAGCAGTGGGAGTAATTAAATTAACGCCACTTAGGGACCAATTGCGAGATTTGAGCTATAAATTTAGCCAGATGTTAAGTTTGTGAGCATAGTGGCGATGGCGAGAGCACGAGACTTAATGTCAATGGTTATTTATAGAGACAGTTAGACATGAGTTAGACAATCCTTACATTCTCTGTGGTTAACCTAAATGCGTTCATTCAAGCTCAATAAGTCAGCATGGAACCGTTAATTTAGTTATGCGCATACAATGTATGCACATTGTAATGTTTATTTTTATCTTTTCTCAATGTGAATACATAATATATAATGACGTTGTTCAACTTTTCACAGATTGGAGCTGCTATTATCTTATCTGGTGTACGCAGATTTCCATGCCATGTTATGTTCCTGGCAGAATAAGAACAATAATGAATAAACTAGTTTTATATAATTTGGGCATACTCAGACATCCGAGATGAAACGTTGATGTTTACGTCAGATTTTATTGATAACAACCCCTTATTAAGGGGCATTAAGAATAAATGCGCGACGAGCATTTTTGCGTTAGAACTAAATTGATTCTAAGACGTCGAGAATGCTCCTCCCGAGGTAGACCGGCGACCTTGTTAGCTACAGGAAACCGTTGAAAGTGTTCATTGTTTTTGTGTTCAATGAGATGACAGGATCAACAAACACGTCTTTCGTCTCAGCTAATTAAGTACGAAAACCTGGTAAAAATCCAGGTGTTATTGTGGCTGTATCATCGTCATTGACATAATCAACGTCAAACTGAACTTGCATCAAAATTTTCATTTTCATTCGTAACTCCACTATGAGACTTCAACCCACGGGATCGGCTATCGACCTCAAACACACGGAGCCGTTATAGCATCACTCAAAACTTTGATTTTGTGTTAGCAACAAAGCAGCCTGTCGACAAATTAAACACCTACACTTGTACCATTCTCATCCTACACGCATCTAACTGTTGGATGCGTGACGAAACTCAATTCTCTCTGAATCTTTGAACAACTCATATAACTTCTTGCGGTATATTTTATCACGGCAATCTAGCACATCAACGTTTCTTTGTCGTTCAAATTACACGGTGTATAATCATCGAGTTTATTTATTTAACTACCTATAAGTGGTATAATAAACCTGCCTGTAACTGATACTCCTGTTGGGATCGACAGTTAAGAAGGCGCGAAGCGATGGTTTTTTGGAATATTTGTCCTTTTCAGAACATCTGGACACTGGACAGATATAACGACTGGTTAATCCGAAAAATGTATCATTGCTTACCTATATGAAGAATTGTTTATCTGAGCAGATCTTCATAGTGATAATGGTCAGGGAAATCAAAAATATTGAATGTCCTATATTTTCAGTGCAGATAAACGGAATCGCAGAAGCTTGTACTAATATTACTACCGATATCGTTCAAGATATTGTTAATAGGTGCATTTTTCTCGCAGAAAGTGGGAGAGTATGCGTTCTTACTTCCGAGAGCAACGTACTGCATGCACCATTAACTTTTGGTTTCACATCAGTCAGTCACAGACAGCTCCTGAACTATCTGAGACTGATCGATTATCTCTCGGCGTGTTGCGATGATGAACAATTAGCATCGGTTAATTCGGTCATGTTCGTATGCTTTCGAACGTGTGCGTGTAGTAAAATATGCGTAAGTACAGTAAGCGGAATTTTTACTGGAAATTTCTTATCACTGTGTCAAAATAAACATCTTCCAAAAATTCTTAAAGCTCCATTGAACAAAACCGTTTCCACTAGCGATAAGATCCCAATATCCTCGACATTATGTTAGCTTAGCACCAGAACTGCTTTACGCATCCGTAAACCGCGCCACCCTATATCTGAGCCATTTTAGGCCTCAACCTCATATTCTGGAGCCCAAAATGTAACTAAAGGATTACTTGCAAAGCCAGGGATTCCCTGACGACTTGATCTTGGATTTAATGAAAAAAGAATAAGCGTTTTACGCTTAATGAAGTTTAATTAAACCTGAATAGATTATCTGAAGAAATAGCACGTAATAACAAGGATAAAGTTTGTGTAATTGAAATTCTAACATAGTTTACATTATTGTTGAATCCACAATGTAGACGCAAGCATGTCGTGAGCTCTGCTAATTTGATTAGAGAAACCAGAAATTCTCTAACTGCACTGCAATGCAAGGCTCATTCAAATCATGGAATTCCCTGTTTCTGTTCAGCTTTTTAGTTACTGTGTAAACTGTGGGCATCCTAATTACTCTGTGTATTAATGTGGCGTAGCGTTACATCAATAACCTCCCACGGAACGCCGCCGCAACCACATAACTTGACCAAATTAGTGAAATTCTTCAATATTACCTGTATAATGTAGGCAATCTATTACACCCACCAGTGTACATATAAAGGCATTTGGTTGCACCCACGACGCCCGTCAAACAATACAACATTAACTAGTCTGGCCTCTTACGTGCCAATACTTGTTTGCAGGAAATAAGGAGTCATAGGACGGATAACTTTACGCGGAGCTATTGCTGGATAGCTAGGGAAAGTAAACTGGTTTTGAGTAGCTTGAAGTACTACATCATTTTGGAGAGCTCGTTTGTTTCTTTTCAATACATTTTCACTACTGTTATTCTGTTAAATAAACGGGATATAGGCAAACCTTTACCTTTAGATAATTTAATAGTTAATATTGAACCTTTACCTAACAGCTGTACAAATATTAGAAGCAGGGCACCCAGTTGCAATTTAAAATAGAGTATACGAGTCGAGTGTTCTATCTTCAACGCCATCACAGTCTCTAGCTTCTAAACAAACCACCATGTTTTAGTGCACCAACATTATTTACAAACTTGCACGTTAGCTCGCCCAGTATAAACTGGACAGTTTAGGAGCTCGGCAGGTAAAATTGGCAGAGTTGGCAGCATGGCAGCCCTAATATCAGTGTCGGTGCCGGTTACAAAGCAGAAACTCTAGCGTGCCTAGAACAACTTAGACAGCATATTGTTTCGAAGGGTGTTGCATAAGTCATTTACATTGGCATGAGGCTTAGTACAAAGAAGAATTTATCCTCGCAAATTGTCAAGCTTTTACAACCTAACCTAGTAAAAAAGCATGGTTTTGCATTAATAATAACGCGATGACATGCCATAACGGCAAATTGTACTTCTCCGTAGCAATTTGTTGAACTTTTACAGCTCAATTCGTAGCTATGCGAGGGTGCGAAAATACTCTACATAATTTATGCGCAATCATGACCCTAGCCAGTTGTATTTTAAAACAACGTTGGAACGAAAACCGTTTTTTAAACAAAAGCTGTACAAGGAGTCAAGATTAAGAACGGCTTTTATCTCGTGCAGATTCGTTCCAAGATCCTTTTGTAGTATTTGAAGTTGAGCAAGTTCTTTTACGCGACAGCAACCGCTGTGACCTACACACGAACAAAGCTTTTATGATAAAAGGATTCTCTAAAAGATCTAGATGATAAGATGATTCTAGATCTTTCGTAAATTTCTGGTCTAAAGAGTTTCAAGGCTACAAGGGACTATTATGGTGCAAGGAAACGCAGCAGGTGCGTGGCGTGGCTCGGTGATGGTTGGCAGATGGAATTCCACCGGATACCGGCCGACTTATTCATAGATCTCTCAGATGTATTGAAGGAGGTAATTGTATCCTGTAACGGTCACATTTTTTGCGAAAAACACCTGTAGCTTTTAGTATTTAAGCGAAGCCTTCGCAAAAGGTGCGGGAACAGCTGCGATACTAAGATGCAAGTGCCGTCGACTAAATTATTCACGACCACAGAAACACTAAAAAGACTTTTTCTAATGTTTATTATAGTTTGAGTATATGAGCTCATTTGTTAATGTTGCTGACTGTTTTGTGCTAAGCATTACACAGAATTTATTAAGTTACATATTTACAGTATCGAATTTTAACCTCACGCGTTCCTTAATGAATGCCTTTGATAAAAATGTGCTTTCGTTTATTCAGGTTCGCGCTATGATTTACTCTCGCAGTTGAATGAAACAATACTTTGTGCAGGCATACAAAATAGTGTTCCTTGGGTACTGAAACTGCATTATGTTATGGCTCATTCGAGCGTGATATGAAATTTGCTTTGCTTGTACTATGTAGTAGCTAGAAGTTTAATATTGGACCAGATGGCGTTACGAAACACCGCAATACGGATCCACATGCCGCACTGCACCTTTTAAGGACTCTCGAATTGGCATTGGACACAATGCAGAATATGAACAGTCGTATTAAGATTACCGGTACACGGTCGATATCTATCTATATAGAACTTTATTGTGTCTACGAATCTGCCCCTCAGAAGATCACTCTACATTACATGGGTTAATTGTTGCTTTCATCAATTCTCCATAATTGTAATGTGCGGTGAATTTGATGATAGCATTATGCCGAAGTACCTGAAGTACCAAAGCTGGTCTAAGTTCTGTTTCCTGACAGCGATATATTATCTAAAGCATCAGCAACACCGACCACCGGAATCAGCAGGTGGTATATTTGATTAACATAATGTCGAACGAAATCCAAAGACATACAAAACGTTGGCATCAAACTAAACCTAGCTCTGGTATGCTGTTGAATTTCAATCATCAGATGGATCAAACAATGGAAGTTAAACAAGTTCTCGTAACATGACGGGAAAGGGCGTTGCTATTTTGTCCCCTTCTAACCATATAATTATAGAAGAGACGGAGAGACATGCAAAACTTAAACATGATTCACGTTTGTCTCATTGTTGTTTCCTTAATAGGTGTTACCACGATAATCGAATCGCATGGATTGCATTTTACAAGATATATTGTGCAATAGTTTGGCTTGTACTTTGTTGAGACGTGGTGAAGCTTTTGTTTCAACATTATTATTAGATTTTGCATGCGCCGTTCTATCGTCATTACCTTACATACTAATTGAGTTAGAATAGAATGGACTATTTTTATATAAATCTAGACGATTATGTAATTAGCTGGAAAGTAGAGTAGCTTACAGTATCCAGTTTCATCGGTGGTATCTTTTATTTCTTAGGTGATTTGTCTAAAATTGCTTCCTATTAATATTAATGCTAGGTTTTACAGCGACAATGCCTTGTCCGCCCGATAAATCAGCATCTTTATCAGCTCTTTCTTCAGTTCGATTTAAAGGCGGTAAGCCGGTAACTTGGCCAGTCACCATTTACTACTTCGTGCTGACTACTTAAGTCACATTCAATTCGGCGCATCACCGTAGAATATTGAATACCTTTTACTTCTGCATTTCAAGTGCAACGATCCGAAGCGATGAAATGATTTCGTCAGTAATAAATAGGATAAGCTAACGATTCAGCTGTCGAGATAAGAGTGCTTACACACTTAGCATATCGTTGATTTCATAATTAGCGATCATTAGCTTATTTGTAAACACTTCGTCATGACATGATTATGAATGTCTACTGATATTGTCTGATGTGCTATGTAGTTACTTCTGATATTGAAATAGGTGCAGATTTTGAAACTACATAATATAATTATATAACGCTCGTAATAAATAGAGGACGCGTTTATCCTCCAGATGTCAGATGCATGGAACATTATTTGGAATTCTGAGTGGGTGATTCAACTTTTATAAACGGACCGGGTGTCAAAATATGACTTACTATCAGGACTAGGTACTTATACTTAGAACATCACGAAGATGGTAATTACAGTCTCTTTCACCACATTTATCGCAGTTGAAAGCTGCAATACTAAGTCATTGAGTTGTTGGTCAAAAAACCAGTTTTAGTTCTAATTTTTAGTACGCAGACTCGTAAATCACAGCTAGGGCTTCAGCCTCGACAATTCACGGTCAGAGTAAGTTAACTAAACAAGTGATGGTTCCATTGCCCCTGGTGCAGGCGATTATTTATTTCTCACGCGCTATGAAATGTGATTGTTTTGATTGAATGATTGTCATGAATGGAGTGGGGCTATTTAGAACGTTTAGTTTATAAACGCAGTGTGAACCGTTTAATAGCGAAGGGCGAGTTTAACAAGATAATTCCATTATCTCGAAAATATGTGTTCAGTTGAGAAGCTCTAAAGCTAAATGGAGGACATAAACAGAGCTCTAAATTAGTAGAAATGTTTAGAAATAAACATTTTTTATACGTAAATTTATACCAGCTTCGAAACATCTTGGTCTG
This sequence comes from Ennomos erosarius, assembly GCA_963580505.1. NCBI lineage: Eukaryota > Metazoa > Arthropoda > Insecta > Lepidoptera > Geometridae > Ennomos > Ennomos erosarius. Next base: position 10,450,048 of record OY756988.1, read on the forward strand.
CGGGAAGTTGTAAACTAGGCTAAGCCAGAATCAGTTCCTTCCTTGATAGCAATCTCGAAAAGCGGGTTGCTATTCCAGATTTATCAGCAGCTTTAGACGTAAAGCGAACCACACTCTGGGTTTTAGGTACCCTAAGAATTATATCCTGTAGTACGGAGTAGTTTCAGTACGCCAAGCTCCTAACGCTTGACATGGGGCTTGTAGGTACTGTAGCTGTATTTGCTGCAGTACCGGAAACACGTACTATCACCGACGAAAAGATATTAAACCGGATAGTTCTGAGCTCTCGGCAGTAGCAACGTTCGTAATGTTGACGGTATGACGTCTATCAACTGCAAGCGGTTGGTTGCTTCCGGGCTACTGTACTAGCTACTTGTTCAAGTAAATGGATTTTCGAACTGTTTTTGTTACGAAGAAGTTGATTGGTGTCAAACACTGGTCGTTATCCTTCACCACCGTTTGTTTGACGCCTGTGGAATTGTGAACTGTTAGCCGATTTCTAACTTTTTTTGGTTTTTTGTAGAAGTAATGCAATGTTTTAGTTTAGTTGGCGGGCGTTTTAGAAACAACACATTGCGTTTATCATACGACATTGCCTATTAATCTCGCGGCATAATGACGCACAGCTTTCGACGATTTGTTTGTGTCCGCTTTGATTACTATCTGAAATGGGTGCTCTTGCACCCATTTCAGATATTAATCAAAGCATGGGTGCTTTACGCTTTATTGGAGGCATTTTTTTGGTGTCAAATGTTTCCTTCACAGCAACAATATACCAGAGACAGACCTATGTTTTCCTCGTGAACCTGCGTGCTACACCTTCGGCTGCATTGTCACTTTCTATCAGGGCCCGAAGTCTGCTATTTTGTGTCATAATGGTTCATGAATGGTACCATAATTGCATATTTTGACACTAATTTTAGTCTACAAACCAGAAGTAGACTATCATTAGTGTCAAAATCGGTCAGTATGGCACCATTATGACACAATTGAAATAGCAGACTTAGGGCCCAGGTGAGATGTAGATTGATGTAGCCAAATGCAGGCCCATTCTACATTTCAAAATATGTTAGATGTCCCAATAGCTAGGTCTTATAAGTTATTTCCTGTGGTTGTTTTTGTTACCTTAATGTCAATAAAGAGTTCATCTATCTATATCTATCTATCTAGGCTGATGTTACGGCAGCCAGTCGTGAAATAGGCGCCAAATCTGTTTAGCAGCATGATCAGACATCAGACATGCTGCACAAACTCCACCCATTGAGAGAGATAGGGGTGATAGTTTTATGTGGCCTGGCAATGAATGCCTGTAATAGAAAAAAATAAAGGCCATTGATTGATTGATTGATTGATTGATTATGTTGAAATGATGGTGATTCAATATCACTATGGAAATGGTGTCATAACGAATATCGTTACTATTGGGCTACGCTACGATGCTAGTGGAATCCACTTTTATCAATGTATCCGGCCATCAGTTCCCCAAGAGTAATGAAATTAACTCTAATTGTTTAATAATGAATGAGCGGTATTGCTGGCAACTTGCAATAACAAGATAAATAAATCATCATTAAATATTTTTCATTGCCATAATAGGTACCTACCTAACAAATAAACTAACTTCATCGATCATATTATACTTAATACCTATATCATATCATACACCTTTAATATGCTCAAGTCTGCAATAAAATACACAGACTGCACAATTGCACAACGGTCTGTGATCAAAGTAGAAGAAACAAATATGTGACCTTTGCAATGTTGCTCGGGGGCACATTTTCATGGAGAATTGACCACCCTTTTCTTTACCAAGCAGTTAACTCCTGTGTGTAGGCTGGTCACCTTTTCTATAAATAGTGGAAATATCACTTGCTTTGATGTACACGAGAAAGGTTACCCTTGCAACCCTTTATTGATTAGAGCTCAATAACCATGAGGTTGTTTTTAACTATTTTGGGAGGCATTTTGAATTACTTATTTGATTTAGGTTTGAACATGGTTTGAAGGACTAAGTAATCAGCTGTGGATTATGTGGATTTGAATCTAGCTGTCACACATCTATAAACAATATACAAATAAGACTAGAATAAAAAACAACAATGAATTTGGTTTCACTTTTTGTTTAAATAACAACCGGTTTCTTTGTTAAAGTTGAGGTAACATAAGTTTTCATGTCAACTTTAAAATACTGTACAGTGTACTGTACACTCATTGGTTTTGATCAGTGATCAACAGGCAAAAGGATGCAAAAGGAGGGGGAACCATAGTTTTTACCACAGACAGTGCGGCTATCATCTACGCACTAAGACAACCTGTGACCAGATCAAGGGTCATTTTAGAGCGTCATAGGGCCCTGCAAAAGTTAGCAGAGAACTACAGAACAATAGTAAAATGGACAAAGAGCCATGGCTCGTGTCAGGGAAATATCGCGGCTGACACTCTTGCCAAAGAAGGAGCCAGAAAAGCGATGGTTGACGACCCATTGGGACTATGCAAACCATCAGCGATGGAGACCGTGCGAGATCTTCTGAATCGTCACACGGAAAAAGAACAGCAAAAGCTATGGGACAGGAGAACTGATTGCAGACATGCTAGGTCAGCTTTTCCTACTCTCAATAGAAAAGTGAAGAACAACTTACTACGGCTTACGCGGCATGACCTCCGCCTAATCACCGGCCTTATTACGGGTCATTGCAACTTTAATTATCATTTGAATAAAACTGGAGCAATAGACAGTCCGCTTTGTAGGGGCTGCCTGCAGGAGGAGGACGAGACCGTAGAGCATGTGATGTTTCACTGCGAATTAAAACACTAAGAATTAAAACCGGAATGCGTGAACAAGCGTATAAGCCTTGTAAGCATTCATCAGCGTCACCATCTGCGACGCCAACACTGGAGCAGTTATGCCAGCACCCCAAAGCCGCACTCCGTTATTTCAAGGAGCTGGGCTGGCTTGGGTAGATGCTGGAGGGGGAAATGCACAATACACCCCAAGCGCGACGTCAGTGCAGGCCTTACCGCCCCCATTCCAAATTAGAATTAGATCAACAGGCGTTGATCATCGGCTATCATCAACCAATGAGCATAGTATTTCGTAAGTTAACACAAGTAAGACAAATCATGAGAAACCAGAGGCAAGAATAATGGATTTGTTTCTACTTTTTGTTCCACCAAGATCCATAAATGAATTTGATTTATACCTTTTGTAGTGTTATACCAAAGCGGTGGCATTACATTATGTTATTTTTATTAACAACTATAAAGAGTTGTTTCCACCACAAAGTAAATTCATCATGAAAAAAAGGATGTGTAAATTCACCACAATTATATTTTTCTGATATAATCCGTTATGAATGAAGATTTAGAACAAGTGCTACATTTTATAAACATAATGTGGGAAAATTTCCACCAAAAATACTATTGTATTTTCTTTATCATTGTGAGAAATTATCAACGTGACATCATAATCTTATCTTCTTATCACAAGACTGGGTGCCATATCATACGGATGCATGTTCACATGATGAGTATGGAGCCATGTAAACATATTCACGAAAATGTAATCTATGATTGTTGGTGAAAGTAGGTATTATGAACTAAAGAAAAATATTTTTATTGTGTCATTGAACATTTTAATGGGAAATGTATAATAATAAGCATTTAATTTGAAAAAATACTACACTATCTACTTGGTACTTGGTGTGTGGGCTCCTTTTCTGAAATTAGGCGATAGAGAGGAGAGATACAACCATCTCTTCTTGTTACTCTAGAAGTACAGTAGGTATTATGTTTTTTTAAGGCCTAGCATGTTTGGTGCAATGTTTTACTTTTTATATCTATTTTAATACATACATGTAATAATGTGATGAGCTATTAGTTCACCTGATGATAAATGTCTCCTATAACAGTTGTGTTAGTTAGTGGATTTGAATATATCATTATTATTTTTTTTGTCTTTAGACTCTCAGGTCTAGCCCGGACATTTGAAAGGCATTGGTGGGGCCGAAGCTAACACCAAGAGGCTCTTTTGAATACCTGATTAATTATTACAATAGACAAGGCTCGGTATGGCATTATTATAGACTATTTTTCATATAGGTATAAAACAAATCTAGGCTATTATGGTGAACTTTTGGATGGATGGTGTCATTGGGTTATGGAATGAGAGAATGGCACCTGCCAATTTTGTCTCATATCAAAATGTTTAAGGCGGGTGGGTGATGACTTGCCACCCACCAAATGGGCCTCCTGTAGTGACTACCACATATTGGTGCCGAGGAAGCAACATTGGTGTGGGTGGCTTAGGGTGTCGAGAGGTGTGCTGCACTTTCACTGAGGGGTCAGGGGTCTCACTTAGCCCCTTGGAATCATTATTATTATTGTTAAGGAAAATTCAGTAAAGTTACAGTTTACTAAACAAGAGAATACACAACATCTATATTGCAGTTAAATATTAATATTACAGTGTGTTTACTGACATCAATTTTATTGACCTAGTTGTAGTAGGTAGGCTCAAACATATTCAAAGATGCAGTGGAAAGGTATAGATTTAACCTCTGGAATAATGACAATAGAATAATAATGCATGCATGTTTGATATTGGTTCGCTGGGGTTATTCAATTGTCATCTCAATGCTGGTAGTTCAGAGGTTAATCTAGATGGAATCAAACAGAGATTTGGTAGAGATTTAGACTAAATTCGCCAGTTACACAGGATAGGACTTGATCAGTCCGAAGTTAATGGTAAGTTATTTACTAAATTTTAGCAGGATAGGCCAGCCCCAACTACTGGAACAATGATCTGGCTACACCCTAGGAAGCTGATGGATGCAAGATCCAAGCAGGCCCTAAGAGTGACGCTCTGGAGGGGGAGGATATGTTTAGTATATCTTCAGGCTGTTGATGATTTTGAATATCTACCCTCCTGGCTATTTAAGTAAGTAGATAAATATATAGAATTAAAAATGGTCTTTTTAGATGAAAAATGTTTCATAAATATCATGTTGACTCACCCGTTGGAGCTGAAGGGAGTGGTTGTAACACCTCAACAACTTATCTACCAGAGGTTTGACCGCACGCCACGCTCGCTCTTGAGATATTCGCGACGGGTCAGCTATAGCTTCTCGGATCTCTTTGCCAGCTCCTTTGTAACATTGTATCTCTTCTAATATTTTCTCAGAGTCTAACAATACTCTTTGAACATCTTCATACACATTGCGTTCCGTATCAGTGGGCGCGGCGTTTTCGAAATCCAAAAATATATCGTACCGCGGCGACGAGCAACAATTGGAGTCGTCGCGCGACAATAGACTCAACAATTTACCCATTTTATAACAAAGGTAATAAATACGAAAGAAATCTTAATTTTTTTGTAGCGAGCACTGCATTGCCAAATAAAATTTGTCCAAGTTCACTACGAAGACTTTTCAACACTACTTAATATTTTCACAGTAATAATGTATTTTGCTAGGGCCTTATTTAATTCAGTTTATTAGCTATCTGAACATGATAATCCAGTTAATTATTTTAATCCGTGTTTTTACTCGACCTACACCCACCGAGGACGATAACAAACTGTCAATTTTGTCAAGCAAAATGTCAACTTGTCAAGAGAAAGCCATTAACGAATAAGAAGAAGAAGCGAGTTTTTTTTTCTTATAATTTGGCTCCACACATAGTGTATTTAGCCAGTGTCAAGTATTATATTTTCATCGTGTTATAAAATATTTCACGCAAAGTCATGTCCTAGTCATAGTCATAGTCCAGTCTAAGTCAGGCTGTCATAGTCCAGTCTACGTCATGCTCCAGCAAAGTGGTGGCAACTTTACTAAAAGCTTCTATGGAGTTTTGTAAGCAACACGAAAAATCACGTTTCACCACATTATATCACTTGCCCTCACTCATGCTCGTAATTCAGCACTTAATGCGTAAAACGCCACCAATTTTAAACATTAACACTGGAAAAAGCAAAAGTTTTGAAAATAATACAATGCAACGACGTGAACCTTTCCGCGTTCCCGCCAAAACTCAAGAAGCAAGTTATGTAAATGTCAACACGTAAACTGTTACTGTCAATAAGCGTGGTTAGTGCTGCGATCTCAGGTTGCGGTGGTGTTGCGTAATCAATATTTTGAAGCGATCATAATCGCATACATTTATCATACTATCATAAATCAATCAATACATAATAAAAAGTGTAACTGGGCTAAATCAGTACAATTAATATTTTTTGAAAAAATTTTGTGCACTACGCTCTTAAATCAATATAAAAACAGAAACAATTTTTTTTATATTGTTGTCTGGCTATCCCTTTGAAGACACATCACCTGGAACTACTAACATAATGACCAAGTGCAGGTTGCACGAAACAATAAGATGTATTTTCATGCAAGTATTTTTTGTTTGTATTGTTTTATTTACCTATTTATTTATACTCATCCTGTCGAAGGGAAGATAGAAAGGAAAGGGAAATATATGGTTGAAAAGGATGATTGGATGGAATGGCAATGGAAGGCTGCGCCTGCCCTCCTTCGCCATTCGCCAAAGGTCAGTGTTTATTTACCGAGTATTTTTTATCTCTGAGAAAGCACTAAGAGGCTCTTTTACATCTAACTTACTACTATCTACCGTAGTATTACCGTGTTATTACTTCATTTAAGCACTGATCATAAATTTCCACTCGCTCTTAATTTCACTTTTTTCCCACATGCAGATCCATTATCGGTAAGCCATTGTTCGATTAACACTGATGAACATATATACATGCCGATTCATTAAACGGTTATAATGAAAATCGATAAGCCATTGTTCGATTGTACAGTACAACACTTTAAAAGTTTAGATCAAAGATGTCAATGTCAGCCTAATGTCAGCACCTCAGCACCACTTTTTTTTCTCTAATCTGTGGTCTCACTAGATTTTTTTTTAATCTGTGTCATCAACATAGAATATCTGTGTGTATCTCTGCTATGATTCTATGTTGATCAGTGCTGCCAATTGCGGGGAAAATCCCCGATTTGCGGGGAATTAAGGGTAGCAGCGGGGAGAGCGCGGGGAATGACCAAAAGCGGGGAATTTCGGGGAATTCAGACCTTGTTTTTGGTGGGTAAAAATATTTTTTTTGTAGATAAATAATTGTTTCGCGCTCGCTTCGCTCGCGCTTCTATTGTTTCCGTACATACATTATTTTAATCTGAAACTAGCGCGCTTGTACTGATATAATAATTCTGTAAAATTGTTTATAACACTGATTTGGTGCCAGCAGCACAGCACTGTTTAGCCTAAATGCCAGTATAAATTAAATTCCTTAACTATTGACTTTATTTTTATTATTCGAGAATTGGTAATTATTATTGATTTACCCAAAATTTAAATACAAATTACTTAAGGCGTTTTATTGCACATGGGCACTGTGGAATCAATTGCTCAAATGGCCATACTTATTTTCTGAATTATAAAATGTGGCAAATACAGAAATTTTTCGCGCCCGCTTCGCTCGCGTTTTCATATTGCACTGTCATTGCTGCTTACAAAACACCGCTGGCGGCGCCATACTGCCAGCGCGCTGCGCCACTGAAAAGTTGTCTTAAGTTAGGACTTGGCTCTTAGTTGTAGGGGAAAATAATCAGATGGATCTGGCATGAGAAATTCCGGATTTGGCCCAAGGAGGGCAAAGAGTATGTAAACCCACAAACAATAAACAAAAACAAAAAAAAACATTGCAATTAATTAATTGAAATTGAAACTATAATGCAGGGGGGCAACTCTGTGAATAGTAAGACTACGGATTTAGTCTAGATGTGAGTTGTATATAGTAGTATATTAAACAAATCATGTATAAAACGTAAAGTGTTTTTGTTCCAAAAATGTCGTTTCGGTAAATTAATCATAAAGATGCGGGGAATTTCGGGGAATTGGCGAAACTGACACGGGGAATGGAATTTTTTTTAGTGTGACGACTTCACGAGTTCCTTTCTGTTCATAGGGTTGTAGGCTTAGAGCATTTGAAAATGCTCTAAGGATTGTAAATGAAAATAATGTTTCAGGCCATCATTTATTAATATTAATTTATTCATAATTTATAAGTGTATAACATCGACACATTGCCATGAAACATACGATTTACAAATAAAATTGTATTTCTATAGTACCTATTTACAAAATTCTTTCCATCTTTTGATACACATCTAAGGTTCTACATTATTTCTTTTGGAGGGTGAATGTAAGACAAGCTCGTGAGTTCTAAGGGTTAGCTTAAATTCAAATAACAACAAACTTTTGACAAAATTATTACTAATTATAGGTAGGTACGTCGAATAGGTATAAGTAGATAGATGTCGGGTGCCACTTAGCAAGGCAGCTAAATAAAAATTACAATAACTTCCTAATCTATGAAATTAAATTTATTTATATAAGTATCTTCACCTAAAATTAGGGTATACTTAGCTACAAATAAAAATATACATCTTAATTTTATATGTTAATTAATGTTTAATTACCTATAAGATTTTTATTTTTATTTAACTGAATGGTTAGGTATAAGTACTTAGGTACCTAAATTCTGAAAAGTGAATTCTCGATAATTAGGTATTTGACTGTCCTAATAATGTTCACCCTCCCAAAGCCAGCCCCTGAGCAATAAAGATTACTAGTGCTATAATTAAGTATCTAATTACATAATTATTTTATCGCTTTACATTAGTGAATCCGAATTTCAAAGCCCCTGTATAAAACGTTAACTACTGATTAATAGAAAATAGAAAGAAGTGGACAGCGCAAGACGTGATACTGTATTTAAACGACTTTAAAAAAAATTGCTACTCACATAAATAATAAAATAATTATATTCCATGAAACTTATGAGATATCGATCGTATATTTTTAAAGATCAGTCTAACATTCGATAAAAATTTACAACTTTCTAACGTTCATATTCAATAAGGCTACGGCCTTATTATAGGCCTTATAAAAATTCCAAAATGAAACGATAAAGTGAAATTGTCTAAGATACACAATAATTCATGAAACGCTTTGAAATACAAAATCTGACATTTATTGAATTATGTTTCATTCCATTTTATAATTATAAGGGGTTGCACATTTTATTCAGTTTCAAACTTAAACTAATTCAGTGTCTATGTAGGTAGGTACAACATTCGTGTCAAAGTTATAACAGGAACATTCATTCAGTTGCAATTCACATTTATTTTTCCTTGTCAAGTTTTAAGAACTAAGTAAATTTATTTATAAAAAGAATAGTTACGAACATGATAATTATAATAATTCAAGGACAGGATCGTACTGAGACTAGTGGTAAGCTGCAGTAACGCTATAGTCTCCGTTAATTAAAAATAACAGTGCAACAGAGCATTAACACAGAGTGGATGTAGGACACAACAACAAAGAATACTACAAATAACATCTACCTACACTTATCTACATTCGCTAAAGTTGTCGTCTTACTTTATTTGGTGTAAAGATCCGTCTTAACGTTACTTAATTCAAAGTCACCTCATTCAATAAATTCTACAAGATAAGACGAGAGAAAGTTATTTATTTGTGATTGAACTTTTTATTTGTTGATCATTTATAATTGAAATTGTCTGGGAATATTGACAAAACTTGGGAAAAGTTGGCGGTCAGAATACTTGTCCATCAACTGTTTCTTGTCAACGTTTTTGTGCTAATTTTATTTTTGCTCCTAAAAGTAAAACGGGTTAGGTAAGTAGTTCATAAAGTGCATTGTGCGTTTGTGATAAATGAACAAAAAGTGCAAAAATTCCCATTCATCGCATACTATTTATTTATGGTAGATTGTATTATTAAGTTTTTATCCAATTTAGAACTTACACTGAATTATTGGGCTTATCGTGGACAAAGAGTACGAGTATTATCATGGTGGTCACTCGAGCGAGATTTGATGTCATCTCGTGCACGATAGTTCACGATACTTTTTTACTATCGGCGCGGCGTGTAACCTCTCTACTCACTACACATCCACGTATGAAATGTACTTTATTTTAGTTGACCAACAGGTGTTTGATTTTGTTGCTAAGATGCTACGCTAACACATACAGCCTATTTGAACTTCTGAATCCTGATAGGTACTACTTGAGCGCCGATAGGTGAAGGAGCATCTCAATAAACATGTCGGTCGGAGTGAATACTTAAACCATTAAACCAACTCTGGTGATCGCAAAAGTTAATGAGAGTTGTATGAAAGCTAAGGTAGAAGAGCACACTATCTGAAGTACTTGAGTGCGGACACAAGAAGAAACTTCTCAATGAACAAGTCGGAGTCGAGCGCGGCAATGTGCGCGGCGCGGCCGACGAGCGCGCTGGCCGTGTGAGGCAGCGCGTGCTGCACGTCATACCGCACCACGGACACTGTGGACGCGCGCGCTGCTAGCGGTGACACCATGTTGTGGACCTGGAAGTTGCAGGGGAAAGAGTTAGAAAGGGAGAAGTAAAGAGAAAGAGGTAGATAGACCTTGTCCCTACCTATTGAAGTCTAAATACCAGTGGAACTAATCTGAAGCTTCCGTCGCTACGTCTTCACCGGTTCTCCATAAAAGGGAGACGTAGGACATAGGTAAGAATTTTTATGTTCGATTAGAGTTCCAGCTTTCGGTTAAAAAAAATCAGGCTCCCGATCTACAAGCACTCAGCCGAAGCCTCCTTGCTGAGCTCTCAAGACTTTCCAATTGAGGTAAGTATTAAGGAAAGAAAGAAATAAAGAAAGAAAGAAACACTTTATTTGCACAAACTGTATACAACAACAAATAACAATAATAAGTATGCTAAGCAAATAAAACATAGAAAAACGCAACCTCCTAATTACAAAACTTGCACATAACATAACCTACCTATACCTTAGTTTGTGCTTCCGTGTGCGAACATTGTTACTGTATACAGTGCTGTACAAAATTGTCTGAGCTCAGCATGTGCCATGGACGAATCCAAGGCACCGCCTGACCAAATCAAGGTAAAATAGTTACGATAATCTGATATTGAACCAAAAAAGTAGGACCTAGAATGATCATTTATACTAACCATTTCTCTATACGCCTGCCCCAGCAAAGACGTATCCTTGGCTGCCGCTTTGCACAGTTCGAGTCTCGCAGAATGCAGCGGAACATATCGGTCTTGCCCCGACCCACACAGCAGGATGTGCTTAAACTGATGGAGCTGGCTCCTTTCGCTCAGCCGGTAGAGGAACGATCGGCGAGGGTCTGCAGCGTCACGGAGCGACAGTTGCAGAAGAGATCCGGACTTTTTCCATTTCTGCATGAACCACATTCCTGAAATAACATACACAATCCTTTGCATTAAAATCCGATGTTTACTCCATTTAATCAACCAAATCGAAATTCTTAAGAACAATTTGATGAGCTATTAAGTCCCTCTATGATGAAAATCCGACAATGGAGGTTGTAAATTTTGCATTTTTTTACCAAAACCTGTGAATTTTTGAATTTTAATGTGTAATAAGGGTGGATTATTCGTTAAGTGTTCATGGACGTGCACGAGTGTTGGCAAATGGTTCCAAGATGGTTCCAAGTTTATAAGACCATGCATTGCAGTTTTCTCTTCAACGGCTTTTGAGCCTTCAGCACAGAGTACATTGATAAAGCCTTCAGTAAAATCACAGAGTACATTGGATACACATTGAACTCTGTGGTAAAATATCCACTATTTTACTGATGGCGTTTTGACCTGACAAATATGACTTTGACTTGACATAACCGTACAAATCTTTACTCACTTGACATTGGCAGAATTATTGCTAAACAGCGATAGAAAGCCATTAACGAAGAAGAAGAAGAAGTCCCTCTATTATCGAATTGATAAAGTGTGGATGTGTGGATCATGTTATCAGACAGCAGTATAATACACACAGAGCAAAAAAAAAAAACGCTTCCCTCTACATAGAGGCGCCTTTTCGATACTTCTCATACAATTCAAGCGTGTCAGGTATTACAATGAAACCTCTATGGTTTACCTGCGCAGATGACATATATAGCAATTGTCTTGTCATTAGTGCCTCTGCTGTCAGCAAAACGTGCTGTGGGTTGAGTCGATATATTTTTATCGATAGTTTGATATGAGTTAAGTACGCGGTAAGGTACCTCTTACCTGATTGTATCATTAGGTACACTTTAGTACCTACCTATATCTTTTGTGCCTTTTGTGCGTATTTCTATGTGTAATAGTGTTATTTTAATCTATTATACTCTATTCTGGGTCGACAATGGCCAGCCGATAAACATACCGATAAAAATCTAAAATAAATAAATAAATATAAATAAATAAGTATAGAGGTAGTTTATCGTCAGTTTATGGTTATAAAGAAGCAAATCCGATAGGCGTCCAAAGTGAGGTTTTATGGGGGAGGCAGTGTTTAGCAGTGGACGTCTGCCGGCTGATGATGTGTGATAGTATAATTATATCTATAAACTAAAGTTTGAAATAGAAGAAACATAACAAGTTATAAAACGAAAAAATATATTAAAACTCTAAATATATAGGTAACACGTTTTGCTGATGATTCATTTGTTGCGTCATGTTTCTTTTTGCTAGAATTCATCTGAAAATACAATTTTCAGATGAATTTTTAGGAAAAATAATAATAATATTGAGTATCATTGAGGTGTTGTAGGTAAACACTTATTTAATAGAAGGAGGTCCTTAGTTTGGCAGTAAATAAAGGTAATTTTTCAGCTCACCATGCGATGTATATTTTAATTTACAGCTGTTTACAAAATAAAAAGCAAGTGAATTTTTTCATTCAATATCGACTAAGACGTAGATTCTTACGTAGAATCAACGAGATCAGTTGTCTTTAGCAACCAAGAGCAATGGTTTTCTATGAGGCTACCATGGATGAAATAAAAAAAAGAAGGATTGAGTTTTGATTGACATCGAACTGAAGCCTAAAATGGCGGACATATTACATATGTGTATCAGCTGAAAGTAGGGCGACCGGCTTCCTAAGGGAGCTTCAGTTTCGGATCAGACGGGATTCCCTCCTTCTTTTTTTAATAGCTCCATGGAGGCTACATGAAAACTCTTTCATGGGCGAGCACGCCACATCATTATAATGTCCTCATCAAATAATAAATGCGGATAAGAGAAATTATAGTCATCATCATCAGCCCGTAGATGTCCACAGCTGAACATAAGCCTCCCCCAGAAAGCGCCACTTTGAACGGCTGCTCGCCTCCTGCATCCATCGGCTCCCCGCGGTTTTCACCAGGTGATCGGTCCACCTAGTGGGGAGAAATTAGAATACCTCGTTAAAAATAGGATAGAGTTTCAATGTGGGAATAGCGTCAAAATATAAACGTATATGATTAGACATTTTCATAAAACATTCAGCTTCAAAATGCTGAGAGCAAACCGTATCATGTTTTTGAGGAAACCAATTGCACTGTCCAGTTGCGAATATCTATTTATCTTTTATATTAGGATCTGTAGGAAACCTAATAAACATAAAAGATATTAAAAGTTTAATTAGTAGAAGTCAATCTAACCACAAAATAAATTGAAAACATTTAAAACTTATTGTAACAAATTTCCGGATGGCATAATAGAAACTATCGATGTGTCGATAATTATAAGGTTAACCAACGCATTACATCACTATCGGTACTTCTGCCATAGGGTAAGTTCGCCGGTTTTGCGACCATTTCCTATATCCGACCGTTTAATGTACATTTGATGAAAAAATACAAAAAATAAAAAGCTTGCGGTGAACACATCTTATGTCCAATTAGGTTCAGTTTTGTAACAAATATTATACGAGAAATCCCCAATTCTATTTTAAAGCTTTGAAACTTAAAAGCACATTCATTTTAACTGCCAGTTTTCGACCACGTTTATCCACCATCTGGTATAAAAACTACAGATACCCAAAATCGCTCGTGGTCGAAAACTAATCCAGCTGCAGAAAAATGCTATTCGACCGCAAAAGCAAACTATATCAAAAACATTATAAAAACGTATTTATTTACATATAAAAGTACATAAATAGTCGATTACTTTGTAAGTTTAACTAATTAGACCAGACACGATTTAAAAAAAACGATTAATGCTGGCGGTCGCAAAATAGGCGTGACCAACTGATCGAACCATCATAGAATATTTCTCGCCCAGGGTCTAATGTGGGCTGGGCTGGCTTTATTACAAAAAAAGTAGCGTATTTAGTTTGTAAACACAACTATGTTTATAAACTACGTTAGCCAATTTTTTTTTTGTTATAGCTGATATTTTAGCCATATCCTTAAATAATTTTTGGCGGTCTCAGTAAGAAAAAAGATCATGCTTTTTTATATAAGTAAGTGCCTCAAAGCTGGAGAAATCATGAAAATACAAGACAGAGGACCTAAAGAAGCCTTTCTGATCATTGTTTCTATTTCATTTATTTACCACAGGCACCTACGTCTTTCAATTTATAGTGGTAGGAAACTAGCGAAAAAGTGGTCGTAAACATAATTTAGTGATCGAAAACTAGCAAAATAGTTACTATTAGCCTTTGGTTTAGATATTTATAAAAGGGTCGGTTATTATAAAAAATGATTGATAATCTGATAAAAATATAGAGTATAATATTTGAAACGTAGCTTAGTAGCATCAAGTCAAAAAATGATACTGGTACATTTTATTATGCAACCTAAACTTGACAACTCCACTAAGTGGTCGGAAACTAGCGAAATTACCCTATAATATCAAACTGACACAGAGGAGTACCCTTGTACCGAAGTTTGGCAGCAATAATATGATTAATTTCGTCTCTATCTATAGGCGAAACGTCATTTGTTTCATAGCTCTGTGATAATACACGTGTAACAAAATTTAAAACCACCTTACCAGCATTGACCAATCCACTTGAGTTGTACAGCGTTCCCAAATGTGGCCCGCTGAGCGACAGAAACGTGTGAAGTTTCCCCAGAAACGGTTTCATCTGGGGCCGGGCCAGCGCTGATCTGATAATGATTGTGCCCAACGAATGGCCTACAAAACTGATCCTTGCCGGTTCGCTCGAGCTTTGTATGTGCGTCAGGATCTCTTGGACAAGCCTGAAACATACAAAGAATCATCATCATGGTTATCTGATAATTAATATAACTCTTCAATGGCATTCAGCGTGCCCTGTTTTCCAGTCATGTAAGTTTCGTTCCGTTTCTGATTTTACAGGGTACATAAATTTATATTTAAAAAAAAGACTGACCTGTCTGTCATTGTATCGAAGTCGGAGAAAGTATCTCCTTGGTTTCTCTCGGACATGAGGAACTCTAGTCTAGCTTCAGTCATCCCCAGCTCTAGATATGTCTTTACAAGGCGGAGATCTGCCGCGTTGCCGTCCAACCCATGAACGCAGATTATGAGATGCAAACCTGAAAAAGTACGAAATGTAGGTTGAATTATTCTGCTCAAAACTTCACTAGCATCCCACAAACAGAACACTACAACACTATATTTATAGTTGCGGGTTCTATTCCTGCTCGTGATTCTAATGTTTCCTTTACAAATTAATCTGCAGACTACACACTATCAAACACAGAATTACTTATAACGTTATTGCTCTCACCTTCTGGGTGAAACATCCTATACTCATCACTGATTTGGAAATATGGCAAGGAGCTCTCCACGGGAGGAAAGTCGGAATATATCGCTCCCGGGTACTTGACGCTTTGCCGGAACTCCTCGCGGCATTTCACGAACAAACGCTCCGACTCTGCCAGACCGAAGATACTGACAAGGTTGCTTTCGCGTTGCTCTGAAACCATAGTACAGTTTTCCAATCATCCTCTAAAAAGAACAAGTAAATAGACGAACCTATACTTTACTGTTCATGGCTAATACTTAAATTGAAAATGTAAAGCAGTCTGTTACGCACCAAGCGGGTATAAGTAGCACTGTAGTAAGTTCATTTTCAAAAGAAAGCAAAGGAGATAATTAGTAAATATTTCGCATGAGGCCTTGAATACTTTAGTTAGGTATTCAATCATAGCTAGCAAACTCAGCTAGTTCTAGGACTATTGTCACATGCGTTATTATTACCATTTTCACTTCGGCTGGCAAGTTCGCCTGTGCTCTGACTCTTATTTAGTGTACCGAGATTTGTCCCCGAACTCGAGTTCATCGACTGATGTGGTCTCAGCTTTCGTCTCTCCATGATACCTAGTTTAAAGCCAAGCGAAATATTAGTACGGTTATCGGCTAAAGCTACCTTAGCGTATTATGACAGTCTGGTATATTTTTGAAATGAAAATATTATACCTTCACAAACGTGGTACAGAGGATTGTCAAGCTGTAGCGTCGAGAGCGGAGGCTGCTTCCGTGGCGTTTTCGAAGGTGTTGAAGCTTTGCTGCTTTGTCTGCTGAGTTTTGGAGACTTTGATGGTGGGTCCTGCAAAGAGTGCGCATGATATAATAACTACGTATTACGTATGCCATAATGTTAAAATATGCTCGTATATATTACGTTGGTAACGATTTTTACCTTAAACTGATCTGGAGGTGGAGGGGCGTCTCTAAATTGCTGTGGAGGCGGCAAATGCTCATAATCATTTTCTCCAATAAAATGCGCCAAATCCACTTCTGACTTTGCCTTATTGTGATACTTTTGCACAGCTGCTGCAGCCCCTCCAGGTTTTTTAGAAGAAACATGGCTCTTGCATGAACGGTCCACTGTCAAACTTCTTATTTCAGCTGCAATAAGCTTTTCAGTGTATTGTATCTTATCTTTTAATTTCACCTTTTGATCTGAATTTGCTGGTACAGATTGCGTTTTAGGCGCAATTTCTTTGCGAATGTATGGATGCAAATTGTCACTAATCGTTTGAGATTTTTTTACTGTACCTTCATTCGGAGGTTTTGATATAGAGCTGTAAGTATTTCCCTGTACTGCGCTAAAAGAGTTATGCCTTTGGGTAACTTTTCCCGCGTTTGCATCTGCCAATTGCTGGTAGCAACTTGCCGTACAAGTGTCTGAACTGCATCCCTG
Source organism: Ennomos erosarius (assembly GCA_963580505.1). Taxonomy (NCBI): domain Eukaryota; kingdom Metazoa; phylum Arthropoda; class Insecta; order Lepidoptera; family Geometridae; genus Ennomos; species Ennomos erosarius. Next base: position 10,467,059 of record OY756988.1, read on the forward strand.
ATCTACTCCATTATTATGCATTAGCTTGTTGTACTCACATTGACTATCTGTACAAATAGAGTCGCTACAAATAGTGCACTCTTCGCATACCTCCTTATCACAGCATTCTATTTTCTCGTTTGAACTATTTTGAGCCACTTTCACGGCTAATTTTAGCAAGCGCTCTCTCAATTGTTCGCCGTTAAGAACGGTTCTTTTAAAATCACTTATCGTTTCACCTTCGGTTGTTCGCGGTTCACTTGATTCTTCTTGTTTTTTATTAGAAGCCTTAGAGACGGCGAGATTAGAAGTAAAATTCTGGATTAATTGACAACTTGCATTATCCGGTGAAGATGGCACGGAGCTTCGTGCACTCGATACCCAACCACTCTGTTCACTCAGGCTTGACGTCGAATTGCTTCTACTGCGTTTATTTTCTTTATTTGAGAAATTCTCTGGTGGTAGTATTTTAAAGTCTTTGTCAGCTATATCAAGAGGAGGTGATTCGAAAGCAGGTGGTGGTGCTAAGTTAGGCAAAGATTCAGAGCCAAAAGTATTATTTAAATTGGGTTCATCTAACACAGAGGCAGCACTTCGACAGTGTCGTAATAGTTCAGGTCCATGATCGAGACTGTAAGGAACACTAGCCGATGACTCTAATCGCCTCAATTCAAACGGAATGCTTTCATTACTTGACGATGAAGCCGCTTCTGACATCAATTGTGTCATCTTTTCTGAAGGCTTATGTTTTGAACGTTTTTCTGGTTTTCCACTGGATCGTCCACTTTTTGGTGTTGCCATGCCGGATTTGGGAGTCGCTCTGCCAGATTTGGGTGTAATTAGTCCTGACCTTGGAGTGACAACACCAGATTTCGGTGTAGCTTTGCCAGATCTTGGAGTTCCTCTGTCAGATTTTGGAGTGCTACGATCAGACTTCGAAGTTTGCCGGTCAGATTTACTGTCCCGTGATTTAATGGAATGGTGACTACTTAAAGAATCACGGCTTGAATTCATTTTGGAATTTTCTTTTGCACTGTGGTTGAGTTTTGATTCTTTGGATCTACTTTTTTTATGCCTCACTGAAGGCATAGTGGAATGTGGAGTAGATGGTGGAGTTTTTGAATAGGTTGATTTGGACGTTCCGTCGCTGCTTCTATCTAATGTCATAACAAATCCACTGTCATCACTACTTTTACTAGATTTCTTCTGATGGTAGTTTTGTATTAGACTACCTGTGTTAAAATCGTAACTCCAGTCACCTTTTTGTAGGTAATAGTTTAGTTCATGCCTTAGCTGATTGCGAGCAGCTTCGATATCGATTTGCGTATTCTCAACATTATTCTGATGAAATACGTGAGTAGAATTTGATCTATGAACGTGTTTATTAGAAACTAAGTTATTTTGATCAGTCGCTTGAGTTTTACCACTAACCGGTGGGTAAGAATTCCGTGGAGGCAACATAGGACGGGGTAAATTTACACTGTAGCCTCTTTGAAATTCTAACGGATTACGTATTACATTATTCACTTGCATAGTATTAGTACCCTGATTACCGTATGTGTAGCCATACATTTGGTTAGGATTAGGCTTCATCACTCCGTCATACTTATATCCTACGTTATGAAACACATCATTGTTCATCGCGTGTGGGTTTATACTCAAATTGCATGGGTTTTTATATTTTTCCCTAAATTCACTAATATTTCTCCGGTAATCATCTCCTTTGCCACATCTTGTAGTTGTGCTTGTAGGATATGCCGTTGTGGTTACACTTCTTGGCAGAGTAGTTGGCTTACCCTGATGAGGAGGTAAATATGGTTTTGGGTAATTAACTGACGAATTAGAACCATTTCTTGGCGGTTTAGAAAGCGTTTGTGCAGTGTTTATTGGAGTCATCTGAGATACTCTCAACTGATCTAGAGATTTGCTGTGCCTTGCAGGCAACGTGCTGACCCCACTAGTTATTTCATGTTTCTGACGAATGACTTCATTAGCATCTGTTTTGTCTTTTCCAAGCCTTGAAATGTTAGTGCTGCTTTTTGAGCCATTGATGTCTAATAATGTTGAGGCTGAATATCTAGATAATTGTTGTCCTTGTTGGATGGAGCACGAAGAAAATGTACTGTTGGGTGGGAGCTGAATTTCGTTAATTTGGTTATTTTGTACAATGTATCTATTTCGACTTGTCAATTCCAGTTGCTTATTGTGCGGTTTAGTTAGTTCAAGATTTTGCTTTATTACTGCCCTTTTTGGAGATCCACGAGCAGATTTCTGGGGAGCTAAAGTTAGAGTTGCCTGAACAACACTGGTGCTAGTTTTGGGAGCATTGAATTGGGGTTCGAGTACATCCATAATTGTTTTTGGGAGCGTGAGGGTAACTCTTGAGGCTTCCGATGATGGTCTTCTTGAATCCATGAGAGAACTGATACTACAAGCGCAGTCATCTCCAATGGGTTCCGAACATAAGAACGGGTCTGAAACATATTTTGTATAATTTGAGAACATGAGTAGGTAACATGAAAGTATGGCATGCCTATAAATAAAGAAATACTTACCACTACCAGATTTACTTCCACCGGAGTTCAAAAATGAGCGTCGCCTTGCAAACTCAGCTGTATCTTGATATCTAGATACAATACAAAAAATTAAAAACTTCAAACATATTTTAGAGTGAACCTAAACAATAACTTAAAACATTTATGAATAGTTCTAATCGAACCTGTCCTCAAATATGATGGGCATAATGTGAGGATCGCCATCCAGTGCGATGCAGTGGACCGGTAAGGGCGGCAGCAGCGCTAGGTATCTTGACCTTCGCGCCACCTCACCCACACTCTGGTACGACTGGTAGTTGCTGTCGTAGCAACCGGCCAGGGAGTGCCGAGGGTTGTCCAGCACGAAGAAACACTCGGAAAAGCGTTTGATTCTGTAAACAGGGGGTTCGAGTTTGACTGCCACTAAACAATACTGTTTACGATTTTATTATATGTAGGCACCTACTTAGTTTGTATTTTCAATTGGGCTCATGTAGGTGTAAGTTCGATGTCACAAAATCTCAAGCCTTTAATCTTAGTCTAAGATTATTGCCATCAGATCATGTTCAAAGGTGTATCACTGGTAAGAATTTTGGAATTTTTGGCACATTCTAATCGGACCCAATGCTATAAACTGGGATTTTTAATGGTTATAGTATAGAAAGCAAATTAATTACCGTAAAGCATGATGCCTGGCTGCTAAAGCGTGGTGCACGTGAGGTCGATCTGCGGTGTGGTGTAGAAACGCCCGCCACCGCAGCGTCACTTCAGCACACAGCCTTGCGATATCGTGTGCTGCGCTCATCGCCCATTCTTCTTCTTCACCGCATGTTCCTTTCTGCACGTTCTACAAAATGCGACTTGTATTAGAGAAAATTAACTAACTCATTACAATTCGTAGGGGAAACCCTCGTGCTTCACGCCACTCCTGCTATCATGCCTTTTTGGCGTTGCGTGCAATAAATAACCAGAACGTGACAAGAGACGCAATCATGTCAGTGAGTCAGACATAAAGGGCACGCCAAGATCAGACTAGTGGAGACACGGTATAGGTTCATTACCTTTCCGAAGTCATTGAGGTCCTTCAATCTCTGTGCAACTTCTCCGACAACAGAATTCGAAGTGGACTCTTCTGGAGTTAGCAAAATGCCCGTTGAGCCGCATACAGCTAATGCACTCTGCAAACCTTCCAATGAACCCAAAAGAATACCACATATTTCAGCGTGAACTTGTCTGAAACCATAGATACACAATGTGATAGTTAGTCCGTTCTGCCAATACGGAAACAGGCATGTCTTTGAAAGATAGAGATGTAATAATACCTGGCATGAGCAATTTTACTTGAGTTGCCACCCGCACATTTGCCAGTTGATCCGAAGAGTACATTTTCAAAACTTCCCGAAGTGTTAAAGTTACCAGTACTCTTCATCAACTTGCTCCATTGTTTGCTCGATCTCGGAGTGCTGCAAAGCAAGAATTGGATCTCATCTCATATATGTTTCAAGAACCCCAATTTCTTGAAAGAAATGGCGTGAGACTCAGGTCATAAAGCAAGAAAATTGCTGTTTTACAACTTGGCCCACCTGCATGTGTTCGGTCTCCCGCCCGTGTAATCTTTTATAGCCAACAAAAGATAAAATACGACATCACTGTCACATAAAATTAAACGCAGCAGTGGTAGGTTTTACTATTTACTCACCAACTTTGGACGTAATGCATGATGCTTTTCCTTTGGAGAAGGCGTGGAGAAAATAACCACATTAATCTTGGGAATTCAAAACAACTTATTACCATAAGCTATGGGAGGAATGCTAGAGCAGCCTCACTTTTTAACATTGGATCGAATAACGACGAAAAATAGGGCAGATAACTTTTATAAGAAACGCAAATTATTGTGCACGTTTACGTTGGGAAGCTTGGGGAGTATCTACCTCATTTAAACAACAACAAGGAGTTAAAAAAATATTTAAAAGGCAATACTTACTTGATGTAAGGCTGATGTAAAGCAACCAGGCTTGCATGAATGGTGATAGAGACCGCAGAGAGGTGGAAGTAGTCGAAGAGTACGGGCAGATGATAGTGAAGGCCCTGTGATGGCTGGAAGTGAAGCTTCAGCACCCTGCATGATACTGCAGCAAGGGTGCCGGTCTGGGCACCTTCGCTGCACCAGAGCTCCACGCCTAAGCTCCATTCTGCACGCTCCAAGGACTCTTTCAGATTCCGACTGTCGACTAAAATAAACAGAATTTTGTTTCCTGTGGCCATTGTGGAAGGTTTCTTAAAGGTACCTACTTTAACTTTAATTTGAGTTTTTTCGTAAGCTTTTAACGAGCCTTTTTATGCTAACTATTCTAACTACTATAACTAGCTAAACTATTACACTACAGCATGTTGGTATGTCATGTAGTAGTCTGGAGCATTTGGATTCTCTATAAGTCATCGCGGCTAGTAGGTTACAGTCCAAATGTTATTATTATCTTCGATGATCAGCCTTATTTGAACAAGCACCATTTTCAATCGTCTTGAATTTATATCAAATATTTCATTATGCTCTTAAACATTGAAAACAACGTATCGTCATTCGTCAAACGATACGTTGTTTTCAATGTAAAATCCGAATCAAAATTAAATATTAAATTGAAGAAAGACTTACCTAGCAAATGGGCTCTAAAATGCACGATATCTCTAAGGGTGACCTCCTCATTTCTGTACATGATCTGGAACGGGCGGGATGCTGCCAGGCCTGAGATGAGAGAAGCATTGGTGCCCTGTCTCCCAGATCTGGTTGCACTGTTGCTGCTGGACACAGATGCTTCGATGTGGACTGGCACCTTCGGCGAAACCCGAAGACTGACGCGCACTTGGTAAAGCCTGGGGAATGAGATTCCAGTCAGGTGGTCCTTCGAGCCATAATTTAGATGGTCCTTCGAGCGGTAACTTTATTGGTCCTTCGAAATAAAAATCCAGATTCAGGTACCTATTGGAAAAATATTGCAAAATGGCTAATGCGTAAATTCCCTGCAGTTTAAAATATGTATTTTTATTTCAGTCTAACTCTGTAGAAAAATTAAAGCGATATTGATCACACCGTTCAACAGAATCAAATAAATAAATTCACGGGTGTATCGGGTGACAAAATCTATTCACGACCGAATTCATTTCACACCTGTTTGTTATAGGTACAGGATGTGTGTGTGGGGTGTCGGGAGTGTCAGGACCGGTGACCCAAATCAATTTGTTCGACCTGTGTATACCAAGCCGTGAAAACGTTGATTGAATTGCATTCAGCACTTTGTCGTGTCACGCTGGATGTAAAAAGTATTCGGACATCCTAAAAGTGAGTAAAATATATTTTATGAAACAAACCTTAGAAATATTTATGAGAGTTCGAGCAACACTGAATTGTTATGTGCGGCCTAAGATTATAGACGGTTTTATGGTCAATGTGTGTGCGGCTGTTCGCGACAACGAGTAACTCGTTACATTAACATCATTATTTATTTTTATTTATTTAAATAAACAAACATCATTTATATTTGGATGATTCATATACAAAAGTTGAAGTAAGGGTCAGTTTTCATCACGAATTTACGACCTTATACGGCTTACGGATTTTCTTTCCGAATTATTAATTTTCCAATTTCTAGTAGGCATTGTCCATATTTTTTATAAAGACATAAAGAATTACAATACATAAAAATAACTAATATCTTTATTATTAAGCGTGGCGTGTCGGTTAAACAAAATAGGAAGGTGTCTTTGTTATTCTACCGACTTAATTAGGTCTTTAGGTTAGGTCATTTTTAATAGTAGTCATCATGCCTATTATACAGTTTCAAGGTTCCATATAAATATAACGCGAAAGTTGGTGATTCACTACACCACTTATTATAATTAATTTCACACAAGTTCATTACGAACACACCCGCTATACCTACTGGATCTATTACAAAATTGTGATCCAAATTAATTAGTTTCGTTTGACCTTTAGGTGGAAAAGCAGCCAAAAAATTCCTAACTTTTCTGCAAAGTACGTCTAGGTAAGTACAACCGCTTTGCCAGTTTTTCTGCCCCACAAGTACACACACAGTAGTGTGCAAGCACTACTGTGCAGTAGTGCTTGCACACTACTGTGTTCCGGTTTGAAGGGCATTGTAGCTAGTGAAATTACTGGGCAAATGAGACTTTATGACCTAATTACACAGTGTAGTATTCCGATTACTAGACTGTGTGATGTCTCAGGATGACGTGCGCAGTGCCACGAAACTATATTATTTTAAAGTTCCGAGTGACAGTGCAACTGTTATGGGCGGCCGTCTCGCTTAACATCAGGTGAACGACTAGCTCGTCAGGTCATTCATTCACATTAAAAAATCCTACTAAACCTTGAATAAACTTACAAGCGTATTTATGAAGCTACGTGGTGTTAATTGCAGCGACCCTTCTCGTGTTGCAACCTCCTTCAATTCCTCCGCTTCAGTTCACAGATTGGTAGGACAAAGCGACAATTACTGTACAAACCAATTCAGCTGTATAGTAGAATTCACTGGTTCGAAACAATTTGCAAGATCTAATACGAAAACGTTATAGATACCTACTTGTATTGTGTCTACTTATATTGATTATATCAATGAACTAGGTTGATTCAATCTTCACATCACATCAACAGTCGTAGATTAGCTAGGTATAAGAAGTACCAGGGTTGCATCAATCATGAAGAGGTTCTGGCCTCTACCTACTTCTCGTGGAGCCTGAACCTCTTCTTAATCAATGCAGTCCTGGTACTTCACTAGCAAAAAAAATTAGCAAGTACTTTGTAGATACCTACCTACTTGCAAGATTTGTTTTCAAATAGCAAAAAAAATACTAAATTCCGTACATAGGTTTTCTGGGTGGACCACGAGCAATACATTCTATAATAATTAACTACATAGGTGGACTACGGGAAAAAAGGGATAAAATAGTTATTTGTGCATAGACATGATATATAAATCTATGTATTTGTGCAACAAGAGAGCAAAGTTGGATTCTAAGTTAGAATTCTGAGCGAGCGAGTGATTAAAAGGCACGAGATGCAAAAACTGCACTCGAGTAGCACATACAACTTTTCACTTCAGCAGTGAGAACAACATTACAGGTAGGTACTTGCCTAGTAACGAAACACTTTTGTTCTTCTTATATTTTGGCTCCACACATAGTGTATTTAGCCAGTGTCAAGTATTGTAATTTGTCATAGTCTTATGAATATTTCGCGCGCGCGTTTTTTTTTATATTTAAGTCAAGTTATAGTCATAGTCCAGTCTAAGTCGGGTAGTCATAGTTCAGTCTAAGTAATGCTCCAGTAAAGTAGTGGCAATTTTACTAGAAGCTTCTATGGAATTTTGGAAGCAACACGAAAAACCACGTTTCACCACATTATATCACTTGTGCTCGTAATTCAGCACTTAATGCGTAAAACGCCACCAATTTTAAACATTAACACTGGAAAAAGCACAAGTTTTGAGAAATAATACAATGCAACGACGTGAACTTTTCCGCGTTCCCGCCAATAGGCAGCGATAGGGCCGTTCTCATCGTAGTTCCTGAGTAATCTAAGAGATGGCGCTGACTTTTCCCCACACCATTTTGAGTAAATAAAATGTTCCTTCGGGCATATCCTGATATATATATCTATGGATCTGCCACTCTTCTCACAAACAAATAACAAATAACAAATAAGTAACAAATTAGTTTATCTAAGTAGTTGATTGTATAAGTTAAGATTTATTTTTGTGTGAAATGTCCATTGTAAGTGTACAAGGACAATAAACTTCATTTCATTTCATCTATCACCTTTAGCTGTTAGAGTAACACTGACAAACAGTCTGAACGACTGGGTTGCAAAACTCACAAACTATGCGTAGGAGTCTGTTCATTTAGTTATTTGAGTCCATCACTGATTTTTTTCATTCTCTATCTATTTTATAAATGAAGGTCAATGATCTAACCCCAATATTTATCTACAGATTGTTAACAGCATGGATAAACGTTATTCCAGCCATGAATAAAAGGTTTAAGCCCACCCTTTCTCTAAAGCTCTATAGAGATCCTTCTAAATTGAATACTTATGTTTAACCAATCAAAACACGATCACTAACGCCTAGTTTAAGAATGTTAAATCAAAAGAGTTGACCTTTTACTGGGAAGAACGGAAATAGGTTGCTATATCGAATATAGAGTTATTTCTAAAATAGAGGCTGGCAGACTCGGAGACGCCGGTTTTTACATGAATGTAAAGAACTAATCAGTTATATGTCAATAGTCAGTACCTACTAAAATATTGATTACTAACAATGAGGGATATTTACCATTTAAACCACAGACATCTAATACTATACAGTAAATGTCTGTGATTTAAACAATAAACAACAAAACTAAACAATTACGCAAACAAGTTAGTTACAAGTTAGTAAATTAGTTAAACAACAAAACAATATTTGAGTTATATTCATAGACATATACATATAGATATATAAATCTATGGTAATATTATATAGTGAAGTGACCGTGAAAGTTTAAAATCTTATATATACTTATATATGTCAGGACTTTTTGTGTATAAAGTATCTGGTTTTAATAAAAATCCAACGTGGTTACTACTGCACTATCGTCAACTGAAGCGGAATACCTCTCATAAGAATTTGTTGAGCATTATGAACTTTGTAGAAACTATTCATAATATTCAATCCAAAAGTTTAATTATAGAACAACACAAATGCCACTAAACCACGACCTTGCTGTTGAAATGCTTACGAGAATACTATGAGTTAAGCTATGTTTTATACGTGTTTGGCTACCAACATTGACCACTCAAAAATGTATTTAGTTAAAAGTACAGCAGTCGGGAGCTTGCATAAAAATCTCATTGCAAGTTTTTAGGTTCACGTCATTGTATAAATAGGTATTGATAAGGCTATGGATGGGCGTTTATCATGTTTAATATCAAATTGAGTGCTGTTGAAGTGTTATGAATAGACCGATATTCACTGATTGTGACTCTTGTCTATACATTATAGGTAGAGTCAGCAATGAAAATTGACAAGAAAAGCCAATGAAACTAGCGCTAGTATTTCAAGATGACTTAGTCCATGAATTGGTGTTCGGACTACGCAATTTATTATTTTTTAGAAGGTTGGCTCGAGTGTCGCCAGTCCGGTTTCAAGTCAACTACTTTCGTGTCACTTTTTGTATCCACTGTAGAAGTTGAAGACCATATAAAAAAGAAGATAAAGTAATGTATAACCTAATCAAAATCGTATTCGTATGGTCTTCCGGGGCTCTGGGATCGTCGCGGTAACCCGATAGAACGCTCTAGTTAAATGCTCTAAGTTAAATGCGCTCAAGCTAAGTAGGTAAACTTAATAAAAGTTCTGACGGTTATTGCATTAACGGCCGGCCAGAGAGCTTTCATCATAGTTTTGCTGATTATGTTTTCTAAACTTCAGTAATAGAGCTTTAGCATGCAATGAAAACTTTGCAAGCGTTAGTGTTCAATTTAGTTTAGTTTAGAAACTCATTGGAGTATGTATAGTGGAAACCTAAATGAAAATTCAGTTCATATGTGTTTGTGTTGTTTTGTTTGATCTAGGATTAAATGAAATTTTTATGGAGCCAAACCAATCTAAAACGCAGCGTAGGTCGGCTCACTACTAGGTGGACCGACAATCTGGTGAAACCCGCAGGGAGCTGACTGCAGGTGGTGAGCACCCGCTCAAAATGGCGCTCTGCAAAGTCCTAGTTTATTACTGCAGATTCGCAAGTGGAGAGTATTTAGATTTTTTTATTTATATATGAGAATGAATGACGCGCCGAGCTAGTTGTTCAGCTAATGTTAAGTAACACGGCCGCTCATAACAGTTGCAGTGCTGCTCGGAACTTTAAAATAATAATCCAGTAGATTTTTCCAGATGATCAAACCGGAATAGACCATTATAATAAAAAAAAACTCGCACTGAGAAAGCTTAACAGATATACGACCGAACTGTTCGTAGTTAAAGATGGTTTGATATCATAACATAACATCTCCCCTGAAGATTCACGACACCTCAGATCCATTGTTGCAGCTCTTCATGATGTAACTACAATTAGGGCTACGATACTAGATACACAATAGATCTTTCTATGCCTATGATACAGCTATAGATAACTATCGGTTGAATAGTTACATACGTAGTTACAATCTCTCAAATGTCTACGGCAGCGTCTGGGAGCTGATTGATCAATATAATTTTTTTAAATGAAAGTGGACCGTGGGGTTACTTTGGTTTCATCTTTTTACAGATTGTGAATCTGCTTACGGTCAAACTTAGAGCCCAGATAATAATATAATACCAGTTAATACCTCCAGTACTTAGGAGTAAATTAAATAGTTGCTACCTACAAAAGCACTTCTCTAATGAAGCAAATCTTAAGTTAAAAACAATCAGGGATATATTATAAGTAGCTTATGATTTTAATGTATAGGTAGGCGTTATAGGCTTTTCTATTCAATGTCATTGCTTCGTGTTATCAGTGTTATCATTATGAGGAGGGCTACTGCTCTACGGTTGCGGACTATCAGCCAAGCGTAGCGGACAGTGACGTGATCTTACCCTCTCTGAAAGAGGTCGACATTGTAGAACTTGTACAGTTCGACGGAGAACTCGAAGGTGGCTTGCAGGTCGGTCATGGTGCGCGTGGGGAGAGGGCGCGGGCGCGGGCGAGCGGCGCGCCATGCCGCGGCCGCTACCAGCCCGGGCGCATCGCTCACCGCTGCACTGCCACCGCACTACACAAGCACTCCGCACTCGCACAGCCACACCCGGCGTTCTGCACGATGCGGTCTCAACCGCGCCCGTCACCGTCTCACCGGTCACCGAAAATAACGAGAGCGACGCGGCGGCGGCGGTGGACGCACGGCTCACAGTGCGGGAACCAGGAATTCATTTTTTAGCGAGTGGCAGCACGCATGCGCGCCCGAGACGCGCCGTCGCGCCCGACAGCCGGCCTGCAGCAGTGCGCGCCTCGCCTCGCCCACCTAGACAGGTGCGCTCGCAATAAAGCGATAATCCGCACTCGAGTTTCGATGTTATGAGACCGTTTCAGAGATATGTCGCCGAGTGGTAATGCGGCGCCTCCCGTGAGACTCGCAAAGGTCAGGGGGAGGCGCCCGCAGACGCAACCTTTCTCCAGCCGATCGCACGAGCCCCCGACTATCGGTGACGCTAATTTATGGGCACCTGCCTGCAGGGGTGATATTTGGGTCGACCTTTCGATGCTAGATTTGATGTTTTATGGCTCACCGATTGCCCGGTGTCACCATGGCTAAACTCGCATGTAGATATAAACGCGACCAACTGATTTCAAGCGCCCGTCCACGTGTTTAGATATTTATAACTTTACACACAACTGCTAATTCCTAGCGACATACTGAATCATATTTATCATTTCCCATAATAGTATTAAAGATGTTTAATGTATCTCGTCCGATGGCAATGGGAAAGCACTTATTTCAGGATAATTTCATATTCTCGTAAACAACGAATCCTTCATTTATGGATGTTATGAGAATGGCTAAGATTTCGTAGAGCTTTTCGCTTAGCAACCACCTATTAATAGAATGTTTTCACTCAGAATCCATATTTTATTACCTACTGTAGGTAGGTACTTCACTATAAATGTAATCTGTCGTCTCCGTTGCCACTTGGTGAAAAATGACTTCGGATGCCCGCCTGCTGTTTTCCCAGTTCGCGCATTTCACAACTGATTCTCCTGAAATGTTGTGAGCAGTTTCAATAATTATTGACCTTATGGACTTTATGGCAATACGTTTTAGGGTTTTTTTTTAAATGGCGGAACTATGATGGTTGCAGATTAAAGACAAAAAATAGTTTATAAAAGAGGTCTACAACTCACAGGGCCGCTAGTTTATATTTTAGTAAGGCCTTTTAGAAATGGAGATCTATAAATAACCCGGATATTCCGAACCAAAGGCTTTCCGGTGGGCTCTTCCACCAATTTATTTGACAGTAAAATTTTGGTATACTGTTATAAATTGGGATCCGTTAGGATGTAAATTTCATAGATGTTAAAGGTCAAAGTTCAATGGGTGGCTGGCGGATAATCGCTGGTTCAAAAGCTCGAGCGGGTGCAGATTAAGTTCGTCAGTAGCTCGCGGGGTTAGTATTGGGAGGCAGGGGTCAAAATGGAGAGTTTTACCTACGATCTTTCGTAGGACTTTCCTGCAAAGTTAGTCTATACAGGTATACCACATCTACCGCCGAGCCGTAGTGTGCAAGCACTACTGTCCCGATTCGAAGAGTAGCTAGTAAATAATAAATTTCTGGGCGAATCAGACTTTAGGATCTAATCCCCAGTCTTGTAATGCTAGTTACCTAAGTGTAGGACTACCACAGATAAAAAAAATACGCTAAGCGACATATTTTTCAAAGCTCTGTGAGGACTACTATACACACTTCTCTTTCCAGTCCCGCATCCTGGTGATGTTCTCTGTTGAGAGTAACGAATTCTAGCTCTATGGTTCTCTGGTAGTACTATAATGTAGCGTCAATTTTCAGTTCTACGAATGCCGTCTAGGTTTATCTTTGAGTTTATAAGCCGGGAGGTATCCACCGATTCGGCTTTGATTGCGACTTTATTTGGAAGCGCGGGACCCTTTTCGGGATTCCCGTTAAGCTGTAATAAATTGGCATCTAAGGTTTTATTAATTTTACACTTGTAAAAGATATTACTTACCTTTTTATGAGAATGAATGACGTGACGAGCTAGTTGTTCAGTTGTGTTTCGGTTCCTGCGCTGAGTGGTTGTGTAAGGTACACAACTACCTACATTTATTTACTAAACGTATTTAAAACGAATTTCATTCATAGAATGATCATTTTATGAATGGAAGCTTGGCTTAGGTATTGATTCAGGGTTGAGCGCCGTTCTGTAGGTACTTACGTACTTATTTATGATTTTTATAGGTAGGTATCGCCTGTTTAACGTAATGTACAGATTAATTTGTAAAGGAAAAATTTGACACGAGCGGGACTTGAACCCGATCTATACATCCTTCAAGCCGGGATATGCTTTACTTAAGCTACCGTGACAAGTGGTATCATGTCTGAATTGTTTCATCACCACCACTCCCCCCATTTTCTTTTTCTTCCTAATTTTCCTTTTTTCTTGATTTTATCTACTTTTTTACCTTACAAGTACTTATTAAATATACAAAAATCAACTCTTTACCTTTGTTCCGCTAATTTTGCCGGCGTATGTTTATAGGTACGGGCTTTAGTATCTCTATAAAATGCTCGAAGCTAATTGTACGGTTTGCACCCTACACCTTATAAATAGTTTATAGTTAAAATAAGTTTGAGTTCTATGTTCGTTTATTTAGTTTTGAGTACAATAGTTATAGTTTAGTTAAATAGATGTTGATGGTCAGAGGCGATTTATGTGTACTGGTGCTATTAAAACAATATAAAACCATTGCTGTGAAGTCAAAAGGCTGACCCGCGGGAACGTGCACTTGTAATGTAAGCTTTATTGTGCGGTTTGCTCAAACCGTAACGAAAGAAGAAATAAAGAAAAAACATTTCTCCGTGGTGGGGTGGTTGAGCAGGTCGGCTCATAACCCGGAGGTGGCGGGTTCGTTTCCCGCGACAGGACAAGTATTTGTGCCCGAAAAGAAAAAAGCGCAAATACTTGTTCTGTGTCTGGGTGTTGTGGGACCATGGTCCTCGTAGTTCCTGGGTCCCTAGATACAGGGAATCCTAGTTAGGGTCCAGGATCTATGTATGTGATCGTTGGGCGTTATTTATTTATTATTTATTTATTTATTTATTCCAAATACATACACACAATATCCTAAAAACTAAAATAAATTATGTAAGTAAATACTTATATAATATATAACAAAAAGATATATATAAAAGATATTGTATGTGGTCAGGAATAGGCCCCGACTCAGCATACAACTGAGGCTGATGACTACAGCCTCAGTCACTGGTTTTCAGTCGGGGCCTACCGACATGACATCACAGACGCATACACAAAAAAAAAATTAAGGAAGGTACCGTATTAGATAGTTAACAGTACAGTAAGTTTCTACTGGAAAAGTATAGTATACGTGTTACCTACAAGATATTATAGGTAGAGCTTTAGCAGAGTACGAAGTACAATGCCTGGGCATAACCACTCAGCATATTGGTTGGCGGTTGCAAAAGAACAAACGTTCATGTTTCACGGCAGAGCTGGCTCTACGTCTCTACGTAGAGTACAAAATACATCGCTACTTCAAAAAATCTGCTATAAAAATAAAACTATAATATAATACGTATTTAGGCTTGCCCTCTGCCTGTTTGATTAAAGACTAAAATGCATACCAACTAACTATACAGTACCTATCATCTCACTAATCCGGCACTATAAAAAACCGGAGGGTGCCGGATTATTGGAATGTTTGGATTACTAGATTATAGAAAAAAATCATAATAAATAAAATAATATACTAATGTATACCTGCATATCTACGACCTACCTACGTATGTGAGTATGACGAACCGGCTTGGATATTACTTAGGTAAGGGAGGGAGCAGATTGAAGAGAACAGACTTAGGACGTAAAATTAGTTGTAAAATTAATTAGCCCGTGCAGCTGGTTTTTAAAGTATATTTTTAAAGTATTGGTCATTCGGATTCCTTGGGGAAGATCACTGAACTTAAAAAGGTAAGAAATAAGCTTTGGAAATAAGTGATATAATGAACGTAAGTATCATTATTATTTTAACATAAGTGCCATTACCTAATAGTAATATTACTTACGTTAATTTTATTACTCATTATCAACACACAAACATAAAGGCATAACCTATCAGCGAACAATTCACAGCGTTCCATAAATATACACCCTATATTTACGACTCCGGCTGTGTTACTTTATCTGGATTTATTTTCCTCCACGGACGTCGGTCCCGCATATATAAATAAATAAACGCTATGTCTTGGTGTATATATGGGTCAAGTACCTGCTACGCGATATCTATTGTATTTTCCTTTGTATACTTACCTGCTATATAGTTATAGATTAGTCTTTAGCTTAGTTTTACTTTGTATAATATTCGTCCGTGATGTCATGAATATGGGTTCCGTCTGAAAACCAGTAACTGGGGTTATGACCTTGCAACCTCAGTTGTATGGTGAGCCGGGCCTATTCCTGACATGACTTATGTTGCACATAATGTTCCTACCATTGTTATTATTGTCATATTTCTATTGTACTTATAATATAATTTGTATGGCACGAATTAATATATTTCATTTCAATATACTTAGTACAACATCTTTAATAGTCGTCATATTTTGCACAATGGATTAGTCCATTGTGCAAAATATGACGATATGTAAATCGTAAAATTTAGAAATAAAAATACTATCACTTATACTACTACCACCACCACTATTACTATCGTTTATCACTTATGCCTATTAATTTCTCCCATTATGCCATGAAAACCAGTGAAGTGCGAGTTGGACTGGCGTATATCAATCACAGAACTAATATATTTACCTATTAACATTGGGTTTAGAATAGAAATAGGTAAATTAGTTGGTAGATATTCCACTAATTTTATTTTATTTTGCAACTACACCATGAAGATGAAATATCAGATAGGTATCTTCTGATAACGAGTTCTTTCAAAGTCACATGATGTAAATGGAGTATTGTAGAATAGATAACAATGATCAGCAGATTAATTAGTAAAAGAAAAGTTAGAATCACGAGCGAGAAATGAACCCGCATCCATCCACAGCAAACAGCGAAATAAGCGAAAAAACCCAGCGGAACCCAGGGGAATCTGTAGATTACGCTGAGCAGGCAATACTGCTATAAAAATCATAAATATTAACAATCAGCTTTTGCACATAAGTTCAATTTTTCCAAATAGTAACAAAGGAAAAACCAAGCTAGATTTTAGGTCAAAGCTATCGTGATTCAGCACCTACGTACCTACGTTACGTACAGGATGTTCATTCCGATCGACATCACAGGGTGCGCGGTGCGCCGCTGAGAGGCGGAGAGGGTGCGAGAGAGCGTAGTACCTACAGAACAAATGAATGAAACTGGAGCGAACGACGTACGTATTCTGGGAAACACGATCATGAAACATGAAACCTATTAACGTTGTTGTGTTCTTAATGTGTTTTATTTTTGGTTTTCATACAATTTTTATTTCAGTCATATTGTCTAGCAAAAACTATTCGTCAAATAATCCAAATTATTGATTGAGTTCTTCGAAGTGTGTACCTACCTATCTAATTTTATTCTTCTCATTATTTAATAGTGTTGGTTGATGACTCAGGGTGACACGAGCAGTATTATAGATGGCTTCAGTACTATACCGCTAGGGGTTATCCATAATTATATCACTAGATACAGATCATCTCCAGGCAAATGTAGTAGGCAGTCTGATCTACATTCATTATTCATAATTACGAATGCATTGTCCCTACACCAAAACAATTTCAAAAGGGTTAGGAATATGTCCACTGTTTATTAGTCATCTATAACGTAAACAGCATCGAAGTAGGATCGTGAAACCTTTGAAAAGCGCACCAAAATACGTGTGTAGGTATGATTTTGTGTACAACACCCAACACCTCAGTGGCGCAGTTCCATTTAGTGCTTCACAATACAGGCGGGCGGTTTTGCGCGGTTTCTATTCTCCTTGTAATAGGGGAAAGCAATACCTCTTACCTCATGCAATTGTGACTGTTTAAGGACTAAGGCGTAAGTCCTTCGCGTCGACAGCAACAACCTTAACAATGTGATTGGAAAAGTGGAAATAATCACACCTATATCACAAAAGATTATTTCGTTTTTGAATTGGCAACCAGTGGTTTGCGAGTTTTTCAGTGTTATATATTTATTTTGTGTCATATAGTAATAGTTAGACTTTTCTTGTTTAGTGAATCATCGTATCAAGAGTTCAAGAATAATCGTAGTTTCTTATATTACAATCTTTATTTGGTGGTGGTTTCAACAGAAATAAATAAATAAATAATAATAATAATAAACAGGAGATGGTATCGTGTGTACCTACCGTGTAGGTATAAAATGTATAAGAAATGTCCATTTACTTAAGTATTGTGTTAATAACACAATCTCTACACGATCTCTGGATCTTCACAACAAACACCCATAATGTCATACACCTTCTTCAAAAAAATTCGTTACTTAAAAAAGTTCTCGTTTACTGCTGTACCTAAACCCTCAGGATAGGAAATAAAAACCTCGTAAATACAAAACCCATAAAAAGCAAAAGATATTATTAGGTACAAACTCAAGCCTTTACTTGGTAGGTACAATATCTCAATTACCTAAAGTCGTAATTGGTGTTAAAAAGGAACTTGGGTGGTTTTAGATAAAAACGTCGTAAGTAACAGGTAACGAGCGGAAACGAAGTCTCACGGAAGAATATAATTAGGAGTCAGAAGGTGAGGGATTCCTGCGGCCTTGGTTTGAATGCTCCTGGATTATGTAGCGTACTTAAGGCCCTGACAGGACCCAATGCGAGCACGTTTATTACAGCAGACAAACTTGAAACTTATTTTGTACCTTATATGGTCGCTTTATGCATAGCAAAAATATGGCGATTACGTTGCGTTGCACTTCGACTTTTCCATTTTTTGGTACAAATAATTAGTTATAAAAGAAATGCTTATTGTTATAAAATTAATGAGCTTATAGACGGATGCATTGAAACATAGCTTATCACTATGATTTATTTCAATGCGGTGTCTTAAAAATCAAATTATAATGTAACATTTTAGGACGTTTGAATGATTTTTTAGAGGTTACTTCACGATTTTGTTCTATCGAGGTAACTTTTCGTAAACGTGTTTCGGTTTCAGCAGATGGAAAAAAGATATGACCAGTATTACGTGCATATTTTTCAATCCTGCAAATGGTGAGATAATCACGTTCAAAATAGTCGATTTGGGAGCATTCAGCGCCTTAATTGCAATCAAACTTTCCCGAGGTTTGCATGATTAGATTTGAACTTCTCGGTATTATGTTAGGTTGATTTAACTGCATGTTTTCGCCTACATACAAATTATAAGATTTATCTGCTTGTCACTAGCTGTTGAGTGTTGACACTACTTAATTTGCTTTCAATTAGATAATTATGTTAGATTAAATAATCTACAAGATCAATAATCAACAAATGTGGCCGCGTTGTTTAGATGATTTTCGGCATGGCGTGATCATAAACATTCATGTAACATCTATCTAGGTACTTATTCGCGGTATTGATATTTCATTAATACGTGTTTCATTGCTTTAATCTTTGGGCGCTATATGATTCGAATTTTTGGATCACCATGTAGCGGTACCACGTAACAGATTCATCTGTGATGGTAGGCTGGTATAACTTAGTATCGGTGGGGTAAAACTGCATCAGCCTAGAATATTTTCATTAGGTAAGTATAACATGTACATAAAATTG
Source organism: Ennomos erosarius (assembly GCA_963580505.1). Classification (NCBI taxonomy): domain Eukaryota; kingdom Metazoa; phylum Arthropoda; class Insecta; order Lepidoptera; family Geometridae; genus Ennomos; species Ennomos erosarius. The sequence continues at coordinate 10,486,103 of OY756988.1, forward strand.
CACACAATATCCGAACCAAGGAGATGAAAACTTTTTCACCAAAAAAATAAAAACAGTTTTCACGCCTACATAAAACGCATCAAGTATTAATTCGAACGTGGAGGTAGGCTAGGTACTTACGTATTGCTTTACGGTGATATTTTTATAGGACATTTGGGCGTGACATCAAGAGCCCTAAAATGGGAAAGAAATTAAGCAGCTCTCTTCTGATGAGATATTTAACTGCCGGAAACGGGACAGAGTACCGGAAAACATCCCATTAGTGCCAGGTGCTTCGCTTGCGGGACATTTCACTTTTGGCAACCGGACGGCATTAATTGAAGTCTGATTATATGTAGGTAAAGGACAGCAACCGGGACGTGTTTTGTATGACTAAATTATGTTTTAGGAAGCCCGGTCAAATGTCATTGTGCCAGGCAGAAGTAAATATTTATAGAGAATGCCAATACTAGATGCTCTAAAAATACTCTGCAAGCTGCCAAAATACAAAAGAAATGAGGAAAACATGTGTGTTGGGCGCGTGTTGCTAAAGATTTTCCGGAAAATTGTTAAAAATAGCTTAGTGATTTACTTTTTTTCTATAGTTCTTACACAACATTCTGCCTTAAGATCATAATACATTTGCTATCTACCTATATGCAAGATTATATCTATTGAGAGCATAGAAAAACTCCACCCTCATTAAATATTTACTTGGTCGGAGAAACGCACATCCGACTATAGTGCCTAATTCTTTACTAACACTAATTGGGCACAATATTGGACAATTTTATTAAAAATTCATTTCAAGTGCAATAGGATCGGTATTGGCAGGGCTATTGGATTTCAATCGAGTGTATACTACATATACACTTTAAACCCCGTTCGTAGCAATGGGATGGCTTACAGGCAGATTGCCGTCGCTCAGGGCGCAGGAAATGAGCAGTCGGGTCAAAAACCTCACCACGCATTGCAGGGACACAGTGCGTGAATACCAGAAAGATATCCATGTACGACAACGAATGTTTCACTGTCTCAGTGTCTGTAAAATATATTTTGGAAACATTTTCATATTTTTTTTAGATGTATTAAGATTTTATCTAGTGGGTCCCTACGACCTTGCACAAAAAAAATCTACCGTTTTTCAGGCCAAGCACTACGCCACACCAGCTTGAAATGCAAATATAAATTATAGTCTACACAACCCAAACCAAAGTACGATATCTTTTAGGTCCTAGGGAAAACCGCAGTGTTCACTCAAATACCCATACTTACATATAATTATCTACTGTTTTATTTTCACTGTGTTTATCTTTAAGGGAGTTAGAAAAAAATATAAACGCTTATATATGTACAGTAGACCGTAAACGGCACGTATCGGGATGATAAGCTGCCGAAATTGCAAAGGATGTTTATTTTAGTGTAGGAGCACAGGCTAACATAACTTACATGCTATATGCGTGTGAAGTGGGCATGGTTTTGTATGACAAGAATTGTCTGGCAACCAGTTGCGAAACCCAGTTAGCAAAACGGCCGGAACTACAAATCAGAAAAAAACACTGAAATAAGAAAAGACTCATCGTCATTCATGAAACGTCCAAAAGCATCATAAATATATAATGCCCACTCCACTTCACTCCATTTAATATCAAAGTGCAAGTAGCTTAATATTTACAGAGGCAAGACTTCTCCGAGCGGATGAGCTTGAGCGGCCGCCGCCCGCGCGCTTCCGGTGCGATCTTCATTTCATTAAAGTTATACAGTTATACTGGGGCTAATTTTAAAGGCTTTAGTTGACAGATCTAAAGCTCCTAAAACTGTTGCTGTCCTTTTCAAATAGACGGCAATGTAAAAGACGGATATATTTTTAGCATTTTTAAAACTGTCAACTAAAGCCTTCAAAATTAGGCCTAATGTATAACTATACAACTCTATACAACATAATTCGCGTTTTTGAATTTCAGTACCAAGTACCACCAGTCTTGATTATTGGAATAAGATGTGACAGTAGGTACTAAATAAAGGTGAGAAACAACAAAAGAATGATTCACGTTGTAATTGTAGTTAAAACAAGATAGAGTCCAAAAACTAATACCCGACTACCTAATTATTTATGATGGCATTTTTACCCTCGCCCAAATGAAGGGGTGTTATATAACTAATGGTTACACTTACCTATGTGCAAAAATGTGTGTTTACAACAATAGAGATTTTAATATTTTTTTTGTTTATTATACTTTTGAGTACGTACCTACTTCTATCATCTATGCTACAGCTTTACAAGTTGCGCGCAGTTGCGCGTTATAACGAGGTGGGAGGAAGCTACTTTTTCAAATTCCAACATCGTTTATTTCCTAAAGTATTGAACCTACAGTAAAAATGAATAGAATCTTTTTTTATGGCGGGTGTAATATATTTTAATTTCACAGAAGTAATTGTAATACTAATCCTAAAGGTTACTGAGATATAAGCAAATATCCGAAAAAAGTGATATTCAAACCCTTCCCCCTCCCTCTACTTACCCCTCACCCTCGGACATTTTTAGTATATTCATCAGTATACCTTCAAAGTATAACTATGCCAATTTTTAAGACTACATGAATGATTTCGGCTGTTTGCCTAATGTTTAGCGAATTTTCTTACTATGAGGAATGGATAGGTCATAAAATCCGCCATATTATGTTTAGTATAATTTAATGTACCCAATGTCACCCAGAGTGTCAATAGGCATCGATTAGTATCAAATTTGATAAAATATGATGAGTAGTTTAGGCACAACCAGGGAACAACAAAACCAGAAAATGGGCGCCTATTTTTATACGTAGGCTATACATAGTTATATATAGATATAAAAATGATACATATTCGAAACGTACTCATAAAGACCTTTCATTTGATACCAAACATGACATGTTTATCAAAAAAATATATTTTTTTGTCCGCGAATTTTTTTAATATAATCCGCCATATAGAATTTAATGTAACTTTATATAGCCTATGACACGCAGAGTGTTAAGATCTATCGATTGACACCTTACTGTTTGAAATAGAATAAGTAATTTAACATAACACATACATACATACATACATACATACATACATACATACATACATACATACATACATACATACATACATACATACATACATACATACATACATACATACATACATACATACATACATACATACATACATACATAGACAGTCAAACTCATAACCCTCTTTTTTGGTAGTCGAGTAATTATTAAAAGAGGTCGATTCTTATGGTTATGCTACTGCGGAGCTGAAAGTCTTCCGATTACCTAAGGTTATAAAACAAAATGTGCCTTTATTACACCAACTAACTACTACAATAATCAAATAACATTTGAACTGTAAACTAGCCAGTATGTCTTATAGACAGTCCAAATGCTCCAGCTCACTACCGGTACATGCTGGCGGCGTTGTCTCGTTGAATTGCAAAAAATCTAACTAGGTAATTAGTTTATATTAGTAATTATAAAAACGACTTAATTATTTCTCCGTCATTTATAAGCCATTTCATAGGTCTTACTAAGAAACCAACCAGGCCAATTATTTATACGGTTTCAAACCGTATAAATAATTACTCCCCCTCTCGATAAATTATAAGCTGGATCTTACAAAATAAGCCCACAATTATTATTTATTTTATTTCAGCTCTTTTGATTAAGCCTATCTACTTCCCTACCAATAATTTTCCATTTATAACTTTATAGAAAGAGATGATTAATTTTTCTCTGTGTCTGTTATCTAAAACCAACGCCTACAAAACGAGTAATAGCAGATAAATTAATCGCGAGTGTTTGCCCCGGACGTGCAGGCGACCGTCCCGCCGGCACCTCCGGACCTTCCGGGAAACTCCTCGCTTATAGAATCACTATATTATACCTATCGGATTATTATGGCTTTATTTAGAAGACGCTGATGGGTAAAATCGGATATTGGGAATGTTCTTCTATATTTATAGCAACGTACTTGTCTGTTGTTGTTGTGTGTTGATGCGTTCTCGGGTAGCGGCCACGAACTTGAAGACGCAGCGTAGGCAAGCCCCATACTAGTGGGACCGACGATCTGGTGAAAACTACGGGGAGCTAACAATGGATGCAGGATGCGAGCAGACGCTCGAGGTGGCGCTCTTTGGGGGAGGCCTATGTTCAGCAGAGGACGTCTTCAGGCTGTTGATGATGATGACTTGTCCATAGATCCGCGTTAGCTCTCTTTTTTATGTTTTGGCTCCACACATAGTGTATTTAGCCAGTGTCAAGTATTATAATTTCATCATGTTCAAAATTATTTCACGCAAAGTCATGTCCTAGTCATAGTCTAGCCTAAGTCATTCTCCAGTAAAGTAGTGGCAACTTTACTAGAAGCTTCTATGGAGTTTTGGAAGCAACACGAAAAATCACGTTTCACCACATTATATCACTTGCCCTCACTCATGCTCGTAATTCAGCACTTAATGCGTAAAACGCCACCAATTTTAAACATTAACCTGGAAAAAGCACAAGTTTTGAAAAATAATACAATGCAACGATGTGAAATTTTTCGCGTTTCCGCCAAAAAAACCGCGTTAGCTCTTGATGATCATGCATTATTGTATTAGAACGTCATATACTTATGTCTTATTTTAAGGTGGAACGTACCACCTTATGTTGCAACCTTGGCTAACCTTCACTGAAAACTGAATCGAAATCATAAGCCTCTGAACACGTGCGGAAGTCCAAATTTGTGTAGTGTGACGGTTAGTCTTCTCCGTTCTTTGGATAAAGTTTATTGAACGGATTATGATGATATAAGTACTATGTATGTTTTAACACTAGAACTATAAGATTCATTTATACTACTACTAACCCATTTAATCAGAATAAATCTTTTCCTCTGAAAAAAAAAAATACAGCCACCTCTTAGTTAATTTCACGAAGACCTAAATAGGTACCTAAAGATAAGCCTATGGTTCAGCAGTGGACCTCTTCATCGTGCTGTTGATTAGGCATATCACGGTAGTGTGGCTGCAGTACAAGAAGCGATGGTTAAGTAAGCCCCAGTTTTTTTACTCTACTAAAACTCCTTACGCTTTGAATTCACAGTAGAGAGAAACTTAATAGAGAAATCCATGGAATTTCCACCCTCATACTGTTGTATCAGCAAAATTACAATACCTCCTCGGGCGACAACAACCCCCGAAGGGCTTGCACGTGCCCTGGGTATTAATAACTTGCACCACGTGCGAGCCTTCAGTAACCCCACCAGGGCTGGACTAAGGTAAGTGCTAGGGGCATATAAAGGGCGACGATATAAAGTGTAATAGATGGCTTTACTTCTTGACCTCACAATGCGACTGAGTCACCGAGAAGTTCCTTAAAATAATCTTTTCCTTTTGTCAGTGTAGCTTTTGACGAGTATAATTATGTACCTACTTATCACCCTGTTGAGTTGTTTGTTAAACGTTTTTGATAAAGATTAAAGTTTGTTTCTTTTTCAGAAAAACATGATCAGTAGAAGAAGACTGAAGTTAGCAAAATACATGATTTGTGTAATGCGAATGCATGTAGCCTACAAACGCCACCATTAAATAACTCTTGAAGGCACCGGCGAGGCACGCTGCGAATAAATATCTGCTGGTTAAACGTGTCCAACTTCTATTCACTTCTACATCCGGCCCTGGGTGCACTCCTATTTGCATGAACCGGCGAGCCTGCGGACGCATGAAATTTTCAGGAAATACTATTTGAATGTTATGTAAAGTCCGTGCTCCCAGCCTAGTGAATAGAACTCAGTGGATGAAGTTGTACAACTAAGAGCTATTCAGTTCAGCTACTTCCCTTTGACTATTAAAAGCTTCCTACCAATGTTATTATTTGTTTTGTTCCGAGAAAGCTATTTTGAAATAAAGCTATGTTGTTTATTCATACTAGTTTTGGACTTTTCGGTATGTTTTTCCTTTTCTACTATAAAATAATTTACTTATTAAAGACTTATTACCTATTATCATCTTCTATATTTCATTGGTAGGTAGGTATTTAAAAGAGCATAATAACAAAAAGGTTTGTTGCCAGTAAAAATATCTGCGGTGCTTAAACTCGGTCCTTTGAAAATTAGGATTATTTTTATATAGGTATTATTAATATTATGAGTAGCAAAGGTAAACAAATAGTCTGCCCACTGCTGTAAGAGGAGCAAACAAGTAGTAGTAGTAGTAGTAGTTAGAAGCGGATAAAATGTCGAGAGCGCCCTAGGCAAGAACCTCATCGATGCCCCTGCATCTAATGATTACGTGAGAATGTTTTGCCCGATTTTTAAAACCTTTTGGTGAGATGTTGTGATGCCAAATGCTCGGACCACTGCCCATCAGGCAGTATTACCATTTGATGGGAAGTGCTCACCGTAGCCTGTGGACATCCTGTAACACTGGATTTACCATTTAGGAGATTATTTAGCAGATTTGGGCAAAAATTGAAGGCGGATAAAGCCGCATTTTCTGGGTGTAGGTAGCTAAGGCAAGGAAGAATGCATGAAATACTCTTTTGTGATTTTCCCGACTGACTAATAATTTTGTGGATGACCTTTTTTTGCGGTGGCGAGAGATACGACGAATGAATGTTTTGTGGGTGCAACCACTAAATTTAAATTTAAAATTTTATGGCTCAAATGGCTTGCTTCCAGGAGAAATGTCGTGTTTTCGTGATCGGGCTGTAAACAGCAGTTCGTTTACCTTTCTGAATGGTATCATGACTTACGTTCTTGGGTTCAACTTAGTCAATGTGCCAGTTATTCTTTGTGTAAGTAAAATGTTTGAGATTTATAATGATGTATTTATTTTACCTGCATGATATATTTCGTGCAGGGACAAGGCACTGCATCATATGTAGTAATCTGTGGCTTAACGGTCACTCAAGATTTTATCGGGGTTAAAGAATGATGTTGCAATCTTTGACCCTGCACGAAAATATGTAAATAAACCCCCTTAATAGATCAAAGATTTTTTATACTATATGTAGGCAACGACTTTGTATCGTAATAGGGCGAATAGGCATGACGACTAAAATTTTTTTATTGATAAATTAATTATATTCCTCAAAAGATAAACATTTGTGAACACAAAAATTCAATATCTCAAAAAATGACCAAGTTACAAGCATTTTAAAAACCGGAATAGAAAGAGATAGCTCAAACGGCCAGTGACGTCAAAGGAAGGTCGTAATAGTACCTCATTACTAAGCTGTGGTAGCTTTTCATACAATCTCTATGGCATGTGATTTTTAGTAGATTTTTCATAGTAACTGTGGAGGCGCTCTGTTTCGCGCGAAAGGGACAGGAGATGCCTTTTGTAGAAACTTTAAAAGTTTATTACGCCGTGATTTATTTACCGATTTTGCTTATTTTTTCAATTATTGCATTCAATTTTAATCTTCTTTATGAAAGTAATATTTACTTGTTCATTTTTAATAGTATATTCTGTGTATGTAGGCTTGCCACATTTCTTCACATTTCTCCTGAAGTTCCCATAATTTTAATATTTATTTAGGTTCCTAGTTATTTATGGATAGGTTATACCAATTAAGTGTACTTTTAAGTCGTTTGAGTAAGCAACTGCATCGATGGCAAACAACCAATAAACCTTTGATTTTACAGATTAATTTGTAAAGGAAAAATTAGAATCACGAGCGGGAATTGAACCCGTATCCATCCATCCCTCAAGCCGGGATATGCTTTACTTAAGCTACCGTGACAAGTGGTCTCATGTCTGAATTTTTCCTTCACCTTTATAACCAACTTACGGGGTTGGTAGCGCCATCTATTGAGTGATATAAGAATCATCCCAACCAGCATACGGTCAAGTTATAAAGGTGAAGGAAAACTTCGGACATGAGACCACTTGTCACGGTAGCTTAAGTAAAGCATATCCCGGCTTGAGGGATGGAAGGATGCGGGTTCAATCCCCGCTCGTGATTCTAATTTTTCCTTTACAAATTAATCTGTTGATTACGCTGAGCAGGCGATACTGCTTTAAAAATCATAAACATTTGATTTTATTTGTTGTTTTTTCGGCGCTTTAATTTAAAATCGTAGCACCCGTAGCTAGGTAACGTGGGTGGTTTGCTGAGATCTTAAAAAGGAGTATTAATATTAAAGAATAAAAGAAAATAATATTTAAGTACAAGGTTTATTACCTTAATTATTTGTACACTTATTTCTAAGGTAACTATAGTTTTAACACTATTTGACTATGGACCCTGAGGTCCTTGAGCCGTCGGCCCGGAGGTTTCAAGATCATGAAGGCAGTGATCGTTACGTATATAATACCTATTACAAATTGAATTCTTTACGTTACATCGTTTTTACAACAGAATTGTCTTATGCTAAGGCTGAGAGTCAAAGAGCGGTTTGTATTCTGCTATTTTGGTAAGCTTTTGTATTGCGATCGCAACAATCAGCTGCAAATGTGGGCATTTGCTTCCGACAACGGTTATAGGATGCGAAGGATCTTGGGAATGGATCTAATTTTAATACATTGTTTATAGGTACAGTCGCCTGCACTAATTAGTACAACATTTCATGATTCTCAAAATATTGCCGTAGTCTTACTTTTCAGACTAATGATCTCATTTACATTTATTAGTGAACAATAGGTATTATACCTTACCTCACAAATTGATGGTGACATAATTTTTGATTAATTCAATACTGCGGCATTATTTTGAAAATAATGATATGTATATACCTACCTACATATTAGTGCAGGCGACTGTACCTTTCGCTGCCACGTACCTACCCAATCACACACGCCAAAACTAACTGCGTAGGTATAATAATAATATGATGATCAGAAGCTTAAAGCTCTGCGCTCACTGGTAACGATATTATCTAAGTACCTACTTATATAAGAGGTATATTTTAAAATCTAGGATTTTCTTATTTTATAACTTTGTCAACTAATATACATCTAACTTAGTTGACAGAGCCGATGGACAGAGGACAAGTGTCCAGTCTTTATAAAGTTGGACGAATTAAGAACCAAGCGTTTACTCTCAGCCTAATTCTACAACCAAGTCGAAGAATTAACAAATAAATAATCAAAATTAACTTACAGTACCAAAATATCCTTATACTGACCGCATACTATGAATATGCACCCTGGTTTGTTCGAGAAAGAGTTTCTTTTATGATTCCGGTAAACACTTTTATGAGCGAAACTAGAAACTTAAAAAACATTTGCAAGTTTTACAAAATAAAACGAGACAGAACGTGAAATCTGAATCGCTTATAAAACAAATATAATTATAATTTCAACATAATTCCAAATTGATAAACAAGAGTCATAATTATGTTGATTTGTTATACACAAACAAACATTCAGGGCAATGTTTAGTCACATCTATATTTCATTCGAGCGTCATTCTGAAAGTTCAAAGTTTGTCGCGTGACTAACTTTATACAAAGACGTAGAAAAGTTCTTACAAGTCTGTTATTTTTCTTTTGGATTATAAGGGCTCGTAAAAACTGCACGATACAACTTTCTAGTATGAAAGTACAAACAACAGTAATAAAGTCACAATTTAAAAAGCTAGAACATTTCAACATAATCGTATGGATTTTTCAAACGCGCGCACAAACTGCGAATCCAGATACCCTATTCCTGTGTATTCGACTCCTCCTATGTCCCTTTCTTTCACTGTGCAAAACGGATACAAACAAAAGAGACGAAGAGATATCGAATGGACAAGAATCAGGGTCAGATCAATCAGCAAGAGGCCAGCTTAGAATATGACTGACATATTAGAAATCAGTTTAGTACTTACAGATGACCTATCAGCAAATTAGCACATAGGGAGCTCTAGAAGATGTGATTGGTATCGCATTAGAGCTTAATACATTATTATAATATTACGTCAAGTCAAAAAATCTTAAGCAAACGGCTTACCGATTGACCTAACCTTCAACCTAACAACACTGGACAACCTATGTACAAAGGATCTTAAAGATATTCTGGTCAGAAATATGTCTCTACGTCACACGCTTCAAAACAAAACGGTACCCATGATGGCATCACAGCTAAACGCACAGCTTCATCAATCGGTTCTAACTTCACAAATGAAGTACGTTTCGAAAGAACAAGGCGAGTCGTTCCATTTCAGTCCTTTATCGTCCCTATTCCAAAGCTCTAAGCAGTTTTCTTCTTCTCCGTTTTCGTAGCGGAAGTTGTTTGGTTCTCCAGCGTTCCAGTTGACAAAGGTCAAGGGTCGGCCGTTGGCCATCCAGAAGAAGTTCCCTTCTTCGGCTAAGTCGGTGCCTGACGTCCAGAAGTGCTCGCGGCCGTATCCTGCAAAAGTTGGAATTGGATGTTTTGTTACTGTGCATCTTTGAATTCTGCACCTTAATTATAAAGAGAAATCGGAATATGACTTTCAGATAAGGACCTACTTCATCATCATTATCATCAACACCCCGTAGACTCGTAGGCCTCTCCCAGAGAGCGCCACTTTGAGCGGCTCCTCGGCTCCTGCATCCATCGGCTCCCCGCGGTTTTCACCAGGTCGTCGGTCCACCTAGCGGGGTGTCTGCCTACGCTGCGGTTTCTGGTTCGTGGTCGCCACTCGACAAATTGTCGTCCCCCCGGTTATCAGTTCTGCGAGGACCTACTTGCATGCTACTAAAACGTAGGAACCTCATTATCACCAACAGCCTGAAGACGACCACTGCTGAACATTGAGGCCCCCTAAGAGCGCCACTTTGAGCAGCTGCCTCCTGCATTCATTGGGTCCCCGCGGTTTTAAGGGAAGCTATTTATATGTTACTTTAAAAAGTAGTTGAGTCTAAAACGGTATATTATGGCGAAAGGAAATAAATTGACTCTCAACGAAGGTCAACGACGTTTGAAGATAGTGAAGTAGTGAAATAGTGAAGAAAAACTGAAGTTTTACTTCACTATTTTATTCAAGCGCTTAATACCGCTGGATGATGACCATCAGTAATGACCTTGTGGAAAACCATTATCAATACGTAAACTCATGTATCGTTATGTAACAAAGCGCCTGATAAATTTTCAGGAATTTGCGGCAAAAGCAAATACTTATATGGGCAATTACGAATGCAGTGACAATTTTCATTTTTCAATTGTTTGGTACAAAACCATTGTTGTTTAGGTACTACCAGCTTGCGCAGCGTTGTTGGTATTATAAAATGGCGGGAAGGAAACCGGTGATGATATTTACCTGAGTCTTTGACATATTGTTCTAGCTTGTCATTCTCCTGCTGCGAGGAGATGGAGGCGAGGTGCATCCCGTGGAACCGGCAGTACTGCTGCGCCTTGAACCAGTTCGCCTGGAAAGAACGAAACAAAACCTTTCTTAACATGAAAAAAATTTAACATATTATTAAGACTGGCGAGACTAAGGGGCCATTTGCGGAGATATAAGAATTTTGGATTTGGAAAGCTCCTAAAACATGCGTGGAGGCAAGTAGAATGTAATTCAACGCTTCGTGCTCCATTTTCGACCGAATCACTTATCATCAGGGCGGTTATTCTCTATGGAAACACAGATTCCACGCGATACGAATCCACGTCGTTATCGTGTCTTATTCAAATCGTGTCACAGCACAGCATTAGATATACCTTCACTTTACATTAAAGTTATATTTATTTTGAATAAAATATGTTGATATAAGTGGTCATATCTTTTGATGTGTTGATGTTTCGGAACGCGTCTCGGTAAAACATAAAATTTTTGACAGTTAAAATCACGCGAATTCCAAATTCATTTCGCGCGGTTTTGTTTTCGTTTCATAGAGAATAAACTTTTGCAGATTTCTTATGTAAGACAAGGAATTCACGTGGTTTCAAAGTAAGGAATCGATACGGAATAAGGGCTGTGAGATATGGTCCCTTGGCGCTGGTAGTAGGCGAATAAGACCACCCCATCCGTGGGTGCAGTAACTAGCCAGCTAAGGAAATATCCAGGGAATAACCAGCAGTAATCTCTACGGTACATTTAAATATTCTGCGATCACTAAGCAGCCTGCCAAGCGTGGTGATATAAGGTAAATCTTCCCTATCCCCGCTATCTTATCTATCTATCATCATCATCATCATCATCATCATCATTAACAGCCTGAAGACGTCCACTGCTGAACATAGGCCTCCCCCCGGGAGCGCCACTCAGAGCTATCTATGCCCGCGGCATTTTATGGGGGAGGCCTATCTTCCGCAGTGAACGTCTTCAGGCTGTCGACGTGAGATGTAGTCAATCGCAAACCTATCGAAAGTAAAAAAAGAACAGGAGCTTTTGACTGCCTGTTTATTATAGAGTAGAGGTACATAATCAAGCAACACTTGATCACTTTTTCGAGCATGGCCACACCACAACATATATGGACAATATTTTTACTGTCTCCTATTGTATTATAGATTAATTTGTAAAGGAAATATTAGAATGAGGGTTTGAGGGATGGATGGATGCGGGTTCAATCCCCGCTCGTGATTCTAATTTTTCCTTTACAAATTAATCTGTAGATTACTGAGCAGGCGATGCCGCTATAAAAATAAATATTGTATTACGTCACCCTAATATCAATGCACCTACGTGTTCAAAAATAAGACTTGTCACCATTCACTGGAACAAACTTTCCTAATCTTGCGGTGATGTTACACAATAAGTACCAATCTTACATTGTTTGGAGATGTCTTGTGGCTTAATACTAGTTAACGTAATACCGAGAAAGCGCAATGTTGATTATCTACGTTATAGGTAGGTACATAATATTGTCTCTACAAGAAAAACCACTCGAGACCGCAATGGCGTGTTGCAAAATGCCATGCGATAGTCAATAAATACTTTCCCTCATAGTTCCGTTTATGTTTATTACACAACGAACTAAAGGCTAACTAATGTTTTTAGTGTTCATTTATGGCTTCATGACAAATATTACATCCATATTACATCCACTTATATCAATAAGTACTTTTATGTCTCCTAATCCACGATTTAAAGGTCGGCGGTTTCTAATTGTTTTTCACTTAGCTGGTGTGTCGGCAATTACCTTTTGTTTGGCATAGTGACAACCGATTCATAGGTCGTAGTTGCGAAGAAATATAATAAAAATATTGCATAATCATAGACTATTGTACTGACAACCGATGGGGAAGAAAGGTTCTCGAGTGGCGACCGCGAACTGGAAGACGCAGCGTAGGCCGGCCCCCCACTAGGTGGACCGACGACCTGGTGAAAGCTGCGGGGAGCCGATGGATGCAGGCGGCGAGCAGCCGCTCTAAGTGGCGCTCCCTGGGGGAGGCCTATGTTCAGCAGTGGACGTCTTCAGGCTGTTAATGATGATGATGATGATGATTGTCTTTTAGCAGATATCCAATTAAAGGTTTAAAAAATCACTAAAACCACAGCAGTCATAAGGGGATCTAGCAAAGATCCCAAACGCTAACGCTAACGCCAAACGCTAACTCCAAAATCTATAGAAATGACTAGCTGCGGAAAAGTAAGTGATTTCCGAAATGTCGTTCTAATACATTTTGGAACTAGCGTTAGCGTTTGGGATCTTTGTTAGACCCCAAGTTCTACTATTTAGAATACTTAAATCAAACACAAAAAGCCGCGTGGGAATACTCGATCGTAATTATATACCAGACACTTATCGGAACAGTGACCAGCCGAGACGAGGTCAACACAACCTGGGCATTGATCTTGAAAGTAAATGCCTAGGCTTGATATAAATTTATAACTTGTTCAATAAAGGTGTGGTGACTAACAAAGCTTCCAGTACAAAACTAGAACCTGTCATTTCGTTCACACTCATGTTGCAATTATTGGTCATCAAGCACGTCCTGAACGATATAATACGAACATACCAAATAAGCGAAGGTATAAATAAGCGAACCCAATGCTCTATTTCTTTAGAAAGAAAACTTTCGCATTAGAAATGTTGTGTCTAGTATGATTTAATGAATAACGCCCAACAATTACATATACTAACTAGGTGGTAGGACTTTTCTGCAAAGTTCGTCTAGGTAGGTACCACCGCTTTGCCAGTTATTCTGCCTCCAAGCAGTAGTGTGCAAGCACTACTGTGTTCCGGCTTGAAGGGCATTGTAGCTAGTGAAATTACTGGGGAAATGAGACTTTATGACCTGATTACACAGTGTAGTAATCTGATTACTAGACTGTGTGATGTCTCAGGATGACGTGCGCAGTGCAGTGTCACGCGAAACTTTATTATTTTAAAGTTCCGAGTGACACTGCAACTGTTATGGGCGGCCGTATTGCTTAACATCAGGTGAACAACCAGCTCGTCACGTCATTCATTCTCATAAAAAAAAAACATTATGTAGGTTGGACGCTAATAGGATTCCCTTTATCTGAGAACTATCAACTACGAATGGTCCCACAACACCCAGACAAAGAACAAGTATTTGAGCTTTTTTTCCTGCGCATAAATACTTTATCTCGCCGCATTATGAACCTACCTACTCAACCACCACAGATTAAACTTCATACTCAAAATTATGATATCAAACTGACAACTAACAAAACCTCGCGTGGTAGCCACAGCTTCATTTTAGTGGTCGGTTAACCGCTGTTGAACCTTGCTTGTGTATCACTAACCTAGATAGCTGGATTACTCTAGCTTCCGTAATATGCGGTTACAGATTAGTTGAATCACAAATGATATTGACTGGACTAGTTATATGCCAACGCTGTGGTGGATGTACCAGTAGGATCGCGGGGGGCGGGTGGCAAACATTTCTATACCATTACACAAAGACACTGAAAGTTCTACTTTTGAAAATAGTTGAAAGCCACTGTGCCATCTGCCAAAAGTTGTCATTCTTCAGGTTTAGGTAAACCCCCACTTCCTTAATCTCTTAGGTACATGATTCAATTTAGGTTTTTAGGTTTTAATAGATCTTACCAAATGATAGGCAACCAACATTCCGAGATGCACGTAATAATAACATCAAGAATGTGAGAAAAATACTGATGGTTTGTTTCTCAAAATGCCAGTAATTTTGTATATAAAATACAGCTATTTGGAACAATGGCGATTACGTGAGATAACGGCTATGAAATAGTTGGTTTCATAACATAGCGTAAGAATTATTGTACCTGGGTTGTCGTTGATATATTTTTGTTTCCTTGCATTGTTTGGTTATTTACCTGGTTATTTTTGTACTTAATTAACATGTTTTTAATGTTTGGATAAAGATTCACCATCATCATCATCATCATCAACAGCCCGAAGACTGCTGAACTGCCTCCAGAGAACGCTATCTTGAGCGGCTGTTCACCTTCTTTCATCGATCTATTCTCAGTAGTTCAATTAACAGTTCAATTGATTGAACTACTGAGATTTTTTATTCATACTAGTTCAATGAAATATTTTGATTGAACTACTGGTGCTTATTTATTCACAGTGGTTCAATTAACAGTTCAATTGATTGATCTACTGAGATTTTTTATTCACACTAGTTCAATGAAATATTTTGATTGAACTACTGGTACTCATCTATTCATAGTAGTTCAATCAACAGTTCAATTGGTTGAACCACTGAGCCTTGTTAGTTCCTTACTTCTTGACAGGAGATATCATTATTTGACAGCAGACGTCATTTTTGACAGATGTTACATTTTTGACAGGAAAGACTACCCGCGGTTTTCAGCTCGTCGTCCACCTAGTGAGGGGCCGGCCTATCCTGCGTCTTCCGGTTCGTGGTCGGCACTATTGGTGCTTCACTTGCTTCCAAGTTCATGTAGAATTCATATATAAATGCCCAAGTCTAGTACGAGTATAATTATTTCTTGTTCAATCTGCACTTCCAAACTTTCAGTTCAACTTTTGAAACTTTACCAAGTCTTTGGTTCCAAGAAAACGTTCTGCTTTGCTGCTTTAATTCTACAATTGTTGAGTGGACTTCATTTCCAACCGGTCCCGGAGAAAGTTCTACTTTGAGCGAAATACAGCTCTACATATTCCTATAGACGTATTGTAGTGTGAGAGCTTCCGGCAATTCTGATTAAGGTTAATTAATTCAAAGTGGCGCTCCCTGGGGACGGCCTATATTCAGCAGTGACATCTTCAGGCTGTTAATGATGACGATGACGAATTTACATGTTAACTTACCACATGCCATAGGCATATGTGTAGGTACTATAAGGAAAGCTTAACATAATGAGCGGCTGTTTTATGGAACTCGTAGATTAAAAAAAAACAGTTACAGTTAACAGTTTTGTTAGCTTAGCGATTAGGGCCGCTCCACGCACCACTGTAAAATATCGATTCAATAAGAGACTACAAAAAAGATGGTACCTCGAAACCAAATTGTTGTAACCTCTACAAAATTGATCGTTAGCTATTAAACTATAATGTCTATTTAACGGGCCTGTTCGCGCATATTACATGATTGAACGCACCGCGCAGGCCTCAGGCTATCCGAGAAATGCTGTGAAGTAACCTCTTAGCACTTTGAATTCTTCAAACAGGTGTGCGCGTTCGTAAAATGTGGTACTTAGGTATCTGATTTGTACAATCACTTAGAAGAATGTCTAGGAGATGCGTGATGATCTAGTTACGCTACAACCAATTCACACGACAGGCATTGTAGGTACTGAATAAATGCATTTTCTTTCTTTTTTTCTTCTTCTTACTATAATTATTATCATCAGCCTGAAGATATCCACTTCTGAACATGGTCTCCTCTATAGAGCCTTTGCCTCCTGCATCCATCGGGTCCCCGCGGTTTTCACCAGATCGTCAGTCCACCTAGTGAGGGGCCGGCCTACGCTGCGTCTTCCGGTTTGTGAGCACCACTCGAGAACCTTTCTTCCCCCTTGCTTGTCAGTTCTAAGAGCGATGTGGCGTGCATTTGCTATACCTAGGTACACTACTGCTATAACCTACTACAGATTAACAAGCCTTCTAGTATTTCTGTTAAGTTGTCCTAGGTTCATTCTAATGCGTCAGCAACATTAAATGTTGTTCTACCTAGAACATGTGTTATTAGTGAATTCGTAACACACACCCGAGATTTTTTTTTAATTACCTATTATGTGGCTATATAATTCATTGCCGTCTTAATTAGATCATGCAGTTAGATGAGTAACTAAATACTTAGGTTAACGGCTCTTTGTCTATATACCGTTAATAAATGACCTTTCTTTGCATGTTAAGTTGTCATCATTATTAAATTATTATTACGTACAAGTACAAAAGTTACGCAATTTCGGTTGTGCTGGATTTCTTTTTTTCTCATAGGTAATTGACGGTTATCTTCTTTCCACGAGTTTCGCTCGTTAGCAATTATAACTATGAGATGGAGTGAACGGAGCAACATTCTATCGCTATCCTGCTCCCTGTTTCTTATCCTACCCTATCCTACCAACCCTAGGTATGTTATTTTCTACTAATATCGTTTTAGTAAAATCTATGTATGTTAGTTACAATTTGAAAGGAATGGATTTTGATGTTCAGTGTGTAAATACGGTCCTGCAGTACATATGGATGTAGAAATAGGGTTCTATTTATCCCAGAACATTGTGCTGTATCAGAGCCTATGCAGGTTATATTTACCAATCACAGTAATGCAAAACAAACATCAGAAAGCCATACTTCACTTCTTGTAATGTCTTGACTTGGATGAAGAATATTATTACCTCTCCGTAAGAAATCTCCTACTCGTCGCAATGTAGTAGGTAGGCAATATTTCAAATTCTCAATTATTCATTTAAATCACTTGAATCTCTCTTTTGTAAAATGGTACTTAGTTTACTCGACGCACAGGTCGTTAAGCACTCTTTATCATTACATTTTGCACCAAACGCAGTACCCACCTACCGTCAATTCCAGGCCATCGACTCCATCGACTCTGTGACCCAATTTCACTAAAAACACGAGCTAGTGGAAAATCTATGAGCTTTTAACGCGCTTTTTGAACATTTCGAACGTAAATGCACTCACTCGAGTGGTTCCCTAATCTCTATTTTCATGGTTGCAATTTCGGAACCCTGTTTAAAGCAGCAATTTTTCAGTTTTATAATTTTAGTATTGTGTGTTCTCCCTGTGTACTCGGTGCCACTGGGCCCATCCTTTAAATAAATGATAAATAGGTACTAAACCTTCGGCACTACATTTTTATTTAGCGCGTTCATTTTAATTAATGGCTAAACACAAGCCAGTCAAATACTTTATTATTATGTACCTATCTACAAAACCATTCACGCGTTTTGTTTATAAATGACGCCACAGACAAGAGAAAATGGATTTTAAATGAGCCTAGACTTTTTGTTCTCTGATGAATTACATAGAATTATTTTCAAGATAATTGCTGTGGACGATATAGTTGAATGAAAGTGAAGTGATGTTGCCGACTTGTGAATAGAAGGAACCTGCCGACAGACCACGTGACAACCGAAAGTGAAAGCGACTGTATCAATCAACGACATGCCATCTGACGGGCTACTGCAACCGAAGCGCTGACTGTTGTACACAAGACTTGTGTTACGAAATTTACAAAAGCGTTGCTTCTTAGTTGCATTTGTGTTATATTGAATGTAGGTAAGTAGGTATTATGCTATATGTTTCACAGAAGTAAAAATTTATGCACTGTGATACATTAACCTATTATCGTTTCAGCCCCAGTACTTTTATGTATGGTTTCAGCCACGTTACTGCAAGAGCCATTCCGGTTTTCGGAATGAAAAGAAACCTATGTTTTAATTTAGAGTCTGAGCTACCTCCATAGATCCAAATCCAACAAGCTGTTTGAGCGGGATAGAGTAACAATCATACAAACATTCGCATTAATAATATTAGTGCGTATTGTGATTTAATATTGTAGAGGTATTTTATTTAATATAATTCCTTCAGTTGTTCACAATGTGCGACTTGTAAAGTTTGTGAAAGCGGCCTTTGGTTGCTTCGCCCGGGGGCGCTTGTTCAAGGTGTGTATGAATCTTGAATAGACGTAATCGATCACGATGACGAATCTATTCGGATTTTATAACCGGGGATTTTTTAAATACTTTCACCCTTTTTTAAGTCAAAATAGTAGACAATATACGAAGCATTAAAATTCCTGAACTGTGATGGTAAGCAGTACTTAGTAATAATTATTATAGGTGCCCAGACACCTATATTGTAAAGGAATTTAGCAATAATTGAAACTAATTTACTTTTATGAGATGTTCATGATAGTTCATGGTTCAGTGGGTTTTTAATCTAATTTAATACCGATGGTTCAAGGATTTCGATATATTATTATAATTAGTCTCTATAATCTGTAGGAATTAATATCAATGACCATGCATACCAATTTGCAATGACCTTATGGATTTTTATGATTTAGGTTTTTGCAATTTCAGGTTATTTACGTGTTTCATTATCAGCAAGCTGCAACACGTGAGTGTATCTATATCCGCTTCAGAGCATAATACGCAAAATGAGCACGTCACTCAACATGAACAATAAGATGTCATGTGAAATAGAAAATGAAGCTTGCGAAATGAAATGAAATTGAATATTAAAAAAAAAAAATTGCAACACAGTGCATTGCAAAAATATCAATATTAATTTTTGGTTTTGATAAAGTGAGTCAAAGGTTGTCTTGTGATGTACAAAGTGGCCTTATGAATTAAACTACATAATTACCTAAGTATAAATATATTACGTATTGTAACTTATGACCAAGCTTGCAGTATTTGCATTTGCATGTAAAATTTAAAATTTTTACATAAATCTAAAAATTTTAAAAAGTATTAAAACGATGTCAAGATATCGTTCACCACCTAAAATTGTTCACGTGTCAAATAAAAATTTAAAAAATGTTACCTTAAAAAATATTCCTAAGTAATACCGCTTCTCTCCCGTCTTGAGGAGCGGCATCGTCCACCTCGTCACCCCAAGCTCGTCGTCTTGACAACTCGAACATTCTGTAACAAAGAAGACAAGGTTTTAGAACCAAAACACGAACGACCAGCTAATACCATATTACTTAATACCATTGACATTGAATGAATTAATAATTATAAATAAAAATTTCAGTCCGACGATCAAATTAACATTTTTAACTATTATTTTCTTTGTAAGTTCATAATGATTTTTAGTGAACTCGTCCTCTCCGATTTTGCTGACGGGATCCATAATGAGCTTACTTAAGTTCCTATTACCCCAGACAGTATTATATTACTCAACTTTATATTTCCCCTATGTACACTATGGAAGCAATAAATATATAAATCTGAATACGTTTTACTGGATGACTAACTATCCCCAGTAGTATGTATCATAAATGTGAATCGACTGAACTGCGTAAAGTGAAGATAGTAAAAAATGCGCATCACCGTCGCATTGGAGATATGGATATCTACAACACCCAGTGACGTTCAGAATGCATTGCCTAATATTTTCATAATAGATTTGACCATCGGGCTCCGTAAAATATACCAAAACGAATATTATATTAAGCTCAGTAAATAGGCAAAGCTATTTTCAAGGCCGTTTGCCAAAGTGAAGTTAATCAATTGAAAATCATGTGGTTTTGTTGTGCAAAGAATGAGAAGGCTTTGACGGCTTTTCAATGTCGAATAAAATGGCAAGAGGATGAAATCGTGTGAACAGTATACGTTGCAGTATACGGTTACGATCATACTTACCTAATCAACTTGAACAGATATTACAAATGCGACATATGTTTACAAGTTCTATGAACAAACGCTTAGCGCTAAAACAGATGAATGGAATTTGATGATGTTCGGTAGATGGTAGGTACTTATAGGTCATGCATGTCATAAAAACATAGGATATGTATAAGAAAAGTACCCTACAAAAATATAACGTGTATCTATAATAGATAACATAGGTGTAGGACCTAAGCGTTTTTATTTTAAACTACCAGCGAGCATTAAAACAAAGGCTTTGAAACACCGTTTCGTCGTTACAAAAAATAATTACTTATTTAATATTGTTTCGCAAATATTTTACAAATATTTTTATGTTATTCTGAGTAAACATAAATTTCCCACGTGAAACCGGAACCACAAGTTGAAAAACCACACAGCGAATTAAAGTAAGTTTAAAGAAAAGAAACAAATAACAATGACAACAATTACTGCTTTTTTTTTGTTTATATTTTGGCTCCACATATAGTGTATTTAGCCAGTGTCAAGTATTATATTTTCATCGTGTTATAAAATATTTCACGCAAAGTCATGTCCCAGTCATAGTCATAGTCCAGTCTAAGTCAGGTAGTCATAGTCCATTCTAAGTCATGCTCCAGTAAAGTAGTGGCAACTTTACTAGAAGCTTCTATGGAATTTTGGAAGCAACATGAAGAATCACGTTTCACCACATTATATCACTTGCCCTCACTCATGCTCGTAATTAAGCGCTTAATGCGTAAAACGCCACCAATTTTAAACATTAACACTGAAAAAAGCACAAGTTTTGAAAAATAATACAATGGAACGACGACGTGAGCTTTTCCGCGTTCCCGCCAAAACTCCTAATTTCTGCTTTTAAATAACGAATGTGGCAATAAATCCTTTTTGGATTGGATTGGAATGCATGGTATACAGACGTAACAGTCGTGTAGGCAGACAGAAAATTGCGGGAATTTCCACGTAACGATTTTAGCATTCTTTATACGTGCATGCAGATATTTTTTTATTGATGACATCTCAAACACATTTTTGGAGTTCAAAATAAGCTGGTCACCATACGAAAAGACTTGTAATCAGCAATTTATATGCAATTCTTTCCTGCATCATTTAACACGTACAATAAGGTATTGTTCACACATGACTTCTTGCGTTCCTATATTTATCATTTTCGACAATGGCAATTACTATTTACGCATGTTAGTACTGTGTCACAATGACTATAATATTAAGAGAGATTGTAATAATAAAAGTTTAAAAAGAAGATCGGAATTCCTATGTATAGGTAATAATGATCTATTAATACTATTAGTATATAAACAAATAAAGATATTAACGTTTCTGGAATACAAAATACAAAACTCAAAACTCTTATACTAACTGAAAAATCTTAACCTCACTTTTTACTTCGATATAGTATTTTGTAGGATTCTATTGAGATCCCACTTATTTATTAAATTTACACATCGCCAATATTTAGTAAGCTTATTTCGTTGATGTGATAATAAAACTGTTACAAAAGGCCAATTTAATACATAAATGTTTCACAAATTGACGTGTAGGAATGAATCTCTAAAGATACGTAGGTGGTACTTACTGATCTTTGGTTATTTATAACCAGATTCAAAGAAAACTCTACGGTTACTAAAAATTAATGGATTGTATTAAAGAGATGTCATTAATTTCAATAAGTTGTTCAAATACAGATTAATTAGTAAAGGATAAATTAGAATCACGAGCGGGGATTGAACCCGCATCCATCCATCCCTCAATAGATGGCACTACCAACCCCGTAAGTTGGTTATAAAGGTGAAGGAAAAATTCGGACATGAGACCACTTGTCACGGTAGCTTAAGTAAAGCATATCCCGGCTTGAGGGATGAATGGATACGGGTTCAATCCCCGCTCGTGATTCTAATTTTTCCTTTACAAATTAATCAGTAGATTACGCTGAGCAGGCGATACTGCTTAAAAAATCATAAATATTAAGTTGTTCAAATGATCTTGCTATATGTAAAACTGACCTACCCCGGTTTCTCTCGGGAAATCTAAAATATTCAAAGCCATTTGAAACGCACTCTAAAAATTGAATTAATTCCCACCATTTTAAGACTTTAGTGACATACACAAATGAAGACAAAATTAAGTTTTAACATAAGACCGATTAAGGAGTTTTGGCGGGAACGCGAAAAAGTTCACGTCGTTGTATTGTATTATTTCTCAAAACTTGTGCTTTTTCCAGTGTTAATGTTTAAAATTGGTGGCGTTTTACGCATTAAGTGCTGAATTACGAGCATGAGTGTGGTCAAGTGATATAATGTGGTGTAACGTGGTTTTTCGTGTTGCTTCCAAAACTCCATAGAAGCTTCTTGTAAAGTTGCCACCACTTTACTAGAGCATGACTTAGACTGGACTACGTAAAATATTCTAAAACTCGATGAAAATATACAATACTTACACTGGCTAAATACACTAAGTGTGGAGCCAAAAAAGACCGATTAAACATTTTTTTTTTTACATTATTGATTTTTTTTTTTCTTTATAGAGGTAAGCAGCTGAACATACGAAGGGAGGCGTATGTTCAGCTGTAGACGTCTTCAGACCACAGACCTAGAACTTTTTCGTTACTCTCTTGAGGCTGATATATTGTTACCTGTTTTCCCGATGTTTCCCAGCTGTTGATGGTAAGTCACTGTATTCGTCACTCCGATCCAGCCTATCAGCAGCACGCAGCACAAAACGTTCTTTTGCCACATTTTAACACTTTTTTAACAATATATTTAATGGAAAAAATATTTTTTTATTTTGATTTATATTACAAGCATATCTATAAATACAGTAATAAGTTTTTATTAAGTACGTAGGTACTTGTTATGGAGCTTATACATTGACCATGCGATATCGTACGATGATATACTAAACTTCCATTATAATACGATGTGTAAAATTCTTAGTTTGTATTGAATGACTTATGGAAGGAAAATGAGACGCGTCTCACGATACGATATCGTATCGTACTAAGTAAATTTTTCTCAAGAAATGCACATAATAATTATACAAGTTTGGAAAGACTGGATTTCTGTTATAAGGTGCCTGTCGGTAGGGTACCCTAATGAGGAAGCCTGAACTAGATATGTCGATAGAATTTAGGTACTTCGGTTGCCTAACATTAAAAAAGTAAACGCAATTTTAAGTGCTTAAGTTGGGTGAACGTATTTATTTTGTTAAATTAGAATTTCTTAGTAGGTTCATAATTATGTTTATTGAATGGCCTATAATAATGTTGCTAGAGTATACAAATCAAATCATGGGGGACCAAAGAAGACTATTTCTCAATGAAGCTAAAACTCATCTCAACCTTGACATACATTACAATGTTTTTAATTACAATTACTATAACATCCGGTTCCGCGTAACTTCTTATTTAGCATCCGTGATTAAAGAGCTCCGGTCGCGATATTACGCAAAGATAACAAATGGTTGTAGACTAGACCGTTTGCTTAGACTAACAAAATGATATATAGACGGTATCCAGAACTAGAAAGTGAATTAGGTAAGTGAAGCAAAATATTCTATATTCTACTCAATAGAAAAATACCATTCCATCCACATTCTTGAGCACGTCTCTCTAAAAAAGAAGATATAAACTAAAGTGCTTATTTATTTAAGTGTCAGTGAATCTGACATTTGAATCTAGCTTATAAAGGATTACTTTAATAGTTGAGTTCTCTGTATCGCTGCAGATCGCTCCAGAATATTAATGCTGATGAAATTGGCATAACTATCATGATTATTTTTGTGATTGGTATTTCTTTTTTACTTTCAATTTGTAGCTCTATGGAAACTGCCGTCCATCTCTTTCTTTAAGTCTGAGACAATTCGTTACACAATCGGTACAAAGTTCTACTTTGATTGCCAAGTTACACGACCTAAGATGAATCTTGGTCTTCTGTAACACATAGTTAGTGCTATCTTGATAGCATTCTGCTATTGTAACTTATTATCAGTAATATCAGAGTTAGTTGCGTGTTTTATCTTTATCATCTTACAGAGAGAAAGAAGAAAAAGAAGAAAAAGCTTTGTCTTGTGTGTGTGTGAGAGCGACTGACTGACTGACTGACTGACTGACTGACTGACCGACCGCCTGAATAACTGAAGGACAACGTAGAGACCGCTGTTGGGTATAGCACGGACAGTAGACAATATTGCCTTTCCAGGTTTTATGTCACATTTTTCATAGGTACTTACTTATTTGTCAAATGGAGTAAAACAGGAGAAAGACCTTGTGCACATTATCATATATTAATAATAATATAAGAACTATTAAAAACCAAGGTTTAGTAAATAAGTAGCTACCTAAGACCTACTTACACTTACGTAGGTATACTGTGATAATCTGTCCATATTATATTGAAATTATTTAAACTAATTTATGTAAGATTTATAATATAGTTAAAAGTGAACACACCTCAATTTTTTTAAATTTGGAAGGGATGATACTAATATTTTCCTTGATAATACTCTTTATTATTACTAAGTTATCATGCAAATTAACACATAATATTACAAAATGTGGACAGACATCAATAAAATATGTTTAATTTAATGTTATCGCGTACTAACATTAGCATAATTCAATGTCTGTGTAACGCCATGACTTTATGCGGTCGCCATAACATCCAAAATTGCGCGAGCCTGCGATTTATTTTAACGTTCGTTTTGATGACGATCATGGACTCATTTTGTGACGAAATAGACAACAATGCTCTTTTATTGTCGCGATAGTATAAGAGAGACGAGAGTGGTTGCTGTTCTCGTCTCGTAATAGAGCTACGTTTAAATGTAGAGTTGGGTAATAATATATTCATACTCACGATAACGCATAGGAAACACAGATAAGTATGCTTTATTCATAAAATATTTTGAATGCACATTACTCTATCTGATTTAAAAAATGTTTAAGTTTCCAATTTAAACGTTTTTTTGCCATAGTGTCATAATGTTTTTCAAATTATTCAAAGAGACAAACTGTTTATGATAACCATAGACATATATATATATAGATATATAGATATATAGATATATAGATCTATGATGATAACATTATATTCACTCCATGTAGGTCCTACATTTTATGTTATTCCAAATAACATTTCCTTAAGTATAATATAAATTTATCAATCGCATCAAATGTTGTATTACAAATTTCAAATTATTTACATGATCATTTAGTTAATTACTAATTAGTAATAAAACACTAATTTACTACCTAATTACGGATTAACGATAGAAGGTTATCTTATATCACCTTCGCGAAGAATAAATATAAAAAGTATTTAAAGGTGAATCCTTCACATATTTTAGAACTTGTCCATAAGCAGAGGAGCTCAAAATGAGTCATGTTAAATGTCACTGATGCCTCTAGGTAATAAAACTGTTAAATTATTTTCAATCAAACTCATCCTGTACCCGTTTTACTAGTTTTTAGTATTATTTATGGTTTGTTGGTATTTAGGTGTTTATGATATAGTTTGGGTACGGCTGTTGGAACTAATGATTGGATAAATAGCGATTGCCAATTATTAATGGTAGAATTAAATCAATCATGTTATAGCGTTTATGTCTTTATGATGCATTTTGTATGCATTATATTAAGTACGATAAGACACTTCAAAGTTTTATTATATTTAGCGCGTAATAAAATTTTATCATCTAGCTATGCACCTACTGTAAATAAATATGTCATGACGTGCGAGGGTTTTTGGAGCTTTGGGGTTTTTTTTAATTTCTGTATAATTGGTTTCATTACTGTTTTTCTTTATTTGTACGGTACATATCGAAAACGATTTTAGCATGACCATAGAGTTAAGAAAATTCTAGCTTTGTGAGCATGACATGCATGGAGTGTAGCTGATAATGACATAAGGCTATGATAGTTATTTTGAAATACAAGGTGACCTTGAATTGGTATGTTATCCCGAAATGGGGGGACTGGGGCCATGATACCCTACAAGTTGAAAGAGTCTTACTTGAGACTGGGTGTTTCCTGGTAAAAAATAAATCCACTCGCAAAATTGCACGTGCGATCGCTACGAGATTTAACAAGATACTATAAATTCATTTCTAAACACCGGTCGAACTCATTTACGTGCACTCGGTCAAGGACGAAGTTCAACCACCCAGCTGCACTGGGGCTATTTTCGAACGTAAACTTTACATGGCATTTCTTCAATGAAAAACTATTAATTTATTAAAGTCGTAGAAGAAACATTGTCTACCTTGGGGTGTAGATTTACCCCCTTTCGGGATAACATATCAATTTAAGGTCACCTTGTATATTAGCAAAAATATTATTTATATCCCATATAATATAATACCTGCAGTACTTACATAGTGAGCACGGAGCTTTTTGATTTTTACTGAAAAGCATCACAACCGTATTAGCCATGAAACAAAACCTTTCGACTGGACTTAAAAATCACAAGCCTGATGTACCTACTTACTCCAGAGAAATGGCTATATAGACTAAAAACAAAGCCTAAGACAAAACTAGAAGACTTGTGTTCTTTTTTCTAGGTATACCTAAACCAACAAAGTCTTATAATTGCATCATAAATTCATAATTACGATCTAAATTAAATGATACTAACTGTTTACTAATCAAGTGGTTGACAATCGAGGTAAAAACAAGGCTTTCATAACATTAATCAAAATTAAACTCTAAAAAGAAATGATAGAGTTTAGTCTTGCCTAGCTTTGAAAGTCTGCTGTGCGATATGTAAAAGTTATGACCTCTGCGACTTGCAAAGGAAAAAAGTCTATGCAAATGTTACCTTTCCAAACGTATTGAGAAACAGTACGACATTGTTTGATATTTGATGCCCGTCAATGTTGTTTAGGATAATATATTGTTATGATTTTGAGGTTTGTTCATGGCTAATCAAAAATAAGTTTGTTAATTTCAATTTGAACTTGTTTGCCATGAAATGCCAATTTTACAATGATGGCTTAATGCTTAATGTGTCAAAATCTTGGCTAATGCTTTTTGAATGGCACATCATGCCACGTTATCAGCCCACTACTCATCACTACTTGATGAACACGCGCGGTGGGGAATATTGTCTCTCCCCATGTTGTTTCACTTTGTTCATACTTGCTTACTTGTCAAGCGGAGTAAAACGGGGGAAGGACAATTTTGTCTACCATTTCTGAGGTAACCCAGTTGAGTTGGATCTAGGTGGATGACACATGTCCTCAACGGATATTGGATAGTGATTGAAGCAAATAATTTAGGGAAAGCTACGCGGTGCATTTACTAACTCTTGTGCTGGTACAGGAGTCCAGTGCTATGACTGATTGACGAAATTATGTAAGCTTTCGGCGAGTGGGACCAGTCTAGTTATTATTATCATCACTAGTACTTTTGCCAATTACTGAAATATGAAGAATTTAGATGAATTGTTTGATAAATAATTCTTTTGTAGGTTATTTTTTTGAGATTTTTGGAGTTAAATATCTTGGCTCCGATTAGGTTTAGGTAGTTGCTCCCTTGACAAAAATAAATCGTTTTATATAGCTCTTTTGAATAACACTAATTTTTTAAGTGGCCGCCAAACTTGAAAAAGACGCCACTTTTGCCCAAACCCCTTTGATGATGAATTAAAAGAGATGACACACAATACCTACTACTAAATAAATAGCTTTCAAAATATACAATTATGGTTCATAAAGGAACACGAGATTACTCATAAATATTGATTCAGCAAGATTGCGAAACCAATTAGGCATTTACGTGATGAAATTTTCTCCGTAGACCTAGGTACAGCGTCCGACGTCCGGCTGCCGTCCGGTTCCATTTCACAAGTTAGTTTCCTCTACCTTTATCTCTTACCTTGGATTAAAATCTGCGTACTTATACTTAGTACATTTATATTTATATGAAAACTCAGCAACATTACCTGTTTAACTTAATTAAGGTTATTTTAAGGAAGTAAAGTAATTAAACAGCTAAAAAGTTGGCTATGACAAGGTACTTTATTATATTGTACGCGTAATTTATAATTCATTGCAACAATTCAATAAACGATTTTATATTTAAATGGGCTAATGATGTTGGTCCCTATCCACCTTTACAATATCACGTTCGGAGCTGTCTATAAATAACCGGGCAAGTTCAAGTCAGACTCGCAAACGAAGGGGTCCGTACCATTCGCTATAACAACGGGCAAAAAACTACGTCTATTGTATGGGAGCTTCCTTATAAGGAATATTTATTTCACATCACACATCATATGTGAAAATTTCAAATTTCTAACTATCACGGTTCATGAGATATAGCTAGACAGACAGACGGACGGCGGAGCCTTAGTAATAGGGTTTGCTTTAACCTTCGAGTACAGATCCCTAAAAATGGGAGGCAGTTAGCTCAAGGGCACCCCTGGAATGCAAGCTTCAGCTAAGACTTGGAATATCTTTAGCTTATAAAAAATATTTTTATTTTTATGACGTACGAAATAAGCGCTACAATAGGCATGAGGACTACTATTAAAAATGATCAAGTAAATATTACTTTCACAAAGAAAATTAAAAATTAATGCAATAATTGAAAAAATAAGTAAAATCGGTAAATAAATCACGGAGTAAAAAGCTTTTAAAGTTTCTAAAGGAGGCATCTCCTGTCCCTTTCTCGCGAAACAGAGCGCTTCCACAGTTACTATGAAAAATCCACCAGTGACGTCACATGCCAAAGATATTGTATGAAAAGCTACCACAGCTTAGTAATGAGGTACTATGACGACATTGCTCTGACGTCACTGGCCGTTTGAGCTATCTCTTTCTATTCCGGTTTTTAAAATGCTTGTAACTTTGTCGTTTATTGAGATATTTTATTTTTGTTTTCACAAATGTTTATCTTTTGAGGAATATTTTTTTTATTACGAAAGGGTACAACCCTACTCATTAATCATTATCATTACCATAACTAGTATCATGATAGTTTTTTTTTCTTTTCTATAAAATATCACGAAACAACTTTTCATTCTGTCTGTAACTGACCTGAGTTTCTTTTTGACTTTGGGAGTATTTTTGTTCAATATAGTATTTCCATACCGAATGGAATAGGCATGATGACAAAAACTTTTTTTTGAATAAAATAATTATATTTCTCAAATGATAAACATTTGTGAAAACAAAAATTAAATATCTCAATAAATGTTTAAGTTACAAGTATTTTAAAAACCAGAATAGAAAGAGATAGCTCAAACGGCCAGTGACGTTAGAGGAACGTCGTTATAGTACTTCATTACTAAGCTGTGGTAGCTTTTCATACAATCTCTTTGGCATGTGACGTCACGAGTAGATTTTTCATAGTAACTGTGGGGGCGCTCTGTTTCGCGAGAAAGGGACAGGAGATGCCTCCTGTAGAAATTTTAAAAGCTTATTACTCCTTGATTTATTAACCGATTTTGCTTATTTATTCAATTATTGCATTCATTCTTAATCTTCTTTATGAAAGTCATATTTACTTGTTCATTTTTAATAGTAGTCATCATGCCTATTGTGCCGAGTCAGGATCAACCATAAATGTCTCATTATCTTAGAGACAAACCAACATAGTTCGGTATATTTAAGTAAAGTCATTACAGGACTTGATTATGTTCTTAACAAAGTTCATAGGTTAATGTAAAGTCAAAATTGTCTATTAAAGTGTCCACGTTCATATTTCTCATGTCAAGTCTGATTATAATTATGCTTGCAGCTCATTATAATATGAATAACACCTTTAATGTATTCATATGAAAGAGAAAGTAGGTATAATGTTTGAATATCCGCAATGGGTTGTAGGCTTTGACTTGGGCAATAAGCAAACACTTTTCTCCTTACCATGTTGAGTAAGATTACTTATTACCGTCATAAAATAGACTTGATATTTTACTTGAGTCTTTGATTGTTGAAAACTAGGAACTAAATTAAGTATTAATATCCGTAGCGTATATGTATGTGATCGTTGGGCGTTATTTATTTATTTTATTTATTTTATTTATTTCTTTTTGTGATTATTTGCCAGCAAGCAGGCGGCCCACCTGATGGTAAGCCGCCTATCTATTGTTTTTCTGTTAAGTATTTATAAATATTTTTGTGTGAGTAGTAGTTTTCATTAACGCAATGAAAAGGATATCAACGCGCTACCCAAAAAGTTTGAATACGTATTTCGATAATTTTCAATTTACACTTGTTATAATTGGTTTGATCATATAATGCAATAAAAAATTGGAATTCGTATTTTCTTGTAATATAAAAAAAAATTGAACTGGAAAATGTACAACCACGGTCACGTTGTGTAATAAAATTTTGTTATAAAAATCCAAATCCTGTTTCACAGGCTTCTTCAACACTTAGATGACACCACATCATCCTGAACTTTAATGCCAAGGTCGAATTAAGAGAGCGCTTAAAATTATTATAACTAGTAAAAATTAAAAATAGTACAAAATCGTTGCCGGAACACGTTTTAAATTTCACCTCACACCCACAGTCACCTTATTAAGGAAAATCGTCGAAATTACGATATTAAAAAAGTTTAGTTTAAATTCCGAATGTTTCGGTGAATGTATGCGCGGGCGCAGTTTCGTGCGCGTTCTCGCGAGCGGCCAGTTCTACTAACGTGCAACAATGATAAACGAAGCGAGGCTCTACTCTACGCAACCTTCGGAAAGCCGCATTTTTGTGGTCAGTGCTTCTATCGGATCGCGAAGATGGCGCAAATGGCATGCCAGTGGGCCTTAATTTCGATTGACCTATACCCGTAAAGTTAATTAATAACTTTTTAAAGATGGGCAACGTTTTATCGGCAACTTAATTCATATTTTGACTCTAGTTTCAGGTATTTCAGCCATCCGTCCGTAGCTTGAACAGGTTCGGAAGTTAGAATAGAAATGGAAATTCAAATAGAAAACGATCCTGTAATGGGGCGTTCTACAGAGATGCCCCGTGAAATAAACCCTAATATTTTACTCGTTTCTCTGCAGGGACTAAAACTATTCTAATAAGATTCTAATTTATTATGTTGAACCCTATAAGGATAAGCAATCCGTGTGCAAAATTACATCAAATCGGTCTAGCCATTTTGCCATGAAAGTAGCGCAACTTTTCACTTTTATCATATTAGTAGGGGTTTTTAATACTTACTATTAAAATTTTTCGATTTAGATGCTTCATTTTTACACCACGTCGTGTCTTGTGTCTTTATAGATGATAACAGACGAATAACTTTTGGCTTTTCGTCTACGAAATTCAGAAAGGTTACGACATTGAAGCATCATTGAGTTGGCTATGACAACTGAGACACTGATTCCTTGATTTGTTATTGATTTGACATTAGCAATAAACTTTTATGTTCTTCACATTCCAAATACTTCAGTTTTGTACATCTATTTTGAAAAATAAAACCACAAGATTTAGACTAGAATTTTACGACACACATTAATTTTTACAAGCGTTATTGAATGTCAAGTCTATAATAACATAATCAATACAAAATCAATTCTTAATTTATGGACGAAAACAAGAACTAAGATGAAATTAAGTACTTACCAATAAAACTATAAGTTGACATCTTTTTAGTATAAAATAAGGTGTATAGTTACATTATCTAATATCTGTCATATCTGTCACTAAGCAGCTAAGTACGAACTTAAGATATGATAAACTTTAAGCAGTTGGGCGTTAATATCTGTGTTCATTATGACATATTATATTAAAGGTCAACTCTTGATCAAAATGAGATCATTATTGGCATTATAGCAAGGGGGTGTAACTGTGTAAATCATACTTCATACCCTGCTCTACAATTAATTCGATTCATTGGCAATTAACCGTGGATAATATTAAATATTAAACATTGTCTCAATGCAGTCGATTTTTTAAGTGTAAAAAAAATTTTAACCTTGGTATTATGTTTGAAAACAGTTTTTAATTAACTACCTAGATTTAAATCCGCATCTGCTAAGTTTTGACACACTGAATTAGAAGCATTATTCAATAAGCTGTGGTAGCATTCCCAGTGGCTGTGAATTTCAATGATTGCGAAGCGGCTGCATTAATTTTGGTGAATTTTTGCACAGTGACTGGCTGACACTGCCTAAATTAACGATCAGCGAATTTAAATCTGAAAAATTTGGACAAAATTGAGTGCCAACAGCATCGTAGCCCGTAGGAATACTACACAGATTATCGAAAAACAAATACTAATTAGTGAATAGAATAGAATAGAATAGAATAGAATAGAATAGAATAGAATAGAATAGAATAGAATAGAATAGAATAGAATAGAATAGAATAGAATAGAATAGAATAGAATAGAATAGAATAGAATAGAATAGAATAGAATAGAATAGAATAGAATAGAATAGAATAGAATAGAATAGAATAGAATAGAATAGAATAGAATAGAATAGAATAGAATAGAATAGAATAGAATAGAATAGAATAGAATAGAATAGAATAGAATAGAATAGAATAGAATAGAATAGAATAGAATAGAATAGAATAGAATAGAATAGAATAGAATAGAATAGAATAGAATAGAATAGAATAGAATAGAATAGAATAGAATAGAATAGAATAGAATAGAATAGAATAGAATAGAATAGAATAGAATAGAATAGAATAGAATAGAATAGAATAGAATAGAATAGAATAGAATAGAATAGAATAGAATAGAATAGAATAGAATAGAATAGAATAGAATAGAATAGAATAGAATAGAATAGAATAGAATAGAATAGAATAGAATAGAATAGAATAGAATAGAATAGAATAGAATAGAATAGAATAGAATAGAATAGAATAGAATAGAATAGAATAGAATAGAATAGAATAGAATAGAATAGAATAACATTTATTCAATACTTGCTTAAACTATGGTACAGAACATGTTATATAGTAGTGGAGAATAAGCTTAGAAAAAAGTTTTTTAGGAATAAGCAAGAAGTTTAACGCTTTGTCTTTTTAAGATGGCACGTCACGCTCAGCGCGCCAAATTCAAATTTTCTTGCTTGTTTTGCTAATTATAGCTTAATTACTCAACGCAATTACATGAAAACTAGTTTTCCGCAAATAAATAGAATGTATCAAACAGCAAATCGCAATAAACTAATTCTGTCTTGGCTTTTCAGTCTATTGCCAATTGTTGCTTAACCAATGATATGTAGGTGATACTTTTATCCTTGTTTGTTGATAAATTTTATTGATTTGTGGAAAACTAGATTTCATGTGATTGCGTTAATTAACGCGCTTAATTACTTTAAGCTGTAAAGAAAATTTGAATTTGGCGCGCTGAGCGTGACGTTCCACCTTAATAGTAAAATGCTTGGGGATGAGGGTAAAATCTTTAACGAGAGAAAAATATATATGAAACCGCGGGGCAGCTTCGTAGGCCATTACGCGAAATGCCAGAAGACGCATTAAGCCTTCAAAGATAAACCTAGTGCAAAGATGCATCGGACAATGTGAAGCCAAAGAACTGTAAAGTCCAAGGCCTGGGCTTGGATAAATTTATCGTTTGCTATTTCTCTCAAGATAGGTCTACTTTTTATTGGAATCTTAAGTATGAAATATGCCGGTTTCATGTGGTTATTTTCATAATGGCCTTAATCTTACATGTTTTTTACGTTTTCAACTTGTTATTGAGCTTTTTTTTGTTTGTGAATTCAATTTTGCAATATCTGTAAGTCGATTTAGTTTGTATGTATCGGGGTAATCTGTAATGACGTCATTCCAATAAAATATCCAAAAATGTACTGTCTGGGCTCCCTGAAATTTTATTATTCGATTATAGTTTTTATTATAGTTTGTAATGAGTAAACAGCTACTAAAGCTATACCTGAAATCCATCAGTTTCACCCGCGTCGATACAACTTTCAAAGATCACCTTCTAGTCGTTCAGCCGTTACAGTGGCGTACGCATTAATATTTTTTGTGATAATTATGTATCTAATTAGTGTGATAAACAGTTACATGTTGGGTCTTGCGAGATACAATAGCTGCGGTCATAGTTCGATATTAGGACACTTGACCTCACTCACTAGTACCTAAACGATAAAAAAAACATCATCTCGCTAACAAGTACAAGTATGTATGCACGTTGCATACCTACTCTATGTAATTACAGTGTATATGCGTACGCCATGAAACTGTATGGTAAAGGTGGAGTCAACACTTATACATTATAATTGTATAGTTCGTGCCAAATTCTGATATCCCTTACGGGCCTATAGCTCAGTTGGTAAGACTGCCTTCTAAGCTGTAGGTTGTGGATTCGATTCCCTCCCAGGCCAACATTTTTGTGTAAAGTTTTCCGTCAGTTATCGGTTTGGCAACCCTGTGTGAAATGAATTCCCTTAAGTATTTAAACATTTATTTCACTCAATGGTTCTCTCTTCTCTTTCCCTACGTACTTTTACCGTCAATACCTTTAAGAAATTTTGAAATAGTCAATAAAATAAACAGGGTAGAATAGAGAAAAAGGCGTGCAGTAGAATGGAGAGAAAGGTATGAGCAAGTATAACATAGCGATGGTAGAATTAGCATAATAATAATAAGAATAATAATAATAGTAATTTATTCAGAACAGTAACTGAGCTTAACAACAAATAGGTACATCGATGATTTGCACAATAGAAGATAATAAGTGTGTTGATCCCTGGATCCCACACTAGGATAACCTGTGTCGTGGGATTCAGTCTCTTCCGATATATACAATAACTAAATCATAAGAGTAGATTAATACTAAGACATGGTAAGAAAAAGTAAAAAAAATATTTGCAAACATTTAGTAGGTAGTTTACCTAAGCTTAACATTTCTTGGAGGTGGCGGGTAATTGCACAACTTTGAATGCAACACGAGTGATTTCTAGCATAATTTGGTAGTCTCTTAAACTGCGTATTGAAACTATCTAATCTAATCCATAATA
The DNA here is from genome assembly GCA_963580505.1 of Ennomos erosarius. Lineage (NCBI taxonomy): Eukaryota > Metazoa > Arthropoda > Insecta > Lepidoptera > Geometridae > Ennomos > Ennomos erosarius. The sequence goes on from OY756988.1 coordinate 10,521,735, forward strand.
AAAGTTCTCGTTTCAATCGGTTGCACTCAGGACTTAGGAACTAGATAAAATTAGTAGTTCAAGTTAGGACTCCATTTTTCTACACCTTCATGCAAGGTCCAGTGAATGGCATCTTCGAACTACCACTGTACCAAACCATCGACAGCGGTAGAGCTGCATTGAGAATGGACAGAAGATCGCATTTTGCCCTTGACTTTTTAAAACAACTATAGCTACTTAGCGCATAACTTGTGTGTTGTAAACTGACCGCAATGCTATGCTCATGGCTGCACCTGTTAGGGCTTCTATACACGAATGAATAAGGTCGTTGTATGTACCCGCAGAGAGGTCCTTTAAAATTTTCATTATTTTCTTCTCCCCCGCAAATAATTTTTGTACAGCATGTGGACATTCGGAGACGCATAATTATACACAGCATTACTAACCCCAGGTGTTGTGAATATTTTACTATGGGTGGGTACCTACTTACTACCTACGTAGCAAATAACCGAGAGGTCCTTTTTTTAAAAATAAAGAAATAAATATGTGTGGACAATTCACACAGCGCCATCTAGCCCCAAACTAAGCATAGCTTGTACTATGGGAACCAGATAACTGATATAATACTTAGATACTTTTTGTATAGAAGGAATTTAATTCTTAGTTAGGTATTTTCAACTCCATGGGCTTCGCTATTTTGAAAAATTCTAAAACTGTACGACAAAAAATGGACAAGGCGGACATCCGCCGGACACGTGAAATCATTTTGCCCAAGCTAAAACAGAGACGCTTCGCGCTCGCTCGGTCAGTAAAGTACTAATAACATCATCATCATCATCATCATCATCATCATCATCAGCCCGAAATATGTCTACTGCTGAACAAATGGAGTGGTCCTATTCGCAAACCAGGAAAACACGCCCAACAATCGGAATAATAACACAGATAAAGATTTTTCATAAACCACGCGATACTCTAGGTACTGTATACACCAAAATGAGTCTTTGTGGCTTAAACATGCAACCTGATAGGATAGATCAGTGAAGCCTTGCCAAGGGCGACCTTGGAGCTAAACAGGTGGTTCAAATGACAGTGCGGACGATGCATTGGCCAGTTGGCAGAGAAATTGCAAAGAACTCGTTTTTGCCTTTTAGCTTTTTTATTTTTTGCAATTCCATTTTATAGCACTGCCTAGTAGGTATGAAAAAACAACATAAGAATTCATTGTCAAAATGAACCTACAACAATTAGCTACTATGAATTATTTATACACCTATCTACATTTTATGCCGTTTATAAAATCTGCCCATAATCATGTTATCCTAAACTTGGTCAAAATATCCAGTTTACTCAAAAACCGGTTGGAGATGAAATATTTCCATTCCTAATCTACTTTAAATATTAAATTCGCTACGTGATGAATCCGGTCGTATTATGCAGATTGCAACAACAGTTTTTAAACGTCTAGGAGAAATTGGGACATCGCAACAAATTTTTACACTAATTCTCGCGTAAATAAGTGTGATCAATGTCCGATGGAACAATGGATCGGGATTCGGGTTGTGAACGTGCAGTCGTGTAGGTACCTATCAAACTGAGAGACTGGTTTTTTGACGTTTGTCTAACTTATGTTAACATTACTTACGTAGTAACATATTCAGTAATCTGTGAGATAACTTACCAAAAACTATGTACTCATTGGCGCTAATTAGCCGATGATCAACAGGCAGCCAATGAGCGTTCAGTATTTTTAAATTGACATAAGTTGTACTAGAAACCGGGGTCCATGTTACCCGCAGACCCACCTGTGGGTTGAAGATATACCCGTCTTAACCCGTACACCAGTAGTGGGATGACGGGAACCTTTCTTAACCCGTACGAACCTTATGGAAATCCTGGGCGGTTATTCTCTATGGAAACACAGATTCCACACAATTCGAAACCACGTCATTATCGTGTCTTGTTCAAATCGTGTCATAGCGTTAGACATACCTTCACTTTAAATTAAAGTTATCTTTATTTTGAATAAAATATATTGACATAAGTGGTCATATCTTTTGCTGTGTTGATGTTTTGGAACGCGTCTCGGTAAAATATATGATTTTTGACAGTTCAAATCGCGCCAATTCCAAATTCATTTCGCGCGGTTTTGTTTTCGTTTCATAGAGAATAGACTTTTGCAGATTTCTTATGTAAGACAAGGAATTCGCGTGGTTTCGAAGTAAGGAATCGATACAGAATAACCGCCCTGACCGGAAATCGGTCCTCCACCAACGATCTGGTGAAAGCTGCGTGGGGCTGACAGATGCAGGAGGTGAGTGGCGGTGTGGCGGTCTTTGGATGAAGATGATGATGATGATGATGACATCAACCAGTGGGATGAGGGAAAATTTCTTATGACCAGTACACCCACCAGTGGTGTGTGGTATGAGAAGGAAACTTCCTGACCCGTACACCGACTAGCGGGATTAGATCGGAAACCGTCTTGACCCGTACACCAATGAGATGACTCGAACTAACCTGACCAGGACCACTCACTGGTGGGATTAGAGGGAAAACCTTCTTAACCTGTATACCCACGAATGGGGCAAGAAACTCTAACCGTAGGTACTGTCATTAATGGGAAGAAAGGTAACTTTCTTTTTGACAAATAACTAATTGTAATTATACTGCAGTACTTTTTTATAACTGAATAGTCCTATTTTATATCTACAAAGCTACGTTAGGTGTCGATGTAGGTACTACCTAACTAAGCACTCCAGTTGTGAAAGCTAAATTGTGATAAAACTGTTTCAAAATCCTTACGATAGCTATTGTGTTCCAGCTCCGGCTCGAAAGGCGGTGTCGGGTATTTCTTCCGAACTGCAACAAATCGAAAAAAGAATTGATGAAAATTAACATACATTTTGATTATTTTTCATTTTGCACGTGGATTTAAACGACTTACTTTGATTTTATTTATTTATTTATGATGCTGCATTATTGTAGCAGCTTGAGTGGTTGTTAATAGCCAAAGAATTGACCGTGAAATATGATATAAGATTATATTTCCATGTCAAATAATCTCTTTTAAGTTTTGCTTGACATTCACCTAATTAGTTTTTATTTATAACTCAGTTTGAGACTAACTATATAGGAGCTCTATTTATAATTAAATACCTGCCTTATAATTATGAATTATAAGGTAAAATTACAAGTTGACCTTCAAGGTAAATAATGGTTTTAAAAAAGATAGCATTTGCAATTTGATACGTAATCACTGGAGATAAAACAACTTGAAAAAAAGGAAATTATTAAAAGGTAAATATCGTAAAAAAAGCTTTAAATTATCTTGAAACTTTCAACAAATCCGGGCGGTTTCTCTAAACTCCTATTCACTTACAGTTTGGTCTGACAAGCATTTCCCTGAATGGGCCTAAGTTTAATAACTTTGACCGACATTTATACCGGTACAAAGTTATAATGCCGGTTTCAAGTTATAATACCGGTACGTAGGCATAATACAAGTACCTAGGCATAATACTGGCAGCAAATGAGTGCGGATTTTTTCCGTAATCGCGGCGGTTTCAGGTCTAGGCTCTTGCTGCACCCGCGCCGCGCCGCCCGCCGTGTACAAAGTGTAGATAGACCTAAACAGGTTGAGGGCCATTTTAACAATAATAGAAAAGTAATTACAAGTTTACAAGTTTCCCCTATAATTTATTCAAACATTACAAGAAAAATAAAATAATGTATTAAATTCAGAGATTAATTTAAATTTAAATTATTATTAAGAAAGAAAGAAAGAAAGAAAGAAAAATGTTTTATTCATGACAACAGCAGATAAATTAGTTGAATATTTTTAAGTTTACTAACAAATACACATCTGACAGTTGCTACGAATCGGTCCCAACTCAGCATAATGCTGGTCGCACGTCGTACGACCAACGCTGGTCTTCCGTTGGGGCCGTTTCGGTATCGTCACGGCTCAGCTTACAACAATACACAAATAAGTACTAAAACATATGAAAAACTAATAAAATAAAATAATAATAATAAGACACATAACAAGAAGATAAGTAAGTAAAACAGTATATATACATATACACATACAATACATTCCATACAGTGTTAATGTAACCAACATAAAAAAATTACAAATGGGTAAGTAATATCTGCAGTAATAAATTTTGCAATAGTATTATTACAATGATATCTTAAAACATCACAAAAACAAAGAATGTTAAAAATAATCTAAGCATGTAAACAATGAATCGCTTTGTAAGGAGAAGAGTATGAGTGGGAAAATGTAAGGATATTTTTGCGTATGGGAAGGTGGGGATTGTATGTTTGTGCGTGAAAGGTGTTATATGAGTGGTTTAGATGGCACTAGTATCATGTCTTAGAGCTTCCTCCGCTTTTTGATGCTCAAAAATAAACTTTTTTAACTTGTATCTAAAATATGTAATACTTTGCAGGTTCCTTATTGGTGGTGGAATATTATTCCAACACTTTGTAGCCGAGTAGCGGAAGCTTCCTCTAAACGCCACCGATCTATGATGTTGTGTCATGAGTTGTGCCGCACACTCCCGGGACCCCTGTGATCTTCGACTGGACATCCAAGACATCTTATCGAATAGATATTGTGGTTTTTTATGCTTAATAACACCAAAAAGAAGGCAATCTAAATTAAGCTTACGACGATGTTTCATTTTTAATAAGACATGCTTGTTCAAGTACGGCGTCACATGGGCCCTCAACGGAATGTCGAAGCAGAAACGAGCGCAGGCGTTCTGAACTCGCTGTACTAGTTTTTGGGTTTTAGCTAGCAGACGCGGGCCAACAACTGCATCTACATAGTTTAACTTCGACAGTATAAGCGACTCTACTAGGTTAATAAGTGAACCAAGTAATAGGGGGAGTTCTGTGAAGTGAACATTAGGTACGTAAGTAGATCAGATACGCTTATGATTGCAAACGCGACCCCATCTCGCCGTACCACGGCGGAAGACTGCTCACGGGGAGTTTTAGTGGGTCTGAGTCCCACATACACCCTACCATTACGGCAGTACGAAGGCAATCCCCCCCCCCTCAAGTAAGCTAAAGTATATGGTATAGCCAGATACTAAAAATAATTACTTAACATAAAATTTGCAGAAAAAATAGTTTCCCGTGATCTCTTGAAGTCTGGTAAATTATATTTATTTTCTCATTAAGAATACAAATTCACTTACAGGAGAGAAACAAAATTAATTACATTTACATTAGGGCTTATTGTAACTACTTAGGTACTTAATTTTACTTAGTATAATGTAGGTATGATTAGTTTATTAAACTTAGTTTAGCTTAAATTGTTAATATAGTATATGTTTAGATTATTATAAATATTAAATATTGTGGGTAGTTTTATGTCATAGAATAGGTACGTAGTCGTACCCACATCAACATTTGCATTGAGTATGTGGTAGTGTGTGTGCGTTACCGTGCAGTTGGACTTTGGTCCGATGCGCTCGGGTTACACGGAATAAGTGCAGTTGGAAGTGGCACGGCCACGGGTTACTACCGCAGTACCACGATCCCCTGGTTCACGCAGCGTAGTTGAGTGGTATAGACCATTAATGTTATTTAAAGTGATATTTTCTGTGTTTACAATTAAAAATTAAAATTATGTATGAAAGTATTCTATCAGTTATCTGGTTCTCGTTTTTGAAATTTCCACAAATAAAAAAAAGTGTGCACTATAGTACTATAGTGTGTACCGATACTCTATTGTTGTGCATAAAAATGGGAACTTCTTTGCGGATATAATTTTTATAGTAAGCTTAACTTAAACTCATGCAGAACTTTTACCTATTTGTTTTACTTGAAACATGAGATCTTTAGTTAAACAAGGTAGTACATCTGTGCATATTTTATTGTTTCATAATATGCAATTATGCATGTGTAACTTTTGAAGTTATAAAGTTCTTAAGGATTCAGACGGACAGATACACAAATATAGACAGACAACCGGATCATAAGCTGATAAGACTGCGGAATCTAAAAAAATAAATGCACTCAAAATTATTTAATTTACACTTGTAAACTTGTATTGCTTTCGACAAACCGGACCTTACTGAACACAAATACGGGACATTACGGAAATGGGTCACAGAAACTCGTGCCGCGGCCGTGATGCTCTTTTTTTGAAAATGCTTACACCCTTGTGGCTCTAAATGTTCGCATTGCTGAGCTTTGATTCATTTCCGGATTTCCTGAAATACTTAGGTAGCTGATAAACTCTTTCAGTTTATTTTCTCCCTTTTGGTTATGCTTGGAGACAAACTATAGTGTTTAACAGGTTAGATACAGGTAGTAGTTGCGCTTAAAAACACAATGCAAAAATCCATGTTATTTTTTATGTACCTACTTTACCTAAACGAATGCCGTGACCAACTATAGTCTGATGTTAAGCGCCGTGGCTATGCTAACTGTTTTTTATATATATCACCGTCTTTTTGTAAGAACCGTTTGCTTATAAAAAAACGCGGTTTTTTATAAACTGATAAACTGTCGATTTATTGCAAACGGGAAATGTGTCTCACAATAAAACGGTCGATATTTCGGTTATTTAATAATTAATCGGCATCCCTTTTTTTTTCATAATTGTGTACTTCTAGTATTATTAAAACTAACCTAACACTCGCTTCGCTCGTCGTCGTAACCTACTGGTTAGCCACTAGTGACTCTAAAAAAACAATAAATTACAGCAAAAATTGGTTCATTGTTCACAATTAAACGCTACTAAAACCCGTCTTTTTATAAACTCACCGCTGGGCACTGACTGTTTTTAAATAATCAAAAATCATCCGTTTTGTTGTAAGACAAAGTGTCAGTTTGCAATAAATCGACAGTTTATTTATTTTCGTTTTTTATAAACAAACAAGTTTTAGAATAAGACGGTGACATATACATGTCTGTATATTCACATAAGTATCCTAACAAAATCCAAGGCCAAAATGCTTTGTTATAACGGCTACTGACATCTTGCTTTTTTCTAGAAGATTATACAAACAAAATTATAACAGGTATCAATGTGAAAGTTTTGATAAATTGATTGATAAATAAATTGTTTCATAAATTCACGGTCCCGTTTTAATTTGAATACCGCGTAAGTACCTAGTAGGTCTTGCTTGGAAGTTGATGCTATCTCGTTTCATTCCCGGACAGATTTGTTCCTAATTCACCTAATGATATTTCCGTTTGCATTACCAACGGAAATTAGTACGGACGCCTCCGTAGCCGGTTGGGGGTCGGCGCTATGTAAATTGACCTTAATGATTCCTACTAAGTATTTATTATTCTGTGCCCAAGTGGTTACGTATGTCGGTACTTGGTACCTATAATACTCTAAGGTACATCATCATCAGCCGTAGATGTCCACTGCTGAACATAGGCCTCCACCAGAGAGCGCCACTTTGAGCAGCTGCTCGCCTCCTGCGTCCATCGGCTCCCCGCGGTTTTTATCAGGTCTTCGGCCCACCGGGGGTCTGCCTACGCTGCGCCTTCCGGTTCGCGGTCGCCACTCGAGAACCTTTCTTCCCCATCGGTTGTCAGTTCTGCGAGCGATGTGGCCTGCCCATTGCCATTTCAACTTGTTAACTCTAAGGTAGGTACATACGTACATATATAAGGAACAATTTGGCAAATAGGCAGTGAAATTAAGACAGTTAAAAAAATCTACAACTGTGGTTGACTTTCGAACCGAGTTTTAAAGAAAAACTAATTTTCAGGAATGCCTTTTTCATAAGAAACGTTACTAAAAACATCTTTAAAAATGAAGGCTCAACCGTTTGCAACAAAGTTCACTTTACCGAATCATAATAACAATTTTATTTACTAAAAGAGCATTTTCCAATATGAAATAAGGTGCCTACCAACTTCTCTTTGGAGACTGCAGGTTTTATTTCGTTTCCGGAGCGAGTGGGTGTGAACGGCCCTTTAGGAGCGGAAATAGGTCAGCTAGCGCTTTCTGACGACGGCGACGTGACCATCCTTTTCCACTTTTTAAGAAACACCTTATTCGTCAATGGGTATAAAAATAGATAGATGTAGAGAAAATAGTCTATAAACATATTCGTTTTTATAGTACTGCTAAGCATTCAATTAACATTAGGCATTTTGAGCAAAGGTTTAATTCAAAGGCGTAAAGTGCCAAGACTTAATTGGTACAATAATTAGAGATTGTGAGAGTTACGTCTTGAATAATATGCCCGCTGACCGGTGGCAAGTTTAGTGTAGTGTACCAAAGTAGAGTTTCTAATGTAGGCAACATAGTGTAATTTTTCCACTACATACGTTTACATGGATTCTCTATCAATCATCTAGTATCTAAAGTAAACCCACGCCTTGTCGTAATCATTGTATTATCTGACCATAATTATTTTTAAGCGTGTAGGTGTTTGGTCTATACTTGGATAAACCATGGGTAGGTTTAATGTACCTGATTGAATTGCAGAGCTCAATTGCGAATTCAACCATAAAACTTGGTTCGGTGATGAAATGCCAATTACATACCCACCCATGTACTCTTGTAAATTTTATTGGATAGTAAGGTACCTATATAGTAACTTTTATAGCACCACCATCCATGCTCATTAAGTAAGTACATTTACCCATGTACTTACGTCGAATGATTGTCTGGAGAAGGTTTATTTTTAGCGATAACACCGCTCATTGTGACGTGTGTAACCTACTAATAAATTGTGTTTTTATTTTTGTTAACTTGTTGGAGTCAGTATCTATCTATCTATTAGGTTGATTAGATGTTTTAATTTGATAATAATTAGTGACCTAAATAAATAAAATAAAATAAAAACAAATAAATAAATATTTTACACTTAGTTATATGTTTTTTAATATCTGTCTATAATTTAAAGTTATCAGAGAGTGTATGCCTAATGCGACATTATATTTAACTCGTATATTATAAACAAAGCTCGAAAAATAACGCATGCCAAGGCACTGCAGTAAAAAACTAACATGAAGCCTTCAAAAATAAATAGCAACGTATTATACACTCATCGCTAAAATGACATCAGAAAAATTGTAGGAACCGCTAAGTTACCTACCTTATTTTAGGAAAAAATCACGTTTTTCGCAATATTGGCGATAGGTATCCATTATTATCAACCAAAACTGGCTTTAGTAAGTCATCACAGTTGCATTGACCTTAACGAGGTGAACCGGTGAAATTAAATAGTGAAACAAGTCGAGAATGCTGCCCGTATAAATCTTATACGCAATTTTTTAAGACGAGATGCCATTCTAGTTGGTGAGCGTCTGCCATAGCCATAATAATCTGTCATCATCATCATAGTCAACAGCCTGAAGGCGGCCACTGCTGAACATGACGGGCCCGATAGCTCAGTTGGTAGTATCCCTGCTTTCTGAACTGAGGGCCGTGGGTTCGATTCCTACCCGGGACAAACATTTGTGTGATGAACATAGATGCTTGTTCTGCGTCTGGGTGCTATATATATTTTTTTTTTTTTTTTTTTTTTTTTTTTTCCCAACGATCACATACATAGATCCTGGACCCTAACTAGGATTCCCTGTATCTAGGGACCCAGGAACTACGAGGACCATGGTCCCACAACACCCAGACACAGAACAAGTATTTGCGTTTTTTTTTTTTTTCGGGCACAAATACTTGTCCTGTCGCGGGAATCGAACCCGCCACCTCCGGGTTATGAGCCGACCTGCTCAACCACCACACCACAGAGGCTGTCATATTGTATTCTATATATGTATTTACAAACAAAAAAAAGGTATATAAGTATTATATCAGTTATCTGGTTCCCATAGTACAAGCTATGCTTAGTTTGGGGCTAGATGGCGCTGTGTGAAATGTCCACACATATTTATTTTATTATTTATAGGCCTCCCCTACACTTTGAGTGGCTCGCATGGCATCCATCGGCTCCCCGCAGTTTTCACCAGGTCCACATAGTGGGGGGCCGGCCTATATAAGGCATAATAATCTGTAGGTACCCGCATGGAAATAGCATAGCAAAGTTCTGCGTAGCACATTCTTACCAGGTTGATAATTCTCAACTTTTTACATTATAAATTCACTATGTAACCGGCAATATTCTTGATGAAATTTCCAATTTCCCGGGACTAAAACTATACCAAATTTATTCAATATTTCAGTCTGATGCCTCTAATGGATGCAGTTGTGTATGTTGTATGTGTTGTGTTATTGTTGTTGTTGTATACGGTGCTGCATAATGATATATACGACATTTTCAGCTCAGCGAGAAAAGGGCTATGCTTGGAAGTTGAAGCAAGATACTCACATGTTTAGTTGGAAGTCCACTAAAGCTATAAGAAAAAAAAATTACTTTCATATTAGTCCTCTCTACTTAGTTTGTGGATTAGTCCCATAGAAGTGTTTATCAAAATCGGCTTAGTAGTTTGCTTTTTAAATCAAAATTAAAAGTACTTAAAATCTACCAGCACGGACTTTTATTTGGGTATTATAGATTTGTGGCGATTTCATTGACCTACAAAGACCTATGTAGAGTACAGTCTGTGACAAATGGTAATCCTTAAGTGGTCTGTGGAATGAGGTTATCACTCTCTCGCACTACCTATTTGTATAAAGCAAGCTATAAACTTAATTGTACGTGTGCCTTACCAAGCTTCATTTGAAGATGGGAAGACATTTCCCATAGATTCATGCCTACCAATTACGCTCATCGGTTGAAGACAGCCGATGAATAAAAGAGACCAATTAGCGCATATCGAGAAACTGGGGGTGCAATAATTATTGTAGTCAGTTTAATCCCATTTTAAGACTGCTGTTTTATGCTCGGTAATTTTGGTATGATTGCCGTAAGTAGCATTAATTTTTTGCTTACGCCTTGGCCATGGAAGATGGTATAGTATTAGTAGTACCTACCGGTTTAATTAATAATAATGATGTTTTGACCTTTGCTAAAATATTTATGATAATTAGAGTGTATCCTTATTTATGTTGGTGATTAAATACGTTATAAAGCTTGGCGCTGTAATCAACGGCGATAATATAAAATATCATTTGGTTTTTTATGGCATGTCTAGTTTGGTTGGTTGATTTTTTACATGGACGAGTTTTTACAAAACGAAGAGCCATCCTTCTTTTATTTAGCCAGTAAATGATAGCCAATCAATGTTAATGTCCACGGGTAAGTGCAATGGCAGCTAATAAAAACATTCGCCTTTCTATAAAGGATGCGTCGATAGGTGGTTTAAAAGTCAAATGCATAAACTGGTATTTAATTTTTGAGTACTTATTATGTCATGTAAAAATTGTCGCTGTCGCTAACATAACTGTTCCGATGATTATGATGGTGGTGGTGATGACGACAAAGCAGTCGATACGGATGAGCCCAAGCGTGATTATGACGCAATGAGCGATTGTACTTTATTTTGTTACATAATTATCCTTAAAATACTCAGTTTAAGGTTACCTATACCGATTTTCGTAAGAGCTGATGAAAAGGTTCTGAGTCACGTCATAAGGCGAAGTGAGTTTAAATTGAAAATGTTACCGTATCGCTTATGGCGCTGAGGAACTCAATCTTTTTGCCAAATTTATGTTGTGTTTACCATGAAAACTATAATTAATGATACTTATGATCAACAATTTAGAATACCATGGAGTAAAAAATATACAAAAATAGGTATTACTGAACACCGTTGTATTTTATCTTGGGAGTAACGAAAAAATTGTAGGTCTGTGATTTTACCCAAGTAGGTATTCAAGTAGGTAGTCTCTTACTGTTGGCCTCATTAGTAAGCTCAAAGCCGCGCAACGAGCTATGGAGAGAGCTCGGTGTTTTCCTGCGAGATAAGATCCGGAACGAGGAGATCCGCAGAGGGACTAAAGTGACCGATATAGCCCTTAAAGTTAGCAAGTTGAAATAGCAATGGGCAGGCCACATAGCTCGCAGAACTGACAACCGATGGGGAAGAAAGGTTCTCCAGTGGCGACCACGAACCGGAGCGCGCAGCGTAGGCAGACCCCCCACTGTTCAGCAGTGGACATCTACGGCCTGATGATGATGAGGTACCTACAGTACACAGTACAGTCTCACTCACTAGGTGGACCGACGATCTGGTGAAAACCACGGGAGCTGATGGATGCAGGAGATGAGCAGCCGCTAAAGTTAGCGCTTTCTGGGGGAAGCCTATGTTCAGGCTGTTGATGATGAGATACAGTTACCCCAATCTAATAATAATCACTAGCAGATACTACCTATACCTATTATCTTAATTACTTATGACCCCTTTTGCTAATTATTCAATTGGATTAGCTCGTTACGTTAGAAAGCAAATAATGAATGTGAAAATAATGCCAAAAAATACGACATGATGCAATGTATTTCCAATTCACTGCCATGATGATAATAAGTAGGTAGGTATAGTGAATATATAAATCAGGCAGGTAGGTAGGTATAGATGGAATGGCTGGAACTAGAAAATCTAGAAATGGGCAATACCTAAATCGCGCTTCTGCAGTAGTTCAATAGCGCGGCGGTCGTACCATTGAACTTGTCAAGGTGACACCAAATGTCAAATGTGAGATCGATAGGTACGTTTCACTTTGTTTTTGCAGTACAGCCGCTGTGCTTTGGCGAACTGTGTGCTTGTGAATCACTCTTTTCAAAGTAATGTGGTAATACCCACTTTGCCCATCATTTACATATATCACTCGCGTTTCACATGAATTCTGATAAAGTCCGGTATCAGCCATGTAATCTCGATGAGTGACGATGCTCCAATGAGCATAGGAAGAGCATTTATTCTCTACAAGAAAGAAGTAGAGCTGCTTCCAGACACGAGTTGCTTGTAACCAGGTTGAGATTCCACGAGGCTTTTGCGGTGCATCAGTGCAGTTAATTGACTATTATCATTTGTGAAAATGTCAACTATCTAACTATCACGGGTCATAAGATACCTCGTCTCGTAAAAATTAGGAGCTATTTACTACTATTGTAATCTATTTTCCTCGTCTTGCGCAATTAGCGGTTGCCACAGTATGTAGCTACGGTGGTCAGGGCTATACAAATGTTTGATCAAACAATGAAATATTTTGACATTGTGTTTGTAGTACATGACCATCTATTTAGGTTATTCTGTGGTTTGGTTCAGATTGCGTTGGAGCAAATATTTGATGGCAATTAAGAGTCACGGTTAATTTATTTATGTAGGTGTTAGGAAATGATTATTAACAAATTTAATACGAAGCAAATGTTCATGCTTATAAAACAGCTGTGAATAAGACAATTTTGTCTACCGTCCGTCCGTGCTATATGTACCTATTTACCCCCATGGGGGGAAAAGTTGGGCACATCCAGTGACATTCTACCACTTCAATTATACTTCATGGACTATATGTAAATAGGGCGAATTCTGTCAGCCTAGTTGTTGGCTAGTGAAGATAAAAATACCAAAGGGACTCGAAAACTGCCGTGTGGCGGATAGCATGACATAGGTAAATCTTACCCAATATAATTATGTAATATTATATAGTTCGCTTAACATGTTTTTTCGGGTAGGGTACCCCAAAACCAATCTTAATAGGTAGAACATTTGGTTAAATATCATGGCATTAGCTTAATGGCAGAAGGGCCTGAATCGTGAAGCGTTGACCGCAATTTGAACCCGAGTACCTATTAAAGTATGTAGTATGTACCTAAGTAAATGACGGTTCAATATTTTGTGTATACGCTACAAATATAATTAAGGTGCCTTTGCTTTAATCTGGTCACGCAAAGTTCAACTGAAATTGTTACTAAAATGTCAGAGGGTATTGGGATTAATTTTTATGGCTTTTTATTAGCTGTTATTTTAGCTCGAAGGTTAGATTTGGACTATCACTAAAGTATAAAAGCTCTTTTGAACACTAGAGTTTAGAGTCTACACTAAGGATAAGTATTATGTGATGTGTTTATGATTTTTATAGCACTATCGCCAAATGTTTCCTTAACAAATTAATCTATATTGATGTGTATATAAAAGAGCCACAAAGCTGTAGATGACAAGTGTCGCGTCGGGTCGTCATCTAGAAACGTCACGCGCGGATAAATTGAAATTATTATTAGGTCTTTTTTTCTCCGCGCATTACTATGCACTTATGTGGGGTGTGATCCTGCGCATGAAGGAATAGGATGTGAAGTGTAGATAGTATATATTAATAATAATCTTTTTAAATGTTGTACGCTCCTGACTATTATTAATTTAATGATAATGATAATAATAATAATAATAACAATAGTAATTAGATTTGACGTAAATAATACAATTAGAATTAAATAGGAATAGGATTATTGACATGTAACAACATAACTTTTATTTTAGAAACCACTCAAAATGTACTAAAATGTGCAGCGCCCTTGCAGGGCACATATATTGATCCTTAAGACAAGCTACTGTTAAATATATAGTCTGTATTATATGTGAGCACAATAAATGAATATGAATATGAATACACAGAGCAAGTAAAAAAAATACGCTTCACCTCCCACGTCATTTTTTTTAAAGCCCTGTGCACTTATTGGTTCTCGATTCTAGAGTACTTACTTTTGTCATTATCATGCACAGAGCTATGAAACAAATGACGATTCGCCTATAGAGAGGAAGCGTTTTTATTTTTGCTCTGTGTTATCATGTTAAAAGTTTCTTCGAAGTAAAACACGATGCAGTCAAAGTAGTGGCAATAGCATACTGATTTTTATTTAGGAGCCTATTTACTGCACCTAAGCCTTAAAGAGACTAAAATATTTCAGGAAACAAAGAAGCAGGGATTTTTAATCCCTAGCACAGCATAAAGGATCAGCGAAACGCTTAGTGTGGCATGGCATGGTGGCAAATAGGTCCTACTCAGCCTAGGGATGAAACGTCTCCCCGCGCCTTATAATTAGTTCTATGTCGTTATAAAGATGAAGCAATTACCTTCATTGTAGATAGAGTCAATCTGCTCACTCTCCACGCTCTGCAAGCTATCATCGTATTCCTGGCCTTCTTGACTCTGTTCCACCAGCTCTTCTTCCTGCTGATAATCCTGCTCGGGCTCTGGAGGCTCCTGCTTCATCCTGCTTTCGTTGACCGTCCTCATTGGTAAAATATCTGAGATGGAAGGTGCTCTGACGTGGCTGTTCCGAAGACCTAGCTTCTTCTGAATGTACGCTTCGAGGATCTGCTTGGTGATCTTGTTCTGCCTCGCCAGCTCTTGGATGCCTGTGGAGAAGGGGAAAACAGATAAAAATGACCATCAGTTTTTTGATAAGTTTTAAGAAAGATTGAAATGAAAGAAGGTGTGGATTGAAGTCATTTTATCTGGTTTCCTCTTACTCGGGAATGAGAGCCTAAATAGCCATATAAGGCATATTCTGTGTAAATAGCTAGCAAAAGTTAGCCTAGCATTATTATAAGAGTATCTATCATGAGCAAAAGTCAGGAAACTATATAGTGGAACTTTTAGATCGACCTTTTCAGTCTTCAAAATATTTTTAATTTTAGAACATCTATTTAACGCATTTTACGTTAGCCAACATTACAAAACAATTCACAAACATTTTGTTTTCATATTTGCTACAGTATTTTTGTCTAGAGTGAATTGAATGTGCTATATTTTTCATAATTTTATCATAGTAATGCGCTAAATATATTTCCAAAAATGAACAATTTTTATCTTAAAAACAAGAACTGTGTGAGGAGAGCTGTTTTATAGCCCATAAAATCAAAAGACTGCTGAACATAGGCCTCCTCTGTAGAACACCACTTTGAGGTGCTTGCCTCTTGCATCCATCGGCTCCACGCGGTGCTGCCTAGATCTGTGGTCCACCTAGTGGAGGGGGGCTACGCCGCGTCATCCGGTACGTGGTCGCCACTCGCCACTCGAGAACCTTTTTTCTAGTTATTAGGAGAGAAAGATGCCAATAAAAATTATTAGAACTACTTATGTAAATAGGGCGAATGCTGGATGAAGTCACAAATACCATCTTGTAACTCAAACCTCCTCTCAAATAACCCGAATGGCTAAATTATGAAATATTTCCGATTAGGTTTTAAGCGCATTTTAATTCAATTATACTTTTAAAAGATATAATCAACTAAGTAATAAAACCTCATCGATACAAAAATAAAATTTCGTTGACACGGATATACGTAGGAAACTATTATAATTATATCATGCATCTTTTTAATGATATTTGGAGGTCTTAAGTGCAAATTAAGTTCATTATCATTTCGAATATTTTAATTAAGTAATAAAGACTCGATACTATAATTATATGCTGCTTAGATACGAATACTAGCATATTATATAGGCATGCAGCTTTTATTTACAAGGTAGTTATAGAATAAGTACTAATGGTGTACCTATGCATCTAAATGTTTATAGCTCTTGGCATCGGCCGAGCGTGTCAATAAAATAAATAAATAAATAAATAAGTGTGGACATTTCACACAGCGCCATCTAGCCCCAAACTAAGCATAGCTTGTACTATGGGAACCAGATAACTGATACAATACTAGATACTTTTTTGTTTGTAAATACATACATAGAATACAATATAACACCCAGACGCAGAACAAACATCTATGTTCATCACACAAATGTTTGTCCTGGGTAGGAATCGAACCCACAGCCCTCAGTTCAGAGGGCAGGGATACTACCAACTGAGCTATCGGGCCCGTCAATGATCTTTAAGTATTAATTTGAAATGTTAGTTGAAATGGAATATAAGAGCACAAATTGATTAAATAATACAATAAGTATTAAAATTAGACAGATGGTATGTAAATAAACCTTGGGTAAGATAAAACAATAATACAATTTGCGAGTCCCAGCGTAAGAACAGGGGTCACCACAACGTCTTATAGCATTATTACTTCAATAATACTTTGAAAAATGACATAAAAAGTAATAATATTGTAATGTTGTTGACGCAGAGCAGTTTTGATGACGTCACGTTAAATCGTTCACTCAAATACAACTGTCATGTCATACCGTTAATCATGTTGACACCGAAGTGCGACAGTGATAGCGCTATATAAAAATGTAGACGTGTCGTTCTCGCGCCGGAATACTTTATAAGTTCATGGTACGAATTCGAACAATATTATTGTAACCTTGAAGCATTACTGTCACGAACCATGATGGTTTTGTATTAGTTTGTGGTAGGGCTGCAGGACCATACATACACCCCATCTGGTCCCGCATGCATGGGTGCCGTGCTGCCGGGGGAGCTGGCTAAGGGAATATCCTGGGAATGGCCAGCACCGTTTTCTTTGGTCTGCTCACTACAAAACATGCGTTACTCACATAGATTTATATATCAGGATATGCTCGAAGGAACATTTTATTTTGTCAAAATGGCGTGGGAAAAGTCAGCGCCATCTATTAGATTTCGCGTGAACTACGACAAGTTGAGAAAGTTAGGTGCCTATCGCTGCCATTATGCCCGTCAATGTTTATGTTTATAATGATTATTCCAAATATAAATTCGATTATTTTGTTACAAAACAGAGTATAATGTTGAAAATATTGAATTACTTGAGGTAAGAAACTTGGTCTTTCTTTTTACTGCACTTTTGAGTATAGATTGTGCAACCCTTCACAATACAACTTGGCATATTATGTTTGTGACATTTGACCGATGCCTTCTAACTTCCATCACAGACTGAGTGCTAGTGGATGCCAATCTGTGAAATTGGTTCCCACTTTGAAGCGACCTATAACCAGTCATTAGGCCTGTCCTTAATATATATGTCTATGGTTACTCAGTTAATTTCTAATGGAGCAACGATTTTATGAGCACTGATAAAACGTAGACAGAGGGCAACAAAAATGGATCTCCATATCTTCTTCTGGTGTCGTTTTAAGGCGGTCCAAAGTTTGTCTAAGTCTTTACGACTGGGACCGACAGTTGAACGTGCCCTCCAAAACACAGTAGTTTTATAAATTCCAATTTTTGTAGCAGTCACCTATCAAAGAGTACCGCGGCCATCGAGAAACTAATTCATCGATGACGGCAGCGCACATTACTTAAGGTACTGACAGGACCCAATGCGAGCACGTTTATTACAGCAGACGAACTTGAAATTTATTTTGTACCTCATAGGGTCGCTTTATGCATAGCAAAAATATGGCGATTACGTTGCGTTACACTTCGACTTTCCCGTTTTTTTTTTGTACAATTAATTAGTTATAAAATAAATGCTTATTGTTATAAAAAAAAATAAGCTTATAGACGGATGCATTGAAACATAACTTATCACTATGCTTTATTTCAATGGGGCGTCTTATTATAATGTAACATTTTAGGACGTTTGAATGATTTTTTAGAGGTCACTTCACGATTTTTTTCTGTCGAGAAAACTTTTCGTATTCGTGTTTCGGTTTCGGCAGATGGAAAGAAGATATGACCAGTATTAACGTGCATTTTTTTCAACCCTGTAAATGGTATACGTTTTGAGATAATCACGTTCTAAATAGTCGATTTGGGAGCATTCAGCGCCTTAACTGATCGGTTAGGAATGACTAGTCTTGCTTCGCTTGAGCACTAAACCATACCATGATATTATGGCATTAGCATGACATCAGCCCTAATCATTTCTGCTACATTCAGTAAACACCCTTCCTTTTGTAAGAAAGAGGTAGCAATTACAATGCCGTTCGATATAAGTACTTTTAAGAATGTGCGGAAACGAGATAGTGTTCATTTGTATAATTACAGGGCTCCAGACATCAGGATGTTTGAATAACGTGCCTTGAATTGTTAAAAAGAAGGGTTCAAGGGAAAATGTACTTATTGGTAGGTACGTACATGTATTGTTTCTTTTAATAGGTAGTATAACTTACAATTTTATGATGCAATATCTATTCCGGCATCAAACAGTGAACAGAGCAACTATGGAAACTAGATAAGTCCATGGGCCTCGAGAATAGAGCCTATATCAGATAGTAGATAAGGTGTTCAAATTATTGAATGACTTTAATATGCTCAAAAGACCAAAATAATTATTTATTTACAGTTCCTACTTATACCCACAAAAAGGATATGTGTGACAAGGTCTTTGAAAACATTATAAGCCATGCACATTGCGACTTTTGATCGTTCGAGACGCATGTATGATATTGTTATAGACTTTCTTTCTTTATCATGACAATATTGTGTGCGTTGAACTTAATTTAAGCGGACCGCTTTCGAGAAACTGGTATGATAGCCAACAAGTATAAAAACAACTTGTATATACTTTTCTCGTGTTTTGAGTATAGTTACATTAGATAGTTCATATACCACTACCATTGTACATAATTTTAATAAAATTTACATAATTTGAAAGTGGTCGATGACCCACCTTATAAGAAGTCTAGGACATAATAAATTACAGCGATTTAGAAATTGGCTATAGCTGTGACTTGCTAAAGAGCTTGTTTTCTATGACTATGTGGTTAACTGTATATTCTTTAATTTATAAGTTCATGGAACTTTGGACCATTCATGGGTACCATTGAACTCAGAACAAAACGTGTTTATTATACTGGTTTCTAATTTTAAAATGGTATCCAAAAATTTGAGATTTTATTATATTAGGCCTATGTTCAGCAGTAGACGTCTTCAGGCTGTTGACGATGATGATATTTTCATAAATAGAACGCAGTAAAAACTAAGGTCCTATGTACAAACGCTAAGGAAAATAAAATTGCAACAGGTATTTATCTATTGAATAGACGCACCGCCCGCCGTAACAATAAAAAGTACAGCAAAAATGTAACAATAATAGAAAACGAGGATTGTTACTGAAGCAGACTAGTCACGTATTCATCTAAATTTTTTATAGGTAGGTATTTAGGGTTGTCGAAAACTTTAAAGATATTAGTTTCAGAGCTTTTAAATAGAACATGTAGAATTGTAGAGCCAATCTTGAAGCAGATTCACAATTATGGTTATTTTAATATATGTTTCTGGAAGGACTAAATAAGTTTTTATTATGTTTAGTCCTTAGATGAAACTAGAATGAAAAGATTAGGTAATTAGGTACTTCTGTCCTTATATAACTTAGCCAAAGACTGACCCTGCTGCATTGTGCTTTTGTAATCGCTGAATTGAACAATAATTTGAGCTATCTATACGTTTGTAAAAGAAGTGATGATATTTTTCATTGTTCATCATTATCATCATCATCAACAGCGTGAAGACGTCCGCTGTTGAACATAGGCCTCCCCCAGGGAACGCCACTTAGAGCGGCTGCTCGCCTCCTGCATCCATCGGCTCCCCGCGGCTTTCACCAGGTCGTCGGTCCACCTTGTGGGGGGCCGGCCTACGCTGCGTCTTCCAGTTCGTGGTCGTGGTGGTTTTTCATTGTTACTGACTATATAATTATAATTATAAGCACATAATTTAAAAATTATACAAAATGTATGTATTAGTAGGTATAAGGCCTACAAAAATATCACGAAAACATAACAAAATGTGGTGGCAGCCCTATTCACTTCACTTTCGTAGTAAATGGTTGGTAATGGTTTTATGTGGATAGTCAACAAGTTAGTGGCAACAAAACCTCCTGTTTAATTAAAGATACGATCTACTATAATTTTTGTCTACGAACCATTGTTGATTTTGTCGTAGGTATGATGGTGGTGGGTGGTAGGTGGACCGACGACCTGGTGAAAGCCGCGGGGAGCCGATGGATGCAGGAGGCGAGCAGCCGCTCTAAGTGGCGCTCCCGGGGGAGGCCTATGTTCAGCAGTGGACGTCTTCAAGCTGTTAATGATGATGATGATGATGATGATGATGATGGTGAAGAAAGGTTCTCGAGTGGCGACCACGAACCGGAAGGCGCAGCGTAAGAAGACCCCCCACTAGGTGGACCGACGACCTGGTGAAAACCGCGGGGAGCCGATGGATGCAGGAGGCGTGAAGCCGCTCAAAGTGGCACTCTCTGTGGGAGGCCTATGTTCAGCAGTGGACATCTACGGGCTGATGATGATGATGGTACAAAAGTATATTATTATTTTTAATTTATCACCTACATATTTAAGACATTAAATTAGGTACCTACGTTACAAATTACGTAACAAAACTTTTAAGACAATAATAATATATCCGGTTCTGTATTAAAAGTTCACAGATATAAATAAAATCAATTAGTAAAACTTTGAAAATGGTATAATGAATGGTAGGTTTATTTCATGTTCACATTATGTCAAAGAGGTCGTTGATATTTTATTTTGTATGTTAAGCCAATAACTATGCTATAATAAAAACCCTGTTATTATATTTTATAATAGACATAAACGTTTAATAATTGCTTTACACAGCCTAAGAATAAATATGATCCTCTATTCCTAAAATTAAATACTACACGCTAAACCATAAATATGATGGATGGTATAAAATTTATACTGATGGGTCGCAAACACAATTTGGTCGAGGGGCAGCCTACTATAATCCCAGTTACAATGTGAAGGAAACATTTAAAATTGTGAATGACTCTAAATATTCTATTATGTACGTGGAACTTTTTGCGATCTCCGAGGCCCTCTCTCACGTCATTAGTGCGGGACTTCAAAAGGCAGTAATTCTGTCTGACAGCAGAAGTGCCTTACACTATATAGCTCGGTGCGCCTCTGGACACAGAGGTGCATCGATAGCTTATACTATTTTGTCTAAAGTCCTAGTGCTGGCGTCGCGTGGAGTGGCTTTGGGAATCCAATGGGTTCCATCACATGTTGGCCTGAGTGGTAATGAGGAGGCTGACAAACTGGCTAGAGAAGCAATATCAAATGGAGCAGAAGTCTTTATGGAGCAGAAGTCTTTATGAAACCAGAATACCCTGAGGTACTCAACAAATATTTTAAATAATTGGAAGGAGTATTTTGATATTGTTTCTCGAGAAAAAGGCATATGGTATCAAACAATGCAAAGTGAGCCTCCTCATATACCATGGTTTGCAAACATCAATTTGAGCCGCAAACTAATTGTAATCGCTCACAGACTGCGCTCCGGACACATTCCTTCAAATAGTTTTAAGCATTTAATGCGAATCGTAGATAGTCCTAATTGTGATCTGTGTGGAGTCAAAGATGACCTATATCACTTTTTGATGGAGTGTGTTCGGAGTGCCTCTATGAGAGACGATGTACGATCATTTACGTCATAAGATTATTACATAAACAGCATCATCATCATCATCATCATTAACAGCCTGAAGACGTCCACTGCTGAACATAGGCCTCCCCCAGGGAGCGCCACTTGGAGCGGCTGCTCGCCTCCTGCATCCATCGGCTCCCCGCGGCTTTCACCAGGTCGTCGATCCACCTAGTGGGGAGCCGGCCTACGCTGCGTCTTCTAGATCGTGGTCGCCACTCGAGAACCTTTCTTCCCCATTGGTTGTCAGTTCTACGAGCGATGTGGCCTGCCCATTGCCATTTCAACTTGCTAATCCTATGAGCTACATCGGTCACTTTAGTTCTTCTGCGGATCTCCTTATTTCGGATCTTATCTCGCAGGGAAACACCGAGCATTGCTCTCTCCATAGCTCGTTGAGCGACTTTGAGCTTAGTAACAGCATATTGCATAAATTATTTTATTACTTACAACAAAGTTAGGTTAAAAACTTGAAAGGTCAGCTACTGGGCTATCACAAGCTAATACAAAACCATCATGTTTCATGGCATTATTATTTCAAGGTTACAATAATATTGGTCGAATTCGTACCATGAACTTATAAAATATTCCTGCGTGTGAACGAGACGTCTTCATTTTTATATGGCGTTATCACTGTCACACGTCAGTGTCAACATGATGTAAAGGTATGACATGACAGTTGTATTTGAGTGAACGATTTAACGTGACGTCATCAAAACTGCTCTGGCTCTGCAACATGTCTGCAACATTAGTATTCTTACTTTTATGTCATCTGTCAATGTATGATTGAAGTAATAATGCTATAAGACCTTGTAATGACCCCCCAGGAATAAAATAAACTTATTAGTGGCAACAAAAATTAGGAAGATTATTTGTACAGAGTGTGTATGAATATTGGATTAAAATAACAAAACACGTAAAATATTTCTGTAGACGGCAAAAAAGGCATAAGCAGCCATTGTAATAAGCAGTAAATTAATCTTACAAGCCATAAATGTTTTAAACAAAAATTCAATGTTTTTCTTTATAATCGCTTTATTTCCATTTTTATAAGGTGACGAATTGACGATACCGCATTGGCGTATTTTCATATAAGGCGTGAATAATTTTTACCAATAAGGAAATCTCATTATCAGATTGTTTACATCGACATAAATAATGTATCGTGTTGTTAATTAATTTAAATTGCAATTACTGATATTTAACTTGTACGTAAATATTTTGAGTCGTTGCCAGTTTATGGGGCTATTTTATAAATAACCCTATAGGTATAGGTCTTTGTCATACTTCTTATGCCTGCTTTTTCAATGACTGGATTAGATAAAGGTTATCTGACTGATAAACTATAAACCAACTAAAACCAAAAAGACATTTATTATATTAATATATAACTTTTCACTGTATTTTGTTTTATCCGATGAATAGCATTTGTCTGATTATTGAGACATCGCACCTTAATCAAACAATTAGAGAACAACGGTAACAAAGTTATAGCGTTCTTCAATATCATCAACAGCTAGAAGACGTCTACTGCTGAACAGCGAACATAGGCTTCCCCATATAACGCCAATTTGGCCACTTGTCATGTAGGGTTTGCCACGCATGACAATCAGTGGGCCTAGCACGAATATTTACGCGCGCGTAAGTGTAACGTTAACGTAAGCCAGTTGTATGGCATATGATCTGCCCACCTATTACGATTGAGCTAGCAGCGCTGCTGACGCGCGTCTGCCGCTTAACGGCTGTCAAAATTGTATGAACTTTGACAGCAGTTGAGCGGCAGACGCAATCGTAATATTTGCCTATTTGTCAGGTTTGCGTTAACGTTACAGTTACGCGCGCGTAAATATTCGTGCTAGGCCTACAGCTTAGTTATCACAGATTTTAATGTACCGTGAAGAATGTTGCTGCCCGTTCTTTTGGTTATTCCCTTAGCAGGCTCTTACGGCGCTCACGGGAAGAGATAGGATGGTTCTATTGGTACAACTATTAGCTACCTATGAAATACCTACATACAATTTCGTTTCCACTGTCGTGTCTACAGTAGGCCTAGGACGAATATTTACGCACGCGTAAGTGTAACGTTAACGTAAGGCAGTTGTATGGCATTTGATCTGCCCCCCTATTACGATTGAGCTAGCAGCGCTGCGGACGCGCGGCTGCCGCCCAACTGCTGTCAAAATTGTATGAACTTTGACAGCAGTTAAGCGGCAGTTTTACGTTAACATTACACTTACGAGCGCGTAAATATTCGTGCTAGACCTACAGATCATAAAATTTAGTAGTATACGTACTTTGTTGCGAATAGTCGGGCTCTCACTTTGTAATTATGGTTTTTCACTTACCACCCAGTTTATTTGGCCAATACAAACATAACACAAGTGATGGTCTTCTATGATCATGGATGACACTTCAAACGAATTTCACCCCTAAAACTATCAAGCTTGATTGAAAATGTAATTGAAAAGATAGAGACATAGAAAGTTAACAAATGATTGTGCTTTTATTGATGTTACGTTTTTAATTAATGAGTCTTTCCAAACATTAATTTTCCTACCTACCTACCTACTTACTACATAATTATACGTACTAAAATGTATAATAAAATGTAGGTACATTATGTAATACATGTTCTATATACGTAAATAGGAAGGTACATGTCGCGATCACACCTGGAATCACAGAATAGATCGGATATTGCCCGTGGTCTACTTGGTCAGTTCACCTGGGTGGATCACGGGAAGTTTTTTTTTTAGTTTCCAAGGTGGACTAGGGGAAATAATAATTAACCGTGGCACAGATATTTTGAGGTGGACCAGGGGAAAAACCCGTGGTCCAGGTGAACTGTACAGGTGGACCACGG
Organism: Ennomos erosarius; assembly: GCA_963580505.1. NCBI lineage: Eukaryota > Metazoa > Arthropoda > Insecta > Lepidoptera > Geometridae > Ennomos > Ennomos erosarius. Next base: position 10,546,743 of record OY756988.1, read on the forward strand.
GCCGGAATAGATATAAATATAGTAGGTACTACGTACGGAATTTCCTAGGAAAAATAACCAGTCAAAACAAATTCAATTGCCTGCATCGGAACTATATTTTAACAGCTCTTAAGTTCGCACTGTCATATAGAGGAATAGGTGCGAACTTAGGCCGTATAACTTATTAACTTTAGTGTAGACGGGCTAAACTGTTGTAGACATTTATAGTTGTGGCTTTATAGCCTTTAAATTAGCTAACATTAATTAAATTCTGCTCAACACAAAAATATACTTATAATGTGCATTATCATTCATTTTCATATTACTATTAGTTTACCTTTTATAAGTATAAGATGGTATAGGTAAGCTTAGTTTTACACGGTTTTACTTTGTCCACTAAAGCCTGTTGAACGTGTAGAGCAAGCTTAAAAGGTAAGTAAGCATGTTTATAGAAAACAAAACGCATTCTCGCGGGTAAGCGTAATTTCCGCTTCCAGCATCCCTATTTGTGTTATATTAATCACACATAATAATGTAAGTGTCCAATTCAATGCTATAATCAGCATTGCTACTCGAAGCGTAAAGCGGATGTGGGTCAAGTTCGGTTCTTAGCTAATAGCGCATTGTTTAACAACAAGCTTTCGAATCCGACCGATCGGTCTTTCAATTAGACGGCGTTTTGTACGAGATGGTGATGAATTTGTTGTTATTATTTAGTTAATAAAAATTCAAATTAAGATGTTTTGTATGAGAAGATTTCGGCATTTTTGAACTATTTGAATAAATTTAAAACTATGAATGGGGTTTGGGATGATGAATGGAAGAGGTTGTTTGTCGGTATGTAGGTATAACATAACATAACATAAACATAATATATTCACAAAAATATACAATATAATTACATGTCACACAGATCACAAAACTAAGCTATAGCTTGTAAAATAGTGCACTGTTTTAATGACGTGCTTAACTGATGGAGTATATATTTAATATAGTTTTAGCAAATTGAAATGACAATGGACAGGCTCTATCACTTGTAGAACTGACAACCGATGAGGGAAAAGCTTTTTAAGGGGTGACCACGAACCGAAAGACGCAGCGTAGGCCGCCCCTCCACTAGGTGGACTGACGAGCTGGTTAGAGCCGCGGGGAGTCGAATAGCCGATGGATGCAGGTCGTGAGCTGCTGCTCAAAGTCGCGCTCTCTTGGGGAGGCCTATGTTCAGCAGTGGACATCTTTTCTTTGGACTGTTAATGATGATGATTATAGTTGATGCGTCTACATGGTGGAAGGCTTGAGCTTAAGCAAATAGTTCTATATATTTAGACAAAAATAAGTCCAGTATTTCTTAGTACTTACCTACTTACATGATGAAAGGTTCGATCGAGATTCGCAATGGCCTAAGGAAGAGTTTCACAACAGATGGTATCAAGCAATTTGTGAAGGTGCATTGTTTTATAATTATGTTGATTTATGAGTATTCATGATGTTATTAGGTATACTCAACTACTGTGCCGTAACCGACACTGGTGAAGTATTTTCAGTAAGTTTAAAGGTAACTAAAACAACGATTTCAGTTTTTGTGTGTGTGTTTGTTGTTTGCGCCCTCTTCTTGTTGTCAACTGGTGTCAGCGTTTTTTGGCCACCCTAAGGCTTCAGACTTGGCTTGACGACTATTGTCTTACAACAAGAGCCGAGACCGACGGTTTGACGTGCCCTCCGAAGCACGGTAGTGCTCAGTGTAAATATCACTTTTTGCTGTAGCGGTCACCCATCATAGTTGTGACCGCAGCGAACGTGGCTTAACTTTACCTATCGGTTATGAATAGGAACGGCTAGTCGTGCTGAGCGCGGCGTGAAATGAACGAATTACTTAGATCCGTAGAGTACATTTTTCTTCTTCAACATGGACTTGAGACTTTTATCATCAAAATCTTCATGACACACAATTAGCATGTCCAATTATAAGGGAAACTGGGGAAATTAAAAAGAGTCTCATCAAAATCGCCTCTATCGGGAAAATATTTTAATTGTTTTCCTAGAACACCTATTTGAGTAATTTATAATCAATCGTTTTATAATAATTTGGGTGTTTCAATAAAGAGTTCATCTTTTGAGACTAATAAATATTTTTGACTTAGCTTAAACTTCTGAACACCTTATTATCTAAGAATGTATAACCTAATACCTGTACCTATAACATAAACAGAGCCAGCCTATTACGGCAGCCATTCACGTTAAAATTACAAAAGACGTAACTAAATTACAGTTTGTTTGTTCACAGGGATTTAATACACACCGTTTTGCAATGGTAATCAATCACAACGTCTCTCCTCCGAACTTGAACTTTAATGTAACCGCTCGTCTTGGCTTGTGTTGCAACTAAGCAGATTTATTTAGGCCTTTGCAGAGACAAAATTAGCTCATTTAATTTTGCCTAGGCTGGCCAGAAAAAAGTTTTGGACCGTTACACGGTGCTGCTAAAGTATTATATCTAATATAATTTTGTCACATCAGCAGCTGGAAAACTTCCACTGATAGACGCAGGCCTCCCACATATCTCAATAATTGAACTCGACCTTATCATTTGGTACCCATATAGAGCTCTACTATCGCTAAAGGTAATTAATTTCTAACCGTCCGGAAAGGAAACTGCGTTTTCCGGCGGGACCTTTATTTTTTTGGAATAGAAATTAGGTTATGTCGTTCCCAGTACCTAATCCGTGTGCAACATTTCATCCAAATCAGTTCAGCCGTGTTGATGTCATAGCCACACAGATATAACGTTTCACTTTTACATTATGGAATGGGTGCATTGATATTTAGACGTTGAGCGTTCCAAAGCTTTCATTTTCATTTTCATTTTTTTTATTTTTTTTTGCTGCCATTCATGCATTCCCTGAATATTCCCTCAGCCGGCAGTTACATCAGCCGCAGAAAGATGGGGTGGTCCAATTCTCACGTCACCGGGATCCTCGTGGACCCACTAGTAGGACAAAACAGTAGGTCCAGGAGGAAATAGCGGGGACAACACGGCTACTGTATTTTTTTTATGACCTTAAAAAGAGTTTCATGGTTCCATTTGCTATCTTCCAAACACGCCTACTAACAGGTTACGTTTGTACACTAATAATACTAGTAAGCCTAACAAGGTGACACAAATTAGGATAGCCCAGCCAAAGTCCTTTCATGTGGGCCAAGGTCCTGTGAAATGGTGTCAATTTATACGACAATAGTGCGTCGTGTGTAACATTTTGTTAATGCACCTTAATCTATTTGCAACACTATCCTCAGGTTTGGAGGTCGGGTTCTTTACTTTTTATAAATCAAATAGAAGTAAGTACCGACAATATCGAATATAAGTAGTGTGGTCTTGTTTTCAAAAGCAACGGGTTCGATTCCTGGCTAAAATCCGTTTTTTTTTAATTCTGGCCCGATACTGCTCTCAATGCCTACTTTTTGCAAGTCCACATAGTTTCGGATTTGACCTGCCACTCCCATTTTTTTTTAATGTAGGAAAAATTCATTCTGTATGTTCATTCAGTCAGTTTTCTACTGAATTTTCGTTAAGTATCTTACAAAATAATATTTACAATTTTTCAAAGAAATTATAACTGTTGACATTTAGGTATTACACGGTTACGGATAGGTTACTTTTACAAAAAACCTTGGTTATCAAAATGAAATTACTACAATCAATTTTTATAATGTCAATTAGTTATCAATGCTATGTTTTAGTGCTTACGTTATTTATTATCTAATATTCATTATTACTTAACAACCACTATTTTGGAGATTATAACCATGTTAAGTAATAAATTAATTTGCAGATACATCATTGTTTCACCACCACCATTTATTTCAGGCAACAAGCTTCTAAAATAAACATAGGCCCATATTATAAATACCTTAAAGACTAACATACATATTTAGGTAGTTTAGGTAGTTGTATATTACCTAAGGTTTCTTAAATTGTAGTATAGGTTACCTACCGATTAGATACCTAATAATCTAACATAAATAGTCTAATCTAATCACTAATTCACTAATATTCACTATTTACTAATTCACTAATATTATATAAGGTGAAAGTTTGTGTGTATGTTTGTTACTCCTTCAAGCTCAAACGGCTGTGCCTATTTGGATGAAATTTGGAATACAGATAGCTTAAATACTGGATTAAAACATAGGATGCTATATTTTAAGGTGACACCGCAGGCACAGCTAGTATAGCATTAGGCGTAACTAATCCAAATAACATATTAGCATTATACATATTTTGGTAGTTTTAATTGTATAAATATGGAAAATGATTACAAAATTAGATTCATCCAATTCCTAGAAGGTAAACTACTTTTAGCAATGGCACATAGCTTCTGCCACAGTATGTACATAATTAATTAATTTTATCACGCATTTATTAACTTGCAAGATGTTTTTTTATGAGAATTAATGATGCGACGAGCTAGCCGTTCACCTGGATGTTAAGCGACACGGCCGCCCATAACAGTTGCAGTGTCACTCGGAACCTTAAAATAATAAAGTTTCGCGTGACACTGCACTGCGCACGTCATCCTGAGACATCACACAGTCTAGTAATCAGATTACTATACTGTGTAATTTGGCCATAATGTCTTATTTGCCCAGTAATTTCACTAGCTACAATGCCCTTCAAACCGGAATACAGTAGTGCTTGCACACTATTGCTTGGCGGCAGAATAACTAGCAAAGCGGTTGTACCTACCCAGACGAACTGCAGAAAAAACCTACCACCACTACCTACCACTAGTGAAAGTATGTTCGTAGAGAATCAAAATTCTTTGATTAGTATTGAATCCATTAGTTTTGTATTTCATTAATAAGATCGCAATACAATCCAACACTTTACTACCACAGATCTATAGAATAAATTTTCGACGAAGAACAAGGAAGTTCCACAGTATATTCTATGGAAGAATAATAATGTTTTATCTTATACTTTTAACGTTTTAAGCGTTTTGATGCTTAAGCATTTTGACCATGGAGCAATCAATCATTTCGACATTTTGTCATGTGCATCAAATAGACAGTATACGTATTACGTATAAGTTCCTTGCTAAATACTAAATCAAACTTGATAGAGATATCATTTAAAATAGGCAAAAAGAAAACAAGAGAAAACCCCGAATAACAACTCCACTGTTATACAGCGTTTGTTAGGGTTATAACATTACAAGGCTTTACAACATTTGTTTTTATGCAAAGCATTTGACCACCTATCTCATCTGATGGATTGACATATTATCTATTTTGGATGGTTTAGGATTGCGACCTTTTTGTACGGAGGGGTCATTGTAGCCTGTTATTTGGTTCCCAAGCCTGTGTCATACAAACTAGCAAAGTAATTTCTACTTGAATTTGCATGATGACCACATCCTCCTAGAAACATCTTCATTTATGGTACAGGCAAATGAAGTCATCTGATATACCTGCAGTGATTAAAACGGTAAGAATGTGGTGTCATACTGCGTCCTTGAGTGATCCTAAGTGGGATCACCTAGTCACCAGTTCACCTTTAAAGTTACGCCATGCCACGAAGCTACATTTATGCTTTCCGGTTCCTTTCAAATGCCACCGATGACCATCGATGGACATTGATATCTGAGAATGACACTAGTGGGTTTCTGTGAGATTAAGTTCAAATAAAATAAATAAATAATGCCCAATGATTGCACTGTGGCCCCTAACTAGGATTTCCTGTAATAGGGACCCAGGAACTACGAGGACTATGATCTCACAATATGACAATACCCACACATATATAGAGCAAGTAAGTACTGAGTAAGTAACTTCGCAAGTTATTTATGAGTACTTTTTTGCCGTTCATAAATACTTGTCCTTGAGATTGTTTTAGATGGGGTTTTAGATAAGATTTACGTCTCTATTTGCTTTAATATATACAAAATGCGTTCCACTTTAAAAAGCCCTTGTGAGAAATGTTATGAAAACAAAATTTGCGTATCTTACTCATATTTTGACGCAGGACAAATCCTGAAATTCTGTAATATTATGTGAAATTAATTCAATTGTATTATTGGGCTATATTATAGACAGCTTGCCAGCTGATCCAACAAACGACAGTATACTTAAGTATTGGGTAAAGTTGCAGGCAAGACTATTGTGACTCTGCAACAACCGACGTGGATAAGTTTTTATTCAAGTATACCTTGGACCAGGAGGATGGCTGCTGACCTTCAGGTGAAGAGGAACCTAAGAAGATCACAAGATTGTAGGAAACGAAGAAACTGCAATTCAATAATTTTATTGATATGTATTAGTTGCAAGCTAAGTTAAAAAGAAAACTCCGGGAAAATATTAGAGCATGGCGTGGCATGTTCCATAGCGTGGAGTCTAGGTAACTTTAGTATGTATCCATTCGTTTCTACTTATAGAAGCTATAGACATGGGTATTTCACGTGCTTTCTACTCAGCGGCTAAGCGGCCACTTAATTTTTTTTAATACGAGAAATATTTCAAAACATGTACTTAATGAGTGAATGAGTTTTCCTAATCAAAGAAAAATGCATTTGTCGTCAGTATTTAAAATAGGTTACGGGTTCAAGTTGGGTTCCAAATTAGTTGTCACTGTAATTTTCAATAGTACTTAACGTCACATATTTTGTTACAACATTTCTTTGAAGTTGTTTCACGGTCATATTATGGCTTGGTTTGATGCAACAACATGTTAACTTGTCCTTAACAATGGCTCCTGTCGGCCTTAACACCTAGTCGTCAGATTATATCTACCTACACCCACGTCATTGTTACCAATGCATTCAATTTGATGAATGGTTTTACGATGTTAAACTTTATTTAATCTGTAAATTAGCTACCGTTTAATTTAAATGCTAATCACGGGTATGGATCTCTGAAATCAATTTAACGCGGTCTGCTCCGTATTCAAGATTAAGCAGGTGAACGACTAGATCGCCACGTCATTCATTCGCATAAAAAAAAAAATTTAAAATACTTATACGTACCTTGTCTACAGACAATTTTGAAACATGAAAGATATAGTTCACTTTTAGATTACTTGTCAACTGGTCCCACCAGAAGAAAGGTTTTCGAGAGGTGACTACAAACCGGAAGACGCAGCGTAGGCCGCCCCCCCACTAGCTGGACCGACGATCTAGTGGACGTTTACAGACTGCTGTTGTTGATAATGATAACGATGATGATGATGTGATGTTTTAGATTTCATAATGCCCAATCGCTTAAGGTGCGTGTGATAGATAAACTTGTGCCCACTCACCAATAAAGGATGACCCTGATTAGCCGCAGCATTTAAAATGCCTTTTTCATTGTTTAAAGCCCACTTAAATCAGTTGAACAATTATCTAAGTATCTGTTTTTATTTTTTAGATTTAATTTCAAGTCTAATCGTTGTTGTTCTTTTGAATTTAGTCTTGCAACAAACGTGTAACATTACATGCAACATCAATTGCTGTAAGTACTATACCGTCATCAAGTTACGAAAATCTCTCTTTTGTATATTGCTGGAAGTATGTCTGTTGGCTTGTATAGTTTTTATTCCGAAACGGCTGGACCAATTTAGATGAAATTTCGCACACAGCTTGCTAATACTGTCGGAACCACCACTGTATACTTTTTATCCTGGTAAATTAAGAGTTTTCACGAAGAAACTGGAAAGTTGAAAGTAAAAGCGCGTAGAACCTCTCCTATTTTTATATAACACGCTCGACTTTGCTCACTTGATCTGCAGGAATAAAAACCATCACAATTATTCTATCTCAGTAGCACATTTACTCTACGTGTCAGTAGCTCAGTATACAAAATGTCGGGTTTCTTTCATGAATTTCGGCTATACAATCCGGACAGTAGGGAGGCGTGTGACCTAAATCCACTATCAACCGACCGTTGGCCAGCGTCCAGGGAGTTTAACATGCACTACTGCCCCGGAATAAATGCCGCTGACCTGACTTTAAAACATTTAATACTAGTGGTGTAATCAGTTTAGAATTTTATTATTATTATCGTATATTTTGCGGCAGGCATTGAATAACTTCCAAGCTGTGTGGCTATACAGAGATTATACAAGTCTAAGTATGGGCAGAAGTCTGCAAAGACTGATAACGCTAGATATACCTAAGTAGATAATTTTATTGTAGAAAATCTTACAAAGATAGAGGCTGGTTACAATGTTACATAACTTTTCCGCACAGACATTTAATAGTATTATATGTCTGTGCTTTTCCGTATAGCTATTAATAAGGAAGAAACATCGCACTGGATCCATTGTTTTTGAGAACTTGAGAGTGATCAAAAATAATTCAGACAAGCAACGCGGTGAACACTATTTATTTATTTATTATAACTCTGAACCATCTTTGATCGTGATCGCTTGCGGCGACGGACACAACTAATCTCACTTTTTTTTGGCTATTCTCGGCCAATTGCGGCACAATTTCGACAATAACTTGTTAAGGGATAAGTCACTCGTACAAAGAAAAGGTTCACTATCGTTTTGGATAGCTTCTAACTAGTTAACAGAAACTAATTACACCTAACACCACTACATCCTGCCTCCTGAATATATCCTACTTCAACAACGCCGAGATGTATATAAGTATACCTATTTACGCTACGCTATTATATGTCTTGGCTACAGGTCTTGGCAAACCAACCAATTTATGCGTATGAAATCCTTATTGAATTCGCGGTCAACACAATATCTTTGAGCAAAATGGAATTTACAATGTCACACAGACGATACAAAATATAATCCGGATTTTATTACGATTGGTAAGATTAATCAATGAGAACGAGTTATGGCTGCAGATAAAATTGTCTTTGTCTCCGATAGATTTATCCGTTTTGGCGCCATTTCAACATTGTTGGAAAACTGTTAATCTTATATGAGCTGTCTGGACAATTCGGGTTTTAAGTCGTCGTGGATAACGATATACATATTTTGATAGAATTAACAACTGCACTATTAGGTACAAATCTGCCTTCTGACTGCCAAAATGTACGTATCTAGCTTTCGTTGTGTGTTATAAATAATAATACGTACCTAGTGGATTAGTAGGTACCTACATATAGGTAACTCTATGTAGATAGCGTAGTGTTTCCCTCCAGCGCGGATAGGTACTGCTATGTACTTAACTTATATTTTATTGATTGGTTTTATGAATGGGTACCTACAGTAAAAATAGGTTCGCTCGTCTCTTACGTACATAACGGGCTCACTTGACTAAGCTTTTAATCCAAGCAATGTCGGACAAACGGACGCCAGTGTAGCTTTTAATTGCTAATCAATTGTTATGCAAAACACCAACATTCGCCTGGCTTAAATCCATATATGCTGGCAAAGTATACATAACAGCTTCATGCAACAAAACTATTTAGTAGGTGAAGAAACTGCTTTTCAAAAACCTAAGTAACGTCACATTGACAACATGGAAACTTCATCGTATTTATTTACCAACAACAAAAAAGCATATACAAATTCGCGAAAAATGAACAAACCTAACAATAAATCGATTTCAAGCAGTAACTTATCCGTAGATAGTTTAGAAGACGATTTCGTTCGAAAGGATTCCATGAAAGGTGAAGGTTCGGAAGGTAACGTCGATACTATCTTAGTGCCATTCTATGAAAAAGATATTTTGATGAAAGTGCCGAAAGCACAGAAAAATAAAAAAGGCAAGCAAGGTCGTTGCAGTGATGATATGGTGACGGAGAGTCAAAACTCAACTTACCTTTTCAATAAGCACAAGGCCAGACGCACTACGTATTTAGAGATGTTCCGCAAACAATTAACACCCCATCTTAGGATCGATAGAAAAACTGACGAACGTGAGATACGCTCCATATCTCCAGAAGTCGGGGACACAGAACGAGAAAGTATTAATGATGGTGCAAACAGTCCTATCCCAGACTTTTACAATACAGAGGCTTACAACGAAATATATTATGAGAAGCTTATGACTCAAGAAAACTATCTAGATAACTCGTATGAAGAATTACCGTATATTGAAGATAGTAATGTTAAATCTCCGCATAATATGTTGATAGAAAATCTAAAAAGTGTCTCTGAAGTATCACACCCTCGACGCCATAGGAGAGCTACAATAGATCCTCCAATCGATAATGTTAAATTAGGTGGCTTAGGTCCTGACGTGGAAATGATCAAGCCTAGATTAGATAGAGCCAGAAGTTTACAAAGATACTCCGAGAAGGTAAGAATGGAAAATCGGCTAAAGATCTACAAGAAGTCAGTACAAGTCGACAAAGACAAGAAGGTTGTAGGAGGACCACCAAGACAACGTAATTCAATTTCTGAGAGAGATCAGAAAGAGCGAGTTGATGATCAAAATGCTTCCTACTTAGTAAACAACTGTGCTAACCAAAAACCATCCCAAATGTTAGGCAAGCTGTATTTAAAATCAAAGTCGGCTGATGTGAAAAAAAGCAAACCGGTTAACCCAAAACCTTTGATACCAAGAGAGAAATCAAGTAGTGGTAGCAAACAAAGAACTGACAACAACCCATCAGCAAAAACAAGAACATCAGTATCAGAAGGTATGCATCAAGGAAGAGCTACGTCTAGTACACGAAACAAGGGAATCAACACTGTGAGACGAGATATTCCTCCAGTCCATATCAACTTCATGGTAAATGTTGGAGGAGTACGACCATCAAGTCATTTGAAGTCATTAGAAGAAAAACACAGAATGTACCAGGAACAGGTAAAAGCTTTCAAAATGAATAGTAACTTATAGATTGAGTAGGTAGTTTCGATGTTATCTATATTTATTTGTGCGGAAATTTCAATAAAAGCTTACAAAAGTTGCGTCCGTGTCAATCATTTTAAGCGAAAGCAAAGTTCATCTGAGGTAATTTACATTAAGGACCTTTATCGCAGGTCAAGTTTTTTGTAGCTTGTCGATTCGTCAGCTGCTAAGTGGATTTCGCTAATCAATTGCCCAGTCAACGATGCTATCTACTATTACGGTGATATAAAATATTAATGTAACCTGTCATGGAGTGGTCGAATTATAACTAGGTACCTATATATCATTTGTAGCCATCAGGTTGACTAGATGATGATGGTGAAGGGGTACTTTCATCATCATCATCATCATCATCATCATCATCAGCCCGTAGATGTCCACTGCTGAACATAGGCCTCCCCCAGAGAGCGCCACTTTGAGCAGCTGCTCGCCTCCTGCATCCATCGGCTCCCCGCGGTTTTCACCAGGTTTCGGTCCACCTAGTGGCCTACGCTGCGCCTTCCGATCGTGGTCGCCACTCGAGAACCTTTCTTCCCCATATCGGTTGTCAGTTCTGCGAATAGGGGTACTTTACTTTCTTTATAATTGAAGTAGATTTTACCTTTAATGTGCAATAACAACATTTATTAGGTGTCAATCATTACCGTTCGGACTATAAATAAGTCTCTACCAAGATTATATGATGCATGCCTGTACTTGAAAAATATTATATCTATGATTTTTAATTAATCTGTATTATAAGTATCCTTTAAATCAGTGGTAGTTAGGTACTAGGTACATATCCGACTTTAATCGCTTTAATTTCATGAGGAGTAGAACGATGACATTATTTTCAGTCATTTTTATTTAGAAATCAAACTACTGAACCAACTTTGAAATTTTCTATCACGCAGTCTAAAAAAGATTTCTAGACTGTGAGATTAGTTTATAATTATAAATATCCTTTGGCCAGTAATTTCACTTACTAGCTGCAATGCTATTCAAACCGGAATACATTAGTGCTTGCACACTTCTAATTGGCGGCAGAATAACTGGCAAAGCGCTGGTACCTAAACCACAAATTACTAAATTTGTTACTAAATGAACTTTGCAGTAAAGTCCTTTCTAGTAAATAAAATAAAATAAATAAAATAGTCTTAGTGTAATTTTAAATAAAACATGAATTTCTACATCAGTTTATAAATGCAGAGTTCTGAAATAACAAAGAATTAAAAAATATTCAACGAATTGAAGATCCCTTTTTTCAAGTTAGTTAAAAATACAACACAAGATATGACGTCTGCGACAAGAGAAAGCCGCCGCAGCCCGGAACTTATTTACAAAATAATTAGCACCTCTATGACTATGAATTTTTTGTCGGTGAGTGTAATTACACCATCTATTTTAGATGTGTTATTCCCGCAAGTGTTTTTTTTTTGTTTGATTGGAATGTATTAAAAATAAAAGTATGATTAGCTAACATGTGAGGACGTCGCGGTCTGTTAATGCATCATAAATATGGTATCAACTTCACGAGATTCTATTCTTATATTGAAACTGATGCTAACAGCTGTAACTGTGTAACTGATGGTAAGTTTCGGCTTACAATCCAAGTACCTTTAATAGAAGAGAACTTTAGTTAAAAACAAAAAATATATTAGTGTATAATGTGCAAAGATAAGGATATTTAAAAGATTGATTTTCATGTCGTTTGTTTACCGTAAATCTAATCTTTGGTGTCTTAGATTATTTTTCAGCTAGTTTCCTTTTTAACGCGATTTCAAAAAAGAGCCTGTACTTTAATCGAGGTGTAAGTTTTTTTGTGTGTGTAAATTTCCTCTAATTGGATCATTCTTCTTTATTTTATATGTACTTCCTATTTAATTTGGTGAGGATAAATGACCTTCAAGATAAAAACTGAAAACTTTTCAATTTATGGCAGAAAATGCATCGGGAGTTAGTACTTAATACTTATTGAATATCGCTATATGTATTACAAGATACTCTTAACTCTACGGAATTTTCCAGTACTATATTCTAAACTTATGCTATTTTAATATCTCTGATGAAATTAAGGTATATTAGAAGGCATGTTGACCCATTTTAGCAAAGTTCTCTGTGCCCATTTTATTTAAAGGATTATATTTTATTTTCCTCACGGTTATCCAACGACTAACTATGTCACCTAAATACTACGATTGATTCCGGTTTGGCTCAGAGAAAGCTGCTCGAGGTGATGTCGTGCGCCCATCTGTGGTGTTACCGAAATTGTGTTGGCGTTACAACATAATAAGATTTTGTGTTAAATACATTCATTGTGTTATGGTTTTGTAAGAATTAAAGGCCTGAAGTGGATTGTAGGACATGTGGTCATCTTTATGAAGAGCGTTGTGTAGTTGCGGATTTATTAAAGTTACATCATTTAAGCAAAATTTATTTCGTACAGTAGGTACTGTAACGATCCAGGGTGTCTCGTGACGTCACAAATATTAGAAATATTTTTCAGTTTAAAAAGAAAAACAATATTATTCAAGCAAATCATTTAACAAGTAAATAATAATCCAAAAATAAAGCAAATATTCGTTTTATACTGCACTAACTGGTATAGGACATGGAGATAGGTGTAAAAGTAGTTATCTAAACGTAAAATGAGGTAATAGTAGAAAGAATAAAAACTCCTTACTAAAACGGTTCATACTTGATCGCGAGCTAGCAGTCTAGAATGTGGCAAAGATTTTTAAAAATGATTGCAGATTGGGAGTTTACTAGGAAAGAAAAAAGAAAAGATGGCAAAATATAGTTTTTTCCAGGTTTATTGTATTACTAAAAGATGAAAAGAAATCCATGGAGTGAAGAAAATCAATCAGCAAGAAGGAACGGAGCAGTTCTATTTAAAACAGGAATAATGAATTAATATTACTTAAGACCATCAGGTTCAAAGGGAAGTACTTCGCTATATTTAGTCTGTGGAAATTGAAAGGTGAAATCTTCTAATTCATTGTTTAGTAGGTGTAGTTCTTTAGTATTTGAAGATATACACGGACGGAAAATGTTTGCTGCTGAGCGAAGCGCTTTCCTGGTAGGTTGATGTTGAGTGAAAATGCTTATTGTAGGACAATATCGTTGTGGACATCACGCTGAGCAGATGATCTGATGATGGCAGATGGTTTTAATGTACAGAAGGGAAATCCAATGCTATTCTTTGCATATTTCCTAGTCGGCAGGAGCTTAGATGATGATGAGTGTAGATGCTTATTGTAGCACAAGATCATCGTGGACATCACTCTAGGCGGAAGGTCTGATGATGGTAGGGGATTTTAATGTAGAAAGGAAGCTAGTGTTATTCACTGCACATTTCCTTAGCCGGTGGAAGTTTAGCGATATTCACGAAGGAGATGAAAGCTTTATTCCACGCGATGATTAAAAATATCGTGAATGTATTTGAATACTGACCTTTCATTTTAGATTTTATGTGATAATTTTTGATTTAATCCTAACTGGAAAATTATTGGGAATAATGTTGTAGTTCGTTTTAGTATTAGTCAATAATTATTTTCTTAGCAGGTTTTTGTTGTGATCACGGAGATGATCGAAAGATCTTATTCCCGCACGAAGATTGAAACATACTTTGATGTATATTTATCACACTAATTTTATCATACAATAGCATACAATGTTGTCATGGATTCAACAAAAGCAGGTAGAGTTTTCTTTCGTCGGATCATGAAGGAAATACAGAGGTGGAGAGGAAATCTTTTCCCTATTTATTTATTGTAAGTATCACGAGCGTATTTGAATATCATTCTAGTAAATTCAAAATAGGTAATGTTTTCATGCGCCTATAACGTAAAAACGGGGAAATTAGATTAAGGTCTTCCGTAATAGGTAAAAGGTATTTATCTCGAACAAGTCAGTGGCGACTATGAGCTGGAAGATGCGGCTTGGGCCAGTTCCTCACTAGGTGGACACCTTCAAGATAATGATGATGATGGTGGTGATGATGTTGATGATGATGAGGTTTGACCTGGTCAGAGCGTGGGAAGCCAATGAAAGCGGAAGACTAACGGTTGCACAGAGTGGCATAGGTTCAGGATGATGGTGGTGATGATGATGATGATGAGGTTTGACCTGGTCAGAGCCATGGGTAGTCGAAGGAAGCGGAAGACTAACGGCTGCACAGTGTGACATGGGTTTATGATGATGCTGGTGATGATGATGATGGTGTTGATGATAATGATATCTTCAGGATGATGATATTGAGGGTCTAAGATAGGCAAAGATCTTATAAGATAAGATGCAATATATTTATTTATCTCAAATCTATGGGCATAGTTCAGTTTGGTGAAGTTTAGATTTGACATTGTTTTAATGAATTTTCAATAAAATTTAACTTATATTTTACAACAAATTTATAATATTTTTCAAAAAGTAATTATTGTCCTTCGTATTTATATGGGTCAAGCATAAGCAGTACCTTGTTAGTGACTCCTTACCACACGGATAGGATAGCTAATTGTATAAATTCGAATGAGAATAACGTCTTGTTGATAATTGATATCAATAATATATTTACAACTTACAATACATACACTTTGTTCTACGGATCAAACATAACTTTAGCATATTTCATTATACTGAAATACGTCTTAGATATGTGGATGATTTCTATGAAAGTTCAGGAAAAGCAAAGTCAGCCTGAATTCATAAACGGTTCAATGTCTATAGTATACAAAATATATGCATAATATTATTATAATATCAATAAATACGGGTATGGAAACGATTAGGAATAAATGAAATGAAACGAAATGATCTTTATTTCCGACACACAATATCGCGAAAGAAACAATATAACACGGAACATAAAATAAGAAACTTATATAAATATACTAATTATACTCTGAAGCGATATTGCACAATGTCAGAAACAGATCCCGGCTCAGCTCAGCATACAACTTATTATCATTGTGTAATTACTCCGAAATAAATGTCCTGAGTTTTTATTCAACATTATTAATCTCCATTTCATGTCGGCCGAATCTTCGAGAGAGGAGCAGAGGTTCCACACGGCGAGTTTGCGCATAATACATAACCTACGGGCTCTTCTTTGTAGGAGAATTCAGCAAGACATGTCTGATTGTCATTCATCGAAACTTATTTAAAAAGGTCATGTATATCTCATAGATAATAGTATTTAATCTCGATAGATGTATTAACTCTAAATTTACAGTTTTCCAAAATGTTATATAGCATCGTAATTCGACCTTATAATTATTGTAAAATCAAATATTGTTAAACCAAAAAGAATTTAAAAAAAAGAAAGAATAAAAAAAATAAACCCTGAGGAGTTTCTTTGGGCTTCTTCTCAATCAGGAGTAATCGAAGTTTCCGGATATATTTTTAAAACTCAAAGTTAGTTATGAGGGACAAAATAATTCTAATATTTAATTATATATTCTGAGTACTAAAATTCAATAAAAGTATTTTGGTAAAGTAAATTCTAAATTCATAATCGTTTGAAATAACTTTCTTAATAAATAATTTGAGTTTTATTTATGTTTTATTTATTAATCCATAATATAGAGCATAACGTAGGAAAGTAAGGGCAATGAATTTTAGACGATCATCGTAGATGGACTTTAATAAACCAGAAACTTTAGGTTTTGCATTAATTTATAGTTAGGAAATGGGGCTCAGTAGACAGCGTCATGATAAGCAGAAGTGGTTTATCATGACTTCGCTAATATGGTTAAAATAGGCGTAAGGAAATGGTAGAATGGGTTGTAAGCACTTCCGGTAGAAATGATAACATTTTTGTAACTAGTGGGAATTATTGGGTCGAATAGTGAAAGTGTAACAAACGGGAATTTTATATTTTTTAGGTAGTATTCGTTTAAAGATTCTGATAATATACACTTGAATTATGTTTCAGAAGTTCAATTATAGGAAATACTTCAGGTTTTCTAAATTAGGTTAATATGAGTTGTTTTGTGGGAATTTACGTTTTATTATTTACAGTGGATATAGGATTAGCATTCATCATAAATTCCGATTACAATGCATAGTACGAGAATAGATATTTTAATCTACTAAATTATTTGTGTTTTGATTAGATGTTAGTTAGGAATTGTCTCATTACTTTAAAAGGATTTGGATTACTACATTATCACAACGTAAGGGTTCTACCACTATTAGGAGACGATCACTTGGCCATAACAAATCTAGAACATACAACAAACTTAGGTTACTTCTAGGTTCTTTCTATCAACAAGCTTAGGTTCTTTTCAACGGTATTAGATTGATAGCGTTGATTTAATTGCAATTTATAGGATATTTAAATTTAGGTATTTAAGTTCGGTAAATTAAAGATACAATTATAATTAGACGAATTTAGGGGGGTTAGAAAGGGGGGGTTTTTACAGTACCTACAATAGTTCCTAACCTACCGTAACGTTTATTTTAGGTTAGCCTGAGAATTTGGTCATAACTTAATTACCTATAATGTTTTATTCGAAGTGCTAGGCCACAAGGCCCGGATTTACAAAGTAGAATAACGTTATTCCAAGTATAACGTTCTGAGAATAACCGAGTTACACGAATATAACTATTATACCAACAATTTTGAAGCTCTTTCCTTGAATACAATCAGGATAGGGTCCTTTTAATCGTCATTTCATTTGTCAATCAGCTGTATCCGAGGGTAAAAATTAGCGTTATACTTGGAATAAAACTTATTCTACTTTGGTAAGATCCAGCCTAAGTAAAATTTAAAGCCATATTCTTGCGAATGAAATATCGTTTTCAGCGCCGATTTGCTACTAAGCGTGTTTTATATTGTTCTATGTTAGTCATAGACAATAAATCTATGATGTTAGTGTTCTATATTGGGCATAGGTAATTATTGTCAAGAATATGGCTATATGACTATATCTAAGTTTACCCCCCCTGAATAAATACATTAACAGGTAATTAAGTTACATGTTACCTAGCATTGACTGGTCATCGCGCACTATTCCACTATGTTCACACACACCACACCTGTCACACGCAACTTACAGAGCTGTGTAGTAATTTTCGAAATATTTATCTTTCGCATCATTTATAGATTACGATACGTGAGTTTTTATTCAAGAGTGTGATCTAATTGATTCGTTCGATGTTCTTTTCCACTCGATGCAGTTGGTGAATTATTTAAATATGTTTTAGTTTTATCTCAATAGTCAATGCATTCCTTTAAAGACTGATTCGTTGATTTAGACACATATTTATTTAGTTAATTTGGCAACGTTAGTGACTCAGCAACGATTCCCTGACCTTTCTCTTGAAATCCACTCCTGGGTATAGGTATTTTTAATGCATTTAACAATCAGTCCAGTATATATATATATATATATATATATATATATATATATATAGCTGTAGTATGGTTCCAAGAGTGCTGAAGCTAAGAGAAGCTCTAAGCAAATACGTTGCCGTGGTGCCGTACATATTCAGTAATCTGTGGCGCCGTGCTGTAAGCACGGTTTTCACCAGCCAAGTGCGCGTTGACCTTAACTCTATTTCACCAAAATTCCGTGTCACCGACAGGTCAATCTCGTAACGTGGCCAGTAAAATAATTCATGCATGAAATCTGATCGGTGCGCCAGGTCAACTGATTTGTATGCAAAGATTAACATTCTGCTACTAATACCATTTAAATTACGTTCGATGAGAAATGTGGGTTGAAATGAGTGTTTTTTACTTCTATAGGCTAGGGATTTGAGTATGATTGTCACAAATAAAAAAAAATGTGTAAGTAGGTACCTATGTCCGATGTGATAGTGTCCGATGCTATTTTATTCTTCATTCTAACACCTCATGGAAGGTGGATGGGAGTAGGAGATGAGGGAAGGTTCCCCACCTTCCCTTCACTCCTAGTCCCATCCCATATTTTGAAAGGAAGGGGATATTTTATAAGGTAAAATCCTGTTACGATAAGTTTTAGGGAAGAAGCAATGTAATGAGAGGATATAAATTTTACTCAAAATAGGGGGAATTCTGTGATTTTACTCTGGACTAAATTTTACTTTATGTTTTTAGAAGACTGTCGCAAAATTAGGTACCTACGTTATAATTATGATGTGACCTAGAAAAAGTGAGTTTTAGTGGTATGTCTAATTTTGGCTGGGTTATTTTCATTTTCAAAAGCAATTTCATTTAATACACTACCTACAACATTGTAGTTCTAGCTAGCTATAAACTTAATCAAGAATCTAGTTAAGTAGGTAGTAAAACTGTAGTTAAATACGCTGGTAATCCTATACCTCAGTCGCGGGCATGCATGAACTGCCAAGGATCAAAGCCACAGAGCTATGAAACAAATGATGCTTCGCCTATAGAGAAGCGTTTTTTTTTTTTTGCTCTGTGATCAAAGCTATGCAATACTGTAGTAGTAACGCCCTGCGCACATTCGCGACAACTAAGTACGTATTAGAACGACGGTACAAAGGAATTATTTTATAATTAAGTCAAATTTTGACTTGTAAAAGGTTTAATAATAGCTTACCTCTTACCTGTTACTTTAATTATTTGACTACTTTGACCTACTCTATAATATTTTGGTTAGAGCAAAGAGATGACAACTCGAGAGGCTCTCGCTCGAGTTATGACTACGAGCCCGAAAACTGATTTTAATAGGATGGCGCCAAGCCACATGTGATGCAAAAAGATATAGGATACAGTTTCATTCTTTAGCATTATAGTAAGTACATCATTTATCGGTGATGATTTACAACTAATGTATAGTTCAACTATTAGATGCAGCTTCTGCGTCTTCTTTGCTCGGTCACATCCCATCCGTCTTCTTCGTCTTACAAACGAAGAAAACGCATCTTATCTGGTACTTTCGGCTGTTCAGTTTTGAATAACAGACCCTATGATTACACCAGAGCACCAGATCTATGACAATCTTTCTAAGGTCTATATATTCTGCATTATTGTTGCCTTGCTGATGCAAACATTAAGTGCATGGATGGCCTAAAATACACTACGACCGTGAACGGTATGCTAAAAATACCTACTTTTACGTTCACTGCATTCGTTATGCACTTATTCCATAACCAGTGCCGCAATCCTTTCCTACCCTCGGATGAAATTCGGGTCAGAATTTACTGTGACCGGTTTTGATATCGACTTTTACCGACCTTGGCGTTCTTGAGGTTATGCGAAGTTATGCGATCAGTTAATTTTCACTTTAGTTTTACCACAGATCAAAAAAAATTGCTTCGTCTAGGTGCGAAGCGACCGTCATGTTTCAAAGCTCTGTGAGTTTTACATACTTATCTTGAACATTAACGAAACGTTTTCAATATTTTTCAGCCTTATTAAACTAAATGGCGAAATATTTATTTTTATCAATTTAATTTGAGATTGTTTTTATTTTATTTTAAAGTTGTTATTCTTAAGGCATCCTTTTAGAGAGAATCTAAAAGGATGCCATAATAACATTCGTAAAATACTCGTTTAACATTCGTAATTTAATTAGTCCATGTCCATATAAATAACATGTATGCTGATTGCTCTGCGTGACACACAGCAACATATTCGGGCAAAACTCAAGATAATCAAACAATGTAACCATTACCGAAACGGTTTAATATCCAAACTGTCAGATATTCCACAAATGGATGCAAAACCATTGTGCATTGTGAATTCGTGAACAATATAAGTTCAATGTTTTAAGACGTCCAGTCCTTTCCTTACGCAATAAACACATTAACATACATACAGTGTGATATATTATGTAGAATTGTAGAAGGAAGGATTAAATCGCACTTAGATTGACCCATAAGTAAGTAAGTAGGTACCTATGTTAAATGTTAGTGTATTTTTTTGGGTGTCGACGTTTTTAGGTTTGCGTACGTTAAAAGCAAATCTTATCAACAAGGCTCCGCTGTCCGTCTGTCTGTAAGTCTGTCCGTCTGTTCAGGCTGTATCTCATGAACCGTAATATTTAGGTAGCTAGAGAGTTCAAATTTTAGGTATGTAAGTAATGTATTGATGTCGACGTCTCTATATCCTAGCGACCCGCTGAAAGATGAACTTTAGAACCATGGAGCTAAATAAAAAAAGAAGGAGGGAATCCCGTCTGACCCGAAAGTGAAGCCACCTTAGGAAGCCGGAACGCTTCGTACGTACGAGCGGGGCACGCACACACTCACATCATATGCAGCCGGTAGCCCTACTTTCGTCTGACACACATATGTAGTATGTCCGCCATTTTGGGCTTCAGTTCGATATCAATCAAAACTCAATCCTTCTTTATTTATTTCATGTTTAGAACTTAAGGATGTTGGTTCCTATCAACGATCGTGAACAATTACACTTATAGAGACGTTTCCCTTCACATCAGCAGCTGGAAGACGCTCACTGCTGAGCATAGGTCTCCCCATAAAAGGCCTCTTTGGACTAGTTTGGACGCGTATCATAGAGGTTCGCTATAATGGGGGTTTTGTATTGTTTGGCAGGTGGCTTGGTGATCGCAGAAGAAAAGGAATCTGCAGCCCATTCTATAAATTATTCTCTTAGCCGGCTTTCACTGCACCCACACGCGGAGATGCGGGGGTTTTATTCTCACACCGCCCGCGCCCTCACAGTATTCATCGGTACGTTGATGGTCTTCATTATGAAGTAAATATCCATAGATTCACTATTCTATTGTGGACGTATTATTTTCTCAATTCTCTTCTCTGGGCAATGGCTCAAGCCGAGGTTCAGACCCAGGGGTGCCCAACTGCGTCAACCATTATTTGCAATACGCTGTAGTCAACAGCGAACCGTAACACCCCAAAAAAAAGAACGTAAGTAGCTCTATTTTTTTTCTAAACAATCGGTTCTTTTCAAGTAGTCGCATAGATTACTAAATATGTTATACAAGGTAACCTTGAATTGGTATGTTATTCCGAAATGGGGGACTGGGACCATGATACCCTACAAGTTGTGAGAGTCTTACTAGAAACTGGGTGTTTCCAAACTTATATGGTAAAAAATAAATCCACTCGCAAAATTGCACGTGCGATCGCTACGAGAGTTAACAAGATACTATAAATTCATTTCTAAACACAGGTCGTTAAACTCATTTATGTGCACTCGTTCAAGGACGAAGTTCAACCATCCAGCTGCGCTAAGGCTATCTTCAAACGTAAACTTTACATGGCATTTCTTCAATGAAAACTATTAATTTAGTAAAGTCGTAGAAGAAACATTGTCTACCTTGGGGTGTAGATTTACCCCGGATAACATACTAATTTAAGGTCACCTTGTATAGCAGGCTAATAGGCATGTGTTTTATCACATTTCTCACGTCCATGCATTTCTTCTGATGGAAACTGCTTCATTGTGAAGTTTTTGACGCGCTACCCTTTGTCTAATCTAAGGCAATTGCAAGAAGGCTTTACGGATCTCGACTTTGCCACATTGTTTGGGAAAAGTAGAGCATAAAAATATTTTAGGAAGGCAAGTAGAGCAGGTAGCGTCACGCATCTCAATTTAAGTTTTACTTTATGACTTTAATATTGTGTTATGATTTATGATGGGTGAATACAAATTGGTTGTGCAATTCGAAATATGATAATTTGGTGTAAGTAAGTATTATACTACTTATCTTTTTGTATGAAAATGACCTTTTCTCGTTCTTGCATTTGTTTCTTTTTCTGTAGATAGGTAGGTATACTTAGGCAGTAATAGGTAAGTTGGAAAAGATCTGACAGAAAATTGGAATCTACAACTAAAATCGATGGTTTATTGTAAACGTTACTAGTAAGTTATATCAAAATTTGATCTTAGATTGAAAATTGGATTGATGCTTCTTTAAAAGTTGTCAAAACCACTGAAAACTTTTTGGTAGTTAAGAATGATACATGACACAAAAGGAAATTAAAATTAAGTAAGTAAATCAATATTTTACTCCACCAACGTAATTGCTTTATTCACCTTCATTCAACGTGTAATTCTAAATGTGAGACTGTGGTCAAATGCTATGCCTGTGAAAAAAAATGATGCTTAAAACCGCGAATTACTCAGATGCAATGCAATAGATTGCAGTCTGCACAAGTACCTAAGTACCTACCTAACTGTATCAATTTGGATGGGCGAAAAGGACCCTTTCTATAAGTATTTTTTTATAGCAGGTACTACGAATATTGGCAATAGGTTTAACAAACACTGGTTGCCTATTAAACAAGAGATTGCAACTTCCCGATTCAGTCCTCAATTTATAGATAGTGCTGTGCTCTAGTTTCAGTTGCGTAACCTGTAAACTCTGCGTTTCCTGGCAAAATGGTCGCAGGCATGTTTGCTACTCCGACGAACTAAGTACCTATATGTATAATTATTAAGTAAATTCTCTGAGATCTATCTATCCTACTAGCTGCTCCCTGCGGTTTCACCCGAAATGAACGTGTTAATCGAGCATAGTACTCATCATCATCATCAGCCCGAAGACGTCCACTGCTCAACATAGGCGTCCTCCAGAGAGCGCCACCTTGAGCGGCTGTTCGCCTCCTGCATCCATCGGCTCCCCACGGTTTTCACCAAGTCGTCGGTCCACCTAGTGGGGAAGCTATCACTAATTCCATCAGAATCCGCCCAGCCAGACGCTGCGACGCGCGCGATTACCGAGAACAAGGAACAAACACAAACTTGGACCATTAGGTATTGTAATAATATTGTGTGATTAAATAACCTATATTTATGTTGTATGGTCCTATTATAAATAGGTGACTAAGTATTTTATACACATGTAGGTACCTACCAATTTTTTAATTTTCTTTATTTTGTTATGGTAATTTATAAATTCAGTTATTTTCACACATCATCATCACTCAACTGCTGGAAGACGTCTACTGCTGAACACAGGCATCACCATAAGACGCTTGTTATAGGGCCATATAAGCATTACACTTGGTAGGCTTGATGGTCCCAGTTTTAATGCACCAAAGATACCTAATTCTACTTTCCGTGTTGTAAAACTGTACAGTACAGGCAATATAAATTACAACACTCGCTTGACATCCCCTTGTTAGGCTGCAGAGCTAGAGCGGTTACGTAATCTGCAGTTGGCGTTGTAAATATTCTAAATACAAGTCTACCTATTTGGTAGTTTATTCACAAAATTCACGATTGGTTAGATAGTTTGTTCTCTTGTCATTGTTTGTACACGGGTGCTTTGCTTGCGATTTCAATTAATCACTTTGCCTCACTTTAAGACTATATGCTATGCAGTGTTTAGGTATAAGTACCTACTTAGGTTATAATATATTGTAAATTGTAATAGATAGTAGGTATAGAAGTTGTCATTTACTATATTATAACTTGACTAATACCATTTTAGAGTAACTATTCGATTTGCCGTTGTCAGTACCAACGGGATGTAGGTGGGTACTACTACGTAACTTCAATTAGCGAAGTAGAGCTCCTAAGTATTTCGGTAGAGGAATAATTTTATTGCCCAATCTAGTTTACGTGTTGATATATCGATTAGTCTATAAGACTTAAATTATCCTTGCACGAGTATTGAGCAAATCTTAAAATACCAACACGTACCTAGATCAATCACTGCGTGTGTTCTGTCCGTAAATAACGCCAGAATAAGTAGTCAAAAGTTGCGCAGACGCAACAATGATGCATGAGGATCTTGTATTTCAAATTCAATTAGTCATGGTAATAGGTAACTTGAATGTTAGGAGAGCAAGTGAATATAATTACTTAGTATTTATTTATTGATAATTGTTTTAAACCTGCAATAGATAATTTATAACAGCCCCAGAGGTTCTACTCGCGAAGATCTTGCATGAAGGTATACCTAAGAAAAACAGCATTATCCTACGTCATAAGTAGGTATCTCGTTACAAACAACCTAACGGATACCTACTGCAAAATGTAGGGCTTTGATCCGATATGACCGGCATAAAAGATTTGGCCTCTTCGTGATAAATAGGAACAAAAAAACCTGTTGCTTTCGATCCTTTGCGTTTGTTTTTATCTCGCACTTACCTGAAAGAAAAACAATAATTGAAAAATAAATGAGTAAATAATCGAAAACGTGAATCATACGAAGGGCGGGCTCTGTCTAAGGCACTCTATTAAAATTCTTATCTGCGGTAAGTAGATAAATCTCAGTCTTTTCTTTTTAGTAATACTACCTACCTACACTTATTATATTTTGAAATTTATTCTGAAACTGGGGTAATAGATCTTTACAAATTAAAATAAGTTTTATTTTTTTTTACTGGGGCCCGCAGGCGCGGCTCCTTGTCAGGGAGCTGTCCAGACGGCTGGTCGAGGTGAGGCGTGACCAAAGGGCTGGCGCATACCTCGGCCAACGTATCAGCCTGGCAATTCTACGAGGGAATGTCGCCAGCTTTTCGGGTATGCTCCCCGCAGAAAGCAATCTAAATTCCGTGTTTTATTTATAGCAATTTTGAGTGATATAGCCTTTTTTTATTATTATAGGTTTTTTGTTTTTAGTTAGGTGTGCATATATATTGAATAAGTTATTTAAGTTTAGTTTAGTATATATATTATGTTATTTAAGTTTTTATTAAATAAAAATTTCAGTAGTTATCCTACAGAAATTAGAATTCTAATAGCCAATAAAAGAAAACAGCGACAGAAATGGCATAAAACAAGTTTTATAATAATAACAATTTAATTTAACTATCTTCACTATCACATCTCAATCAGAAATTATAATTTACGAGTTACGAATAATGATCACGAAACCGACATAAAAATACCAGAATAGGCACATAGTAAGGCTTCAGTCCAATTGCATTTAACTTAAACGTAATGACATAGGTACACTCATAACGCAGTAGGCCATCTTCTACTGAGAACTCACGCACACAAGTGCCGAGTCAGCAACACTGCGGTTTAGGACTTAGGACTTAGGAAAAAAACATAGGTATACCTACTGTTAACTCTAAACCTAACAACTTATAAACCGAACCCTCTGAGAAATACTCTATGCAGTTTATGTAATTATGCCAGTCTGCTTTTAATGTAAACTGACTTTTACTTTTAATTGAGTTGAATCATGATAAAAATAAATCATGATCTTCCGGGATGGGGGTCTCGGGGATCGGGGACCAGACCAATTTGGTAGATTATCATACACACATGGCAATAATATGCAAGACTTAACCAAGGAATTATGGGCCTATGTTTGTTTTATAAGCTTTTTTCCTGAAATACTTAGGCGAAACTTTGGTGTAGAGATTTTCGTCACTTAATCATAAACTATTCCAATTTCCTAAATCTTAGGTATCGGGTGGCATAATTATTATTTATGTATAAAGCAAGCTTAGGTACTGCGCGCATCATTGTATTGTATGCAATATCGCAATGCCATAAATACGAAGATGATATCTTTTTAATAAATTAATAGTACCTCTGTGAAAGGTTAACAGTCCTCATAATATTATATTTATGACAATTATCACAGAAGTCAGAATTATATTCCATCTTACGCATAAAAAAATAAAGTGGACCTACCTACTTATTTGAAAATAAGTATCATTAATAGACTTAGTGACGCTGTAAAGGTCGGTAGAGACCACCATGCAGCATTAGCCCATTCAAAAAACATATGTCGGTCCTGTGATTCTTATAAAGCTACATTGTTGAGTGTTGTGGCTATATTCATATGTTTATATTAGGTAGTTTAAAGTATGAAGTAAAAGTAGTGGTGATGGTGCTTGTTACAGGTACCTATCAATTTATAAAACCTGCTCTGTAAGAGCTTTAAGAATGTCTAGAAAAAAAATGTGTAGCTAAACAACTTTCAATTCAAGACTTTATCGCAAGTATTTGTGACGTGATAAGATAATTAGTTTGTACCGTGTATAGACAAAGTCGTGTAATCGCATTATCCCACTGACCCATGAGAAATTCAAGGGGGCCTTACCTAAGACCACCAAACACTCTATCCTAAAGGCCACGCAGGGGCTGGGACGAGGGGACGCTTGAAAATAATACATCAAATCAATATTACCTATTAGGTCCTGTATATTTTTTGTAAATAAATAAATAACTTTCAAGAAAAAGTTCAGTAGGTACTTAGGTCCCTACCGAAAGAGAATTTACAAACGCTACGCGCTAGACGCTCGCTAGTACCTACTCTATACTTCCGGTTGGTATATAATGAATAAAATATTAAAACCCGCATCCATCCGCCCCTAAAGCTGGGACATGCGTGTATTTTTGTAAACGATTTTTCTGAATTAAACGTATCCTATTAGACTCCAGTAATGTACCTACGTATTACCTACACTACACAATCTGTAAAATTTTGATTGAATAGTTAATTTGCCCCGATATGTGAAAGCTATTACACAAACTATGCAAATAACAATTTAATAACTATTTATCTAACGTTAATAGCATAGACAAGATATAAATCTATGGTTAATAGTCATTCTAATTAATGAAGGAGTTCCTTGGAGGCAGGAATGCTGCAAGGGCTCCAGCCCAAACACTCCCGCCTGTCTCCAAAATACTTAGATGCTTCCTGGATGCTTCTATGTTTTTTTTTGTTGGGTTTAACCGGCCTGGATTCAAAGTCCTTTTGGTCGAAACTTCATATTTCTTCTTATATTTTGGCTCCTAAAGAACATTTCACGTACAGTCAAGTCCCAGTCATAGTCACAGTCCAGTCTAGGTCACGTAGTCTAAGTCATACTCCAGTGAAGTGGTGGCAAGTTTACTATGGAATTTTGGAAGTAACACGAAAAATCACGTTTCACCACATTATATCACTTGCCCACAGTCATGCTCGTAATTCAGTTTCACCCCGTCGTCGTCGCTGTCACCCCGTGTCGCCGCCCAACACACGTCTTGAGCGACCCGGAAGATCCTATGGCAGCCGTTGTTTCGGCTGCACTAGGATCACCGGGCCAGTCTAGCCCTTCTGGCTCAGGTACCGATTTCGGCACCAGTATAGGATACCAGCCTTACACAATCAGACACGGGCCCCGCCGGTGAGGTCGACGTACCCCTCGTAGGTTAGCTAGAATGGTCACGACTTTCCATAGGGTCCACTCCTCCAGCGGACGTAGCCTTCTCGATCCTCTTATCCCGGCAACAGCCCAAGCCGAGGCTCGCACCCCAGGGGTGCCCTTGAGCTAGTTGCCCCCCACTTTTGTCGGCTGGGTGCCTTAAGCGCCTGCCCTCCCGCCCGGTGACGCTGTAAAGGTCGGTAGAGACCAACAGCATTAGCCCGTTCAAAAAAAGCTCGTCATTGAGCGCTCAATGCGTAAAACACCAGGGAAAAAGCATAAGTTTTGAGAAAAATACAATAGATAAATTATGCAATGCAACGGCGTGAACTTTCCGCGTTCCCGCCAAAACTCCCAATGCTTCAAGCTTGCAGGAGTTATTACCTGTGGAAACTACCACTCCGTGGCTTGGAGGTTTGGCCAGGGCGTGATTGTGGTAACAAAAGAAAGCTACCGGATGTTTTTTGACTCATCAATTACGTACCTCTTTTAGTAAGTACCTACTTAGTAGGTAATCTCTATCTGAGATTATTACGTGGGGTGGGGCTCATCAGCATCACTCATCGATTATTATTTTATACAATAGTAGCTACCTATGTCAGTCAGCTATCTATAAAAGTATAAAAATCACGTATGTACCTAAGAATTTTTTTAAATTAATTATTACGATGAATTCGTTGATCGATAACGATAAGACTCTGTGACAGCGTGCTTGTCACGCACTTAAAGCATCTATGTCTGATAAAATGATAAAAATGCTTGTGTATTGATTGGGATGTTAGGGTTAATGATTGGAAAACTTATGACCTCCTCTCCTCATTCCTACATTATTCATATTCGATAGATGGTATAGTTTTGACTATACCCTATTTTCTACTGAGACGTTTTACTTTAAAATAAAACTAGTTCCGCTTCTGTTACTAGATGGCGTAGTGACGACGTATTTTAAACATGGTCGTAGTTTCAAACCACGGAGTACAAGGAAATGACAAATTCAGTTGAGTAGATCACAGAATACGTGGTCGATTTGTCAATAGAAAGCCATTAGAGTATAATTATGCCTTCCATAAAATAAGCTTAGAATACTAAACTCGATACATAATTATCTTATATAACAATAACAGAACGTAAAACCCCCATTTTATCGCCATCTATCGGGTCTTTATAAAATTACAGCTTTTTTTTAATAAATCGCCTCATTAGATGGAGTAAACTGACATTACCGATGTTACCACTTTCTCGTGTAAAATAAATAGTGATATGGTAAGAGTGATTAATTCACTGAACGATGCAATTTAAAGATCTATTATATGATTTTGTATTTTTCCAACCACTTCTTTAAATTGTAATTACTGCGTAATTTGTGATTATAATTATTTGTTTGCATGTAAAAACAATATATTAAAATTAAAATTAGCGAGAGTAACAGTATGTTGTCTCTAACATACGTGTGTAGAGCAGAGCGACGACGCCGACGGCGATAACATTTTCAAATACAAGGATGGTCCTCTTAGTAAATCAATTTACATTTCAATTAACGTTTTCTAGCTAGAAAGCGTTAATTTTTATATATTTAATGCTTTTTAATATAGATTCGATCCTTTGAACTATAAAGAGCTGATCCAGATCCATCACTACGATTTAGAAGCTGGCAGCATTATTTCGACAAGTGACATATCGATTTGTCAGTTTACCCCGTCTAATTAAAAAATATACCTTAGTTAAAACCGTTTTTAGGTTACCCAATGTTTTAAGTAAACTACGAAACTGGCAACACTGATTTACTTGAAGAAGAGTGGCAGATTATTATATGGCTTTTTTGTTATTTGGTGTGATCAAGGAACTTATACGTAGGTGTGATATAAGATATCTTATCTACTACCATATTGTTATATTCGCTTTACCCACTAGAAAAATCTTTAAATAATATTACTATAAGTAGGTACACAAAGAATAAAACAATATAATCAGGTATAGTAGTAGTACCTAAACTACAAAAGCTTTTTAATTATTATAACACTTATAAATGTTGTCTTACTTCAGTTCGGTGTTTACGATGCATAAATATAATTATGTTCCTATAGACCGACTATCACAAACGAAGGGGTATTATTTTGGATCACTTATAAATACCTACGTGCCCAGTACCATTTTAATTTATAATGACAAATTATACTAGAGTGGTACCTTATCATGAAGATCGTTTCCTCACAAAAACTATTGATTTCAAGAGTCAACAGCGAGGAGAAATCATACCCGCCCAGCTGTCTCAAAAAGTAAAAGTGGTTTTGAGATCGGTGGACCATCTGAAACGGTTTATTTATACCTGCGTACCATTGCACCGGATTTGCGATGTAATGTTCGGCAATTTATGTAACAATTTCATTTCAATGACTGTCTTACTTATGTAAGTAACATGTACTCGATATTGTGAAAAAAAAAATCGATACGTTTTTAGGGCTAAAGACGCAATTAAAAGGAAACGTCAAAATATATTATGTCAAAATACAATGCAGTATGTATTTAGTTTGTTTATTAGCAGCTGATTGAGCTATAAACATAACTCATAATTTGCTAATTTCTTACTTCCATCTGAAATGTAGGCATAGACATCCTTATATACGTAGGTATAGTATACGTAAATAACAATTTGTCATGCATAATAAACCAGTCTAAGAATACAAAATATTGAATAAAATAATTATGTTTGCTTAAGTATTAATTGACTTTTGTTGTTTTATCCATAGATATTTTAAATCCGATGCCTATAAAATTATAGCAATGATAGTGGATAATTGTATAAAATTAATTTGAGTAGGTACTTCAAAATAAAGTTAAATTCTTTTAAACCTAAGTAAAATTGTACATTATATTACAGTATTCAAAGTAAATAATTATTGGTATTGGTATTGGTGCTGCTAACAATAATAATCGTTTTTTATTAAGATCCATGTAGGTATAATAAGCAAGCCTTTGACTCATTTTCGAATCGTTGCTTTTATTAATTTA
Organism: Ennomos erosarius; assembly: GCA_963580505.1. Classification (NCBI taxonomy): domain Eukaryota; kingdom Metazoa; phylum Arthropoda; class Insecta; order Lepidoptera; family Geometridae; genus Ennomos; species Ennomos erosarius. The sequence goes on from OY756988.1 coordinate 10,577,540, forward strand.
TTCTAAAACTACGATAACGCTGATTACATTAACATTTAACAACCATGTAGTTGGTGTCATCGCCCGATTACCGAAAAACTACCTAACCATACTTGTTATTGTTTACCTTAGCTATGTGAAAATTACAATTTATTATCATTTTTAGGGTTCCGTACCCAAAGGATTAAGTGAACCCTATTACTAAGGCTCCGAAGTCCGTCTGTCTGTCTAGGTATCCGCCTGTCACCAGACTGTATCTCATGAACCGTGATACTTAGACAGTTGCTTAACATTATCACAGATGAGGTATGTATTTCTGTTATAATGTATTCCGCTATAACTAATATTTAAGGGGGCTCTCATAAGACAAGCTTATTTATTGCTCGTTTTTATAGTTAATGGTACGGAACCCTTTGTGTGCGAGACTGATTCGCACTTGGCTGGTTATTTTAATACCTAGCTAAGTACATTAATAAATAAATTGTATGTAGGTTTTGTACACCTACAAATTAATCAGTAATGAATAGATATACTACGTATTTTGTATTATTTATGTGCTCTAATTGCTTAATTTCCTTTTGCTGCCAGTTAATACTGGAAAGTATTATGTGCCTAGCTAAAAAATAAAAGAAAATTTTCTGCAACATTTAGGCTGGCCATTTCTGTGTTTTGTACCTAAGTAGATACGTACCTACTCCTTACACAAAACTGGCCTATAATAAAGGTCTAAAAAGTAAAATTAGGTAGGTAGGTAGGTACCTACTATCAATAACTGCAAAAATATTTCATGAAGTTGACTTACCAACATCTCTGAGACTATTTGATGATCTCTGGGTACTAGTCAGCACCACCAGGCATATCAAAAGCACACTGGATACATTATTTACAAATAACTTCATGTTTAACTTAAATTTTCTTTCTCACAGTAAGTAAACAGTCACACAATATTAAGATAAAAATTTGGTCTTAACCTTACAAGCGTTAAAAACCTATAATATTTGTTTGAATGTAAATAATCTAAGGTTCTAATTTAGAAGTTCGATATCATTTTCGCGCGTTCCGGTTGCGGTCGTTGGTACGCGTGCGCTGTAGCCAATAATACTACAACTACACTGAGGTTGCGCTAGCGCAGGTGCCTTTAGAAAGACGCGAGATAATCGTTAGTATGAACCGGTCAATTCGATGCCATCTTCAGTTATAATTTATTAGTAAGGTTGTACCTATGTAATAAATGCCTTAATTTTGTTGGAGAATTTTCAAAATTATAAGTATAGGTACTTTAAATTAAATATTAATAATAATATTGGTGATGCCTACCTTACACCACAGCACATAAAAAAATATTTATCACAACCATATCTCATCCATCACTTAATTAAAATAATATATCGTTACTGTTTTTAATTTACACCATTTCTGTCGGGCAGTGCGGGTGGATGGATGTATTGTTTCGTTATAAAACTTTCTATTGATACTTTTAAACTCATGCGTTTTTTAACATATTTTCTATGGTCTGTTAATTATATGCACTCATAAAATTAAATAATTAAGTTGCTTAAAAAATTAAGGTGCACCTATACCTACCCATACGCCTATGTAACTTGTTAAATAAGTAAATGTAATCTACCTATCTACTTTTTTAGTTGACATAATAATTAAACTTAAACACAATTAAATTATAAGTAGTAGGTAGATACAAAGGGTGCGTTGCCTATTGGTATAGGTTTGTTATAAATTAGTTTTGTATTTCACTGTATATATTTTTATAATTATCATTAGTTTCGCAGTAAGTAATTTGTAATATCTTTTAGGACGTTGTGATTTAATTTGTCACATAATAAATAATAACTTTAGTTATACTAAGGTAAAAGTACATGCTTTTTTATTATTATGTAACTGCATGTTTAAATTTACGGAGAGTAGTTTACCTATAGGTATCCCTTTATATTATTTTTCAAGTACCTATATTTCTTATAGAATTATAGAAGAACATTATCAACAAAATTCTTTATAGATAAAGAACTATCGCTAAGTTATTTACTATACGAGCAACTGGTGGCTTGAGATTTCTGATATTTAGGCAATATTTTATTTTTGCTGTGGCAATATTTTTGAATTGTCAATCAATCTTTTGTCTATGGTCGATTTAACGACGCGACGCCAACGCCATCTTGAAAAAGTCAAATAAATTGCAAATTGTCAAACGTGCGCTGTGGTGGTTGACGTTTGCTTCGGCTTGTGATCAATTTTTATTGATTTTTTCGTAAATCATGGCCGGATTTACGGAAAACGCGTTAGTTCGTAAGCTCCAGGAGCTAAATTCAAGTCAACAAAGTATTCAGACGTTGTCCCTGTGGTTGATTCATCATAGAAAACATCATGGTGCTGTGGTGAAAACTTGGTTCAAAGAATTGCTGAAAGGTACGTAACCTTACAATTTTTACTCTTTGCCATTTATCAACGCTTACAATTTTCATTTTTCACGTTCATTCGACACTGGTCCTAAAATAACACGTTACCTACTGAGACTTGGTTACACGCAGGCAGTTCTTTTCTGAGACAATGCGTGGTATTTGTCTGTCTCTGCAGAAGTTCATAATGTTGGTAAGCAAAGTAATTGTAAATCTCATTAGTGCCAGAGTTTGCTGCAAATAACTTCAGCCATCCATTTAGTCAGTTTCCTCACAATTTTGATGAATAGTTGGGTTCCTAGGAATAATTTTTCTTCATTCCCAGTGAAAAGTGGGAAGCATATAAACTAAAAATACCACTAAAGCCTAACCTAAAATCATAAGTACAACAAGTAGGTACTTTGCAAAGAACTATTCTAAATAAATAAATAATTTTGGGTAGAAAGTAATTATAGGTATGTACAGCTGACAATAATCTGGTGTTCGCTGAAGTCATGGCTTTCATAAACCTTGCCTAACCTATCTACTACACAATCCAGTTGTATATATTTATAAATAGGTTCCTATTGTACTACTTTGCTATCTTAAAGAAATGCATGACATATATTTTGTAATGTACACAGCAACACAGTTACATTACAGTTTCAGTTTATTTCCTTTGCATTATCAGGACAGATAGCTGTGGTCAAGTAGTTGTCTTTATGTCAATAAGTTATCCAAATATCCTAATCAATTCTATTTCATCTGAAATAGCAGTGATAAGCTCAATTCTTCTTCTTTGTTAATGGCTTTCTATCGCTGTTTAGCAATAATTCTGCCAATGGCAAGTGAGTAAAGATTTGTACGGTTATGTCAAGTCAAAGTCATATTTTGTCAGGTCAAAACGCCATCAGTAAAATGGTGGATATGTTACTGAAGGCTCTAAAAAGCCCTTGAAGAGAAAACGGCAATGCATGGTCTAATAAACTTGGGACCATTTGCCAACACTCGTGCACATCCATGAACACTTAACAAATAATAATCCACACATTAAAATTCAAAAATTCACAGGTTTTGATAAAGAATTCAAAATTCACAACCGCCATTGTCGGATTTTCTTCAAAGACCCCGATAAGCTCAATACTTACAGCATCACAGCTATCTTATTATAAAAATACAGTTAGTTTATATAAATGTCATTTTGTGTTATAATTAGCTTTGATCATTGGATCACAGCTTGGATCACAGCTATCTTATTGGGAGACTAAATATTTGTTATCAAAAGGGATGAAATCTTTTTACTTCTTGATTAGCGAAGGCTTCTTAGTGGCAGAATATACTGTGATGAGGCATGGCACTAGGATACCCACCTACTGACATTTGAAAAAGAAGTTGTCACCAATTCCAATAGAAATCAATTTTGCTTACAGTTAAAGATGGTAAGCAACTTACATTTATGTACCTTGCCAATGATGTGATACAAAACAGTAAGAAGAAAGGTCCGGAATATGGCCAGGAGTTTGGCAAAGTACTGGTGGATACATTCAAACATATGGCGAAGACCGGTATCAATGCAAAGACTAAACATTCCTTGCACCGTATCCTGAATATATGGCAGGAACGAGGTGTCTACGATGCTGAAAAGATACAGGAGTTTAAAGTTGCTGGTAAGCTATTTAAAATTATCAGTTTTATATATATGTGATAGCTTTACCACTTTCCCTGTATGACCTCACCTACTGAGGTTTCATAAAACTTGCATTTTAGCTAACCCCTTTACCTATATCAGCTTCATAAAGTACAAACAGACTAAAAATAGGATAGTGATAGTGTTTTTATTTCATCATCATCATCATCATCATCATCATCATCATCATCAACAGCTTGAAGATGTCCACTGCTGCTGGGTTAGCATGGATGGTAGACAAAATTGTCTCCCTGTTTTGTGAAACTTTCTTCATACTTACTTACAATTTAAGTGGAGTAAAACGGGTTAAGACCATATTTCCTACCATCCATGCTAACCCTGCAGCTGAACATAAGCCTCCCCAGAGAGTTCCACATGTTTCACTTATCACAAACTATTTGATTATGTAACCATTAACTTTGATTATAGTGGACCCCAATGATGCCATTCCTGCTGCCAAGACCGCCACCAAGCACAAGACCGAACCAGAGATAACAGCGGAGCCAGAAGAACCGAAAAAGAAATCTAAAGTTGAAGCCAAGGAGCCGAAGCATGAGCGCCGCCATAGTGAGACTAAGGTGGAAGTTGATGGCCACATTGAAACCCACACCACACTGAGCCCCAAGACCCCGCCTGGTGATCCACCAGAACCAGAAGAACTGGTCAAGGTCAGTTATTTCTTTGATAGTTACTGTTTTCAGCATGGTCAGCAATAATGTTCCTGACAATATGTTATTTTTTTATCCTAATATTTTGTGCCAGCAGCCTAGAGCCACACTCCGTTATTTTAAGGAGTTGGGGTGGCTCGTGTAGATGCTGGCAGAGGGGGAAATGCACAATACACCCCAAGCAGGACAGTGCAGGACTTAGCACCCCCACATAGAATAAAAATAAGATCCTAATATTTTTTATGATCTTTGAATTTATGTAATCTAGCCCAGCGGGGTATTTATGGCAAGTCCACCCTGTAATTCAAACAAAACATCTAAGTGGCGTTTTTTGGGTGCAGCCTGTGTTCAACAGGCTCATGATGTGATATGTGATGTAATCTACTAGATATAGTGGACTATGGTTTATTGTGACAAAAAAGTATACTATATCCCTCCTCAGAGCTCCAATGCCAGACATCAGTGTTGGATGGGCCATTTCTATGTTGAAGGCTACAGACAGTGAGTTAGGTACTCTAGGATTTATAACCTCATGGCTTAAATTATCTCCATACTTCACATCAAGGCTGGTTCAGCAAAGGTAACAAACAGACCGTTACTAAAAATAGATCAAAACTGCACAGAACTGTTGGATGCAAGAGGCAGGCAGCCTCTCAGAATAGAGATATTCTCTGATGATGGATTCATTATAAATCCATTCAGTCCTCAACTATTTATTTGAGCACAGAACAGTTTCAGGTGTAACTCACCATGGTCATCAACCAATTAAAATAAATCATCAAACAATTTCCGTTGTTTGGCACCAACATTGGTGAAATTGTCACAGAAGCCCCTAAATTAGAGCTGAAATTGAACAGTTTCAATCTAATTACCTACAAGTTATATAGTTCTGAATACATGATAACAAATTAATTAAAAAGAACATAATTTGTCATTAATGGTTACTTCATTTTGCACTTTTAATTACATTTTTTTAGCATGTGGTATTGTTTTTCGTCTCTGCCTTATAAACTAGCTACATTATTATATTTTGATTGAAAAATCGATTTTTGATATTATGATGTATTTCTTTATTTTATCTTGCTTTTATTATAATTTTCCAGCATACTAAAGGTGATAGTATGTCAAAATGTCACCTTGATAATGAATATACATATTAAAATCTTATTTTGTTTAAGTAATATGAATTTATTTTATTTAAAAGTATGTGGCAAATATTAAATCATCTGCTGTATAAAATAATCATTAATCTTGTTTTAAAACTAGCATTATTGGTTTTAAAATGCATAGGATACCTAACTGCACCTTAATGGTTCTTATATGTCTTTATTATCAACTTGTCGAGTTCTTAATTTTTGCAATTTGTCTGTGAGTTTACCTACTTAATTTTTGTTTTGTTTACATAGTTACATACATAGTTTATTAGTATCTAAAATTGGTATATTGCAATATTTGTCTTGTGTTAAGGCAAAGTCTGGGATTAACAATGTGGTGGATAACTTAATGGGCAACTTAAATTGAAATAATAATTAATGTATTTCATGTAGAGTTTAACTATCTAGAGTGTGAGCCAAACTGAAGGGCGGCTGTGAAGTGCGCTGCAAGCCCTCTGCACGCTGTGCACACCGCTTGGCTTACCTCTTCCCGCGCACATCTGATTCTTGCTACTGCGCAGGGTTGCGCGCAGACTTCACAGCGGCCATTAAGTATGGCTCGCACTCTACAATTTCAAAACGTACCGAACATCGCTCTCTTAATGAACTATAAGCTATTTTTATGACAGCGGTCATGTAAACAGTTTTTAAATGCTAATTAATGTAGCAAGTCGTTCTCCTGATTTTAAGCCGGCCATAACAGAGTCTGTGCCACTCGTAACTCAAAATGGTGGTAGCAACATTAATCAAATTGACAATGCATGCGCACAGAATATGTAACACATAGTACATCCTGTCGTTAGCGCTGTGATGATCCTTGGTCTCCTTCCCCTCCTACATTTTTAATTTTCACCACCCTCTGATTGACTGAATAAAATTAACTAAATAGTATATGACTATGTAGTTTTAAATGAAATATAAAAAGTTATTATTTCGTAATTCGGAACCCTAAAAACATTTAAAGTCAAAAATAGACATTAACTAAGTACATATTATTAGTAATTAATCATTAATGAATATAATTATAAAGAAAATCAACGTCTAATTTATAAGTAATGATGATGATCATTGCTTGCTACTTTTTTTTTTCGAAATTTCGTGCATGCCGACTTACCATTTTAATATTGTGTGTTAGATACTGCATGTTCATGGAATGGTAATTGGTTGGTAAATAGGTAGTTGCAGTGTTGTCAATTGAGGCATTTATTTTTACTTTTGATGATGACATCGTCGAGAATGTTTGCAAGTCTTTTTACATTCTCAAAAAATACAGGATAAATATCTATGTAAGTACTAGAAAAAAGTGTATTGCTTAGTTTCTCAGCTACGTGACTACTATAATTTGCCAACATACATCCCAGGCTACGGTAATCAGCGGTTAAGCGAACTCCAAGGCGGAAGATAAACTCAAATGATGCGGGCTAGGTTTACTGATTACTAAGAAACACTACTGATGGGTTCACTAAGTGGTAATGTGGCTTCGCGCTGAGTGAAAGAAATCCATTGTTTATGGCTTTTTTATGTAATCACAACGAGCTAGTCTTTCGCTTTGTGTTAAGCGTCACGGCCGCTCATAATAGATTGCAGTGTCACTCTCATTATATATGTCTATGGTCCCTCGAAACTCTGTTTCACGTGACACTGGCGCAGTGCGCACGTCATCCTGAGCTGTCGAGGAGGGGTTAGTTCCTCGATGTCCTGAGACATCACACAGTCTTAAAATTATTTCTAGACTGTGAGATCAGTTCATAAGTCTGATTTGCCCAGGAACTTCATTAGCTACAATTCCCTTCGAACCCGAACACAATAGTGCTTATTATATGCTACATAGATCGTCACTTTCTGAAATTACATGGCTTATTCGTGCACAGTGTTATTACATGATTTTGAAATTCCAAGAAAGCCACGAGACGGATTTAGATTATTTCAATAAAATGGTAAATACTTTAACAATGGACAATATTTCATATATCTGACCCCCAATTATTATTAGATTTAAAAGTTGAAACGTATCCTCTAACTTTGTTTTTGAGGCAGGGTTGAAATTGTGGATTATTTTATAAGTAATTTTTGGCTAAATGAAGATTTTGCTGGAAGAAGCCACAAGGGAAAAAATCAACGCCTTTGTTTCGAAGTTATTTTATGGCACAAATTAAGCTTCACACGTCGATTTTCATTTTTGATTTTTAACAATAACTGGACTAATTAAATTAATATGATAAATTTGATATTTTTTATGAGCTATTTAGAAGATAATCACAAAATAGTTATCAAATTTCGATGCTTTCCAAAGAATGAAATATTGTCCATTAAATGAAGTCCTCGTGCTTAGCATAAACCATGGGTTATCACAACTTGCAGGCACTGCTCGAGCTGGAGTCGAGCGCTTCGAGCGACGAGGCAGTCCGCGAGCGCATCGCCTCTCTGCCCCCAGAAGTGTCCGAAGTCCAATTATTGTCTAAGTTAGAAGGTAAAATGACACCATACTATCGCATCAATAAGGTCATTGAGCTCGTTAATCGCCTGATTGAGCTGCGTACTTTTTTGGTCGCTCACAATGCGCTGAAGCCTAAGCGCCATATTGATTAAAAAAGACCTTGGAAGCTTAGAGGTGCGTTCTGATGCTCATTCGCGTAGAAAAAGCTAATAAAAATAAAATAACTCGACTTCGTTTAGTGAAGTTCATACAAAATATAAACATAATTAGCTCAGTAACTTGTTGGGGTGCTTGTCTGGAGACCTTAACCATTATGTTCACACTAAAAATTAAAGCTATCGATATTATTGACAATAAAATGATTCAATGTATTTATATATTCCTTTTAAAGCCACAAAGCGAATGATTTTGACCAGAACGCATCTTATAGGGGTGTTCCAGACAGTAATATCAGAATACAGAACAAACTTTTTTCTTATCTTTGGAATTATAACAGGTTTTTACACCGAGTATTGGTTCTGTTTGAAACATCCCTGTTGAAACGTGTTTTTTTTAATAACATTCAGGTCTTATCTTGATGATGCGTGCCAAACAAACATTCCGGGCGCCTTCACGTGACCCAAACGCGAATATGAATTTAAAATACTTGAACCCTCAAGTAAATTTATTTCGGATATCGGTACCGATACGCGTTTTCGCCCGATGATAGCCTCATCTAAATAAGACCTTATAGACGAATAGTGATGATATTTTTGAGACTGTAATATTTTGGCTGTGTGTTTCAATATATCTATAGGGTATTTTTATTTTATTTCCGCGTTGTATGTGGACAAATTGCACGCGTCCGTTTAACTCGTGCTATTAGACACACGCGTAAATCGCCTTGTCTATTTAAGGCCTTATATATAGACGTATAGTGATAATTTTTGAAACTTTTGGCTGTGTTTTAATTTCAATATAAAATAATTTACTTATATTTTTATACCGCGTACCTCGTTGTATGTGAACAAAATCAAACGGTGGCATTCGCTGACGCGTGATTTCATACGAAATCGCCTGTGAATGTGAAAACTTAAAGACAAAATAGTGATGATTTCTGATAATGGTAGCAATACTTTGACTGCGTTTTAGTTTTAAGATAGATGATATTTTATAAGTTCGCGTTGTGTGCAAACAAAATAAGCGCCTCGCCGAGGCCGCGCCAGATATACGCGCGTAGATTAGCGCGTAAATCGCCTTGTCTGGATAAGGCCTTATAGACAAATAGTGAAGACTTTTTGAGACTGAAAGCAATTAATTGGCTGTGTATTACATGTTTTAGTTTCAAAATAACTAAATGATTTTTTTATACAAACTAAAAACCTCATTTAGTGTGATTCAATATAAGTTAATATTTTTATAGACGTAAGTTTTATTATTTCAATAATAATCTTTTCTATTGTAATGAATAACTATTGAGATTTTTTCTCGAATAATTCAAGTAATTGCCTACCTCATAGAATGCTTAAATCTTAGGTACGTAAGTTAGTATTTTAATAATTCAGACTTCTTATTCAACTATTTTAGGTTATGATGATACCTATTTGTGTAACTGTCTAATATTGTTTTGTGGCCACACGACTGTGTAAAAGGCAGGTTATAATGCGTTCAAGCTTCATTATATTACGCACTATATACTACTACCGAACCGGTGACCGATTTTACACCCAACGGCTTCGACCCAAGACAAATGGAAGTTGGAGCGAAATGGCAATAAAGCCGCCATTTTGATTTTCAAATGTGGGTGCCTTCTATGTACAGGACAATCTTTCCGCGTTACTTCGTTTATGGTTACCTTACTGCAAAATGACCACAGCCACTGACGCCGCCCAACATTTTTTCACCAATGGTATTTCAAAAGCACAGTTTTTGTATGTAATTTACCGGCTTCGAACTACCTGCGTGCACGCAGGTACAAGCCATTGTAGTCAATGAATATTTTGTAAAGGTCCTAAAAACAAATCTTTTTTTTAAAGGGATATTACTTTCTCTTTGGTTAGGTAATTTCGGACGCAGCTAGTTACCCACCTCTATGTAAATATAATTATTTCCAATGCATTTTTTGCTTTTTATGGTTACATTTAATTTCTGCAAAGCGACAATAGCCAAAAACGCCGACCATTTTGTTGCTTGCTAATAGTATTTCGAATTATAGACTTTTGTATGGGTGAACTACCTGCGTTTACAAGCAGGTAAACGTTTTCAAAGCCATTGTCATTAAATTTGTAAAGGTCAAATACAAAATCATTTCCAAATGGGATAGATAAAGTTGCTTCTCATTGGTTAGATAATTTGGGACGCTGGGGCTAGTTACTTATCTCTAGTGTAATATTAATGCGATTTTTTTCCCAACTGATGTAGCGCTTATAGGGAAATATTGCTTTCCTTTTTTTTTGGACGGTAAAGAGAAACGTTAGCATAATATTATTAATTTCAATTGAGCGCTTCCGTGCTTCGGAGGCACGTTAACTCCCTAACCTGTCGCCGTTGATGTCTGGGGCTCTGGGTGACTTAAAAATTGTGAAGGTGGCAACATTCAAAAAGTTTGGAAGAACCCCAATTCCTTCATTAGAGCAATTAATTTGGATCACGGGCTATTTTGTGAATGGTAAAATAAATGAAAGCTATGTGGAGTGATAATTTTTTTTTAATTTGAGATGCAGTTATTTTTTTTCCTGCGTCTGCCTAGGCTTCAATTTACACAGTCGTGTCAATTTTTTTATACTTTGTTGTAATTCGTTTATTAGTAGTTAGATATAATTATAATAATTGTGACTTTTCTGTTATGAAGGATGAAGGAAACTTAATAATATTTCATTTTGACACAATTATTATTATGATATAATACTATGATGCCTTACTTTAAACATTATTTAAATTTAATCAGTGCTTAAATTCCCTGTCATTTTACGTCAGTGACAAATTATATGTTTTATCTATCAATTAAATTTAAATAAAATTTGAGTAAGGCTGAAAAAAATACACATAATAAAACAAATTATGAGTATATTGATGATTTTGTTAAAAATGATGTAACTTGAATTTTAAATGTGTGTGTGTTTTTATCAAGAATGCAATTATGTACTTTTTTGTATTACAGAGAAACGACAAGGGTCGATAATGAGTAACATTTTTTGAAACTAAATTGAAAACAATATCCTTGTCATTTACTTTTCTTTAAATTAGAAAAGGACAGGTAATCCACAGCTGTTCTTATTGTTTCAAATTCTGACACAATCAATGAAGTAAATACTTACATTAGTTTAGAGATGTTTCATTTATATTTGAATTATTTATTATCTTACAGTCAACATAGTCTGATTTCCTGTTGATTTTTTGTCCTCCTCTGATCACGTAAAATATCAGATTATTTTAGTTTACACAAAGTTACGCAAAATCGACACCGTTTTCTCAACAATCAATGTGTATTTAGTTTTAAGTTTTTTGGAATAAAGACCTGTGTGTATCCATCTATCTATTTATTCAGTTTAGGCCCTGTCAGGTACTTCAAATGTTAATAATTAGGTAAACAAAAACTTTCAATTCATTTCTTCAATGTATCAAGTTTACACACAACACACAAATGGTAACTTTACATCTTTCTCTTTCATTTTTTAACAATCATTATTTATTTACTACCATTACTAATTTTCTTCCAAAACAACGTTATGCCTAACATTCATCTTCGCTCATCTTCGCAGACGCTTACAGTACAGCTTAAGTACATTTTAAGTAATTTTAACGTATAATTGGACTGCATTAAAAATGTATTTTTATAATACTAATTAGGTCCTCAATTTCGTCAGTACTCTCGCTCATGTAAAAAAAAGAAATTCCATTACACCACCGCATTCCATTACATTGTTAATATTTAATCTAGGCAAAATGTAGTTACAGAAAAGTTTCATGGAAATTAATTTAGGAAGTAGTTAACGTCATGATTGTCAGAAAATATTGCATTACTCTTGAATTAGTCAAAAACCTAGTGTAAATTCTATTATATGTCTATTTTATGTTTTATTCATCTTAAATAAGCTTTTTTAAGTTTGTAAGTAGAATTGACTAAAGTTTAAAATCACTCAAAACGAGATTTACTTATAGCGCCATCGTTTTATTCTCATAACTATAACCCGCCATCTCTTTCTGACAACAGTAAGTGGGGAAAATTCCTGTATCGTCAGAAAGGAATACATAGTGGCATTGTATCATTAATGTTGCTAAATCAGACCTTTTGCTCCATTCATATCACTCAAACCTGTCCTATCATCAATGAATCTATGAATACACATTTAATAAAAATATTCAATCATTAGCATTACCATTATTAGTAAATACCACTTTCATAACAACATAACTAGCATTTTCCACAGTTATAACAAATTATGTTAAAAAAAATCGAAACTTCTGATTTTTATTGTTATAAGTACATATTTTTTTAGATAAAAAAAGAGTTCTTTTCCCTGTATTTTTTATATCTTTCGCATCATAACTAAGTAGGCAGAGCATACTAAAACAGGTATTAAAAACCATAGTTTGAATATAATTAATTTCAGTAGATCTACTAAAAATAGATAGATGGATAGATACTGACTGACAACAAAAATTAGTATATTAAGGTTTCTTTATTAAGCTTAATCAAAGGTATCATCATAACATTTTTAATTACTATTTCAATTACGTAGGTACCAGGTAATTTAGGTACTTAACTAATTATGGCAGTTATAAAATTAAATTAGGTAGTTAACACACCCACCACGGACCGGAAGACGCAGCGTTGTCCGGCCCCCTATTAGGTGGACCGACTATCTGGTGAAAGGCGCGGGGAACTGATGGATGTAGGAGGCGAGCGGCCGCTCAAAGTGGTGCTCTCTGTGCAGCAGTGAATGTCGTCAGGCTGTTGTTGATGATGATGAACGCACAGCAAAGCAAAGCAAAAGATTCAGCTAACTCAAAAAAATAAGGGATGAGAACGATACATACTAAAAAAATGGCGAATAGTTTCTGGCTTCATCATCAGAATGTTACATTGGCTAAGAGGTATTAAAATTGTTCGGTATATACACGCTAGATGGCGCTGGCTGGCTAAGGGAACTCTATTAATATATTTTGACTAAATTAGCCCCTACTATTCAGAGATCTTCGATAAACGTTTACATATCATAATGACGTCGAATTCACGGCATTGTCGCAACTATTTGTCTAGTATTTGACGCCAATGTGTAAAAGTAATGAAGTTGTGAAAGTCTGTAAGTAGGCAAATAGGAATAGAGCAATATAATAATGGCGGGTGTAATGGATTTCGGATATGGTAAGAAACATTGGAGTAATGCAGTAGGTACTAGGTTATTCAGCCTGTAGGTCATAGGAACATAAGATAGAGGGGTATATTACATTAAGAAAAACAAAATAATGAGGTAGCCAATTTTATCTATGAAGTTGGTGCCTATAGTGTGACTGATTAGACTAAGAAGCAGGTTGTAGTTAGATACAACAAATACATTATTAAGTTTACTTAAACAATAAAAGTATGTTTTCGAAAGGGGGGGCTCTTCCAAGATACGCCACTCCGCCTGGTTCTTATCCAACTGCCACCAGCGTTTGGCGCAAGTCTTTGCTGCACCTAGTTTTAGAGGGTTTCCTGTGCTATAAAAGATCGAATTATGTGAAACGTGTTGAGCATGGCGCTTCTATAACGCGAGCGTCACTGTTTCTACCAATACCACTCAAGAATACGTCTAACCCGAACTTAAATAAACAGTGATTACAGTTATTAATATTGTATTATTACAATCGTTTTTACAGATAAGGAATCGGCGCTAAGTCTAAGCGCCGTAGTCAACTCTGCTGTGGAATTGCTCGCGGAATACAACCTGAGGCTGTCCGAGGAGCTAGAAAAGAGAAGGAAGGTCGCAGCCATGCTGAGGGACTTTGCGCAAGCGCAGCGAGACCTGGCCAAGCAAGCCGAGACTAGGCTAGAGGTATATAATTTACTAAAGACCCCTCCATTTGTAAATGCTTGAAGGTGCTGACCTGAATTGTATTCTACGCCTAGGAATTAGGTGTCAAATTCATTAACTCGCCCTATAGGGTATGATTTTAGAAACATCAATATTTTATTCTTTTGTCATCCTATCTATGAATTTTATCTTTTTTTTAGGAGTACAACGTTAAACTCCAGAAACTGTACGAAGTAAAAGCTGAAGTTCGGTCGCACATAGAGCGGCTGCCGGACGTGTCTCGGCTGCCGGACGTTACCGGAGCCCTGGCGCCTTTGCCCTCCGCCGGGGACCTCTTCAGCATCTGAGACCACGGAGCCCTAGGGCTTTCACTATGCGGTATGCGGGGCTTACTACCATGTCTATTATACTAGCTATTGCCATCAGGTTCGCACGCGTGGCGCGGTATAAAGCATACATTTCCTTCTCTAACGTTCAAACTATCCCCTGGTCAAAATATCATAAACGTTGGTTCCGCCGTTCACTCTCGAAAAAGTGATACAGAAATATATACAAATAGAGCTTGGAATGTATAGTATTTAAACTAAAAAGCTCAATTTACCCATTTTCTAGCGACCTGCGGCTAGCATGTGCACTGCGACAAAATTTTCTCGACACAAATTCGCGTGAGAGACCGTGACAAGACTATGGTGAAGCCTATGTGTGTCTCACTCTAACAGCGACGACAAGTTTTCTCGCTGTGCGCATGCTAGGCCATTTGGGTTATAAAGTATCCTATGTTGGGCTCGGTAGTGGAAGCTATCTGTAATGGAAATTTTCACCATTTTTGTTTGGACGCGAAAGCCACAAATACAACATTTAACTTTTATATATTAGTAGGAATAAATATAAATATAATAAATACATGAACGGCACATTTAGGAATTACAATAAGCGCCAAATCATAACGCGCCAGAAATTATCTAGCAACACTGATGTCAAGCTATCTCACTCGCACATACTCGATCCATCGTGCGACTGACTGAGCACACTAGATACTGGGGATCGAGCACAAATAAACTGATTATAATTCGGTTAATCGAGCTAAAGACCAGCCTACCGCATAGTAGAAAAAGTGCTTATTATGTTACTCGTATCACAACTGTAGATTTTGTATCGGCTATTTTAATGAATATTGAACTGTTGGGTATTTGCGACATTTATTCCGTCTTGATAGATTTTTTGGTGATCCCTCCTAAAGTCTGCGTTGATTGTTTTATTCTTTGTTAAGGTGGTACGTCACGCTCAGCGCGCCAAATTTTGTCTCGGCTTTTCAGTCTATTGCCAATTGTTGCTGAACTTTAGGTGATACTTTTAATCATAATCAGTTGATAAATTCTATTTATTTGCGGAAAACTAGTTTTCATGTAATTGCGTTGAGTAATTAAGCTATAAATAGCAAAACAAGCAGGAAAATTTGAATTTGGCGCGCTGAGCGTGACGTGCCTTAAATAGCCGAAGCGAGGCGTAGGCAAAGCTTATCCCAGATGGCGTCATCGTCGCCGGTGTTGCCAGTTCATAGGCAATGGTTCGATGAACGTGAAATACTTGCATAACTGTTTTAAAATTAATTAAATTGTTTTGATGAGAACAGTGATGGACGATGTACCATCTAGCTTGATATCGCTCCTCATTGGTTTATTGATATGATAAGTACCCTTTTTTAGGATTATTTATTATAATACCTATCTACAGTGTGATGAAGCATGAAGGTGTTGGTAAAAGTGGGAGTCCATACTTCACATAGATATTTGATCCAAATTCTACCATCGCCGTTTCAACCAATCGTGTCAATGAGACGTTTTATTTAAAAAAAAACCTAGTTCCGCTTCTATTACTAGATGGCGTAGTAACGACGTATTTCAAATATGGTCGTAGTTTCAAACCACAGAGTACAAGAAATGTCAAATTCAGTTGAGCGGATCACAGAGTACGTTGTCGATAGAAAGCCATTAGAGTATATGCCTTCCGTAAAATAAGGATAGGACACTAAATTTGATACATAATTATATTAACACAACATAAAAACCACATTTTAACGCCATCTATCGGGTCTTTTTAAAAGTACAGGTTTTTTTTAATAAAACGCCTCATTTAAAAATTATTGTGCCTGTCGATTTTTACACCTGTCCAATGTCCATTCTGTAGATCATGTGGGAAAGAGAGGAAATGAAAACCACCGATTGAAATAGCGATATTAAAACTCGATGTCACTGGTAATTAGTAGTGTTGACTCCTCTTTTATCAGGTCATCAGTTATCTCACAAATTTTGGAAAGCGGACTGTTACACCTTAGGTTTAGAAATTAGGTATAGTTTTAGTTTAGTTGATTATGTTTGACAATATTGTTATTTTATTTGAGACATTGTAAAATAGGTCTTTCGGTGATACTTCAGTATCCTATCTCTCACCATCAATCACCATCCTTCACCTTTTAAAATCAACTTACTTTGTCGTTACTGGGTGTCTTTAAGTCGAGAGTGAACAGGTATCTTCTAGGCAAGCATGCACCACCGTAGGCCGCGTCATCACTTACCATCAGGTGGGACAGTGGTCAAAAGCTATTCCTATATATTATAAAAAGATGTTGTCAGCGTCCTCTATTGAGAAATTCCTGGGAGTATAAAGGATAAAAAATCGAATTAAACCCTTCTCTGCGCTATTACCGAATTACCTTCTGTTTTGCTGAGTCATCAAAGTGCAGTTTTTCCACCGTTAACTGGAAAAATAAAAAAGACAGAGACAGGAATACTCAGCGCAGCATGTGGGAAAGAAAGAGGCATATGGGCCTTATACAATTTTTATCGCGTTTTCCTATAGCAAAAGCTTATCAGTATATTAATTTTAATTACTTATGTACGCGTAATTACAAAAACTGTTCGACATTATATTCACTTAGTGAAAAACATTGTACTTCCTTTCCTTGTAATAAAATGTAAAATGTACACTCGATGCAAAAAGTAACCATTATGTTGTCAATCATGTTGCGGGTACTTCATCATAAACTTAATTTGACAGTTCTAATACTGTTGTCCTTGTCATTTCTATCTAGAGAAAAGAGACGCGGATGTTTTTAGAACAATCAAATTCTAGTTAGACGATGGGCGTGTTCCACTAGCTGCTAAGGATGCCAAGAACGCCACAAACGATCACATTCAAACTGTCAAAGACTCCCACAGTGATCACTTTTACTGCTAGTGGAACGACTTTTGTGATCGAAAATAACGAAAATAACAAAAATAACACTCATCTGGAACGCACCAGATATTGACGCCATTATCGGCGTAAGATATCTAAACATATTTCTTATAAACATAATAGTGACTAAAGGAAACGCATGTGAGTGTTCTGGAGATTTTTGTATTTGTAACATAAAATTGACATGGTGGTTTAATTTTTGTGGTTTTGGTTTTGACACTTTATTACATTGTATTGCCTTAATAAGGTGTGTATTTAATATTATGTAAGTCCACGTTTGACCGGTAGCATGTCCCACTAAAAAAAATGTATTTGTAAGTTGCGCAAACATGGTTTTACTTTTTACACTGCTCTTTTGTTATCAAGTAAATATATTTATTTACAAAGCGAGACTTTAGATTAAGGTCAGACGTATGAATATTTCCTAGCATAGTCACAATGACAACTTTTTGTTGCTGACTATCAATAAATAAAGAAAATATTTTGAGGATATAACAGAATTTAATAGAATTTAAAGCAGTAGTTAAAAATAAAAATAAAATAAATAAAATTTCCTTTATTTCAGGCAACTAGCGGCCCATATTTACATATACCTTACAGACTAACATACATATTTTATAATATGAACAACTAAATAAAAATTTAAAGCACGTTGATAATGAAGATGCCTTAAAACCTTAAGTAAAAACCAATTAGATTTTAAAAGCGTGTAATAAAAGTCAATATTCTTTAAAAAATGCGAACATTTTCATTATACTGTAAGCAAAGCGGCTTAAACAAAAAATCACTCAGCACCCCGATCTCGAACTCATCGAAAAAGTTTCAATTCGAAATTTACGCTCTCCGTCTCCTTTATATACATTCAGGATGAAGGAGACGGAGAGCGTAAAATTAGATTCGAAACTTTTTTGATGGGTTAAGATTAGGGGTGCTGGTATCCTGCCTGTACACGGAACCAGATACTGCGAGCTATTACACAAATTGGATTGAATTGTCTGAAAAAAATTAAATTAAATTAAATTACGTCACGGGTGTCATCGTGTTAGCGCAGGCATAAAATAATATTATAAAACTCCATTAAATCCACAGATTAAAAAGAAAACAAGCTTGCACTGTTTGGTTCCATAAAAATGTTAGGTGCCTTATCTCTAGGCGTTGTTATTGACAACGAGGATTTCTGTATTTACTTTAAAACATGTATAATATTATTTTGTTATACAAGCTGTATCATTTTATTTCATTTACTACCTAATTAGTTTATATTACTTTAGTAAGCCAAAAATATTAGATAAGTTTGTTGGTGCGTGCCAGTTTATTTTGCAAAGAACCATGGTGTATACTTAGATAAATAATAATGTCTTATTTGGAATATAAGATTTGTTATATTAACAAAGTTTTATTTGTTATAGTAGTTATAAGTGACCATATCCATTATGAGAACAAACTTCAAAAGTTGTCGTTGTCGTTATCATAGAGATATATGTACCATAGAAGTCTGGTCGAATTTACTAATAGGCTTTGTGGCAATAACGTAGAACCCCTAGTATACGTCATATGTGGTGTCTTCCGTTTATGGAATAGCTAGTGGTAAAACCAGCCAAGTGCGAGTCGGTCTCGCGCACGGAAGCTTCCGAACCTTTATCTAAAAATTTAATAATTTTAACTAGTGAATTTATGGTAAATAGCACCTATGCTACCTGTTTGTATAGTATTACGGACAGGAACTCTTCTGTGATAAGCCCACAGATTAAAGAAAAACAATCCACTAGATAAGCCCATGTTTCCTCTTTTAACGATAGAAATATTTATGGTTATTCTGTCATGTCAAAGACTTTTTATCAATAGGGGGAATTCTGTGTGTCATGTTGTCAAAAACTTCATTTTGACTGTTTACATGCGTGTTTGTGGTAAATATTTTGAAAAATAATTAATTATTGTTTTTAATTATTTATAAATACGTTTTGTTATAAATGAGTGAAAGTGTGGTGAGTATTAATTTACTATATTATATTCTTGAGGTAAGTTATAAAATCTACATAAAACCCCAGATAAAATAATACCTACAGTACAGATGCCTCATCCCATACAATGGAATATTTCGGGTTATCTGCATAACGCAAGATTATCAAGCGACATTTATTGCGTGTTGGCGAAGTATTGGGCCAAATGAATACACTGGACACTAACTAGTATCTCTCTATACACGATTACTACATTATTTTCAAGTTCGGGCTATTTTTGTTTGCACCTGATGGGACCCCATAATAAAACTAATTACACAATGTACACATCGTTGATTATCGTTTTACGTTAATACTTACTCCTGCTCCTGATATTTTCAGAGTACTCGAACGAAAACTGCATCTGGCACAGAGGACACAGCTTCTACAGATAATCCATTGGTAATATTTTTTATATATTTGTTTTATCGATTTATAACTGTTTTTATAGAACTTGCAAGATCGTTATCTATTTCAACCATATTTTGAGGATATAGAAGAATTTATTAGAATTTACTATTAGACAAACAATCTTAATTTTAAGTCTGCTCAATAAAGCAGTAAGTCGTCTATCAACTTACTGCTTCTTCCATTAACGAAGAAGCAGAAGCAGTCACTTGATAATACGATGCCATAAAAGCATGGACCTCAAAACCAATGTTTTATCAATTTATAACGGGTTTTATAGAACTTCAATACCATATGGCAGCCTCCGTGGTGTGGTGGTTAAGCAGGTCGGCTCATAACCCGGAGGTGGCGGGTTCGACTCCCGCAACAGGACAAGTATTTGTGCCCGAAAAAAAAGCGCAAATACTTGTTCTGTGTCTGGATGTTGTGGGACTATGGTCCTCATAGTTCCTGGGTCCCTAGATATAGGGAATCCTAGTTATGGTCCAGGATCTATGTATGCGATCTTTGGGCGTTATTTATTATTGTTTATTATATCTATTTCAACCATGTAGGAACTTCAAAAAATCATAATTGTATTGCAGATTGAAGACAGATGGAGCAACAATATAACGTACCGTCAGCTTGTAATATCGTCCTGCATAGGCATCTACCAGTTCTGCTGGCACCCTTACATCCACGACCTAAAGCGGCTGCTACCTTTCCTGATGCTGCACAATGTCTCCAGCCTTCTGATTGCGTACCCCATGCTCTATTTGGAACTGGCTTTGGCAGCGCTGTCGGGGAAAGGCGTTATTAACTGCTGGGATCTTGCGCCGATTGCTAGAGGTAAATTTTTGTTTATGTGTGATTGTAGTGTCTGCCTGATTGTACTTAGCATCCTAAGGCAGACGGTGTACCTGATAATGCATCATATTACACATTTACGGCGCAATACTGATCAGCGCATTCTCGTCCAGCCCTCTCCATTTTTAGGGTTCTGTACCCAAAGGGTAAAGCGAACCTTATTACTAAGGCCTG
This sequence comes from Ennomos erosarius, assembly GCA_963580505.1. NCBI lineage: Eukaryota > Metazoa > Arthropoda > Insecta > Lepidoptera > Geometridae > Ennomos > Ennomos erosarius. The sequence goes on from OY756988.1 coordinate 10,598,516, forward strand.
GTAGTCCGTCTGCCTGTCTGTATATCTGTCCGTCTGTCACCAGGCTGCATCTCATGAACTGTGATAGTTAGAGAGTTGAAATTTTTACGGATGCCGCTGTAACAACAAATGCTATAAAATAGAATAAAATAAATATTTGAGGGGCTCCCATACAACTTACGTGATTTTTTGCTGATTTTAGTAAAATTAGTACTTAAGTAAATGAAGATGTTTAATTTTGAATTTTAATCTTGCAACGGGTTGGTTGCACTACCGCAGGAATGTTTACCGTACGACACTCGTGCGCTTTGCAAATGTTCACCTAGGTACTTGTAGCTTTGGACGAGATACAGAAATTTTATTTAAAAATAAAAAAACAAGTTTCCGGCGAATAATGGGTAAAGTGTTGATAAAATCGAGGGCACATTTTAAAACAGCTAAGGCACGTTCTACATTGGGTGCTCTATTTCTTCCAGGTGTTGGCTTCGCGATGCTAGGATGCTGTATGTTTACTGCCCTAGCCGCTAGCGCGATCGGCGCTCGCTGCTTAGCCCTCCTAGTCCATTCAATCCACTCATTCCTACCGTGGTTGCATTGTGCCGCGGCCGCCCGCCCACCTTGCGCAGCGCGACATAGACCGCTGCCGAAGAGCGCGCTGACTCCTGCGCATTCCTTTTACTAGTTAGTATCTTAACATTTTTTAGAAGGATGTATGTATATCCCTATGTGATCCGGTTTCTGGCATTTGCGCCAAAACAGCCAAACGCCACCGCTGCGGGATTCTGATGAAAGTGTTTGGTTGCTGCTATTACCAGGGTCAATATAGAATACTTTTTATCCCCGGAAATTGTGAGTATTACAATTTAATAGCACACCTATGTTGTGGGTGCATATGAAGGTGTAGGTATATATCAAATGACATTGATTCCAAGCCGTGATCATTTATGTTATAGTTATATCTTTTCAGAAATTCTGATATTCTGTATTTAGCGTTTGACCTCATTTGGCCAGGGACTCTGGCAAAGATCCCTTTCCATAACGTTAACGCCAAACGACAACCCAATATGTATGGGAATTACATTACCTGCGGAAAAGCTATGTCACGCTGTAATTTTATCAATCAAACCAGCTGATCATTTCCACTCCATTCCAGTAACTTCGTGTTGGACATGAAGGAAGATGGCTTAAATGGCGGCTTGGGGAACATAGTGTGGGAGCTATCTACTTACTTCGTCATATCCTGGGTCTTGATCTATTTTATCGCTTTCAAGAGTGTTTATAGTTATTCAAAAGTAAGTAATGCCGTGACGTGCTATTTATTCTTCATCGCGTATAGGCCCCGGCTAGCATGCGCACCGCAATAAAATTTTCTCGACACTTGTGAGAGACAGTGATAGGACTATGGTAGCGCCTAAGTGTGTCCCACTCTCAACGGCGGCAAGTAGTTTACTCGCGATGCGCTTGCTAGGGAGTTGGTGTCAGAACTTTTAGACTACCCAAGGCTTTATTACGGAATTGTACTTGTGTCTTACACATACTTAAGCTGCGCGCCATGACACAACAGACAACGGTGAATCCCGGGCCACCAAGATACAGGCTCTGCCGAGTTTGGGGCCCACTGTGAAATGTTAATATTGTATAATGTCGCCTTGTATATATAACTGGTAAACAACTAAGTAATCACTTCTATACTATTTTATTTAAATTTTGGTTTGTAGAATTTGTCTGTTGGTTATTATTACATTAAGGAATGTATGTAATCTTTCTGGCTAAATAAATATTTACTTTGCTCGACTTACTTACTTACTCTTGAACCACGTGCCCCCGAAGCACGGTAGCGTTCAGATGCAATGCTTAGTAAACTTGTAATTTTTTGAGATAGGTACGTATTTTATTTTGGATTGCGATTTTGTATATAGCATTGAAACATACTTGCAGCCATTTTGTCCCGGCCAGGATCTACCTGAGCCATCCCAGCTCCTTAAAATAACGGAGTGTGGCTCTAGGCTACTGGCACTTCTTCTCCAGTGGCATTGATGTTGGATTTTGAAGTGATGATGATGTTGTCATTTCAGCTGGTGCTATTCAAGGATGTGTTAGCATTCTTTACGCTGCTATGTTGCGCAGTCGGCGTGTCGCGGCTAGATGGCGCTAGTGATATCTTCAAGCTTTCCGATTGGAGTACGGTGTTTGAAGGCTTCACGGTAAATATTACTTTATTTCTAAATAATCTCAACCTCTTTGACTTTATTTGATGTGTTATAAAAATAATCTATCATCTTGCCCTATAGTTTTATTTTTATAGTTCATCTAATTTTAATTGGGGTCGGTGCAGTATGTCGGTATGTATTTCTTCCACAATCCTCTGTCAGCAGTCTTCGATTCGTTCACTGCCTTTTTATGCATAAGTACTCCCTTACACAATCCATCCACCTTTTCATAGGCCTTCTGTTCGTCCATCCGTCATTATTCATATCTATCACTTTCTTGGTAACTAATGTTTTGTCTTGGTTTCGTCCCTCCTTAAAACATGTCTATACCTATCAACCCAACCGATTGACAGATTGATGTTTATGGGTTTATCATGTGTGCACCTTAATCTTTAGTGCCAGAATAATCAACGAAACTTCAAAACTTTGAGCGAAAACTAAATTCAAAGCCTATTTCGGAGTTTTGGCGGGAACGCGGAAATGTTCACGTCGTTGCATTGTATTATTTCTCAAAACTTGTGCTTTTTCCAGTATTAATGTTTAAAATTGGTGGCGTTTTATGCAATATGTGCTGAATTACGAGCATGAGTGTGGGCAAGTGATATAATGTGGTGAAACGTGAGTTTTCGTGTTGCTTCCATAATTCCATAGGAGCTTCTAGTAAAGTTGCCACCACTTTACTGGAGCATGATTTAGACTGGACTACGACTACCTGACTTAGACTGGACTATGACTAACAGTTGACTTTACGTGATATATTCTTTAACGATGAAAAATAACAATACTTGACACTGGTTAAATACACTATGTGTGGAGCTAAAATATAAGAAGGAAAAAAAAACCTATTTCGGGGCGTCATAAAAGAGTGTTGTTGCGTATACGTAGACTTACCCATAGTTTTTTAAAGCATATTAATTATTTTCATTGCAGATGTGGCGGGAATCAGTCGAGTACTCCCTGGTAGAGCTCTGTGTCTCCCAAGGATCAATGGCCATGCTGGGCGCCCGGCGACCATCTCGATCGTCTCTCAGTGCGGCCGCGTTATGCGCCTTTTTAGCGAGCAAAGCCGCGTGTACAGCTAGTGCGATGATACTAGCCGCCGCTCACGCTGCCCTTATTAAGGACTATGACGGGAGCTCAAATATTGGCAGCGGTGAGTTGGGTTTATATTCGTAGTTGATTTGGTTTTCGGGCTGAGCGAAGCGAGCGTTTTTATTCTAGTCTTAGGAAAGTTATCCGATTTATTTGACGCGCTCGCTTGAGATTATGACTTGTCATTCAGCTTTTGCTTTAATATTAAATGGGTAGCTGCGAGATTGAGCGAAGCATGTTAATTTTTTCCTCATTTATTGATCGATCTCTTATTCCGAAAATCTACGAGCTATAAAGCTCGCAGTGCTTCTGGTTCTGGATCGTAAAGCGCGAATTTTGGCTGCCTTGCAATGCTTGAGCGAAGCGAGCGTTTGATCTTCAAGCAGCCAATTCAATAATTCAATGGCTATACCTACAGGTTAATTAGTAAGATTAGATAAACATGCAGTATCATAAAATGTGTTTTTTTTCACATTAGGAATATAGTAAAAGAGCGATGTTTATGATTTCAGGGTCATCCTCTGCAATGATATTGTGGGCGGATTTAGTGGCAAGGGTACCAGGCAGCCAGTTCTGGTCAGCGCTTATCTTCTTCACGCTTTTCGTTCTTTCTCTTTCTACTGCGGTAAGTAAATGTTTTAGTTCCAGCAACAATATTTCTGCCTAGGTCTTTTCAAGTCAAGAGTGAATGGGCCTCTCATGGGCAAACGTGCTCCACCTTAGACAACTTCGTTACTTACCATCAGTGGGGCTAGCACGGACAGTAGAAAAAATTGCCTTTCCCCGTTTAATATCACTTTCTTCATACAATTTACTTGTCAAGTGGAGTAAAACAGGGGAAAGACAATTTTGTCTACCGTATGTACTAACCCTGCAGGTAAGGTGTTGCATAAAAAAAATAGTTCTAGCATAGAATAAATATTACTAATCATATTTTCTCTCTATCTAATAGAGATATTGCTTTTCGTGTACAAAATGAACAGACATTTCAATTTTCTTGTTTCAGGCACTTCTAGTCCAAACAATGATGTCAACGTTCACCGGGCGTTCGATCCGGAAGATCCGATGGGCCTTCCTGATCCTCACCTGTTTGCTTCTATGTTTCATCGGGGTTATCACGTTGTGCACTCAGGTAGACTAGATTATAACTTTTTTTAAATGTGCCTGGGTGTGTGTCTGTCAGCTTATAGCTTATAATAAACAGAACAGATTATAGTAGACTATTTATTTTATTTACTTTATTATTCTTATCTTGGAGTCAAGTTTTAGCCTGATGACGGTTTTTATTGAAGGTCCAAACTCCGCCTCTTTTTAAAAGGGTCCAAACGAGTAGTGTAATTTGTAATCGACTAAAATTGAATTTTCTTTACCTATTATATTTATTTATTAGGTGTATATTGCGGAATTTTGATAACATTACCATTAGTGCCTAAACTGAACCACATCAGCGTTGCTCGAAAGAACTCGCTCAGCATTCGGACTCAGACGAAAACATTACGAGTGTTTATAATAATTGTAGTTTTCCTGAAAAGTACAAATTGGCATTGATTCGGATGACAAATGCTTTTTGTAAAAGATAACAATAGTTTAATATTATCCAGGCAGGTCAACACATTCTGGATTTCCTACTAATCTGGCCGGTGTCAAAGCCGCGCGTGCCCATCGCAGCGACCGTCGCCGCAGTCATCACATACGTCTACGGACAGACGACGTTCTGTGAGGACGTCTACTTTACTGCGGGGGAGTACCCTAACGTCTTCATGAGAGTCAGCTGGGCGCTTTCACCTTTGTTACTTGGGGTAAATATGAAACTACAAGGTGACCTTGAATTGGAATGAATGTTTTCCCGAAATGGGGGGACTGGGACCATGATACCCTACAAGTTGTGAGAGTCTTACTTGAAACTGGGTGTTTCCAAAGTTTGTTGGTAAAAATAAATCCACTTGTAAAATTGCACGTGCGATCGCTACGTGAGTTAACAAGATACTATAAATACATTACTAAACACAGGTTGTTACACTCACTTATGTGCACTCTGTCAAGGACGAAGTTCAACCACCCAGCTACGCTAAGGCTATCTTCGAACGTAAACTTCACATGACATTTCTTCAATGAAAAACTATTAATTTACAAAAGTCGTAGAAGAAACATAGATAGACCTTGGGGTGTAGATTTACCCCCTTTCAGGATAACATATCAATTCAAGGTCACCTTGTGTATACGAAAATATATTATCAGTTATCTCGTTCCTGTTATGTAGGTATCTCCAACAACATGGACTATACATGGATCATTTACCAGGCAGTACAGTAAGGCTTAGTTTACAAACTAACATAGTACAAGCTACGCTTAGTTTGGGGGCAGTACGGTGTTGTGTGAAATGTCCGCACATAATTATTATTATAGTCCTTATTTTGAGGACTATAAAATATAAACTTATAGATGGACCTTTAATGTGGCTTAAACTTTTAAAACAATTTCATATAATGAAACTTTGCTTTAATTAATGGTAGGACTTTTCAGCAAAGTTCGTCTAGGTAGGGTTGGCCATCGCTTTGCCAGTTAGTCTGTAGCCATGCAGTATTGTGCAAACTCTACTGCGTTCCAGTTTGAAGGGTATTTTGATGATATTATTGAAGGGCTAGTAGTAAGTAGCTTCAATAGCTAGTGAAGCGACTGGGCAAATGAGACTTTATGATCAGATCTGAGTCTAGTAATCTTATTACTAGACTGAGATGTCTTAGCATGATGTGAGCAGTGCAGTGTAGTTTTAGTAATAAAAGCACCATGCCCGTTTAAAAATAAGTAACAAAATACATTAATACAACTATTAAGAAACAATAAACAACTATTTTATAGTTAAGTTTTACTAGAATATTGTTTTTCAGGTTGTATTTTTACTGAGCATGGGACTATGGCCACCACCTAATGCTCTAGCTGGCTGGCTGCTGGTAGCATTCACCATCCTGCCCATATCAATAGTCATGTGCCTTTACGTGGTCTTCAAATGGAGAGTCAGGGTATAGATTTTGACACTATTATTTATAAAATTGTCTGTGATATTATTAACACAAAGGAATGTAATCCTATATTTTACCCACTTGTAAAAAACATTCAGTAGCAAAAATGTATTTTAATCTAGTACAAAAGACAAATGATGCTTCGCCAAATAAGCTCTAATAAATCTCCCTGAAAGTGGACTGTAAATAATTTCATTTAGGTACTAATCTGTCATTTATTTGTTTCAGAACATTGTGCAACGCGAAAAATGACTCAATTAATATACATGAATAAATGTTTACTACTGTCTACAATTTGATTTTATTTAAGAAAAATAGTGGTGATTTGAGTTTTGGGGGTTATCGGACTGAAATAAATTAGTAAGCAGCCGTAATATAGTGCCAGTAGTACTGTAGGTATTATTATTATCTGGGGTAGTACCTACCTATCATTTGAGACTGCCTACAAAGCAAAGACGAGAGAGCAGATTGGCTGAAAAGCAAAAAGCAGAATGACAAAACATATATTTTTCCGATGGATAGTGTTGTGTTTCATTAAATAAATAACTTTGATCTGTGACCTATAGTTATAAATAATTGCATAGTCGAACAACTTCATACTACTACGCCCTGTTCTGATGGAAAAATAACAAAACAATATTCAGAAGTGACACCATATTTTATTCACAATGTTCTCATAACACCAATTTGTTACCAAAATAAATGGTTATTTTATAATTAGTCATATACACATCCACATAACTTATGAGCTGATCCTAATAGACAACGATTTTATAAACAAAGTAGGTCTATTGATTTTTATCTTCACTGTAGAACAAGTACGCGCAGGCGCATTTCTAAACTAGGCGTCATTGTATTGTGTACATACATGGAACGCGGTTACACGTAGGAGCCTATTCTGTAGCATTACACACGTAAACCTTGTTCTACAATATTTTCCATCATCTATTAAGATCAACGGGGAGTATTTTTTCTTATTACGAATGTAGGTACATGTTCCGAATAGGACCACTCAAATTCATCTAAAAAAAACAGCACCTCTATCGCGTAACTGTTCAGGGGGTCTAGCAAAGATCACAATCGCTAACGCTAACGCCTCACGCTATCTCCAAAATGTATTAAAATGACATTCGCTACGGAAAAGTTAGCGATTTCCTAAATGTCATTTCAGTACAATTTGGAGTTAGCGTTTGGCGTTAGCGTTAGTGGTTGGTATCTTTGCTAGACCTGGACACTTCGCCTGCCATCCTGTGCGCGCCAATGTACAAGTACGTGAGTGCGAGCAAGAGAGCACTCGATCATCTCCACCTGACTTATGCGATAAGGTTGGTACATTTTTAGAAGAAAATCGTTTCATAATAATCGAACCCGAACATGCATTTCAAATAACCAACACCCAAAATTAGCAAATGGGTTAAAAACAAAAGCTCTGAGCTTAGCTTCGAGGAAAAAACACTCCAGTTTTAATACAGCCTTGGAACTTAAAACTACTAATTATTAAACGTTAACTTAAATATTGAACTTCTCATATAAAAATAGAGATAAGTAATACATACATCTAGTTTAAATCTAAGTAAATAGACCGCAAAAACGTTGTTATGGTTTCCCCGTGTTGATTCGTATTTTGTCCATAATTTTATTGCACGTTGTTTTTAAGTTCAAAAGTAGTTTAGATCTACGATTGCTGCTTATATTTATGTAAAATAATAAAACGATTGCACCAAATGTATAAACGATACTATTGGCAGACTAGATGGTTAGATTATGTTATGGAAAATTGTTCTCAAAATGACGTAGTGGTAGTTAGTATATTTGTCCTAGATGCGTGACTGTTCATAATAACAAAATAAGCGCGCGTCGAGCCGAGTGATCACGATCATAGAATATTTTCAGTAGGTACATCGTAACTCTGTGATAACGATACGGTCACAAATTACTATTTTTAGAATACCCTAGCATTCAGTGCAATAACCCCCGCCAACCGGGATCGCTCGTAACAAGACATTAAAGGGACAGTGGTTAGAAATGGAAATAGCTGTAATAAAATTTCCCCGTTTAAAATTATTTTATCTGTAATTTTTTGAGAATATTCACTCGCATCTTCGATCTCCTATGGGGCTGGAATCGAAGCGATGGCAACTTTTTTCTTTTAAAATGTCCACCACATTTTCTTCAAGCGGATTCCTAATAGAACGTTAGTATAAAATTCAGGAACATTTGCATATTTTGTTAGGTTAGAGATTTATATCTATAGTTATTTAAATTAATAAAGTAAATTAAAATTACAAATTGGCGTTTGTAAGATTAAAACAATACGAATATAATTAGATGACCACACTTATTATGTGGCACTATAAAATTAGACCGACCGGCAACACCAGATTCTATAAAAAAAACTATTAAGATTTATTAAGATTTTAAAAATACAACTTTTTAAGATTACTAGACTAAGGCAAAATCATAGCAAAAGCCGGTACATGTTCAGTCAATCATTATATTATGAAACACTAGACAGTTTCAAACGGAGCAGCATAAAAATCATAGTACTTATGGATTATGGAGAAAAGTTCAGAAAGGAGAACAGTAAAATCAGAAATAAATAGGAATATTAAAATTCTGATAGCCTCACAAATGGACATGAAATTGAATATTTCATTCTGAAGGTTGGACTAAGGTCGCATAAATCTTTTGTAACAGAACTGAAATTAAATATTTTCCAAATAATTTTTTGCTTGTATTCTCTTTACGATAGGTTTGTGAATGTTTTACCGAGTTCATACTTTGGTATGGCAATCGATCATTGATTTGGATTGCAGTGTGATTATTATTGACCATGTCTAGTTAGCTCATTCATTCAAATATTCTACAACTTAACAAAAATACTAGCTACAATTATTTATATAATTTGGGGGTATTATAACAAACAGGTAGGCCTTCACGTGAAAATTAAACAAGGACATCCTTTGGACGAGGCCAAAACGATAAAAGATCATTATTCATAGGTATAAAACAAATTCGTAATTGTCATAATTCGACGTAATAAAAACCATGCAAAAATATTATAAAACAAACATACTGATTAAATTAATTATTATTTAGTGTTAATCATAAACTAAGCATGTGCTACCATGAAAGGAACATTAAAAAGGGCAATCTTCAATTTGTGCATTGGTATTATTTTTCGATAACAAAGTACTGTTATTTTAAAATTATTTGTGGCTTCGCCGGTGTCTTAACGATCTTGGATAAAAAATGTAGCTGGAAAACAATAACTTACAGCCGAAGACAGGGCTGCCTTCGGCTGTAAGTAACGAGCAAATCAGTCGAGCATTGGCAGGGCATCACGAAACGAAATTACAGATTCATAATGCTTGTGTTCATCCCGTGATCTCTCCAGTGCCACTAACACTCAGTTTATCGTACGGTTAAGTTAAACTCATGTCAACTTAAAAATACTGTCGCTCATTGGTTGTAAGACTGGCGATGATCAACTGCCAACCAATGACCGCCGTTCGAAATACTGAACTGCCGTTCAGTATTTTTAAGTTAACATGAGTTTAACGTTTAACAAACGTAAGAGGAACCGGGGAATTTTAATGATTACTAACACTAGAAAATGGATTAGAGGTAGATAATTGCAACAAAATATTTATATTCGAGTTTTATGGCAGTGGTATATTTTATGGTATAGTGCGAGGCAAACATCAAACAAGTTACACTTCGACCAACACTGCGTTGCATGCAACCCATCTCAGTTTTTTGTTTGTGTAGAACCTGTTGTTTAGTTTTATACTCAAACGACCTAACCTACGCACTGCCGAAACGTTTTTTAAAACGAGATATTAGTTCCAACAGCATTTTTAAATAAATACCTACGGAGAAAAACTGCTTCACTCTTCAAAAACTGAGACGGATTGGCAAACAACAGCTTATTATGCCGCATGGAAGTAAAAATACAACCATATATTTTTTCTATAGAGTGCAGTAAGCTTACAAAATCTGGTGTACTTATGATACTTTTTATAAGTCTTTTTTTGCTTTTTTGCCCCTGCAACCTGATTCACGATTTATCGGAAAGGTTCCGTCCGATTCGAGACCTAATTGAACTCATCGTTTCCTTTAGACTTTAAGTCGGGAACTTTTCCGATGGGATGTCGGCCCGCATGTGTGGATTTGACTGAACTGGGTTCTGTTAGGCCAGCTTTCTTCTAGTGTCAGAGAATAATTTATAAAATTTATAAATGTACATAAAATTGTATTTTATTCAAGTCCATTATATTCTATTTTGGCTTAATTAAATTGGTGTTCAGGCGTCTTATCAATGATTGTGTTCAAAAACACACAATTGCCAGTAAAATCACTATCATACTCTAATACCTACCCACAATCCAAATATTAATAACAACAACCAAGTTATACATATAAAAAAATCTTATTAGTAAACTCTGAGAAGTAATCAGCTAAATCTATTTCGTTTCATTAATGTTAAATTGACTAATTATAAGACTTATATTAACTGGACACAATAACCGAGTGCAAGATAACTATACAATATAATTATACTTTTCCTAATGGTGTCTGTTATATTATTATAAATATTTTTTATACTTTTTAAAACACCTTAAGTAGAAAAGCTAGTAGAAGCAGTTTCAAACAATATTTGGTCAATTTTTATATAAATAGCACACAAATATTTTTAAGGCATGATATATTGCCTCAAGTGATAATTTTTACATCCATACAGTGTGATTAATTTTGAACAATATAGGTGAGATCAAAAGGTTCACATTCAATAATTATTGATATCAATTGATCTACACAGCGCAACTATGCACTTACGCACTACCTTATTTAAACCAAGACACTTTCAAATGCTGTATACATAATGTTACATACAAATAAAAATTTGCAGTGCAAATTAAATTTGCAAATGTAAATATGTTATTCACTGGTTAAGCCTTACTCGAGAATTTAAGTATTTGCACTATAATATACATAATACATACATAATGTTTAGGCTGGGAGAGTAAATGACCAAGTGAAAATCTTCACCACATTATCAATCGAATAAAATATTTTGCAATATTACCTATTTCAAAACAATCAAGAAAGCCAGCCTATACTCTGTCAATCTATGTGCAAGTACGCTCCCCGAAACTAAGATGAAAATAAAAGCAATAAAGGCACAAATAGTCAGTGAAAATAACAATTTAGAATATAAAAGATTCCAAATACAATACCTCGATGAATTTAAATAATATTAAAAACATTCTCCAACATCTAGATATTACATTGATATATTTAACACTTATAATAATTACAACAATATTCTATTCTATACAATTCTATTAGAATTATTCCATAGAATTCTATATGCGGCTAAAACTAGGCATTCTATTCGCGAGCTTCCCATATCACATGTATCCAAGGGCACATCACTCACTCCATCGCCTTCAGTCCTTCCAAGCACCTTTTCATTTACGTAACATTCCATTCACAAGTCTACTCAAATAATATCTAAACACTATGTACCTTGTTAAAATCATCTCAGCTGGGTTAGCATGAACGGTAGACAAAATTGGTTCACTCCACTTGACAAGTAAGCAAGTATGAAGGAAGTGATAATTTTGTCTACCATCCGTGCTAACCAACCAGGAAACATTATTTACCCTAATTCCTAAATGAGATGCTAATATTTCAATACGAAAAGGTACTCAATTTTTACATATTTACCGTAGTTCAGACAGATAGAATGGATACTTTTTAAACAATTAGTTGCATTTTACATTATTATCAAGATTGAGCTGACCAGCATGGAATCATACTTTTTCGTTCTCGTATCCTTTTCTATCGCAAGGTTAGCACGGACGGTAGACAAAAATGTATTTCCCCTGTTTTACTCCATTTGACAAGGGAAACATGAGAATGGCAATTCTATCTACTTACCATCTGTGCCCCGGCTGGAGCGAGAGATAGCGCGAGTGCTTTCCCACTCCGATCTGACCAATACAAAAGGATAGAGCATGGTCAGCATAGAAAATGCGATTTCACGCAGACAGGTCTAGCTCAACCCTAACTTACAAAGTATCCATATCATCTGCCTTGTGTACCATACCTTACTCAATATAAACCTAGGACAAATGAACTATTCCAAGTTACATATTCCCACACCCACGCAGTCTTAATACCTTATTCCTGAATAAATACAATTTGTATTCATTGAAATTAGTCTCCGGTATTTACTTCAGACTACTAATATCACAACAATATTGTAACTTTTGTACTTACTATCAGTTCAATATACCTTTCGAGCGATTTGATAATGAAAATACCAAACAACGAATTTAGAAATAATAATGTATCATGAATCCGTTTGGTTAATAACTTACAATACACATATAATTTTTTTTACATTTTTGAAATTTATTATAACACAATTCCATATTGTCAAGTTCTTAGATATAATTACTAGCTAGGAAGTAACTTTTTCATAGGTTCCGTGTTATTAAAATTTTATGAATTTTCAATCTAATAAACAGATTACAGGTTGACTCCCCCATTTATTATTATGTATTTACACTATGCTATTTTCAGTATTTTACAAACTTAAGAGTATGGCTAACTTCGAATTGTAGACTTAATATTATTCTCATTGTAGTGAAATTTTTGCGCTTTGTATTCCATAAAACCAAAGCTTAAACATTAATAATGTATTTTACATTTCTTGTTACCCTAATTTAAATAGTTTTAAAATAAGACTTACAACAAACAAATTTTAATAAAATTTGCCATATCAAACGTTTTGCCAAAAGCAAGGAATCAATAAACCAAAAATGTTAAGCTAAGTTAATAAATGTATTAACTAAAGTCTAAACATGTATAGTTAGGTAAGCTCCAAAATTTTGCAGTATCTATGTGTTGATATTAATATATTTACAATTTTTTTGTTTGGCTACTATTTATCACTATAGAAAAATAGGAATGCAGTATAGTAACTTGACACAAACGCACACACTCAATCACATTTCAATTCTATTCACTGGCAAGGTTCATGTGAGATTTTAAGATAAATGCGTGTTAGTGTGCCAAATCCAACCATACTGTCTCTCTTATATTGTGCTACTATACCATATGTTATAGCCGCCTTACATTAATGCATCCCTTATTTTACAAATTATTTACATTACCTCATAACCATTAACAAGCCACACAAATCTAAATTTTGAATTGCGTAAAACTAGACGTTTAAAATAAAATTAAAACAGTGAAACATTCATTCACATAACCAAAGCCTAGCACTTCACTTTAAACTGTGTCACAAGTATGGTTTACATATCACTTTCACCTCCACTGAGCGTAAGTTTGCACGTGTAAGTTGTAAACTGCGCGCGCGTACCAAGCGTATTGTAGCCGGTGATACGCGCGACGCGATGCTTCTTCTCACTCAACTTTGACTCCGCGGTGGGGAGGCAGCGTATCGTGGCGTCGATACATTAACAGATATGGCATCCGCGGTGGTTTAGGTTTCAGTACTTGTGCGTCGGTGACCTGCGTCACCGTTGAGTCGTCGTATCTGAAATTTTTATGATATTAGAGCGTGTTTCAGAATTGTGAGTTTTGGTTTGGGCTATGTTGGAAACTCAGAGAAGTTTGTCCACATTGCGACTTGTCGCTGTCGGAGACGAAAAATAAATTACATCATTGTAAGAGAAATAAAGGTATTAGCAAATAACCAAAAGACAAAGACACCATAGATGGAGGTGAATATCGATTAATAAAAAAAGCGGATTCACACTGTGGTCCCAATGTAAGAATAGAACCATCCCATCTCTTTTCGCGGGTGCCGTAAGATCTGGCTAAGCCTTAGCCGCTAGTGCTAGGGCCGCTTAGGCTTATACAGGATGTAATTTAATTCATTAGCATAAATTGAGCCCATGATAGTACATCATTTATAGATGATTATTAAAGAGTAAAGAGTGTAAATGAAATAATTTTTATTGAAAATTATGAAGATTGCCGCGGCGCCTAACGCAGTTGGCATGGATGATTTTGATACATCTAAACGTTTTTACACCTTGTATGTACTAATTAAAAACAGTAATTCATTATAATAATTAAATTTTGTATTGTAGCATTTGATTAAGTAAGTTATTCCATTTTTTGGAGTTATTATTATTACCAAACCAATGTGTTAGAATTCAAAAATTTTGGTCCACACGTGACCGGTATCAGTAGGTATCTAGTTTCAAAGGATGCTAATGAATTCAATTACACCCAGTATACAGCAGCATTCACCTCGGTGCAGTCTGCAATAACCAAGTCACTTGCCAAGCATGGTGACTAAGGCCCTATGATAAGTGCAAAGTGGCATTTAGAGGGAAGGTCTGTGTTCAGCAGTGGGCATCTTCAGGCTGTCGATGTGATGTGAGTCAGTGGATACATACCTTATCCATCCCACTTGTCCATGGTAAGTGTCGGTAAGGTAATGCCCTTTCACAGCCTCAACACCCTCATGGTAAACCACTGCGAACAACTTGTACACCCTCTGCTTCGTTGTATACTTCAATTTAGTCGACATTACCTCTGTAATGTAACAATAAAGGTTATAGTTACCAAGAAAATATTAATTTGGATAAGGTCTTTGTGATTCTATACTCAGTAAATATTGTCCACATGTATGTGAATTTTCACATTTTCGGAGACGAAAAATAAATTGAACATCATTGAAAAACTATTTTGAAAAGAATACCCTTTGACCAATTTAGCTGAACATTGTCAGTGCCCAAAGACACTGTTCAGTGTTTGGCCACAGATTCGAAACATGAGGGGTGGTTGAACACCAGCAAGCAAACACTACCACCATAATATTACATCACTATGATTTGTTTTACCTAAAGCTTCAGCTCATTGCAGAATTCGAACCCGCAACCCCCATATCGCAAGCACACTCTCAACAGTACTATCTATCTATCATCATCATCATCATCATTATCAACAGCCCAAAGACGTCCACTGCTGAACATAGGCCTCTCCATAAAGTGCCACCTTGAGTGGCTGCTCTCCTTCCGCATCCACATATCTACACAAATATCACATCAATTGTTTCCAGTGGTCACACATTTCTGTAATTTTTGTGAGTCATCAACTCATGTGTTCAATAAAGTGTTCACCTATTTAATAAAAATGCGAGTGAAAAGTAGATAACACCTTGGATTAAGTTTTAGCTGTAATAGTTGATGTATAGAAGTGCACACTATTGAGTGTAATTTATCACTTACTAGGGTCAATCTTCAAATCAATAGGGAAGTCAATATTCTTCACAATCTTGGCGGTGTGTCCTTCAGAGTCGAGTTGGAAACACTTCAAGTGTAGCAGTAATACTACTGGCAACTGTTCCAGGGACAATTGCTGCCACGCATCGTTTACCCCTTCCAAAGCATCTCGGCCTGCGAGGAGCTCCAATGCGTCTTTGACACTGTTCGCACGCTGAAAATAAAATCATATTTTAGTAAAACATACTTATTTTTGCTGTTATTAAGCTGATGAGGGATTACTCAGTCAAAATTGTCCACATTTTTAATGTTGCAACATTTCGGAGACGAAAAATAAGTACATCATAGAAAAAAGTGCAATTAAAAACTATAATAATAATATAGATAGGTAGTTAAATATACCATAAAAAAAAAGTCTTAGAAACAAAGGCGTTGAATCATTTCCTTCTGGCTTCTAGCTAAGGACTTCAATTAACCTTATGCTTACATTAGGCCTAATTTTGAAAGTTTTAGTTGACAGTTTTAAAAATGCTAAAAATATATCCGTCTTTTACATTGCCGTCTATTTGACAAGGACAGCAACAGTTTTAGGAGCTTTAGATCTGTCAATTAAAGCTTTTAAAATTGGCCCCATTATTTATTGCATCGGACTAACCACAACACAGCTGAAATAGTACAAATTAACTTGTCTGCTGATAAAAATAGATGATAGGCATAGATTGGCTTAATTGAAATGCGCGTTGATCGGTCACAAATGGCCTTTGCTATGATTGCTAAAGTACCCAAAATGAATACGTTTCAAATCGTCTATCCAGGTATCAATTTAAAATAAACTTACGCAGTAACAATTATGTAATCTATAATTTCAGTCAAGCTCACCTCGATATCGAGTTGCAGCGTGAAGAATGGTTGCACAGCGTCGGTGACGTCATGATGGGTGGATCGGTGCAGTCGCACTCTGGTCTTGCCGCGGAAAATGTCAGCGACAGGCGTGCGTCGCGCCGCCCAGCGCCTTTCTACCGCGCCACGGTTGCGTGGGCCCATGACCTTAAAAAAATAATATAATATTTAATATGGCTCCCTACGGCTTTCAGCAGATCGTCGGTCCACCTAGGGGGGCCGGCCTACACTGTCTTCCGGTTCGTGGTCGCCACTCGAGAACCTTTCTTCCCTGTCGGTTGTCAGTTCTACAAGCGATGTGGCCTGCCCATTGCCATTTCATCTAGCTAATTCTAAGAACTATATCGGTCACGTTAGTTCTCCTGCGGATCTCCTCATTATGGATCTTATCTCGCAGGGAAACACCAAGCATAGCTCCATATTTTTGCTATCAAAAAGGATTCACCTAAAATCCAAAATATCTTGCTTCTTTTTCATTTTGATTCTTACACATTAAATGCCTTGTCCAATTGGAACTAATTGGTCAATAAAAAATCATGGAAGATCAGACAATGATGCATCATTCGATAAAAATTGGTTAGTATTACTTTTTTGAATTCAAACACACTATGGCCAGGCAATTGACTTTGTCTATTTCAATTAGCTTGTGCATCTTCACTCCCAACTCCAAGGTTAAAGAGGTTTATTCAATTAAAATATGCACCTTGAGGCATATCACGGTGTCACCTAAAAATTTACGTATTTCCCGCGGTGGTTTTCAGAGATAAAAGTAATGCTAATAATGACAGCAATCTGTGAGAAGCTTCAGCTGTTTTGACGTTGGAGCCACACAACCAAAAAGACATTGGTACAATTTTATGTATGTATTCTATTATTTAGAATGGTAGAATTAGGGACAAAAGAATAATTATGGCAGTAATAATAATGTAAAAATCAAGGTTCTTTCTTTCAATACAATAGTTATGATAGGTGGGCGCCACTTTGATTAGCAAGCAGCCATCCACTGCTGAACATAGACTTCCACCATAGTGCCACTTTGTATTTCTCACTTTTATATATTTATTATTTAGGATGGTAGATGTTGGTGGCAGTAATATTCAAACTTTTTCCCTCAATATTGTTATAATATAATATGGCGCCACTTTAAGGAGTAGAGTAGAGGTCTATGTCCACTATGAAAGTATGAATATGAAAGATGAGCTACAACAAACATACCTTCCATTCATCCGAGTCATCATTTTCAAATTCTTCAGGGGGAGGCTCCTGCGTAATAACACCATTAGTTTGGCTTGTCGCATCCTTGGGTTCTTCGGGTTCCACCAGTTTTATCAGCTGAAATCAAAATGCGCCATGTTAAAATATGCTCCAGTTATACCAGCCCATCAATATGGTTTTATTGATCTATCTTTTTTTAACAAAATGTCAATTACATTGTCTCAATTGTAAAAGTCCATATTATTGGTCCAACTCTCATTTAGTGAAAGTTTTAATTGGTTCAAGACTTCCTTGGTCCAAGTCTTATTTGGTCCATGTCTCATTTTGTCCAAGCCTCATTTTATCTGAATAAACATAGTTTTGGTGTTAGTATATTTTTAAATTATAAATCTCTTACTGATTTTATAAATACGAAAGTTTGTATGTTGTTTGTTACCATTCAGTGTTGAAACAGTTGAACGGATTTTGATGAAATTTGTTACCTATCTACCTGTAATAGTGGAATAGACATGGGATACTTTTTACCCTGAAAAATGTTTTTTGTAGAATGGGTGATCATTATCCCCGTGGGTAAAATGGACAGTGCAACTGGCAGTTTTTCCTGTATAAACTAACCTCAAGCATCTCATCATTGAGGGAGTTGAGTAAGCATCCCAGAAACTCCTCGGCATCTTCCTGGCGACCTTCCTGAGAGCCTGGGAAAGGACGAAGCGCCCGCAAAACGCGTAGGCCTGCGCCCCCCTCCAGCGGAGGCCCAGCAGGCACCGCCGGCGCCGGCGCCGCGCCTCGGGCTCCACGACCGGCCGTAGATAGTGGACTGAACTCGTAGCAGAGTTCCACCCTACAAATAGACATAGTTGTAAATTTATTCTCGGAGTAACCATTGAAAAAGACGATCCAAAAACTTAGTTCTGAATGCACGCTTCTGATGCTGACAAAGTGCATCTTAAGTTATGTTTTGAGATGCAAATCTTGAGGTATTTTTCTTGTGCCTAAGAGCACATTTGAGTTGAGAGCTGATACTCCTATATGATACTCAATACTAATTAATTAAAATGACAAGTTTATAGGGAAATAATTTACCAGGGAACCAAATTGGAAACTAGCCTGATGTTTCGAGATGGGATAGCTGATTATGTTTCTTGACTGATAGGGTATTTTTTGTTCCATGACATCTTAAAGTGACAAAACTCACATGGAATCAATGACAGGCGTGCTCGATTTCCCTCGGCGAGTTTGATAAGGCAGCGCTTTCAGCATGTTGTAAAACGGCGGACAAGCGATCAGCGCTTGAAGGATCGCGTTCACGTAGCAATAATTGGAGCGGTTCGTGAGTCCGCGGGGAAGCAGCGACACTGGCCGGTTGTCTAGCTGGTACTTGGAAAGGAACTCTGGAAATGAAAACGATGACATAAGTACAAAGAAAGGCAATCAGAATTGATTTTCGACAAGCGGTTCGCAGAAGATAACTGAATGATATTTACCTCCCATCCTGTACGAGTTGGGATCGTCACTGTAGGGAGACGGCTGAGGGAGCGGCTGCGCCGGCGCGGTTTCTTTTACCGCGGGCGCCACGTCTGCGGCGACGACGGGCTGAGTCGGCGGTTTGGTGGCCGCCACGGTCGGCGCCGCACTCATCGCGTTCACGGACGTCTTCTCCGAGTAGGAGATGGTCGGCGCTGAAGATGCAACGGGCGGGGGTGATGCTTGAAGCAACGGGGACGCATCGAACGGAGGGACCTTCGCTACCGGCTTCGGTGGCGCCGCGGCGGTCGGGCTCGGCGGCTCCTCGGCGGGTACCGGAACGGGCGTCGCCGGGGTCTTGCTGGAGAACAGGCTCGCCCAGGACTTGCCGGGCGCGGGCTGCGGCTGCGGCGCGGCGGCGGGCGGCGGCAGGTCCCCGCGGTTGCGTGGCGTCGGCGGCGGCGGGAAGTCGGAGGCGGTCGGCGCGGGCGGCGGCGGCTGCGGCGCCGGCGGCGGCTCCGGCGCCGCCTTGCGGGAGTGCCCGAACGGCGGCTTGTTCGCCACTATTAGCGGCTGCCCGCCGGACGGCAGCGTGATCGAGATCGGCATCGGCGCCTTGCTCGCCGGCAGCGGCGGCTCGCGCCTCCCGTGCTCGCCGGCCTCCTCGCGGGACGGCGACCGCGCGCCTCCCTCGCGCTTCTGTCGGTTGCCGAACGGCGGCTTCGGCGCGGACGCCGCCGGCTGCGCGGGGACCGCCGACTGCGGGACCGCCGGCTTGGGTTGCTGCTTGCCGCCGGAGAACGGGGCCGCGGGACCTTTCGTTGGCTTGCCGGCCACCGGCGGGAGCTTCGCGACCGCCTGCGCCGCGCTCGCTGGCGGCACGAACTTTACGGGCTGCGGCGGTTGCGGCTGCACCGTGTTCACTTCGGGCTTGTTTTCGGGCGGCGGCCGCTCGGGCGGCACCCACGCGGGCTTCGGCACTTCCGGTTTAGGCGCGGGCGGCTTATCACTAGGGGGCGTCGGCGGCTTCGGCTGCGGAACGTCGACGGGCCGCTCGTTGTGCTTGGGACTGGCGGGGCCTTTGATCTTCAGGTCGCGGAATGGTAGGGAGTCGACCGCAGCGGCGGAGACGGTCGGCGCTACTGGCGGCTCGGGTGGCTTATCCGGCGGCGTGTATGGCTTCCCTTGTCCCGCGACGAAATTCTTCGCGTGAACGTTAAGCGGCGCAGGATGGTGATGGATCGGCGGGGGCGGCGCATGCGGGGGTGGCAGGTAAACCGGCGGGACGTACTCCAGCGCCGGATCCGGCGGGCCGTACTGCGGCGCGTAATGCGCACCGTAGTACGCGTCCACCGCTTCCTGTTCCATCACCACTTCCGGTGGATACTCATCGGGCGGTTTATCCGGTTCCCCGTCCACCGGCACCGGATACTCGTGGTAGTACGGCGGGTACGGATACGGGCCGTAGACTAGAGGTTGGTAGACGGGGAGATGGTAGAGCGGGGCGCCTTGAGCTTGCTGCGGGTAGTACTGCGGGTATTGTACGTAGTAAGGCGCGTGTGGGGGAGAGGGGGGTCGCTTGGTGCGCCTCTCGCGTCGGTGCGCGCGGGCGGCGCGCTCGGCGGGGGGAGTGGGGTATTGCGGCTGCGGCGGCTGGTAGTACTGTCCCATGTAGCCGTGCACGTTCACGTTGGCTGTGACCTGGCTGACGTATACGTTGGGGGGGGCGACCGGCCACTGGTGGTGGGGGGGAGGGTAGGCGGGGGGCGGCTGGCCGTAGGGCGCGTGCGGCGGGGCGGCGGGCGGCCCGGCGCGCGCGGGCGAGTGTGGCGCCATCTCGCACTCGCCGCCCGCGCTCTCCACGCTGTTAGACACGGTCGCGCCCCTCGCACTCGTGCTCGATGACAGATCTGATACCACATCATCCATCGATCAATAAGTGTTATATATCATTTTAATAGAAGTTAGGAAGGGGTTATGGGAAGATAGATACAGGGAATTCTAGTTAGGGCCAAGGATTTATTTATGTGATTGTCTGGCGCAATATAAACACCTTAATTTCGTAATGAGCAACACTTTGATGATATTATCACATCATACATTTCATTATTCATTCATGTTGATTTTAAAACCAAACCACCGAAGCGATTTTGATGATTTTTTTTTATGAGACCAATATTAAAGTACGTATTTTGGTCCAAAAGAAAAAATTAAGAATATTCCAAATAGATCAATAGAAAAATATTCTGCAGCAAAAATAATTTAAACCCCAGCAGGTACTATGCTACTTGCAATTATTTTTGTAAAATTAATTTAGTATAAAAACATTATGTTATAAGTAACAAGGTGCAATGGTCCATTGATTTTTTGACTTTAACACACTGTCTGGTGTCGATCTGGACAAAGATGTTGACTATTTTGGGTGTAAAGGCTGATGCAAGTTTAGTCAATGTCAATGAACGAGGCAAATAATTGAACTATGTAGGTACCTATGTAGTAATAGGATTGTAATAACATTGGCAAAGCATACCAAGTAGAGCTATATACACCAACACGGATACTTTGACAGCCGGAAGATGTCCACTGCTGAACACAAGCCTCCCCATAGCACGCCACTTTGGACACTTATTACATAGTGAGGTTTGCCATAATCAACACACTTGGCACTTGGCATTTGGTCTGCTAGGCGATTATGTAACTTGATTGCAACCAATAGGAACACAAAAATGTATGGATTTGACAGTTTCAACACGCAGTTTATGTGCATAGTTACTGTGAATATTTTCATATTCGGAATGAAATTTCGCCTGTTGCATTGCTGTCAAAGTTACGTAATCACCCCACTGATGATCGCAGAAGATTTCAATGTACCAAGGAGCATGCTGCCGCGCATTCCCTGGATATTCCATTAGTCAGATCTTATGGCACCCACGGGAAGAATTGGGGTGGTTGTATTGTAAATGGCACAGAGATAAACACACCCAGTTTGAAACTCACCTATGCACGGCTGAACCGTAGCAATTTTGAGTCTGCTCTCAGGCTTTGCTGGCGTTTTAAACAAGGCGCACTGCAGACTGCTCCGGTCCGCTTCTTTCACATCAGTTAAGTCTAGGAACTCATATTCCTGTAACACGCCACTACAGTTTAGTAAAATTCTTATAGCTAACGTCCCAGCCATGCCACTGCCTAACATCAACCAAAATCTAGAAAATTATATTGGACAATTGTTTTTGTTGTACAAAATGTTAAATTCATCTTTGGCAGAGCTTGAAATTTGTTGCAGTCTCTTTTGTATATGTTAACATGACAAATACCATATAATAGAAACTGTCAAAGTAAATATATAATATTGCATAACTGAATCAAAACAAATAAAATAACAGATATTGCATCATTTTCAGCAGACTTGTTTGAACTTTATTTATTTAATTATTTTGTAATTTTTACTTATAAGATTAACTATGTTTTCGTTGTTAACGGTTCGTTGAGGCGTTACAATTGCGTGTATATTTTAGACTTTTTTAATACTGAAATTGCCCATAACTATTGCCTATTGCCTATTTATATTTATATTTAAAACTCAATGAAATTAATTTGCTATTGTACTCGCTCACATCAAAAATTCTTTCAAATAGAAAGTTTACGATGTGGCCTGCCCATTGCCACTTCAACTTGCCAATCCTAAGAGCTACATCGGTCACTTCAGTTCTCCTGCGGATCTCCTCATTTCGGATCCTATCTCGCAGGGAAACACCGAGCATTGCTCTCTCCATAGCTTGTTGCGCGACTTTGAGCTTAGTAATGAGGCCAACAGTTAGAGACCACCCCCAGCATGTTCAGCAGTGGACGTCTTCAGGCTGTTAATGATGATGATGATGAGAAAGTTTGCAAGCTGTCTTCACCTATAATTATATCAACACTTAGCTATATTATTATAATTTAATTAAGTACTTACTGAAGCTAGAAATGGTGTTTGCTATGTTGGTGTTCAAATAAATAAATAAATAACTGGTTTTCAAGATAATTTGAATGTTTATTTAGGCTAGACTTAATGTTTTATTCCTTGTAGGTAAAACATTTGACCACCGTTTCACCTAATGTTAAGCAATAGTGTGGTCACTGGTCAATAATGGTGAACGATAAAATAAAAAGAGCTTAAAAATACACTTTTGTTTTTAGATAGATTTTGATAACACCAGAATGAAATAAAGTAAAATAGGTATAACATATTGGCTTTAACATAACCTTCAAGAAACTACTTCAGTCTGGGAAAAATAGCAGAACCTGTTAAATTATTCAGAACATAACCTGTGATCTGATTGATGACCCACACACACTACTCACAGTACCCACTAGCTACAAAAAACCACTATGATGTTTCCATTCACCAGTACATACATATACACAGTACACACACTTAACCATTTATTTTATACCACAGAACCAGAATGCGATTAATTTTTAATGTAAGGGTAAAAATCATATATCTTTCGATTTGGGAGGCATCATCTTTCCAATAGTAATGCTACCAACTACATAAATTGATTGTTAAAGGTAAAGGATAAATTTGGACATGAGATCACATGTCTCTGAAGCTTAAAAGTAAGTCATGTCTTTATTTCATAAAGCGACGAATCAAATGTTCAGTAAATATTACTGATTATCATTTGATAGTCACTGACAACCGATGGGGAAGAAAGGTTCTCGAGTGGCAACCGTGAACTGGAAGATGCTGCGTAGGCAGGTGCTAGGTGGGCCAACAATTGGTGAGAACCACAGAGAGTCGATGGATGTATGAGGCGAGCAGCCGTTCAAGATGGCACTCTCAAGGGGAAGCCTATATGCAGCAGTGGACGACTTCAGGCTATTGATAATGATGATGATGATTGGTCACACATGGTATTTTATTTAACACATTCAACTGACATTTTGTAGGTTTAGTGCATTGTCGCTTTATGAAATAGGGCCTGGCTTTAGGGACATGCAAAATCAAATCTCATTCATAATACAAATTTTTTCTTTACATTAAAAATTAATCTATTGAATATTTCATTAATGAGGATTTGCGATTTATAGGTGAAAATATAGCTACTATAAATCACAAAACTTCAAAATGGGATTGTTTTAAAATTGTCAAGGGTAGAAATGATACAGTCAAAGAAGTCACACCTACAGAATCCCTACATAATCTATATTTCTATTAAAATTGTGGCCAAAGAAGGGACTGTACATAGACATTTTTTATTATAGTTGATTTGGAAATATCCATTTTAACTATTCTTGATCCGCAGTCTGTTTGAAAATTCATGGATGAATTTTAATGCTGTTTGCAGTAATATATTATGTGTAGTTCTGAGCAGGGACTTAAAGTTCCACTTGGCTCAAACAAAAAATGTAGTTATGGACATTTTAGATTTTAGACAAGGATGTCCAATGTCCATATCATATGTTATACCTAGTTGGGGTTGGATAGGAGGGCTAAATAGAATATAACAAGGATAAACAGAAGGAAAAAGTGTGGGCTTGAGACTGTAGAGAAATGGCAATTGTAGAGAAATAATAGTGGGGCAATGGAGGGAACAGAGAGACATAAGGCTAAAAATTAATTAGCCCGTGTGAAACCAGGGTATGGACAGGTAATGACAATCAAGGATACCAATAATGTAACTAAAATCTTGATACGCTACAGAATTCCAAAAAGTGATTGCTCACTAAAAAACCCAAAGGTGAGGTTATTCATTTTAGTGAGGGATCCTCTAATGAAGATTGAAACACTGATTATAACTAAAGTTTACTTAATTTAGTGGATTCAATGTAATAGATGGTCCATTGAATTCACTAAATTAATCATTCAATTTTGTGGTTATCTGATTTGCATTTTTTACTTTAATTGATCCTTCTGGTGAGGTAAATGGTGGGCCCTAATTCAATTTCATTACATAGTTCAGAAGTTTAAGGTTGGATTTTAGTTCAACAGTTTTCATGGTATAATATTCATTGTGATTTTGATACTTTACATATTTGTTATTTATAAAAAAATACTATTATTGATCAAGTAGCTTCAATAATAAAATTAGGTTTGTTGATAGTAGTAGACTATTATTTATTCTGGTGTAGGAGTAACTTGACTAGTTTACTTTTCCAGTCAAGTAAGTATTGTATGTATATTGCATCAGCACAGTGCAAATGTGTCATTGTAATATAGTTCCAAATAGACAAGTCATACCTAACAATCAGTGAACGTTGAACCTCCACTTGTCAGTCAAATTTATAGGTTATCTTATGAAGGCCTATCTGAAGATATTCAAGGATCTAGATGTACAAGCATAGAGCATACATAATATACATAAAGCTTCAAACCTTAAACCGTGCGAAACTGTATTATGCAATAGTGTCGGCACTAGCTAAATAACAACAACAAAACCATGGCACATGTGGTTTGTCAAGTCATGATGCGATGCAATAGTGGAAAAATGACATACCTAGGGCCAATGTGATCGTGTGAGCAACTTCTATTGAGTGGCTTGGGTGTAAAGCATGACAATCAGCCTCTAATTTCTCTCTTGCAATAACGCAAAGCTGCAAAATATGCGGAACGGTTGGAGGACTATAAGATGGCGTAACAACGCTCGCCTCGGCTCGGTTGCCGGGTGCCATCAACGTATTGACAAATCAAGTAATTGGTGATAGTAATTGCGTAAACCCGAAACTGGACACCGTATATTTACTGTTTATTTTATTCACTTACCTCCCACGTGCACACAATTTCTGGAAAGAGATTTTTTCTAATGTAATGGCCAGTTTCAATATCACCAAAACAAGAAACAAAAGCCAAACAAAATATTGTATTTACGTGGAATAGATTATCCTTACCGTTTTCATCAAATCCATGGCCTTTTATAGAACACCATCACGAATTTTAGGATCGCAAATATCACGTAAAACTATTTCGGCGTTACGAAAATAAAATTTTAGAACGGGATCGACGTCGAGGCCATTCACTCACCCAAAACTCACAGGATGTGACAAAACACCCGCCATTTTTAATATAGCCCATTAGCCAATCAAAACGCTGCGTTTATACCAAAGACTGTCAGTCTGCCAGCAAAAAAGAAAAAAAGACATAGAATAGAATAGAATAGAATAGAATAATTTTTATTGTTAAGCTGTGTACAATATGATCTTAGGGTGCTAAGTTATTCAGTTCCAACAGTTTTGTCCATTTCGAACGTACAATATTTTAATTATTATTATTATTATAAAAGAAAAAATAGGTAGGTAGTGACAAAGAATGTACACCGACACTAAACATTTTTACAATATTATACACAATTATTACAGGAGAAGGATCTACATAAAAAAATCGGGAAATTACTTCTTGACTAAGGGTGGATTATTTTAGTACCTGCTTGAATACTGTAAGACTGTAAAGCTAATTGACTTAATTATTGAAGTACTCATTGAGATTATAATAACCTTTAACGATTAGCCATTCCTTTAGACTGCGTTTAAATATATTTCCAGTTAAATGTTTAAGGTCGGTGGGTAAGTGGTTATAGATTTTAATACCGTTTATGAAAGAACTCTTATGGTACATTGTATTATTAACCTGTGGGATACACATATTATACCTGTATTTACTGCGCAAGTTACCAGCACGACTCGACTGTGAGTTAAAATAGGTATCTTCATTGTTTTTAACAAATATACATAATTCTAATATATAGAGACAGGTGAGCGTTAAAAATTTGTTTTCCTTGAAGATATCACGGAGGGATTCAGTATCCTCCATGTTATAGATACTGCGCAAGCATCGTTTTTGTAGCAAGAATGTTGATTGTATATTTACAGAATTGCCCCAAAAAATTATACCATAGCTCAACTGAGGGTAAACATAGCCATAGTAGGCACTTATTGCCACAGATTTGGATGCAGCGCCACTTAATACTGATAAAGCGTAACAATATGAAGTGAGTTTGTTATTGATTTTACTAATGTGGGCTTTCCAGTTAAGGTGACAGTCCAGGGAAACACCTAAGAAATTTGTTTCTTTTATTTCATTAACCTTGTGTCCTTTATTGTAAATATTAAGATGAAGTGGATGAGTTTTATAGTTTTTGAATCGCATGATATTCGTTTTTTCAGTATTTACTTTCAGGTTAATGGATGCCAACCAATCTGTAACTAAACTTAATGTAACGTTAACTTCTTTTTCAAGATCAGAGTTGGTAAGATTATTTTGGGGAATGAATATGGTGGCATCATCAGCAAACATTACACAAAGATGTTTTATAATATGTGGCAGTTCGTTAATATAGATCAGAAATAGAAGAGGTCCGAGAATGCTGCCTTGTGGCACTCCTAGGTGGACGTCCTTGAAAACAGATTGTACTTTTTCTATAGTTTTTGTCTCTCTATTGAACACATCTATTACTGTAGCCTGTTGTCTGTTACTAAGGTATGATTTAATAAGAGATAAAGGTGTCCCACGAATGCCAACTGTTTCCAGCTTCCTTAGAAGAATTTCGTGTGAAACGCAGTCAAATGCCATTGAAAGATCTAAAAAGATAGCAATGCCAGTCTTTTTGTTATTTATCCCTTCCCAAACCTGTTTTAACATTTTAAAAATAGCCAAAGTTGTATTTTTCCCTTTGCGAAAACCAAATTGATTTTCATTCAGGGAATGATTAAGATCGAGAAACGAGGTTATTCGATTATACAAAACTTTTTCAAATATTTTAGAAAAACTTGGTAGTATGGCTATTGGTCTATAGTTTCCCATTTCTTGTTTTGAACCCTTTTTATGTAATGGCTTAATTAATGCATTTTTTAAAGCATCCGGGAAACACCCAGTTTCAAATGACAAGTTTATTATGTACACAATTGGTTCTATTATGTACTCTATACTACTTTTTATAACTTGGGTGGATATACCATCATATCCGCAAGTTTTTTTATTGTTTAATTGCTTAACAACACTAGTTATTTCATTGGAAGAGACTGGATTTAGAAAGATACTTTTACAATTAATATTAGATGAGTTTTGTTTTAAGGAGTTATTTATATTTATTTTGTTACGGGTTATGAAAAAATTATTTATAGATGATGCTATTATTATTGGATCAACTAATACTTCTGAGTCTATTTTTATGCTTTCAATTGAAGTCTTGATGTGGTTATATTGAGACGTGTGTCCTTTAATAACACCCCAGGTGGCTTTGTTCTTATTTGTGCTTCTATTAATGTATTTCACATTAGCAATTTTTCTAGATACCCGAATTACCTTTTTAAATAATGTAGAGTATCTTTTATACAAGTTACAATCTTCTTTATTTTTAAGCTGTTGACATTTATTATACATTTTTCTTTTATTTTTACTAGCAATTTTAATTCCTTTGGTTTTCCAATTTGCTTTTTTCTTATAAGTAATTTTAAGCCTTTCTATGGGTATACACAAGTTGAATAGTAAACAATAAATTCCTATAAATTCATTGTAGGCGCTATTTGCATTTTCATGAGTATATACGTCTGCAAAATTTACTTGTGAGAGGTATTTTAGGAATACAGGTAAGTGTAAATCAACTTTTCTTAGATATGTGAACCAGTAGTTTTCTTGGAAGCTTAAGTTAGTGGAGACACTAATTATTTGTGCCGTATGATCAGATATACCTAAATTTAAAATGTCCGTTTTACATCTTTTAAAGTTGGTCAATATGTTGTCTATACATGTTTTAGAATTCTCAGTGATTCTTGTGGCTTCTGATATTCTAGGATGTACGTTAAACATACGCAAAGTATTATTAAATAGCTCCGTATTTTTATTCTTCACAAGCAAGTTAATGTTAAAATCTCCTAGTAGAATAACTTTATTTTTGTTAGCTCTGACTCTCAAGGTTAATTTGTGAAGTAATGCTTCCAGGCACTGAAGAAATAAATTTATATTACTATCAGGAGTCCTATACATACAAACAACGGTGTAATTAAGGTCTGAAATTTTAATCCCACAACACTCAAAATGTCTTTCTATTGCCATATCGGATATCCATTGTAGTTTTGTATAGTTGATTGAATGTTTAACGTAAATACAAACACCTCCTCTTTGAGTATTTTTCCTACAGAAATGTGCGGCTTTTTCGTAGCCTTCGAGCTGAAGTACTTCTACTTCGTGGCTTTTCAGAAACGTTTCGCTAAAACAACAGATATCAATTTTATGCTCATTTGTAAATATCTCTAATTGATCTATTTTGGATTTCAGACCTTGAACATTAAGATGAACAATGTTAAGATTATTTGATTTATTGTGATCATTAATCAAGAAAAAACTGAGTGGGCTCAACTGTGTTCATTTTTGAATGTGAAATATTGAATTGTTGATTATTATCGTAATAATTGTCATTGTTTGGTGAGCTATTTCTTTGTTTTTGAAAATAGAATGGTATTGTTCCAGGTTTCGGTTTGTTAATAGAGTGTTGGTCCTCTAAAATGCAAGGAGTTAAGTTCTTTTTTGACTTTTGAAAAGTGTTGGTGTTGTTTATTTTGTCAAAATAATATGGTATTGTACCCGGTTCGATACGAGGAGTAGTTTTGGTTTTCATCGTTTTTGTAATGTTGTTATTTAGGTAGCATGACTTATAATCGTAGGTGTTGATGAATTGGTTTACTGCATTGTACATTGAAATTGCATTTTGCGGAAGTTTTCTACTAGCCAGGATTGGAAGGTAATAGGCGTTCTTAAAATTGTTCAGTATGGTTTTTAGCTCATGGTTAAGTTTACCCTCATTTAAGAATCTATTATAAGCGATGCCAGTCACAATAATTTTTACTCTGGAATATCTTTGTAAAAACGCAGATAACTCTATAAAAAGTCGGGTTGGGTTTGCGTCGTTTGATCCTACGGAAAGTATTATCCAATCATTTTCACTGAAATCATTATCATTCATCTTGAGGCTTCGCAGGATGAATTGTGTTGGTGCGTCCGGATAAGTGAGGCTCGTTATGCTATAGTCTATTGCATTTTTGTCTTTGGCTCTCAGTGTTATCAGCATCGAAGCCAGGCCTTTACAGGTTTGGTCACCAATAATGGTTATCTTTGGTTTTTCAATGGAGTCTGTTTTTTCAGGTGTTTGACTCGGGCATTTGAGAGAACTCTTGTTTCTCCTACTGGTTACTCTCTCCTGGTTTTCGTTTAAATGTTGAGTAGATATAACATCTAGAGCTTGTTTAGCCGATTTATTTGTGGATGTCACTGAAGCTTCGCTGTTAATTATCGATGTATTAGTGCAGGTTTTTAATTTAGGAGTATGGTTATTATTACGGCGTGTTATTGGACATTGTTGTTTTTTATATTTTTCAGAGTTTTCAGTGAGGGCTTGTTTATTGGTCTGGTATAATTTATTTTCTAGCACCTTTTCGCATCTCTTGTTTGATGGTGAGGGTATAGGTAGTTGCCGTATAAGGACATCTCTATATGATTGTTTTGCAACTTCGCTGTTTGGTTTTGTATCAAGGTTTTTAATACTCTTTTCCTGTGATATGGTTATTTTGTCGTTTGTTTTTGCACTTTCTTTACGTAGCATTTCTATTGTTGATTTTAGTTCAGAGTTCTCTGATAATAATTTATTTATTTCTTCTCTAGCCTTAACAAGATGGGATGTCAGTTCGCAAATCTCGTTTTTTTGGCGAGATGGATCGTAACTCATGTATTTTGAACCATCTAAGGAATTAATAGAACCAGAAGTACAAAATACTGCATCTTCTAAATTTTTGTCTGATTTTTCGCTAGAGAACGATAGATTTTCGAATGACAAACAACGCAGTACTCGTGGTTTCCTTATTGTGATGTTCTCATTTAAGTCCAAAAGGTTGGGATTGCCCACTGGTGTATTAGTGTTGTTCCTTTTAGGTTTTTTGCTGATACATGCTATGCATTTCCATGAGATTTTCTTAATAGGATCCATTATTTGAAATCGTGTGAATGACACATTGGCACAAATAAGATCATATGTACACTTACAGATCGAACATGTCATGTACTGTTTGCTAGTAATTTTTTGAGGACATCCATGACAATCGAGAGATAATTTATCTTTCTTAGTTGAAAACGCCATCTCTGTGTCGTGACTCACAACTTTATCGGTTCTACTCACAGACCAACTCTAAAGAGGTATGGCTTGAAGTCGTTAATTCTATTAATTCTATTACGGCGCAGTGCAGCCTGTTGCCGACAGGTGTCGCTACAAGTTAACAAAGTAGCTGTTTTTGCTAATTTATTCTTATTAAATTAGCAAAGCTTATAACATTGTTGTTCCATAGTTTATATATGTAAATAAATCAGGTACATACAGTTTATTGTGAGTTGCCATATTTTTCGGCTTCGTTATTCAAAGATTAAAATTCACTTAGTTTCTTCAAAATTCAAAAAGTTTACCGGTCACTTATGAAAAATCACTTTTATCGCTTTGATATATCGAATTACGGGTTGATATCAACGCAACATGTGTATTTGCACTTAAACATTATAGTTACTTTAAAACTGGCACTTAAAAAGACTTTCTTTATTTTATTTATTATTTAAATCAAGAGCGTAAACCAGATAATGTTACCGGTAGCAGCGCCACCTAGAAAAGCCTATGTCACATGTCTATGGCTTCTGCGGAGCACACAGATTAAAGAAAAAAATTGGTGGTTGAACAATAAACAATAAAGCTGGCCACACACTGAACCGTAAACACGACGGTCTAGCAAAGATGCTTACAGTCAACAATAAATAAATAAATAAATCGAAGTTGTAGACAAATATGTCCGGCGCAGGCCCATTGAACTCGTCATACATTGGATGGTAATAGTAGGCATGCTATAGGGATCCCAGTATAACAAAAATAGTTTTTATTTTATTTTAGATATGGCAACAAAATGATTTTGAGGTTATATATAATTGCCACCGGTCTCGTGTTGTTTTCTTTTCGTGAATTTTCAGTGCTTCTTTATTTAGCCTAGAGACTCTTTTTGTGTTTGTGTATTGTGATGTCGTGTTAAAAATAATGAAGGACAATAGCCGTAAATGTGCTAAATGCAATGCATCATCAGCGAAAGAGCCGAGTCTGGTGTTGCATCGATTTCCAAACCCAAGCCCTACCAATGTTCAACGGTAAATTACATAAAACTCATACAATATAATTTGAGGTTATGTACTCATTATTGAGTTCATTGTGTATTTGGAATCAAACATGTTAATAATGTTTTGCAGAATGCTATCATGGGCAAAGTTTTGTATAATGTATTTTGTATTATTGTATTATGTTTTTTTAAAATAATATCACTCGATTTATTATTCACAATGTCATGTATGCAATAAATATAAAAAATTACAAAATCCTATGCTTTTATTTTTGCCAATTGATGTAGTTTTGTCCCTATTATAAGATAGATAGTTTATCTGATAATACAATGGGGCTGCTCTACAATTAATTAATATTGACATTAATTTATTAATGTCAACAGTAATTAATTTTGGAACAGCCCCTTTTATCAATTCAAATCTATACGAATAGAACATTTGAATTTTCCGCCTTTTTTAAGTTTCCAAAGGGTCCCACTAAAGGCGCTAGTACTGAATTTCATAACCACTTTTTTTGTATGAAGTAATAGTATTCTGTGGTCCGGCGTCCTGAACTGAGGACTTAGCACCTTATATTTCGACAACCTCTTGACCGATTTTGTTTATATTTGTAATATCTACTTATTTGTACCAAATATTATCAAAATCAGTCGGTAAACGGTGCTACAGCCAACTTCCCCCCTTTTTGAGGCAAATACCCCATCAATCAAAAATCGCCCACGACAAAAAAAAACCCTGTACCTGTAAAACCTGTGTACCAACTTTCGTTAAGATTGGTTGAAAAACGCGAGTTTCGTTTATAAAATGGTTGAAATAGGGATGAAATCTCACTTTGAGCAATGACTCACGACCAGTGCTGCCAATAAAAAAAACTCTATTCCCCGCGTCAGTTTCGCCAATTCCCCGAAATTCCCCGCATCTTTATGATTAATTTACCGAAACGACATTTTTGGAACAAAACACTTTACGTTTTACTTTACGTTTTATACATGGTTTGTTTAATATACTACTATATACACCTTACATCTAGACTAAATCCGTAGTCTTACTATTCACAGAATTGCCCCCCTGCATTATAGTTTCAATTTCAATTAATTAATTGCAATTGTTTTTTTTGTTTTTTTTTTTATTGTTTGTTTGTTTGTTAGTTTACATACTCTTTGCCCTCCTTGGGCCAAATCCGGAATTTCTCATGCCGGATCCATCTGATTTTTTTTCCCTACAACTACACGACGCGACTAAGAGCCAAGTCCTAACTTAAGACAACTTTTCGCCGCCAGCGGTGTTTTGTAAGCAGCAATGACAGAGCAATAAGAAAACGCGAGCGAAGCGAGCGTGAAAAATTTCTATATTTGCCACATTTTATAATCCAGAAAATAAGTATGGCCATTTGCAGCAATTGATTCCACAGTGCTCATGTGCAATAAAACGCCTTAAGTAATTTGTATTTAAATTTTTACTAAATCAATAATAATTACCAATTCTCGAATAATAAAAATAAAGTTAATAGTTAAGGAATTTAATTTATACTGGCATTTAGGCTGAACAGTGCTGCGCTGCTGGCACCAAACCAGTGTTATAAACAATTTTACAGAATTATTATGTCAGTACAAGCGCGCTGGTTTCTGATTAAAATAATGTATGTATAGAAACAATAGAAACGCGAGCGAAGCGAGGGCGAAACACTTTTTTTATCTACAAAAAAAAAATATTTTTGCCCACTAAAAACAAGGTCTGAATTCCCCGAAATTCCCCGATTTTGGTCATTCCCCGCGCTCTCCCCGCTGCAACCCTTAATTCCCCGCAAATCGGGGATTTTCCCCGCAATTGGCAGCACTGCTCACGACTGCGGTATTATATACTGTACTGTAACTGTAATGCAAGCCAACTTACATAATGGCAAATTTTACAAGTAGGCCAAAGACATAATCAAGTTGTTTATTATAGTGACATCTATGGGCAGACAAATAAATTTAAACAATAGTGCGGGACCTACAGAGGCGCCGGGCAGGAACTAAACGAAAACGTAGGAAAGCAACCTATAGTCATGTAGTAGGTATAGGCACGCTACGCTAGATGAAGCAACGTTAGAACAAATCAAAAGTAGAACCATTACAAAAGATGTCATCACTGCAGCAGTCACTGCAGTTCTTTATAGTGCGTGTGTGTGGCTCACATGGCGCCAGTCGGTTTGGTTCACTTCTTAAATTTTAAATTGCCCATTTCCAAAATTGTCATCTATCTTCCTTTATTTGTCTTCATCCTAACTCGTCAATTTACAAAGCCGCCACTTCCAGACTCGTTCACTTCTATTCCTGATTGAACCTATAGTGTGGCTCCAATGGATTAAACCTTAGCGTAGGTCAGCGTCAAGTTTGCAAATTATAAATAAATATAAATATGTGTCGACATTTCACACAGCGCCATCTGGCCCCAAACTAAGCAAAGCTTGGGAACCAGATAACTGATAGAATACTTGTGCACGCGCCCAGTGCATCTCAAACAGGGCCATCACTTTTTTATGGGTATACATGACGTGTCGAGCTAGTCATTCACCTGATATTTCAATCATACTTGATATACGTACTACCTAACTGGCCTGATAGCTCAGTTGGTAGTAGCTCTGCCTACTGAAGAATGTGGGTTCGATTCAAATCCGGGACAATTATTTTTGTGATGAACATCGGTGTTTGATTGATAGTAAATAAATAAATAAATAATAAATAAATAAATAAATGTCTGTACTATGTATTTACAAAACAAAAAGTATTTATATCAATATACTTAGTAGTTTTAATTTTTCGTCGAAAACGGATCCCGGTATCCGTAGATACGAAGTGCCGGGATCCGTGGACAACTCAATCTGATCCCGGTATCGGTGGATACAAACCCGTATTAGGCATGATAACTAGTATTAAAAATGAACAAGTAAATATTACTTTCATAAAGAAGATTAAAAATGAATGCAATAATTGAAAAAAATAGTAAAATCGGTAAACAAATCACGGAATAATAAGCTTTTAAATTTTCTGTAGAGGGCATCTGCTGTCCCTTTCTCGCGAAACAGAGTGCCTCCACAGTTACAATGAAAAATTCACTTGTGACGTCACAAGCCAAAGAGATTGTATATAAAGCTACCACAGCTTAGTAATGAGGTACTAAGAACGACGTCACTGGCCGTTTAAGCTATCTCTTTCTATTCCGGTTTTTAAAATGCTTGTAATTTTGTCATTTTTTGAGATATTTTATTTTTGTTTTCACAAATGTTTATCTTTTCGAGAAAATTATTTATTTATGCAAAAAAAAATTTTAAGTCAATATGCCTATTATACTTAATATATCAAATATCTGGTTCCCATAGCATAACAATTTTTGCTTAGTTTAGGGCCGGATGGCGCTATGTGAAATGTCCACGCATATTTATTTATTTATTTTTCCGTTCCGCCAACATTAATATTATTATTATCCTGAAGGTAACTATCCTGCCTATACCTATGGGTAATCATTAGGGCGTGACACATCACGTGTCGCAGGATCGCCTCAGAAAACGTGACGTTTCACCTGCCCACGGCAAATCACACATTTATTTATTATTCTCCTTATCTTTACAAATATTGGACTATTTGCTTTGACCTAATTTTGATGCTACGTGAGATGACGCGAATTTCGTCCCTGCAATTTTATGTTGATCAAATTATTATTTACTTGGGAAAGTTCAGATTTCGTAGTTGACCAGGCGTAGGATTATTTATAATTTACGTTTTACATTTAATTTAATTTAATTTACATTTTAATTGACGATTTCCACCCTCGATTTGGCTTATGGTTTGGATCTAAATCGTGGCAAGAGTAAGATTTTAACAATAAATATAAAAATATAAATTAAGTATAAGACCCTGGGTCCGTGGGGACCGGGAGCTCACCGCGTTTTCCAAAGTCTATCAGAGCGCCTGGTCGATGCGACGCGTGACCAAAATGCTGGCACTTATTTGGCTCAACGCATCAGCATTGCAATTCAACGAGGCAGTGCTGCCAGCATGTTGGGTACGCTACCTACCGGCAGTGGGCTGGAGCATTTGGACTAGTCTATATCGCCATCGCGGTCTATTATACAGTCCACAGTTTATTTTTTATTATTGTAGTAGTTAGCTTGAGTAAAAAAAGTATAATTATTTTATTGTGAACACAATGTGGGTATGGTCGTTTTGTAGGGTACCCTATCCAAAGGGTAAAGCGAACCTTATTACTGAGGCTTCGCTGTCCATATGTCCGCCATTCTGTCACCAGCTGTAGGTATCTCATGAAGCGCCATAGTTAGAAAGTTGAGATTTTCACAGATAATGTATTTCTGTTGCCGCTACATCAACCTATAAAAAATTATCAACGATAGTAGTAATAAGTATTTAGGTATTATTGGTTTTTATACCGGTCTTTACCTCAAAACATGAGAATCGCGATCATTACCCCTAGTACGAGTTTTCCAATAAGTGAATACGCGCGAATCCATTACACAGTACCAAGTTTAGATGGATTCGCGCGTATTCAAGTATTGGAAAATACGTTCTATGGGTACAGAACGTTAAAAAAAGATCACTTGCCATAGAAATCCTTGTAAAATTAGTAATCTATGTTTTTCAGGAAGGAAAAATTAACCTACCTATATTAGTTAGAATTGTGTACCTATAAATAGGTCTACTCTTCCCTAACTAGTAGAAAATAACTGTATAATCATAGAACAATGCCAATAGCACAGATTACTACGTTACCACTAGTGTTATGTGCTGTTCAGTTAGAGGTTTCTCCACGATTGTTAATGAAAGTAAAAGAAGAATGATTCAAGATTCAACCTCCATGTGAAAGGTGAATGATAGATTTTGGGGTTTGTTCACCCTTTGACTATGAATACCACTGTTAGAGTACCTAGGCTAGGTACTTAACGTAACGAAGAATATCAGTTTTTATTCTACCTACTAATTTTGGTTAGTGGGGCTTAAAACTGCAGAAATCTTAGTACGTATCATACTTAACGTACGTATATCGTATATCCTTTTCGCAAGAAACCAATAAAAGCACTTGCTTTACTCATTGCTTCTTCTTCTTATGGTGCCATCTCCTACCGAAGGTCGGCTATCATTAGGGCAATCCTTATTTTGGATGCTGCTGCTCGGAACAGGGATCTCGTGCTGATCTTAAACCAGCACTCATTGCTTATACTCGTATATCTCAGACTCTCAATAATAGATGTGAGTAAGCAAGTGCTGAGAGCAATCCGGCTTATTGAGAGCCAGATAAAATGCACTTTTCTTTCTTTAACATATACCTCTATCTACTATATAGGTATACAAGGAAACAAAACAGTTTCTCAAATGCATCTAATTTTGAAATCCGTAATCAGTCAAATTAAATCCTTATGCCAAACACAGTAGGAATCATTTTTATTTGTCTCAGCTCAAATGTTATGTGGTTTCAAATTTGCATTCGAAGAATATGGATTTCAATATGTTTCCGGTTGAAGTGCATGGCTTTTCATTTTAGATTGACTATGGACAATGTATATTATTGTGCCTACGCCGTGAATGCTAACGAATTTTTAGTTGTCTGTGCAATTTATAATATATATCGAAGAAACGGATTGTATGGATTTTTATTTTATTGTGTGCGAATGCCGTTTACAGTCTAAGTATACCAAATTGTGGTGTGTGAAGGTAAACCACAGAGCATTAAAATATGACGCTACGGCTTTAGAGTACTTATAGTCTAACCCCCGTATTCCAAAACATTTCTCCAAAAATCCTTCATTTGACTTCTACTTAACTTTGAGGGAAACTCAAAATACACGCGAAGTACCTTGAGCTGATAGTTGCTTCGCTTCACAGAGAACTTTGCTATCTTCGCTTCTCTGGTTTCAGAAAAATTGACGCAGAAATGTAAAGTTGATTTTTTTTTTCTTATGTTTTGGCTCCACACATAGTGTATTTAGCCAGTGTCAAGTATTATATTTTCATCGTGTTATGAAATATTTCACGCAAAGTCATGTCCCAGTCATAGTCATAGTCCAGTCTAAGTCAGGTAGTCATAGTCCAGTCTAAGTCATGCTCCAGCAAAGTAGTGGCAACTTTACTAGAAGCTTCTATGGAGTTTTGGAAGCAACACGAAAAATTACGTTTCACCACATTATATCACTTGCCCTCACTCATGCTCGTAATTCAGCACTTAATGCGTAAAACGCCACTAATTTTAAACATTAACACTGGAAAAAGCAAAAGTTTTGAAAATAATACGATGCAACGACATAAACTTTTCCCCGTTCCCGCCAAAAAAAAATCAAGTTAATTATTTATTGTCAACTAAAAATACCAAAACACAAAAATTAGGTTAACTCAAGTTTGAGTCGAGTGGAGTAATTACGAGGTAACGTCTTAGAATATGGGGGTAAATCATAGAGAGTTTTGGAACACTTTTTATAATGATATGGGAGACATTTTGAAGTAAATAAGACTGACGCATTTGTATAGAAGAAACCGAGACAAAACAGTGAGTCGAAAAAATGGTACAGTGCTTATTGGAAGCGTAGCTAATTACTATAATGTGTTTTGTTTCTTTCAAAGTACAAAATATAATATCGTTTTGATGACCCCCTATGCTTTAGTCTAAGTATATACTATAAGGCAAAGTATATTTTTTTGTCGTGTTCTGTGGTGCCTCTGTTAAGAACCTTAACTGAATCACATTAAAGAGGCTAATATAGCCGTAACGCCAGTACTTACTTGGTTCTATTAAACATCGATTTAGCGTCCATAAATCTGAGCTACGTTTAAAAGCTGCCCACGTACTCTGTCACTTAATTACACGAATTAAAGCCGGTTCAGCAATTATCGAAAATGCTCAAGCTTGAGTTTTGTTTAAATTTAGAATGGAACGTGCTAGCTTATGAATAACTTCGTTGGCTAATGATGAATAGGCTTGGTTCATTTATGGCCAATAGATTTATTACGAAGATATTTTAGGTCTGTGCAGAAACAAATATTGCAAAGTAAATAATGACTACCGACAAGAATACTATTCAAGCGGCCTACGCTGCGTCTTCCAGTTCGTGGTCGCCACTCGAGAACCTTTCTTCCCCATCGGTTGTCAGTTCTACGAGCGATGTGGCCTGCCCATTGCCATTTCAACTTGCTAATCCTAAGAGCTACACAATTAATATTACTTATGTATAATTAACTAATTTAACGGCAATACTATATTTATTAATATTATTAAAGTTCAATTCAAACTTGTAGCACCTACCATAACAAGCCCCTACGTGGGCGTGGTTCCTGCGGGCAAAAGATAATGGGTAGGCACCTGTCTGTACCTACTTAGGTAGGTACCTATTTGGATTATAATATAAATATTAGTTTTGATAAAGTATTCAGTGAAACTGTACCTAAAGTTACAAACCTTTGAGCATAATCGGATTCATAATACAGAGTTTCAATAATTAATATTTTTCAAGGTATTTCAATTTATCCATATTTGAAAATCCCCATCCAATCTTATCATTAACTTAAAAAAAGTTGTGATATCAAATACAGCTGAAATTGATTCTTGAATTAGCTATAACATCCTCCAACTGCGTATTGCTTTAAAAAATAATCAAAATTGGTTTATCCATTTAGGAGCTTACGACGCTATAGAACAGACACAATCATTTATACACACGTAATAAATAGTGTATAAAATATTCTATTCTAAACTTACTACACCTCTCTGTTCAGTCTGGGGTTGAAATAACGAAATTCCATTTATGTTGTTAAACGCAAATTATTTGCTATGATCAGAAAAAGAAGATTTTTATCACAGATAATGATTGTTATACATACAGTACCTACTTTTTTAAAATAAATAAATATCTGTGGATATTTCACACAGCGCCATCTAGCCTCAAACTAAGCATAGCTTGGCTGTGGGAACCAGATGACTGATACAATACTTATATACTTTTTTGTTTGTAAATACATACATAGAATACAATATAACACCCAGACGCAGAACAAACATCTATGTTCATCACACAAATGTTTGTCCCGGGTAGAAATCGAACCCACAGCCCTCAGTTCAGAAGGCAGGGATACTACCAACTGAGCTATCGGGCCCGTCATTTTTAGGTGTTTACTATATACCTAACGCAAGAAGCATTAATATATAAAATACTGAAAAATACTTACATTGCAAGCAATATTGCTGCCTCGGGCGACTAACGGGTATCGTGTCACCCGTAAGAAAAGAATGAGATGATAAACATAAAAACGCAATTAAAAGCCAAATTCCTTGCTTCAAAGCGTTACCTATATTCATTCATCTGTAGCGTGGTTCGCAATGCAAACGTCTTGATTATTAAGGCACTATCCACAAATGAGGGTTACCACTATAAAAAATCCAATAACAAAATAATTAACACAGCGTCCGATAAATAAAAGGGAAAGACAGATAAAGAAAAGTCTCTGATGAAATTAAACACAACCCACCCTCACGTATTTCCCTACAGATGGGTCACGGGCGATTCTCATCTAATTGATTAGAGGGCCGCAATCCCGCCAGGTTGTTCTAATTTCCCCCACTGTCGTATTGATTGATAACACATTGCTAAGCGATTGGATTCAATATAATTATGCTGAAATTAAAGGACGCTTATGGATTCCCTATACTTACATTTTAGGAAAATGGAACCCTTAGCTCAACCCCTAACAGACAGATGGACAATAAAGTGACCCTAAGTTCTAGGGTCACTTTATTGCCAGATTAAAGAGGCGCAATCGTGCCAGGTTGTTATTTCCTCCACTGTCGTATTGATTGATAACACATTGCTGAGCGATTGGATTCAATATAACCATATTGCTAATAAAAGTGGTAAAATATTAGACTTGTTTATTTCTAATAGCCCCGTCTCAGTTAGTCCCGTATTAAATAGCACATTATTGCCGGTAGATGCCTATCATCCACCGTATACTGCACAAGTTAATGTGAAATGCTTAGTTCAACCTATGAAAAAGCGACCTATGACAAAATATAATTTTCATAAGTCAGATTTTGAGCAGGTCAATGCTAAAATATATGATACTGATTGGGTGCAATTACTACAGGACCTGCCTTCAGAATTAGCTCTAGATACTTTTTATAATACTCTAGATAACATAATAAAACAACACACTCCTTTAGCCTGCTCTAGAACATCTGGGTTTCCAGTCTGGTTCTCACGATCTCTGATTAGAATGTTTAGAAAAAAACAGAGAGCTTGGATCAAGTGGAAAAAATACAAAAATGCATCTGATTATGAACATTTTTCACAGTGTAGAGCCACATTTAAGCATAATTGTGACCTGTGTTATCGTAAATATATGAGTACCGTAGAAGATAATATACATAATAACGTAAAGCATTTTTGGACCTACATTGCTAATCGCAAATCTAAACCAGAGATACCTGCTACTATGCATTATCAAAATAATAAATCCACTGATCCTGAATCAATATGTAACATGTTTTCCGACTTTTTTGCTTCTGTTTTTGAGCCTATTTCCTCTGATCTTGCTCACTGGCAACCACCTCCTTGCCTATCTAATAATAGCGTTTTAATTACTGATCTTTACATTACTGAAAACCAAATAATTAAAGAACTAAAGCGTCTTGATATATCTAAGGGCCCTGGCCCCGATGGTCTACCCTCACTCTTTCTTAAACGTACATCCCAAACTATATACAAGCCACTTTACATCATTTACAATAAGTGCTTGATTGAAGGCATTTTTCCCGAGACTTGGAAACGTGCAAATATTGTACCTGTACACAAGAGCGGTTCCAAGCAAGATGTTGAGCAATACCGTCCTATATCGATTCTTTCCGCCTTCTCGAAACTTTTTGAGAGATTAGTTCACAATCAAATATATCCGATTCTACATAATGTGATTATTGAAGAACAACATGGTTTTGTTAAACATCGTTCAACAACATCAAATCTACTCGTTTTTTCTAAATTTCTATTTGAATCTGTTGACGATGGAGTACAAGCAGACGCGGTGTACACTGATTTCAAAAAGGCTTTCGACAAGGTGGACCACGAACTGCTTTTAAATAAAATAGCTTTTAACGGTATCCGCGGAAATCTGTTACGTTGGTTTACTTCATATGTACAAAATAGGTCGCAAAAAGTTGTTGTCAATGGCTTTCAATCTAAAAATGTGTTAGTTACCTCTGGAGTCCCGCAAGGCTCAGTTCTTGGGCCGCTGCTGTTCATAATCTTTGTCAATGATATAAAACAGTGTTTTAGGAATTCGAAGTTTCAACTATATGCCGATGACCTTAAAGCTTATAAAACTGTCAAGAATAGAAATGATTGCATTCTGTTTCAACAAGATCTCGACCGTTTGACTGCATACTCTTACATTAATAAACTCCATTTTAGTATACCTAAATGCAACTATATAAATTTTACTAAAAATAAAAATATAATTAATTTCAACTACAGTCTCTGCCATACTAATTTAAAGAAAGTGACCTCGTTGAGAGACTTGGGCGTACAATTGGATGCGAAATTATGTCTAGACACGCACATCAATAACATAGTCAATAGGGCCTTCAAAATGTATGGGTTTGTGATGCGGTCATCGGTCAACTTTAAACGTGTTTCAACATATTTACATTTATATAAAACTCTAATACGCTCACAATTAGAATACGCTGTACCAATTTGGAACCCGTACTACAATAAGTATACTGAAGCTGTTGAGAAAGTCCAACGTAAATTTTTGCGCTCTATGCACTATAGGTGTCAAAAAAGTTACTTGTCCTACACTGATTTGCTCAGCAAGTACGATATGCTTACTCTTGAAGCCAGACGAAAATATTTAGAAGTAATGACTTTGTTTAAAATTATTAATAACAAATTTGACTGTATTGAACTAGTAGGAAGTCTGGGTTACAGTGTGCCCAGAACTATTCATAGGCGCGAAGCACGTGGTGCTAATGCCTTGTTTGTTCTTGGTACATGTCGCACAAACACTGGACTCAGAATTCCTACTCGAAGAATGGCGGAGTGCTACAACCTTAATTTTACTGAATTTGATTTGTTTAATTGTAATCTGTTTGAATTTAAAAGCGCAGTTTTGCGCAAACTCTCTGAATAACTTCCTGTATCTTGCCACTATATCCATGTTCAACTTCAGCTTAATCTTAGTTTTCCAAAGATTATTATGTTTTTATCCTATATAATAGTTCATAATTATCATAAATATTTCCGTTTAATTATAAGCCAATTTTGTTTAAGGTTAACCCTTTCTTACTAGGAATTCTTTTTCTATGTAATTGTTGTTCACTATTAATTCGTATTACCTACCTTTTAGATTTCATATGTTTATAATATAGTGATGATAAATTATCTGATCTCTTTGTTAGTCAGCAGCTTTTAGCGTGCTTGTTTTATATAACTTTGTACGTTAATTTGTGAATAGTGCCGTGGGCTGCATTACTGCTAAGTTTATGTATTATTTTAACTCTATATTTTTTGTAATACAGCTGTTTACTGTTCCTAATAAAATAAAATAAAAATATAATTATGCTGAAAGTGAGGGACGGGTATGTGTTCCGTATACATTCTAGAAAAACGAAAACCTTAGGAACAGACAGATGGACAATAAGGCTTAGGGTCACTTTATTGTCTATATTATGATAGATAGATAGAAAATG
This sequence comes from Ennomos erosarius, assembly GCA_963580505.1. Lineage (NCBI taxonomy): Eukaryota > Metazoa > Arthropoda > Insecta > Lepidoptera > Geometridae > Ennomos > Ennomos erosarius. The sequence continues at coordinate 10,642,506 of OY756988.1, forward strand.
CTTTATTGCACAATCAACAAAAATGTAGGTACATAGGCGAACTTAATGCTAGAGAGCATTATCTTCCAGTTAACCTGGGTGTAACTTAAAAAATGTATGTGGCAGTACAACGCATACTGGATCTCTTTTTATTTCAGAATTAAATTAAGTTAATTAGTTGAAATTAATATATACATACCATGGGTCCCGGTTTGTGAATAGGACCGCCCCATCTCTTCCCGTGGGTGCAGTAAAAGCTAGCTAAGGGTATAACCAGGAAATGAGCAGAAGCCTCGGTAAAATCTTCTGCAATCACCAAGCCACTTGCCAATCGTGGTGATTATAGCAAACCCTCATGGTAATATTAGGATCTATTTCCACTTGTACGGAAAACCCGATATAGTTAAATATATTTCTTTCACTCCACTCTATGGATATTTTTCATAAGGTCTCTAGGACTTACCTACTTCAGGTATTGGAACCCTCAGTATGCAACTCGCTTTTTGTCTTTCTATTTTTTCACTTGATTAAATCTCGATTGAAGTTGCAGAAAGAACTCCGTGTAGGTTATTATTCTATTCGCAATTTAAAAAAGTTATAAGGTAGTTAGTTACTATTAATTTATTATAAATAAAAATAATTATCTGTAAGCATTTGTTGCGAATAAGGTATGTGAATAATAAATAAATAACGCCCAACGATCATACCTACATAGATCCTGGGCCCTAACGGAGATTCCCTGTATCTAGGGACCCAGGAACTACGAGAACTATGGTCCCACAATACCAAGATATAGAACAAGTATTAGCGCATTTTTCCCTATAACAATACCTAGTTGTAGCCACTAGTAGTGCTCTGCTTAACTGCCGGTTAAATTAGCATTTATCTATGCATAGCTATGAGGCATTTTACCATCCGATGACGAGATGCATGACCCAATGCGAAAATACTTAAACTGTGGTTTTTAATTGTGATTGATACTATTGCTATTCTTTTTTCCCATCTTTATTATTCAATTGAAATACTTCCTTCGATATTTACTTAATTCATTATTTATCTTGTAGTAGGAAAAATGAGCGGACTTCTTTGCTCCTTGCCATTCCAATAATTACATTTTGTTGAAAGGATAGTGAAAATAGAGTACTTAGCTAAATTATGATTTCGAGTTATGAAGGATAGGTAATGCTATGGCTTAATATTGTTGCGAAACATTATTATAAATTTTTTTTTTGTTTTGTAACCGACCGGAACAATAGAAGTCAATTGTTTGGTTAATACTTTGACTATCCGTAACTACACAAACCAATGTAAGCTTTAGGTATAAATGTTTTAACTTCCAACTTCCCAACACATTAATTAGAAATGAGCATTATTGTCGTTTCATACTAAAAAGAAAACGATTAGAAAATGTTAATTGAACTATGTTAACTAAAATGATCTATATTACTATTTATTTGAGTACCTTGAGTGACGCATGTCTAGCAATGGACTAATAAATGAAGATGATAATAATGATGACGATGATGGTTTATAACATCAAATAGAATTATGTTGACTAGCAATATGTAGATCTTGGGATCGAACTCTGCAGTGAATTTAAGCTTTCGGTGAAGAAAATCATCGTGATGCAATGTTACATGTACCTAATAAGTATTTTGAGTCTACCCTAGCCTTATCTTAAACATATTATTTAAATACATAAACTAATTGCGTATGTTTATTATGCAAATGTCTTCAATTAAATTCTAGATTTGTTTTGTTTAAAGCGGCTCGAGTTATGTTACCGCTGTGTGCTGGAGGTACCCTGGAGGAATCAAAGTTAATAACGGAGGATAAATACATTTTGAACACGTTAAAGCAAAAAAATTGAGTAACTAAGACTATTTAATTACAAAATATATGGGTTACCAGAAACGCATGAGATAATTTATTTTAGCGGGCGGTGAACAAATATTACTAACTATAGACATAAAAGAAAAAACTATTATTCCTAGACACACATGTTGCCAAAATATGCTGTATTGAAAGGCATTGTAGCTAGTAAAATTACTGGGCAAATGAGACTTTATGACTTAATTACACAGTGTATTAATCTGATTACTTGACTGTGTGATGTCTCAGGATGATGTACGCAGTGCAGTGTCAAGCGATACTTTATTATTTTAAAGTTTCGAGTGACACTGCAACTGTTTAGGCACCCGTGTCGCTTAACATCAGGTGAACGACAAGCTCGTAACGCCATTCATTCCCACAAAAAATATCATTTTTTTCAGTTTTTTGTAATAAAATTAAATACTATGAGGATGAAAGTCCTTATATCGTAATATCTATTTTTTTTAAATATCTGTATTACAAACAGCAATACCTAATCATACTTACTTTAGACCTATGACTATAATTATTATATGTAAGACTTGTTCAAAATATATCTAGTCAATCCTAAAGCACCCACGGCGTACATGTGTAAGTTAGTGTGAAAGCCATTTATAAGGTAAAAGCACCATGATATATACACATTAAATAAAAGCTATCATGTATGTGAGAAGTGAAACATCACAGTTTTTTTTGTGATGATGTTTAAGTACAGACAGACTGACGATAATAATTTTTTAGAACAGAATTAAAAAACAGTAAATAAAAGATGAACATTCTTAACTTGATTCGCGTTTAGTAGATGTTAGTAGATTTTTATCATTAACCCTTACTAAAAGTTTAGAATTTCAGTAATTTTTGAACGTTGGTCTAAATCTACCTTTATCTTTACCAGCCTAAACTTTAATCTATACCATGCGATACCGGGCTAGTTTTCCCAACCCTTTTCAAAAGTGCTTTAGCTATCACAAGTTTTTTTTCTCTAAGCTTGCTATCACGTCTGTCTAAAAACAGATTAAACAACTCGCGTATACGCGTAGGAGCTTTTATAGGGCTTTTTATTTTATTTCATACGTTAAAAAAAATAAAGGATAGTAAAAGGGACACAGATATCATTCACAGCGCGCCATACAGAAATGGCGCACGTGCTTATAAACACAACATGCAGTTGCAGTTTTTACGAATTAACTGAATTAAAAAACGATGGTTTGTGAATTTTCATGGAAAAAATAAATAAATAATAATAATAAATAAAAAAAGCTGAAACGGTTACAAAGACAAGGACAAAACGGCATTTTGAGTAGGCTTTGATTCTGTAGTATTTGTTTCAGGAATGAACAAGCAGGGTGTTTTTATTTATTTATTTATTTTATTTAATTATGGAAATGTAACAGATGTATTGTAACAAATAAGTATTATAATGAATTTTTTGGCCTTCACGGGAATTGAATCTGCAAGTCGTTCTCACTCCTATCGAAACTCACTAAACCATATAGGTACACAAAACAAGTTACAATCAATGACTTTTTCAACAATAGGCATACTTATATAAATTATTATCTGCATTGTAACTAAAGACTATTAGAAAAATGAAATTAAAAAATGTCTCCCGAGTACCGCATATGAGTACTTATCAGCAAAGTCACCCTTAGACAACGGTATACTTACTAGAATAATAGTTTTAAGAATACGGCGTAAGGTCGCCAGTCTATCGGTTTTTTACAAGTTGCACTTGGGAGATTGTGCGACGGAATTGCACAACTTAATTCCCCCATCCCCTTTTTACCATCGTACAACTAGACGCACGGAAACACGGCATCCGTAAATAATATGGAGATTCCTAGAATACGTACAAAGCGTTTTGATTCCTCTTATGATTTGGACAGCTAAGGAATGGAACACCTTACCAGCTCCATTATTTCCTGACAAATATAATCTGGGAGTATTTAAGGCTAGAGTGAACTATAGTTCTAGGCGAGCATGGTCCATCGTCGACCGCGTCGTCACTTACCATCAGGTAAAACCATGGTTAAATATTAGCCTATCGTTTAAAAAAAAATATGACTAATTATATTCTAGTAACTTTCTACTAAATTAAACAGATGCTTTTAGTAATTTAAAAGTAGGCATGCTCCTATACAAACTAAAAAGAACAAAAGCAGTAAAAGGTAAAGTAAAGAGGAAGATTATAGACAGTGAACTTATTAAAATTGTTTCAAAGATTATAATTCGATGTATACTCAGAATTAGCTTTGATCCAAATTGAATTCAGTAAAAGGTTATAATTATTAAAGTTCTATTGACATTTGTTTTATTGTACACAAATACCCATCATAAGCTAAATGGACCTTTAATGGGTAGTTCAGTTGGTAGTAGTTCAGCCTTCTGAACTATTAGGTTATTGGTTCAATCCCCACATAGGACAATCATTTTGTCTATCAGCTCTCTGGTTCCCATACAAGCTATGGTTAGTTCTGATTAAAAATAATTTCAAGAATCCAATAATGATGTGTATAAATAATGTTTCGTTCCGTGTTTCAGTGAAGTTTTGTTTGAATCTACTCGATATTTGCAATGTTTTATATTAAGAAAGATACACAAAAAAATGAGATGGTAGGAATTGAAGGTATCTGTGTTAACTGTAACTTAAAATGCTATTTACGCATCGTTTTCGTGTGAAATACCAGCTTAGCATGGGGCCTACGCACGCCTACGTTGGGCGCGGCGTAGCACCGTAGCACCAACCGCTACGTCCGTAGCCACGACCACCCGCTACGTACGGGTATATAAGACGTTACGGCGGTTCCAGTGGCCATTTGAGTGCTAACGGCAAAGCGAGAAGGACGTTGCAGTAACGCAGTACCCGGTGTAGTGTTGTGACGTACCTGTAACCAGACAACTTGCAGGTGAGTTTAAAATTAAAACTTTTTTCGGAAAACCTGTACTTTGAAAAATTATAGCCACTCGTGCAACTGCATTTCATGGTCATGAAAAGGTGTTTTAAATTATGGTTCAATATATTTTTTTTGGGAATTATGGTACTTCAGGTTTTAGCTAAATTATTGTCAAATGTTAACAAAATAGCGCCAGAAATTTATTTTAAGACTTCCGTTTAATATAACATAAAATGTTAAGATTTTAGTAAAACTTAAAAGGGCACAAACTATTATTAAAAGGTAATTTTCAAAGTAAAGGGGAGTCTCAGTGTGATGTATAAATCCGTTATTTCAATAAATGAGTATTTGATTTGAATTAAACAAATGCATAATTACCAAAGTTAGTGAAGTGTCTATGCTTCAGAAACTTCAAAAGATATTTTTATCGCCTACCTAACTAACGTCACAGGTGCAAGGGTTGCCACTGACCTAATTATTGACTGACTCTATTATACTGTTGATACGTAAAGATGGTAAGTTGATCAAAATATACAACAACATTTTGTACAATCCAATTTATGGTGAGGCTCATAGAAAGAAAGAAAGACAGAAGTCAAGTTAGTACAAAAATGTGTCTTAAATTATACTAGAACTACATATTGTATTTGTTATTACTACTTCTATGAAATAGGTGAAAAAATCTAAGATATAAAAACTATTATTTATTTCAGTTATTTTTTTGTATAAATCAAACTATCAATTTCAGTACATTTATATGAAACTTTTCTAAAAGCATATTATTCCAAGAAACATAATGTTCAATCAAACTTATCTAAAAGAATATCCTTCATAAAAAATAAACAATCAGTATGTGAATGATGGTCATCTGAGGTAACAAAGATAAGAAAAAAAGATATAACCCCAGATAATATAATACCTACATACAACTGAATTGAGAACCTCCTCCTTTTTAGAACTCAATTATTACGACTTTATAGTTATTTTTGTAAACAATGAATCAATAACCTTTCAAATTATGTAGTTTAGCTATATGCATTAGTACCTCTATTATACATGCATAAAAGCCATACAATCGTTTAAAGCTAAATCATTCCATTAAACTCGCATCGCTCTTGAGGCTAAAAAAGACAAGGGCGGGATGGAATCCATTACAAAACAAAAGAAAAACCTACAAAGAACAAACCACAAACGCTCGCGTAGATTTGCGAGATCCAAATAATAGGCAAATAATATAATTATCGAACCCTTCGTTCCGTTCTGTTGCTTCCCGTCCCTCGGGATAAAAAGTTAGCTTTTTCAGAAGTGTTTTAATTGATCATGTAGAGCTCGGACGGAAACACGGTTCGTGTCAGAAAAAGCCAAGCGGAGTAGCATAACTTCTTTTGACGGCATGTGGCTGTTGTAAATGTAATTTGTTTTGTCTTTAGTTAGAATAATAAATAATAAATAAATAAATAAATATGTGTGGACATTTCACACAGCGCCATCTAGCCCCAAACTGAGCAAAGCTTGTACTATGGGAACCAGATAACTGATATAATACTTAGATACTTATTGTTTGTAAATACATACATAGAATACATTATAACACCCGGACACAGAACCAACATCTATGTTCATTACACAAATGTTTGCCCTGGGTAGGAATCGAACTCACAGCCCTCAGTTCAGAAGGCAGGGCTACTTATCAGCTGAGCTATCGGGCCCGAATGCAGATAAAATATGCGTAATGCTTAAATAGAGACTTTGTAGACGATTTTTTCTACTATGTCTACAAAGAAAATCTTAACTTTCCACAAGAGGTATGATATTTGACTGATGCGCAATAGAAAATATTTAAAATTCTTCCTTATTGAACTTTGCACCAAAATATTATCAATGTGCCACGTTTTCGGAATATGTGTAACCCACGCGTAGCAAGGAGGAGGCGAGGGAATCTGCAGGAGAACTGCAGTGACCGATATAGCTCTTAGAATTAGCACGTTGAAATGGCAGTAGGTAGGCCACATCGCTCGTAGAACTGACAACCAATGGGGAATATACGTTCTCGAGTGGTGACCACGAACCGAAGATGCAGCGTACGTTGGCCCCACTAGGTGGATCGATCGCGTGGTGAAAACCACGGGGGTTTATGTATGCAGTAGGAAGCAGCTGCTCAAAATGGCGTTATCTAGGGGAGGCCTATGTTCAGCAGTGGAGGTTTTCAGGCTGTTGATGGCAAAAGGCACCCGTTTATCAATTCGTGAAAATCTCTATTAAGTCCTTTACGTTGCAATAAAGGCTTGTAAATTTAGCAATAAACTGATTATGATTATAATTAAAGAACAAAAGGAAAAATATACAGTGAGTATATTTCTGCAAAGTTCGTCTAGGTAGGTACCACCGCTTTGCCAGTTATTCTGCCGCCAAGCAGTAGTGTGCAAGCACTACTGTGTTCCGGTTTGAAGGGCATTGTAGCTAGTGAAATTACTGGGCAAATGAGACTTTATGACCAGATTACACAGTGTAGTAATCTGATTACTAGACTGTGTGATATCTCAGGATGACGTGCGCAGTGCAGTGGCACGCAAAACTTTATTATTTTAAAGTTCCGAGTGACACTGCAACTGTTATGGGCGGCCGTATTGCTTAACATCAGGTGAACGACCAGCACGCCACGTCATTCATTCTCATAAAAAAAACAAGTATTTGTGGATAAAAAAGCTCTAATATAGCTGTGTGTCTGGGTGTTGTTGGGACCATGCCCCTCGTGTTTCCTAGGTCCCTAGATACAGCGAATCCTAGTTAGAGTCCAAGTGCTATGTGCTTATGTGATCGTTGGGCGTTATTTAATTAATGGTAAATATATTTCAGGTTATATTCATTTATCTCAGATCATTTATTACAATATCTAAATGTTTCAGCATACATAAACACATACCCAGATATTACTCATGTAATTATTATTCATTTCAACCGCTACTTAAACTAATAATTACGACAGTTAATTTTATCAAGCACTCTGTGATTCCAGGCAAAGGAACGTTACGTTACCAATTAGTTAAATAAACAGGGTTTATTAATTAACCAACTGTTAAACACTCCGTGATTTGTTAAAGGAAGACTGAAAGGTTAAGCCTAAACCAGAATGAGCGTGTATTTTCAACGACTGATTTAGAGCATTTGATAGCTACTACCAAACTCCTATTTATTATTATAAATACGAAAATGAATGTGTACCTTTGTATGTTTGTTTGTTATCACTTAGCGGCTGAGCTAATTTGGATGAGTGAGGAGCCAATGGAGGCAGTAAAAAAGTACCCCTTCCATATTCATTGCTGTATTCACCCATACGTGCACAGATATATAAATATAGAGGTGGAGTGCAAGAAGTATTTTACCGTCGACAATTTCATGCATAATGTACTTTCAATTGGACCATTTCAAATTGAAATTATGCACGCAGATTGCGCTACCGAGACCAAAGGATAGTTTTTATTTAGTTAAGCTTAATGAAAAGCTCCTGCTGGAAAGCGTGTCGCATTTCTGATTAAAATTGTAAGGCACATCCATAGATACACCTGTATATGTGTTCTATGGGTGTTTACTCGGCGCCCAACTAGGTTGCGTAGATGTTTCCTTATTGCCAAACTGTTGCGTCAAAGTGAAATAATTTCACTCTCGATTAATTGAGCAACGTTTGTTGTTTAAAAACAGCTTACCCGAAAAAGGGCACGTGGAGTAATCGATTTATTGTTTCGTAAAAAGGCCTTTTACCTGTTTTCATTAAGTTAGAACATTGCCCAGAAATAACATTCACGTATAAATCGCCGGAAAAAAACACTGGATACTCATAAATATAGGTGGGTGAATAGGAAAATGTTTTTTGGACTTTATTTAACAGGACTTATGATTTACATAATTGTAATTACGAGTTAACGAGAAGATTCATTATGCAGAGCGTTCCCAGCGGCGTGAGAATGGGGCCTTTCCATCTCTTCCCGTGGGTGCCGTAAGAGTCGGCTAAGGGAGAACATGGGAAGCAGAATTCCCCTCAGCAGCCCTACCACAAACTAATACAAAACCATCATGGTTCGTGACAGTAATGCTTCAAGGTTACAATATTGTTCGAATCCGTACCATGAACTTAACGCGAGAACGAGACGTCTACATTTTTATATAGTGTTATCATTGTCGCACGTCGGTGTCAACATGATTAACGGTATAACATGACAGTTGTATTTGAGTGAACGATTAAACGTGACGTCATCAAAACGCTCTGCGTCAACATTACAATATTTTTAGTTTTATGTCATTTTTCAAAGTATGATTGAAGTAATAATGCTATAAGACGTTGTGGTGACCCCCCTGTACCTACATTAAAATCTTCTACGATCACCAAGCCGTTTGCCAAGCGTGGTGATTGGCCCTACGATAAGCGCCAAAAGTGCATTTTATCGGGGTGCCATTTTCAACAGTAGATGTCTTCCGGATGCTGATGTAATGTCGTGAGTGCTGATTTGAGAAGATATAGAAATTGATTTGCTTAATAAATACTTAAGTAAGTAAACTTTATGATACCTCATACCGCCTTCATACTGATGATCATTCAACTTCAATAAATTGTAATATTCATAATATCTCAAGATGAATTGCGAGCTGCTCCGTGCCAGATTAAATTCTCACTGCTGAAGGTGGTGTCAACTTATCTACACATATTAATTTTAATGTAGGAAAAAAAGAAGTGAAGGAATAATATGAACCGAATGACGAACCTGTTTTTTTGACTTGTAATTTGCATTAAATTTTATTATTAGAGGTTATTCCGTAAGTAGTAGGAGTTCAAAATAAGCTTTTCTAAAGAGCAAGGGTCGTTATCACTCGCCTACCACCGGGAGCTACCAAGGAGCAGCCCATACTTGTTGATTAGGAAAGGAAGCTACACGTGTTTAAAGCGAAGTTTTAACCCATTACAATGGCGAAAATATCAAAATTAGAAGAAGAAAAAATGATAGAAAACGAGAGACAGCCTCCGTGGTGTGATGGTTGAGCAGGTTGGCTCATAACCCGGAGGCGGCTGGTTCAATTCCCGCGATAGGCCAAGTATTTGTGCACAGAAAATATCTAAATTATTGCACTACGAAAATGGGAATCCCATCCTCAAAAACTTACACGATTAATATAGAATTGCCTCACATTTACCTATTTACACTGAATGAACGGAGTAACATATGAACCCGTTGATCAAACATTAATAAAAACCAGAGTTCCGTGTCAACGCGCATGGCTTTTATTAAATGATCATTTACAGGGAGTTTGCAAATATTCTGCTCTTATTAAAACGTACATCCAATATATTATCGTACTTTCATGTTGTAAATTGCAATTAGGGTAGGGTTTCAATATATAAAAATGCAATATGAATTGAATTAATTTACTGACTTTAATTTATCAATCAGGTTAGACAGTTGTTGAATCCAAGAGGTAGTTAAGAAGTTGCTTAAAGTGGTGATGATGATGTTTATAGAGGCTAACCTCGTAATAAACTTTCAAAGGAAACTAAAAAGAAGAGCGTGGAATAAAAATCATTTTTTTAATGTTGGCAGCAATCATTTCATTCTCGAATTTAGATAAAAATGTTTATTTATACCAAAATTGTGATGAACTGTTCTTAAAAACACTAAAGAAGTGTTTGGGTAGAAAAGATATCATAAACAAATACAAACACAATACAAAAAAAAAGAGTTAGATAAACAGAAAGATCATAAAAGCACTACATAGGTAAGTATATCAAAGTCAATTTTATAATGATATTTTTAGCAACAAATGAGTCACAAAACCTTTACTTGAAAACAAAACTATAAAAATTAACTATAAATTGTAAAAAAAATTATAGGCAAGTACTTACTTTATAATCATATCTTCCGTGACGTGGTTTGTAGCGACGGCAATTAATGCAATTTTGCGTAAATTTCATAAACATGCTAATATGAAATGGAAAGAAAAATGAAATGAAATAAGAAATGAAAATTGAAAAAATATTAAATGAAAATTTATATGAAAAATGAAATGAAACATGAATTACAAATGAAATGAAACTTTATATTAAAAAAATTAATTCAAAATTAACAAAATGAATTGATATGAAATTTAAAATTTGCACTACATTACATTTGCAAAATGCTAATTTATTTTCGCATGATAAAAGTTAATGCGAATGCTAATTAATACATCACAAGTGGTTTGGCCAGCCATACTCATAATAAATAAGACCCCACCAGAAACAGGCAAGCTAAAATCCACCTCACTGAATTTATAACGCAATTTGTGCAAACCTTTCGCAGATCCAGGTAAAGTTTTTATAAATAAATCCGTCAGATAAATAGAAGCGGGCTGACAGGAATCCTGCTTATTGTCGATTTGGCTTTTATTAACAATTGAAAGGGAAAATATTGCGATAATGGGTTAACAATAGAAAAAAGAAATGCGTGAAAAGGGTTCAGAATATTTTCGTATAAATCGTAAATCCTGCTATACACTTTCGACTTGGAAGTAGTACCTATGGGAGAACTTAAGTGTTGTTATTTCCCTCCAGAGTCTTTCCTCCAAAAGAAAGCATGAAAACGTTTTTTTAATAACAAACATTTTTCTTTTAGAGAGTGAGCGTAAATGCCTATTTTAATAACTCTTTGGTAATTTTGAATAGTTTATGAATTCACTTGACCTATAGATATTTGAAAGTTTACTCAATACTTTCGATAAATTGAAGTTGTCTTTCAGGCGTGGGAAGAAGCTGATTTTGTGGGGAAATTAAATACCTCAAACGTAGAATTGCTCTGTAAACATAGTATCATTCACTTAACATTTTATTTGCCCGGAAGATGATGAAAATGGCATAACTATACTACGAGCACATATAAAAAACAATAAGGATCAATATAAACCACAATTTGGTCGTAAAAAACTATCTATATTAAATTATCTTATATCATCGAATATAAGGCACAATGCCTATTTTAAAAATAGTAATAATATATTCCCTTTTATATTATGTCTATGCCTTTAAGTATTCTTGAATATTTCTTATAGGAACTGATTTTATTTATTAACTGAATATATTTCTAGGTAGGAATTTTATTGGTTGAATACATAACTGAGTAAGAATTTATTGATGTTTGAGATTGATTGACACTTAAAAGTTTCCGAGACACAAAGTGAATGTTCCTCAAAGATATCATCTTCCCTAACCATATCAACTTACTGATTTTAAAGCCCTTAATTTCTGACCTACTTTGCAACTTTTCAATTCTCCCTCACCAGGTTTAATTATGTGGGATTTTAATTAAGATCAGATTGCACCAACATTCTGGTCACAGTTACTGCGATAGTTATTTAACTATAAGTAACGAGGTTCAATTAATTGTAATTGAACCTTAACCATGAAGCTAATAAACGAACTAATTTAATCGGGAAGCTCCAACGTGCTATTGCACAAACATATTCAATGTTAAATTAACAGTTAAATTAAAATTATATCTTTGACAGCATTTTAACTTGAATAGTAAGTATAGGATGACATTTAAACGATAGTTAAAAATAGTGCAATATGCAAATACTATAATGACGTCTTTTTAACAATAGTTGAAAGTGCAACACGTTTCCTATTAACTAGAATTTTAACTGCAGTCTTGACTGTGGTTTAAAGTCAGATGTAGATGGTGCAACCCAAATTATTTTATTGTTATTACATTAGGTCATTTCATGTTACCAGAACTATTATATGAGTTGTGGCACACGTACGATCGAACATCAAAAATTTTTCTATTTCTGTATTTTTTCTTTTCGGTCGGAGCAGGAAGGAAACGTAACAATATGCCTAATGGAGTAATACAGTTTATTTCGTGGAAATCTAATAATATATTTACACTTCTGTCTATTGTAATACAATAAATATAAATATAAATATGTGCGGACATTTCACACAGCGCCATCTAGCCCCAAACTAAGCATACTTGTACTATAGGAACCAGATAACTGCATAACATAATACTTAGATATTTTTTTGTTTGTAAACACATACATAGAATACAATATAACACCCAGATATAGAACAAACATCTATAGTAGTAGAATAATACAGTTCATTTCGTGGAAATCTAATAATATATTTACACTTCTGTCTATTGCAAACATAGACCGTACAGTCATTTGTGAAATTTAATCCATAGTAAGTTCAATATTATTAATTATACATTCCATTATGTTTCTCTCAAATGATCTATCTACAAAACTTCAATGTTTGAACACTTTATATAAGTTTCAGTTAAAAGTTTACAAATGAACAGTTAAGTGTTTCGAAACGGCAGCTTAAGCTTTTTTGTTTTTCACTAAACTGAATTAAAAGTTTGCGCTATCTGATAGTCGCCGTTACATTTGAAAAATAGAAATAGTCAAATCCTTTACTTATTAAAAAAAGTATAAATATGACGCACAGAGCTATGAAACAGATGACGCTTCGCCTATAGAGGGAAGCGTTTTTTTTGCTCTGTGATATGACGTGTAGATCATAATAATTATTATCAATGCGCGCAAACTGTTATTTCTATAAAACAGTGACGTGTAGTTAGAATTGTTTATTCATGTCAAATTAACAAAAGTCATGGGTTTTGGCGGGAACGTGAAAAAGTTCACGTTGTTGCATTGTATTATTTCTCAAAACTTGTGCTTTTTCCAGTGTTAATGTTTGAAATTGGTGGCGTTTTACGCATTAAGTGCTGAATTACGAGCAAGAGTGTGGTTATGTGATATAATGTGGTGTAACGTGGTTTTTCGTGTTGCTTTCAAAATTCCATAGAGGCTTCTAGTAAAGTTGCCACCACTTTACTAGAGCATGACTTAGACTGGACTATGACCTGACTTAGACTGGACTATGACTATGACTTAACTGCGTAAAATATCCTAAAACTTGATGAAAATATACAATACTTGACACTGGCTAACTACACTATGTGTGGAGCCAAAATATAAGACAAAAAAAAAAAACAAAAGTCATGAATACCATATCGTACGTCTTCTGAAACTTGAAAAATAAAGCCTTCTACGCCAATTTGTGCCCGATATAAGACGATATTTGTTATAGAACAGTAATATAATAATAAGTATGTCGGGATTCAATTTGGTAACATCACTGTCAATATTTCAACGTAACGAAGTCAAAATGGTTATCTATAAAGTTACATAACCGGAAAATAAAAGGAAAATAAAGCTTTTACCAAAAAGGTTCAATGCGAAAATAGTTAAGTTAATCGAAGTTCAGGAAAATCAAGAGAAAATGCGGAGTCCGGAAATTGAAGCAATGGCTAATTTGAATGACAATAGCATGACTTGACTTGTGATTCAATTCTTATACGGTTTTTTTGAAACTAAAATAAAAATACTTCTTTTTAAATCCCATTCTCAACTACACTACAGAGTTTTTATATACTTTTTAATCTAGCAAAAATACTAAATAAAATTATTATAGGTATAAAAAAGCTTAGGTAGTTCTATTCCATTGCTTTAATTTAATAAGTTTTTATTTTCTTTGCATAAGTGTATTTTTTATACGTATAAGAATCCATTTAATAACCTATTTAATTGTGTTAACAAGTACTCAGGGTGGATTTTTAATCAGTAGTTAAGGTAAACGATGGGTAAAAAGCTAAAAACAATGAAGTTTTAACGATTTTATCCATTATATTTTATAATACCATAAAAATAGATCTATTGAGAATAAAATAAACCTCATTAGATACATGTTGTGTTAAAGTGTTTGAAAATAGATCCAATGTGAAAATAAATTCTCACGAGATCCATCATGGATCTGGCTCATGGATCTACTGAGAATGTATCATTTTTAACAATTAACAACTCATCAAATAATCCACCCTAAGACTTTTGTCTCATTCGTTCCATTGAACTTAGTTATGAATGGAATAACCACGGTTTCTCACTAGTTCAAAGTAAGTCTTATATTACTTACAGCTATGTACGTCGTCATTATGTTAAATCTGCCATAACAGTTGCAGTTGTTACGACATAATGTATAAAACGGCGCGTGATAAGTCTGCGCAGTTGCGTACGTCCTGAGATATCAACACATTCTAGTAATAAATTACTAGTGAGATAAGATCATAAAGTCTAATATTTTACTATCATTTTTCAAACCGGAACACAGTAGTGCTTGTACAATGTACATTACTGCTTGGCGGCAGAATAACTGTTAAACCGGTGGTAGGTACCTATCTAGTAAAACATTACAAATCCTTGTAAAACCATGTTTTATCCCTTTAGATTGAACCTTCTATACGAGCATATGTTTTCCCTGCGGTATATAATACAATTATAAGTGTGTAGGAAAATTCTCAAACAAAACGAGTGATCAGAAACTGAATTAAAAAGTTGAACCAACGCGAGCACTGTGCTGGTAAACAACAGTATACTTAATTACTGTGGAGTTTTGGGTTACACTGTACTCCTGTAATACATACACCCTATAATGTGTTATGGGGGTGGTTTACTATAATAGCTAACCAGTAACACACTACCTAGTCTGGAATCGAAGGTATACAAATGACATCAAGGACTTCACGCGGTGAAGAAATTCATCTTTATCTCCATTTTCAACACAATTGTTTGTTTTCTTGGTTTTCAAGTCAAAACCGTGACCGTGACCTATAATTTGGACAGGCATTGCACATATTTTTTATATTTTAGGGAAGAAAGGTTCTCGAGTGGTGACCACGAACCAGAAGACGCCGCGCAGGCCAGCGCTCACTTACCTCACTAGGTGTACCCAGGAAATGCTCTGAACTGCGGGGAGAGTAGCGCTCAATGGGAGGCCTATGTTCAGCAGTGGATATCTTCAGGCTATCGATGATACTGACACATGTTACACTACCTAGATCTACATTATTATGCTATTTCTCAGGAATTAGGGTTACAGGGAAAATTAAAAAAAACACGGGTAAAATAATGGGGTTTGGAGCACCATTATTATAAAATAACATTGTTCGTAAATCTTTGATTATCAGATGAGCAGTCACGTTGTTTTAGGATGGACTTCATAATGGACATGATAATATTTTTACGCCATCACATTCAATCATAATACAAATTTTACGAACGAAGAAATTGATATTTGTCCTAAAATAATTTACTTAGATGATAGATCTATTTAGATTTTTGCGGTTGAAATGAGATCAAAGAATCCAGTCTAGGCTATATAGTTACTGAGTTAGGGCTTCGCCTCGGCTCTCCACTACTAGCACAAAGTTTTACTTTGAAAGGAAACACAACACTCTCTATACTCACACAATACTCTTCATGTGATAGTTGAAACAATAATAATTATGTTTGTGGGTGTGTAATCAAGTAGGTAGGTAATGTAGTAGTACTCAGGTTTCAACAACGCTAACACTATAGTACATTATGATATAAGTGTGGGAAGTTGAACATTGCACTCGAGGTGGTAATAAGCGTGCGGGCCGCAGGCGAGCGCGGTATTTGAGCCGAGAGTGCAATGCTCAACCCACACGAGAGTCATACGACGTTTTTCATCACAGTATGCGAGGAAAAAACCGACTTGTATTACTAAAAAAGGTGTAGTTTCTTATTCTCCCGCGTCGTAGTTACCTAGTGAACATAGTAGTAACTAAGGGTTATATTAAACACAGACACAGATAAGAGAAAAAACGTTTTGTTTTAGTGGTGCGAACAATATCGTTGCAGCCATAATAAATTAATAAATATCTAGAAAAAATATAATAAATTGAATCACAATGTATTCAGAACATAACTTACTGTGAATAATTCATAAAGTTAAATGTTTACTGAGGAGGTACGTGTCAGATTTTTTTCTCTAATCTGTGGTAATATCTGTTACGAAAATATTCTAGCACCCCTATTCTGAAGGCATCGAAAACGTTTCGACATGAAACATACACTCTCCGTCTCTTTCATTCTCAATGTAGATGAAGGAGACGGATAGCGTAAGTTTCGAAGCGAAACGTTGTCGATGGATTTAAGAATACGGGTGCAGGTCTGTGGGTATTTTTTTTACTCTCTAATCTGTGTCTGTGGGTAATACTGAAACTTTA
Source organism: Ennomos erosarius (assembly GCA_963580505.1). NCBI lineage: Eukaryota > Metazoa > Arthropoda > Insecta > Lepidoptera > Geometridae > Ennomos > Ennomos erosarius. The sequence goes on from OY756988.1 coordinate 10,659,370, forward strand.
TAAGCCGGTAAATTAAAAATTCTTCTTCTGTATAGGTATTACTTGAAGCAGTACACAGTACTTAACTGAATCAGGTTATCATCATAAACCACTAGTACTGTAATGAAAACTAAAAAGCACGCGTTAGAAATTTGTTGGATTATGATCCTAAACGCAGTAGGAAAAGAGCTAATTTACGAGCAACTGTGATGAAAAATATTATTATAAAAACAATAGTAAGTACACTACAACTTTTTCATAATTTTATGTAAAGTTTAGATCAGAAACTGATTTCAATTTATATTTTTTTAATTTATTTGTAATTCATCTTTTGATAACGCTAAGCAGGCAACACTCACTCACTCACTCACTCACTCACTCCCTCACTTCGGAATGTGATATTCAAGCCCATTTAAATTTAGAAACTTCGTTACTTTTCACCCAGAAATATTTTCATGCGCTCATAAATCCGAAAAATTGGAGCCTTTATCAGACTAGTGTGACTTTACAAGCTTATTTTTCCCACCTTTATACTTCTGGGAAATATCAGTATGCATAGCACTTTACTCTTGCCAGGCGGAACCTGCGGAAATAAAAAAAAGCACGAAAAGCGAGAGCCTTTGTGATACGCTGCATATTAATTGGTACTATTTTACGTTCAAATATCGCTGGCGAATTTGACTGTAAAGTTTATGTTAAATTACTTGAAAATGAAACAACCGGAAGATAGTAGAGACTGACCCCCGTATTCAAAAACATTTTTCCAATAATCCTTCACTTGACTTCTACTTAACTTTGGAAACCCAAAATACATCGCGACGTACCTTGAGTTGACAGTTGCTTCGCCTCTCTCGTTTGAGAAAAATTGACGCAGAAATGTCAAGTTGATTATTTATTGTCAACTAAAAATACCATAACACAAAAATGAGGTAACCTTAGAATATGGGGGTAAATAGAACGACCTAAAAGTGGCCAAAAATTTAAATTACTGGTAATCATTTGGTAAGTTCAAGGAGGTCGGCAGGGTGCTCACGGAACTTTGACAGCAATGCAACAGTAGAAATATTTCGATTTTGAAAATTGCTACAGTTTACTATGCACGTAAACTGCGTATTGCAACTGTCAAATCCACACGTTCTATCGGTTGCAATCAGGTTTGGGTAAGTTAGGCTTTAACTTTCCTGGTTTGGTGTTTATCCAATCATAATCTATGGCATAATCTACTTTCAATTCGATATCAGAAAGTAACTTTATCGAGAATTTTCAGGGTTGAGGTACAGATGAAAGCGATATTGTGTTACGAGAGCTTCTCTACCGTGCAAAGATGAATTATAAAAATCGTTCCTCCCCCTCTTATAAAACATGATACGTTAATGGACGGATGTCATGGAGACGCGCTTGATCTAAAATTTTGGTTTGAAATATTTAAGTTTCAGAAAATTCTCAAGTACTTATACGTCTAAAATAGATCTATGTGTTTAATACAAAAAAAAATACTTTTTTTATGTGAATTAATGAGTTTCGAGCTAGTCGTTCATCTGATTTTAAGCGATATGGCTGCGATATTTTAATATAGATTAATGAGAGCTACCTAAACCACAGGGCATATCTAGTTATAAAGTAGTTAGTCTGTGTACTTAATACCCAGTGAAACATGTTTCAGACTGGGTATAATATGGCATTGATAGATCGACATAGCTGCCATTATATAGGCCTAAAATAGTCCATCCAATCATATTATGGACCATTGTTAGAATAACCTATAACACAATTATGCGTAGGTAGTTTCCTTCCGTTCTCTTGTTGAAATAAATTCAACTACAATAAAAATTGATACCATAAATAGCTCTTTTGTTTAAAATTTTTAACTTAATTAAATAAAAAATATAGTGAATGTCATGAGTTCACCGATACATCTAATAACAATTATTATCCAATATTATGAATAGTTTTGTTAAAAAAATAGCGTAAAAAATAAGCTAATACAAAACCATGTTTCTTGGCATTATTATTTCAAGGTTACAATAATATTGTTCGAATTCGTACCATGAACTTATAAAGTATTCCTGCGTATGAAACAGACGTCTACATTTTTATATGGCGTTATCACTGTCGCACGTCAGTGTCAACATGATGTAAAGGTATGACAGTCATGACAGTTGTATTTGAGCGAACGATTTAACGTGACGTCATCAAAACTGCTCTGGCTCTGCAACATTAAAGTATACTTTTATGTCATTTGTCAATGTATGATTGAAATAATATTGAAGTAATAATACTATAAGACCTTGTGGTGACCTTTCTTATTAATTTGTTGGTAAAACAAATGCAATTTCTTTTTCTAAATGGCAGGTAACTTTCTTGGCTGATATTGTCTTGGAGAAAAATATTACATTATAATTAAAATTACGGGGTGAAAAAACAGTTCATTTATAGAAATTTTATTTAGTTTTAATAGCGTCAATTTTCCCCCGTATTAGAGTTTCCTTTATTCAAGGAACCACACTATACAAAAATATTTGTTCCAATGGGAATCGAACTCACCACTCAGTTTGAAGGAGTCAAGTAATACCACGTCATGGGATCATTAAACAAAATTTTAATTGCTTCAAAATATCAACATTACAGCTATCTTTAACTTCAATTAATCACAAAAGTTCTTACAAAGATGAAAAGGATTATTTACATTATAAATAAATATTTAATGTCCTAAACCTTTATATTTATTTATAAACGAAAAGTTTATTCACAGATAAACAAATCAAAGACTTCAGTTATTAATAATTCCATTTCTCTTTTTAATTCACTTTAAGTCTTATATCAATATACGATCTTTTAAAGCAACTGTTGGAAGCACCATACATAGTAAGGAGCCGATGGATCTAAGAGGCAAGTAGCTGCTCAAAGTGGTACTCTGTGGGGGAGGCCTATGTTTAGCAGTGAACGTCTTCAGGCTGATGATGATGATGATGATGGTGGTGAAAATGTCAAACATAGCTTGAAATAACACCGACAAAGGATTCAAAATAAAGGTGTATAATGCCCAGAGCATCCGTGGCTTCTGAAGTAATTACGCGTTTTCGTATAAGTACTACAAATGAACAAGTAAATATTACTTTCATAAAGAAGATTCAAAATGAATGCAAAAATTGAAATAATAAGTAAAAACGGTAAATAAATCACGGAGTAATAAGCTTTTAAAGTTTCTGTAGGGGGCATCTCCTGCCCCTTTCTCGCGAAACAGAGCGCCTCCACAGTTACTATGAAAAATCCACTCGTGACATCACATGCCAAAGAGATTGTATGTAAAGCTACCACAGCTTAGTTATGAGGTATTATAAGCGACCTTGCTCTGACGTCACTGGCCGTTTGAGCTATCTCTTTCTATTCCGGTTTTAAAAATGCTTGTAACTTTGTAATTTCTTGAGATATTTTATTTTTGTTTTCACAAATATTTATCTTTTGAGGAATAATATTAGATTCAAAGACTTTTTATCCAGACCACTAATACGAAATTAAAGCAGGGCAAAACCGTACACACCACTTTGGGTGTGATTGATTCTCAGCTGTCAAAATCAAAATCAGTCGTTACTTGGGTGTGCTTTTGAATACATACCAAAAAAATGCCGTCTTGCGTGATAAAACTGTGCCGAAATCACTCGAGGCACGAATCACAGAAGCACACGATCACATTTCACTTGTAAGTGGCCTTAATCATGTATTTTTATAAGATTATTTTAATTATTTCTATTTGACGAAGAGTTAGAACCATTTTACAATAAAAAGTTGACATGTCAAAATCAGTATTGCCACACGACATCTGAATAATTACCCGATTTCTTTTGTATGGATATCCAACAGATCCATGTCTAGCTGATCTTTGGATAAATGTAGTTCGAAAAAGTCGTAGTGAAGATTGGTGGAAACCTAACTGCATGAGCTATCTATAGACCTTTTTCTTGTGTATAGATACTATCTAAATTAATTACCATCATACTACTATCTATTAGATAGTAGTGTGATGGTAATTAGTTTTATTATTTTATATTTTTTTAATGTAGGCGTTATATATTTTTTTATTATTCACATTTTACATCTAGCTAGATTTTTATTTAGGTACCCGACTAAATCGGGTAATACTATTTATATGGTATGTTGAAAGAGGAACTGACATTAGAAGAAGAAAAAAATGTGCTCTATGGTTTGATTCATGTTCAAACAAGGTTAAGTATGGAGACTTCGATTCTGGACCTATGTAATAGGGGAAATTCTGTGATTAGATTATGCAAAAAATAAAATTAAGTCATCGTGGCTATTGACATTGGCTCATGTCCACCCTCTTTATAAATGTTACCTACAATAGTCTTTAGAAATCTCAATTTTTTTTTAATAGTTGTGTCCCGGGTAGGAATCTAACCCACAGCCCTCAGTTCAGAAGGCAGGGCTACTGCCAATAAAAGAGCCATAATAGGTAAACGTATTCTGTGTTTTTTTAATAAGCAGCAAATATCCTCTTTACTATCAGTTTCCTCGAATTCACATATCACTAAATAAACGAGTAGATTTGAAGGTAAAAAGACATAGGAAACACAAAAAGCCGCCTTTGGGTGTCCGTTTTCAAGTCTAAGTGAAAATGGTTTTCTATTGCTCATCTACATTCCTGCAACTTCAAAAGACTGCCATCCTCAAAAATAAAGATAAAGGACATTGTAAAATCATGTGTTTCTAGACAAAAATACTTTAAGAAATCGTTAAAAATACTATTAAAAATTCAGTTTAATATAATGACTCTAATTTAATACAAGAAATAGGTGAACGCAAACGACAGAATTTACATTACAAACTTGAATGTATTTCTAATGTCATTCCCAACTTTTCTGATAATTGGTTTGTAAATTATTCATGCAAATTCAAATAAAGGATGTTGCTCACAATTCTATGGAAGTTGGGCTGACTTGCGTCTTTAACAAATCGTCCTCAAAGACAGGAATGTAGGTGATTACTAAGATTTTTTCAATCCTATTCCTAGGGATCCTAGGGATTTTTCAAACGAATAAATTAAAAAAAAAAAATGTTTATAAACCAAAACAGGAGTAATTATGTAGGTATCTTCTAGGCAAGTATGCTCCATCATCTCACGTCACTTACCATTCTTGTTAGGCTATCGTTGATAAAAAAAACTGCGCGCGAATTTTATCGTTTCTTGTCTCAAGTTGAAAGTCGATACATGCTTTAAATCCAAAAATAAAAACGGTAATAATCGCAACTATAATTATATTATAAAAAACAACGATGTGACATAAAAATAGTAGGTGTGGGAACATTTTAAGTAACCATGATAGTCAGAATCTTTTATTCTAAAACAAAAATTAAATTATCTTATCCAACAAGATTTATTCATACAAGAGGATGAGACAGCGCTAAATTGAAAGTAATTAATGAACATTGTTGAATTATGAACAATGCTATACGAACATACCCTAGAGTTCACTTTCAGGTGAATGGGCGCCGAGCAGCCGTTATCCTGATATTCAATAGATAGAGCAGTATATAAGTTCAATAACTTTTCATAGATGGATATAGAAAATTCGTAGTATTCCCTCCTAATATTTCTGAGGAAATTGATAGCGTACTTACTTACGGTATACGTACTTTAAGGAGTAGGTTTTTTGATATTGTGCAGTTACGCCATAAATATAAATATCGGCCAAATGCGAGTCGGACTAGCGCACGAAGGGTTCCATACCATTATCTATAAAAATGAGCAAAAAAAACACCTTTGTTATGTGGGAGACCTCTTTTATTTCGTTGTTTAGTATTTGCTGTTATAGAGGCAACTGAAACACATCATCTGTGAACTGAATTTCAACTGTCTAACTATCAGGGTTCATAAGATACAGCCTAGCCTGGTGACAGGTGGACAGACAGACAGACGAACAGCGGAGCCTTAGTAAAAGAGCCCGTTTTACCCTTTGGGTACGGAAATCTAAAAAATACAAGCTTTGCGTTGTTTAACTAGAAAATTATGATCTGGCTTTGATGAAAACGATTTCAAATACCATTCTTATTATTATTTATTATTATTTTGAAACCCATGTAATATACATTCTAATATACTTATTAAGGGCACTTTAATTTTTGTCTGTAATATATACGTATCATAATCCCTCTGTAAATTATTTTAGGCTCCCATTTATCATAGATTAGGCAAAGTTAAATAGGGACCGCAATCGCATATTATTTTGGTGACCAATTAGCAAATATTGTTTCAATAGTTATGCCATTATTTAAGACGAAGGCGGTCTTGTTAAGCCTTTAAACCCTGGCATAGATAATATTTAAATAATCGTAGAGGGGGAAATACGCAAAAGCTAATGCTCTTTATAATGTTGTTGAATAAATAAATAACTCTCAACGATCACTACATAGAACCTGGACCCCAACTAGGATTCCCAGTATCTAAGGACCCAGGCACTACGAGGACCATGGTCGCACAACACCCAGACACAGAACAAGTATTTGCGTTTTTTCCCCTGTGCACAAATAATTATCATGTCGCGGGAATCGAACCCGCCTCCAGGCTATAAGCCAACCTGCTCAACCCCCAGGAAGGCTGGTCTTATTAAAAAGAAGTAATTTAGTAAAAAAGTATAAATCTCTGCTTGTCTTTATGATTTTTATATAAAAGAGCCGATGATCTTCAACCCCTTTAAACGAATTTTCTTGAATCATCTAAATACTCTCGATCAAGGCGTCTTTCGAATAAACTAGAAGAAATTAATAAAAATCGGTTTACTGGTTTAGGAGATACGATGCTTCATACAAACAGAGATAGACTTAAACGAATATTTATTCTGTCTGTGAATACTTAGAGTTGTAGACGATCACATATTATCTAGGCAATTACAAAGTTTAGGCATGGATGGTTAGGCAATCTGCTTCAGTCAATTCGCGTTACAGGCAAAATTCTGCAGTGGCATCTTTTATTTTGGGCAATGCGCTTAAAACCGGGGGTTAACAAGAGGTTACAGAATTTATGGAGACAAAACACAGACCAGAAAAACAAGTCATGCTGGCACCCTAATATAGACACGAAAGTAGCAGGTATCGATATTCATGCCGAGCTATAGCATCGACCGCAAACAGTAATGATAGGGCTGGGTATTTATTTATTTATGTATTTATCGCACAGGTCATACATAAGGTTTTATGGTAAAACGCGACACGCTTGAAATGTATGAAAATTTTCAAAAAGGAATTTCTATTAGGGTTCAGTATAATTTTTCCTCCCTTGCTCTGTGAGACAAGAGGTATCCAAATACTTTTTTCCATACATCTGATTGTATAGAATACAAGTCTACAAGTGCGCAGCCACGGTATTTAAAGTTTTGCGTTTACGAGACCATAAATACTAGGCATGACTCACAGACATCTACTGTATGGTACGTATTAGATAACTATGTTATGACCTTATTTTGAATTTTTTTTTACTGTGTTAACCTACTTACTTGCCTCATTGGCTGAATGTAGCGAACTAATAATTTTATAGCACCTATATATCATCTATTTTTGTAAATGAATAAATTTAATCTAATAGTTACAGAAACAAGACTGAACTCCCTTAAATAAGGATTATCCCAAACCGATTGTTTTCACCTAATTACGACACACTCAGCTTATAATTAAGTTAGGTAGCTTCAAAGCCGGTAGCGAAACAGAATGTCTTAATTACTCAAAGGGATCTCGATCAGTTAGTTAAATATTCAGAACGGATAGTTACCTTATACTGTACAGGTGCCGGGCGCAGTCGAGCGTAGCAGTAACGAAATATAAATAAGTAGCTACGATTTCACGAAAAACCTTAAAAGGCAAACTTATAAGGTTAATAAGTTGATATAATTGATATTGTCAATTAAATAAAATAAAAAAAATAATTAAATAATAATAAAATATGGGCTTTACTAGGTGGTTGGACTTTTCTGCAAAGTTCACTAGATAAGTACCACCGTATTGCCAGTTACTCTGCACCAAGCAGTAGTGTGCCAGCACTACTGTGTTTCAGTTTAATCAGCACTGTAGCTAGTGAAATTATTAGGCAAATGTGACTTTAAGAGCTGACCTAACAGTATAAATAGGATAATAGTTACTAGACTGAATGATGTCACACGAAAATTTATTATTTTAAAGTTCTGGGTTCCACTGAAACAGTTTTGGGTGGCCGTGTCGTTTAACATCCGGATGTTAACGGTGTAGACTAGCTAAATTCCACATTAAAATTTATGGTGCATCGTTGCTGGTCTAACTTTTGCAAGAATTTACAAAATAATTATAAAAATAAGAAGAAAGTGTTATTTTCAGCGAACACGTATGTAAGAAAATCGAAAGTTCGTTCGAATGACATTTAAGAATTAACTATCTAATCCAGTGGTGATAGGAGTTAAGGTTTATATAGTCTGGGTTGTAAAACGTCTGCGTGATCAAATTTATATCTTTGTTGTAGAATCCCTATGTAGACAAAACGTCTTAATTGCAAATTGACTAAGTGTTTCTTTTAATGTCTAGGTATAGGCCGAATGATGACGTTATTGTGCTAATGACTCTGTTGCATAATGCCTGGATGCACCATTTGACATTAGCTAACAAACATTCCTATTAAACATCAAGCACGCCTAGCCGTTCCTAACTGATCGGTAAAGTTAAGCAACGTTCACTGCGGTCACTACTATGATGGGTGACCGCTACAGCAAAAAGTTGGTATTTAGAACTGAACGCTACCGTGCTTCGGAGGGCACGTTAAGCCGTCGGTCCCGGCTGTTGCCGTAAGACAATAGTCGTTAAGCCAAGTCAGCCTTCGGGCGGCCTGAAAATTCTGACACCAGGGCTGACCACTTGCCTACACGAGAAGAAGAAGAAGAAGAACATTGATATAATTTATCCATCCCCTTCTGACTGACGAGAACAGTCACGTGTAAAAGCGAGACATAAGAAATATTTCTAATCGGCTTAAAGGTTTATGAATAAGAGGTTTAAGCCTTAAAGGCATTACGTTTGTATTCTTAACAAACTCTGAGAACTAGTGTTAGTTTAACATCGTTTAGTTTAGGAGAGAGGCTGTTAGTTGTTTACTTTATATCGTAGCAGAACAAGCTAAAGTTAGTAAGTACGGGGAAAATACTCTTTCTAGCTACTGAGCTATAGAAAGCTCGAAGCTTTGAACTTTGTGCTTGGCGCAGGCTTAACGGTGACTTAGCACGCTTTTAGCGGTAATTGCAGCCTTATTAGCTGAGTAAATTACAGAAAGTTTTACGCAAAAATGAGACAAGTTATTTTGGTAGAAAATTTCAAATGCGACGTTGCTTCGTAGTTTAGAAAAGAGCCAACGGGCTGTATGTCTGATCAGATTTTCTTCAATCATTAGTAAGAGCAACATCTATTATCCTACATTAAAAAAAAAGTAAATTCAAAATTAGTTCATCCGTTTAGAAGCGATGATAAATACAAACTTATTAAACATCTTGGTTTAGTTGGAGGTTAACAATAGATAAAATGCTTACTAATGCTACAATAGATATAAGCTTTTATATTTATAAAAGTATATCATTTAGCATAGAATTTATATAATCGTAAGTAAGGAATCCATTTCATCATTAACCTATTTTTTATCTGTAGGCAATCTTAAACCATAAAACGGTCACATTACACCTAAAATGTTTACAATTATATTCCTAAAAAAAACATGTTGATATGTGAATATTTATAAGTAAGCGGGTCAACTCTTTTCTAATTATCTTCGTTTCTTCATTATTTCGTACTAAATCTAAGTCGTACATTTAATCAACTAATCGAACTGTAATTGGTACTAAAAGTACTATTGGTAAGTACTACGTAACTATAAGACCTAGCTTAGTAATTACAGTGGAAGCTAACTTCTGTTAAGTAAGTGGTCGGCTGGCGGCAATCGGTGAATGGACATCACGTACCATTAAAACGGTTCCAGTGTATGCGCATTTTAATTATTGCTGCATTTGTTTTGACTTGTCAGAATCATGAATGCAGGAGGCGAGCAGCCGCTCTAAGTGGCGCTCCCTAGGGGAGGCCTATGTTCAGTAGAGGACGTCTTCGGGCTGTTAATGATGATGATGATGATGAATGTGTGTTTCGGGGGATGTGTGTGTATGTATTAAGTTCACATTTCATCAAGTCTCTGCATGCCTACCAATCTCGGGAATTCTATGTTTAGGCACTAACAAGTTGCTATCCCAATTTCCATTAGGCTAGTTTCGGTGTGATTGTTCCAGTATGTACAGTCAGCTGCAATAAAATGTAAACATACATATATTGCTTATATTGGAGGCTTTGGAATCAATAGGCATGATGACTAAAAATTTTTTTTGGATAAGTTAATTATATTCCTCAAAAGATAAACATTTGCCAAAACAAAAATTGAATATCTCAAAAAATTACCAAATTTGAAGCATTTTAAGAACCGGGATAGAAAGAGATAGCTCAAACGGCCAGTTACGTCAGAGGAAGGTCGTTATAGTACCTCATTACTTTGCTGTGGTAGCTTTCATACAATCTCTGGCATGTGACGTCACGAGTAGATTTTTCATAGTAACTGTGGGAGAGCTCTGTTTCGCGAGAAAGGGACAGGAGATGCCTGCTGTAGAAACTTTAAAAGCTTATTACTCCGTGATTTATTTACCGATTTTGCTTATTTTTACAATTATTGCATTCGTTTTTAATCTTCTTTATGAAAGTGATATTTACTTGTTCATTTTTAATAGTAGTCATCATGCCTATTCTCGTGACAGGACAAGTAGCTATTGCACAGGAAAAAGAGAGCGCAAAATACTTGTTCTGTGTCTGGGTGTTGTAGGACCATGACGTAGTTCCTGGGTTCCTAGATACAGGGAATCCTAATTCGGGTGTAAGAGCTTATTTATGTGATCGTTGGGTGTTAATTTTGTATTTATTATTTGTATGTGATCCAAAATATAAGCAATTATAAAAACTATCATAGAATGCGTTTTAAAATATAAACCACATTAAGCTGTATCTACGTAGATAATAAATTCTTCTGTCCTTGTTTCCAGCTAACTATAATCTGAGAGTCGTCAAGTCAAGATTGAACAGAACTCTAGACAAGCATGCCCCAACGTAGGCCGCGTCATTGCTTAATCAGTGGTCAAATGCTTTGTGTATAACCGATTCAAAAAGTTCCTAAGCAATATTCGGCCTACTTCATGAAAATTCGTTTTAAAAACGAAGTCTTGATTCAATTAGTATTGCTCTTTTTTAAAAATTGCATTGTTCTTACATCCTTTTGTGTAGTTTCTTCTTTTTTTACTGCTGACTGTACTTCAAAAGCTGTTGATTGAATTGATTTGAATTTTAGGTAGGCCGTACTGGTTTCAATTTCGGAGATTGTTATTTTGAGAGATGTGCCAAAACTGGGACAGTGATTGATTTATTAGTTTAGTGTGTTAGTTTTAATCCCCACAGAAGCAACACAAGAGATAAATAAGAGAAATGTTTGTCTGGAATATTATATATCCGTGCAGTGGCTAGCCATATTTTAATACCTTTTTTAAATTTTCTTTTTTTTTACTACTATACTTATTAATAATAACTACTACTAACTACTGTTACTTATTAATAATACTATTGCACACATTTTTGTTACTAAACTGTAATGTTATCATGACACGACCTAACCATACAATACGATAAACTTGTCAATCCAAACTGATGTAAGTACAAAAAAAGAAATCAAAAATAAATAAATATTGGCGGATGAAACAACGTAATAAAATTATGTGTTTCCATACAAACACACAACCATGACAATTTTACACGCAAAAAATTGATATAAATTTGCATATCCTCGTAGCAACTCTACAGATACTTGTACAACGTAGCACGTCTACAACCATCTACGATGTAGTTCGTAGCAGAGTTACTACATCCAATCTAGAGTTGAACGCCACTGCATTGGTATGGAACTATAAATTACTTTGACAACTTTTTAATACTACAGATTGCATTGAAAATAGTGTAAATAAAATAAACTTTTAATATTTATGTAACTGTACACGCATACTTATGTGCACCAACCTATATTACTGAAATTTTACTAAGTTTGTGTTCATATATTTTTTTTATTGATGGATAGGCTTGCGCTTGATCACTATCTCACTTGGTGGTAAGTAACGCGCTTGCCTAGAAGATACCTATTCACTTTCGATTTGAAGACTCCAAGATTGTAATTTTCGGGAAATACAAACGCCGGCAAAGCGTTCCACTCTTTGGCTGTTCGCATGACAAATATGGAAGCAAATCGCTTTGTTCGCACATGCGGGATGTTAACCTTTTTCGTGCATCTGGTTGTCCGGTGGTGGAACGGTGATGGCGGGATCAAGTTATGCAACTCCAGATAGTTGTTGGTTATTTATAATATCTTAGCATTTATTTACTTCATCAAAACCTTTTTTTAGTTTATAAATAAATTAATAAATAGTAATAAATCTTTATCCCTTTATTTTATACTTTTTTCTTTTTTATATGTTATCCTTAGTTCCATAACTTATTTGAAGCAAAACCAAACCAAAATAAAAAGAAAAGCCTGAAATAAGACCTGACAAAAGCTAAACAATGTAGCTCTCTCTTTTCCACTACTCTGGCAGACGTTCAAGCTATTCGATATATTGACATTTAAATAACCCTTATAATTTTGTGGTTTTATAATAATTTTTGAACTCTATTACTGTTAAATAAATATTTTGAATATATTCAGCTATTCTTGTCGCTGACTGTACCACAGCACAGTCTTTAACCCCAACGGTATCGTAACTAAAGTTGGAATTTTCTGTGAATAGTAGAGAAGGCTTATGTTTGAGAGTATAAAAATGTTATATTATCGTAGGACTATCCATAGATATGGAGATTCCCCAGTCAGTTTCATTTATCCACAATTAGTTAAAATTATCAATATGCTTCATACCTAATGTAAGTTTTATTTGTTTAGGCATATTAAGTTTATTAATTATAATTTCAACGTTGTGATTTCTAATTGCGTAAAACTTTGGGTTTGTGATTAGTAATTTATTACTATTTTTATTAAAACTAATTACATTCGTTTTTTTTCTTTGGGTTCACAAACCTGGGGTGCAACCACAACGTCTTATGGCATTATTAATTCAATATTACTTCAATCATACATTGACAAATGACATAAAAGTAGCAGTTTTGATGACGTCACGTTAAATCGTTCACGCAAATACAACTGTCATGTCATACCTTTACATCATGTTGACACTGACGAGCGACAGTGATAACGCCATATAAAAATGTAGACGTCTCGTTCACACGCAGGAATACTTTATAAGTTCATGGTACTAATTCGAACAATATTATTGTAACCTTGAAATAATAATGCCATGAAACATGATGGTTTTGTATTAATTTGTGGTAGCCCAGCAGTTTAGCGTACGAACTATATTCCTTATATAGATGGCAGTAGTGGTCGTGGGAGGTGGAAAATAATATTGTTTTACGCCTTCACTTCAGAACGAGGGCGGAGATGAGATAGATAATGTCATTTCTAACTTTCTGACATAGTTTGTCTCGATTTCAATGAGATTTAGATATAGCTGGGTACTTACACTTACATTTATGGAAATTGTATCTTTTTCAAATTTATTAGTACTACTCAGGAGTTTTTTTTTTTATAATTTTTGTAATTTTTAGTGGTAATCATTAATAAAATAATAATAATAAATAATAATTAATAGGAATTTCACATAGTAAAAAAATATGTTTTTTTAACTATGTACACAACACCAAAATTTTAATGTTACAATATTCATGCCGAGCCAGCACGAATATTGTTGTTATATTCGCCTCTATCAAGGCTCGAGCGTTATTGGTTTTCCTGCTCTATGCTTGCTCTATGGCTACAAGATCGAAGCTATTTTTATTAACATGGTGTTGCCGACGGCGGTAAAGGTTCCGTAGAAAAGTAATACAGTGCGATATAGTAAAAGAAGCTTATAATATGGCGAAAACCCAATAAAAAAATCAAATAATATTTACATAGAAAAATTAGGGCGACATCTTTTTTCCTCTAATGTCAACTAAAAATCGAAAGTCCATTTCTTTCTTTGGACAAAAAAAAAATCTTTAAATGAGGCTACTAACGAACCTCCGTGTCGCTCACACATGGTATAAAAATAATAACAAAAGAATAAACAGAGTAACTTTTATCATAGGCGGACTTATAAAATAAGTATAACGAATTTAAAGCTAATTAAAATTATAATATACTAAACTTTTTGTTTGCATAACATAAGCAACTTCCTACATTAGCCCGACAAATTCAAAATACACTTTCACCTTTGATATTTTTTAAGCACATAAATTATACAATTATAAATTCACGTACACGTCATATTTTTCAAGCAATCGTGATGAAACTTATATATTTATGTCAAGACCATGCAGTTATTGGCCTAGAGAAAAGTTGACTTCGCAAGCAATGCTATTCAATCGGATCCCGGTATGGGTGGATACAAACCCTGCTATTTGTACACACAGAATTCACCCTATATACATAGGTTTATTGTACCATCAAGAGTACAATAACTATGATAGGTCGGGCCTTTGCATGTATGGAACCGTACTAAGCTCAGACGAGTCACTTTGCTACCTGTAGCTTTCTTCTGTAGGGATATCTGTCCACATAGATTCTAGGTTATCCTAGGATATTCAAGAGCAGAGTGAAGAGATTTCGTCTGAGTAAGCGTGTCCCATCTTCTTCTTGTGAACTAATACAATCAGGTAAAATGTGACCAATCTATAATAAAAAAAACCTATAATTAGACCTCTTTGGATTTTGCAGAAAGAACTTAAGAGTTTCCTGGTATTTGAAAATGTTATTGCCATCGTTCTGCTCTCCAAACGTATGATAGAGCCCATTTTCACCCTCTAAAACTTAACAAAAACTTTTGATTTTGATGTCAACCGTTTGGATAGAAAATCTATGTATGTACGTCTTGATTTTTATTAAAATAGATTTTTTGTGCGAGTTACAACTAATACTTTTCATTGTTATGATTTTGACCCCAATAATTCGTGACTTTAGGTGGCTATAAGTACGAAGATATTAGTAAAAATTAAAAAGGAAGACGTACGAGTATAGTTTTTATATATAATAAATTATTATTGAATCAAACATAAAAAATACAATACAATTTCTAAAAACTAAATTAAATCTAAACTAAATACTTATCTAAAACTAAAACTATCTAAACTTATACTTATAAATAAAAACCTGCGTTTAAGTCGCTGTCTGCGGGTAAGGTGCCCAAAAACCTGGTGAAATTACCTCGTTGAATGGCCAAACTTAGTCTTTGACCGAGGTAAGAGCCAGCTCTTTGGTCACCTGTAGTTTCTATCAACATATAATACAAACATCAAAATCGGATAGCATTTGGAGGTGAAATAGCGTTGGCACTTTTTGGAGGCCAAGGGGGGTATAAACGCTTCTTCTTCGCTTGTCATATTCATTATAATGAATGCAAAACTCCGGAAAACCCCACACGAATTCGGAAAACTGTCACAGGTGACAAGCGTGTTAAAATGTTTGAAGGTCCACTATTAACATATTCATTACTGATATTTCTCTGGGGTACTATAACTGGGTATATTAGGGCATAAGTAGGTATTAGGTTGTAATTTATTAGTTGGCGTAAAAAGACAACTGTGTAACAATCACTTAGCGTTATTAAAATAAAAGTACTTTTTCCTTATCTGTGTTAGAAACTGACTGACAGAAAACGTACAGCTCTAACTATCATACCTAAATACTTGATACTTTTTAATGTGTAATAAGAAAGGGATTTTGAAAATTCAACCTCTATTAAGGCGAAACCGGGTACCTCAAGTGCTCTCGTATTATAACTCATAGCAATATGAATGATCCAGAAAATATTAAGTTCTTGTAAGTTCTTAAGTAACTTGAGAAAAAACTGTGAATATATTCAGTAGCACAGAGTTGTCGCCTATCTATTTTTAACATTTACTTAGGTGCTACTCAATGTTCCATGATTAAAACGATTCGATAAGTAAAAAAGACGGGGAAGGGAGAGAGTATAAAAAAGTAAAACAAAAAAAACAGCGATAAAAATATTAAGGATTTCACTGATGGAAGGATCTTTAACTAAAAGTTTATGGCAAACCTACGAAAGCTAAACCGGGTTCCAGCGGTCATCCTCAGTGATTGAATTGGTCGTCTCGTAAAATGTTCGTTTAAATTTTCCACTGTGATGGAAACCGGACAGATTCAATAAAAGGTAATCTCCTAATATCGAGTTTATGGAATACGTTACATGAGCGGTTCAAAGTTCACGATACAGGAGACTTGACTTTTTTTGCATTTTTGTGGTGCTGATTGAACGTGTTGGTAAATTAAGCTTATAACTACTATTTGTACTGTGACTTTGTACTTCGTGAGTGAATGGTGAGGTGAGATAGTAGTTTGCCTAGGCTATCGAGTTGGCGTATTTAGCTTTCCTTTTCAACGAGATAAAATAAAAATGAATTTAATTGTAACATTGTATTTTCAAATGATGAGTACATTAGATTCATCTCTTTAATAGAATATTTTGGAAGGCCAGAGCGGAAAGGAAGGTAAACACTCTGAACCACTTCATTTAGTAATTAGAGGAAGCGGAACTCACATTGTTGGTACTACATTCATCAGTAAAATACATATTCAAATTCTAGTTCTAATATTTCCTTTCATACATTTAAACAATTTATATTTTAGTCCTTTTTGTTTTCATTAATATACATATGGATTATCATAAAATACACATTATCTAATGTAATAAAATAAATAATACATATTCGTTACGTAACTTAATTAATGTATAAAATCAAGAAAAATATAATACTTACTATAAAGTGAAGAAATAAAAGAGACTTACAAGGAAGACTGGCCTTATTAATTTAATTCTTAATAAAATTTAGTCCCTGTAAAATACCCGGGAAATTATAAAATTTTGTTTTTATTTAAGTAAGCATAGAAAGTCATTATCTTGCGTTAACAATCATAACCTTTTTCAGTTTAAATATAATGTGTCGCACCCCCGTCATGAAGTCCATTTAAAACATAATTTTCGTAAGCATCGTTCCAGTTTTGTGGATTTGGGGGAATCATCTTAACAGCTTTATTGTTACCCTCACACTTTTGTGTTTCGTCTTAAATATTTTTAAAAAATCCTCGGAAATTCGCCACAGACCGTAATCTCTATCTGAAAGTCATTTCAGGATTGTTGTGTTTTAATTTCAATGCTACTATTATTCCCGCCAGTAGAAAAGGAATTACTTAAACATTTAAATATTACTATTGATGATATTACAAATTTTGAATAACTAAGAAGGTTTAATGTCCAGTTAAAAATACAAGTGCGTGTAAAATTACGTTCAACGATAAAATACATAGATCCTGGACCCCAACAAAATTCCCTGAATCTAGGGACCCATGAGCTATGAAGACCATGGTCTCACAACACCCAGAGTCAGAATAAGTATATGAGCTTTTTTCCTGTGCACAAATACCTAACCTACTTGTCCTGTCGCGGAAATAGCCATCTCCGGGTTATGAGCAACAACAAAGACTGTTGATTCTATAGTTACCTAGGCATCAACAAAGACCAGTATAGATAGTGTCAGTTTTGAAGACTTATAGAAGAGCTTGCCGGTGATCGCGTCAATAAAGATAAGAGAGGTGCTGTTAGTTAGTTGACCTACTTGAAGAGAGAACTAAAGCCGCTCTTCTTTTGTTTTATAGCCTATGCATTTGTTTGAATTTGAAAAAAGAAAGCAGCAACACACTTTTTGCAGTGAAAATAAGTTTATTAATCTCTAAGTTGTATCTAAATCCTTGAGAACTGAATTGGGCTGAATTAACTTTATAGATAGGTAGGTAAAATAAAACTAAAGCTGAGTTGCACCATACCCACGGTTAAAGTTATGTTAAAAAAAAAGTTACAACGGTTATAATTAGCGTTAAAGTAAGTTGGTGCAACTCAGCCTTAGTGTTTGTTTCCAGACAGCTTATCAAAGCTAGATTATCGGCATTCGCTCCTGTGAGTTTCTCTCGTACATTTTCACAACCGGAGGGCTTAACCTGATAGGACGGAAAGATTTTGAAGTACCTAGTCTACATGTCTGTCTGAAAGTCGTTTCCGTTAAAATGTCTACAGCAATGATATAATCTTTACATTGATGTAGTAGCTGTTTTGCTCATACCATGAGTTGTGCAGCTATTATCAAGAATAAACAAACTTTTTGAAATATAATGTCTGTGAGAGTGGCTGCTCCTTGCTTTAGCTTCATAGGTTTTGTAGGTATTATTATTATCTGTGGCTTAAGTCATACTTACGTAGGTCTATTATCGCCTAAACAGTAACGCAGACCCTTCATAAAATTCAGTTCAGACTAAGGCCAGTTATCAAGGAAATTTTAAACTCAACTTAGGTATAGTATGTAGTAGTGATGTGGTGGTGTCATCATTGGCCTTTAAGTCTATTATAGACTATTTAAGCAGTGTGTTAAAAGACACTTCTTTTTGTGGTCTTCTTCTTTTTCTCGTGTAGGCAAGTGGTCAGCCCTGGTGTCAGAATTTTTAGGCCGCCCGAAGGCTTCTGACTTGGCTTAACGACTATTGTCTTACGACAACAGCCGGGACCGACGGCTTAACGTGCCCTCCGAAGCACGGTAGCGCTCAGTTCTAATACCAACTTTTTGCTGTAGCGGTCACCCATCATAGTAGTGACCGCAGCGAACTTTGCTTAACTTTACCGATCGGTTAGGAACGGCTGGTCGTGCTTCGCTATGAGCGCTACCTTTTTTGTGGTGGTGTAGTATATAGTATTATCACCCTACTCGACTCTTATTTGAGGCACTCGATTACTCTTATTTTTATATAAGAGTTTTAGAAATCATAGTTAAATTACCACGCCTGCACTTTTATAAAGATATTCTGAGAATCTTTGTAGACATTTTAACAAATAGTATTATAATAAATAATTTGTTTTGTCAGACTGATAAAAAAACTACCACTATCTAGCACTGCACGCACTAGCACTATCTGTAATAGGCATGATGACTACTATTAAAAATGAGCAAGTGAATATTACTTTCATAAAGAAGATTAAAAATGAATGCAATAATTGAAATAATAAGCAAAATCGGTAAATAAATCACGGAGTAATAAGCTTTCAAAGTTTCTACAGGAGGCATCTCCTGTCCCTTTTTCGCGAAACAGAGCACCCCACAGTTACTATGAAAAATCTACTCGTGACGTCACACGCCAAAGAGATTGTATGAAAAGCTATCACAGCTTAGTAATGAGGTACTATAACGACCTTCCTCTGACGTCACTGGCCGTTTGAGCTATCTCTTTCTATTCCGGTTTTTAAAATGCTTGTAACTTGGTCATTTTTTGAGATATTTAACTTTTGTCTTCACAAATGTTTATGTTTTGAGGAATATAATGAATGTATCCAAAACATAATTTTAGTAATCATGCCTATTGTCTCTATCTAGTAAAAAATCAGTGCAATATGTAGAGTAGAAGCATAAAATATTGCTACCACCTACTTATTCAGCATAACGCTCAAATTATACGGGTGTGTATTATAGGGAGACTGTTGTCGCATGTGTGGTTCGGTGTAGTTAGTACCTGTCCACTGTCAATATTAGTCCATGTATAGTGTCAAATACAGTATCGAGTGTTACACAGCCGATGATTATCAAACTACTTGACTACGCATATTGTTTCCTCTCACAAAAACACATTGCTATAAATGTCAATTGATTTGAATATGCGAATGTGTTATTATATAAAATTGACTAATCACAGTAGTGAATTTTCCTGTCATCAATTTTCCTCCGCATCCATCAAACAATATTAAGGGCTATCCAGAATTTCACGTTCATATTCTTGTGTGAAAATGGACAGTGGTTCCTTGGTTTAATTTAATTTTGAATAATATATTCAGAATGAGATCGACAGTAGATTTAATAAAAGATTTGAACTCTCATTGTCACTGAAATTTCAAAAACCCGCACCCCTGAATCCTATCAGCTTTGTATGAGTTTTGTGCTACTAATTTTTGACGTCATAGACTGAATCAGACAGTTTTTAGCACTCCATTGGATTTATAGTTCATACATAAACAAGGTCATATTTTATAGCCACATAACTAACCGCAGAGTTACGGGGTGGTGTTTCCTAACTATTAGCAGCAGCGTGTAGGATGTAAGTTTGAAATATCATTCAATAATGGTTGTAATCTGATTACTAGACTGTGTGATGTCTCAGGATGACGTGCGCAGTGCAGTGTCACGCAAAACTTTATTATTATAAAGTTCCGAGTGACACTGAAACTGTTATGGGCGGCCGTATTGCTTAACATCAGGTGAACGACCAGCTCGTCACGTCACTCACTCTCATAAAAAAAAATAAGTTATAGACAGAGATGCTTTAAGACATAATCCTAAATATATACTTAGACTGAGCAATTGTTCAAAAATAGCCTATCTACCACTACTTAGTCAGCCGGAAGACGTTCACTGCTGAACATAGGTCTCCCGATAAAACGCCACTTTGGACGTTTATCATATAGGGGGAATTTGCCATAATCACCACCCTTGACAAACGGCGCTTGGTGATAGCACAAGATTTTCAATGTACCGAACAAAATGCTGTTTCCCAACCCCTGGGCATTCCATTTTTAGCCTAACGCTATACAACTTGTATTTGATATTAGATGTGGAAGTACAGTTCTGTCGCTTTTATTTTTATACAAGGTGACCTTGAATTGGTATGTTATCCAGAAATGGGGAGACTGGAACCATGATACCCTACAAGTTGTGAGAGTCTTACATGAAACTGGGTGTTTCCAAACTTCCATGGTAAACAATAAATCCACTCGCAAAATTGCACGTGCTATCCCTACGAGAGTTAACAAGATACTATAAATTTATTTCTAAATACAATTAAACTCATTTATGTGCACTCGGTCAAGGACGAAGTTCAACCACCTAGCTGCACTAAGGCTATCTTCGTACGTCAACTTTACATGGCATTTCTTCAATGAAAAACTATTATAATGTAGTAAAGTCGTAGAAGAAATATTGTCTACCTTGGGGTGTAGGTTTACCCCCTTTCGGGATAACATACTAATTCAAGGTCACCTTGTAGATCTCGTAATTATACCAATTGGTTCTCCATTTACAGAGTTCAAAATTCATCAACAAATTCACACATAAAATAGAATTGATTATTATTATGTGTAAATTTTGTTTTTGAGTGAAGCGATTCTAATAAACTTTGGCTGGAATTTTCTAAACGACTATGTCGGTTCTGCTTCTTTAAATAACAATCATGACGTCCGTCTATTTACAACCTGTCATTTTGTTCTATTATACTAACCCATCATGTAAAGCCTCGAAGACATTATACCGGTATGGGTTTCCTTTGAAGATGATTCCATTAAAACCATCGAGCCCTCGCGCTTCAATGATCTTTCATTAAAATTCGAAAGAACCATTAATTACCTTTAGTATAATTGATGAAACTAAGTTATTTTCGAACATCGAAATCAATTAACCTTATTGGTAACCCCTTTGAACACAATATAGTGAAGGGACAGTAGCTCAATTCAAGCGAAAATGTTTGTGCTTAAGAGCAAAACCATTTTTGTTTTAATAAAACTGTCCGTGCAAAGTCTCCTATTACATTGGTGTTTTGTAGGTAAGCTTACCTAATTCGTAATACCCGACTACTGCAAAAACAGAAGTTATTATATTACCAGGGTCTGGTTGTATTCTACTGAAATGGCTGAATAGTTTAGTATCCTGCGAGTCCGACAGTATCCAGAGTCGCAAAACGTCTATCAATAAGAATCATCTACCAAAATGTCTAAAAAATATCTAAAATGTAGTGTCTCTAATGTCTAGTAGTGGTAGAAGCAATAGTAAGCTTAATTTTCACAAAGAAATTTTTTTTTTGCAACGCCATCTTGCCCCAAACTAAGCAAAACTTGTACTATGGGAACCAGATAACTGATATAATACTTAGATACTTTTTGTTGTAAATATATATATAGAATACAATATAACACTCAGATATAGAACAAACATCTATGTTCTTCACACAAATGTTTGTCCTGGGTAGGAATCGAACCCACAGCCCTCAGCTCAGAAGTCAGGGCTACCACCAACTGCGCTATCAAGCCCGTCAAGATAACTAAGTTTGGTGAAAAATAAGTGTTCCGTTACTAATGAACCGATTTAAAATTTTTTTATTACATTTTAGGTTGTCATCATGTACCAGTTGAAGAGTTTGGTTTTAAAATCATAATAAAAAATATGCCATTCAACTACATTATTGTATGAAGTTAAGGCGATGGAAGTAAATTCAAACCCTATTAAAGACGATTTATTATTAGTTTAGAAACATGATATACTGCGTGTCATAGTGTATTGCGACGATCTTTGAACTCACGAAGCATCTTGGTTTGTGGATAGGCACTCTTGAATGAACTCAAAGTGATTAAATTCTGATTCGGTCAACCTTGCGGCATAGATAATATAATGCTAGGCACTTACACTAACTTGTGGTGATGTATTGAGGGTTGTAATGTTCTCAATGGGACTTCAATACAGCGGCAATCAACAGCCTGAAGTCGTCCACTGCTGAACATAGGCATCCCCCAGAGAACGCCCCCTTGAGTGGCTACTCGCCTCCTGCATCCATCGGCTTCCCGCGGGATATGTATGGGTTATGTAAAAATATTAATTTACAAACTAGCCACTGGCCCACATTGCCTTATCACCACAAAATATGATATGATAATTAATTGCTTAACTAACGTAAGCGTAAAATTTACAGAAATTCGGCACAACTGGCCTATGGAAATCCGTGGGATTTTTCTTATAACTTTTTTTCTCCCGTCTTCTACAAGAATAATGCAATTCACATTTAGATAATTAATATTAATTAATACTTTCGACACGTCCAAATGAAAATGAATAGGATGTGCCATCTTTCTTAACGACCATTAGAGGTTTCTCTACCAAAAAAATAGTGAAGCATTGCAAATCAATCCAGAGCTTATGATGATGTTTTACTTCAATACACAATGGGACTCTGCAAAGCTCACTTAGGTAATTTACCATATTGCCAGATATATATTCTGCCATCAAGCAGTAGTGTGCAATATTGTATTCCAGGGACACTGTATCTAGTTAAATTACACTTACTGGGAGAAATGGGCACAGTCTACATATATTATTATAGTATATACTGGTGTCTCAGGATGACGTGCGATAGTGCACTATCACGCGAAACTTTATAATTTTGAGTTCTGAAGCCATTTTTAAATATAAAAAAGTTAATTTAGTAAAATTAGTTAGTTTAGTGTTATGTTACAGTAGGTATATTTTGCCTTAATCTTAAACCGGCATAGATCGTTAGCAGTCTGAAGCCCTAATCCCCGACTAATCTAGCGCGTTCTATATCCGTCAACAAATCGCATTATATTGTTCACTTCCTGTTTACGTAGATGCCCTTTGCTATAAATAATAAATAGAATTTTGTTAAATGGGTGATAAAATTGGTGGATTATGATTGCAAACCTTATGCAGCTCAAACTAACCCACCAAATAAAAAAGAACCCAAAAAGTCTGATGGTAGTTTAATACAAAACTGAAGTTTTTCATTCAAACTCAAACAAATATAAATTATTGAAAATAGGCTATTTTTAGCTCTTTCACAAGTCAAAATTTTATTAAGTATTATAATTAGAGGAAACCGTACAAGGCGCATTTGGTACCTACATGTGCCCAAAGTGACAGGAATCTTGGATATAATTTGAGTTGCAACTATTAAAACACGCTTCAATTCTTATTTATAAGCTTTCGCCAAACATAAGCAAAAAGGTAAATAAGGAAAACCGGACCTTTCAATAAGTAAAACATGCCAGCGTTAAAAGTTAATAAAATTGAAAATACTTTGAAGAAAGTACCTCTGCGTAAAGAATTTTTTCAACTTATTCAGGTTTCACAAAGGGATTCTTTGAAAGAAACCTCACCCTCGGTCTTCTTATTGCGTCTCGACATCTAAAACGAAGTAATGTATGTAAATTTAAATAGGGCAAAAGACAAAATTTTATGAACGGTGTTTGGGTCAAACGCCATTGAGTCTCTACTTATAAAAATGTTTAAGGCCTAGAATATAATACAAATATGAAATGAACACATAAGAATGTCGTGAATTTATCAATTGATTCTTACTTTTGAATATTAAAAGGTTGGTAGACTGTTCAAAAATGCTATTTTGGTTGGCCACAAAAGCGGCAGGGACGTCAGGTGAACGGTCAGTCAATTAGGCATGATAGCTGGATGGCTGCAAGATGGTTTCAGTAGAATAATATTGAGTTTTAAGGGGGGAGTTTAGGCGGTAAGAAGAGGTTCAAAAAGCAGTAAATTCTGTTTGATCAGAAGAAGCGTCATAATATTTATTACTCCTGCTAGTTGGTTGTGTATTGAATATTTGTACAAGATTCAAGAAATACAAAAATAGTAGAGGATTTCTATGTGTTTCACTTCAAGAGCAAAGGTTCACCAGAGTAGACAAACCAACTATAAAAATATATAGTGAAAGACAGGCCAGCAGAAACCTTTTGTCTATGCCTATACTCTGTTCTTGGTTTCATTAGCAAATACTTTTTTCTATTAGCACATTTAAAATAATAATTGAAGATAGAAGATCGGTTGAATCGAAGTGGCTTTATACCATTAATACTGTGTCACTCGCTTAGGTCACACGTGTAGAATATTGAGTTGATTAATGCTAGGTTTAAGATTGCCTATATTGAGACATTTGTCTTTGTCACAAATGACAAATGTTTGTAAGACGTGTATGCTTCATAATGTTCTTATTTGGTTTCTTCAATGAGTTATGAGACGTGATAATTTTTGAGTAGCAAATATTTCTTCAATACCATAAGCAGCCAAAATCCAGTGATTTTTAATTGGCTGCTTTTTTACGGCTATGCGACACAATTTTGCTACGAATGCTATATTATCACTGATATGTGATATATGATCAGCATCTAAGAAAAAAACAAAAAAGGATCATTACAATATTGAAAACAAAAAAAAACCAGCAATTGTTTTTAAAAAAGGGGAAGCGACTAAATGAAAACCAAATATAACAAAATACTTAACTGTTTTGTCTCAAACTAATTCGTCTAGATTTCAAGAGTGAAATTCATGAAATAAATTTAATAAAATATTTAGCAAGATACTACTCAACTACACTAATAAAAGGAAAATGAAAAAGACAAAAATATGTTATTTTTTTATAAATAAAACGTAGATACTTAACAGTCGTCTCTAATCTGCGTAATTAATTACTAATTACAGCGCCCAGAATAGGAGTTCCACAAATTCTCAGGGAATTGGTTTCAAAGTTTTAATTTCCTTGTGAGCAATGACTTTGTAATTACAACTAAAGTGAACGACGCAATCAAACTTATTTAATGACTGACCTGCTGGGCTACCACAAAGTAATACAAAACCATCATGTTTCATGGCATTATTATTTCAAGGTTACATTACAATAATACTGTTCGAATTCGTACCATGACCTTATAAAGTATTCCTGCGTGTGAACGAGACGTATACATTTTTATATGGCGTTGTCACTGTCGCACGTCAGTGTCAACATGATGTAAAGGTATGACATGAAAGTTGTATTTGAGTGAACGATTTAACGTGACGTCATCAAAACTGCTCTGGTTCTGCAACATTAAAGTATTCTTACTTTTATGTCATTTGTCAATGTATGATTGAAGTAGTATTGAAGTAACAATGCTATAAGACGTTGTGGTTGCCCCTCTGGTATTCGTAACACATTTCAGGGGTTTCACTATCCTTATTTTATAGGTTCATACTCTTTACAATTTGTTGAAGCTAGTTATTTAGTATGCTGGAGTTAAGAGTAGTTCAGTCCATTGAGGCCACCTGAGACACTTTTTTGTTTAGATTTACTAATTTTTTATATCAAAACTGAACCTTTCTCAAGGTAAAACTTATTTGAAATGACAATCTAAAAGCTTTTTGTAACGTTTTTGTGGCAACCCTCCGCTTACAGTTAGGAAACTTTAAGTAGCTAATGTGCCGTAAAGTAGGTGTGACACTTCGCAACCGTAAAATCTTCACGCTCTACGTTGTTATGTGAAAGTTATAATACTGAATAGTTACAGTTTTGGGGTCGTTGCGCACTTTCTGACCAGCATAGCGATTCAGGTCACAAGCTCGATTGCGGAAACCACATACACTGTCTGTCAAAAAATTAAACAATTGTTAAAATGATACACGCCACAAATACATTTTATTTTATGTTTTACGATTACTTGCGTAATGCATTTAGCCCCATTATGACCGACATTTTGGTAGCAATCACTATGCAGAACTTGTAGAGAACTAAGTTGAATGTTGAACCTTATTAAACTTGATGTAGGAATGTGTGGTTCCTTAGTTTAAACTAGCCATTAATCTCACCATCATCATCATGATAACCACCATCGTCACAAATGTTATTAAAATCTGGTCTGTGCAACCACAGTTTGTTTTGAACAACATAGTGCACTCCAACCATAAGAAAAAGCCCGTAAACTTAGCAGTTAAGTAGTACTCCATTACACTCGCATTATAAGTTTGTTGCTTAGCAGAAGCTTAAGTAAGATGTCAAGCTGTAAAATATAATTTTTAATTTAACATTTTTAGTCTTTTGGTGTTAAAAATAAAATTGAGGGAGACCTTAGTAAAATATTTAAAAAGGAATCAGGTTGAACCAGTTCTTTTGTGACGTGAATTTTAATATTTCACTCAAGAAATATGCAAGTTTGATTCGAGTCATTCGAAAAATAACATTATTCAATTGTTTCACTCCCTTGTTCATTTGTTTCCATTTCCTTGTTCCAGTCATGAACATCTCAATGCAACTGGCCGTTGTGGTGGCTGCAGCTTGCCTCTGTCTCGCTGATGGCGCCCCGGACGGACGCCTCGTGCGGAAGCAGCAGAGGCCCACCAGGGGCTTCAAGAACGTTGAAATGATGACTGCCAGGGGATTCGGGAAGAGAGACCGTGCCCATACTAGGACTGAGCGTAAGTGTCGAAGCTATAAGTATGGAAGTTTGGACACAGTTTACAAAAAACATGTGATGTCTTAGACTATCTGGTGCTATAGATATTCATAGGCTATGGTGACCTCTTTCCATCAGGAGAGCTGTATTAATTCTTGTTTATTACATAAACCATAAAATAATCACTTACAATAGATTATTTCAGGTGCTACCAGTTTCGTTATATTATTGTTATAAAAATTGACTTGCCTCACTAAACAAAATGAAAACCAATCTTATAATTACCATTTCTTCAAAATTTAAAGATAGTGAGATACAAAAACCTGTCATTCTTCAAAAGAGTCTTTGTTCAGAGAATAGGAAGGTACAGGTTCAATACCCAGTTGATTCTTTAAATATTAGAACTAAATATCTAGCAAAGATACTTAACAAACAAAAAATCAACAAACAATGAAATAATCAAAGGTACAAAGGTACGTAAGTAGATCGTTATTACTTTTTGTGCTTTACACAAAATCCATTCCAAGATAAAAACACGTTGTCGATCAACTTGTAAATAATAATCATCAATGATAGTATACAGATACAGTCCAAAGTTTCCAATTTGTTCAAATATGTAACGATCGTGTTCAAAGTCCCGTTTCCGACGTTTTGTCCTAACCAATGGACAAAGACTCCGCCCCGGGCAAGTGATGCGTCTGAACTCGGCTTAATTATCAGCCCAATGTTAATTGCCAAATAGTCCCTTTACTCATCCGTTATAGACAAATACTTGTTGCTCCGGAAAGACATATAAGTAGGTGTAGGTTTAAAGACATTTTTAGTTTTTTATATCTAAAGATTATTATTTTATACAGATTTTTTATATGTACAGAGAAATTTGAATTCAAAACGGTTTGAATTGAATTGAAAGGAATTTGATTTGAACCCGCATCTAGTCATCCCTAAAGCCGGGACATGCTTTACTTTAGCTACTGAGGCCTGAGGCAAGCGATAAACTTCACATAATTATACTTTTATTCTAAAGTTTGAAAAAACCTGAAAAAAAGTTTTTATTCCTGATAAGCACAAAATGAAATCGTTAAACATTCAAGGTTGCAGAAGCAGATGCATAAGATGAACGTTTGCTGCCCCGCCTTCCTTAAAAGACTATTTTGAAGCTAATGGGCCAAATAATTCGCCATGAATATTATACTCACCGCTTAAATTTTCATTTCCTTTCGCCATATTCAAA
Organism: Ennomos erosarius; assembly: GCA_963580505.1. Classification (NCBI taxonomy): domain Eukaryota; kingdom Metazoa; phylum Arthropoda; class Insecta; order Lepidoptera; family Geometridae; genus Ennomos; species Ennomos erosarius. The sequence continues at coordinate 10,687,810 of OY756988.1, forward strand.
TATGCGGATCTTTAGACGTGGTGGTTAGATGAATTTCTTTGAGAGATACTTTCTTTATAGCAGCTGCTAGTAATTTTTGAAATATAATTAATTATGCTTCAGAACCGAAACGTATTTACACAATAACAAAAGCTTTACTCTATTTTTGATACTCACTAGTTCGGGAGTCTATGGACTCATTAACATGTGTACACCCCATTTATGTCAATATATGATTATTTGATTTAAAAAAAAAAAAAAAAAACTTAAATTAAAATGGAACTTAGTCTGTTTGTTTTTAATTATTGTTATTTAAATTTTACTTTTAAACGTGATTTATTACACGGTTATTACACGGTTGCTAACACTACAAAAATCACCATAGGATTAGTTTACGTGAAGATTTAATTTAGGTATGATTGACTGAATTTGAAACCGCTGAGACCGAGTATCACAGAAGTTCCTAAAATACTTAGTACGTGTTATTTATTATAAAATTAATTTTAGTTTTAAATGCCATAGCTATAATAAATACGTATGTTGATACGTATATCTACATAGTTAATATAACAAAAAGGGCTCAGAAAGACTTGATTTGAAACCACTTTCATAATTCAACGTTACAATCTTCGCGAAACAACTTTAGTTCGAGTCATCCCATGATTCGACAAGTCCGTGTTTGACCCACCAATGCCCAGAAGTAGTATTTAAAGTTAGTACAGAAGAACCCTAAAAAGTGCTGATAACAAAAAGTATCCTATTGTTAAGTATATTTATGATACATTCTTATTTTATCCATTGGAATTATTCATCGTTTCTAAATGTTATCCATTTAATAACCTTTTCTACAACTTTTGTTACCGTCTGCCACTACCGCGGGAGACAATCGTGGTGAAAGATGGTAACAATTAGATCCCTAACTACCCCTAGCATTTACAAAACCTTCCCTTCCCAAGGAGACTTAGAACAATCGTCATCAGAACGAGCAAGCCGCAGCACACCCACCTTTATGAATCCCAGCAACATGCATACAGCCAGAGATTTTGGTAAAAGATCTTCAGAGGGCAACGAAGGTATAAAACCAGATAGAACGTGATGTGAATACGACGTTACCATGTAAAGACAGTATGGGTTGTTGCCTAGAAGTTGTCTGAATGGTATAAATGTTTTAAAAATATTCACTGTAAATTTGTACTTCAAAGTAAGCAAAATTGAGGATGTTCTTGGGAAACTAATTTATCACAAGAACGTAATGGTCCGTTCCAACGTTGGTGCGTTTAACATATTAATTATTGTTTATATAACTACATTGAAATAAAAACAATTGCTTGGAATTCAAAAATAAAATATAAATCATGGGAATGATTTTTAAAGTGTAAACCACACTTAAGGTATATCTATAAAGATATTATAGTCCTCAAAATACACACCCACCCCGCCCCCTACCCCTACCCTTGACATAGTCCTTAAGATTTTCGCAGCTAGTGGTCTGGTAACCATAGCTCAGTGGTAGAGCGTCCAATCCGGTCAGTTGGAGGGCGCGGGTTCAAATCCCGCTGGTTGCTAAATTTTGGGGACTATAACATCTTTATAAAATATGAATATAAAAACTATATAAATATAAAACAATATGTAAATCAACAAAATGATTTACAAAAAGATTTACCTGCAGTGAAAAACATTAAACATCGAATCAGATCACTTCTTTGCGAATAGTGCCCTTACTGTCCATATACTGTCCTTACCACAATCGTGGCGTGCTAATGGATTTGTAACGGTGAAAACTGAAATCCTTGAGAGCTGGAACCAACGCCTACTACTGAAAGGCAATGCTTTCCTCGTGTTGTGAGGTGGAAACTTTGTTACGTGAATGGCAACACTGAATCGAATTCAATGACTGTATTCAGAGGGAATCCAAATGGGAAAATTTTAACAGCAAAGAATTTTTTGTCCTCCGTTGATTGTTCCGAACGTTGCTAAAATAGAAGAGAGTTGTGATAATCTAACTTGAAAATAATGAATGGGAGTTTTTGAAATAAATGACACCAAATGATTCGTTAATACACCTAGTATTTCTTTTACTTCATAATTCGTAGTTCGCTAGTATTTCAAGTATATTAAGAGAAATTTGAATTATTTTACTTAATATTGGGTCAGAGAAAAACAAAAAAGCTTTTTTGTTTTTAATAATGAAAGAATCCCCTTTAACCTTATTACAATTTTCTCACATTTGGATTAGCTCTGAAAGCATTGAATTGTTTGGATTACTTCAAGACAATCCCAGACTTGTAATTCAATATGCTTGAACAATGACTGGTGTCGAGTGAACTTGAACACCTACTTGCCTATACTGTTCGTGTTTCTGTAATTGTGAAACTATTGTGCCTGTAATAATTAGGGCACAATTGTTTTTCTTAAATAATGAAGTTGTCAAAAGAAACTTTTTGTTTTTATTAAGTATAGGCAAAGCATTTGACCACTGCCTTACCTGATGGTAAGTTATGACGCGGCCTATGAAGGTGCATGCTTGCCTAGAAGATACCTGTTCACTCTTGACTTCGAAAGTAATTACGTGTTTCTTGTTTGCAAATCAGAAACTACATACAAGGTTTTTAGTCTATTCTCAAAGTAAGTACCTACCTACTTAGGCCAGTATCAAGAGTAAAGAGTAGTTAATGTTTATTGCATTGAATTGTCATATTGTTACCTAATTATTACAGACCATTATTAAATAAGTTAGTATATAAGTGGTCATAATAAAATACCATTGTAAAGAGGCTATTTACCACAAATTAACAGAAAGTGAAGGGCCGACTCATAAGAAGTTCAACCCAAAGAACAGTCTGATGGTTGCGTATGACTTTGGCAAGCGGAGTGGTAACGAGGAGATTTTCAACGAAGGTAAAGTTAAGCTGCTTCAATCATCCAAAGAAGCGCTTTATAGCAAACCACATATCCTACCGACTTGCCCAGTCAAAGCTTATTCATAAAAAAATAAACGCCAAGACCACACGCCTCTTAAAAGTGTTGAAAACCATATATTTATATGAGCTTCTGCTTCTAGTAATCATTAATCATTTGAATTTTAACAGAAGAGGAAATTAGAGTGACCAGGGGGACTTTCAGGCCCAACTCAAACATTCTTATCGCGAGAGGATACGGCAAACGCAGTGAAGGGTCTGATGGAGGTATCGATATAAGTATAAAAGTGTGTCGTCATCGTCTAACCCATCAAAACGGCTTAAAACTGCCGCAATATTGAAACAAAACAATACGATGTTGATGTATAAGCCGTCATTGCCTCAGGGATTGCTCCCGACATGACATGTTATGCGGGCATATACAATTATACATGCAATGACCGTTTCAATGCGTGATACAGCTAAAAGCATTGACAAAACTATACGTAACAGTGTTAAACATAATTGTGATTGTGTCAGACATTAAACACGTCTGAATTGAAAAGAAAATAATACCAAACTCTTCAGCTACAGTATTAGTCTTATAATGCTTTTCATTGTAGTGCCTCTGTTTTGTCCTTATTGTAAGTTAAACCACGTATGGTGAAACTACAGTATCAAAGAAAAGTATGGTTCGTATATCAAAAAACCTGATTACTTTTCTCGTGCAATATAGGCTTTTTTTCATACAAATAGAGAGCTATTTGAAGAAATGACTTTTCTGATTGATGCTAAATCTTCACCATGCGTGTGGAAGTCAGATACCAACATCTTAAGAGTCTCATTTCCAGAAAGAATGGGGAAACTCGTAAGAGATTTGAACTAAACACGAAATGTTAGGACAATATATTACCGTGCTACAGTACGAAAACCCAAGCAGTAACACAAAAGCATACACCCTTCAAACTGATGAAATTTAACTCAAAAGTGATTCATAAGCTGATATCAACTGATTGAATTTGAAAAAATATAATGCAATGTAACTATAAATGTTATATAATTGTATTGTATTATCAATTTTAAATATCATTTACTTGCGCACACAGTTAAGCTTTTTGTGGAGTAATATTCAATGCCAATGTGTTTACTCGTGCGATAGTGAGCGTAAGTCGAATGGTGCCATATTTTGTTACTGCTTAGATTTATATACCTGTAGTAAGTACTGTTTTCTCTTCTATGTCTTATGAAAAAGAATATTGTGTCTCTCGCGACTGGTAAAAGCTTTCATTGTATAAATTGCGTCGAGAGGGCTCGTGCTAATGCTTATTATGATCTGTGAATGTGTCTGTGTATAAGTTAATTGGAGGTGCTTTTTGTTGAAGTGAAACGTTCTTTTGTGCAAATTGTATGTCAAAAATTTTTCTTTACAATATGAGCTTAAGACGATGATTTATTCTAGCAATAAGTTAAGTAACAAGTTATAAACAAATATATATTCTAAGCAAAAGTTAATTACAAGTGTTGGTTATAAAATAGATTAGCCGCATACAACTAATATTTACTACCCAATGCTAATTAAACAGGCTTTCTATAATAGGGTTGCTACATTATCAAAATTGGATGTATTTAACACCAAGGAATTATATAAGATAAGATATAAGATAAGTGTGGACATTTCACACAGCGCCATCTAGCCCCAAACTAAGCATAGCTTGTACTATTTTTTGTTTGTAAATACATATATAGAATACAATATAACACCCAGACGCAGAACAAACATCTATGTTCATCACAGAAAATGTTTGTCCTGGGTAGGAATCGAACCCACAGCCCTCGGTTCAAAAGGCAGGGATACTACCAACTGAGCTATCGGGCCCGTCGATTATTACAAGGATTGTTTGAAGTTTTATTGGCAACCCTAAACTGAGCTTCTATATATAATGTGGGTCGGTACAGCACGTAGTAACATATTCAGTAATCTGTGGTACAGCTAAGAAGGTGCATATAAAGCACAGTTTATTTCATTGACATGATAGATATAGTCATATCTACCATATCAATGACATAAACTGTGCTTGACACTCAAAGCATTATATACGTATACACTATACGTGGATGTATCTGGAGCCCTGGCAAGGGGCTAAGTAACCACTTGTAGTGGCAAAACTGGAATGAATCGCAATATCATATTTCTAAAGGCCTAACTTTATACGTATACACCTAATACTGCAGCACTTTGATCCTAATGTATTTACTGTTTTTTTTTTAGTGATGGACGCTGATGATTTCCTGGAAATTCTTGGCTCTGCACCTGAAAAGGAAAACCAGGAAAATGGGGACGAGAACAAAATAGTAGAAAGGTATTTATATTGTTTAGTTTTGACAGCGTCACATTATTGACAAGCTTATTGCTCAAGGTGGCGCTCTCTGGCGGAGGCATATGTTCAGCAGTGGACATCTACAGCTGGGCTACCACAAACTAATAAAACAAAACCATCATGTTTCATGCCATTATTATTTCAAGGTTACAGTAATATCGTTCGAATTCGTACCGTGAACTTATAAAGTATTCCTGCGTGTGAACGAGACGTCTACATTATTATATGACGTTTCACTGTCGCACGTCAGTGACAACATGATGTAAAGGCATGACATGAAAGTTGTATTTGAGTGAACGATTTAACGTGACGTCATCAAAACTGCTCTGGTTCTGCAACATTAAAGTATTCTTACTTTTATGTCATTTGTCAATGTATGATTGAAGTAGTATTGAAGTAACAATGCTATAAGACGTTGTGGTTGCCCCCCAGTTTGTTAATGATCATTATGATGATGATGATGATGATGATGATGATGATGATGATGATGATAATGATTATACCCAACTACAGATTTCCAGTCTGAATGAAGCCCTAAATAGCTATTATCGTAAGTAATACAAACATTTTGATGCTGACCACGAACGCCAAATTTCAAAGTACTTCGGCACAGCCCAAACTAATCGTGATTATTAAAACAACTCTTTAGTCATTAGTAACGCCAACTATTAGCGAAATGGTTGGTAAAGTTTGAACACCGGTCAGTAAAGCCAAGTAACGCACGTGACCAACTCAACTAGCTAAACGATATTAAAAAGAGGTTATTAACAAAATACTGAAATTAACGTTTAAATATAAGAAAGTTGCCTTTTCTACTTATAGAAAAATAAGAGACCCTGAGTTTCCACAGACTAAATATTCTCAATATTCAAAAGATTCTCAACAACTGGTCAGCTGAATAGTCAAATCCATCGAGCATTTGTCGCATCAAATCCAGAAACCTTTACATGCATTTGATAGGCAGTCATATTTTTGATAGAAACTTACGGTAACATTATTTATACCAGTATTTCAGCAGCGAGTTTTGTTTCACTTAAAGAAAGGTTGAACCTTTCTAGTATTATAATAATGTTGTCACGTTCGTTTATGATTATCCTTTGGATAGAAAAAGCTTATAAACGCTTTCAAAATGTACCGGAGGCGGGATGGCGCTCGAAGAGTAAAAAGAATACAAACTAAGCAATGAACTAGCAAGCTTGAATTATTCTACCCATGGAATTATTTCTGTTAAATACTTCTCCGTAATAGCGTAATATTGACCTTATCTAAATGCTTGACACACATTGATCTCTCCTTATATCGCAATGCATCGATTTTCATATCAAAAGGATTTTTTTTCTGGGTAAGATGGCACGGAACAAGTGGGAGTAAAAATAATTTAAATTAATTTGTACTTTTGTTTCACGGCGCTATTGAGAAAAAAGTCTCAATAGTTCCGTTACGGAACTACTTCCGCGAGACTTTTCGGAATAAACGACTAATTGTAGTCGGCGCCATTGTGAACAAACTTATGTTTAATTATAATTACTCCGGTAACAACTAATATTTTATCATAATTAGTTATCGTTTCTACGTCGACAAGTAAATAGTTAATTATCAAATGGGTTCACTTACATTTCATTAGTGGAAATAAATTGGTGTAACGCGTGCCGTTAAATAAAAGATCTGAAAAGAGCAAATACTTATTTGTATTGCGGTCTCACTTGCACTACTTTTGACATATTGGGGGAGTTGGGAAAACAATATTCTCTTTCTTTCGTCGGAATCAATTTCTAATAGCGTCGGACCTACCAGTTTCCAGTTTCCGCCGGATTTTATTATTGCTATCTCATCTCCTTTTTCTTTTTTCTACGTGATTTATGATCTACTGCGGTATTTAGTTTATAGCTAGCTATAGTGCCAGTATAGTACATTGATTTGCACCATTGATGGTTTTAGACCCATTAAAAATGTGGTGTCCGAGAAAAGTGCACCACACGTAATTACCATTCATTAACTATATAGGGCTGTCAAATATTATACCTAACCCCGCAATTCCAACTAATTTATTACCAACGGTTAGTTGCTGACTACACCTCTAAAATTAATTGAATCGTTTGAACCACATTGAGTAAATTAATATGCAAGTAAACGTTTTTGTGGTCTAATAGGCAATTCATAACTGCACTGCTATTCAGTTAAAGCAAATTACCGATTGCTTACTACTGTATTCAATCAGTAACTTTACTCATCTCTCTTTTTTTCTTTCTTATTGCCAGAATATTTTACTCTAAGTACTGCTACACATAGAGTAAAATATTAAAAATAAAGTAAGATTAAAAATGAATGCAATAATTGAAAAAATAAGCAAAATCGGTAAATAAATCACGGAGTAATAAGCTTTTAAAGTTTCTACAGGAGGCATCTCCTGTCCCTTTTTCGCGAAACAGAGCACATTTACTATGAAAAATCTACTCGTGACGTCACATGCCAAAGAGATTGTATGAAAAGATACCATAGCTTAGTAATGAGGTACTATAACGGCCTTCCTCTGACGTCACTGGCCGTTTGAGCTATTTCTTTCTGTTCCGGTTTTAAAATGCTTGTAACTTGGTCATTTTTTGAGATATTTAATTTTTGTTTTCACAAATGTTTATCTTTTGAAGAATATAATTAATATATTAAAAAAAATTTTTTGTCATCATGCCTATTGCTACTTTGCCTATTACTCCACATTTTTTTGCATTAGACTTATCTAGTATTTAACGACGCTCACACTGATCAAACACGACCGCGATTGTAAGTGATTGAAAGTGTAGCAAGTATGTAATATAAGCAAGTCATGCATATTCAGTTACCTTGAACACCCCCGGATCATATATTTCACTGAAAATAGACCCTGGTAAGGCATTCCATTCCACCTAGTGGCAGAAAATGCACTACCGACATTTGGTAAGACGCATTCTCAAGAAAACGTCTTGTTCTCGGTTTTGCTTCTAAACACGACTGGCCTACAATTTCACTATTATCTTTAATTGTATTTATTGCGTTTGGTGTCTCAAGAATTTTTTTATTGTAGATTAAGTGACTTCTATACTAACTACTAGTTACTTCTGTTTGCGATTCTGTCCGTGAAAGTAATTTTGTCGTATTATTTTAGCAGGTAATGGATATTGTTTTGGCCTGCCCGTGTGTATATTCAAGCTAATTAATTCCACTATACAGCCTTCGGTCTAATCTATTTCAACAAATGGGATGAGGTTAAGTTTATTTTCCTTGCATTATAAATTATACGTAACGTTAGTATAATAATGGATTGGTAATTCAAATCTAGAGATGCTATAACCTGAATAAAATGGTAAAATATTTATTTAGTAAAACTAATATATTAAGGAAGGAGCTAAAATTTATAACGCTTGGGATAATGCCACAAATTTCTTGATGTATTGTGTGTAACAAATGTGATTCCTTGGATATAAAGGCCAGAAACTTTGGGGATCATATTCTAGCCACCGACCGGATAATTACAGAACTTCTCTCTTGTATTTATATAACTATACTGCCAAGGAAATCAAATAGACAGAGGCGTCTGGCGTCTATCTGAACTGGACATAATAATATATAGTTCTAACTACACTATACACACTCACACCAACACTTTCATTCTGTCTTTTAAAGGTCGCATCTCATTATACCAACCCGGCACGAGACAGAAGGCGTACCACAAACTAATACATGTTTCATGACAGTAATGTTTACTGTAATATTGTTCGAATTCTTACCATGACTTCAATAAAGTATTCCTGCGTGAGATGCGAAAGAACAAATGACAATCTATTACATCTATACGAGAGAACGAGACGTCTACATTTTTATATAGCGACACTGTCGCACGTCGGTGTCAACATGACGATGTAACATGTCGGTTGTATTTGAGTGAACAATTTAACGTGACGTCATCAAAACTGCTCTGCCTCTACAACATTACAGTATTCTTACTTTTATGTCATTTTTCAATGTATGGATGAAGTAATAATGGTGTAAAAGGTTGTGGTTGGCCCCCAGCACCGCACTTAGCTTGGCTTAGTATTCTTTATGTGAACTTGTATGGACATGCGGTCATTACATCAACTCCGTATCATTACCGGATCGCCACGCCCGCAAACTGTCCACGCGCAGACAGCGAGTGGACCACTCGGTGACAATTCGCTTTCACGCGACATTCACAAGTAACAACGGGTCGTCTACCCATGGACCACCCGTTGACGCCAAGCCGAGGTCGGGTGCCGAGGCGGTGTAATGAGATGCGACCTTAAAAACTTTATGATCACCAAGATAGTCTTGGTAATAGCAGTAACTTATAATGTAGACTGAGGAGATTGCTTCCCATTCCGTGGCCATTCCCTTAGCCGGCTCTTACGTCACCCATACATAAGAAGAGATAGGGTGGTTCTAAGAATAAGACCGCCAATTCACCGTTAAAACAAAAACAGCTATACCATTTAACGAAATACCTATTGTAACAATCTAAAGGCAATTTCAAAACAAATATACCGTTTGACTTATCAAACAAGGAGTCGTGGCAACCGATACGAGGAATGGTTTAACTCGGAATGGAGGGTAAGTTGGGGTAAGCCCCATGTCAAACAGATCGCCCCTTCTGCTTGGGGATTGTTGAGGTGCAAATCTGTGTGTTTTGCAATCTTTCAGAAGTTTGTTTAATAAAGTACGTTTTAATACTTCTGTTAAAGGGATGCTATTTTATGATAATTTTGTAAGTTACTAATCTAAATGAATAAAAGAAAATGGTTCGTCATCATCATCATCAACCCATTGCTGAATATGGGTCTTCTCCAAAGAGTGCCACTTTGAGCGGCTGCTCGCCTCCTGCATCCATCGTCTCCCCGCAGCTTTCACCAGATTGTCGGTCCACGTAGTGGGGGGACGGCCTGCGCTGCATCTTCCGGTTCATGATAGCCATTAGAAAATCTTACCATTAGAAAAGAAATAAAACTAAATTAAATTAAAAAACAATATCTTCTTACGCTGCTACGCACGTAGGTGATGGTTTACACTGCTACGCTCGTAGGTGTTGTCTACAAAAGTATCCGTAGCCAAGTCGCTACGTGACATGGAAATTAGTATTTAGAAATATTCCAAGCATTTTTGCCCTGAAATGCTCATCGGTGACTCAAAAATCCAAAAGAATATTTATAATAATGAGTTATTTGAAGGATCCTTAATATGAATAAAATACGTATTTCCTTGGTTTCTCTGATTTAGGAGGATTATTTCTTTTTAATATATTTTCTAAACATGCTTACTTTTTGCAGCATCCCCGTGGAGATATTCGTCATGGAGATGTTAAACCATCCGGAATTCACGCGGTCCGTTGTCAGCAAGTTTATCGATGTCAATCAGGTAATCTCTAGAAGCGACTTTGCATTTAGAAGGGTTTTTTATTTGACCATTGATAAATTTTGACCATTGGTTAGAGTTTGTTTGAATTTCAAACTATGGTTACCTTAAACTATGAATCAAAAAATCTACCCTTGATCAAATATAATAGGATATTTCTTCCACGAAATTTGGAATTGGTGATTATGCGAATAAGTCGTTATACTACTGTAGGTAGGTCATTTTGGGTAGGACCAATGTTAACTAAACCAAAGTTTTTTGGAGTCTCAGGTTTTCTAGTATATTAATATAATTTAATATATTTTTTTTTTTGCAGGATGGAATGCTATCACTGGAAGAACTGCTCAGGAACGCGGCTTAAAACGATATATTTTTATAAAAAAACCTTAATTATCTTGTGAGAACGTTATATTGATATTCTTTCACGAATACTCTATTTATTGCTACTATTAAGTTACAGGCACGTAACGTACTGTGATATAAAATATATAACTTCAAGAAAACAGAATTATTTAAAAAATTATGCTTATGTTACATTTATCCGGCAAAAATATTGTTATTTTAGTATTAAAGATGTTGTTCTAAATCGTCTCTGTAAATAGTTTTTAATGGCATAAGGTTTTTCTGTCCATAGAGTATATAAAGAGTAGAATAAATTCTTGTTGTTCAAATCTTTGAAAAATTTTGAAGTTGTTCTGTGTCCGTCATGATCATGATTGTAATCGTGCATTTGAAACTAATGTAAGAGGTAAAAGACTTAAATAATTTAATGTTAGCTGTTATTTTAAACTGAAAATGTATTCACGTTTGAAATGTTTTTAAAACGTCAGTTTTGTATCACTACAATAATATATATATTATTATTTTGTACATATATAATATATATAAATGTACAAAATAATAATATAAAATGAAGCGTTCGAAAATTCTGTTATGTTTACATGTTATTGCAACTTGTACTAGAGAGCCAAACTAATAGAAAATCTAACGTGACGTTATATTTATTGCAAATTTTGGATGCAATAAATAATTTGATTTCTTAACTTATGTGTTAATTTAATATAGCTTATAATAAAAAATACCAAAATAAGATGGAATTAAAAAGTATTATTTAATTTTTTCCGTTGATTTTAGATACCGTTTAAAAAGCACGGAAATAGATTATTAGTTTTTATTATTGTATAATTTTCTATTTATATTTTGGTAGTTGATAATAAACGACATAATTAAATGTAGACCATCAAAATTAAAGCAAGTCGACAATTTTTTAAACTTTAACATAAATTATATTTTAGGGGAAAGGCGACTCTATTATCTTCCTAACTCTTTTATAACAGGCTGGGTAATTATTAATGTCAATTTAAATAGAAAAATATATGTAATTTAGTCGAGTCTATCCTTTTAATCACTCTACATACATACATCTAATATTAACTTAATTAAATTTAGGCAATTATTCATTCAAATGTTGGATGTTTGGATACCCAATATGTACCTAGTTCGTTGTTATAATACCAATGTAAAAGTTATGGATGGAAATAAATATAATCGGGTATCAATAATGCAGTTTAATTGATAACTTATTGCCCTACTATTATCAGAAATTATGAATTTTACGCATAGATGTAAATAGTAAAACAACGTCCTTGCATCACAATCTGAATTTAAGCATTAATTTCAACGTAGCATAGAAAACAAAAAGAATCCATTGTGACATAAGACTATTAGTTTGTTTCTACAAGGTCAATAGTTAAATTATGCAGGGATATAAGGCACTACATAATTAGAAGAATGCAATGACTAGGGAGGTTGTAAGTAAGAAAAGTGGTTGAAATTCTTTTAAGATTTGTTCTAACAAATCTGCAGTTAAGCTATTTGCGCTGGTTTGTTCCAACTTGTTAACCCTCATTTACCGATTTGCTTTAGATAGTTTATAATAGTTTATAATAAAGTTTTCGTTTCTAGCTAACTGTAATTTCGGAGTCTTCAAGTCAATTAGTATGGACCGCTAATAAAATATCACAAAATAAAAATACTTTACTAATTATCGATATTACTACACTAATTACTGTGGAAATCTGATTACTAGACTGTGTGATGTCTCAGGATGACGTGCGCAGTGCACTGTCACGCGAAACTTTATTATTTTAAAGTTCCGAGTGACACTGCAACTGTTATGCTTAACATCAGGTGAACGACTAGCTCGTCACGTCATTCATTCTCATAAAAAAAAGAAAAAATCTTAACTACTGATTAGTTTGTGGGTTGGCTTGATACAGTAAAACTGTCCTATATGATCATTAACGCAGAAGTACTAAACTTAAACCATGAAATTTGATCACTAATTTTTTTATGCCCATCACATGAAATTTTTTTGGAAACTAAACCCCTAAAGGTATAATATGAATATTTTTATGGAAGCCCACGTCCAATAAAAAAGGCAGGATATGCTCATGCCTTTCATAAAATTCTAAAAATATCCTCAAACATAGAAACTACTTATTATTAAGAGCCAACGTTCGCTGCGATCACCACTATGATGGGTGACCGCTACAGCAAAAAAGTGGTATTTACAACTGAGCGCTACCGTACGTTAAGTCATCGGTCCCGGCTGCTGTCGTAAGGCAATAGTCGTTAAACCAAGTCAGAGGCTTTTGCTGACCACTTGCCTACACGAGAAGAAGAAGGTTAATAATCTAAAACATTTCACAAACGTCCGTTCGTTGTCGCAATAGTTATCAGGAATTTAATATGTTAAAATCACCAACTTCCTATTTAATATTGAGAAATTGGAATGTTATATTGAAACTGATATACCTACCTATCGTAGGTTCTAATAGTGAGTACGCTATAGTACCTATGTCTTGGTATAGGGTAGTTAAGATATACATAAGTTATCTATGGCGACTAAGAACCGGAAGACGCAGCGTAGGCCGGCCCGCTACTAGGTGGATGACGATCTGGTGAAAGCTGCAGGGAGCCGATGGATGCAGGAGGCAAGCAGCCGCTCAAAGTGGTGCTCTATATTTTTATTTATTTATTTAATACACAAATGAATACAACTGTTTGGTATAATATGCCTTAAACCTAGTAAGGTTTGTCTAGACATATGTATAGGGTAGGCCTATGTTCAGCAGTGGACGTCCTTAAATTATGAGGATATGGAAGTTGAAGTATAAAAATTTAACTATACATACAGATTTTTCTAGTATTTTAAACGACTCCTGCCACATTATTGTAGACATCTCAGTACGTCCATCAATTTTATAATGGTTGCAGTGACATCACTTTCAATCAATATCTCGGTAGTCAAGTTTCAAGAGAGCGGAATAACTCAATTACAGCTTCCGTACAAGCTATAATCACATCAAGCTGGCATCGTTTTGAAAGCTGTACTCTGCAAGCTTTTACCGCAAAACAAAATACAAGCGCGTAAATTGAAAACTAACCTACCTCCTTATAAATTAATAACTAGCCAGGTAAGACTCGTGCACTAAGGGCTCCATACCTCTATCTATAAAAACGAGCAAAATAATCACTTTGCTAAATGGGAGACCCCTTAAGTATTTATTTACTTATGGTTTTCTGTGATCTGTAATATTTCAACTATGTAACTAACACGGTTCACAAGGTACAACCTGGTGACAGACGGACAGACAGACAGACAGGCGGACAGTGGAGCCTTAGTATTAGGGTTCGCTTTAGGCCCTAGTTTCGCCCTTTAGGTACTACGGAACCCTAAAAATGATATTATTATAAGTAATTCCCGACAATTTTTTTAGATGATAATATGAATGAAGTTGTTCGTATCACTGCACTGCACACTACGCGCACGTCTTCCTGACACATGTCTATATAGCAATAACATTAGGTTAGACTGAGCAAGTCATAAAATCTTATTTGCCCAGTAATTTCACTAGCTCAAGAAAGTTCCATAGTATATTCTATACTAACTGGAACTACCTTGCACTAGCGCACCGTTCAAACTGAAACTTCAGAGTAGTGCTTGCAGTACACCGCTGCTTGGTAGCACAATAACTAGCAAAGCCGTGATGGTACCTACCCAGACGAACTTTGCAGTAAAGTCCTACCACCTATAGTGAAATGTAAAATTACGCATTTAAAGTATGTGTTAAGTTTCACTGAGCGCACCATATTCGAATTTTCTTGCGTTTTTTCTAATCACAGCTTAATTACTCTAATACTCAACGGACTACATGTAAACTAATTTTTCGCAAATAATAGAATGTATAAACCAATAACATCTAGGTGATACTTTTAATCCTAATTTGTTGATACATTCTATTTATTTGCGGCAAATTAGTCACGTTGAGTAATTAAGCTATGAACGCTAAAAACGCTAGTAAATTTGAATTAGGCGCGCCGAGTGAAACGTTCTACGTTCTTATCACAGAACTAGCTTTTGCCCGCGGCTTCGCAAGCTTGTGTTATGTTATTTTTACGTTATAGTCTAATAATAGATCATGCATTTCATACCAAACAACAAAATCCACTAAATCTTTTCGAAGCTGAGCACAGTAACCTGTATTAGCATAGGTATAGGTATAACGCAAGCATAGCCGTGAGATTTAAGCCATTACCTAAAATTAAATGTTTTGAGTCTAATATAGATTTATAACAGTAAAAGAAGTTTCAAACAAAAAACTACAACCTCTTCATATTACAACAAAAAGAAATCATCATCACTTCACTCAGGTCTTTAACAGAAGTTTCAGTAAGTTTTGTTTAGGTAGTAGATAGGTACCTAAGTAGGCAGGTACAGTTTAGAAAAATATGGAAGAATCACACACGATGATCCTGTTTTCTCAGTTTTACATAATTATTATCCGCGCGCTTTTTGTTCCATTTACCACATTTTTTTTACCTTCTTAAGTTTGGTTCCATACGAATTGAGTACCTAACTACCTACACATAGCCAGTGTCAATAATAAGTTTATAAATTGCTGGAGATATGCATTTACCTGTACTACGCGTACATAATTAATTTTCTTAATACTAATTAAGAATTACAAATACTAAACCACCACTCCTTAAAGAATCGACAGTTATAATTATTATTATGTCCACTATTTTCCACGCTGTCTCATTCCCAACATACCTACCTAGTGATGAAAGTGAGGAAGTAGGTTAAATCGTCATTACATAATTATTACTAACACCCAAAGTTACTTACCTACTATAACTATAACCTTCTTGAAGTAACCGAGTAATCAATCATTTTCTGCTCCCGTGGTTTATTTAAAAGCCCACAGATCTAAAATATTTTAATTATTAAAAACTTATTTCAACATGCAAGAAGAAGAAGAAGAACAAATCAAAAACGAATGAACGTTACGCGCCATGTTGTTGATTCGAGGATACAATTTTATTGCCATAATGAATACCTACATAATAATTATTATATCTAAGTACCCTTTTTAAACATTTTTCATCAAATATTTCGTATCATTGGTTAAATACAAATAATAGCACCTCCGGCTTACTTTAATGCCAAAATAAAAAAGGTTTAAAAGGCGTAGCAATGATAAGGGTATATAACTTAAGTAGCTATAAGTACTACAGGGGGTCTAGCAAAGATACCAACCACTAACGCTAACGCCAAACGCTAACTCCAAAACTGTATTGAAATGACATTACTTGTGGAAAAGTAAGCGATTTCCGAAATGTCATCCTAGTATATTTTGGAGTTAGCGTTTGGCGTTAGCGTTAGTGGTTGGTTTCTTTGCTAGACCCCCAGGTACCTTAAAACTTCCTTGGGGTTGATCAAGAATGTAGCAGTAGCGCAAAAATAATTTTATCCACCTAATTAGAATGGTAGCGTGTAGTAAGTTCATGTAAATAATACTTTTTACCAGATCGCCAATAAAGAACATTGCTCCCGCCAAAACCCTATAAATCAAAAACTTGAATAAAAATGTAAGCTTCAATATTGGCTAAGTATGATAATCGCGTGAAGCCTTATGAATAATTATAAAAAGTCTAAGTACCTACCCTTTTAAACAGTTTTCATAAAATACTTCCTATCATTGGCTAAATACAAATTTTGTCTAATGCCAAAATAAAAAAGGGTTTACAATGCGTAGCAAAAGCAAAGGTCAATTGGCACAGATTACTGAATATGTTACTACTAAAGGTTAAGCTATAGGTACTATAAATACAATTTTAAATACTTATTTCGAATGGTAACGCGTAGTAGATTTTTGAAAACTAATACGTAATACCAGATCGCCAATAAAGAATTTTGCCCTCTCCAGAACCCAATAAATCGAAAACATGAATAATAATGTAGTTATGTTTCAATATTGGCTAAATATGATATCGCGTGAAGCCTTAAAACTTATAAAAAAAAAGTCTAAGAAGTTTTTAGTTTTCTTAATTCCTTGTTCTCTGTGTCGCGCTCATATTCAAGAAGGTTCTCATACCTATCCTCTTTTTTTAGTTTAGACCACAGATTAACGAAAAAACTTATCTATATGTAAATACATATGATTTTTTTGGGTATAGGTACTTACATAATGAACACATTGTTTTTCTCTAATCTGCATTGCATCGAGCGCAGACGAAGTTATCGCGCGATGTATTTCGCCGTAGCCCGAAATGTGTGATACACTGCCGGTAATGCAGGCGCACCAATTGTTATTTACTGTTGTAAAACATGCATTAAATTACTTCCTTATTGCAGTGGGGATTGTTCAGAATGAAATACAAAAATATAGGAGTTCCGTACTCAAAGAGTAAATCCTTATTACTAAACCTCCGCTGTCCGTCTGTCTGTCGGTCTGTCCACCAGGATGTACTCATGAATCGTGATAGTTAGACTGTTGAATTTTTCACAGATGATATATTTCTGTTGCCACTATAATAACCGTGGTCCGTATTCAAAGGGACAGATAAACAGACAGATAAAAAAAGAATTGGTTTTATTTCATATTGATAAAGAATTATAAATTAAAACTATTACAATTTATTTTTGTAATCATAAATAATACTCTCACAGTTTGTAAAACATATTTATTCGCCGACATGCAATATAACGCTACTGCTTCCTCCATTTTATTTAGCCCACGTCGGTCGCGCAGCAGGCAAACAAATTGACTGTGTGTCCGGGTTGGGGCGCTACAAAAACATCGAGGATAGTCAACAGAGATGTTTTTGCGCGCCAACTCAACAGCGAAGGTTCGGGCGTATATGAAGCCGTGCCATAATAGTAAAAGAGTTTTTTTCTTTAATCTGTGCATCCGGATAAACCCGAGATAAAATTACCTAGATTAGGATAAATCCGAGATAAATATACCTAGATTAGATAAATTAAGAAAAAAAAATTACTCTGCTACACTGCTACGTCAGTTTCATCTATGGTTAGTAGCCAAAATATAACTTGCCTTTTGACACTGGCTAAATACCTACACTATGTGTGAAGCCAAAATATAAGACAAAAAACTTACCTTGAGGCCTTGAAGCGGCCATTTTGTTAAAATCCCGTTCCGTTTCATAATGAAATCTTAATCATTTACACCAAGACAAATTAACGATATATAAAATTTAATATATCCTATGTTTTGCGCCGGATTTTTCTAAGCTTATTAGTGAAAACCGCATGAAAATCCGTTCAGTATTTTCGGACTTGTGCCGTAACAAACAAACAAACAAACAAACAAACAAACAAACAAACAAACAAACAAACAAACAGACAAAATGTCTAAAAAGTAGCTTAACGTGATCAGCGAAAAATTTCTAGCCAACCTGTGTCATTTTTTTTTCGATATCTTGCATTTACAGATTTTTTTATCTCTACAGTTTTATTATATGTATAGATGTTTGCGAGCCCACAAAATAAATAAAATAAACAAATGATAATCTTCAAATTTTTCAGAAAGACGACTTCCTTCATAAACTTTTACGAAATTGTGTCTCTTCACCAAAACTTTCGGTCAAACGTAATTTTTTACGTTTTTAAGTAACTTCGTACAATTTACATTTGTATCGCGCTACGCAATTCATTTTAAGCTAAGCATAACTTAAACATCTTAACTATGACTTCAAGTTTTTATTTATTCAGTTGATGAAATCTTGTTTTGTTTGTAACGGGAGATACGGTCATATTTAATTACTCTTCGAGACAATAACTTTACATTTAACTAACTTTTTATATATTTAAGATAACTTTATATAAATAATATCCCATTTTAAAAAAGACCAGTTAAAAGTTGATTTCTGTACAATTTTGCTCACCTAAGTTGTTTTGCTGAATAAGTTTTAATTAACTGTTTATCATTTGATTTAAAACTTATAGAGGCCGAAAAGCGCTATAAAGGTTATATTTACAATAAGTGAGATGAATAATAAATATGAAAATAAAAATGAAGTAATATTCTTCTATCATATTTAAAATCTCATACAATAATAATTTACTTTAAATCTGGTAAGCAGTTTTCGCATACTTAAACCATGCTGCACAAACAAGCCGACCGTGTTTTACTTTTGATTAATATTATTAAAGAAAATAGATTAAAATATCCTTTAATAATATATAAAAGCAATTTCAAATGGCACCAGCTTCTTTACTATAGTCCAGGGCTTTTATTCTCTATCGATACCTTACTTCGTCGAATCCACGCGAATTCCTTGTCTTACACAAGAAATCTGCAAAAGTCTCTTCTTCTTCTTTAATGGCTTTCTATCGCTTTTTTGCAATAATTCTGCCAATGTCAAGTGAGTAAAATTTGTACGGTTATGTCAAGTCAAAGTCATATTTTGTCAGTCAGTCAAAACGCCAACAGTAAAATGGTGGATATTCTACTGAAGCCTCTAAAACGGCCGTTGAAGCAAAAACGAAAATGCAAGTTTCTAGAATCTTGAAATCATTTGCCAACACTCGTGCACGTTCACGAACACTTAACGGATAATAATCCACCCTTATTACACATTAAAATTCAGAATACACAGGTTTTACAAAATAAATTCATAATTCGCAACCGCCATTGTCGGAGTTTCTTCAAAGACCTCAAGTCTATTCTCTATGAAATGAAAACAAAACCGCGCGAAATGAATTTAGAATTGGCGCAATTTGAACTGTCAAAAATCATGTTTTACCGAGACGCGTTCCGAAACATCAACACATCAAAAGATGAACATTTAAGTCAATATATTTTATTCAAAATAAAGTTAACTTTAATGTAAAGTGAAGGTATATCTCACGCTGTAACACGATTTGAACAAGACACGATAACGACGTGGTTTTGTATCGTGTGGAATCTGTGTTTTCATAGAGAATAACCGCAAAGTACGTAGGTTCATTAAAAATGTTTTTTTTTATCTTATCTGTGAGACTGGTGGTTAATACATTTTCTTTATTTAAAATAATTGAATATTTAGAGGGTGTCTGCCCCTTATACAATCAATCCAGTTAGGGTATAATTCATCGTCGTCATCGTCAGCCTGAAGACGTCCACTACTGAACATAGGCCTCCCCCAAAGAGCACCACTTTGAGCGTCTTCCAGTATAAATTATTAGGTACGTGACATTTAATAGCCATGATGACTACTATTTTTTTATTGCATAAATGAATAATATTCGCCAAAAGATTCGAAAACATTCGTAAAAACAAAACGGAAATATCTCAAAAAAATACAAAGTTATAAGCATTTAAAAACCGGAATAGAAAGAGATAGCTCAAACAGCCAGTGACGTCAGAGCAGGATCGGTCACGGTACCTCATTACTAAGCTGTGGTAGCTTTACATACAATCTCTTTGGCATGTGACGTCACAAATGGATTTTTCATAGTGGAGGCGCTCTGTTTCGCGAGGAAGGGACAGGTGATGCCCCTCCGAAAACTTTAAAAGCTTATTACTCCGTGATTTATTTACCGATTTTACTTATTGTTTCAAATATTGCATTTATTTTTAATCTTCTTTCTGAAAATAATATTTACTTGTTCATGTCATCATGCCTATTAGGTACGTAAGCTTTTCTAAAGCACCTGTAGACGTCAATATTAGGAAGCCCCACAAATTGAAGAACATTTGGAAATAAACAGTTTCGCAATAAAGAAAACTTTTCGTTACATGGCTTCTTTTGAATACTTAAAAATACAATAATTATCACGTAAAAGGGAACGTGATTAGTATCGCAAACTGATTTAATTCGCAAATCCTGTTGTGTTCAAAAACAAACTTTGTCACTTCGGCATAAAGAATAATGTTTCTACGCGGTTCACGACGTTTCTTGTATCTAAAATTGTACTGTATATACTAAGTAGGTGCGGTGGCGAATTCTGCTAAGCAACTAAAAAGGCGCACTAATAGTAACATGATAGCGGATATATATTTGTGCCTTTTGGAGTTGAGACACTGGGGCCTTGGGGACAGAGTGCCCACAATGTCTTTCCATACGTCTGGTCGAGGCAACAGGCGACCAAAATGCTGCCCTCTTCTTCGGCCAAAGGTTGAGTATTGCCATTCAACGTGGCAGTGCTGCCAGCATATGGACCACTTTGCCCACTGGTAGTAACTTGTTTGATTAGGTTTTGTTTTTATATTATGCAGCTTATTATAGATTTATTTTTCTAGTAGTTTAGTTTTAACGTAGCAATTATTTTTATATAGGTTAGTAGATGCCTAATTCCGAATGATTGTAATAGTTAAAGTAACCTTGATGCTGAAAACAATAAATCCAATATCAAACAAGACGTATTTTACCTGAGTTTTCGAACGATTGAAAAAGCCTGAGAAAGTCATGTGTATCAATAGATAAATGTGTGTGTCAAAAGGGCAAAGGTTCAGCCTAAGGGCCTTCGGTATCCGGTATTAGCATTAGAAAGCCAATAGCGACAGGTTGGATTTGAAGGACATACTTATAGGTATAAATACAACGGGGTTGTTCAAATCAAAAGTAAATAGGTATATACTAGACCAGCGTGGTACACGGTGTAGCCTACACCTTAGACCATTATCGTCGCTTCCCATCAGGTGAGTTTGTGGTCAAATGCTAGCCTAGCCGTTGATAATAAAAAAGAAAAAGAAGTACGGTTTCCTTTTTATCAGAAAATTGACGACAGGTTTTTGGTAAATATAAATACGGGGACCAGATTTGAATATTGTGTTTTTTTTTATGAGAATGACTGACGTGACGACCTAGTCGTTCACCTGATGTTAAGTGACACGGCAGCCCATAACAGTTGCAGTGTCACTCGAAACTTTGAAATAATAAAGCTTCGCATGACACTGCACTGCGCACGTCATCCTGAGACATCACACAGTCAAGTAACCAGATTACTACACTGTGTAATCAGGTCACCAAGTCTCATTTGCCCAGTAATTTCACTAGCTACAATTATCAATAAATTATTGATTTTTTACAGTACTTTGTTATTAATTATCTATTACAATATTTCTTAGTTATAACTTAATTATTCATCATCATCAACAGCTTGAAGACGTCCACTGCTGAACATAGTCCTCCCCCAAAGAGCGCCACTTTGAGTAGCGGTTTGCCTCTTGCATCCACCGGATCCCCGCGGTTTCAACCAGATCGTCGGTCCACTTAGTGCGGTACATAATTATTACGCACAATAAAATATTATTAAGTAGTTACTCATGTTGTTTATTTAA
The DNA here is from genome assembly GCA_963580505.1 of Ennomos erosarius. Classification (NCBI taxonomy): domain Eukaryota; kingdom Metazoa; phylum Arthropoda; class Insecta; order Lepidoptera; family Geometridae; genus Ennomos; species Ennomos erosarius. Next base: position 10,710,097 of record OY756988.1, read on the forward strand.
GAAATTATTTTATTGTACAATATCAAAACATGTCAGAAAATTTCCCCGACAGGGCCACAGGTAGTTAATGCAAATGATAAGAAATAAATACCCAAAAAAAAAAAAAAAATTCCTTGATAAAATTAGATTGAATTTACACATAATATTGAAAGGTTGAAGACTGAGTTGCACCATAATCACAGTTAAAGTTGTCAGATTTTGACATTAGCCCGCCCGGTGAAGCGTGGCTAGTTAGTTAAAGACGGTGGTGCGACCCACCCTAAGAGGATAGGGAATGGAAAAAATTCAATAGAGCATAATGATTCTAACAAAACTCCTACATTAAATAACTGTACTGTTACTGGAAGCTCTATATTGAGAATAGCATATCCGTTTCCGTCGATTTCGTGCCAGTTTCCTGTCTTTTTAAGCCTAGTTTCTAAGAAAGTGGCGCCACCTGGCGGCCGCGCGCCCGTTTTAGTTTACTTGAAAATGTGTCGCGCTATGTTGGATCATTGGCGTTTGAGTTTCCGTCGTAGCAACTCGTGCGCGGCGGCTCTATGTGGCTCTGCGTGAGTTGCAATAAATTATTAAGTGTATTTTCTATAAATACTTCGTTAATATACCAGGGCGGCTGATAAGTTCGCGGCCTAGGTTACTTAATGAAAGAAAAGTTTAGTTTTTTAATTTTTATTTCTCAATATAATCACCCTCAAGTAAAATACACTTCTCACATCGTGAATACAATGCCTTTAAACCATTGAAAAAATATTTTGAAGATTTCTCTTGAAAATGACTCTCCACGGCTGACTTCATTTCGTTGTCATCCGAAAATCTTCGCCCCCTTAACTCCTTTTTCAGTTTCGAAAAAAGAAAAAAGTCACTGGGAGCCACGTTCGGACTATAGGGGGGATGGTCAATTTCTGCGAACCCAGTGGCTTTTAAAGCATCCCTCGAAACGCGAGCGGTGTGAACGGGTGCGTTGTCTTGCAGAAACAATACACCGCGCGCCAATTTGCCACGTCTCTTTTGTACGACTGCTTCACGTGCCTGACCCAATGATTGGCGTAGTATTGACTATTCATAGTAGTTCCTTTAGGCAAGTAATCAATTAGTAAAATTCCCTCGCAATCCCAGAAAATAGTCGCCATAATCTTAGAAGCCGACTTTTCCACTTTAAACTTCTTTGGTGGTCTTTCTCCTTTTTTAATCCACTGCATTGACTCTTGTTTGGACTCCGGATTTTGGACACGAATCCAGGTTTTGTCTACTGTCACAACGCGGTTACAAACACCATCCAAATCGTTCTGACACAACTCCAAAAAATCCGTACAAGTCACCAGTCGTCGTTGTTTGTCGAATGGTGTGAGCATTCGCGGTACCCACCGCGCACAAATTTTTTTCATGAGTAAATTTTGGTGTAAAATTTCTCCGATTCGCTTTTTACTAACCTGTAACTCTTCAGCTATCTGCCACAATTTTATTCTTCGATCAGCCAATACTAATTTTTCAACTTTTTTAACATTTTCTTCGGTCACTACTGTCACAGGGCGGCCCGGGCGGGGGTCGTCTAGACAGCTCTCTCTTCCTTGTTTAAAAAGTCGAGCCCATTTTTTTACCATTGTATATGATGGCCCGAAATCCTGAAGAACCGATGACATTTCTTCAAAAATGTCTTTTGGCGAGTTTCCTCTTTTTACAAGGAATTTAATCACTGCGCGGTGCTCAAAATTGCGAGAATTTTCAGTTTCGGTCGACATGGTATTGTTGCTTGTTCCAGGTTTGAAGTGTTAATGAACCAAATTGAACAAATGGGTATTATTTATACTATTAATAAGTGCCGCTAGTTGTGCTATCAGTAACGAGATGATACCTTTTCGCTAAGTACCTTAGGGCGCGAACTTATCAGCCGCCTCTCGTATGTATATTTTATAGCGAAATCAATTTGTAAGTGAATAGTAAAAGTAAGTGCTACCCACATGGTAAGTAAACCTCTTACATTATTCTTAAACGGCGTTGCTGTTCGACACTTACAGTTTATAATTTAAATAGCCAGTGTAGGTTTATTCGTGCAGTGCTTACAGTAGGTTGATTTAGAACACAGATCAATCTGTAGTTACAGTTACAGAGCACACGGATAACAAAAGCAGGCTGTCATTCGAGCACTGCTAAAGAGCACCAAAGCAGATCTAGCTGCAGAGGCACCGAAGCAGATCTAGCTGCAGCAGCAGCGACAGCAGCGACAGCAGTTCTTCAGGTTTGTCGTCCTCGGCAACAAAGGTGGAGGTCCCAGCCAAACGATGGATGGATGAGCTTCAAAATAATCTTACTACTACAAGTATACCTAGTATAGATAATGCATGAGTAGTGTATTATTGGGCATTCTGGCTCAATTTCCGATTCCTCCAGGCTCATGCTTCGCCTTCCGTCTCTCCAATTGATCCAGCAATGCCCAATAATATCATGAATGAAATTTACTTGAATGAAACGGAAATCGCTCGAACGCTCAATAACTTACGACTGGTTTTTTGATTGCGTTGAAAATAGAAACTAAATCTGAGGTTTTGTGATTCCGTTCATAAAACAGAAACTTATGTAAAGTTACAAAAAAACAACAAACGTTCAAAACACCCAAACGCTTAATAACTTACGACTGTTTTTTTGATTGCGTTGAAAATAGAAACTTAATCAGAATGAGGTTTTGTGATATCGTTCATAAAACAGAAACTTATGTAAAGTTACAAAAAATAACAAACGTTCAAAACACCCAAACGCTCAATAACTTACGACTGTTTTTTTTGATTGCGTTGAAAATAGAAACTTAATCAGAATGAGGTTTTGTGATATCGTTCATAAAACAGAAACTTATGTAAAGTTACAAAAAATAACTAACGTTCAAAACACCCAAACGCTCAATAACTTAAGACTGTTTTTTGATTGCGTTGAAAATAGAAACTTACTCAGAATGAAGTTTTGTGATTTCGTTCATAAAACAGAAACTTATGTAAAGTTCAAAACACCGGAACGCTCAATAACTTATGGGTGTTTTTTTTGGATTGCGTTGAAAACAAAAACTAAATCAGACTAAGGTTTTGTAATTCTGTTCATAAAACAGAAACTTATGTAAAGTTACAAAAAAAAAATAACAAACGTTCAAAACAGAAATACAACGTTCAAAACACCCAAACGCTCAATAACTTACGACTGTTTTTTTTGATTGCGTTGAAAATAGAAACTTAATCAGAATGAGGTTTTGTGATATCGTTCATAAAACAGAAACTTATGTAAAGTTACAAAAAATAACTAACGTTCAAAACACCCAAACGCTCAATAACTTAAGACTGTTTTTTGATTGCGTTGAAAATAGAAACTTACTCAGAATGAAGTTTTGTGATTTCGTTCATAAAACAGAAACTTATGTAAAGTTCAAAACACCGGAACGCTCAATAACTTATGGGTGTTTTTTTGGATTGCGTTGAAAACAAAAACTAAATCAGACTAAGGTTTTGTAATTCTGTTCATAAAACAGAAACTTATGTAAAGTTACAAAAAAAATAACAAACGTTCAAAACAGAAATACAACGTTCAAAACACCCAAACATTCAATAATTTATGAGTGTTTTTTGATTGCGTTGAAAACAGAAACTAAATCAGAATGAGGTATTGTGATTACGTTCTTGGACATTTTGCTCAATCTCAATTCCTCCAGGCTCATTCTTCACCTTCCGTCTCTCCAATTAATCCAACAATGCTCAATAATATACATGAATGAAACGGAAATGCAACTTTCAAAACACCCAAATGCTCAATAATTTATGTTATTTTTATTTTGGTTGAATATTTAAATTAATTAAACTAACAATAGAGTAAGTGGATGTAATAAAACAATATTCTTGATTATATTATCATTATTATTTAATTAAATTACAAAGGATAACCGTTACAAATAAACATACCTTAAAATAAAAATAACTATAATTGATCATGCCCCAAGTTTTTTGAAACTTTACTTATCAGATTTTCTGTGAGGTTGTAAACTTCATCATGAAACGGAGTGTAAACAATATGTTGCACACTTACACCCTCACAGTACGCATTAGCACTTTCATTATAGTCGTAGACTTGCAGTTTTATCATTTTTTGTCCTTTAACGAAGGATTTACTAATAATATACGATGCACTTTCCAAATTGCGCCTTTTTCTTCCTTTTCTTTCCTTAGACTTTATTTCAGTGGCAGGTGGGGCACGTTGTTCAGCTCTTATTAGTGTTTCCACATCATTCCATGGAGGAATTTGAGCACATTGTAGAAAAAACGGGTCTGAGTCTGTTGGTGTGTCATCCATTTTTTTCTGTAAACAAAACATGAACAGTTAGTTAAATCAAAATTTATTAGCAATAAAAGAATACCACAACTAACTATAAATAACAACACTTACCAGGTTTTAAAGTATGAATTCCTGTATACGTTTGATCTTTGTAATAATAATTAACTTGTGTTGACGCGACCTTCACTCAAGTATTATCGTAGTGTAATGCGCTAAGTAGGTAAAAATGGTTTGCAACTCTGCGGTATGCGGTATGCGAGCGCTATGCAATTTGATACGATGCACTCTGTCTCTGCCTTGCTAGTGATAATCAAGTTCGAACGTGTTATTTAATGCACTTTATGTTATTGAACTTACCTACCTACTTTATTATACCTTACTATTACAAAGATCGGTTCAAGTTATTGCATGTCTAATTACTGTAAATGGCTTGTAAGATCAAGTCTAAACTTGTTTTGTTATCAGTTGAATAGGTAGCTGTTTTATGTGATAGAAATAAAAACATGATTAGTTATGGTACTTACATAATTTATTCAATAAGTAAACACTTACATGTAGGTACATAGTTACTTATTTATAGTTGCTTAAACTATATTAATTATACCTACCTAAGTGATTATACTAGTGCCTTACTATTCTAAGTAAATTTATTTAACATTTTACCGAACTTAAATGTATATACGTACAATTATAAACCTTAGCATTAAAAGTACAGAGGTAGCTAAATTAAAACAAAGACTTATGCCCCCAAGCCTTTGTAGAAATTTTATCTGGTAATATATATCTCTTATCATCGGTGTTTGTTAGCGCAACTTTATTCAGTGTCTGCGTAAATATTTCATGTTTTATCGATCTAAACAAAACGTTCTTTTTCCGCACAATTTTATTACTTAACAATACTTCACGATAATCGTCGCCTGATAAATCGCGGATCACACATTTTTTGGTACCTTTAGCTTTTTTTATGATATCGTTTTCGGTTCTGATACAATATAATTTACAACGCAATCCGATAAACTCTGTTACAATCTGTCCATGCATCTCATCTTTGAATAATCCAGGAATCTTTTTGTTGATTAATGGAAGGTTATATTGATTTTTTGGCGCATAGTTACTCGTGTCAAAATACTGCAACAATGATTCTTTCATGTCTTTGTAAAAGTCCTCCGTTGTGATATCATAAACAAAACTATCGGTGTCAGTATAACAAAGTTTCACTCTGTCACCACATTTGGGTTTGATAACTCCATAATGAAAATCGTACATTAAATTTTTAGATAGCTCTAACACCGTAAATCCTACATAAATTGGTTTGTCTAATACAATTCTTTCAGGTTTCATTTGAATGGCAACAAGATTTTCAGAAAAAATTGAAACACTGTGAAAGTTTGGTCGTGCAATCAATCGGTCAGCACTAAGGCTCTTTTTTGTTTTGTTTTTAGTATCTTTCCATTCATTTACTAATTTAACGTTAACTCGTTTTTCTGTATTCTCCAAAGTCTTCCCAAAGATTGAATTATTAAACAATTTGAAAAGATCTTGTTGAAATGGTGTTACAGCTTGTTTTCTGAGCTCAGTGTTCAGTTCAATGTATTCTTTCAAAAAAGCTTTTTGTCTGAATGTTATAACGCGATGGATCTTTTTTAATATTAATCCGTGACTTAAACAAGTTTTTAAATGGACATAGTGGATAACATATTTATATTTGTCGTATAAATTGGGAATCAACTTACAAGTTTTCCCTCCTGGTGGCAAAGCCTTTTCAGCACAAAATGGATAGTCGTTATGAGCATCGTGCAAATATTCTGGGTACAGTAAATCAACCTCTAGGATAAAACCATATTCGGCATCATTTGGAATATTCACAATATTTAATAAAGCAATTTCATTATCATCTAATAATCTGAATTCTGATGTTGGTAGAGGCTGACACATACTATGCCCATATAAGTTGTTGCAGTCTATATACACAAGGTATGAACTAGGCTTAGACGAGTCATACGTTTCCATGAATCTGTTATTACTAACGGAAAATCTATTTGCACAAAAACAAATTCTACCCCTTGTAGCGCCTTGTATCAATCTAATGATTTCTAAATTATTTATTAGTTCCAATTTAATATCCGTTTTTAATAGCATAGCATCAAATGAGAGGCTTGGAGCTGTTAAATAAAACGCTGGATCTAACAGATAATGCAATTTACATAATTTTCTAAAGTTTTCGAAAATATCGGTCAGTAAAAGTACGTCTGTTTTAATGTATAAGTCTGTATATTCCCCCATATTTTGTATATCAAAAGTTGACCAAACATTTTGAGCATGTTTGTATTCTGCGTCTGTTATATTTTGATCAATTAATGAACTGTAAAACATGTCTTTAGCTGGAAGTTCATTTTCTGTATATGACTTCCAACTAGACATATGTTCGTATGGATACACTCCTTTACGAACTAGTAACTCGTGTTCAGTTTCATTTGGAAAGTGTTTTGTCAAATGAACAAAGTCTGTCTTTTGTAAGCCGTTTGCTAATTTTTCCAAGCTAGAGCCCAAGAATTTAAATGAGTCAACAAAACGTATCTGAGCGCATTGATCATCCGAAATGAAAAAAAATTTTGTAAATGAAATGTAGTTCTCTTTGTTTTTTGGTATAACTTTAATCTGACCAGGATAGTTGCCCAACTCTTTTATGAATAAATGACTGTCATAACCAGATAAGTTATGAAAAAATACCGGTATACGCTTAGGCACGCGATATCGTAAGTTACAAATTGTATGTGCAGCCCCCCTATAACGCCCTGTTAAGTGACAATGATCACGTATTTTCTCGAATATTATAAAATGATGACAAATATGACAACGATCTGTTTTTTCGTGTGTCAATGCATCATCTTCAGTAAATATAATTGGCACTTCTTGATTGAGAATTTTATAAATGTCTTTTATATCATTCAGAAGTGTTTCAATAAATTTACTAACACAATCAGGCCCTCGATATTGTACAAAACGATTCAATTTACTATCGAATGAACAAACTATATTGTATGCAAATGCTGCAGGCACATGTTTTTGTTGATTTTGAGTATAACTTGTGCCTGGATTTTGACCACAACCCTGATACGGCACAAGGAGTGTTTCAAAGTCGGCATATACAACAAACGGTACATCCTGCTTGCGTTCAAAGTTTTTAAACTCTAGAGTCGAGCCTTTATTTGGGAGTTCAGTTAATACACCGCTACATGAATGTGCGTCAAGAGATTCCTCGGATGTGAAAAAAACAAAACAATCTTCACAAAAATGTAGCATTCCGTGATGTTTTGTAACCTGACTACGAACAAGACGCGATAAATTTTTAATTAATCAAAAATGAGACCTGTTGCCTTGCTCTAACAGTAATAAATTGACTCGCGTTCCTTTTTCATTGTTCGATTTGTAAATAGGACCTGAGACAGATTTGTTATTTTTTAATGAGTAAATATTTATACATATGTCTTTGTTATTGCGCTCAAATATTTGAATATCTGATAAATTAACAGGGAAGTTTAAGTCGACAATATTCAATACTTTACTGAAATGAGGATATGAACTTGTTCGTTCGCAGTTTTTTTTAACTGGATGTAGAGCGGCTACTACACACCACAAAAAACAGTATTCATCATCATTTTTAATATTTATACACGCCTTTTTTTTTTAATAATTGGCGGTAAATTAATATACGAAGAACCGTTCAAAGGGTTATATTGATTGATGTTTATTTCTAAGTGTAAATTAGATAATAAAGCCCAACCGCTGTCACGGCTCTGAAATACTTCAATCTTCTTTTTTATGTTTTCCAAGAGTTGTGCAAATAATTCGTCAAAGTCGAAATTCTGGTGTAAGACTTTATTTTTGGTAGTAAATGATTAAACTTCCTGATTGTCATCCTTGAATTGTAAGAACTGACCAAAGTACTCAAAATTAACTTTAACGCTAACGTTTTTCTCAACTGCGTTCCGCAAAAGATTTTCTAAGTTAGACTTAATATTGTTTAAAAATGTTTCTGGCGAACAGGTTTCATAGTTATCAACAGCTAATATCCTATAAGAAACGATGCGACCTTTAAATGCTGATGCTATCTTAATAACACCATTTTCTATAGGAATGCTGCAATTATTTTTATGAGCATTGCTTCGTAAATGTCCTATCCATTTCTTTCTCTCTGTATGAACTGAACACGAAGTACAGAACGGCATTGCTTACTTGATTTCCTATCTTAAATGATAAACATAAAATGAAGTGAGTATCAGTCAGACTTTACTGAGAATGCATATACTTACCTATAATCTTATCTACCTACTGTACTTAAGAATGATTCATGTAACTAGGTACTAAATAAACTTTAATTAGTTGTTATCATATACTAAAGCTCCATAAAACTATGTCAAATAATAAGGCACTTTATTTATATTCAAATAGAAAAAATATAATGTACTATATTTCACTTAAAATTAAAATAATCATTATAAAATTTGGGATCTACGTCTTTCAAAGTATTTTTAGTTAATTTAATCACCTTTTGTAGATGATCCCACTGAGGGGTACCGCTATTTATTGATGTTTTGACGCAAACCAAGGCCTTCTTCCATCGGTCGGCAGCTTTAGATTCAGCGTCAGCAGCTGCGTACACGCGAAGTTCCGCGTAGTACTCCCCTTCAGAGTTCTTGGCTCGTCGCACTATACCGTTGGCCACGCGGTTCGTGATACTCGTGACCAGCTTCGAACCCTGTTGAGAGTTCGACACAGCGCTGCCCTCTTCGTCTTCAGATAGTAATCCGAAGATGTCGTAGTTAGTGGTTGGCTTTTTATTCTTGGTTGCTGCACTGAAATAGATTGAATTTTATTTATTAGTTAATATAATATGCAAAAATTAAAGATTACATATTATTATTTCGATATTTTAAATACAAAATGCAACAAAAGTACAACTATAAGTTAACACAGAAGTGAGAGGGACTCAAATAAATTATTTAGTTCACATAAGTAAGTATACATAAGATTATAGGTGATAACCGATTGTAGTCTAAAACATTTACATGTCCCTACAATCATAAGTGTATTATAAAAGCACACAAGGCACGCGGAATGTGCCGGCGATGCAGAAATGGTCGCCTATCTAAAGTACATGAGTTGCTCGATGACGCAATACTTACACAACCATCTATATAAATCTATCACATTACAATTGTTATAAAGTTATCTTGAAATAAAATTAAAGGAGATCAACGAATGATTTTAGTTAAATTCTTATACAATGAATATGATGTTAACATTGTCACAAAAAATAGTTTAGTTTCCTTGATTTTATTCGGGATCCCGAATCGACCTACTAAGGGTTCAGGTAATCAATACAGATTAGCACCATCAATGATTAGATACCAACAGGTTCACCAAGTACCAACAGTTCCGCTACTTATTATTTCAGCAGCGGTCGGAGTAATGTAAACAGTAAGATGCATTCAATGTGTAGATAGAAAGGTAATAAGATTTAATAACTCACCGAGGTGTATCTGCCACCGCTTTTCTTTTCTTTTGGCTGGTTTTCTTTTTATCAACTGCTTGCTCCTCCACAAAGTGCACGGTATCGTTCTCAGAGTCAGACCTAAAACAATACAGAAATAATTTTTAATCACTTGAATACGTTGTAAGTAAAATAGTTTTGATTTAAGACCACTCTATGATAATTTTGATAGCTCTATAAAATAAAACGTTTAGTTATTGTTTTTAGAATAAACTATGAAAAATAAAATATGTAAGATTAAAAAATTAATGAAAACTGCACTTATTATCAGGGAAATATGAGAGGCTTATGTTCAGAAACAAAAGTGTTCCGCCTAACGATGACGATGATGACGACAGAGACACAGTATAGGAAATTTAAAAAATACTCACGTACATTTTTGTAGATTTTTTCAAGTTCACAACAAACAGGAGTATAGGGCTTCGGAGCACAATGTTTCTGAAGTCAGAACTTCAGAGTTCAGAACTGCAGAATTCGGGTTCTTCGGCGTTGACTTGGAGCACTTTCACTTGTGATGCGAAGCAGTAGAAAAACTGAATAGTTGTGACGGCGTGTATAGCGTTAAAATGGTTTTATGTAAATCAAAACTGTCAATTCAACAATAATCGTAGGGTTGTCACATATAATTTTTATTAATTATATTGAATGTTAAATTCGTTGCACTTATCAATGCTTACTTATTTGCGTTTAATAGTGCTTACAATCAAGCCAAACACTTCATTACAAAATTATTTTATTAGTAATTAAGGTGCGGTGTAAGCAAAAGCAAATAGAAACTAAAACAAAAATGGAGATAACCAAATGAGGCGTAACTAAAAGTAGGAATCTACGTTGGGTTTTCTAAAATAAAATCGTTCTAAAGTCTCCTAAACTGAGCTGCATACCGCATCAAAAAGTGCTATGATGCGGTCCTAAGTACCTACAGCCATCCGTAAAATATCGTTCTATGTGATAAGAATACCGATTCTACCTACAATATTAATTATTAATATATATATTTTCTAATAAAATGTTTTGGTCAGCCCTAGATCTATGTATGTAAAATACAGTAAGAATTTTCATTCTTCTACAGATATGAAAAAATATCTAAAATTTGTTAAATACTACAAGCACAGATATTAAAATAGTAGCTACAAGTAAGTATAATAAAACTCCTTTCACATATTTAGAATAGTTTAGGTTTTTGATTTACGAAATTTATTTTTACTGATCAAATTCAATAAAGGGTAGCCTCTGCCTTCAATCTAGTCAGTGCTTATGTGATTTCAATTCAAGTGACACATTTACAACTATAATAATGTGCTACGTGTTTTTATAGGTCTCTTTCAGTCGATCGATTTAAATCAAGAAAAACCTATATAACAAAAATGTAGATTCATCTTTTCGATACCTTATAATATATTATTTTATACACCGTAGATACTAAAAATATGAAGCAAAACAGCAGCATAAACCTAGCGAGCTAAAATATCAAATTTATGTTCACACGCGGCGGTGGCTTTGACATTCATATGTTCACATCAATTTACATTATGAAAAGTACCTCTTCACAAACGGTGCAAAATGATGCGACTTTGCAATGCTTGCAAGTTTTGAAAGTTACGCGAAGTTGACTCAGTGTTATCGTTGCTAGTGATGTTAATCATCATTCGATTTTAATGTTGATTGTATAGTACCTAATATTATTTGTTATCATACTATGTTTTGGATTTTTAAAGTATATTTTGTTAGTATTTCGTTCATAAAACAATAAAAATATTCCTGTGCCTAGGTAAGCTCTATTATGTTGTTTTGTAGCATTTTATATAACATTACATAAAATATTCATAATATTATAAATTTGCTCATATTTCATGTATGTGTAATAATTTATTTAAAAAATTAATAACCCACATTGTCTTTCCTTTATCGATGTGAATCGGTTCTATCGATTCGTGATTCGCAAGGCACATCCCTTAATTAACTCATAATACATTCAGTTCAAGTCAGTGTTCCGTCGCGAGTGTTTAACGTTGTGTTTGATTGATATACTGAATATAACTTTTAGGATTTACAGTAGGATTGTATTAAGTGTTTAAGTTATCCTTACAATTAAAAAGTTGTCCTTGATGTTCATGTGTTAATAACTCAATAAAATTCGAATAGTATTCTCGTATAACAACAAAACTTGTGCTGCCAACACAGTGCTGTTTCCGATAAATAACTCAATAAGATTCGAATATTCTTGTATAAATTTTGTGTTGTTGACCGACACAATTTTGTAGTTCTTTTGGGTCATGTTATAATCACAGGACATTTTCCAATAAATAACTCAATAAAATTCAAATATTCACGAATGTGACCGACACAATATTGTAGTCCATGTGGTCCGTTTTTTAATCGCAGTGCATTTTTGAATACCCGATAAATTTTGAGTATTCTTATAAAATGGTTCTGTGATTTCGACCGACACATTATTGTAGTCCATGCTGGTCACGTATCATCACAGTAAAAATTAAATATTCGATAAAGTTTGAGTATTTTTGTAAAATGGTATTGTGATTTTGACCAACACATTATTGTAGTCCTTGCTGGTCATACATTTCATCACAGTAAAAATTTCTAATATTCGATAAAATTTGAGCATTCTTGTAAATATGGATTTGTGCTGGTCGAGGAGTCACAGTAAAAATGTCTAATACTTATTCTATGTTGAGCATTCTTTTAGAGATACATGGGCTGACCGAAACATTTTTTAATTCATGTTAAAGGCATACAACAATAATTTAAAATAATCCATTATGTTATATTCAGTAACAACGTTTATTAGTGAAGTGAAACCGTGTTGTGTGTCTTCTGCTGCACCTGGACCCGGACTTGGAACGGATATTAGGTACGGTGAATTTCTGTTTCATTAAATTAACATAGTTTCTGTTTAAAGAAAGGAGAATCACAAAACCTCCGTCTGATTTCGTTTTTGTTTTCAACGCAATAAAAGAACACTCATAAGTTATAGAGCAATTGGCTGTTTTGAAGGTTGCATTTCTGTTTCATTAATTTAACGTAGTTTTTGTATAATAAACAGGGAATTACAAAACCTCATACTGATTTAGTTTTTGTTTTCAACGCAATCAAAAAATACTCATAAATTATTGAGCGTTCGGATGTTTTGAACGTTGCATTTCTGGTTCATTCAAGTAAATTCAATCAGTAATTAGGCATTGCTTTATCAACCGGAAAGATTGAATCACAAAACCTTAGTCTGATTTAGTTTTTGTTTTCAACGCAATCAAAAACACTCTTAAGTTATAGAGCATTTGGGTGTTTTGAAAGTTGCATTTCCGTTTCATTCATGTATATTATTGAGCATTGTTGGATTAATTGGAGAGACGGAAGGTGAAGAATGAGCCTGGAGGAATTGAGATTGAGCAAAATGTCCAAGAACGTAATCACAATACCTCATTCTGATTTAGTTTCTGTTTTCAACGCAATCAAAAAACACTCATAAATTATTGAATGTTTGGGTGTTTTGAACGTTGTATTTCTGTTTTGAACGTTTGTTATTTTTTTTGTAACTTTACATAAGTTTCTGTTTTATGAACAGAATTACAAAACCTTAGTCTGATTTAGTTTTTGTTTTCAACGCAATCCAAAAAAACACCCATAAGTTATTGAGCGTTCCGGTGTTTTGAACTTTACATAAGTTTCTGTTTTATGAACGAAATCACAAAACTTCATTCTGAGTAAGTTTCTATTTTCAACGCAATCAAAAAACAGTCTTAAGTTATTGAGCGTTTGGGTGTTTTGAACGTTAGTTATTTTTTGTAACTTTACATAAGTTTCTGTTTTATGAACGATATCACAAAACCTCATTCTGATTAAGTTTCTATTTTCAACGCAATCAAAAAAAACAGTCGTAAGTTATTGAGCGTTTGGGTGTTTTGAACGTTGTATTTCTGTTTTGAACGTTTGTTATTTTTTTTTGTAACTTTACATAAGTTTCTGTTTTATGAACAGAATTACAAAACCTTAGTCTGATTTAGTTTTTGTTTTCAACGCAATCCAAAAAAAACACCCATAAGTTATTGAGCGTTCCGGTGTTTTGAACTTTACATAAGTTTCTGTTTTATGAACGAAATCACAAAACTTCATTCTGAGTAAGTTTCTATTTTCAACGCAATCAAAAAACAGTCTTAAGTTATTGAGCGTTTGGGTGTTTTGAACGTTAGTTATTTTTTGTAACTTTACATAAGTTTCTGTTTTATGAACGATATCACAAAACCTCATTCTGATTAAGTTTCTATTTTCAACGCAATCAAAAAAAACAGTCGTAAGTTATTGAGCGTTTGGGTGTTTTGAACGTTTGTTATTTTTTGTAACTTTACATAAGTTTCTGTTTTATGAACGATATCACAAAACCTCATTCTGATTAAGTTTCTATTTTCAACGCAATCAAAAAAACAGTCGTAAGTTATTAAGCGTTTGGGTGTTTTGAACGTTTGTTGTTTTTTTGTAACTTTACATAAGTTTCTGTTTTATGAACGGAATCACAAAACCTCAGATTTAGTTTCTATTTTCAACGCAATCAAAAAACCAGTCGTAAGTTATTGAGCGTTCGAGCGATTTCCGTTTCATTCAAGTAAATTTCATTCATGATATTATTGGGCATTGCTGGATCAATTGGAGAGACGGAAGGCGAAGCATGAGCCTGGAGGAATCGGAAATTGAGCCAGAATGCCCAATAATACACTACTTGCATGTCATGTCATCTCAAGTTATAGTGCAGAACATCGATTTTGAAGATAATATCGTAAACTAAAGAAGGTAAGACATAATGTCAAAGTATTTTCCTATGCAAAACGTCGTCATTGACGTCAATGACAAGGCATAAATATTAACTTCCAGTAAGGTAAGTATTTTAATATGCGTTTTATTTCAGGTAAAACGCTGCTAATGTCAACCTACATTACTTTAATAGGTCTTAACTAGGACAAAGAAGCCCACGTATTGTTCCCAAACAATGGGAAAGTCCATTACTGGACATCATGTTCTACCTAGGTTTCAGCGAGAAGTGAAGGCTCGCTGCATGCTCCCATATTAGAAACAAAGATTGAATGGCTCTTAACATCTTTGTTTACATTGTCGTTGTTATTTTTTATTAGATAAAAGTTAAAGGTCAAAGGATTTGATTGCAATTACTTTGCTATTTTTAGCCCTTTTACAATTCAAGATGAATGAAGGTACATAAAATACTTAAAATATACACAGGTATTTAATTTATACCACCACATATTTATGTCAGGTTTAAATAAAAAGCTAAGTAAGTATTTCTGGTGGATTGTGAAGGGGGTTTTTGTCGGGAACGCGGAAGTTCGCGTCGTTGCATTGTATTATTTTTCTAAACTTGTGCTTTTTCCAGTGTTAATTGTTCAAAATTGGTGGCGTTTTACGCATTACGTGCTGAATTACGAGCATGAGTGAGGGCAAGTGATATAATGTGGTGAAACGTGATTTTTCGTGTTGCTTCCAAAACTCCATAGAAGCTTCTAGTAAAGTTGCCACCACTTTGCTGGAGCATGACTTAGACTAGACTATGACTATGACGAGGACATGACATTGCGTGAAATATTTTATAACACGATGAAAATTATAATACTTGACACTGGCTAAATACACTATGTGTAGAGCCAAAATATATTTAAAAAAAAAAGTATTTCTGGTGGGTGATATTGATGGCGAAAGTCAGTGGAGATTTATAAACAAGTCCACAAACACATGTGAGTGCAATAAAATAGATTGTAATATAATCATCCCACACTCACCTTTAACGGTCAAACTACACTATATTTACTTCTAACTCAGAAAACAAAACACGGCACACGTGAAGCCGAAAAAAGACTTCGCAATTACTCTGAGATTAGAACTCATTACATAAACTGTGTCAATTATAAACACACTCATCACACCACTAATCCACTAATCCGTTGTTATGTTTGTGTTATGTTATTGTGTGATTTAAACTTGAGTGTCAGATGGGAGTCTAAATGATTCATTACGGAGTCACATTAAGATGTTCAAATTCAAAATTCAAAATTGTTTATTTCGTATAAAGTACTACACTGACAATATGGCTCTAACCACACCAAACTGGGTTAAAATACCGGTGTCTTGGGGGCTAGCTCCTTCCCTATTTGAAGCATTGCTTATGTACATCTCAAAGACCATACAAAATTATTTACATCTAGTACAGGAAAAATAGTTGCTAATATAGATAAAAAAAAATGTTCTTAAACTATTAATATTAATGTTGATTTTAAGCTAATCTGCGACATGTTGTGATGATTATTAAGTTTACAATTGCTATAAATACAAAAATTAATGTCATGAATGGGTATTTCTTCAGAATAAAATACATGTAATGATGAAATCACCTTCTAGAGTGAATAGTTAGTAGAATAGTATACTACCTTCAGAATTTACGTACTACGTCTTCGCCCACACCATTTATCATCAGACCAAAAGACCTTACTATTCAATACCGATTTTTTATATGGTAAGACTGTTACACTGTAGAAATACGTAGCATTCTGCCCGCATTAGTACCTGTCCAGCTATGATCAGAAGCAAATTTGATTTTTAGTGAATTTTTATTATCTGCCTGTCGGTATTTTCAAAATTAAATAGGTACAATCGCACCAACTACTGCTGTTATGCAACGTTAATGCATAAAAAGAGCAAATACATGTTCTGTCTTTGGGTGTTGTGGGACCAATGCTCGTTGTTCCTGGGTCCTTAGTTAAGGTCAAGATTCTATGGTATGTTTAAAAAAATTGTTTATAGTTGTTTGTTTTATCTAGTTAGCTGCACACCCAAATAGAAGGTGACCTTGAATTGGTATGTTATCCCGAAAGGGGGTAAATCTACACCCCAAGGTAGACAATGTTGCTTCTACGACTTTTCTAAATTAATAGTTTTTCATTGAAGAAATGTCATGTAAAATTTATGTTCGAGAATGGCCTTAGCGCAGCTGGGTGGTTGAACTTCGTCCTTGACCGAGTGCACATAAATCAGTTTAACGACCAGTGTTTAGAAATGAATTTATAGTATCTTGTTAACTCTCGTAGTTTGCGAGTGGATTTATTTTTTACCATGGAAGTTTGGAAACACCCAGTTTCAAGTAAGGCTTTCACAACTTGTAGAGTATTTTGGTCCCAGTCCCCCCATTTCGGGATAACATTCCAATTCAAGGTCACCTTGTATAACATAATATTTTGATCATAGACTGGCCACACTGATTTCAATTCATCTGTTCAAGATTCGGCCAAAAGGACTTTGAATCCAGTCGGATATACCCAAAAAAAATATTATTAGATCAGCTCCAAATATAGAAATTGCTCTCGATGCGGGATAAATGCTGTGGTTATTATGATTAATTTTTCCTCCAACTTTCCTGTTTTGAGCGTGCAGTCTATAAGTTTGTTTTAGTGTGATTTGCTACTTGGCGAAAATCGCAAAAAACATAGTCGCCTGAATTATTTTCCCTCTATCTTATTCAAGTTAATCTTTTTTGTTACAACAATATCCGCCGCATGGGCGAGCAAGCTTTTTAACTTCTATTTTTGTGACACCTATCTTTAAGTGGAAAGTTGGTAAAAGCTTCTGTGATAATCTAGTAAATCCTTAGAAGGGACAAGGTAAATAAATATCGCACCGAGAGTATTATTAAAAAACCGGCCAAGAGTGAGTCGGACTCACGTACGAATGGTTCCGTACAATCTATGTAAAAAAACGTGCAAAAAAAATCACGTTTGTTGTATGAGAGCCGTTGAAATAAAGTAAATATTTAAGGAGTTAAATATTTACTTTATTCCGTTTTTTTAGTATTTTTGTTATATACATCATCTGTGAAAATTTCAACGGTCTAACTGTCACGGTTCATGAGATACAACCTGGTGACATACGGACGGACAGCGGACTCTTAGTAATAGAGTCCCTTTTACTTCGGTACGGAACCCTAAAAACGTAGCCGTAAATGTTCTTCTATATTTACGAACGTTGAACACCTGTACCAGAAACATAAAACGTATTTTGAAAAACTGTGAGATGTGAGTTAGTGATAAGGTTATCAATTATCATAGAAAGTACTAGAAGGGCGTAGATTTATCCACGTGTTTTTGTTATTATAAATATTTTTAAACCATATTTGAACTTTTTAGTGGTTTTATCTAAAAAAAAAGCCTTTCTTATTCTTTCTTATTTCTTAAATGATTAAGTCCTGTGTGAAACGTGTGACCTATGTGTTCTAACCGTGAAAATCATCTAGTTTCAGTTTTGCAAAGCAACGCTGCACATTAGTTGAATTTATTTATATTTAATATCAAAACAAAAATAAACCTATATAACACAAAACAAAAAACTACCTACTAACTACTTCTATTATATATTATATCTACTTAAAAATAAAAATAACTGTCTAAAGAATACTTGAACTATCTATAGACTGTAAAAGGTCTATAGATAGTTCAAGCAATCTATGGAATCGGGCAACGTACCCATAATGCTGGCAGCGCTGCCCCGCTGTATAGCGAGGCTGATCCTTTGACCTAAGTAGATGCCAGCATTTTAGTTAATTACGGTTTGAACAAAGCCAGAGAGTAATAGAAAAACGCTGTACAGATGAGGTCAATATTTTCAATTTTCTCTTTTCATTCATTATTGGCGAGCATCGCTTGCTCTGATTTTGTACATGTTAAGTACTTGTCTTGTGAGCGATAAAGCTGGATAATTAATTTTTTTCATTCTTTTTGGCTTTTTGGGATTTATTGGAATAGTTACAGAATGCTTTTAGTTACCAACCCCAACCAACCAACCCACCACAACCCCAACCAACCAACTACCAACCAACCAACCAACCAACAACTACAACACACAACTACACAACAACTAACAACTAGTTAATACTTGTTAGGACCTAATATCTATGTAGGGTAGGTATGTAACAGTTGGGCAGTTTTTTAATTATTTAAAAAAATGTGACGTTACGTTGGTCATAACATAATCATTCAACAAATGGATGGAACACATTACCAGCGTCTTTGTTTCCCGATAAGTACAATCTGGAGCTCTTCAAGTCGCGAGTGAATAGGTGTCTTCTAGGCAAGCATGTACCACCGTAGACGGCATCGTCACTTTCCACCAGGTGAGATTGCGGTCAAATGCGGGCCTATCCAGTTATAAAAAAAAAAAAAATTCATTCATTCATTCAGATTTAAAATTCAATTGCAAGATTTGACCATTTGTCATTAAAAGTTAATAAAAGCTTCTAAAAAGAAAACCTTTCAACCGGAAGTGCAATCACTGAAATATTGCTCCGTTATTAAAAACGTATATCATTTTTATAGGTATCCATTATACTGTTTTTGTTTTTATTTTCTTGAAGCAAGAGAAACTGAACATGTAGTAACGTTTTCAGTAATCTGTGGTTGAACGGTACAACCATGTATCACTCACCGATCATGCAACACTGTGCACAAATTAAATATAGGTAGGGTGTAATGCAAGTCTTGTGGTGACTATATAAATACCATGTTTTTGTAACAGGTTCTTTTTATGATTTTGAATAATAAAAAGAGATGCTAACTATGGATTTACTTGTCCGATAATAAAGAATTTAATTTTTTAACGTTTTTTTTTAACGGTCACATACATAGATCCTGGACCCTAACTAGGATTCCCTGTATCTAGGGACCCAGGAACTACGAGGACCATGGTCCCACAACACCCAGGCACAGAACAAGTATTTGCACTTTTTTTTTCGGCCACAAATACTTGTCCTGTCGCGGGAATCGAACCCGCCACCTCCAGGTTCCTGCCTCCTGCTCAACCACCACACCACGGAGGCTGTCAAACGTTGTTATGCGTATGTGATTGTTGGGCGTTATTGACTAATCAAGCACTCAGGTAGTTTAATATAATAAATTAATAAAAGGCTTTATTATTAGTATAGATTAGTCCATTAGTAGGTAGTAGCTAATTTCCGACCGATATAGCTCTCAAAATTCATCATCATCATTAACAGCCTGAAAAAGTCCACTGCTGAACATAGGCCTCCCCCAGCCACTTAGAGCGGCTGCTCGCCTCCTGCATCCATCGGCTCCCCGCGGCTTTCACCAGGTAGTCTCAAAATTAGCAAGTTGAAATGGCAATGGGTAGGCCACATCGCTCGTAGAACTAACAACCGATGGGGAAGAAGGTTCTCGAGTGGCGACCATGAACCGGAAGACGCAGCGTAGACCGGCCCCCCGGTGGACCTACGATCTGGTGAAAACCGCGGGGAGCCGATGGATTCAGGAGGCGAGTGGCCGCTCAATGTGGCTCTTTGGGGGAGGCCTATGTTCAGCAGTAGGCGTCTTCAGGCTGTTAATGATGATGATGATGATGGTGATGAGTAGTTAATTTCATTAAAAATCTAGAGGCATAAAGCACCTGCTTACCGATACAGCCATTCGGTTTTATTGTCACCCGAGCCGAGTGTATCGTTACATAAACTCGCATCACGTGACCCGAACACTGATACGCGTATAAATACAAACGTATAAAGCCCGTATAAAAATCTATAAAATACAGCCTCATTGTTTTGTACGGGTTATATAACAACTATTATTTAATCTGTGGAGCGGGGGTTGGTGTAGAAATATTAGGTGGTTTAAAGTTCAATGTGTTTACGAGTATAGGATAGGTAGTTAACTTTTATATTTTGTTCATATCACCTTCCTACTATATTTTGTGGCAACTTCCTATACTTACGTGGTTTTTTACTAATAGGTGGTACCTTTTCTGCAGAGTGCGTCAATATAAGTATCTAGGTATGTACCACTGCTTGATATAGCTATATGTCGGTGTCACCAAGCAGTATCGTGCAAGCACTTCTGTGTTTCGGCTTGAAGGGGATAGTAACTAGTGGGAAAATTAGACTTTATGATCTGTTCTCACAGAATCTTTTTACACGGACGTCTCAGGATAACGTGTGCAGTCCAGTCCAAACTTTGTAATTTAAAGTTCCTTCGACAATCGAGACATTACAATTTGTTATAGGTATCCAACTATGTCACTAACAGTGGTATTCATAAACAAAGGTTGAACAAACCCCCAAAATCTAGCATTCCACTTTTACCTAAAGGTGAAATGCTGAATCATTCTTCTTTCACTTTTATAAACAATCGCTGGAAACACCCCTAACTGAAAAGCATTTTAATTAAATACTACGATTTCAATCAAATTGTCTTTGAAAATTTTGTCGTGTGTCATTTTGACGCGACTTTTGAACTATCAAAAGTCGCGCCAAAATGTCACCCATCATGCCAGATTGGGGGCTGCTTTTGTTTATGAAATGCATAAAGCTAGAATTTGCCGCACAGCGCCTAATTCATCCTCTAGAGGAGCCCCCACCTCGACTATGAATACCAGTGTTAAACAAATGAATAGCATGTCACGTCATTTGTTTACATAAAAAACATTCATCATGCCAAACTGAGCTGCCGGGCCGAAACGGAAGATGTTCAATATAAAGTGTGTAAATATTACGTAGGTATCTGACTCCAATACGTGACAGATAAAAATGCTTTTGCCACGTTATGTTAGACGGAACAATATTTTTTATAACGTTACAACACATCGTAAAATGTTATTTTTATTAAAAGGTTACGAAGCTGTGTCCGTGGTCGCACGTAGCTGCACAATGTAAAAAATCGTACTATAGGTAAGGCTACCTGTTTACCGGACCGGAGTGGACCTGTGCCAAAACCAATTATATAAAAACTCCGCCCCGCTTCAGTGGACAGTAGTGGTTTTGCGAAGTAGTTTAAAAATGCATATATATGTCACCGTCTTTTTGTAAGAACCGTTTGTTTATAAAAAACGCGGTTTATTATAAACTGTCGATTTATCCCAAACGTACAATGTGTCTCACAATAAAACTGTCGATTTTTAGGTTATTTATAATTAATCGGCATCACTTCGTTTTATTGTAATTATGTACTACTAGAGTGGTCAAAACTAACCTAACCCTCCTCGTTTCGGTCGTCATCGCAACCTACTAGTTAGCAGCTACTGACTCTAAAAAATCAATAAATTACAGCAAAAACTTGTGCATTAATACGGGTTTGTTTGTACCGTTTTTTATAAACTCACCGCTGGGCACCGACTATTTATAAATAATCGAGAAATCATCCGTTTTATTGTAAGACAAATAGTCAGTTTGCAATAAATCGACGGTTTATAAATATCTAACCGGTTTTATTTTTTTATTTTAGAAACAAACGGTTTCTACAAAAATACGGTGACATATACATTTTAAACGCACAGTTGTGAATCGGAGCGTTGTTACCTAGTGGAGTGGGGAACGGGACAGGAAAACGCAAAAAACGGCTTTAACCGAAAAGCATAATAGAGCTTACGGTAGAGCGAAACCGCAAGGAATAGTCTCCTATGTGCTTAGGCGTTAAACGGTTTGAAAATTAACCCGGTATTCAAGCCTTGGCGACTGTGGGGTACTGCCAATGCATTCGAATTGTAATAAATAAATAAATAAATAAATAAATAAATATGTGTGGACATTTCACACAGCGCCATCTAGCCCCAAACTAAGCATAGCTTGTACTATGGGAACCAGATAACTGATACAATACTTATATACTTTTTTGTTTGTAAATACATACATAGAATACAATATAACACCCAGACGCAGAACAAACATCTATGTTCATCACACAAATGTTTGTCCTGGGTAGGAATCGAACCTACAGCCCTCAGTTCAGAAGGCAGGGATACTACCAACTGAGCTATCGGGCCCGTAATAAGCGCAGATATAAAATATGTCACTGGATAAGAGAGTGCCGCCGCCCGCCGTAGTACCTACTGCTAGGTCTGCACCAGCTACAACTCTGCTGCGCAGTAGGTATATACCCCTCGCTCCGCTCCGCTATCTCCACTGTTTCGCTCGTTGAAGAGGCAGCCTAAGAGTGAACTTCTGTCTATTCAAAGCCTACGGCACATTAACTTTATAGTAGCTATTACAAATAATTTTAGTGTTAGTAAACATCTTGAATATTATTTACTTTGCCCAGCCTGGTCTTACCCTAGCTACATTCAGTTTCAAGATTACAATTATTTACCTACATCTAATGTTCCCATCCCTGCTCAACAATAATTTAGGTTGATGGGTATGATGTCTTTGCTTGGATGAATTCACTGACTTAAGGAAGGTAGGTACCTATATGCCTACCTACTAAGTGTTGTTATTATTATTAAGGCAAATTAACATTATCATACAATGGGTTTCTATAGGTATGTTTATTTAAATGGATATCTACGAAGTGAATCATTATGTACTATATCGACCCAAAAGAATATAACGTTCTAAGACGTTTAGAAACATTTGTTTTAAATTTTATCCAGACTAGATCCTGCTACTTCTTGTGTGTAGGTACCACCTACCTACCCTCAGTGCTGAGGCCTCGATTCAACCAACTTTTATTTGAAAATAGAACGGAAAGCTCTCCCCTAGCTCATGCCTTTTGCAGAAACGATGATGCTACTTCCGTTCTATTTTCATATTTCCGTTCTATTTTCATATTTCCGTTCTATTTTCAAATAAAAGTTGGTTGAATCGAGACCTCAGCGCTGAGCCTCAGCGCTGAGGTCTCCTGAATCGCTATGCTGAACGTAAAACGCCACTTTGGACGCTTATCGCTCAACGATCTCATACATCGCACAAGGTTCTTGAGTAACGACCAGAAGACGTAGGTAGGCTGGCCCCGCACTTGGTTTTTTTATGTGGATGTATGACGTGACGAGCTGGTCGTTCACCTGATGTTAAGCGACACGACCGGCCATAATAGTTGCAGTGTCACTCGGAACTTCAAAATAATAAAGTTTTGCGTGCCACTGCACTGCGCACGTCATCCTAAGACATCACAAAGGCTAGTAATCAGTAATGTGTAAACAGGTCGTAAAGTTTCATTTGCCCAGTAATTTCAGTAGCTACAATGCCCTTCAAATCGGAACACAGTAGTGCTTGCACACTACTGCTTGGCGGCAGAGTAACTGGCAAAGCGGTGGTACCTACCTAGACGAACTTTCCAGAAAAGTCCTACCACCTAGTAATTAGGTTGAGGTTGACCCACGGTCTGGTGAAAGCCGCGGGGAGCCATCTCTGGGGGAGGCCTATGTTCATTAGTGGACATCTTCAGATTGTTTATGAGGATGACGACCACATACATAGATCTTAGACTCTATATAATATACCTAACTAGGATTTCTGTATGTAGGGGACCCAGGAACTTCGAGGACTATATGGTCCTATAACTCCTATACACAGAACAAGCGTTTTTTTTTCATGTGCACAAATATTGTCGCGGGAATCGAACCCTCCTGACTCTGGGTTATGAGCCGGCCTGCTCAACCACCACACCACATAGACTGACAATATCTAAAGGCGAAACTAATCTATCTATTCTATACATATAATAAAACTGTAGAGATAAAAAAATCTGTAAATGCAAGATATCGAAAAAAAAATGACACAGATTGGCTTGAAATTTTTCGCTGATCACGTTAAGCTACTTTTTAGACATTTTGTCTGTTTGTTTGTTTGTTACGGCACAACTCCGAAGATACTGAACGGATTTTTATGCGGTTTTCACTAATAAGCTTAGAAAAACCCGGCGCACTACATAGGATATATTAAATTTTATATATCGTTAATTTTTTTTGGTGAAAATGTGTAAGATTTCATTATGAAACGGAACGGGATTTTATCAAGATGGCCGCTTCAAGGCTTCAAAGTAAGTTTTTTTTTTTCTTATATTTTGGTCCATACATAGTGTAGGTATTTAGCCAGTGTCAAAAGGTAAGTTTTATTTTAGCTACTAATCATAGATGAGAGAAAAAAAATGTGCTGTGTGCTACTGACGGTAATTTTATCTCGGGTTTATCCGGATGCACAGATTAAAGAAACAAAACTCTGTTACTATTATGGCGCGGCTTCATATACGCCCGAACCTTCGCTGTTGAGTTGGCGCGCAAAAACATCTCTGTTGACTATCCTCGATGTTTTTGTAGCGCCCCAACCCGGACACACAGTCAATTTGTTTGCCTGCTGCGCGACCGACGTGGGCTAAATAAAATGGAGGAAGCTGTAGCGTTATATTGCATGTCGGCGAATAAATATGTTTTACTAACTGTGAGAATATTATTTGCGATTACAAAAATAAATTTTAATAGTTTTAATTTATTATTCCCTTATCAATATGAAGTAAAACCATTTTTTTTATTTATCTGTTTATCTGTCCCTTTGAATACGGATCACGGTTGTTATAGTGGCAACAGAAATATATCATCTGTGAAAAATTCAACTAACTATGACGATTCATGAGTACATCCTGGTGTCTGATGGACAGACAGACAGACAGATGGACAGCGGAGGTTTATTAATAAGGATTTACCCTTTGAGTACGGAACCCCAATCATTTTTATTTCATTCTGAACAATCCCCACTGCACTAAGCAATAAGGAAGTAATGTAATGCATGTTTGTATTTATAACATAAAAAACAAAAAACAGTTAATAAGAATTGGCGCGCCTGCATTACCGGCAGTGTATCATGTGTGCATCACACTTTTCGGGCTACGGCGAAATACATCGCGCGATAACTTCGTCTGCGCTCGATGCAATGCAGATTAGAGAAAAACAATGTGTTCATTATGTAAGTACCTATACCCAAGGAAGTCATATGTATGCATATAGATAAGTTTTTTCGTTAATCTGTGGTCCAAACTAAAAAAGAGGATAGGTATGAGAACCTTCTTAAATATGAGCACGACACAGAGAACAAGGAATTTCGAAAAATAAAAACTTCTTTTTTTTTTTTTTTATCTTATTTTATTTAGAGGCTTTTACCCATTCTGGTATGCCAGCCCCATCGTACCCTAACCTAGTTTACACAAATCATAGTAAGTATGTATGCAAAAGCGTCTCACTTATGCAAAAGAATATCAAATAATGAAATTGCAGCATTGGTACTAGGATTCGCTAATAATGTTATATAAGAACCAACATCATATTTGCTTAAACTATATTTTTGCATAAGTGACTCCCTTTCCGTACTAAACCTATTACATTCTATTAATAAGTGATGGACATCTTCGACGGTCCCACATACTTCACAATTAGGCGAGTTAACTTTTTTCATTAGGAAACCAAATTTGTTGGAAGGGTAGTGTCCTGAACGTAACCTATGAGCTAAAACTATGTAAAATCTACTTATCTTACCATCTACAAACCATGGTATACGAGGAGGCCGACACTGGATCGTTTTATACCAAATTCCCTTTTCCTTGCTTCTTTCATCAAAATACTCTTTAAAATAGTCAAAACATAGTTTCTTCCCGTAAAATATCTGTTCTGTGAAGTGAGGGTTGATGTTAAAATATGTTCCGTCTAAACCAGCCAATTTTGCCAATCTGTCAGCCTCCTCGTTGCCTTTAATACAAAAAACTTCTTAGTCTTTTTATTATAAGTTATAAGGCTTCACGCGATATCATATTTAGCCAATATTGAAACATAACTTAAATTATTATTCATTTTTTCGATTTAATGGGTTCTGGCGAGGGCAAAATTCTTTATTGGCGCTCGGGTATTATGTATTAGTTTTAAAAAATCTACTACGCGTTACCATTCGAAATAAGTATTTAAAATTGTATTGTATAGTACCTATAGCTTAACCTATAGTAGTAACATATTCAGTAATCTGTGCCTATAGGTTCTTCATTTATTGACCCTAGCTTTTGCTACGCATTGTAAAACCTTTTTTATTTTGGCATTAGACAAAATTTGTAAGTATTTAGCCAATGATAGGAAGTATTTTATGAAAACTGTTTAAAAGGGTAGGTTCTTGGACTTTTTATAATCATTCATAAGGCTTCACGCGATTATCATACTTAGCCAATTATGAAGCTTATTTAATTAACATTTTTATTCAAGTTTTCGATTTATAAAGTTTTGGCGGGAGCAATGTTCTTTATTGGCGATCTGGTCAAATGTATTATTATTTACATAAACTTACTACACCATTCTAATTAGCTAGATAAAATTATTATTGCGCTACTGCTATATTCTTGATCGACCCCAAGGAAGTTTTAAGGTACCTGGGGGTCTAGCAAAGATACCAACCACTAACGCTAACGCCAAACGCTAACTCCAAAAATGTATTGAAATGACATTTGCTGCGGAAAAGTTAGCGATTTCCAAAATGTCATTTCAATACATTTTGGAGTTAGCGTGAGGCGTTACCGTTAGTGGTTGGTATCTTTGCTAGACCCCCTGGGGTCTAGCAAAGATACCAACGTCAACGCCAAACGCTAACCATAGAGTAACTTTTTATACTGGAGGACTGACGCTAACTCCTAAATGTACTGCGATGACATTTCGGAAATACAGTTTTGGAGTTAGCGTTAGGCGTTAGCGTTAGTGGTTGGTATCTTAGCTAGACCCCCTGTAGTACTTATAGCTACTTAAGTTATAGACCCTTACCATTGCTACGCATTTTAAAACCTTTTTTATTTTGGCATTAAAGTAAGCCGGAGTGCGATATTTGTATTTAGCCAATGATACGAAAAATTTTATGAAAAATGTTTATGGGTAAGTACTTAGATATAATAATATGTAGGTATTCATTATGGCAATTGTATCCTCGAATTAACAACAACATGGCGCGTAACGTTCGTTTTTGACTGTTTTTGTTATTTGTTCTTCTTCTTCTTCTTCTTCTTGCATGTTGAAATAAGTTTTTGATAGTTAAAATATTTTAGATCTGTGGGCTTTTAAATACACCACGGGAGCAAAAAATTATTTATTACTCAGTTACTTCAAGAAGGTTATAGCTATAGTAGGTAAGTAACTATCTTTGTAATGACGATTTTACCTACTTCCTCACTTTCATCACTATGTAGGTACGTTGAAAGTGCAGTGGGAATGAAACAGCGTAGAAAATAGTGGACATAATAATAATTATTCAATTCTTTAAGGAGTGGTGGTTTAGTATTAGTAATTCCTAATTAGTATTAAGAAAATTAATTATGTACGCATCGTACAGGTAAATGCATATTTCCAGCAATTTATAAACTTATTATGGACACTGGCTAAGTGTAGGTACTCAATTCGTATGGAGTGTGTGATTCATTTTTCTAAACCGTACCTGACTGCTTAGGTAACTACTACCTAAACAAAATTTACTGAAACATCTGTTAAAGACCTGAGTGAAGTGATGATGATTTCTTTTTGTTGTAATATGAAGTGGTACTTATAAAATTGTAGTTTTTTTGTTTGAAACTTATTTTACTGTTATAAATCTATATTAGACTCAAAACATTTAAATTTAGGTAATGGCTTAAATAGCTTCCACTCCACATACAGGTTACTGTGCTCAGCTTCGAAAAGATTTAGTGGATTTTTTGTTTGGTACGAAATGTATTATCTATTATTAGTCTATAACGTAAAAATAACATAACAAAAGCGTGCGAAGCCGCGGGCAAAAGCTAGTTCTTAAATAAAATTGCTTAAGCTAGCCGCACACACGCAATTCTATTGACAATATTGACGCATCATTGACAATAATACTTATTGCATGTCTGCAGCTAGACTAATAAAAAACAGGGGATATTTTTCTTATTTCCACTAGTTTGACGTCATTGAAGAAATACGGGTCCATCAGTTTAAACACGGAATACCACTCGGAAACTAATAGTTCCAATTTTAAGGCCGTATATCTACCGTATAATCCCCGCAAACCATAGTTTATGCCGGTTTTATGGGACGCTTGACCTTTAACCTGCCCTGCTAGCATGCGCACCGCGACAAAATTTTCTCGACACTTTCTCGTGAGAGACCGTGACAAGGCTATGGAAGCGCCTAAGTGTGTCTCACTCTAACAGCGACGCCAAATTTTCTAGCGGTGCGCATTCCGGGCGATCTACTCACTATATATACGCTTTGGCTGCAGGCAAAAATTATAAAGCCCGTTAATAGCTCGTGAACATATTTTCTCCTACAAACACAACTCACTTGCGCGGTCAGGGAGCGAAGTAACAAAACGAGACAAAGTTATACGAAATACAGAGAACAGAGCAGGATGGAACAAAATATACATTGGGTGTCCCGTTTCCTGTCATAAGATTAGTGGTTGGAATACACCACTAATTTTCGTATGAGGGGAAGTTGTATCATTGGTCAACTGGATTGAGACTGCAGGCAACTTGGTGGTTACAGAAGATTTCAGAAGACAGCCTCCGTGGTGTTGTGGTTGAGCAGGTCGGCTCATAACCCGGAGGTGGCGGGTTCGATTCCCGCGACAGGACAAGTATTTGTGCCCGAAAAAAAAAAGCGCATATACTTGTTCTGTGTCTGGGTGTTGTGGGACCATGGTCCTCGTAGTTCCTGGGTCCCTAGATACAGGGAATCCTAGTTAGGGTCCAGGATCTATGTATGTGATCGTTGGGCGTTATTTATTTATTTAAATGTACCGAGGAGAATGCTGCAGCCCATTCACTGGTCCGCTTCTTAGTCGGCTCTCTGTGACGCAATCCTAACATAAATGTGAGATCTTAGACTCCAAATTCACTTAGAATTTGCTAGCCTGACCACGTGGCCACCACCAAATATACAAGGTGACCTTGAATTACCTTGAATTAGTATGTTATCCCGAAAGGGGGTAAATCTACACCCCAAGGTAGACAATGTTTCTTCTACGACTTTACTAAATTAATAGTTTTTCATTGAAGAAATGCCATGTAAAGTTTACGTTCGAAAATAGCCTTAGCGCAGCTGGGTGGTTGAACTTCGTCCTTGACCGAGTGCACATAAATGAGTTTAACGACCTGTGTTTAGAAATGTATTTATAGTATCTTGTTAACTCTCTCACGTCACGTGCAATTTTGCGAGTGGATTTTTTTTTCACCATGGAAGTTTGGAAACACCCAGTTTCAAGTAAGACTCTCACAACTTGTAGGGTATCATGGTCCCAGTCCCCAACTTCGGGGTAACATACCAATTCAAGGTCACCTTGTATAGATGAACTCTTTATTGACATCCAAGGTTACAAAGACAACAACACAAAATAACTTATAACTGGGTTAAAATGGGCGGTCTTATCGCTAAAAAGCAATCTCTTCCAGACAACCTTTGGACGGATAGAGATAGGCCTATGATTATGGATGGCGGTGGTGGTGGCGAAAAATTAAGCAGGTAAGTAATACCCCAGATAATATAAGTAATACTTACAAAGATATTATAGTACCCAAAATTTTAGCAACCAGCGGGATTAATATCTTTATAGATAAGTGCCTATACCTTAAGTTACACTTTAAAATCATTCTTAGGTAATACTTACTAGCACAGGTAGGTAATAAAAAGATGCATACCTATGCACCTTTTCATTAACTAGCTACTCTAAACACATGTCTGATTGCTTCATAAAAAATCCCTGAAAATTACGTTACTTTCCAGAATTATGACTCAATTACATTCACCTTTATGATCTCATATGCGGAATAATGGTGATACTAAACGAACTGATAATTACATCTTTTATGTCATAGGTTTATTATAATCTTCTGTTATTATGTAACTTATGAACTATTGTGAACATATACTTATTTATTATGTTGAATGAGTACAATATCATCATCATCATCATCAAAAGCCTGAAGACGTCCACTGCTGAACATAGGCCCCCAGAGAGCGTTACTTTGAGCGTTTGCTCGCCTCCTGCATCCATCGGCTCCCCGCGACTTTCACAAAACTAGAATAAAAACATAACACAAACATAGAAACAATAAAAAAATATAAACATTGTTAAAATATTGTCCTGTTTGTAATTGACGATGATATAATTATAATTGTCGTGAAATGTGACGTTAAATTTTAATCATGTAATTAAGTACAATTTACTCTTTTAATAAGGCTTTGAGAATTTAATAATAGGTACTTTGATTTATAGAACATCACTAAGCGCTCTACAATAAAAGTGTTGATGAAAAATTGCACAAGTATATACCTCTATAATATCTCCATGGTATTTAGTTCTCCCAAATTGTGTATTTAAGACACGCAAAGTCGCAAACGACGACGATGACGACGACGTTTTGGTGTTTTAGTGTTGTTTGTGTTTTTTTACGACGACGACGACGTTTTTGTGTTTTTGTGTTGTTTGTGTTTTTTGTGTGTTTATTCACACTCGACAACTTAAGAAAATCGTTTTTTTTTGATCCTATTAAAACTCTGAACTTCATTACATTAAAAGGTAACAAGCATGGTTATACTAAACTTGAACTGTCATTTAACAAAAACCCTATGAATTCTAGAGCGATTCTAATTTAGGGACATCCCCGCGGGGTGTGCTGTAGTTGCTTAGACTAAAAGAAAAATAATAGACTGTACGTAGTGTGGTACGCAGAATGGAAAACTGCAGTCAAAAAAGAAACTTTCATGTAAGAATATTAACATTATAATTTATTTAACGATCGGGAATATCCCTTACATGTAGTAAAGTGTTTGAGAAATGTATATATCTTTGGATTTTGCGTGCATGTTGGGCTGCGTCTAAGCGTAACTATCTTTCGAAAAAGGTGCCCTTTTTATCAACTAACTACTACAATCATTCTACTACTACGCGCAATAATTAGCTTACTCACTAAGGCTGAGTTGCACTATAATCAATTAATCACAGTTAAAGTTACTGTCAGATTTTGACATTAGCCCGCCTGGCGAAGCGTGGACGGTGACAGTTAGCAGTTAAAGTTAGCGTTAAAGTAAGCTGGGGGTCTAGCAAAGATCCAAAATGCTAACCCTCAAGTATAAAAAGTTACTCTATGGTAGGTACCTATAAAAGCCCCTATAAACGCCAGTTATCGAGATGACAGATAAAAACTGTCAAAAGTTAACCATTTGTTTTGCAAATGAGATTTGAATAGATTTATAGTTATATAATACTCTTTTATACAAGGTGACCTTGAATTGATATGTTATCCCAAAATGGGAGGCTGGGACCATGATACCCTACAAGTTGTGAGAGTCTTACTTGAAACTGGGTGTTTCCAAACTTCCATGGTAAAAAATAAATCCACTCGCAAAATTGCACGTGCGATTGCTACGAGAGTTAACAAGATACTATAAATTGATTTCTAAACATAGGTCGTTAAACTAGTTAATATGCACTCGGTCAAGGACGAAGTTCAACCACCCAGCTGTGTTAAGGCTATTTTCGAACGTAAACTTTACATGTCATTTCTTCAATGAAAAACTATTAATTTAGTAAAATCGTAGAAGAAACATTGTCTACCTTGGGGTGTAGATTTACCCCCTTTCGAGATAACATATCAATTCAAGGTCACCTTGTATAATATGCATGTGCATGATATTTTGTGTATAGAATAAGGGACTAAAGGGCTAGCTACTTACATAAAAATGGAAACCACTAAACTATAACAAGTTTTAATATAATAATGTATGTGGGTAGTAATCATGTAAAGTGTATGCTTAACAGTTTTGTTTTTTCAAAAATATCTAGATGAAGTTAAGTTAGTATGATTTGATTGATGACAAGTCAAATATTTGAAGTAGGTGTTAGTGTGCGTAGGTTTCATATATGTATAATACATACTTGCAAACTTTCTTCAGAGACTGCGAAGCAAAAAATATTTTCGTCTAAGGCGCATTGCAGTTGGCCATAAAACATTACCTATACGTCATTATCGCGACATTGCATCAGCCCAAAACATTCCCACTGCTGAGACATGGGTCTTCTCTCAAAAAGAGTAAATCTACCACGATGGCCAACTGCGGTTTGCCTTAAAAGTGACGGTGCACGTCGTTGGTGCAAGTGGTAGTTGGCGCCTTGGTAGGTAGTGGTTGATGGTGGTTAGGGGTACCAGGGTGCATCGGTTTCATATTCACGTGAGTTCATTAATAATTTTGATTCTAGACTGATAAAAGACAGATCCACTAGGTCCACTAGGTAGACCGACGACCTGGGCCCGAAGTCTGCTTTTTCAATTTAGACTACCATTAGTATCAAAATCTGTCATTATGGCACCATTTATGAACCATTATGACACAATTGAAATAGCAGACTTCGGGCCCTGGTGAAAACCGCAGGGAGCCGATGGATGCAGGAGGCAAGCAGCCGTTCAAAGTGGCGCTCTCTGGGGGAGTCCTATGTTCAGCAGTGGACGTCTTCAGGCTGTTGATGATGAAAAGACATAACGCAATAAGCGTAATTTATCTATAGCCATACAAGCATACCCAATTACCCAATCATTAAGATGTAGGTATGGGAATTGACCATTTCGCACATGTTATTGCGAGGTAAACATCCTGCACTACATATCGACAGAAACCAAACGTAGATAATTTTTGATGGTTTCCTGCCGCAGTTAGGTAATACAGGCGTTATATATAACTTCGTCGCATGTTGGTTAAACCACAAAGTTTGTGGCACAAACCATGCGCTTATCAATTTCACCGCAGTCACTAGAGTCACTAATGGTTTGTATACTGTGGCATAATGTATGTTCATATATTACAACAAGTACCATTAGGTACACAAGTGTCACATTAAAACAAAAACATTAAACATATAAAAACAAGATTAAAAAGTTCAACATGCTAAATGTTGAGCATGCGTCACGAATTTCGGATCACAGAGTAGGTACCTAGAGGATACAGATTAGGGAAAAATCTATCGATTAGAGGATGAGAAACATGTCACGTGACGTGCAGCACTTCGAGTGCGCAATATTATATAATATGACACCGTGACGTCACCGCCCCCGTATGGTGGTTAAACAATCCTTCTGCATAACAAAAAAGTGCAAAAATGCAAGCTACCACGCTCCTTGCTAACAGTAACATTACACGTGTATAAAATAGGCATAATGACTAAAATTTTTTTATTGGATAAATTAATTATATTCCTCACTAGCTTTTGCCCGCGGCTTCGCACGCTTGTGTTATGTTATTTTTACGTTATAGTCTAATAATAGATAATGCATTTCGTACCAAACAAAAAATCCACTAAATCTTTTCGAAGCTGAGCACAGTAACCTGTATTAGCATAGGTATAGGTATAACGCAAGCATAGCCGTGAGTGGAAGCTATTTAAGCCATTACCTAAATTTAAATGTTTTGAGTCTAATATAGATTTATAACAGTAAAAGAAGTTTCAAACAAAAAACTACAATTTTATAAGTACCTCTTCATATTACAACAAAAAGAAATCATCATCACTTCACTCAGGTCTTTAACAGAAGTTTCAGTAAATTTTGTTTAGGTAGTAGTTACCTAAGCAGTCAGGTACGGTTTAGAAAAATATGGAAGAATCACACACGATGATTCTTAAGTTTGGCTCCATACGAATTGAGTACCTACACTTAGCCAGTGTCCATAATAAGTTTATGAATTGCTGGAGATATGCATTTACCTGTACGATGCGTACATAATTAATTTTCTTAATACTAATTAGGAATTACTAATACTAAACCACCACTCCTTAAAGAATCGACAGTTATAATTATTATTATGTCCACTATTTTCCACGCTGTCTCATTCCCACTGCACTTTCAACGTACCTACCTAGTGATGAAAGTGAGGAAGTAGGTAAAATCGTCATTACAAAGATAGTATGTAATCTTCATTAGAAAGATACCTACTATAACTATAACCTTCTTGAAGTAACCGAGTAATCAATCATTTTTTGCTCCCGTGGTGTATTTAAAATCCCACAGATCTAAAATATTTTAACTATTAAAAACTTATTTCAACATGCAAGAAGAAGAAGAAGAACAAATAAAAAAAAACAGTCAAAAACGAACGTTACGCGCCAATACCTACATATTATTATATCTAAGTACCTACCCATAAACATTTTTCATAAAATATTTCGTATCATTGGCTAAATACAAATATCGCACTCCGGCTTACTTTAATGCCAAAATAAAAAAGGTTTTAAAATGCGTACCAATGGTAAGGGTCAATAACTTAAGTAGCTATAAGTACTACAGGGGGTCTAGCTAAGATACCAACCACTAACGCTAACGCCTAACGCTAACTCCAAAACTGTATTGAAATGACATTAGCTGTGGAAAAGTAAGCGATTTCCGAAATGTCATCGCAGTACATTTTGGAGTTAGCGTTTGGCGTTAACGTTAGTGGTTGGTATCTTTGCTAGACCCCTGGTACCTTAAAACTTCCTTGGGGTCGATCAAGAATATAGCAGTAGCGCAATAATAATTTTATCTACCTAATTAGAATGATAACGTGTAGTAAGTTTATGTAAATAATACATTTGACCAGATCGTCAATAAAGAACATTGCTCCCGCCAAAACCTTGTAAATCGAAAACTTGAATAAAAATGTTAATTAAGTAAGCTTCAATATTGGCTAAGTATGATAATCGCGTGAAGCCTTATGAATGATTATAAAAAGTCTAAGAACCTACCCTTTTAAAGTTTTCATAAAATACTTCCTATCATTGGCTAAATACAAATTTTGTCTAATGCCAAAATAAAAAAAGGTTTTACAATGCGTAGCAAAAGCTAGGGTCAATAAATGAAGAACCTATAGGCACAGATTACTGAATAAGTTACTACTATAGGTTAAGCTATAGGTACTATAAATACAATTTAAATACTTATTTTGAATGGTAACGCGTAGTACTTAGATTTTTGAAAACTAATACATAATACCAGATCGCCAATAAATAATTTTGCCCATTAATTTTGCATAATAATTTTAGTTATGTTTCAATATTGGCTAAATATAATATCGCGTGAAGCCTTATAACTTATAATAAAAAGTCTAAGAAGTTTTTAGTTTTCGAAATTCCTTGTTCTCTATGTCGTGCTCATATTTAAGAAGGTTCTCATACCTATCCTCATTTTTAGTTTGGACCACAGATTAACGAAAAAACTTATCTATATTCAATACATATGACTTCCTTGGGTATAGGTACTTACATAATGAACACATTGTTTTTCTCTAATCTGCATTGCATCGAGCGCAGACGAAGTTATCGCGCGATGTATTTCGCCGTAGCCCGAAAAGTGTGATGCGCTCATGATACACTGCCGGTAATGCAGGCGCGCCAATTGTTATTTACTATTTTTTGTTTTTTATGTTATAAATACAAACATGCATTGCATTACTTCCTTATTGCTTAGTGCAGTGGGGATTGTTCAGAATGAAATAAAAATGATTGGGGTTCCGTACTCAAAGGGTTAAATCCTTATTACTAAACCTCCGCTGTCCGTCTGTCTGTCTGTCTATCTGTCCATCAGACACCAGGATGTACTCATGAATCGTGATAGTAAGACAGTTGAATTTTTCACAGATGATATATTTCTGTTGCCACTATAACAACCGTGATCCGTATTCAAAGGGACAGATAAACAGACAAATAAAAAAAATTCGTTTTACTTCATATTGATAAGGAATTATAAATTAAAACTATTAAAATTTATTTTTGTAATCGCAAATAATATTCTCACAGTTAGTTAAACATATTTATTCGCCGACATGCAATATAACGCTACTGCTTCCTTCATTTTATTTAGCCCACGTCGGTCGCGCAGCAGGCAAACAAATTGACTGTGTGTCCGGGTTGGGGCGCTACAAAAACATCGAGGATAGTCAACAGAGATGTTTTTGCACACCAACTCAACAGCGACGGTTCGGGCGTACATATATGAAGCCGCGCCATAATAGTAACAGAGTTTTGTTTCTTTAATCTGTGCATCCGGATAAACCCGAGATAAAATTACCGTCAGTAGCACAGAGCACATTTTTTTCCTCTCATCTATGATTAGTAGCTAAAATAAAACTTACCTTTTGACACTGGCTAAATACCTACACTATGTGTGGACCAAAATATAAGAAAAAAAAAAACTTACCTTGAAGCCTTGAAGCGGCCATCTTGTTAAAATCCCGTTCCGTTTCTTAATGAAATCTTAATCATTTTAACCAAAAAAAAATTTACATTATTTAAAATTTAATATAACTTATGTTGTGCGCCGGGTTTTTCTAAGCTTATTAGTGAAAACCGCATGAAAATCCGTTTAGTATTTTCGGAGTTGTGCCGTAACAAACAAACAAACAAACAAACAAACAGACAAAATGTCTAAAAAGTAGCTTAACGTGATCAGCGAAAAATTTCAAGCCAATCTGTGTCATTTTTTTTTCGATATCTTGCATTTACAGATATTTTTATCTCTACAGTTTTATTATATGTATAGAATAGAATATAGAATAGAAAAGGTAAACATTTGTGAGAACAAAAATTCAATATTTCAAAAAATGATCAAGTTACAAGCATTTTAAAAACCGGAATAGAATGAGATAGTTCAAACGGCCAGTGACGTCAGAGGAAGGTCGTTATAGTACCTCATTACTAAGCGGTGGTAGCTTTTCATACAACCTCTTTGGCATGTGACTTCACGGGTAGATTTTTCATAGTAACTGTGGGGGCGCTCTGTTTCGCGAGTAAGGGACAGGAGATGGCTCCTGTAGAAACTTTAAAAGATTATTACTCCGTGATTTATGTACCGATTTAGCTTATTTTTTTCAATTATTGCATTCATTTTTAATCTTCTTTATGAAAGTAATATTTACTTGTTCATTTTTAATAATAGTCATCATTTGTGCTGTGGTCAATGATAACATGTAGAAGGTACATTTACTGGCTGCTTCAGTCCCACGCTTCCAGCGCCATATCGATACCCTGATAACTCTTGGTATAAATACACAGGGACTGAAGTGACCATCACTTACAGTGCTCGACTGCTCGGTGCATCACAGGCCTTGATTGATATACTGTGTGTGTGAGTCGATTCATTTCGAGTCATACTTTGGTAAGTTATCAATGGATAGGTCTATAGACAAGTATCACTATATAATCATCATCATCAGCCTTAAGACGTCCTCTGCTGAACATAGGCTTCCCCCGCAGAGTGTCGCTGCTTGGCACCTGCATCCATCGGCTCCCCGCGTGTTCATCGCGCCGCGTGCATCAGGCTGACGGTCCACCTAGTGAGGCCGGCCTACGCTGCGTCTTCTGGTTTTACACATATATAATGTAAAGAGTATTCCGGGATATCATTACCCAAGCAATAAAATCGCCTTGCTCCATTGCACAAATAACTATAATCTTCTCAATAATAAACTAAAACATTCCGAACACTAATTTTTTTTTTGTTATTCCTCTGACAGCTCTATTTACATTACTTTCTTTTTCATCGTTGACAGACAGGCGCATAATAAAGAAGTTACGTACTACCTATAAAGAGTCTTGATACCAAATATCCTAACACCCCCTCTCAATATTAAATTCGTTTACTAATTTAAGATTGCTAACAAAAAACATAAACACTGAACTAACACTTCAATAATAAAAACTTAACTCATATCATAACAACATTTTAACTTCAAACACTAACTGTCAAATATAACGCACCCTTAAATATTTCAATATTATTTACAAATCAATCTTAAGTTTATTTACAAAATAATTATGTTTCACAGCGTTCAATGGCTTCGTGAATACATCTGCTATGTTCTCATTCGTTGGTACATAGGATAAATTTATGACCTTTTTATTAACACAATCTTTTATGTAATTATATTTTATGTCAATATGTTTAGTTCGTTTGTTATTAACGTTGTTTTCAATCATTTTAATTGCACTCTGATTATCGATCAAAAGATACGTTTCATTGTTGTTACAATTGAAGTTCGTTGCAATACCCTTAACATAAACCAGTTCCGATGTAAAAATTGCCGCTGCTACATATTCTGCTTCTGCCGACGATAAAGCGACTGTTGTTTGCTTTTTAGAAAACCATGACACTAAATTACCATTGTGAAATATTGCACAACCACTAACACTTTTCCTGTTGTCCTTTTCACTTCCCCAATCGGCATCTGAATATCCTATTAAATTCTTTTCATCTGACTTTGTATATGTGAGGCATTTGTTTGCAGTCTGTTTGAGATACCTCAATACTCTTTTGGCTGATATCCATAATGTCTTCGTTGGCTTGTCCAAGTATCTGCTCAGAAAAGATGTTGCATATGTAATGTCTGGTCTTGACGTCGTAGAAATGTATGTAAGACATCCAATAAGCTCTCTATATGGTACATCATGTATTATCTCCTCATCCGAAATAACTAGTCCTTGTTCCATAGGTGTATATGCTCCTCTGCATTCTTCCATGCCAAATTTTTCTAATACTTTGTCTATCAGTTTCTTCTGATTAAACTTTAGCTTTCCTCCTTCTCTTGTAATCTCCATACCAAGATATTTCTTAATTTCTCCCAAATCTCTAACTTTAAACTCATCCTTTAATTTTTCAAATATTTCTGCACTATTTCCTATAATTAAAATATCATCAACGCATATCAATATCCATACACTTTTATTTCTGTATAGACAGTAGTCATAACTTGACTGTTCGAAATCTTGCTTTACTATAAAACTGTTAAATCTCTCGTTCCAACATTTCGGTGCTTCTCTTAATCCGTATAAAGCTTTGTTTAACTTCAGTACTTTTCCTTTTGTGACTTGAACTCCTTCAGGTGGTTTTATGTACACCTCTTCGCTTAATTCTCCATTTAAAAATGCTGTTGGCACATCTAGTTGCCTCATTGGTAAATTTTCTTGTACTGCTTGACTGAACATCATTCTAATTGTTGATACTCTTGCAACTGGTGAATAAACATTATAGCTACTATCCGACTGAAAACCTTTAGCCACTAACCTCGCTTTTTTTCTTCCATCTTGTTTAGTCTTAAAAATCCATTTCGTATCTATTGCCTTTTATTTTTAGGTAACTCTC
Source organism: Ennomos erosarius (assembly GCA_963580505.1). Classification (NCBI taxonomy): domain Eukaryota; kingdom Metazoa; phylum Arthropoda; class Insecta; order Lepidoptera; family Geometridae; genus Ennomos; species Ennomos erosarius. Next base: position 10,749,874 of record OY756988.1, read on the forward strand.
TCTCCTTCCAGGTATTTAATTCTTTCAGTGAATTAACTTCGCTTTCAATTGCTGCTTTCCATTCTTCCCCTTTACTGACAGCTTCTTTATATGTTGCAGGATCACTACCGCTGAATAAACAGTAAGCTATATTCGCATCATAAAATCCGTCTTGACTTTCGTTTTCAATTTCGTAGTCTTGTAGATAAGTAGGTAATTTCCTTGTTCTTTGCGGTCTTTCTAATCGTACTGCTGTCTCTCTGGATTCTTGTTCTCTAATCCTATTATTTCTTTCTTGCTCATTTTCATCTCTCATTGCATTCATATCATTTATTTCTTCATCTTCTTCGTTGAATCTGTAGTATTCCGCTATTGTTTTCCACGTTTTTCTTTTCTTTATATTCTATATCATTTTCATCAAATCTAACATCTTGTGATATCATTATCTCATTTGTTTCAGGATTCCATAGTCGATATCCTACTGGTGCATACCCAACCATACGCACTTCTTTTGCTCTCTGGTCCAATTTATCGCCTTTTGGCATTGTAACCGCCCAGGCTTTGCTTCCGAAAACTCTCAGTCTTGTTAAGTCCTTTTTCCCTTCCATGATTTCCACTGGCGTCATGTAATCAATTGCTGAAGATGGACACCTGTTCAATTGATATGTGGCGCACGCAATAGCTTCTCCCCATAAATGCTTTGGAAGTCCAGTGTCAACTAAAAGAGTTCTAGCTCTGTCGTATAACGTACGGTTCATTCGTTCTGATACGCCATTTTGTTGTGGAGAATGGGGTTGTGTAAATTGAATAACTATTCCTCGCTCTCTACAGAAACTTTCAAATTGTCTGTTCTTAATTTCGCCTCCGTTATCGCACCTTATATTCCTAACTCTGATTCCTTTTCCAGTTTCCAATTGCTTAATGTAATTTATCATGTTTCTTGTTGCTTCATGTTTGTTCTTTAACAGATATGTTACACAAAAATGACTATAATCGTCAATAATCACTTGATAATAAACCTCATCATTGATACCCGGTGTTCTTACTGGTCCCGCAATATCAGTATGTAGTAATTCGCCTATTTGTGTCGATCGTGGCTTCTTTACCGAAACAAAAGGTAATCGTGTTGACTTACCCATCATACACGGACTGCAGGGTTTGTCGCTGCATGGCAACTGCATAATGCGTAGACTCCTTCTGTTGAGATGTCCTAACCTCCTGTGCCAAAGCTCATTAGTACTATCTACTGCACTGTTACAAACATTGAAACGTATTTCCGTTTTTAAAATGAATAATTTCCCGAAACATGTGCCTTTAATAAAAGAATGTGTTTTCCTATCTGAAATTGTGACATCATCTTTACTAAATGTAACATCATGACCCGTATTCACCATATTTTTAACTGACATTAAATTAAATTTAATGTTTTTCACAATCAACGCCTTTAAATCTATTTTACGACCGTTATGTACCATGTCTAGGTACCCTTCTTTTTCAGCTGTAATAAAATCACCATTTGCTATATAAATTTTCATTGGTTTATCTAACTTTCTAACATTTGACATATATTTTTCATAATCACCATTTACTAAATGATGGCTACAACCTGAATCTATAACCCAGTCTATTTTTACACTACAGTCATTATTAAAGTTTTCTGTCATACCTGTGCTCATGAATGAAAAACCTTTATTTTCCTCGTTTGTCGCAACGTATGTTTCTCCTCTCCTTTCAAAAATTTGCTGTCGCTCGTCATGTCCTCGTCCTTGATAGTCTGGCGTTGTTTCGTAGTTCCTCGCTGTTCCTTGATAGCAATTTGTCATTCCTTCATTGCCTCGTGGCATTCCTCGATAGCCTCGTGTTGCTCCTTGATAGTCTCGTGTTGTCCCTTGATAGCCTCGTGAGGCTCCTTGATAGCCTCGTGTGGCACCTTGATAACCTCGTATTGTACCTTGTGGAAATTTCGCAATTCCTCGGTATCCTCTCGATCTACTGCTATTTTGACCTCTTTTCTTAGAGTAGCAGTCTCTCGCTATGTGTCCCGGCTTGTTACAGTAGTAGCAGGTGACAAAAGCAGTCATGTTCTCATTGTTCTTCCTTTCATTTACTTTCATTTCCTCGTCTAGGAGACGTGCCTTTACAAATTCCAAGTGCATATCTGAACTTCTTCCAGTTATATCGGTGTTGCACTCTATTGCCGTAATCACTGTGTCAAATTTTGAGTCGAGGCCGGTTAACAAACATGCTATTTTATCCTTTTCTCCCAATAATTCTTGTACGCTTTCCAGCTCATCAATCAGGCAGTCGAAATTTGTGAAAATAGTTTTCTAATTTATCTGTTGGAGACTGTTTCAGATTCAGCAGCTTTCTACGTAGCTGTATCACCGTAATCATGCTTTTCCGTTGAAATGTACTTGTGAGAACCTCGATCATATCTTTGGCTGTTTCGCAATGTTTTATTAAGTTCAAATATTTGTCCGGAATACATTGTATCAATATGCTTTTGGCTTTTGAGTTTGCTATTTTATTATCTGTCTTTTCTAGAGCATTTGTCAATTGTTTTTCTTCCAACAGTACTTTTACTCTGAATAGCCAATTACTAAAATTATCAGCATTCAGTTGAGGGAAATTCGGCGATGCCATCTTTTCGATAAAAATAGATGATGATTTTTATATCTCACCCCTATTGTGTATCCTCGGGTTACGAACCTCCCAAAATTTTCTTCACGTTATATTTAATATTTATCGCCCATAAACTTTTACACATATATAATGTAAAGAGTATTCCGGGATATCATTACCCAAGCAATAAAATCGCCTTGCTCCATTGCACAAATAACTATAATCTTCTCAATAATAAACTAAAACATTCCAAACACTAATTTTTTTTTGTTATTCCTCTGACAGCTCTATTTACATTACTTTCTTTTTCATCGTTGACAGACAGGCGCATAATAAAGAAGTTACGTACTACCTATAAAGAGTCTTGATACCAAATATCCTAACATCTGGTTCATGGGCCACTCGAGAACCTTTCTTCCCCATCGGTGGTCAGTTCTACGTGATATGTGATCAGTGATCAGTGATATGGCCTGCCCATTTCAACTTTCTAATTTCAAGAGTAATCGCTCACTGTAGTAGGTACCACTAGTAGCTACCATACAAGAACTCGGTATTGCACTGAAATAAAAGACAATAACAAAAAAAATACGGGAATTACACGGACGTTCTTATCGCTGAAGAAAGGGCATTTGTAATTATTATTTTCATTTATTGGTTTTAAAGCGTAGATACACGTTCATTACTTTATTACATCCCCTTTTTGTTCCGAATATCAGATAATTCTCAACCTGCGCATACGCGATGATATGACTCGGAATAAATTAACGGCAACAGCTAATTCTAATTTGTCCGCTCATGACGCCGAAGGAGATACCATGAGTTAGATCGCCACTCATGGTATATATATAGACACCTCAAGAGACAAATCATCAATCATCGTAGCCTAATCATCATCATTAACAGCCTGAAGACGTCCACTGTTGAACATAGGCCTCTCCCAGAGAGTGCCACTTCGAGTGGCTGCTCGCCTCCTACATCCATCGGCTCCCCGCGGCTTTCACCAGGTCGTCGGTCCACCTAGTGGGGGGCCGGCCTTCGCTGCGTCTTCCAGTTCGTGGTCGCCACTCGAGAACCTTCCTTCCCCATCGGTTGTCGAATCATGTCAAATGCCCATGTTCCACCTATACCGGTAATTGTTGGGGACGATACTAAGTTGTCGACAAATACGTCTATCTAGGGCAGACTGTCCAATTGGGTAGGTCCAACTACGACAAAGAGGTCGCCCGAAGAATCCAACTCGGCTGGGCAGCGTTCGGGAAGCTTCGACCTAAATACCACAACGTAGCCTACTGACACAAAAATAAAGAAAACTCCGTGATTTGGGCATATTTAGGTGTTTATTGACAAGCACAAAGCTTTCATGATTAGTGAATAGATTCCAATTGATTAATGATTTTTTCACCTTCATTCAGCAATGGCGGAACAATATGGAGCTCAAGTGGTGAAAGTCACCAACGATCACAAGTATGAGCTGGATGAGGAGGTACTGAAAGCGGTTCTGATGAGGGAAGAAATCCAAGATTTGCCCGTCGCGGTGGTGAGCGTAGCTGGCGTCTTTCGTGGGGGCAAGTCCTTTCTGCTCAACTTCTTCCTAAGATATCTCAAGGCTTCGGTAAGCTTAACTTATATTTACTTACACTTATAAAATTCAAAGACATTTGTCATCCACAATCCAGTACCTACCTATACTTGACCAGCATGGTGGACTCCCAAGTAGGACTAAAATAGTGCATAAGTGCTTGACAAAGGCTGCCATCAAATACATAGATCTATATATCAGGATATGCCCGAAGGAACATTTTATTTACTCAAAATGGTGTGGGGAAAAGTCAGCGCGATCTCTTAGATTACTCAGGAACTACGATGAGAACGGCCCTATCGCTGCCATTATGTCCGTCAATGTTTGTTTACAATGATTATTATTTATCCCAAATATAAATTCGATTATTTTCGTACAAAACTGAGTGTAATATTGAAAATATTGACTTACTTGTGGTAAGAAACTTTGTATTTCTTTTTATTGCACTTTAGAGTGTAGTTTGTGCAACCCTTCACAACACAACTTGGCATATTTTCTTTGAGACACACGACCGATATCTTCTCACTTCCAACACAGACTGGGCGCTAGTGGAGGTCAATCTGTGAACTTGACTCCCTCTTTGAAGCGACGGTTTAATCTGTCATTAGGCCTGTCCTTGTATATATGTCTACGATCAAATATCAAATCTGCTAAAGGTAAACCAATGTGCCCCTATTCTCTTATTAAAATCATCTGTGATTATGACATAGCTACGAGCTTGATACATTGTCTCTAAATATCCAACTCCGTTTCAATAATTTTAATAAAATACTATAAATAAAAAATAATACAAGTTTACAGTGTATGTATACATATTATATATATATATATATATCATATTTTCTATAGACATCTGCACAGACCAGTGGTGGGTGGCTGAGTTTAGATAAATCACCACTGAAAGGATTTAGTTGGCGCGGTGGCTCTATAAGGAATACCACTGGAATCCTCTTGTGGATGGAGCCTTATGTTATTGAAATGCCAGATGGAAAGAAGGTAAATACATAGTTATTAATGTTGCCAGGATGCACCAGGTATGGTGTGCCTTATAATATATGCATGTGAGTACTATAAGTATACGGACACACGGGTAAGGATGGAGTGCCTTATAATTTATGCATGTGTGTACCTATAAGTATACGGACACACGGGTAGGGATGGAGTGCCTTATAATTTATGCATGTGTGTACCTATAAGTATACGGACACACGGGTAGGGATGGAGTGCCTTATAATTTATGCATGTCTGTACCTATAAGTATACGGACACACGGGTAGGGATGGAGTGCCTTATAATTTATGCATGTGTGTACCTTTAAATATACGGACACACGGGTAGGGATGGAGTGCCTTATAATTTATGCATGTGTGTACTATAAGTATACGGCCGCACCAGGTAGGTATAGGGTGCCTTATAATTTATGCCTGTGAGTACTATAAAGTACCTACGCACTGTACTGTAAGGTTACGCAAGTACTATTACTTATTCTGAAGTCATAGTAGGTACATTTGCATAGCAGCAGAGTTCGTTGAGTAGATTGTCATAATAGTAGGTTAAGAGGCATCTATTAACTCAGTCATATGACTGACAATAATAATATTGTTATTGTTTCTTGAAGGTGGCAGTACTCTTAATGGACACCCAGGGTACATTCGACAGCACCAGCACTTTCCGTGACTGCTCCACCATCTTTGCGCTCTCCATTCTCCTGTCTTCCGTTCAAATTTACAACTTATCTAGCAACATCACCGAGAATGATTTACAACATCTCCAGGTAAGTAATGTTCAATGATTTTTGCATTATGCTTAACACTCCAAAAATATTTATGGCTAAAAATGCCTAAAATGCGTTTTAATGCCTAAATTGCATTATAATGCCTAAAATGCTTTGTAATGCCTAAAACGCTTTTTAAGGTTTAATAAATATCATTAAATCCTCCATCCATTCCATCCATCCATCGTACATTTATTTTTTGAAAATTTTGTGACCTTTTATAAAACAACCAAGCCTACCTGAAGCGGGCACCGGACACTATGAACATAACGTATACAAGCGTTGGCTTATTTGTGTTTTTAGTTTTTCTCAGATTACGGTAGAATGGGAAATGATGAAAGCGGCAAGCCTTTCCAAGTGCTAGAGATACTAGTGAGAGACTGGCCCTATCCATATGAACATGCATTTGGAGAACTCGGAGGAAAGGAGTTGTTAGAAGACAGGCTTAAAGTAAGTTGTATATTTGTATGACTTATAATATTAAAATTTATAATTCGCGAAATCAATAACGTGACAATTCTTTTATAAAATAAATCCAATATGTTATCTCACTAATTAAACAAACTAAAACAAGAAGCATTCGGTTATTTTTTAGCATTCGGTTAAAAATTTCACATTTGCTTTTAATTTTTACTGCGTTTGTAATAAATAACCAATGGTTCTTTTATTTTTAACTACTAGAACTTATTTTATACGGTGTTAAGTTAGTATAACTATATAAAACACAGGTTCTATTATATTATTTGCAAAACATTCTCTTATGGACCGGCCAGACTTAAAGGTAAACGGCGAAGCTTCGCGGTTGAACGCTTGTGTGTGCGTACAGCAATGCATCGCATCGGGAGAATACTTAATCTGCACCCGTAAGCACCTGCTCTCCTTTAAGTCTGGCCGGTCCATTAGGTAAGAAAGCACAAGGGCAATATAAATTAGATAATTATCATTCAACAACAAATCAGCATCAATACTTTCATAAAAAGTGATAAGCCTCAGAACCCTATGCTAAAACCCTGTGTTATCGGGTTCTGTGCTCCCCCAGATAATGACTCATTATAAATTTACAGTTAGGACATGTTATACATAATGAAAATGTACTTGTGTTTTAGAAATTGAAGTGCACGTTGAAAATTTTTGAGATGGTTTTGGTTTGATAATAATTAAATTTATCTGCCGTATCCAGTCAGGCGCGGCACGGCGGGCGTAGGTAGTTCCCAAAGCGATCCAAAGTAAAATAGAATTTACTAACCTCAAATAGCACGGTATGGTTTTGCATATTTATGGTTTATACGAAAAAACTAAGCAGTGTTTTAAAATTTCAAAACTAGTGTTGGTAAGTAGCGTTACTTGACTTTCTAAGCAAATGCATTTTTACGTGTGTTGTAGTATAAAAAACACACACATTAACAATACACATAATAATTGACGCTCCGCCGTACCTAAAGAAAATTACTCTGACGCCGGCGCGCGCTGGCTCGGCGCGAGTTGCAATTTAATATGAGGCATTTTTTTTTTCTCCTGAACCATAGAGACTTTTACTTTATTCGATAGTGATGTTCAACTAGTTTCGATTTTAGTCGATTTATAACGAGTGACACCTCTAAAAATTGAATAGCCGATGTTTTGACATCCCTAGTATTGCAATCAGCTGTGAGCCACTATAGTGGCCTCTATGTACTTTAGGTTTTTCGAAGCGGGTTACAAATGTGGTACAATCGCCTGAGCGGATAATAAAAGAAAATTAAAATTTTCACGAAAAGTCTCATAAAAGCCATACATCACAGGTACCAATAATTAATAGCAATCAAACCCGTTTTTAGCACCTGTGTTGCGTTTGCCTCAGAAATATGCCCACATAGCTTACAATCTTCAAGTTAGGTGTATGTACCTACTTAGTTGTTAAAATGGTGTGTAATGAAGAATATTCGTTTATTAATTTTATGACGTTTGTTGTAGATCCTACCAGGCCAGCCGAAGGAACTGAAAGAACTCCGTGAGCACATCCGCGCATTATTTGAAAAAGTCTCTTGTTTCCTGATGCCACATCCTGGACTGGCAGTAACGTACCCTACCTTCAAGGGTCAAATAGACCGTAAGTCTCTGCGTTTCCAGTTGTATATTCTCCTCATGGCCTGGAATGCGCACCGCGAGAAAACTTGTCTTCGATGTTAGAGTGAGACACACTTAAGCGCAGTACTTGTAGCGCTTACATTTTTCTCATATAATGTCGTAAAACATATATAAGAAAAATGTATATAACATGTGCACATCCGTTTAAAATAATATAACAAATGACATAAAAATATTAGAAGGTAACTTTAGGAAATGTCTGACTGACTGGCTTCAATGCAACTGTTTTTATAGTGTTAAAGATTATAATGAATTCTGACAAATATTGACTTATAAATTATAAAAATAGTGATTAGTTATAAAATAACATTTGCACGTCTGCTTGCAGACTAAATACATGAGCAAAACTTTTTGTAAAATCTATACTATACATGTATTTTAAAAGGTGACAAGAAATATTTGACACTGTGCGCTAGCTAGCCGGGCTGGTTTCCTGTATGTTTATCAAACTCTTGTCAACTTAACACACCAAATACTATACGTTCATTGATTGAAAACAGCTAGTGGTCAACCAACCAGAGTACAGCATTTGGTGTGTTAAGTTGACAAGAGTTTGACCAACGAATGAGAAACCGGGCATGTATCTGCCATTCCAATTGAAATGAGCTTTTCATTTTGCTTTTATTTTTGTAGAAATTTCACCAGAGTTTCTAGAACATCTCAAAGGCCTGGTGAACTCATTATTCAGTCCAGAGAAACTGCTATTAAAAAAAATAAACGGCAATGTAGTGAACGCTCGAGAGTACTTCACGTATTTCAAGACTTACATGACTATATTTAACAGTGACCAAGTCCCACCCGTCGACAGCATCGTAAAGGTAGAAATATATTTCAGTTTATTCTTGTATTACCTACTACCACCTACATTTACTAGGTCTGCCTCGGCTTTGCACAGATTTTACGCCCTAGCCCAAGGGAAAGTAATGTTTTTTTTTTATTTATATTTATATAACGTTAATGAATGACGTAACGAGGTAATCATTCACCTGATAAGCGACACGGCCGCCCATTGCAGTTGAGTGGATGGGAATTCAAAGTCTTACGGATATTATTATGACACTTAACCGTCAAATAAAATGTAGACAAGTAATATGTAGAAAAGTTTTTGGAGAAGATAAAATTAATACCTAGAATTGTTAAAAACATTATTCTCCTATCATTCACATTTTATAAATAATTAAATCAACAAATTACAGGCAACAACGGAGGCGGGTTTCTTAACGGCGGTCGGTGAGGCGCACCGACTGTATGAGGCAGGCATGGAAAAAGATTGCGGTGTCAAACAACCCAGCGTACCAAGGAGTGACTTAGAGATCTTTCACAACAAGTATCTGGAAATCGCGCGTAATAGCTTTACGAGCAAGAAAAAGATGGGTTCTAAGGAAGAAGCTGATCAATACCTACAAAAACTAATCAACGTAAATACAAATCTTAGAAAAATTCTGCAAATTCATAGAGATCAATCGATAATCTTAACTTCTACCATTTTTAGGACTTGCAGCCGAGGTTACAGGATTACCAAGCAATTAATCTGTCAAAATTACAAACGACGGTTGAAAATGCAAAAAGGGCCTACGAAAAATTTATATACAATATCCATGGCAGCCAATTACTGTGTGTGCACCCGGCAGACCTTGAACAAATCCATAGTAATGCAGTTAACGCTGCCATCAAGATCTTTGACGCCGCCAGAGCGCGAGTACCTGGCAAGAAGGACGATGAAAGAACTGCATTTATAAAGGTTCCTATCGACACGTAACTTGATAGATATTACTCAAATAATAGATAGTTATAAAGCAGCGCCCATCCCTATGTCAATAAGACATATGCGGCATCTGCCATATTGACATCTGAGATGCCTTGTCACTTAAAATTGAGGACGATTCACAGAGTAATTATATAGTGCATTTTTTTTCTCTAATCTGTGAGACGATTATATGACTGCAGATAGTGGTACACTATGGCATTAACAAGGAACTTATACGTGTATTAAGAACTGGCTCTCTTTTTTAAATAGAAGTATTAAAAAGTAAGTAGTACTCGTGGTAGGTACATAAAATACTCTCTTGAGTCACAATATTTTTCCATTCTAGAGTTTCGAAGACAGAGAAATAGAATTAAGTCTTGACAACGAAGAGAACAATAAAAGCGCCTCGAACGAGATCCGACTGAAATATATAGACTACATGCAATCAAAATGCAATATAGAACCGGCTCTAAGCAGTAATGAATTTAAGAAAGAGCACGATATCGCGCTTGCTGATGCGCTTAAAGATTTTGATAGCCGAAGAAACCTGCCGAACTCTTATTCTGAAGATGTATTTAGGTACAGCTTAGAGCAGGTATATTAATTTTTTAATTTGTAATCGTTAGCTAAGATTATTGTACAGCACTAAAATTTAAATTTCTAGCGCTTGGTGAAAAATATTTGCAATGTTGTTTGTTGTGATTGATATCCCTTGGAACGTAGATAATTCAGTAGGTAGGTTCAGTGAAGGAAGACTGGGATTTATATATTATTTTGTGCTATTTTTGAGGGTCTAGTTTAGCCAGATATTTAGTGCATGAGCGAGTTGGAACACCCACATATAAAAATATAAATAAATAAATAAATATGTGTAGGCATTTCACACAACGCCATCTAGCCCCAAACTAAGCATAGCTTGTACCAGCTAACTCATACAATACTTATATACATTTTTGTTTGTAAATACATACATAGAATACAATATAACACCCAGACGCAGAACAAACATCTATGTTCATCACACAAATGTTTGTCCTGGGTAGGAATCGAACCCACGGCCCTCAGTTCAGAAGGCAGGGATTCTACCAACTGAGCTATCGGGCCCGTCAACATATACAGGTGTCTTAAGCTCTATTAACTTGATTTTGTTTGCAGAAATGTACAGATCTGTTTACCGAACTCAACAAAATGAACTTGAATAGATTAAAGCTGGAAGAGTGGAAGAAACAACCACCCCGCCCGCCGGCGTACTATTCTCCACTGCCACCACCAAAATCTAGTTGTATTGTTCTATGACCACATATCAACAGTTATTGCGCAAATATTTTCTTTATAATAATTTTCTAAACCATGCAGAAGTTCACAATCATCGGAAATGTATCCATCTTACCACAAAAATAATTTTAAACATCGCTTAGATATATGTTTAGTTAGACAGCGTCTAAAAGTTAAATGCTCCTTAAACGGATGTTTTATTTTTGTCACTACAAAACCATGTTTATACCGACTCAAATTGCGACGAACCGAAAAGACGTTTTTAAAAAATACAAAAATCAATTTAAAAAATTAATTGATGTATTTTCACATTGAACGATGAACAAAGACTGACTTAATAATGAGACACAAATCCTTAGAACTAAAAGTGCAGTATCGACAAAACACGGTGGTCATTGCGTGGGCGCCCCTATGCAGCGATAGAAATGGTGCCACGCGATGACGTAACTACCGTGTTTACTTAAACACTGTCTAACTCGATCCACATTTTTTAAATAAGGTGACATTATACGAAACGTTTCATTCCGCGCAGAACTCATTTTGTAAATCCAAATCATGTTAGCGTCATAGCTGTGACCATAGAAAAAACGGAACGTTATTAGCGTGAAGTTTGACTGTGTGTGTTATGGATTTTAGCACGTGTTTAACGCCCGTCTATCTTAAACGAGTGTTAGGCGCGGATTTGTGGTATGGAATTCATGAAACAACTGTTCAACAAGTGTTTAAGGCGCGTCTAAATCTTTTGTGGTAAGACGGTATAAATCTAAACCCCATCTCCCTTATTTAGATTCAGGGTGAAGAAAAAGAAGAGTATAGATTCCGAATTAATATTTTGAGGTGATTTGTGATCGGCCTTCTGACCGAAAATTTCAAGTTTAAAGTAAATTAATAATAATAATAATAATAATAATAATTGTAATTGTATTGTAATTGTAATGGTAATTGTTTATTTTGCGTAAGAAACAAACTGTGGTTTCAAACAGTTTCATAACTTTTTCAAGTATTATTAGTTATTTATGATATTAGGGCGGTAAGTTGGTTTTTACTAACTAGTAGACAAATGGCTTACCATAGTCACGAGTTTGTAAAAACCAATATCCGCCCGTGTATCATACAACGTTTTTCAACACATTTGCGAGAAAACAGTACTACAGGTACTGAAGCATACTTTGTTTATTAGTGGGAAAGTAGCAACAAACAAACTTTGACGTTTCTAATCTAATGTGAAAATCTATTAGGTACAGTTAACAGCTTACCATTACTAGAGCATAACTTAGACTGGACTATGACTATGACTTGACTACGTGTATGATTCTATAACACGATGAAAAATTGTATTGCAATACTTGACTCTAGCTAAATAAACTGATGTGTGGAGCCATAACATAAGAAGATGAAAAAATGGTCTAAAATGGCGCGCATTTACAATGCAAATGGTGCCACTTGCGTGTGGTCAAAACACAGACATCTAATACTATACAGTAAGCAGACCTAACATAAGAGAAATATTGCGTGCCACTTTTTACAACATACAAATCTCACGCACACAGTGACATAAGCCAGGTCAAACTCAGGCACACAGGGGCAATGGGCATGTACTGCGCACAAGCTTGGTGGCCAGTACCTACTAAATGTCTGTGGGTGAAAATTATAACCAATTAGAAATAGTTTCATTTTCACTTTTTTTTTCTTATATTTTGGCTCCACACATAGTGTATTTAGCCAGTGTCAAGTATTATATTTTCATCGTGTTATAAAATATTTCACGCAGTGTCCTAGTTATAGTCATAGTCTAGACTAAGTCAGGTAGTCATAGTCCAGTCTAAGTCATGCTCCAGCAAAGTGGTGGCAACTGTACTACAAGCTTCTGTGGAGTTTTGGAAGCAACACGAAAAATCACGTTTCACCACATCATATCACTTGCCCTCACTCATGCTCGTAATTCAGCACTTAATGCGTAAAACGCCACCAATTTTAAACATTAACACTGGAAAAAGCAAAGGTTTTGAAAAATAATACAATACAACGACGTGAACTTTTCCGCGTTCCCACCAAAACTCCCATTTTCACTTTAGAATTAAAGTGAGACAAACTTATTTAGCAAATGCGCTTCCATGGAGTTTCGTTCATTCAGCTTAATTAATTTCGTAACGTGAAACTCCTTGGTGGAATTCTTATTATATGTTTTTATGGATATTAAATTTGGAGTTTTGGCGGGAACGCGGAAAAGTTCACGTAGTTGCATTGTATTATTTATCAAAACTTGTGCTTTTTCCAGTGTTAATGTTTAAAATTGGTGGAGTTTTACGCATTATGTGCTGAACTACGAGCATGAGTGTGGGCAAGTGATATAATGTGGTGAAACGTGGTTTTTCGTGTTGCTTCCAAAATTCCATAGAAGCTTCTAGTAAAGTTGCCACCACTTTACTAGAAGATGACTTAGACTGGACTTTGCTACCTGACTTAGACTGGACTATAACTATGACTTGACTTACGTGAAATATTCTATAACGATGAAAAATTACAATACTTGACACTGGCTAAATACACTATGTGTGGAGCCATAATCTAAGAAAGATATTAAAAAGAAAACCGTACAGATTTTTCACAGATTAGAGAAAAAAAATCTACTTTTTCTCATTAATCTGTGACTGTCATGGAAATCATTTTTTTTTCTCTATTCTGTGTGGAAATCGCACGGCGCCATAGAACGGGGGAGGCGGTAAAATAGGTACTTAGGTGAGAGTACCTACATATGTGTCCGCACGGTCCGTTGTATGGTGCGTCATAATTAACTTTCAAACAATGTATACAGGCTTCGTAAATGCATTTTTTGAGCGATCGATTCGAAAGCAGTTAGTATATACTTACCTACGTCTATAAAAATATTGAATCTGTTTAAAACGCACCTAGTGCATGCGGTTTTCCGTAATAGCGTGTTTTCATGAATCCATTTCACTAATTTAGCTTAGTATCCTTGAGAAAATAAATTAAAAGCACGTCATAAAAGGTCAGATCTTTTATTTATTATTAAATTGATTTTTTTTTGGTATAGGATTTTACCAACCAATAATTAATAGGCTGCAGAATACATTTTACCTGCATTTTACCAGTCTTCCTGCAGATTTTGCTTATGTTGAGTTGCTCAGTAGTTAGTAATTGTTTGCAATGTGCAACGGCTAGTTTATGTTTGATTAAATTAATTGTTAATACCTATGTATTTACACAATTTTCTTCTAATAACGTAACTTATTATACATATTTTAAAAGACAGTGTTCAGTCTTCTAGAACAAAAATGTTTATAAATAGTTTAAGTTGATGAATTTTCTGTTAATAAATACACAATGATTGATTTTAAGTTCGAATATATTATTATCTTGCAGGGCATCTTGAACACTTTTACTAGCATGAAAAATATGAACGGAAGTAAAAACAAACTGAAGTTGCAAGGCGCTCTTAATGTATACAATGATTATATGGGTCTGGTCTGGAACCGCGAGCAGTGCCTTCATCCAGAAGACTTGATACATGATCACAACAGTGCAAAGTGCCGCGCACTCCTTACCTTTGACCCAAAAAGGACTTGCAGGCAAGGTTTTGATTTCGAGGATAAAGATCACTTGATACTCCATCAGGTAAGGATCCAACTTCGGATTGTTCCATATACACAAGCGTTTCTGAAGCTTTAGTCTAAATTCAAACAAAAAGAGTTTCGATTCAAAATTTAAACTTTCCATCATTCCTTTTTAAGGCAAACGAAATCAATATGCATTTTGCATCAACCTGCCGATGTCATAGGTAATATAAAATGCAAGCACTTCTCGTAACATTTTTATCAACTCGTGCTCATTATTGTCTGTTTCAAACAACTTGTCGAGTTTCTTATGTCTTGTGTTTGTTTTTGGAGTATGCAGAAGTCAATAGACTTTGTAGATAAACTGTATGAATATAAAAAATTACCTGCTTTCTTCAAATTCTTATTTAGCTATTCAGTTCTATTTTAATGTTATTCTGAACAGAAAAGCAATGCAATGTGAACCTTAAAAGTGCTAATTTAAAATCTTTTCTTTAATAAACATTATCATTAGTACCAGACTTTTTTTGCAGACTGTAGAGCTTCGCTATGAAGACTTACGCAGTATTAACGAAACATCAAATCAGCGGGCGGTACATTTGGCTTACAATAAATACAAAGAAATCCTAGAAGATCGCCTTGGGTTTTCTTGGTGGTGGCTCGCTGTTGTACCCCTACTAGTAACAGCATTTAGTGCTCCTAAGTACGTAAATGAAGCGCGAAAAGCGGCAATAGATCTGTTCTATGCGAAGCGCCGTCCAGGTGGCTATTATTCTTCCGACCCTTACCTTAAACTATTAGAAGAGGTAAGTTATTAAATGGCCTCATTTGGTAAGAAATATAAATGACAGGATCCACAGGTAGGCAAAAGCTGGCCAAGACAATAAGCAAGACTACTATTAAAAATGAACAAATGAATATCATCAATAATAAAATATAATAAAACTGTGACGACTTATCTGTACACTGAAAATTTTTGAAACATTTGCATTTTTACATATTTTTTGTCTGTCGGTCCCTTTGAACACGCATCACTCTGGTACTACTGAATGGATTTTGCTGAGGTATATTAATAGCTAATTTTCCAGAATATCGTAAAAGATACTTTTTGTTTTCTAAAACGGCCAAGTGCGGGATGCACGAAGCAATAAGTATGATATTTTTACGCACGAGTTTTTTGTTCGTATATTTTTTTTTATTTAATTATTTAATTTTATCTATTTAATTTTAACTATTTAATTATACTCATCCTGTCAAAGGGAAGATGGAAGGGAAAGGGAAAAATACAGAGGAAGAGGAGGAAGAGGATATATCGACGGGATGGCAAAAGAAGGGAGGCAAGCGCAGCCTGCCTTCCTTTGCCGTCCCATCATATCTTACCCATTAACAGGGTTAGGACTGAAAACTAATTAACCCGTGTGAAGCCGGGGCGGGTCAGCTAGTTATTATCATAAGGCAGATGTCTAGGGTAGATGAGAGTCTAAGTAAAATCGGTAATGAATCACGGAGGAATAAGCTTTCAATGTTTCTGGAGAGCCTGTCCCTTTCTCGCTAAACAGAGTTATTTTTACAGTTACTGTGAAAACACCATCTGTGACGTCACATGCCAAAAAGATTATAATAATATGTAAAGCTACCACTGCTAAGTAATGAGGTTCTATAAAGGACCTAACTCTTACGTCACTGCCTGTTTGTCACTGACTGCTGTCTCTTTCTATTTCTGTTTCCACGGCCAAAATTACTACAGTTGTTTTTTTTTTCTTTTTCAGCGTATGCGCAAAATGCAGTAAAGTCGGTCATATAATGATCGTGACACCGTTTCCGTCATAACCAAAGATCGATACATTTTCATTGTATATGTAAGGTATCTTATTAACGTGTACAAAAGAACTATTGTTATTATTGTCATCACCAGGATTCCGCCATGTTTGTAAATGTATAAGTAATTATCCACTTTTGTAATGGAAAATAAATTGACCTCTGCCTAATAATCGTGTATTTAATTTGTCACAAATGTTAGATGGCCCTTTTGAATTTTAGCAAAATAATATTAATACAGTTATTATATTTTAAGTTTTTTAACCATAATACAATAATGCTATTTTAGGTAGTGAGTGATAGGAGACATAATTATTATAACTGCGATTGAAACATTTTTGCCTATACTGATAGATATACTAGCTATATCGTGCAGGCTTATCTGGAAATTGTTTCTTAGTTTGGATTTCTTACAGATTGCATGAAAAAAACCAACTATAAATAAAATAAATAAATAAATATGTGTGGACACTTCACACAACGCCATCTAGCCCCAAACTAAGCAAAGCTTGTACTATGGGGACCAGAAAACTGATATAATACTTAGATACCTTTTTGTTTGTAAATACATAGATAGAATACAATATAACATCCAGACACAGAACAAACATTTATGTTCACACGTTCGTCCTGGGAGGAATCAAACCCACAGCCCTAAGTTCAGAGGCAGGGCTACTACCAACTGAGCTATCAGGCCCGTCATGAAATAAAAACATAGGCTTCTGAGGCTTGTGTCACTGGGAGAGCGTAGGTCATAGAGTCATGCTAGGTTATCCAACTCGCTTGCGCATAAGGTTAGGCGACGCCTCAACAGCGCCCAAGTCGTACAGACTGTCCATGACGGGGGCCATAAATTAATACCAAGTGAGATGACTGCTTGTTTGCTACTCACGCTATAGAACAAAATATAAGGCAAAATCTTGATTTTTGGGGCAATTTGTTAGTGTTTTACGCGCACTGACTGGAACTATACTAGTATCTCTTCAAATTGGAGCTCTTCAAGTCGTGAGTGAATAGGTCTCTTCTAGGCAAGCGTAATACCATCATAGACATCACTTTTCATCAGGCGAGATCTCGGTCAAATTAGGGCTTAAGTATTTAGTTATAAAAAATAAGTATGAAATGGAGACCGACGTTCACGTGCCATCGAAACCTGTAAGGTGCATGTTTCTAATTCTAATGGTTTTAAGCCTGGCACTAAAACTGCTACTGGGCAGCTAAGACAGGGGATACATCTTAATTGGGAACCAACCATAGGTTAATGTAGATTTTGTATGATATCAAAAATGAGACGTATAACTTTGTTTTTTTGTTTTTATGAGAATGAATGACGTGACGAGCTAGTCGTTCACCTGATGTTAAGCCACACGGCTGCCCTTAACAGTGATGAAGTTTTTATGTTCTGTGATATCAAATGGTATGTTGTGTAAGTTTGTGGTCAAAGATAAAAATATTTATGCGGTCTGTTTCTTTCCCACGCTCCCAATGCTGATTACTCTTTGTATAAATACCCTGGAGTGAATAGAACATTCATCAGTTTAGTGCTGTTTATATAACGGAAATCGTCAAATATTTTAGTGGTCACTTTGATTCTGCCTGGATTCATACTTTGGTAAGTTCGGGATACGCCAAAAATTAAAGGTTTAACAGGTACAAACATCGTCTACACACTGGGGCCGGCACGAACCCGGCGGATGGATCCGGCGGCTTTAAAGTACCTGCGTGCGGGCAAACCACCTGCAAAAATAAGCCGTCACTCTTGCCCGCCGGGTATGTCCTGACGACCCGGTAGATAGCTTGCTAAAATAAAACATGTTTTACATTGCGTAGCAAGGGTCATTTTTAACATTTCTTTCGGCTTACACGCAGTAATGGAAAAACACGGAGCTCAAGTGGTGAAAATCACCAACGATCACAAGTATGACCTGGATGAGGAGGCACTGAAAGCAGTTCTGATGAGAGAGGACATCCAGGATCTGCCCGTCGTGGTAGTGAGCGTGGCTGGCGCCGTCGGTACCGGCAAATCGTTGCTGCTTAACTATTTCCTAAAATATCTTCAGGCTTCGGTAATTCCTCTTATTTCTACATTTTTAATATTTTATTCTTTTTCTTTTCTTTTTTTACTTTGAATTCTGTAAGCAGGTATAAGCCATGGCATCTGTGATGGAGACCGATACAGAACTTAGCTTTTACACTGCTATAATTGAATTACATAGGTATGTAATCGTACGTTCGGGAGCTAAGCACTAAGCATGATGGGTCTAAAAATAAAATTATTCCTTGAATATTTGCCTGTCTTATATGAAGGCATGCCTTTATCTGTCAATCTACCAAAATATTTGTGATGAACCGGCCAGACCAGGCGAAGCTTCGCGGTTGAACGCTTGTTTGTGTGCGTACGGGCGTAGACGAAGTATTCGCCCGATGCGTATAGTATACGTATAAGTTCCTTGCCCAATGCATCGCTGTACGCACACACAAGCGTTCAACCGCGATGCTTCGCCGTAATCCCAAGTCTGGCCGGTCCATGATATAATCATAGTACCTATATATATGGCCTTACTTATAAACGCTGCTTAAAGTTATTCAATGCTTAAAACGTCTACTGCTTACCATAGGTAATCAACTCTTAAATTTTTATATGTAGTAGGTTTTTTCTTTTAATTATTTTATTAATATCTCTTGGTATTAATTACACCTTGGGCGCTAATTATACTCAATACTAACTTTATTATATTATTTGTGTACCAATATTGTAAAAGTGCTAAGAACCACATTATTTGACATTGACTTTATGTATTTTGTTACAGAATTCTGAGCAAAAAGATGGTTCATGGTTAACCTTAAACACCAAACCGTTGCAAACCTTCAAATGTAGATTCGGGTCCAGTAAGGGAGTCACTACCGGGATTGTCTTGTCGCCGGAGCCTTTTGTTGTCACAATGCCAAATGGGCAGAAGGTGAAGGTTATTCCCAACTAAATGGGCCTCACTGGTACTGGTTTGATCAATAATTAAGAATTAGCAGCAACTGCCACCCAGTGGGGCCGGTTGCGCTTACAAACGTTGTAGCAATGACCACTGCCATCTGTATGAGAAGGACTGTGGCCCAGCCAGGACTACATAATCCTAGCTCTGTGGTCCCGGCAGTGGAAACAGCTGATGATGATATTATTATATTACTCTGCTGTAGAATTTAGTATAGATATATAGAACAATCCAAGGCAACCTTCATAATGGTAATGTCGACGGGTAGTGTAACGCGAGTCTACCTATTCCTTAGTCTTCAATCATATATTTACTAAGTTCCAAACGTGGATAAAATCTAAATCTACCTAATTGAGTAGCCTCTGGCATAATTTCAAACTTTCGCTACGTTTTGGCCAAGTGTGATCGTCTAGATATTTTATACTCTTAGGACCCAATTACGTTGTGTATAATTTACGTTGTGTTGTAATGAAGTAAAAGGAATATTTCAATTTATAGAACGTATAAATCACACGTGTAATAATTTCCATAACAAAATGATACATGTCATAAAAAATTTTGATCATATTACATGATATTCGCACAGCACACAATGGAATCACAAAATAGAAAAGTATCTATTTTGTGGAGAAATGAAGATTTAAAATAAACACATCAATTTAAAGGCAATAAGAATATCGATTGCAAGAACGTATAAGTCACACGTGTAATAAGTCTCATAACAAAATGATACGTGTCATTAAAAAATTAAGATTGTAATACGTAATATTCGCACAGCGCACAATGAAATCACAAAATAGAAAAGTATCTATTTTGTAGAGAAATGAAGTTTTAAAATAAACACATCAATTCAAAAGAAATAAGAATATCGATTGCAAGTAAAATTGAGCATGCAACTTAGCTGAAACTTCAGGAACCAGCCCGTCTGGAGTTCTTTTCTCTCTTCGTAGCCACAACGCACAAACACTTCACTTTGCACTTTTAGTAAATACAAAGATTATATAAAATATACATAGATAATTATAAATAAAACATTTATCATCGAATCAGCAATCTGCACTCTCAGTTGTACCGCTAACGCCAGCAAGCTAAAAATAATAGAGACGGGACATGGAGGTTAGACCTTTGAAGGCCTATAAATAGGATTCCTAACCGAAAGGACTAAAGCAAGGCTCCCTTCCAGCCTAGCACCTTGCACCATATTATATAACCAACAAAGCCGTCGGGGTTCAACCTAACACACCACGAAAGACACTGACTTGCAAACCTTCATCTTTTCCCGATCTTGATTCATACATCCCACATTTTAGGAATATACATCTCGCTATCATCCCGTTATCTTGTTTAGGACCAGATGGGTCTTCGATTTTGTTTATGTTGAACATTGCTACTCTAATTTGTGACCAATCAATTCCGACAAGACTCGCAAATTTCCCTACAGGAATAGATCAGTCCTTGTGTGATTAAAAGTGTACCTAGTGCATGATCGAATGTCACGCCACGATATAAACCCCTCGATACCGAGTTTCTCAGCTGAAGGCTTATCGACAGAGTGGTTCAACTGGCCTGATCCCTACCGATCTAGCGACCATATTGCCCATCCGTCAAAGTTTAATCCTGACTTGACATTCTGTGTAGACCCACGACCCCTTGGCGCGCGACTTCCCTGCTGATTGAAAGAGTAGTCCAATATGCCCTAATCCCGCAGATCTAGCGGTCATATTGCTCGTCCCTCGGTGAGTAACTAGTGTGTATGTGTGTAATGAATATTATTAATTCTTTCACAGAAGAGAAATACTTTAACAATGTATTTTTCATAAGATTAATTTTAGTAGTTCAAATAAAATGTTGATGCTGAAAAACTCGTGTACTCAACTCCTGGAGGCAGCCGTAATACATGATGTCATTTAGAACAGATGTTTAATAGATGTAGTCATTGTGAAATATTCTCGTACAGATAAATGCATAGTATTATAATGATAATGATTTCCTTCCAGGGAAGTGTAGGCGCGATCACATAATTTGGTGGAAGTATTAGAACTGGTTCCAGTTGTCGAACAAGTCTTCGCAGCATGTAAAGTTATAATTATTTTATTCAAATATAATTATGTATTTGGAAAAGGGGAAAACACCTACAGATCTAGGGTATTAAGTTTTTATGTTGTACAGTTTTATCTCTTCCACGACAAACACATGCATATCACACGCTCCTACGAATTCCCTACAAAATTAAAATGAGTAATAAACCTACCCCCAACTGACCCGTATACAACGAAGAAAAATGCCGCTACTCTGAAAGTTTAAAAGAATAAATCTACCCCTATTAATTATTTACCTAAACATAATATTAAAAGAATACGACAACGGAGTCTAACCGGTGCGCGACGTTTACAGGTGCACAGCTTAGGTATCTGAAAACTTAACAATATAACCAAACCTTGTAAATAGATAATATTATAAACTTATAGCAATAAAATTATATCACTGACGTTAAAGTTATCAACACTGACACTAACACAATCACAAATAAACACTGATTTTAAATATTATTCACTATGTATTTGAAAATTTGCACTTAATTAGTACTATGAAGATTCAAGCTCGCGATAATAGAGTCAAAGATATTCGTCCTCTCGATTTGACCCGTAATTCCCGACTGCCTATAATTTTTCCCTTCAAATTTGAAGCCCTGTCCGTTCCCACCAGAAATCTAAGTACCTGTCACCTCTTCAAAAATCCATTACGTCCAAAATTTACGATGTTTTGCATTTAGAGGGCAAAAACAAACTTGCACTTGAAATCCCGAATTTTTTACTGAAATTTTAATGGTTTCTTACAACAGTAACTCAACTTTAAGAAAAATATAGACAATAGGTGACATCAAGAGATGTTCCCCTTAGATCAATACTATTATCCTGGTCTTTAATGAAATTTGATATTTTATTCGAATGACTCATTTCCGGACTTGTTAAATTTTAACATTTAATTTCCCTTCTCTTATTTATATAAGATATAGTTGATTTTACTTTCATAAAAATTTCACATTTATATCATTAAACATCTACTTCGATGTTTCCCTTTAAAAATGGCGTTAACCATGTTAATCCCATACAAAAAAATGTACTATTATCCCTTGCAGAGTTGAGTTACTGGTTCTTACAGTAAGCACGCAACCATATGACGGAGCTTTCTAGGGTTGCATGCTTGTGATTTTCGTCTATTATATTTAAATGTTTATGAAAATCAACGAATTAAATATTTGCAATCAAATATATTATGTAAATTGCGTATATAAGTAAGTATAGCTTAAATTTTTGGTGATATTTTATATCAGGTTCCGTAAAACCAAAAGAAACTACATTTTCTCCAGATACTGTTAATTTTGAAACCCCAAAGTTTTATTGAATTTTAATGTAATGTTTTATATTATAATATGTTCTACATTTAAAATACCAAAATACTTTAAAATATGTAATCAGAATAACACAAAGTCACATGTGCAAAATATCCATGAAAACTATATTTAAATCACTATTCTACATCTTATTTTCAATTACTTTTTATTCAATAAAACACCTAGAATTTTTCATATTTTTATAACGTATTTAAAAATCGCATAAGCCTTGCCAACCCTAATCATTATAACTTAACGTCACACTAAATAACTGTTGTCAACAGTTGAGATAACGCAAGAAATAATATTTCGTAAAATACATCGTTAAGCCAATTCAAATTTTCTAATTTATCGTCGTACTTGAAAACTATAGATTATCGTGTAAAACCAAATAGTCAAACATTTTACACTCGGCCTATATCGAATTTTAAATACATTAAACCTTATTCTTTAGTGGTCAAGGCTCTAAGCCAAGGTCTTGAGCTGCAAGACCGTCTATGATTTCTGAAAGAAGTTCTCACGGCAAAAGCTGAAAGCAGTTCTTTGAAACCCAATAAAATGAAATGGGATAGTAGATACACATTTCTGCTACGTCTGAATGAAACAAAAGACCTCAACCTAATTTTAAATAAATCACACATTTTATGTTTCATGGTATCTAAGTACCAATACCTCTATGTAATGGAACACACGCTATGTACACATAAAGTGCGTTACAGTAGGTAAGTAAGTCTTACGGAGAGAATATACGAGCTGCGGTTCTCGGTTCTCCGTACAAAGTATGTTCAAACATATTCCCTTATTACCTTCCTCAATTATGCCTATAGACTTATTTTTGTATCGTAAAATCTAGGTCTAGCGTAGGCATGTCCCTGTCACTTAATTTTATTCATATACCGATAACAAAAAGAAATATGGACCCTCCAAAATTCCCAAAATTACCTCGTTTTTACCACCGTAATCAAAGATCTAACATACAGAGTTAAAAAGCTTTTAGTAGTCCTAGTCATAGGTCTAATCGTTCTTGTAATGCAAAAAATAATTAAATCTGTTGTTTTAGTATAGGAAGGAAACAGGGGACTACGTTACGACTATATTGTTTAATGTCTTGAATAAATGTATTTTCATTTCTAAGATTCTCGCGATTTGAACACAGTCTTACTATGTTTTTAATAGTACTTACGGGATATTTACCGTGATTAGAATCATTTTTGAGTTCCCGATATTTCGGCACAGTTACATGCACCATTTTCACGGGTAGACTAACGAAATATCGGGAA
The DNA here is from genome assembly GCA_963580505.1 of Ennomos erosarius. Lineage (NCBI taxonomy): Eukaryota > Metazoa > Arthropoda > Insecta > Lepidoptera > Geometridae > Ennomos > Ennomos erosarius. The sequence goes on from OY756988.1 coordinate 10,774,031, forward strand.
CTCAAAAATGATTCTAATCAGGGTAAATATCCCGTAAGTACTACTAAAAACGTGGTAAACAACCGTGAAAGTTTAAAACATAGTCTTACGTTTCACACAGGTCGATGTAAATAAATAATGTTTTAGCGCGATTAAGTCGTGTGTGAAACGTACAACTAAATGTATTTTCTTTCTATTTCTTTTTTTTTAAACATCGATCGCGTCAACTTTCATGTAGGTATTATCAAGCTGTCCCCATAACACTCGGGGCGCAGCGCGACGGCAATAGTTTCTTCAAAATATACCTATGGAGTGTCCTCTTAAAGATTTCAAGATGTATTTGCGATGTTTTGTTTTCCAATTGCAGGTGGCAATACTCCTGATGGACACCGAAGGTTTGTTCAATAGCACCAGCACGTCGCAGAACATCTCTTCGATGCTAGCGCTCTCCATGCGCCTGTCATCCGTTCAGATTTACAACTTGTCTACCAACATCAACGAGCCTGATCTCTATCAGCTCCAGGTAATAAAATAATAACACCCAACGATCACAAACATAGAACCTGGATCCTAACTAGGGACCCTTTGGGATTCCCAGTGGTAGGGACGCTTTAAGTTATTCTGCCCACAAGCAGTGGTGTGAAAACACTACCTACTGTGTTTCGGTTCGGTTTGCTGGGCACTGTAGCTAGTGAAATTACTGGGCAAATGAAACTATGACCTGGGGATGTACTGTGAGCTCTTAGCGCGATTCAAATCAGAGCGTATATTGGATCGCAATGTTTTTTTTTGTATGAATATTTTGACACGCGACCCAAAATAGGCTCTCTTTTGAATCGCACTTAGAGCTCACAGTACGGCCCCTGATCTCACAATCTAATAGTCTTGGTACTAGCCTATGCTGATATCTCAGAATGACAGGCGCCGTGCAGCATACCGAGTAGCCGACTGGCCGTGTCACTTTAACATCAGGTGAACGACGAGCTCGTCAAGTAATTTATGAAAATAATACCTATTAATAAAAATTATTAAATCCTCTATTTGCGATGGTTTCAAATACCTTGGCTATTAGTCTTTTGCAGGATACGGTAATTTATTAAGTGATGACCTTGTAAAGAACAGCAAGCCTTACCAAAAGCTAGAGATACTGGTGAGGGACTGGATGTACTCTTTTGAACATCCATATGGTGAAACAGGAGGGGCGGAGTTGTTAGAGGAGAGGCTTAAAGTAAGTTGGAATACAATTATTTTTAACGGCAAAAAGCTTGCGATTTATAATAAGGGCCGTGGAGTTCGTAGTGTCCGCTACAATATATATTATTGTCATCTTTTTTTTAACCTAACAATCATTATTTTGTTTCATGTGAACTCACAAGTTTCAATAAGAAAACGTGTAGGTAGAGTACAGTATTAAAGCTTAATGAGTTTACATGAAATGAAAATGAGTTCCTCCTCCCTTAATGATTGACTGGCCTGATAGCTCAGTTGGAGTAGTAGTACTATCAGTAGTCCTGCCTTCTGAACTGTAAGTTGTGGGTTTTACAAATATTTGTGTGATAATAAATAATAATAATAAATGAATATGTGTGGACATTTCACACAGCGCCATCTAGCCCCAAACTAAGCATAGCTTGTACTATGGGAACTAGATAACTGATACAATACTTATATACTTTTTGTTTGTAAATACATACATAGAATACAATATAACACACAGACGCAGAACAAACACCTATGTTCATCACACAAATGTTTGTCCTAGGTAGGAATCGAACCCACAGCCCTAAGTTCAGAAGGCAGGGATACTACCAACTGAGCTATCGGGCCCGATAAGTATTTTATTAATTATCTGGTTCCCAGGTTTTCATACAAGCTTTGCTTACTTTGGGGCTACATGGCACTGTGTGAAATGTCGACATTTGACAATATTTATTTTATTTGTTTGTGATAACGTCCAAAGTGGCCTTTTATGGGGGAGGCTTATGTTTAGCAGTAGACGTCTTCCGGCTGGCGATGTGTCTCGATTTATCTCAGATATATAATAGGCATGATGACTACTATTAAAAATGAACAAGTAAATAATACTTTCATAAAGAAGATTAAAAATGAATGCAATAATTGAAAAAATAAGTAAAATCGGTAGTCAAATCACGGAGTAATAAGCTTTTAAAGTTTCTATAGGAGGCATCTCCTGTCCCTTTCTCGCGAAACAGAGCGCCTCCACAGTTACTATGAAAAATTCACCTGTGACGTCGCATGCCAAAGATATTGTATGTAAAGCTACCACAGTTTAGTAATGAGGTACTATGACGACATTGCTCTGACGTCACTGGCCGTTTGAGCTATTTCTTTCTATTCCGGTTTTTAAAATGCTTGTAACTTTGTCGTTTTTTGAGATATTTTATTATTGTTTTCACAAATGTTTATCTTTTGAGGAATATGCTTAATTTATGCAAAAAAAAATTTTAGTCATCATGCCTATTATAATTTATTAAATATGTAATTTGTTATTGTAAATATGTAATTTTTGGGTTCTTGTTTAGATTCGACAAGAACTGGATGTAGATCAGAAAAAGGTACGTGAAGATATCAGAGCATCGTTCGAAAATATCTCTTGTTTCTTGATGCCACATCCTGGGTTTGAAGTTCTGAAACCTGACTTCAATGGCATTGATGGTAAATTTTTAATACTTTTTAGTACTTGTAGTTCAAATGTTTCCTTTAGGTATCTACATTAAAATTAATTAAACATAGATACAGTTCTACGATTCATAACCCACTTCCATTAATACCCAAAGCCCAGGACAATGTTTTCTGTCTCATGTATTCTTTCTTTCTAAATCCTTCAGTTACGGGAGGATCTATGCCTGCTTGATCTACCATTTCAATAACAGCATCAACTTGCGTTTAATAAATATTTTTTTAACGGGCAATATGCCTTTTTTGCTCAAACTAAATACTACAAGAATAAAAACTATGCTATGTACTAAAAGCTACTAAGTAGCTACACTACCTAAGTACCTAACACTTGGACTGTAAGTAAACTAGTCAAGATGGCCAAACACAGACAGACCAAATGCTCCAGCCAGCAGCAGAGTATTACCCAACATGCTGGCAGCATTGCCTCGTTGAATTGCAATGCTGATACGTTGAGCCATGGATGAAATAAAAAAAGAAGGATTGAGTTTTGATTGACATCGAACCAAGGAAGTTTTAAGTATACTATATAGTATACTTAAAAAAGTTTTAAGTATACTATATAGTATACTTAAAACTTACTTGCATCGAACTGAAGCACAAAATGGCGGACATATTAAATATGTGTGTCAGATGAAAGAAGGGCGACAGGCTGCATATCTGCACATGATGTGAGATGTGTGCGTGCCCCGCTCGTACGTACGAAGCGTTCCGGCTTCCTAAAAGTGCTTCGGGATCAGACGGGATTCCCTCCTTCTTTTTTATTAGCTCCATGCGTTGAGCCAAATAAGTGCCAGCATTTTGATAACGTGGCGCATCGACCAGGCGCTCTGATAAACTATGGAAAATGATGTTCTTGTTGATTATGTTGTTTTTGATGATTTAAATTTTGCTTCTTTTGCAGGTTTGTCAACGGAATTCCGGGACCAACTGAATAGCCTGGTGAATTCTTTATTCAGTCCGGAGCGCCTTTTGCTGAAAAAAATAAATGGCAATGTGGTGACAGTGCGAGATTACTTCACGTATTTCAATACTTACACGACGGCATTGAACAGGTCATTGTCATTGTCATCGGGCCCCCATGTCTGGTAATAAAATATTATTTAGCAGGCATGCTCCGAAGATTATGTAATTATTGGTACACAAAATGTTAAGTCCTTTGCCGTCACAGAGTACCTTTGTATAATAATAAACATTTCAGTGGAGCTTTTGTAGAAGTTTTGAGGCTACTGAATGTACGCCAAAGTTTGGAATAGTTCGGCGAATAATGTAAAAAATGTTGGTTCTTTCGTTCGGTTCAAAAACCCATGTTCGTCGCATATGCCTATTATTTAGTAACAAAATGCGCACTATTGCTACTGTTGTAGACCGTTTCTCGACTTGGCTCTTTACACAGCCATCAATGGTTCAGAAACACGTTTTTTTTTCTCTAATCTGTATTCAGAAAGCTGTTAGCAATCAGTATGACATTATTTTTGTTCTTAAGCTAATCTAGAAGAGCATGGCTCTGTGTGAAATATTATATTTATTTTTCATTATTTAGTGATTTACACTAATTCATTTTTTCTGTTTCAGGGAGAAATGAAAAAGCCACTTCCATGATCACTCAAATTATAACATACTAAGCAATAAATGATTTTGACTTTATTAATTAAACTGAAGTTTAAGTAAAGAGAACAATAGGTACAAAAACATTGGAGCCGTATAGGTATACCTAAATAAATTAATGACTAATAAATTTATGACAGCGAAGTACTCTTTTTCTTGAAGTGCTGGTTGGTTTTGAAATATGGAATTCAAACGTGAAGAAAAAGAAAAAGCTGTTATAAATTTTACGGGCTCCAGCAGTACAAAAGGCCATATACTCTTTGCAAAAGGCTTCAAGCTGCGTCGTAAACAAATAGCTTTGAATTTCAGAGAAGAAGAAGAAAAGAAGGAGAAGTATTTTATTCGTCTTCTGAGAACATTAAAGCGATTACCACTTTACTATTATCCCAGATATAATACCTACTATTATAAATACCATGTCTTACTTTTATTTTAATATTTATTTAACAAAGAATTCACTATTCTAAATATATCCTTCTTAAACATCGTAAGTATAATCTCAGTGGCGGTATAAACCACTCACTTTTGCAAAAGTCTCCTGGCAGGACTGAGGCAATAACTTTTGTACTTGCATTTTTCCTCAAAAACCCTAGATTCATTATAGAGTAGGCACGTGCTTGTTGATCGCTTTTTCTTAGTTTTTATAAGTTATAATTTGTCGTTCTATAGTATTTGTGAATGCTATTATCTTAATAATAAATTGCCGTATGCTTATGTGTTACAGTTTTATATTATTTTTATTTATATTAAAGTTTTACCGTCTTATAAAGGCAGTCATCATCATCATCATCATCATCATCAGCCTGAAGACGTCCACTGCTGAACATAGGCCTCCCCCAAAGAGCGCCACTTTGGGCTGCTTGTCTCTTGCATCCATCGGCCCCACGTTTCTGACCATAAAGGCAGTGTAAAGTTTTAAAATAAACTTAAGTACGTCACCAGGGAATTCTAGTTTGGGGATTAGTACTTATACCTAGAAATTCTTCAAATACGTACAAAGCGTTTTGATTCTCGTTTATAATTCGGACAGCGAAGGAATGAAACAGTTTACCAGCACCATTGTTTCGTGACAAATATGAACTGGGAGATTTTAAGGCTAGAGTGAACCGGTATTTTAGAAGATACCGGCTCACGGTAGTCTTAAAAACTCCCTAGTGCCTAGAGGCAAGCATGCTCCATCTTCGACCGCGTTGTCACTTAACTTCATGTGAGACCGTGGTCAAATGTTAGCCTATCCATGACTCCTCCGCTTGCAAAGTATGATGCCACAAAGGTGGGTATTTTGAACCGTAGATGAGGTAATAGTCAAAACTTTTAACTAGTTTTAGTCACTCTTAAGGTGGGCTTTGTGTGATGAAAAACGTTTTGAGATTCATTACATACTTAGCAATTTAAAATTTGAAAAAGTAAACAATAAAATTTCCAATGAATACCTTCCACTTGAAAAATAAACCTACAGGTTCAGAGATAATAAAACTGTTGCGATTGTCCAACGCGGAATATTGGATTTTTAAGGTGGTGTACACACGTAGTAGGTATATTCCATGAGTTAATTATTTTAGATGTGACAGAGAGTGTACGTGTGTTTTTGTTAAACATTGAATCCCAAAACAGCTCAATGGTTTGGACTGGCTTGGGAAACGCACAAAGGAGACTATTTGCCTCATAAAATATTTATATAATTATTTTTATATTGAGTTGCCCTGGTTTCGTACGGGTTAAAGAATTATCTAATACCTCTTATGCCTCTACCGTCCTGCATGGTCCTACTCTGGACGCTTATTTTATTTAGGTGTGAGTACCATAACCATCATGCTTGACAGGCAGCTTGACAGGCAGCTTGACAGGCAGCTTGGTGATCGCAAAATATTTTAATGTACTGGAGAATGCTGCTGTTGCCCATTCTCTGGATATTCCCTTAGACGGCTCTTATAGCGTCCACGGGAAGAGATGGGTCAGATGGATTCTATTCTCACCGCGCCGGGATCATCGTTAATATTCCTACAGCCCACACTAAGCGTTACGCACCAAACTTCACAGTACGAATAGCAATGATTGAATTACTTTGCCGTCGTCCTTGTTTTCGGCTAACTATACCCTGGGTGTCTTCAAATGAAGAGTGAACAGGTATCTTCTAGGCAAGCATGCACTATAGTAGACCACGTCATCACTTACCATTAGGTGAGAAAATGCTTTACCTATAAATGGTAAAAAAAAACCACCAATAATTATGTAAATCAATGCAACTATAACAGTGTGAATTAACCCTAATGCAACTTCGCCATAAAACAAAGATCGCCTTCACCTACGTTGCTGATAACTATAAGATAACTTTATAGATTTACGTACAATATGTTAGCCGTATCGTGTGTTGACAGAAGTGCTCCTGATATTAAATGATGTGCCCAGATAACAACTGATAGTCGGTTGCCAATGCCATTGATGTTTGTCGGAGAAAAACCCAGAAACTTTAAGAAAAAATATTAAGTGAATATAAAAGGCATCATCTGATCTATTCGGTCGGCTGACAGGATGTAGGTAGATGGCAAAGTCCACCTCATTGGAAGACTGAGAAACGTTTGATTGGACTGTGTGAAAAATTATATACTAATGTGGAGATGTCGTCTATAGAAATGAGTGGATGAAAAAAAAAATGATGCACTAGGGACAGGCATAAGGCATATCGTCACGTAGGGGGTGATGATACTAACTAACTACTACAAAAGTCACATTGCAAGAAAATTGATAAGTAGAGTGAATCAGCCATAAAAAGTGTAATACACAAATTTCCCTCACAACATAATGAGTAAACATTTGAAGTGTGTTTTAAAGTGACGTATGTATCCGTTCGGTTTATCTTGAGTAGTTGATCCATATTGCAGTAGCTAATGACGAGTATGATACGATAACAGTAAGTCATATATATACTTACGTTACATTACCTATACTTTCCCATATGCTAAAATGTCATAAAAAATTCATAATGCTTCACGCTGGCATTATTTAAAAAACATTCATAATCGTCATCATCAACGGCCTGAAAACGTCTACTGCTCCTCCAGAGAACGCCATTTTGAGCGGCTGCTCGTCTCCTGCATCTCTCGGCTCCCCACGGCTTTCACCAGATAATAATATTGTTATGTACTTAACCTTAATTAATTTAGGAGAAAATACAAAACAATTTGGCAATTAAAGATTTCGTTTCACCATAGTTTTTTTTTTCTTTTTTTTTATGAGAATGAATGACCTGACGAGCTGGTCGTTCACCTGATGTTAAGCAATACGGCCGCCCATAACAGTTGCAGTGTCACTCGGAACTTTAAAATAATAAAGTTTGCGCTGCGCACGTCATCCTGAGACAACACACAGTCTAGTAATTTTATTTTATTTTATTTTTATTTTATTTTATTAGGGGGGCTTGCAGCTATAATCAGATTACTACACTGTGTAATCAGGTCATAAAGTCTCATTTGCCCAGTAATTTCACTAGCTACAATGCCCTTCAAACCGGAACACAGTAGTGCTTGTACACTACTGCTTGGCGGCAGAATAACTGGCAGAGCGGTGGTACCTACCTAGACGAACTTTGCAGAAAAGTCCTACCACCTAGTAAACTATCTTGGCTTAAGAGGGTTTTAAACTATGGTGCGCGAACTAACGGCTGAGGACCTACGGCAACTTTTGCAGCTAGATACGCGTATGTTGAGTAGGTAAGCAAACATCCAAGGAACAGTTCCTCGCTGGCGTTCCTTAATGTGCTGCAAAGGCCGGTTTTTTTTTCTTAAAAACTGCGCGTAAATCGCAATTGTGTAGCATAGTATGGTCCTTCTCACTGGTTACGATGACCGCGACCCTTATTTGCTATAATTTTCTAGCGTGAGCTAATATGGGTCGCTTAACCGAATTTTGTTTTAAATAGCCGGTCACATGTAAAACAATAGAGTTGGCCTTCAGTGTTGTAGGTATACGTGTAGGAAGGTTTAGGTCAGTCTTATGCAATTCTGGTAGATGTGTGAGCATGAAGCAAAGGGTTTTGATCCAAAACTCGCTCTTCTGTTTGGATATGATTGGCCATAAATCTGCAATTGTTTGCACGATAAACACGTCGGTTACTTAGCCGGTGTGTGGATACTCACATGACAACTGTTAAGGTTTCTCGTGATTACTTGGACGAAGAATTGCCTTAACGTGTAGTTTCATTGACACAAAGTGACGACAAAAATTTGAAAAGTTTTTTAGTCATACACAAATCCATATTTTATAGCAAACATATTATATATCTAACAATAAATATTTTGTATCTCCTATCTTTTATGTCGGTTGAATTGAGAACTTTTTGCTTGATTGAAAGTTGGTTAAAACAGAATTGATGTACGAACAGCCCACAAAAGTTTACCCTTACTTTTTGGGAAGATTGTGATTTTTTTGTCATAATATAACAATTTATAATTAAAAATACTTACTACATTTCAGATTTCAGAATTTACATAATATAAAATGTACAATTCATTATGTTTATTCAGTAATAGTAAAATTATAAACGACTTAAAGCCTACGCCAGACGAGCAATCCTATTTCCATTGGTTAAATCTTGTTTTACAAATCCTCCGGTTGAGAGACGTCTGCGATTATAGAGTCGCGGCAGTGAGAACGCGGCTTAAGACGATACGCAGGTGATAGACAATATCTCGCGTATATCTGACTAAACACTTGCCTTTATCTGAATTCAGAACCTTTAGATAGGATGATGTCGATAAAATTGAAGGTTCTCGACATTATATCTTACTTTTGTCGGTGATCGCAGCAGTGGCACTACACAGTGCGGTCAAAATGAACAGTAAGTTAGACTTTTTTTTACCATTTAGTTCTATTTGAAAGTTTTGCATTGTTCAACTTTTAAAAATGTTTTATTTCTTTTATTAATTCGTTTGGTTAATTATTAGGGTTAGCGAGCATCAGGCAGTTTAATCATGCGGACCAAATTATGGCAGTTTTCGGTTACATAAATGCCCGCATCCTTAAACATAAATTTCAGCCAGATTTTCCTAAAGCAATTAGTTGTTAGACTATTTAGAAGTGATGTTTTTAATTTGAATTTTTGAATAATAACTAATCTAAACTGTGGGTTTAGCAAAATAAAGCTTGATGATTGTATACTTAGAAGTACCTTGGGTCTTACTTATAAACGCTATATAAAGTTAGCCAATGTAGTAATCAGTAATCACACCGACCAATATGTCTAAGACTTGTACAATTACGTCACATCATGTGTGCCTACAAATCACGTGCTACGAGCTACGAGGCGTAGAGCTTTCCGAGTGTATTTTGTGCTTACCTGTAATGAGATTTAATTGGTGGTTTTTATTTGAATAGCGTTTGTCTGCAATGTCCAAATAGGTTACCACTTGCCTACACGAGGAGAAGAGAAGAGAAGATTGATTTAAAAATGTTTTTTTTAATTGAGTTTGATCATCGCCGTTGTTGCTTCAGGTGTAGGTCTTAGCAGCCGACTTTTTTATATTAAAAGTTACTTGCATTCACAGCTGATTTATTTGAAATGTTTACATCGTCATTAACATGACGGCCTAGTTTTTTGAGTCCAATTAACTGTAACACTGAACTATTGACATGAAAAAACAACACAGTCCAATCATCAGATCAAAAATAAATTACAAAAGTTAAATTAACATACATTTTAAAATTTATTAGTCCATCTCATCACGTGCAAAACTCAATGTATTAAGCTTTATAACAACCTGCCAATAATAATGCTTGGTATCCACAATAATTTAATTTTAATCAATATTTTAATGTAAGACATCAACTTACTTTTAAAAGTGCTATTTGCAATAAAAAATTGACATTGAGTTACACTCTTTTTATTAATATTTCAGCAGCCCTATGGCTATTATCCTGCGTGGCCGTCCTGGCCGGTGCCTCCGCCTTCTCAGTAAACCTGAGACAGAACCCGGAGACTTTATGTGCCGGCCAGGAGAACTTCCTGCGCATCGCGAAGTTGAACTCTTGCGTGAAGTACTACCAGTGCTATGCCAGTCGCTCCTACCTAATGAGCTGTCCTGACCACACCTGGTTTAATGAGCTGGAACAGGTAGGTGAATCTCTCTTTTTTAGCATCTTCACTAAGACTGTCCTGGTATTTAGATAAATAAATAAATATGTGTGGACATTTCACAGCGCCATCTAGCCCCAAACTAAGCATAGCTTGTACTATGGGAACCAGATAACGGATATAATAGTTAGATACTTTTTGTTTGGAAATACATACATAGAATACAATATAACACACCCAGACACAGAACAAACATCTATGTTCATCACACAAATGTTTGTCCTGGGTAGGAATCGAACCCACAGTATGCAGAAGGCAGGGTTACTACCAATTATTATTGCGCTATCGGGCCCGTCGTTTAAAATAGTTATTGCCATAGCGCTGCAATGCACGTGTGAGCCTTTCGAGAGAATTTATCTAGATTTTAGCATAATTATTGTTTTTACTCTCTAAATCTTAGCAAAACCATTTTGTTTTTGGAGTCAATCATTAATTTGGAAAGGTTATGATCTACGCTTATACGTTTTGTTTTTTTTTTAAATAATGTTTATGTGCTACTTTTTTTCTTTATAAATTCGATGCATAAAATAAAAAAAAAATATTACGTGCCTAATGCAGTGGGTATAGAGGTACCTACAGTAATTAAATAGTTTTAAACTGATTTAAGTAGGTACTACATTACTATATATTTGTATTTGCAGGTATGCGATAGATCGCCAGCACCAGAAGGTTGCCAACCTCATCCTCATCCCGAGCTAGAACCAGAACCCGAACCTGAAGAGGAACCAGAAGTAGAAGCTGAACCTGAAGAGGAACCAGAAGTAGAAGCTGAACCCGAAGAGGAACCAGAAGAAGAAGCAGAACCTGAAGTAGAAGCTGAACCTGAAGAGGAACCAGAAGAAGAAGCAGAACCAGAAGTAGAAGCTGAACCTGAAGAGGAATCAGAAGTAGAAGCTGAACCTGAAGAGGAACCAGAAGTAGAAGCTGAACCTGAAGAGGAACCAGAAGTAGAAGCTGAACCTGAAGAGGAACTAGAAGTAGAAGCTGAACCTGAAGAGAAACCAGAAGAAGAAGCTGAAACTGAAGATGGCGAACAAGAAGACATTGAACTTGAAGCAGAGGTACAAGAATTCTTAGCTTATTCTGAACCAGTGGAAGCTCAAGAAGACGGCGAAGGCTCAGGTGATGAATGGCTTGAAGAGACTCTTAGGAGGTTTGCTAAATTCCATAGGATGCCCAGGCAAGAAGAGATCGAAGCCGAAGAAGATGCAAAAGAGACTAGAACTTTAAAACAAGAAGATGAACAAGAAGAAGAAGTTGAGGAACGTAAAAAGCAAGAAGAGTTTGAAGACGAAGAATCTGAATTAGAAGAATCTAAAAGACAAGAAGACAGTGATGACGACGAGGAGGTTGAAAACGAAGAAGTAGATGAAGATGATTTAAAAATTCGCAGAAACCAAGAAGAAGTTGAAATAGATGACGAAATCGAAGAACGGAAACGGCAAGAGGAACTAGATGAAGATGATGATGATGAAATCGAAGAACGTAAAAGACAAGAAGAAGTAACAGATAACGAAGAAGAAGAAGAGGTTGTTAGAAAAAGGTCTAAAAGGCACGCAAAGCAAGATGAAGTCGAGGATGTAGAAGAAGATGCAGAAGAAAGTACTGAAGAAGTATCTGTAAAAGGTTCCAATCAAGATGATAATGATGTTGAAGAAGATCACCATCATCACCATGGCCATGACCATCACCATCATCATGACCAAAAAGCAGCGAAAAGAAACCGTCAAGAAGATGGTGAAGATGACCTAGAGGAAATTGAAGAAGGCAAACGTCAAGATGAAGGTGAAGATGAAGAGGATGAGGTCGAAGAAAATAAACGTCAAGAAGAAACTGATGAAGATGAGATTGTAGAAGTTAAACGCCAGGAAGAAGAAGAGGAAGAAGATATTGAAGAACGTAAACTTACTAAAAGACATGTAAAGCAAGATGAGAATGAAGGAGAAGACAATGAAGACGATGATTTAGAAGAATCCTCTAGGCAAGATGAGAATGACGAAGAAAATGAAGATGGTGCTTTAGAAGAAACCTCTAGGCAAGAAGATGATGAAATTGAAACTGATGTGGAAGAAAGAAGACAGGATGACTTTGAGGAAGAAGTAGAGGAGGAACAAGACGCTAGACAAGAAGAGGATGAAGAAGCGGAACAAGAAGAAGCTAGACAAGATGTAGAAGAAGAGGAACAAGAAGAGGTTAGACAAGAGGGTGAAGAAGAAGACCTAGAAGAAGAGGCAAGACAAGATGAGAGTGAAGATATTGAAGACACCGAGGAAGCGGCAAAGGCAAAAAAGAGTTTCTACAAACGTCTCATTAGATGGTTTGCATAATTTTTGAAAGCTGGATGCTTTCAAAAGCACTTCCAACCGGAATGCCAATTTGAATAGCAAGAAACGTAGATAGAGTTTAATTTATTACCTAGCTAATAATTTATTTTAAGTAACGATAAGATCACTTTGTGCAATTTTGTAAATATATTTATTCATTGGTTATAAGTGAGAATAATATCGTTGAACGAATTGGTTTTTCATTACGACGCTAAGAAGAGTTTCTCTCGTGTAGAGGTCATAACCTGCAGTCAGAACTTTAGGTAGCCACTATAAGCCACACTAAGAACAATCAAATACGAGCAAGAGTGAGGAAGAGTGAGAGAAAGAGAAAGTAGATCGACGAGAGATCTTTCTGCCCGATCCTCCGCTAATCTCATAGCCACTTTACGTATATCGTCATTCCAGCTCCACCGAGTTGGAGGGCCTCCTACACTACGTTTGCATAATAAGTAGATATACTGCTTTGCCAGTCCTTCTGCCGCCAAGCAGTGTGTGCAAGTACTACTGTGTTCAATTTGAAGGGCATTGTAGGTAATGAAATTACTGGACAAATGAGACTGACCAGATCACACGGTCTATTTATCTGATTGCTATAGACTGTGTGATGTCTCAGGATGGCGTGCGCAGTGCAGTGTCACGCAAAACTTTATTATTTTAAAGTTCCGAGTGACACTCCACCTGTTATGGGCAGTTACTTAACATCAGGTGAACGACAAGCTCGTCACGTCATTCATTTTTATAAAATATAAAAAAAATTGTAATACTTTAACCTGTTCAATTATAATAATTATAATAGTGGCTTAGGAATAATTTACAAAGTACAAAGCACGCTCCGTATCGATTTGTTGACCGATTGATTGATTTGATTCGACGTGACGTATACCTACCTATAGTAGTCGTAGTCGGTCACCTGACGGCTGTCCATCCTATGAGCCTTCGTCCAGTATAGACATAAGTATTAGTAGATGGAATAAACGAGTCAATAAAGAACATTACTATAACAGAACTAGCTTATTTCGATTAATTTTATAAGGGTTCTATATAAGAATGGGTTTACTAGAGGACATCAGGTGAAGTAAAACTCCAAATTCCTGCTTGATAGGTACATTCCTAACTCCTTACACATCACTACGGCGCGGCGCGGCCACGCTGCGAGTACTTTTAAACGAATATCTACTAACTTACGTAGGCCTTAGGTCTACGTTGTACATTTTGGTCCAAAGCGGTTCCATCGATATCGGGATTTAATCACACTAATGTTATAAGTTTTTTTTTTTTTTTTTCTTATATTTTGGCTCCATATGTGGAGTAGTGTATTTAGCCAGTGTCAAGTATTATATTTTCATTGTGTTATAAAATATTTCACGCAAAGTCATGTCCTAGTCATAGTCATAGTCCAGTCTAAGTCATGCTCCAGCAAAGTGGTGGCAACTTTACTAGAAGCTTCTATGGAGTTTTGGAAGCAACACGAAAAATTACGTTTCACCACATTATATCACTTGCCCTCACTCATGCTCGTAATTCAGGACTTAATGCAAAAAACGCCACCAATTTTAAACATTAACACTGGAAAAAGCAAAAGTTTTGAAAAATAATACGATGCAACGACGTGAACATTTCCGCGTTCCCGCCAAAACTCCTTTATAAAAGTTAGTTTTGAGTCTCCTAACATTAGTGCAATTTGACAGGACAATGTTGCCACCATGTTATGTATACGCTACCTTTTTGCGTACAGTCCATTAAATGTTATAGCTAGTAGTACTTACTTGGTATTCCTGTAGTATGTAGTTAGATTAAAGAAGGCACTTTGGCCGTAAAATTATAGGATATAGGCATTATGATAGAAAGACAAAAATCAAATTTAGCAATTTATTACATTATTATCATACAAAATAAATCTCAAATACAATATAATAATTATAGTTATAGTAACACAACCAAAGCGAAAAATAAACATTGAATTTGAGAAGTACATTTAGGGCCGAGTCACACTGAAACAAAACGTATGAAGTTGTCGTGCGTGTATAATTTTGTCAGTGTGCCTGCAGCCTTAATATCACGGTAGGCCCGCGCTAGGATTTGCCATAAATGCATCCTTAGGGTATAAATAGAGGTTATTTTTGTAATATAAAGTATGACTTGATTGTTAGGATTAGTCTACTCATTGGCAGTAAATAGTTTAAAAATACTGGCAACATTTAAACGTCCTCGGACGTAGTTCTCAAGCATTAAGCTAGGTATAAAAATAAACATATAAAATTATTACATCCCAACAGCGTGTGAAATATATAAGTTTTAACGCAAGCAACCGCCAGTCGTTCAGATAGAGCGATTAAATATAAATAAATAATATACAGTATTATCTCGTGTGAAAAGATGTCGAATATAAAATAGAAAATTTGAGATTAGCAACGATTGAATTTGTACGAATGAACGTGTCTATTAGAAGTTAGATAAAAATCTAAATTTTGTTATTATTTGAAACAAAAATAGAACTACTTTTAAAACAGAAAAGCGGCTGCCTGCTTCACCGTACCATAGAAAATCTATCGGTAACCGAAAGCACCTTCAAATTTATATTGAAAGACGCTTAGTTCTTCAAATGTATAAAAACGCCAGCGTTAATATATTTTTAGTCAGGATTCGATTGTAAAACGTCCACTTTAGTCAGGATTCGGTAGCAAAATGTCAATTTTAGTCAGGGTTCGGTAACAAAATGTCCGCTACTTAGAAGCTATGCGAAATTAGCGGTCGGATGGGTGGTTTTCTGACACCTGAGGGAACGTAGTTCTACAGCCAAAGATAGATGGCGCTTACTAGACATGGTCCTCTTTCTTCTCGGAGACATTTTCCAACACGACTAAGAAAGGCGCACCTCCATTCCACAAATTAGTAAATTTGTGGAATAACAAAGCATAGGAAATACTTTAATTACTAAATTGTTAGACAAATATTAACCCCAAAAAACGTAAAAGCTTTTTTATTATTGATCTATTGACCTTGCATTATTTATTCAAAATCTTCATAGCCGCAGTCTAGTGATACTATTCAGAACAATGTTTCGTCAACGCCATCTAACGGATATTATGAACATTTTTTTCTTCTTTTACTTGCCTGTCAGAAAACGTACCGCTGAATTGCCGTCGCAATAGCATTCAAAAAATTGTAACTTACTGTCAGAGAAAAGGGTAAGGGAGATTGCGATGAATGTCGCAATACGGATTACAGTAACTTGACTTACTTACATTAATTAAAAAGTTTCTTATGGTCCACCTACCGCACGATATAATAGGTTAGCAATGAGTAGATATGTGATGTGTTAAAATAGACGCGTCTCAACGGCGATACAAAATTTGAAGTCTTATGAAAAGTATGAAAATGAGATATCACAAACCGTCTCTCGCAAAATCGGTACCACCGCTGAGCAACGCGAAACCTACCCTAAAGCGAATACAATAGTGTCGTTTATCGTCTAGCATTATTAACAGATAACCATTGACCAGATTACATCTTTACAAAATCGTTACTCGACCGTGCGCTGTGAAACAGGGGTTATAATAAAACGAATCTAACTTCACAACATCAAAACATCAAATCTTTGGCATAACACTAGTTCACAGCCCACGACCTTTACATAGAAAAATATCACCGTTAAAAACTGCCGTTCTGTCACATCCAAAACGGCGAACTACCGTACACATAAAACTAAAATTAACTACATATACAAACACTAGAAAATTAAAAAAAAAAAACGGCGAAGGAAGGTACAAAATAAATATAAGTTAAATATTTACAAACGCAGTTTCGGATGTGACATAAGACTTATAAATCCAACAACGTCACAATTCCAACATCCAAATCCAAAAGGTCGTAAGTAAAACTACATCTACGGCGGTTACTTGAAAATATCACCAGCGCGAATACAAAATTACATACCATTAGTTTCATAAAACAGTATTACTATTAGAACATTTTAAAGCGTGCTCCTTAACTTTATATCGTATCAAATCCTTTAAATTTCAGTAAAAAAGTATGAAACGGCTACTGTTGTACAAAATATCTAATCTATGCGTACGTCAACTGTTATCGCAACTCTTCGGAATGCCGCGGGTCTAATATGAATGGTGACGGTTGACTTTCGATTAAGTACCATTATATCCTGAGCCCTGTGACCAAAGTTTGTAGGATTCCGCTTTCTGCAAGCGTATATTGATGACCGTGAAAGTTGGCCGGATGATCAGAACAGACCAACTTCTTTCTTCATGCTGGTTTGCTTCCATGCCGGGAGTACGGAGAACTCTTCTTTGGTCATTCCGAAAGCCTCCTAGAAAGAAGAATAAAGTTTTTAGAATGTGAACCGGTAATTTTAATCCAAAAGTATTATCTCAATGTTTTACAATTGTTACTGACGGGCCCGATAGCTCAGTTGGTAGTAGCCCTGCCTTCTGAACTGAGGGCTGTGGGTTCGATTCCTACCCAGGACAAACATTTGTGTGATGTTTGTTCTGTGTCTGGGTGTTATATTGTATTCTATGTATGTATTTACAAACAAAAAAGTATCTAAGTATTGTATCAGTTATCTGGTTCCCATAGTACAAGCTTCGCTTAGTTTGGGGCTAGATGGCGTTGTGTGAAATGTCCACACATATTTATTTATTTATTTATTTATTTACTAGCTTTTGCCCGCGGCTTCGCACGCTTGTGTTATGTTATTTTTACGTTATAGTCTAATAATAGATCATGCATTTCGTACCAAACAACAAAATCCACTAAATCTTTTCGAAGCTGAGCACAGTAACCTGTATTAGTATAGGTATAGGTATAACGCAAGCATAGCCGTGAGTGGAAGGTATTTAAGCCATTACCTAAAATTAAATGTTTTGAGTCTAATATAGATTTATAACAGTAAAAGAAGTTTCAAACAAAAAACTACAATTTTTTAAGTACCTCTTCATATTACAACAAAAAGAAATCATCATCACACAGAACACAGATGTCTTTAACAGAAGTTTCAGTAAGTTTTGTTTAGGTAGTAGTTACCTAAGCGGGCAGGTACAGTTTAGAAAATATGGAAGAATCACACACGATGATGCTGTTTTGATCAGTTTTACATATTATCCGCGCGCTTTTTGTTCCATTTACCACATTATTTATTTATTATTACTAGATAGAATGTCAACACCTGCACCAGAAATGTACATAATAAACATAATAAAAGAGCCTGTTATAATGGTTCAACATCAAAAGTTAACATAAAATCCACAATGTTGATATCCGATGTGCAATTGTCCATTTTCATGACAGCACCAATCATAATCACACCTAAAACCAGGCGAAAAGGGAACGACCATCCATTTTACTGACCTATATACAATAGTGCATCTACTGACCTATGTTTTGACAGTATCCAATTGTCGCAACTAGATGGCAGCACGATGTTCGTCAGTCGTGGACTTATCAAGAAGTCAGGCCAGGAGATCCCTCTCCAAATGGTGTGGATCGACGTGGTCTGACATGCAAGCCTATCCAAATACTTTGTACCTATACCTAAGACTTGGTAAGTATCTATTTGTAACTAGATGGCAACGACAATTCTTCATTATCCTAGGTCAGGAAGTCCGACGAGGACAGATGCCTCTCCAGTTGGTGTGGATAGAGGTGTATTCGCTCATGTAGAAATAATTTAAGATTGTGACAGTTTCCAATTGTCACAACTAGATGGCAGCACAGAGCCTGCTCATCCAAAGCTTACCAGGAAGTCAGGCGAGGAGAGATGCCTCTCCAGATGGTGAGGATCGACGTGGTCCGGCAGAGGACGCCGCTGCAGAGCCGCGAGAGGCAACACTGCGTCCTGACAGCTGAGGCGAGACAGCTCGCAGGCGCCGGACAATATCTCACCGGCCTTGTACCCGTGCTGTAATGTACAGTGCTCTAATAAGCGGGTGAAAGCGGATTGTATAGCGTTTCGGGCATTCATTTTATACTACATTACAGTGGAGTTCGAATAGACCGAGAAAAGTAACATGAGTTCCTTTGAAGTGTCAAAAGGAACTGCTGGGAATAAACGCTAAGCTTGACTGAAAGCATTTGATTTTCGCCGTTTTGGCGCTGATTGCGACATAGTGAGTGTATTCGGAACTAATCAAATCAACCAATCAATGCTACGTATTTGCAAATTATAGTTCTCAGTACACTCAATCAAAACGACATAAGAAATTGACAATATTGGTATGATATAAAACCCATCAGCGTGCTAAGGCCGAGTTGAACCATAATCACAGTTAAAGTTATGACGTCATTTAACAATTTTTTTTGCCTAACCGGTACTTTAACTGAAATGCCCATGATTGTTATTGCTAACGTAAGCTGGTGCAACCAACCCGACAACCCACCCAACCCAGTCGGTTGCACCTACTGTGATTATGGTGTAACGTTAGGCAAAAAAATTGTTAAATGACGTCATAACTTTAACCGCTAACTTTAACTTTGTTTATGGTGTAACATAGCCTAAGTGATTTGCCTATGGAATAGACTTTTAACAAGACTTTTTACAATTGTATTTTATTCTATGTATGTATTTACAAACAAAAAAGTATATAAGTATTGTATCAGTTATCTGGTTCCCATAGTACAAGCTATGCTTAGTTTGGGGCTAGATGGCGCTGTGTGAAATGTCCACACATAAGCTTGCAATATTTGTATATAAGTACCTACGTAGGTATGTTCGGGTCAAACGTTGGATTTTTAAGCAATTATCCTCATCCGATACATACACATTTTTTTATTCATTTATTTGATGGCATTTTAATTCCATTGTTGGCGGATAGCCCAAAATGGTGGACTAGTTATTTTTATACACACTCAACCTTTTCATTTACTGCCCATGTAGTAAATGAAAAAATTTCTGAGAAGAAAACGAAAATAGCTAGTAAAAAGAATGTTGTATTAAACTTTCACGGTTGTTTACCACGTTTTTAATAGTACTTACAGGATATTTACCGTGATTAGAATCATTTTTGAGTTCCCGATATAAGTAAGTACTATTAAAAAAGAATGTTGTTTTACTATTCATTTATTATTTATTTACGCTTAAATCTAAATTGTATAAGCACTATAATAACAGCGTGAAATTTCCATCACCAACGTGTATCATAAGCTTATCATTTTCAACATAATCATCATCCACCGTCCTTCTACCTGTAATGAAATGAAATCCCATATTGAAGTGTATACTAACCGCGATATTAGCCTCGGCAGCTTGGTCGCGGTCGGTCCAGGCGTCGAAGAGGTCGCAGAAGGGCTGCGGTTCGAGTCCCGCGGCGACCACCCGGACGTCGGGCCGGGAGGACCTCGATACTCTCCAATATGCTTCCGCAGTGCGCAGCGCCGCCGCTCGCATCGCTTGCCAACGGCCCGCGAATGCGCCTACACCTGGAAATTAAATTTTAAATAAGCTTTAATTAAAAGTACTACCACTTCATCCTTCCCCTTTATCCATGAGCCTTTATCAGGTTTAAAGTCCGGTTATTAAAATCGAAAAGGTAATGCAAGCACTTACTTGGCACAACGAAACAGAGGGCCTAGCTAAGATACATATTCATATACCTTTTCCCCTCAGTAGCTCGAAATGGCCCCCTTTGTCGCGAGAAAACAGTGTGCATAAATTATTAAGTATTTTGCTCACTGCGTGAGA
Organism: Ennomos erosarius; assembly: GCA_963580505.1. NCBI lineage: Eukaryota > Metazoa > Arthropoda > Insecta > Lepidoptera > Geometridae > Ennomos > Ennomos erosarius. Next base: position 10,794,465 of record OY756988.1, read on the forward strand.
CAAAGTAATTTTTTAATATTATGACTCTGCGGTAAGTGTATTTAGCCAGGTTACATTTATATGGAGTTTTGGAGAAATTATGAATATTTTTCTTTTTTTTTTTTCTTTGTCATGCTTTTGGCGGGAACGCGATAGTGTTTCCTTACTAGGTAATAAGTAAAGTACCTACCTGTAATGATGTTCTCACTGCTGAGGTGGAAATAGATAAATAAATAAAATAACGACCCAACGATCACATACATAGATCCTGGACCCTAACTAGGACTCCCTGTATCTAGGGACCCAGGAACTACAAGGACCATGGTCCCACAACACCCAGACAGAACAAGTATTTTACGCTTTTTTACTGTGCTTCAATACTTGTCCTGTCGCGGGAATCGAATCCAATCAATTATCAATTTATTAACTTTGCCTAACTAGAGTATACAGTAAGGAAACGAACAAAAAAGAGACCGAGATACAAAGATAATTATAAACAAGAGACAAAAAAATAACCAACCTGCGTTTCTCTCCGCGGGTTCAAGTTCACCATCTTCGCCGCGCGGCCACCACCCTTGCCACAGCCACACTGAGACACCGTCGTCCAATAGGAACAGAGCTGGAAATATAAACGACCAATCAGCGTTCAGAGTTGTAAACGGCCTTAGAATTCAACCTATAATAACTAAGGGATTGTTTATGAAGTTATTTATTGATATGTTATTCAGGTCTTAGCTATCTTTAAAATTTTATTTTCATTGTTGTTGTTTGTGTTTGTTGATGTAAAAACAAATGCAACCCAATTGCAAAATGTATACCAGACATACAGATAAAAACCGAAGAAGGCAAATCGATATAGGATTTACAATGACGAGCAAAAAATTCTCGTGACAAAAATTCCATAAAGTACAGTCACCGCTTTCATCTGTTTGTCATCATATCAAAAATGGTTCTTGTTAATTACTCTCGCTAAAACTCAAAAATATCGCTTTGATGCCAAATGTTTTATAGAAAAAAAGAATAAGGAAACCCCACAAAAAATGACAGAAAATTTAAAACCTCAAAATCGGTAATTTTGTATGGAAAAAAGTTCTTTGGATTACGTTTAGGGTGTGAAACCAAAACAAAGCAAGTCAGTCTCAAATAAAAGTTTTATCTCACCTGGTTGCGAAGCAGAATACAGCTCCTTTTGTTCAAAAGGGAAGGGTGTCGCCAGATGTTCATGCCTCAATGGCGACAACACCTCGTTCGCTTCGAATTGACCGCTCAAATCCGTGAAATGGAACAACCGAGGCGTCACATCACTACAGTCCTTCCCACCATTCAACACTGAATTATAATGCTGCTTATTTGCAACGCCCAAAGCCTCCAACACTTCCTTTGGTTCCTCCCCCTCTTTTACTTCTGTTATCTTTATGTCTCCACCGAAAAGGTACGGAGATTTTCGAGCGATCAACTTGTTTGCTAGCTCGATAGCGATCGTTTTTGTGTGCTTAAGACTTCTTGCTCCATGCCAAATGTATAGGCAACCTTTCTCTGTGTCGGCTAGGAGTAAGGAACCACGGCTTCGCAATTGCCTCACTGAACATGGTACTTGGAGTAAATAGGCTTCGTTGGATAAGTTTCCGCGGGTGACGAATAGTTTGTAACGGCTTTTGTCCGTGTCTTTCTTCCCTTGATGTACAATCAGGTTTCCTTGGAAGAGATTGAGGAAGGCGGAAGGTTCGTTGCCTTGAGCGACGCGCACTTGAGGCCCCTTCTCGCGGTCTAGTTCCACTGTTAGCAATGCAGCGGCGCCTTTTTCGTTCGGCGATGCGTCTTTTCCCTGCCAGCAGAAATAAGCGCATCGATCGCGACCCGTCACGTTGTGTTTCGAAGGTTTTCCGTTCAGTTCTCTTCCAGTCATCGTGATTTGGTACTCCCAACGTATTATATAACTATCTCCTGAGAAAAATTCCCCGATGTCAGCATCGTTTTCGATCTCTTGGAAATCGTACTCTCTTATCACCCATTTGCAAACGGATTTGGTTCTGATATCGTAATGCCTCATGTTTTCCTTGTCGTAGTATTGCGTGCCGCGACCGATGTGAGACCCTTCTAATGTGAGATCCGGGTCTTGGTACTCGTTCGACCACATTTCTTCGGCGTCGCAAGGCGTTATCTCGACGGAATTAGGTTTATTTTCCTGCGGCTTCACTTTTATTACTCGACTGTAATCCGGCCAGTCGATGAATTTTTCCTTGAATAGTATAGTCTCCATATGTTGGGTTATTTTTGATAGAATCGCCCATTCGGGTCGCGATTTCGAGACTTTGCTTGGAGGTGTAACATTCTCTCTTGCTCCTTGATAAGTGGCAGCGTTTAATGGATTGATATGGCATTCTTCGTAATTATAGCCTTCATCGAATAACTCTTGAGCTAACTGGGCAGCGCGGCGTCGACTTTCCAATAGTACGTTTTTTCCGTACCAGATATACATTTCCGAGCCGAAGTCGAAAACGATCACCTTGGACTGGTTCAACATTGCTATTTTCGGAAGCTGGCCCCAATACTCCTTGATAGGTACTAATTCGTCATCCATAACTTCGTAGCACATGTTGGTTTGTACTATACAAGATTCGAAGATCTCGTCTTCGTCTGCGTGTCCTGTTTCTACAGGTTTATAGTTTTCAATGCCTTCGGTGACTCCTAGAAGAGACCAGAACTGGTTCCATTGTTTGTTGGTGAAGTTTTTGGTTTGTTCGTCTATTTTGATGAGTCCAGTGGAGTTTTTGCATCCGAGATCTTTGGTGTTGTGGATGTGGAGAGCGATGTCTGTGCTACGATTTCTGGAAAATATAAAAATACGCGTTATATTACGATTATGAGAATAAAAGGTTGACGGATTTACTATCTACAGGAATCAAATTATATGTCTAAAGCAACAAAAAGTATATAGTCTTATGTTTTCTCACCTTTCTATAACATTGGCGTAATGCCCCATGTACAAGAAGACTTGATCGGGAGTGACCAGCACGAAGCAGTCGCCTCGGTTCACGTTCGTGTGTACCGGCTCTACTAAACGAGTCTGAAAATAAATAAATAAAGAAAATAACATAACAAAAAAGGAATAAAGTTATGTTCGCTCGTAATTAGGAATGTATTCTGAGCGATAAGTAAAATTGAGAAGCCTTTTTGCATTGAAATAAAGATCATTGAGGGTCTCTAAAGATTGAAGCATTTGCTGGGTGGTCTTCAGTACCCCTAGTACGAGTTTCGATAGTTTACTAAAACTTGATTCGTTTACGTTTTCTCCCTTTTCTCCCATACATTTCTCTGCAGCGCCCCTAGCGGACACGTTGATAAACTAAAAATGGCAGTACAAATTTTATATGGATTCGCGCGTATTCACGTATTGGAAAACTCGTACTGCTGTTGATGACGATAGTTTTACGCCGTAAACAGTAGATGGCGCCTTTTCAAGTCTTCGCTACCATCACTAGGTGGAAGAACTTTTCTGCAGAGGTCTAGGTACCACCGCCTTGCGAGTTATTCTGCCACCAAGCAGTTTGCAAGCACTACTGTGTTCTGGTTTGAAAGTCACTGTCCGGTTCGAAAGTCACTGTAGCTAGTAAAATTGGGCGGCCGTGTGACTTAACATCAGGCAAACGACTAGCTCATTGTCGTTTATTACAAATAAAAAATAATCGAAATTACGTAATCGATAATTTTCCAATGCTATTCTGGGCCATTATTCCGTATCGATTCCTTACTTCAACCACGCGAATTCCTTCTTAGATAAGAAATCTACAAAAGATTATTCTCTATGAAATGAAAACGAAACCGCGTGAAATAAATTTCGAATTGGCGGGATTTGAACTGCCAAAAACCATATGTTCTACCGAGACGCGTTCCGAAACATCAACACGTCTAAAGATATGACCACTTATGTCAATATATTTTATTCAAAATAAAGATAATTTTAATGTAAAGTGAAGGTATTTCTGACGCTGTGACACGGTTCGAACAAGACACGATAACGACGTGGTTTCGAATCGTGTGGAATCAGTGTTTCCATAGAGAATAACCGCCCTGTTGAGTAAGACTAACCTGAACTCGTCTCCTTCCTTTAACATGCAATAACATGACAGGTTTGACTCCATGAACGGTGGTGGTCGCGGCGGCAGCACTTCGCAGTGCGATGTTAGAGAAGTCTTCTTTAGTCGCCAAAGCTGCAAGCGCTTCGGCCGCCAAACCGCAGTTTGCCGTCGCTATATACAAAAATATATAGCTCTTAGAATCAGCAAGTTGAAATGGCAATGGGCAGGTAACATCGCTAGTAGAACTAGTTGGACCGACGATCTGGTGATAACCGCGGGGAGCCGATGGATGCAGGAGGCGAGCAGCCACTCAAAGAGGCGCTCTCTGTGGGAGGTGAATGTCTTCAGGCAACACCCTTTTTGTATTATATACAAAAATGTTAAGTCCGTTCACTTTGCTTTTGATATTGCTTTTATTAACTATAGGTGTGCACCAAGAATTCGGTCGTGTTAGTTGCAGATAAAACGTAGCTGCTAGCTGAAAATCATTGAAACACCTTTTCCTTCAAACTAAACCTATGTTCTCTAAGAACGAAACCTAACTGCAAAGGAAACGGTACTCTGGTCCCATTATTTCGACATATTAAAGAAGTTATAAGTAAATTCACCCACGGGAAGATGGGACCTCTTCAGCAGCATCCGACTGTTGAGTCCGAACTATCATTTATATACCTTTCTCTTTGATGTATTGCTCCCGTATAGTGGACGGTAGCGTGACGTATTCCTCTCTGATGTCAGTTCTGGCCGCTAAAGCCTTCAGAGGGTTCCGTGAGGCCGCGTGCCTCCGCTCACGCTTAGCTCGACGCGCGCATTCGCTCGCCAAACTGTTCACAAAGACGTAAAATGAAGTTAAAAAAAAGAAAGAGATCATTATTACTTTAATTTAAATAAAACAGAAAAACGCACACATTCTCGCACACACAATATTTATGATACATGTGTGTTTTTAGATAATGTATTTTTATCTATTGCATTGCTGATGCTGGCTGAGCATGATAGCACTCACGCTATCGCTCCAGAAAACGACGATCCGATAGAAAATCGAAAGAAAAAGATAGATCACGAATAAATTGATTATGTGCTGTCAGATAAGATGGAAGAAAAAAAAAGGCGGAAGGAAGGAATGAAGGAAAAGAAGGGAGGAAGTTTCACTTTCCTAACGAGAAGGAACGGAGGAATGGAGGACGGAATGAAGTAAGAAAAGGGTTTTTGGCGGGAACGTCGTTGCATTGTATTATTTCTTAAAACTTGTGCTTTTTCCAGTGTTAATGTTTAAAATTGGTGGCGTTTTACGCATTAAGTGCTGAATTACGAGCATGAGTGTGGGCAAGTGATATAATGTGGTGAAACGTGAGTTTTTGTGTTGCATCCAAAATTCCATAGAAGCTTCTAGTAAAGTTGCCACCATTTTACTGGAGCATGACTTAGACTGGACTACGACTACCTGACTTAGACTGGACTATGACTATGACTAAGACTTGACTTAACATGATATATTCTTTAACGATGAATAATTACAATACTTGACACTGGCTAAATACACTTTGTGTGGAGCCAAAATATAAGAAAAAAAAAATAAAAAGTAAGAAAGTACAACTCACAGCTGCCTCGATCCGCTATCGATGGCGTCCAAATCAACGTCTCCTGTGTCCGTCAGATCTTGCACTTTGTCATGCTGTAGTGGCGCGAAGAACGCCTGGAAGGTCTCATCGTCTGCTCGCGGTACGCGCACCGAGCAACCGGTCTTCTCGGCGCCTGGAGATGTGTCATCTTCTGAAACGGTAAGAAAAACACATCAGTCAACTCTCATGCACCCCGTCTTATTACCTATTCGAGAAATCATCTCCATCCAAAGGTTGCCTGGAAGAGATCGCTTTTAGCGATAAGGCCGCCCATTGTAACATTGTTGTAAATCTAGATTTCCTTGTGAAAATTTATTATTTGGTGTGTGCAATAAAGAGTTTATCTATCTATCTATCTATCTATCTATCTATCTATCTATCTATCTATCAATCTATCTATCTATCTATCTCTCTATCTATCTATCTATCTATCTATCTATCTATCTATCTCTACTTTTTTTGGTTTATGATTAGTACTACAAATATACGTATAGGTAATATGAAGAGATAGGTATCAGCTGGAGTTGTAACCTCCCAGTGCATAAGATAATATTCACAAAAAACTCAATGAAAGCATTGAATTGCCATTAAAAATCGAAAACAGATCGTTGTATCAACGAATTAGGTAAAATTAAGCCATCGTGTTTGTCAGGTGTCAAGTTTTAAATCGGAATTTCTTATTGTTTTTTTTTTTCACTAAAGATAAACACAATTTGTGACACAAACATATCGTGCTTTGTTTACAGAAACCGTCTTCTGTCTGTAGATACGTTACCAGTCCAGATTTTAACGTCAAAATTGCAGCTTGTTCCGCACAGTCTCTCTCGAACAAAATACGAAGAAAGTTGTCTCATAACCAATATTAACAGGAAAAAAAACTGGAACACAAAGGGTAATACTCACTGTCATCAGCTCTGCTAATGCTCTCGCTAACGGAGTGGCTTCGTTTGAACGATTCCCTGTCAGGACGCTGCGTTTCCTTCGGTTTGATTTCTACTGCAGCCGCGCTCACTATCGCGCATGACGCGGAGCGAAGCGGGCCCGATGGAAAACCGTTTGTGGGCGAGCCGGGTTGCTTGCGAGATCTGATAAAAAACAAGTGTTGAAAGACCCATTATCTCATATCGTGTTGATATGTGACAAATTGACAATGCAGTTTAGGATGTTTATAAAATAAAAGTAAAGTTCGTGCCTTTTTTAACCATTATAGATTTACATTGGTCATGAACACCAACTCGCCTGATGGTAACCGACGGAGTGGCCGAAGATACAGCACGTAAATGTAGAAGGTAGCTATTAAAGATAAACTTACACCGAACTTAAGGTAGATATACCTTAAGTGTGGTTTACACTTTAAAAATTAATTCTGTGAAGGTACCTATTCTGGACACACAGGTTATAAAGTTTCAGGAAACACAGAAGATGCCAATCAGGGCGGTTATTCTCTATGAAAACACAGATTCCACACGATAGGAAACCACGTCGTTATCGTGTCTTGTTCAAATCGTGTCACAGCGTCAGGTATACCTTCACTTTACATTAAAGTTATCTTTATTTTGAATAAAATATATTGACATATGTGGTCATATCTTTTGACGTGTTGATGTTTCGGAACGCGTCTCGGTAAAACATACGATTTTTGACAGTTCAAATCGCGCCAATTCCAAATTCATTTCGGGCGGTTTTGTTTTCGTTTCATAGAGAATACAGTTTCGCAGATTTCTTATGTAAGACAAGGAATTCGCGTGGTTTCGAAGTAAGGAATCGATACGGAATAATGGCCCTGATGTTTTCCTTCCATTATAAAACTGGAAGCATCATTTGAGAGCTAGTTCCTAATCCAGGAGCATTCTCCTCGGCCTTCATTTTAATCTATTGCGAACACCACGCCGTTTGACAACCGTAGGGTGATTATGGCAAACCACTCCCAAAGTGGCCTTTTATGGGAGAGGGCTATGTTCAGCAGTGGACGTCTCTCTGCAATTGATGTGCTCTGGTGGTGTGCACTGTACTGAACTGTACTATAATGTACCTGAATGTGTTAGGCGGTGGAACACCGGGAGACGCGATGACAGGCGCGGCAATGACCGGAGGTGGAGTTTGTGGAGGCGTCGTGGTCACTTTATCGCGCTCCAGTCGCCCGGCGACTGTGAAGAGTGACGCGTCGGTCTGGGGTACTCGCTTGCGCCATCCCTGGAAAGAATACCCAATTGACAACATTTCAAATGTTTGACCTCCTATTTTTATTAGTTTTGAGCAAGTACCTATTAAAAGTTAGATTGCGTCTAACAATAACTTGTAATAAAATACTAGAGATTTAGTATTGCCTGCTTCTCAGCGATGAGTGAGCGGATGTAACGCAAAGTTTTGCGGCGAAATATGATAAGTCTATCAGGGGTTTCCACATTATAAGAACTATGGCAGGAAAAATGAACCCTGGCACAAGGTAAAAACAAGCTTTGTAATAATTATTTGTTATCGCCTCTACGTGAATTGCGTACGTAATTAGTAAATACGTATAAATGTTTGACGTTTAAAACAGAGCTTTTAAAATCAGTCATCAGAGGGTCAGTGTATTCAACAAATTAAAGGAAGGCACGATTCCGAAAACCGCACGGATTATGTCATCTGCCGTGCAACCATTGTTTGCGGTTAGTGAATCAGCTAATTGCAGTGTTAGGTACTTATTAATTTGAAAATACTTGCATGTACAATTTTGCAAATGAGTGGTCGCTTTGAATTATTGGGATTTGGTTACTATATGACAGATTTTCTACCTACGGGATTGCTAAGACTAGGAAGTCTTAGCAATGAAAAATGAGGTTATAATGGGGCATTTGACTGTTTGTTAATTGAGATCAAAATCTAAATTTAAAAAAAATCTTAAATCATAAATCAATACATACTAAAATACCAAAAATTATAAATATATATTTTGTATCTAAATCGATATATTGGTTTTTAAATGAAAATAACTGGACAAAGTTTGTATTATAAACCATCCAAGTAAGTATGTCCTCAGTATATGTAATTAAGGCGATTGATGTCGGTCTAACCATATTCAATGGTCTAACCTGTAGGTATTATACAAGGTGACCTTGAATTGGTATGTTATCCCGAAAGGGGGTAAATCTACACCCCAAGGTAGACAATGTTTTTTCTACGACTTTACTAAATTAATTAGATTTTCATTGAAGAAATGCCATGTAAAGTTTACGTTCGAAAATAGCCTTAGTGCAGCTGGGTGGTTGAACTTCGTCTTTGACCGAGTGCACATAATGAGTTTAATGACCTGTGTTTAGAAATGAATTTATAGTATCTTGTTAACTCTCGTAGCGATCGCACGTGCAATTTTGCGAGTGGATTTATTTTTTACCATGGAGGTTTGGAAACACCCAGTTTCAAGTAAGGCTCTCACAACTTATCCTATCATAGTCCTAATCCCCCCATTTCGGGATAATATACCAATTCAAGGTCACCTTGTATTATCTGGGGTCTAACTAACCATGAACTAACCCAATTTTTTAAGGATTAAGTATTTGTTATATTTATATTAAACGTGGAATATTTTAAAAACAAATGATACATAGATACGTTGAGTACAGAGAGAGTAAGCATCGGCAACGAAACATTAATTTGGGTGCAAATAACCATGAACGAAATCGCGGGAAAGAACACTAGACCGCACACAAAGTTGATTTTGGACATCCACTATTTATTATGACTTTGAGTCCGCGATACTACCTTGAAAATAAATTGGTACTTTTGTAGGTAATGAGTAACCTTGATCTTTAAAAACAAAGCCTTAAAGTTAAGGATACCCTTGTTAACGTTTGTGCACTAAACTACGTGTCTTTGTTTGTTTTTACAACGTAAAAGGTCACTTTTTACATACCATATAGCCTTTCTGTGTAATTGTATGTATTGGAACTTCGATCCTATATTCATCTTGCTCTATCCTACGAATTTGCAAATAAGAAAATTCGCGTCTACTATCATTGTGTTTGTGTTATAATTCACGCATAAATAATTATAATACATGAATTATAATGAAAGCAATGACGAGAAAATGTGTAGACAGAATTTTGTCGCGGTGCGCACCCTAGGCGAGCAAGGCCCTATTTTATAAAGCGACAAAGCATTATCAACAGCCTGAAGACGAGCACTGCTGAACATAGGTCTCCCCCATAGAGCGCTACTTTGAGCGGCTGCTTGCCTCCTGCATCCATCGACTGCCCGCGGTTTTCACCAGATCGCAAAAAAACAAAGCATTATAAAACTACAAAATGTCAGTTAACATGACCGACAATTATCAACACGTATTAGTTTCGTGTTACATTGTTAACGCAGGTTTGGCGTATTGGACTGTTATATTTGTAGTTTAATTATGATTAATCACTTTATGGATCCAGTTCTCTGAGAAAGATATAATAAGTAGTCTGTGTGTCAGAGCTACTCTTGACAACCGATTTCAATCGTAATTTGGGATTTAGAATGAAATCGTGGCATTTGGTACTTTTAAATCCGATTCTAGCGCACGATCGGAACATTTGTCCATGGAATTTTATTGAATTAAATGTAATCCACTCATTTTTACACTATCCGCTTTTTACCAAATTATTTAACATTGGAATTGATTTGGATTAGAATTTGAGTGAAATCGGGATTCGATTCAAGAGTAGCTCTACCGGCGTGCGTGAGTTTCTGGCATTTAATTTAATTAAACGGCAGACTTAAGACATCTGTTTAAATTGTAGATGAACTTGGGTTAAAATTGTTTACTGACATTATGACCGGTTTTGGCTGACAATTAAACGTTTAATGCATGTTTACGCAACGAGATTATATACAACAGTACAATACTACCAGTAACTGCGATAAGGTATACAACCTTTCAATGCGCAATGTATTGAAAAATTGTTCTGTAGCTTTCGCTGACTTTCGGTCTTCACTTCAATTGCGCTAACGCTAAGAGGTGATGGTGCTATTGAGCGATCTGTGCTTCAACCCTGAGTCCTTACTGTGTATATCATCATTATAATTTTCTTCTTCTTCTTCTTTAATGGCTTTCTATCGCTTTTTGGCAATAATTCTGTCAATGTCAAGTGAGTAAAACTTGTACGGTTATGTCAAGTCAAAGTCATATTTTGTCAGTCAAAACGCCAACAGTAAAATGGTGGATATTTTACTGAAGGCTCTAGAAAAGGCCGTTGAAGCAAAAACGAAAATGCATGTTTCTATTATCTTGAAACCATTTGCACACACTCGTGCACATTCACGAACAATTACGGATAATAATCCACCCTTATTACACATTAAAATTCAAGATACACTAGTTTTGAAAAATAAATAATTTCAAAATTCACAACCGCCATTGTCGGATTTTCTTCAAAGAGCTCATTATAATGTTAATAATGAATTGTGCACTTAGACATCTTATTGCAAATTGGAATGTGCTTTGTACAATACATAGCAACAAAAATTTAAATTTTTTTGTAGGTATTTTATGTGTCACGTGTCACATTCCTATGAAATAGAGACACCACGGGGTTTCACCCGTTATTCCCCAATTTTCTTAAAAGTTACGCAAAGGTTGTCGGTCGTAAAAGTGATATTTGTGCATAATTTCATCCAAATCAGTTCGGCCCATGTAGCGTGAGAGCAAACCTTTAAAAAAATACTTCGAATGCAGATAAAATTAACGAGTGTTGGTTTAGTCACTATAATTTATTAGCCAGGTACTAGGTACCAGGTACAGGTAGGTATAAACCTTAAACTTTAAAAAATCGCTTCTGCAGGGTTAGCACGGACGGTAGACAATATTGTCTTTCCCCTGTTTTACTCCACTTGACATGAAAATGTATGAAGAATTTGGCATAAAACAGGGAAAGACAATTTTGTCTACCGTCCGTGCTAGCCCAGCTGGAGGTACGTAATAATCTGTTCCCGTATTCTTTGACTAAGGGCATAGTAACATATTTTGTACTGTTTGCTATGGGTACTCACTTGAGCAGCCGTTTCCAGCTTGTTCCGTCTGTCAGCGAGGATGTTAGGCCCGAGCTCGTTCTCTTCAATATGCACCTTCTTCTTTTCGTCCCCATTACCGTTGTTTAGAGATTCCTGGAACAATATAAACGTACATTTAACAACAAATCAACGTTTATACTAAACCATGCCGGGTATATAAATGGTATTATATGGTATTTTATGATATTATGCTATGGTTATGCAGCGCATGTCCTCAGAGTTTTTTTTTTGTTGTCAGCGATATTTAATTGGAGTTGTATTTCCGCCAAAGAGGGAAATTTGCTGCTGCACCATTTACTAGCGGAATTTGATAATATTTGGCGGAAATATTCGGTATACTCAATTCTAAACAAGTATGTCAAAACCAAAATACGGTCGAAAGTTGTCAAAATAATAAAGCCGTTAGGCGATGGTTTTAATACTTATTAATTAACGTTAAGTGGTTTTTTATATTTGTTGATTCTAGTTCAGTATAGGATTCTAGTACGTATATAAATATTCAACCTATTTAAAATTACAGCTACTATGATTCCAACCCATTACCAGATCAGCAAAAATCCGCTGGTAGAATTAAGTAGGTACCTAGTGTTTCCAGTTTGAGACAAATGTCTAATCACGGAAGTTACTATAGGCCTGAGACAACTAAAACAAATGATTAACCATTTAACCTATACTAATGGGTTATGCAATGTTGGCAAGATTGTCTCGGGATGACAAACGCAATTAAATAATCATTAATTTATATAAATGCATAAGTCTATTGAACCGAATAAAAAGTTTTTCCAAATATCTAGACCATAATAAATTGATCGAGTTACAACCTAGTAAACAACGCATTCTCTATATACGATATTACTTTGCAAGTCATTCTCCACCTTTCGTTAGGCCGCGTTTACACACGCAAGAAATAAGTGTCATCAATAATGTCAATAAGTATCTGCAGTAAGTGTCGGACTCTTTACCTTGTATGTGTAAACAACGTAGCAAGTTCACTCGCGACAAATTGTCAAAGATAGGCGATCGGTGATTGTTGAAATCGCGCAAGACTCGCGAGTTTTCTTGCACGTATAAACGCGGCCTTACAGTCGCTTTAATAAGAACCAATAATAAACACGCACTACATTGAATCACTGTTTTCTAAAGCGCAAAACGCTAAATAAGGACCAATACAACAATCAACATCAATATTTACATACACAGAATTGATCATTATTTATAGTATAGATCAACCAATCACCTAATGAAATGTTCTTAAATATTGATCGTAATGTTATGACGGTTATTAGGTCTAATATTGCTCATTCTTATGGCTATAGATATGTAAAATAAAACAACCTCATTTCTGTTCGGTCATAAAATAGAAAAGATGGAGCGACCCGAGCGGCTGGCCCTCCTAAAATTCCAAATGGAGGTGTTGTAACAAATTCACTTAGCGGTCACCCATCCATAGACGTTGGGCGTTCTGTCATGATCTCGTAATACGGATGCGTACTAAATCTCAAAAAAAAAAAACATATTTACAGCCAAAAAATTTGTCCAATATTCACAGTTATAGTAGTACACAGTAGATCACGTGATGTTAAGCGTCACTGCTGCCCACATCAAATAAAATCATTTAATTAAAAAAAAAAATTCCATCATCATAATGTTAGTAGCATAATATGTCTACTCTAGTTTTCTAGTTTTCATTCTATATTGAATGTAGATCCAAATCACAACAGCTGTGAGCGACAGAAATCAGATATGTTTGTAAATAATGAGAAACAAAGATACCGAGCTTCCTTATTAATATAATTACATTATAAACCTACTGTTACGTTACGTGTCTGGTGTAACATTACATACCGACGGTACATTCATGCACCGGTGGTTAATGTATGTCGCACTAGTTGTATAACGATTAGATGTACATACCTGATTCTTATAAACTCTGTAGCAAGCGATGTGGTGCAAATACAAGAACTTCTTCTAATGATCGAAAATCACGCAAATCGGTCAAAAGTTTAAGGATACATAAATAAATTATAACATTTTTATACAAATTTGCATAAAAGTATTGTTTCATTCAAAACCTACTTTGGCACAGTTGTAGCCACATTGGTAGAGGCAGAAAAGAGTAAAAGAGAAATATAATAAATATACACTACGTATATTGGAAGCAGCAGATCCAAGCAAACATTTTAGTATGTAATTTTAACAGGAACAGTTAACGACCAACTCGAATACAGGGATATATACATTTAAATACATAATTACATAAAATATTTTGTAGGTACAGAACGCGTTCCCAATCCATGTAGAGTAATTAAATAGATGTTATTATACTCTTTAAGGAATGACGCTGACTTCAAATAAGGAAATAATATTATGGCAAGCTAAACATCTACGACATATTTCGATCACTATTCAGGTTGATGTACTGTATGATGACATTATTAAACTGGTAATTTAAAAATGTTATTTGGATCACACCGCCAAAGGATATTTGGTAGAGAAGGTTAGGTACTAAGTGCAATCAAGGTATAAATGTTACAATTTAAATGAGAGCCTGCAAGAAAATTACCACATTTGGAGTTCTGTCACAAAAAGACTCAATAGTATGAAATACGAATATTGTTATCATATTTCCAGTCTGTGAAAAAGAAATTATTACTTACTGCATCAGCGTTGAACTTCTTGAAAACTGGCTTCAAGCTCCCATCATTTGAATTTTGTGTTTTACTCCTCAATTCTCCGATGACAGAACCAAAGTTAAGTCCCGATGGTAGGCCTGACTGCTTATGAATGCGTTTTAACAGGGGGTTGTTTTCAGCACCTTTGATTTCATTTGCTTCTTCTGCTAGTTTGAAACGAGCTTTGATTGCACTCGGTAAGAGAAGATTTTCGCTTGAGTATCCATTATTAGAAATCAAACCTTTATCGTCTACTTCGTCTTTCAATAAGTTAACACTATTCAGCAATTTTATCTTATCAGCGATTTCATCTATTGATTGCTGTAATATAACAGCTTTTTCGCTTATCCCTTCCTCTTTTTCAATGATAAGTGGCTTAAATGTTTTATTCAAATTCTCCTCTTGTTTTATTAATCCACCATTAAAATTCTCAGCGTCATCTAAAGATAGATTTTGAATAATAGACTGTATTTTGTCATCGCTAAAAGTTTTCTCGAGAAATTCTGCGAATCTTTCTTTGGGTGGGCTTTCTCGTTTCACCGCTTTTTGGTTGGCACTTGCCTCTTCTTTTATTATATATCTTTCGTCTATAACAGCACAAGGCTGTAATCTACATGCATGTTTATCAGATATCGCAGAAAATAGTTTTTCTCCACCTAGAAAATCTAAGTCGAACGTTTTCACTCTGATTCCGTTTACTGTAGTGTGATCAGTATTCGGCGTTGCGGTTAAACTTAAAGCATTGATATCTGCTGACCGTTTTTCTAATTCGTCAATACTAAAAGTTTTCTCGAAATAATCCCCGAATTTTTCTTTGGGTGGACTTTCTCGTTTTAACGCGTATTGATTGACATTTACTTCTTTTTTTATGATGTATCTTTCAATCATAACATCGCAAGGTTCTATTGTACATATATTTTTATCGGGTATCAAAGAAAATTGTTTTTCTCCATCTGGGAAATCCAAGCTGAGATTTTTTACTAAATTTTCTTTTACTTTTGGTTGATGGGAATTCTGTGCGTTTCGAGTTAAGCTTCCAGCATTATTATTAGCGAATAAAACTTGCTCTTCATGTGTCGAAGAAACTTCATTTTTGGGGAGCGGTGCTTCATTGACGTTATCATTGTCTTTCAATTGAATCGGCTCTTGTTTGGTGAGCAAAAATTTCCACAACAAATAAAACAGCACACAAAGTCCAATGACAGATTCGTAAATCATTTTAAATTACAGTTCAATCACAACACCAATTGGAATCGATCGATACACTGAGTTCTTGAAGGCTTCGAGCTCCATTTGCAATGAGGTGTCAATTAAATAAGTACTGCATTTTAAAATATTCACAATATTAATGAATGAATATAGCATTAATAATTTCTGGAGTTCTTTCAGGGTCGGTTCAAACTAAATGCAAAATTAATATTACGAAAAACGAAAAGAAGCAACATAATAATATAAGAACAAAGCTCGCGCGACAACGGTCGATGCAGAACTAAAACACCAAGAGATCGGTCTTCATTATCATCCGGCAGCGGACACAGCACTACGTGACTCACGCGCAGGTCCCTAGAATGTGTGTAAACATTATCAACCAGTGGCGGCAATAATGACGCATCTCGCGTTATGAAAAACTGACAATGTTATGGGTGCGCCACAGGTTTTAGCCTTGACCGCAGGTTACACCAGACTTCTTGGCTGGACCTTTGTCTCAAAAGCTTAAAATGTTAAAAGCCTACGTCATTGATGTAAAATAAATAAGCTATACGCTTTAAACCTATACAGGTAAACATCTGAATCGGTTGATGATCAATTTATAAGGTAACAGTTTATTATTAGATGTTTTTGGAATACCCATTTATGTAAAGGTTTTATGGTATTCCTAATGAATAATGGATGGCTGAATGAAGGAATTGGATAAAAATTTCCTTGTTAATTATGACGGAGAATAGGGCATCTAGAATAAATGAAATTGATATTAAAGGTAAGGAAAACGATGTACATAGTTTTTATTCTCCAGCATTAGACTTCTCTCAGATACGCAGTATCGTGAGATGACAGACTTTGGTAAACCAAATATGTAACCTGTCTCACCTAATGTGGAAGTGAGCAAAAACTTGAAACTAATTTACTTTATAACATGGGCACGATTTGGGGAAGATTAGCTTGATGCTGTTTTTAATAAAGATCAGAATACAAATTGTACGTCCATGGTAGAGATCTTACAATCACTGATCAATTGAATGGAATTATTTCAATGATGCATCATATCCAATCAACATCAACAGAAAAAAACGGTATTGGATGACATGGGAGGGATCTATCACAATTACGATACTTGACATACAAACGACAGTATAGTACAATCGCAACGGAGTCACAAGCTTCCATTGAATACAAATGATGCGCAATCAAGGACCTAAATGTTTACAAGCTAGCTAAGCGTAGACAAAGAATGTAAAATATATTCCAACGAAAATAGAATGGCACGTGTGCAAAAGCGAAAGTTGTAATTATAACTATAGAAATTTAGAAACGAAATGATTGCCAACTAAAAGTTTAAGGTTTGCCAATGTGAGGATTTTCCGCAAACACCAACATCTTAAACCTATGTTGTTATCAAGGTCAAAGATATCCAAGATAAATGCGATAACAAGTGATAATGAAAAACGTAGAGTTTTACAGGCAGAATGCGAGTAATAGAGTTCACCTCGAAATCAAATTGTGTAAACGGTCATTAGTCTCAATTGAACATACGAGTGCAAAAACCACACTTGAGTACACAAAATTATTGGAATAAACTAAAAGATAACAGCAAACGATTTATTTTCGGAAGTAAAGTTTTTGCTGATCGCAATCACACGCGTAAAGATAAAAGCGTACGAAAGTCTAGAGCACCAATTAGCGTGAGAACAATTAAAACTAAGTGAATTAACACTGTTTCTGGTAGAGACGATAAGTTTTAAGTGAAAGCGTATTTTCAAATTTAGAAGTTCGCGTCGGTAGTCTGTACGTATGCGCGCGCGCACAGTGCGAGTCCGCCAAAACAACTGACGGTGCCCATTCGTCTCGTTGACCAGGTGGGTCATTGTCGAATGCATACTTGAGTGCAATGCGAAACCGCTTTTTGTTCATGAAAGTTTAACCTTTTTTAAACCGTTTCCCGGAAATGCTTGTGGTGGGCAAGCTAAGTTACGATTCGAGACATGAAAGTCTTAAGGTTGTGCACAATGGTTGTTAACACTGAGGGTCATAAAACCGTGGGCTCTGTCCGCAATCCCTTGAAGTGAATGTAATGCTCATTAAACATGCAATTAAACTAATTTGCAAACGAACAGACGGTATCTCAATACGGATGTATTTATGCAATGTAAAACGATGCGGGATTGAATTTCGTGCGAACTAACTTTATTTGGAGCGAGAAAGTTAAATATTATTAAAACTAAGATGCAAACAATTGTAAATTGATATTCTAATGTTGTATCAACATTACCTTTTGGATATTGTAGAATGTTTTCTAGTCCGGTCACAGTCGTTCCACGGCAGTTATTTTTGCTTATATCTTTTCTAACATTTTCTAAAGCGTGACGCGTTTTACAGGTTATGTTATGAGCAATAGACCCACAGAGCAAAAAAACGCTTCCCCTCTACAGGCGAAGTGTCATTTGTTTCATAGCTCTGTGAATAGACCCGATAATGTTGATCCTTCAAGCCGGTAGGTAAAGAAAATTCACGTGGAAAAAAGATATACATACTTACAATAACATTATTATGCCTTTATCTAGCAGTGGACCACTACGCTGACCAATGATCTTCCCGACCCCCAATAGCTCAGTTGGTAGCCCTGCCTTCTGAACCGAGGGCTGTGGGTTCGATTCCTACCCAGGACAAACATTTGCGTGATGAACATAGATGTTTGTTCTGTGTCTGGGTGTTATAATGTATTCTATGTATGTATTTAAAAACAAAAAGTATCTAAGTATTATATCCGTTATCTGGTTCCCATAGCACAAGCTATGCTTAGTTTGGGGCTAGATGGGGCTGTGTGAAATGTCCACACATATTTATTTATCTTCATGATGGTTGTAGTTATGACACAAATATCAGTTTTCCCTATCTATTAAATATGTAAAGCAAATTAACAGTTTAGTACCTACAACAGATAGGTATATTTTACATTTTCCATTCGATACATATTATAATTATTTAATAGCTTGGAAGATATCGCTGTCAGCAATAAGACCGATGAGATTTTATTTTATACTTACCTATTTCCAAACACTTCTATGTATACACTATGTGTACGTAGTACATATACCTTTTTGCTTATTGGACTAATTGGGAGATACAAGTCTATCTATACACCTACCTACAATTTACATCAATCCTAGATTAGTTTACTCAATAAATGTGTTATAGCAAATGAATATTCAATTTAATTATACTTGTGGAATGCTCTTTACCTACATTTGTGTCCCTAGCAATATGTATGCAAATATTGTCTGCATAAACAACAAAGGTCACATTTATATAGATATATAATAATTCAAAGTTTCGATACTACAGCTACATCAATAGTGCTATTACTGCAATACACGATTTAAAATGAAATATAACAAAAATTGTATAGTTACATACAGCCATACACTAACTAAATCTAATTTGAAATATTAATAATATTTGCCGTCTCTTTCGTATACATCGAAATGACAAGGACCGCAATAGTTTTAAAATTGTCAAATTAGGTTGCGTGTAGGATTTTGTACAACAAAATCGACACATTGTAGTATTAATATAAGATTATAAACTTCCATGGTCACTAACATTACTCACATATTGTTTATTAACGGGATATTTACCATGTAATTTATTTGTTTCGAGTTGCCGATATTTCGGCACTGTTGCAAGCACCATGATAACGGATGAATCTGAAGATCTTGCGGGTAGATGATAATAAGTTATGGGCAAACGTAGCGGTCTATCCTCCTTCGCACTCGTCTACTACGCGTCGCACCAGTACTATTATTATAGGGACAATAGTACTGGTGCGACACGTAATAAACAACTTACACAACTTTTTTTTTTTTTCTTATATATTGGCTCCACACATAGTGTATTTAGCCAGTGTCAAGTATTGGTTTTTCATCATGTTAATAGAATATTTCACGTGAAGTCAAGTCTTAGTCATAGTCAAAGTCCAACCTAAGTCAGGTAGTTATACTTTATATTCCAGTCTCAGTCAGGCTCCAGTAAAGTGGTGGCAACTTTACTAGAAGCTTCTATGGAATTTTGGAAGCAACACGGAACATCACGTTTCACCACATTATATCACTTGCCCACACTCATGCTCGTAATTCAGCGCTTAATGCGTAAAACGCCACCAATTTTAAACATTAACACTGGAAAAAGCACAAGTTTTGAGGAATAACACAATGCAACGACGTGAACTTTTCCGCGTTCCCGCCAAAACTCCCTTACACAACTTACAAAATTACATGATAAATATCCCGTTAATAAACAATATGTGAGTATTGTCGTACTAATCCTAATGTAGTGTCTTTCATTCAATTGTAATGGAATAATCTAAAATAATCTAAATATTAACTGTAACATGGTACATCGAGTAGTTTTAAAATAGTATCGCGCAACGTTCCAGAGGCATTGAGTTTTCAATAACTCTGCAGTGGCCAAAATGTATTTTTAGCATCGTCGTCTATCGCCAAAAGCATTAAAGTAGGCCACTTTTAAAACACCGCAATGATCTATTATTGACAGCGCTTGAGCTGATGAGTGATGAGTTATAGAGTTATTTCAAATTTAACCTTCTCTCATGTATCTGTAAGATTGATTATTGTATAAAAAGAAAAACCAAAATTGTTTTCTCCCTTCGTTTATTTTCCCTCTTTCCAGGCGACATAGGCAAAATTGTGGCAACACAGGAAGCCATATAATAAAAAGATGAAATTGAAGCTCATCTAATGCAATCGTCAAGTTAATAAGTAACCTATTTTCAATTTTGTATCACTACATTATAAGGTTGCAATTGCATAATATTTTTGAGATTTATTGCATGTTCCACCACGAAATTTTGAGTATACGGTACTGTACTTCTGCTTGGTACTCTTGGTAGGTACTACTCTTTTAGGATAGAATATACGTCTTCTATTTTATTCGGATCTATCATCATCATTATTATCATCATCGACCTGGAAATTCCACTGTTGAAAATAGTCCTCTCCTCACCCCCATCACTTTGAGCAGCTGCTTGCCTCTTTCGAGTTTCGATAGTTTACTAAAACTTGATGCGCTTACGTTTTCTCCCCTTTCTCCCATACATTTCTCTGCAGCGCCCCTAGCGGACACGTTGATAAACTAAAAAGGTCAGTACAAGTTTTAAATGGATTCGCGCGTATTCGCGTATTAGAAAACTCGTACTAGGGGGTACAGGTCATCAGTCCAACCTAGTGAAGAGGCCTGCGCTACGTCTTCAGGTTCGTGGTCCCCACTCGAGAAACTTTTTTATCGGTTATCGGTTTTACGACCGATTTGGCTTGCCCGTTGCCATTTCAACGTGCCAATTTTAAGAGCTGCATATTATATTATACTGTTCTCCTGTGATTCATATTAGTTCGAATATTTCATCATCATCATCATCATCATCATCAGCCCGTAGATGTCAACTGCTGAACATAGGCCTCCCCCAGAGGGCGCCACTTTGAGCGGCTGCTCGCCTCCTGCATCCATCGGTCCACCTAGTGGGGGTCTGCCTACTCTGCGCCTTCCGGTTAGTGGTCGCCTCTCGAGAACCTTTCTTGCCCAACTTTAAGGGCTATATCGGTCACTTACCCCCATATTCTAAGACGTTACCTCGAGATTACTCCACTCAACCTCGAATTAACCTCATTTTTGTGTTTTGGTATTTTTAGTTGACAATAAATAATCAACTTGACATTTCCGCGTCCATTTTTGTCAAACGAGAGAAGCGAAGCAACTGTCAACTCAAGGTACGTCACGATGTATTTTGAGTTTTCCTCAAAGTTAAGTAGAAGTCAAGTGAAGGATTTTCGGAGAATTGTTTTGGAATACGGGGGTAAGTCCTTCTGCGGATTTCCTCGAATATTACGAATATTTAACAACTTTTAATTAAAGTAGACCTAGCTGCAAATATGGCTAGCGATAAAAAAAAATGTATAAAGCGCGACACAAAAATACTCAGAAGATTTCCAAAGAGTGATAGACTTATGCGGCGATACCTACGGTCCGTTTCTAAGAATGCTGGTGTTTCAGTAAACGACAGTAGCTAGCTTGTGAGTCAGAACGCGTATATGGTTTGCTACAATCTTTACCGCGATAAATTAAAACAGCATTTTTAAAATTTTCAAAGTATTTCCATGGAACGAGGGAAAATATGTGTAAACACTTCTATACCTTCTATATCTCTTGATGATTTATACCTAGATCTATTTCTTGTTTACTTGTCTAATTAATTGTTTTAGATGAGAGGCGAATGGTATATTTATGGCGAGGATGAAATATTGAATCCAGAGCATAATAAAACCAACCAAAATTGAAAATTCTAAAGAATCCTGAATGTAGCATACGATATTCATTGAATTACTTGAATAATTTCGCGTCAATTTGTTGCATGAAAACCATCACTTTAGTTTATCAGACCGAAGTTCATTGAGTATTTAGGTTAGCTCCATACGCGCAGAGAAATAAACGTAAAGACGACCAGATCAAATAATATGATTGTTTTGTAGGAAGACGACTGTTAACTTTTTTTTTTAAACGGACAATGTGCCTTTTTTTATTCAAACTAACTACTACACTAACTAGAACTACTACAACACTACCTACTACAAATAATATTAGAACTGTAAATTAGCTAGGATGGCCTATAGACAGTCCAAATGCTCCAGCCCACTACCGGTAGGCAGCGTACCCAACATGCTGGCAGCATTGCCTCGTTGAATAGCAATGCTGATGCGTTGAGCCAAATAAGTGCCAGCATTTTGGTCACGCGTCGCATCGACCAGGCGCCGTGATAAACTTTGGAAAACGCGATGAGCTCCCGGTCCCCACGGGCCCAAGGTCTCAACACCAAACGGCTGAAATGTGTAACCGCTACCGAGGTTACTATATTTGCGCCGCACTGTTAACTTATATTTAAAAGCATATTTTCCATATTACAGCATTTATCTAAGCCGCATTTATAAGATAGTTCATTTTATCTATTCCATTGGCTACAGTGATTAATCGCCATTAAGATTTGAAGGTGATATCAATTACCATCTTCGTTAGTACAGTTATGGATAGCATTATTTTGTTCAAGGAGATCTGTGCTATTGATATGAGAATATGATACTATAGATGACATTCAATGACTTGGGTTTTTATTTATTGGATTTAATGATGAAATTGGACTTATAACCTCTGGCCAACCGTCTGTGGCATCAAACAAATTAACCAACTTACACTTTGTGTTTCATACACAAGGTGTGACTTGATAATCTTGATATAGTGTTCTTAGCTATAGTTCGAGAAAAATGTTTAATTTAAAGACCATCAGCTATATTCTAGTTAATGTCAGCAACTCTACAGGTGTGGCAACTTACAGCAGATCAGGATCATTAACCATTTTTGAGGTTTGTAATTTTTTTAATAGCGCAAGAGCCCACTGCACAAATGCCTCAATAGGCTATATTTAGATCGTTAACCGACACTTAACCATGTAAAAAAAATCAGGTCTGCTAATTCCGATCCTGCCGGGTCATATGCTGTGGTGTATGAATCCAAAGCTGAAAGATGAACAGAAGAAGAGGACGTGTTGATCTGATTATTCATAAATAGGAAAGCGCCTACTAAAAACCCGTTTGATCAACCATTTCAGTTGAAAGACAAAGGATTAAGTAGGTACCTAGGTTGAATACAGTAATGGATGGCTATATAAATCAAAGTATTGTTTAAACCAATCAGCAGTTTAGGTATAATCTGATTAACTTGACAACTACTAGTGGCGACCTCTACGAAACGATGCATAAGGCAAGGATTATACGACACTGCACCATTTAAGGAATTGAGGACGCGTGCATGATACCATTCTGCATAAAGCGGTCGCGGCCTAGAATGTGGAAGGTGGAAGTTAAATTAAAGGAAATCGTCTAAAGCCCGGTAATTAATAGTTGATGTACGAGTTGCAATTAGCACTTTAATTGAAGCAAGCACGTTTCGAAAAGTTCTCTGTTCTGCGACGTTGATCAGTCACGTGAGCCTTGCAATGAAATCTAAGGACACTTACAATGTCTTTTATTAATTTTGTAAATAGTTTTAGCTTCATTGTATAATACGATATGTTTAGTCATAAGCTAATAATACCGAACTGACTGCTTACTTTACTGTGATATGTAGCAGAAGAACATACGATGTTATAAAAATTTATTGATTTAATTTTTACCTAAAATAAATATGACATAATTACTAATGTCCCGTACTAAATTCTAACACACAAGGAGTATCTAAATTCCTTATGATGAAAAAAAATTGGGCAGAATTTCTGTTATCATTGAATATTTTTTTGAGTCTAATAGGTTTTTATTGTAGAATATTTACATAAAAATTAAACAAAGTAAAGCAAAAATTGGTTATACTTACTAAATATAAATCGTAAAAGAATATTCGTTCATACTTCTGAGGTTCAAATATTTTATATTTTATCTCGCTCGCGCCACGTAACTCGTTCACGAAATCACCCGCGGCGCCACCATCGCGCGTCTACGCCGCAAGCACTTAATTTCCGTCGTCAAACATAGATGACGCTATAATTAATTCAATAATAGCATCCCCGGGAAACAGGGTAAATTCAATTTGACGCTCGGATAAATACGGAGAAAATTCTTTCGGGCATAGCGAAAATAAGGAAATGGATTTTAAGATTGAAAATTACGTAATTGTTCTGAAAATCTGAGACACGAGGAATTTAATTAGTAATAATGAAAAGACGAGCAACTTACGCCATTAACAAGATCGCTGCTTAGGAAGGTCCGGAAAAGATTAGCTAAGTTCAGGGTGCCAAATCAGACCGATTCAGACCTTAGTGAATCAAACATCATCAATAAAACGGTTTGCATTACTGACTGACCATAGAAAACGTACAGCCCAAACCATTGGACGCAGAATCAATACTTAAATAGGGTCTTCCTTTTACGGCATAAGTACAAAAAATATTTTAGTTAATTTTAATCTGAACCTTTCCGATGGCATGTTATGTAGTATATCCGACACTATGGCACTGCGAACTATTTCCGTCGTCAAAAAGCCGGTAGTAGCCTTTAGTTACAATAAGCCAAAAACAAAGCCTGCTTAAAGGTCGAAAGTCGGCATTTGAGCCACATTATTAATAGCCATGTCGTGATAGTAAAAATAGAAGGTTGAACTTTAGCAGCACCATTCTGCCCATGTCATTTGTAACATGGGGAATCTCGGGGTCGAAGGTGTTCTATTTATACTAATTAGCCTAGAACTCACGCCTTTCACTACATCATCAGCCCGATATCATTAAGTTAATTGACCGTCTCTATAATCCCTAACTTCCCCCTAATTTATGGTCACAGAGCGCCACTAAGCGGCAAAATAAAGTTGAATAAAAATGCTCTAGTTTTTTTTTATAACTGAATATAATTATTTCCATGGATTGGATGGAATATGACGATGTGGTCTACAATGGATGGATGGTTGGGGGTGGATCAATTGCATTAGCTAAAATGATTGTTTTTTTTTTTACCTCACATTAGATACACATAATAAGCAAGTCGGTCAATATAAAACTATTGCGATAAACATTTACCGAGTGCAATAAGTTAATTATTTTAATAACTTCAGTAATTTTACTACTTTAATTAATTGGCAAGCCATGTTGTATTCAATTTTAATGTATTTACTGTGCAATGGATTTAGGCAATCAAAAAAAAAAGCTAATAAAAAGTAGTAGAGTTGAAATGTTTAGGGTATGTAACAAGTTAACAACGCATTAGTGGTACGTCAATGATACTGAACTGACGTTCATATAGGTTACGGTGACCTACGCACTATCACGGTTCATGACATACAGCCTGGTGACAGACGGACAGACAGACAGACGGACATCGAAGCCTTAATAGGGTTAGGGGTCCTTTACCCTTAGGGTACTTTGGGTACGGCACCCAAAAAATAAAACTTGAAAGGGAATAAATATTAAAAATATAAAAACCGTAGATCCAAGTAAAGTATGGGTAGTAATTTTGAATAATGTGAGATATGCTTCCTGAAGATCTTCTATTGCCTACAGGTAAGGTAGTATCCATTTCTAGTAGTCTGTGACTATAGGATTTTTCGTATTTCCAACCTAATTATTATTATCAAATTGCCTTTGTTCTAAATTACCCCACTCTGCCCCCATTAAAACGAAACTTAGGCTATTTTAACTAAAACCCATTTGAAGGTAAATTAGTTTTGTGACACGCATGACATTGGGTAGTAGGTCAACGACCCCGAATATTTTATCTTTTGGTGTTGTGCCAGCAATGAAAGCGGAAGTGGTGCGCGATTTAGATATTTTATGAGCCATAACATGCTTTGAATATGTTAGTTGTGTGGTTTTACTAGTGGCTGCCCGCGACATCCCAACTACAGTTTCACTCAACCGTTGTTCAGCCGTTTGTTCGCCGACAGACAAAAAGACAAAAGTAAATGTGACACCCTAGTTCGGAAGATCCAGTTAACTCTCGATTATAAAATTCAAAATCAAACCGTCTTACCATAAAAATAATTTTAATCATCGCTTAGATACATGTTTAGTTAGACAGCGTCTAAACGTTAAATGCTCCTTGAACGGAGGTTTTATTTTTGTCACCACAAAACCATGTTTATACCGTGTTTACTTAAACACTGTCTAACTCGATCCACATTTTTTAAATAAGGTGACATTATACGAAACGTTTCATTCCGCGCAGAACTCATTT
Organism: Ennomos erosarius; assembly: GCA_963580505.1. Classification (NCBI taxonomy): domain Eukaryota; kingdom Metazoa; phylum Arthropoda; class Insecta; order Lepidoptera; family Geometridae; genus Ennomos; species Ennomos erosarius. Next base: position 10,820,837 of record OY756988.1, read on the forward strand.
TGTAAATCCAATACATGTTAGCGTCATAGCTGTGACCATAGAAAAAACGGAACATTATTAGCGTGAAGTTTGGCTGTGTGTGTTATGGTGACAGCGACAGTTAAACATCTCTTAAACTAAGGGTTGAGTATGTTTAAATTTTAGCACGTGTTTAACGCCTGTCTATCTTAAACGAGTGTTAGGCGCGGATTTGTGGTATGGAATTCATGAAACAACTGTTCAACAAGTGTTTAAGGCCCGTCTAAATCTTTTGTGGTAAGACGGAATGTGTTTTATCGTAAATAGGCTATTCATAGCACTTGTTCAAGTCAAATGTCGTTAGGTACTTAAATTAAATTATCATAATTACTGAGCAGATAAAATCACAAAGTGCACAATCTCAAATATTATAACTATTTATAGCAAGCCTGTCTAATAGTCAATAACTGTCTGAAGAAAAAAAAAGAAGTTCTCTCTTCCACTACAGGTGCAAGCAATCTGGCACAATGCAGAATAGACAACTCCGTTCCGTAGCTTCGATTACACCTGCAAAGAAGAAGCTACAAGAAATTTACAGTGACGTCATTTTCTGCAACAGGCATAATGACAAATTTTTTTTTTCGGAAAATTATTTATTTTCCTGAAAACATAAACATTTGTGAAAACAAAAATGAAATATCTCGAAAAAAATGACCAAGTTACAAGCATTTTAAACCTCATTACTAAGCTGTGGTAGCTTTTCATACAATCTCTTTGGCATTTGACGTCACGAGTAGATTTTTCATAGTAACTGTGGGAGCGCTCTGTCTCGCGAGAAAGGGACGGGAGATGCCTCCTGCAGAAACTTTAAAAGCTTATTACTCCGTGATTTATTTACCAATTATGCTTATTTTTTCAATTATTGAATTCATTTTTAATCTTCTTTATGAAAGTAATATTTACTTGTTAATTTTTAGTAGTAGGCATCATGCCTATTATCCTGTATGGTCCCGGTTTTCGAATAGAACCATCTCAGCTCTTCCCCTGGGTGCTTTAGGAATCAGCTAAGGGAATATCCAGGGGATGAGCAGCAGCATTCTACCCCGGTACTGCGATCACCAAGTCACCTGCCAAGCGCGGCGATTTTGGCAAACTCCTCGATGATAAACGTCCAAAACGTCGTTTTATGGATGAAGCATACCATCGTCATCATCAACAGCCCGTAGACGTCAACTGCTGACCATAGGCCTCCGCCAGAGAACGCCACTTTAAGCGGCTGCTCGCCTCCTGTATCCATCGGCTCCCCGCGGTTTTCACCAGGTCGTCGGTGCTAGAGGTTGGGTCGACTACGCTGCGCCTTCCGGTTCCTGGTCGCCTCTTGAGAACTTTTCTTCCCCATCGGTTGTCAGTTCTACGAGCGATATGAAGCCTATGTTCAGCAGTAAACATCTTCTTATGTGATGTTTTTTTTTATGGGAATGAGTGACGTGACGAGCTGGTCGTTCACCTGATGTTAAGCAACACGGCCGCCCATGACAGTTGCAGTGTCACTCAAAACATTAAAATAATAAAGTTTCGCGTGACACTGCACTGCGCACGCCATCCCAAGGCATCACCCAGTCTAGCAATTAGATTACTAGACTGTGTAATCAGGTCATAAAGTCTCATTTGCCCAGTAATTTCACTAGCTACAATGCCCTTCAAACCGGAACACAGTAGTGCTTGCACACTTCGTTAGGCGGCAGAATAACTGGTGGTACCTACCTAGACGAACTTTGCAGTAAAGTCCTACCACCTAGTAAAAGTATGTGATCAAATAATGTCAAGGGAAGATTGCTACGTAATAAAAACAAAGATAAAGCAAAAATTTATAACCCAAACACGCCCACATTTGGCAGTCGGGACATAATAACATGCATATTTAAACATTTTGCGCACGGAAAGTCACACCCTTATTGCGGGTTGTTAGAGTTTTAATAATATGAATTAGTTAAACACGGAAGTAACGTTTTGGTAATTAATATTTATTCGCATGATTTCTGCACGCAAAAATGTTTCATTTAGCGTATTAACATACCTAACAGATCGTACCAAAATTATATTATTGGGATGCTATCTTTATATACATAAAGGCATTTTAAATTGTAGTCATTTTGGGAAGTAGACATTATAAGTAGTCTTTATAAATTAACATAATGCGAAACCGAACACTTGACATAAAAATTAAAAACTGTTATTTACGGATGTGATATTTATGTAGGCACCTTTTTATATGAGAATGAATGACGTGACGAGCTAGTCGTTCACTTGATGTTAAGCAACACGGCCGCCCATAACAGTTGCAGTGTCACTCGGAACTTTAAAATAATAAAGCTTTGCGTGACACTGCACTGCGCACGTCATCCTGAGACATCACAGTCTATATAGTAATCAGATTACTAAACTGAGTGATCAGGGGCCGTACTGTGAGCTCTTAGTGCGATACAAAGCAGACCCTATATCGCATAGCTTGTCAAAATCTTCATACGAAAAAAACAAAGCGGTTCAATATAGGGTCTGATTTGTATCGCGCTAAGAGTTCACAGTACGGCCCCAGATCGTAAAGTCTCATTTGCCCAGTAATTTCAATAGCTACAATGCCTGCACCTATAGGAATTATACTATCACGATTATGAAAGTTACCTCCGACTCCTCTGCCGATGCGTTATTTATCGCCATTTATTTATTATTAAGGTACCTGCTTAGTATGAACGTAGGTAGTAAATTGCTATGGAGATATCACAGGTTGGCACGAGAAGCTCCGCGGCCTTGAATGAAACCATCGGTGATCGATTTTACGTCTAATATGAAATGAAGAGTTTATGGCAGTCGTGCTCTGTTAGTTATTTGGACGATCGCCAAGAGGGAAGCAAGCTACAAAGGAATTAGATTAGTTTGTATTATTAGATGGAAAATGTAGTTTGTTCCTGAGCTTTCGATTACTGAGCTTTGATTTATAAATTATAATATATTTACAGTGTTTCCCCACTATTTTCTTGACCACGCAAGAAACGTCGTTCCAAAAAAATGGGGTAGTAAGTATCCTATCTTATTTTGGTAGTGCAAACAACTTATGTGAGAAATTGTATCTAGAGTAACGGTTAAAAGCTAAAAGCTTTATCAACAATCTTTTTACTAACAACACTGACGATAATGTTTAGTTAGACTTCAAGTAACTACCTACTTACAAAAATTTTCTCGCAGCGTCAGTGTAGTGCCTACCTCTAGTAAGATTATTTTTTGAACGTAGCTTAATATTACTGTTCTCGCTAACGAGCATAGTAAAATATTTATATGACAACGTCAACACAGCGCCCGTAGCGGTCATAAACATCATCAGCGTGAAGAAGTCCACTGCTGAACATACGCCTGCCTCATAGAGCTTCACTTTGAGCGGCTGCTTGCCTCCTGCATCCATCGGTTCCCCGCGATAAAAGAGCACAAAACACACATAAAGAGACAGAGCTAATAATTTCATACCATTAATGTTTTACGATACTTTTCGAATCTGTAAATCAGTGTAAAGATTCGAAAAGAAAAACTCATGAAGGGGACGGCTAGGGGTACCTAGTTACCTATTTACTGGTCGAAGTGCGGGCGACGATATATTGGGAACGTATTCTAACATTGCTTGTCTATGCAATTCCACGCTTTAATAAAAATAATAAGCTACAATGGAATGCAAACATGCTATACTACACGTTCTATGTTTATACTTTTGTAATATTCTATGGTTGGAGTAGAAAAAGCTCTCATATAGTCATCTCGCCTCACAATAGGCCTTGATGCACCGCCCTCGAACGGTGTAAGGGACAAAGCGATGCAAGGTCGAAACATGCACTCACCATGCAAGAGGATCTACTCGAGATTAAGTGGTTTTATACTGGATTGTTTCGTGCAGAGTTGAAGTTTTTGAGATGCTTTGGGGCAGAGTCACGATTAAATATTGCACTTAGGAAATGCTGATCACCTCTCAGAAAGGCTTTTATTGCAAATGAAACCGTTAGTAAATAATTAGTGCAACAGCCGGATTTTTTATAAGTCTTGTCTGCCTATATGCAAAACGGGTCATTTATCGTGTCATTTTGCGATATGCGTCGATGCGTTGCGTCGCTTCAGTTATTTTCAGCGGTTTTAATGATTATAAGCTCTGCTGAACTAATATTATAGTTTTATTTAAAGTTCCTCATTTTAGTGCGTATTTTTGTTCAGCTTTGTGCCTTATTTGAGTTATTTTTTGGTATTGTAATTCGAAGTTCTCATGTTGTCTTTTAAAAATGTAATTATCATAGATTGGTAGTGTATATTTATTTCTAAATAATCCATTTACTTTCTTAATTACTAAAATGTATGTTCGCTAGCCTTGCATGCCTTTTAAAACCAATCAATAACCTTAATTTTTTTTTCTTTCTTTCTTTAATTTTATTTGGGTCTAAAATCCACGAGATCATAATTTTTCGTTCCTATTTATATGCTCTATATTTACAGTAAGTACTTACATTGATTCTGTTCTTGACTCGTTCTATCGCCTTCGAGTCCTCCCTTTCAGGACTGAGACGGCAGACCCTAGCTCGCCAGTCGTTCGCGCCGGCTGCCTGTAATGCTGCCAACCTGAAAATAAGACACATTTTTCATTATTATTTTGTACAATGAATGTAACCGAAACTTAAAAGTTACCTAGCCCTAAAATAGTAAACCGGTATGAGGTAATGATATTTTAAAAACTTAGCTGAGTATTATATATTTTTTGCGCTTGATAGGCTTGCGTTTGACTTCTATCTATATTTGAGTACCATAGTAGAGCGAACACATCATTATTGAATATGATTTGCTTGCTCTGTTGTCAACATCGGCTAACTTAACTCTGAGTATGATAGCAAGGAGTTTTCTATAACGATAATTTACTCTATAATGATATTTTTTTTATTTTTATTTATTGATGACTGGAGCAATGGCTAACATAGTGACATTAATTAGTAGGTTACGTAACAGTGTAATAATTGTTTATCTTAAACGTGAGTAAATAATTTTATACTAATTATTCAACAAACATATGCGTCAAGTCGATGCAACGTACATGACTTATCACTTCGATAAATTACTCATTATGATTTAGCTGTGCATAAAACATCATGTAAATGATTAATCAAATACTGTCAATTTCCGTATTTTTATTTAGGCCACACTACACATTTCTTTGGAATTCTATTAAAATCACACCAGACTAGAGGAGGCCCACAGTTTCATCTGCGTTTACTTACAATCTCTAGCAGCCCATCGAGTCTGGCCTATTAATTTTCAAAAAGGCTCTTCCTTAGTATACTCCTACATCATAAAAAGACCCCCCCCCCCCAATATTAAGGCTCTAGGTCCAGCGGGTTGGGAGTTAGGACCTACATTTTTTGTCAATCAGTCAGTCAGTCAACAAAAAAATATAGAAAATTTGTTAAAGGCGAGCGTACAACGACGAAAACATTGTCACTTAACATCTGAAGAAATGTGATCAAACGCAAGATCAACTAATATTAAAAAAACGGTTTTTACATCAGACTTTATCTAGCATTTGACCACGCTCTCACCTTTCGAAGAGTGACGATGCAAAGGTGTAACATGCTAGCTAGATAAGTAGAACCCATCGAGGAATGAACGCAGCGTTGGTTCCTCGATGGTAGAACCTATTCATTCTTAGAGAAATATAATAATGAATATATTAAATAGAAATTCTATGGCTATCATACATAATGGTTTCTGATTACGTACGCTCGCGTCATTACGGTTACACTTCCTCATTGATTGGGAACAAAAATACGTGTACGCACATACGACCGCGTGCGTATGTATATTACCTAGATGATGATAATTCATGGGATTTCTCTTTGATTTACATCTATGCTAGTAACCGATGCCTATTCAATGCCTATTTGATTCTATTACGTTAAATCAGAACACAATAGGTGAATGGAATCGAATCAGGCTAATTCAAAGTAATGCGTGCGTTGATCTTACTGTTGTAGCCATACCTATACTAGATATACCTCGCGGTTTCACTTTCAAAATTCACTTGGGCTTGAGATTGAGATAATGTTGTTTGTTTGGTAGATTCCCTACGAATTCCAGCTGACCACTACATGCCAACGTTGGTGGTAAGCAGTTACTGCTAACAATGTTAGAATGTTATGCTAAAGCTGCTAGCGTAACACTATTACCCGTTAGGGAAAAATCCCGTCGTGCTTCACACCGTGAACACTTGCAACAACTTTGACGCCAAAATGGAAATAAGTCGCAACCGACTTGAATAAAATTCTGCGCACAGATAGTTTATCCTACTGAAAACTAATCATATCTCGAAAAGTAAAATCTTTAAAGTTGGGGGTGAAAATTAATAGAAAATATTTCACTTGGGGCCGTTTTTTTTTTCAAAAATAATGAATTTTGAGGTAAACTGAACGTCCGTTTGTTCTAAGGGATTTTTATATATGAACCCAATAGCATAAATTATACGGCCAGGACAATGTCTGTCGGGGTAGTTAGCAGCTAATAAAGTAAAGGCACTAATTATATCGTAGCCAATCAATTGACAATAGCAGATACCTAGTAATAAATAAACAATGATAATAGAGTGATAGAGTGGCGTGCTCTGCGCAATCAGTCAAATATTGATTGTATTGGCTGTCTCCTCTTGTATAAGTTTTGAACTACGGAGCCCTTATCTAGCTCAGTAGATATCTATGTAATTTATAATTAGTAAGAGGTTCCTGACCAGGCGTAGATAAATAGATAGACCATTGCCAGTCTCCACTAAAGTTGTGAAACGTTAGAGAAGCTCCTATGTTCGCACTTATCTCTTCAACCCCCGGTTCCTGGTACATTTTCCAAATTCGTGTCCTAACATTCGCACCGCGATATAACTTGTCGCCGCTGTTAGTCATCCTAACACTACCATGTGATAGTTTTGTCACGGCATCTCACGAGATAAAGTGTCGAGAAAAATTTGTCGTGGTGCGCATGTTAGCCCGGCAGGCAACAAATAGTTAGCAACTCAGCACAACAAATGACTTAACAAAAACTTAATAAGCTTAACAAATTGCTAATTTAACTCATCACTTACGCAGTTCAACTTCGGAAAGGAAACCAAGATTAGTTTATTTAATTATGTTTGTCCTAGATTGGAATATTCCACTATTTACATTAATTGAATGTTTATCCTTATTATTGAATCTATAGCACACACTTTTAAATAAGGGGTAATTAGTACGTTGTAATCTTTTATTAAATAATAATTAATGTATCTTCAACCGACTTCAAAAAAAATATGTTGGTATCTCATATTTTATTTCCATCATTTATAAATCAATTTAAGAACACGTTTTTTAAATAAAATGTTAATAGTTACACTACTTTCAGATTGATCCCGTAACAATAAACGGAAAATCTTAGTCTATCCAAATCGCGTTTTGCCGAAGATTCACGATTAATTTAGTGTAAACTCTAATTTTTGTTTTAGTCTTGTTTGGCCAGTCTCATTTTGCACAGGTAAGTACTATTTGGTAGAATGTTATTGTTATAATATCAGGTATTATGAACATATAAAATATATACCCCCTTACCAATAAACACTGCATAACAGTGCGACTCGGTGTTTTCTCTCATTTTATCTTTGCTCATTTCAAACTCGACAGAGAAAGACAAAACACTTAATAGCTATTCATCCTTTACAAAAAGTTTATTAATAAGGGGGAGTGTATGTGTAATAATATTACCTTTCGGCAATGGTGCCTCCACGGTGTGGCATATCGGCATTCGTAGCACTCCGCTGAACGCCCCCGCTGAGTCTGTCAACAAACAGAAATTACGTGTTAGTTTTAATTTATAATATTTTCATATTGCTATCTCAAAACTAATAAAGACAGGGATGACTTTACAAGTGTTTTTAATACAAAATGTTACAAAAGTCGTAGTTCCTGGATCCCTAGACACAGACAACCCCACGGTACCAGCTTTAATGATCACGTATGTGATCGTTGGGCGTTTAAACAAAATATCGTCAAAATATTATAAGAATTAGAATGTTAAAATTCTTTTTCAATGGCGACTTTTTTTTAGCTGATAAAACTGATGGCTCGGCAAATAATAAAATAAGATAAAAAATATATGATGGAGTAGAGGTAGAGCCTAAAATAGGCAGAAATGCCGCAAAAATACTTCTCAAGAGCATTTCTTTCCTAACAAACACCAACTTTACCCTGTCAAAGCTTAATTTAATAAAAGCTTATTACAAGTAAAAAACTCCAAAACATGTCGAAAGTTACCTGGTTTTCTCGAACTTCTCCTTCAAAGACCTGAAGCTGTACAGCCGTTCCTCCAAAGGCCTAACCGACAACATTTTTCCTTTGTATCACTTACAAAACACGAACAAACTAACTTGAACTTTGAAGAAGTAAACAACAAATTAGGGCGGACTTAGCCGCAAAACCACAAGAAACTTTATTCACATTAGTACCTACAGTCCTACATTGTATATTAACTCAATAATCTGTGAAATACCAAGTTTCAAAGTAAATTACAAAATTAAAGTAAACAATAATAAACAAAGGGTCGACAGTGTCCTGTCGCGTTTGATAGATAACTGACAGAGTTACGACGAGTTGGGACCGCTATCAAACTGTTTCTGAACGGAGTTAGAGTGAAAACTATTTAGTCACAATGGTCACACGGGGAAGCATACTACATTAAAGCAGGATAAAAGAGAGCACAGGATAATAAACCGAATTATCCTTTAAAACGTCCAAGCTAGTACAGTGTTGCCAACCCTACTGTTTTGATAGTAGATTTGCTGTTTTTTGATAAGCAATCCTGTTTTCTGTTTTAGGTACAAATTCTATTTTGTTTATTACGTATTTTCGAAAGTGTTACCATTTTAAAACAATGAGTAGTTAGTGATTTATTTTGTGACCAATTCCCCCTAAACAGAAATAAAGGGATTAAATACGAACTAAAGTCCAAAAATCATAAAATCCAAAACAAATAGCAAAAGGCTTGAAGGTCAAATGGCTTGCTTTATGGCTGAGCATAATATATCTATGAGTACCTATCACTGCTCACTTTCGGAAGAAGATTAAAAATGTAATTAATTTCTTTGAGCACTTTTAAAATTTTCTTTGGAACAAAAATAATGTATGTGCAATGTAGATTGTTTATACATTGTACATTAAACACAGTTTCTATGAATTTTGACGTGTTTTATTCAAACAGTAGATTTATTGTTTTGAATGAACATGTTTACTGTTTTTTACTGTTTTTTTAGGCTGTTGTACTGTTTTTTAGGCTGTTAGAGTTGGCAACACTGTATAGATAACTCTTTAAAAAAATTTTTTTACTAGTGTTGGATTGCTGGGAAGTAGGTTTGATATGCTTAGTACCTTAGTACTAAACATATCTTTTGGTATAATATATTATTTTTGGTAATGCAGTGCTCACCATACACATAGTGCTCGAAGCTCGATTGTCAGTTCTTGGTCACCGGTTGGTGGTAATTTGTTCAAACTTATTTGCGATAGCTTAGATTGCACATAATAAGTAAAGAGTTGTCAACGGTGCTATCCATGCCGCGATTGGTCTTGTTTAAGTATGGCTTTACGTGATCTTTTGTATTAGTATTTATGTATTTTAAGTTTCTCCAACATTAGGTATGTACTTGAACATTAGGATCATTCTCTGTAGATCCATCGTCCGGATCCATAATGGTTTTAGTGAGAATTTTATTTCTCCAATGCTTCAGTTCAGACTTGGAGCGCTAGGAGAGGAGCCAGTCAGGCACATGAAACTTTCTGTCAAAGCGTAACCGTAGCTTTTAAAATAAGGCCCTATTTTCCTAAAATTTCTTATCACAAATTGTAAAGTTGAATTAGAGAAAGGGTAGGTTTAAGCACACTATAGTAAATAAGTCAGCAGTTACCTACAATGCTCGATGATAAATGATGATTTAAAAGGTAGTTCTGATAATTTTAGAGATAACATTATTTCATTACAATAACAATACACACGCACTAAAACGCATAGATGTCTAATACCAAAATAGTCAAAATATTTGGAGATAATACTCAATTACTCATGCGAGGTCTAAAACTAGATATACTTCACATAAAATCATGCGAGAGGACAACAAAGGCAAACGAATTCAACAGTAACACCTCTCAAGTTACAAGTTATGGCATTCGAAGTCCAATATTGGATAATTTAATTGCTAATATAAATCTTTCTTATCTTGATTTGAAACGCAAGTTATTCTAATTACAATGCCATTCCGAATTCTAGCTCACAAAATAGCACAAATATTTAAAAAAAAGTAATACCTTATCGAATGTCTCGTACCGCAAAAACTTTAAGCAATTTCCCAAAATACAAACACTTCAGTGTTAAAATGAGAAACCGCGTCGCTACGTTTCGTTTTGCTGCTAACGGAAGGTTGCTAACGCGCGCGCTAGGCGGGGAACGAGACGAGACTGCCTGGGCGGGCGGCCGGCCATCGTCGTCGTTAGGCGGGCAAAGATACTGTCTTTGTATTTGTACTGAATTCCAAACTACTTGATCTCGAATTGTTTAAATTGTTTTTGACTAAGAAATGAGTTTATATATTTTAGATTTCTGCTTTTTATTTACATTTTAGTAAAAATATGACTGCAATTAATTTTGGCAAACGAAGTGACAGGGTTATTGGTTACCTACATCTTACACACTATAGTTTTAAATCAACTATACACTTGATGGATTCTAAAGTGCAAAATGCGAAACGGACTGTCTTAAAAGTGCTGCTGTCTCTTTCATACCAATTAAAAGGTCAAAATCGGGTCAAAACCGTATGTGTATTACACGAGAATGCTCCCTGTGAGTACACACCCCACATCAAACGTAATAAACAATGGCACTAAATTGAATAACAGCAAATCCAGACTTACAGAAATACAACCTCCCTTTGAACATGTAACCACATTACAAACACAATGCAGGATATTAACGCAAAACTTTTGCTACAGGCTGTAGTATACATAGTATACAACCAGCCATCAAGCTTGCAACGCCAGCGCGAACACAATACAGGATATAGGATACAAACTTATGCTAGGGGGTGTACACTCAGACAGTATTGTGGCATTGAACAATGGAGAGGAGCCTGTTAGACTCTTTTCTCATTAATGCGCAACACTGGTTACACGAATGGACATAATGAGAATTTATAGACTGACTACTATATTTAAATTGCTCTTTATTTCAAGTCTAGTTTAATGGCTGACGGGCTCGATAGCTCAGTTGGTAGTATCCCTGCCTACTGAACTGAGGGCTGTGGGTTCGATTCCTGCCCGGGACAAACATTTGTGTGATGAACATAGATGTTTGTTCTGCGTCTGGGTGTTATATTGTATTCTATGTATGTGTTTACAAACAAAAAAGTATATAAGTATTGTATCAGTCATCTGGTTCCCATAGTACAAGCTATGCTTAGTTTGGGGCTAGATGGCGCTGTGTGAAATGTCCACACATATTTATTATTATTATTATTAATGATTTTTATGCGTTTCTAGCGGTTTCGATGGCTAATAACTATTGCATTGTTTAATAAATCTCTCCATCGCTCATAAGACCGATAGGTTTAATACGGTCAATACTAGGTTGGATGACCACTCCAAAAAAGTGGTGTTTACAACAGGCTATCGTGCATCGTTGTATGAGCCGTGTCGGTCCCGGCCAGTCAGAAAGTCAGAAAGCCTTTGGGCGGCCTGAAAATTCTGACACCACATCTGATCACTTGCCAGCACGAGGTGAGATTATATAAATCTGGACTGAATTTATTGACGTTAAAAATCGGAAAGGTTGCTGTGCTAACATTCAAAATCTATCGAACACCCATTTACCTACACTCCTTTACCAGGAATCCAATGTATACTTTACTTGTATATTTTTCATTAAGTATGCATCAAAGTACACACACAGCTTATAGCGAGGTGTACTATACATTTTCCCGTTTGGATAGCTTTCGACAGGGTAGGTACATACACAAACGCAGCTCGTACAAACATTCCACTCACACTAGCAAACAGCTGTTTATATACGAACTTTAAACACGCACACAGATAGCGTTAAGACATCGCCTGTCTGAAGAGTCCAGGCTTTCATTTAGGGTCCACGCAGACGTATCGCTTTCTTGTAAAAGCTGTCGAGATAAATAAAAGGTCTTGTCGTGTATCAACTTTCTTAATGACAAACGCTATTATGTTACAGGACAGGAATATTAAGTTTGACCTTTCCTATTGAAACCAAAGAAAATATTATCACGGTTACGTCATTTCTTTAAAATCCTATTGTCTCTTGGCATTCTAGAAAAATGACAAATATTTTGTAAACATTAATATTTACATAGAGAAAAGTATGTTAAAAAGCATGATGGTACATGGTGTATTAAATATACCTATTCTTTTTTAATCCATAACTTCCTATTAATAGGTCGAACTCAACAAAACCGATAAAATATTATTGAAGTGTTGAAACAGTAATCAACCTTTTAACTCTTTATATTGTAAATCAATACAAAAATCAATAAAAGAAAAACTATAATAAAAAAACTTGAGTACGGTAGATAAAGTACAAATAATTTTTCGCGAAACATGTAGCACATGAGTTTAATTTTTCAGGCGCGAACGAAGGTACGTTTTAGGTCATAAATTATGAAACCAAGGGTAGCCACTGCACCGACACTAGGACTAGGGTGACCATTATACAGAAATATAAATCTTATTCATTTAGCATCAGTCACTAAGCATGGATTGATCATAATAATGATGTGTTTTGGGATTCGCAAGATCATCCATCATTCATTGAATTAAATATACTTTATGATTGCAGGTTTCTTATAGGTAGGTAGCTGCATTGTCATCGCTTACCATCAGACAAGTTGATGGTGAAACTTAAAAATCTATCGTGGTTAAATAACTAGCATAACACTAATTGGAACTTACGGTTTTACAAATTTAATGCTACGTAAATTGTAGTAATCAAGTATAATAACTAATACTTATTAGTTCATTTTATAAAAATTATAGTCATAGCAAAGGAGAAATAGATAGCAATATAGTTATGACCAAGTCTGGCGTCCGCTTGTGGTTGAAATACGGCCGCCAAAATGTCGGCTTTTCCGGGAGGACCGCGCAAAATGCGATATTGCAGAAATTACCAAAGCTTTATTAAACATACCTTGAAAGTGCAATAAATGAACTTATATTGTCATTTTTATAGTACCCAAATTTCAATTTACGGAATAAGATTAAGTCTACATTATTAAATACATTAAAATTTCGTGTTTACTTTAAAAATTGCCGGCAGAGAATTTTTCAATGTATTATTTTTTATCTTTACAAATATTGGGATGGGTACCATCTTTTTTTCAGTAAAGAACTGGACCACGAGACTACCAAATGGTTGGTTGCCGGACTGTTCACTATAATTTAAATAATCAGTAAAAGTTTAGAACATAACATTACACACCCTCACACTCCAATACATGTAACAACATACCTACACATAAGATTCTGCGGTAGCTGTGTCTCTTTCATATAATCATGTACTTAGAATCGAGACCTATTATTGGCTGTATTTTCTATTCTGATTATTGTATTTACTGGTTTGTTCTTAATGCTGTTGGTCTCTTAATAAATAAATAAATAAATAAATAAATAAATAATTTTTTATGAGGTACTTTCCTATTCTTCACATGTAACTGTATTATAGTGGAAATAGTAATAAGTTGCGAATCTTAGATAAATAAATAAATAAAACAATTAAAACGCATTGTTTACAGATGATATCTCATCTAAACATTAAAGAGTTGACATAAGCATAACCGCTATACAGTTATTACAGGCATGTGCCTTTATTTTAAACTAGCTACAAAAATTTAGGATAGAAGTTATTTAATCTAGAGGTATAAAGCTCGGTTTGGACGTGACGGAATTTAACATTGAAGCTTATGATTGCGAATTTATGAAATTCTAAAAGCATAGGCGCCCTTTCAAATATTCTAGAATAAATGCCTTCAATGAAAGGAATTTTGGAGTAGTCAAAGCTTTAAAGTAATAATTGTTGCTTGTATAACTGGAATCGAAGGAATTTTTAATTATTTCTTGGGAATTCAGTTTCTTAGACATACCTCATTATTACTACAAGTAAAATCACTTTTGTGACGTTTTACATCATACGATACCAATACACGATACTTATTGATAACTAAATAAAAGTGCAATTAACGATAACAAATAATGCAAGCAGATAAAACTGATTAAATACCTATATAACTTCCCATATAACGCCAATAATGATTAATGTGACGTATAAATAAGCACATCAATATGAAGACTCACTGACTGACTGACTGAGTGATAACTTACAACGTAGGCACATCCCAAACCACTAAACGTTGAGACTTGCTATTTGAGGGGTTTCTTCCTTTAAGGTTTTCGAAAGGGGTTTTGATAATTCATCCCCTGAGGGGTTCAAATTCTGTGTTAAAAATGGTACAAAGAAACGTAAGTGCTTCTAGTTCTAGGTAAAAGCAGTACACATAAAAGTTCTTTCCGAAATTTGATGACAGGAAAACCAGTACCCTGGGTCTTGAAAACCAGTATAATTTGATCTGCAAATCAAACTATGCGCTCCAATATCGAGGTCCTAGATCAAGTAGTTACTATGTGATAAATTATGTAATTGAGATATAGTACGCCTGGGCACGTCGGTCCGTGATTATGGTACATTAATAACAATTGAGCTGCGGTTGTAATGATCGCCTTCAGCAGTTCACTAAACAACGGGTTGTATAAATTGACTCGGTAGCGATTGAAGTGTTTATTGATTTTGTGATAGTTAATGGGGCACTGTGATTATTTTGTTAAGCTCGTGCGGCCGTGCTGCTTTGGGAGCGTTATTAGGTATTATGTATTATCCGTGGTGTTACTCAATCTATCGAAACAAGGCGACAATTAATAGAATAATTATTTAATTTATATATACCCCTAAACAAGTCGTGAAACGTCAGTTTGTGGGGCATTAGTTGAATAAACAAAGGTCGTTATTGGGTAAAATTTTACTAATTACTTAACGACTTTAATTTCTTCAACTTCTTATGCCAGGATATTGATGAAAATGCCGAAAAAACCGCGAGTTATCTCTAGTTTACAGATACTAACCGCAGTTAGATTAAAGCCAACAATGCTCGAATACAGTCAAGTATATACCTAATATTTCGAGATCAAGCAAAATAACTAGGATTGCAAACCGGAAAACGCAACGTAGGCCGCCCCCACTATAATAGGTGGACTGACGATCTGGTCAAAAGCACGGGGAGCCGATGGATGCAGATTGCAGAGGGCAAGCGCTAAGGTGGCGCTATATGGGGGACGCATCAGCAGCATGGATGTCTTCCGGCAGATGATAATTATTGGAAGACAAAATTGTAGCGGTATCAATGGATATTACTTATAATTAACAGCAGTAGGTACCGTAGCTACATTGCACTCTTCCATTTTTGATGTGTAAAACCACAGCGACACCTTACACTACATGCTTCGCGGCCAAAATCAATATTACAACAATACCTAATAGTCACCATTTGCTACAGAACGCTATACAATGCCACAACTAAGTGTTCCCTACATTTTTTTTTGTTGAAACAAACAAATGACTATCACAGATTGGTAACACTAAGATTATTTCATTAATATAACTGTTCATTAACTTGCACTAACATGACCGCACTTGAAATTATTTATGCTAAACTAATTTTGTATCTATACGTGATATCAAGATATTAACTAAAATGGAGTAGGTACGATAGTAAACAATATCTATCTAGGTAGCCGCACTGATAACAAGCTTTATCAATTTTAAATTTGCTTTATAAATGCATTGTTATAGATTATCAACACGATATGTCTAACGAGTTTTTGCAAAAACACCGACTGGATAAGAGTTAAACAAAATACGTATCTATACGTATCCTTTGATATAAATGGAATAATACAAATATAAGTAGGTATTAAAACACCCATCAGTAAGCATGTATACCTTGCTTGCTATATCGCTCGGAAATAACATGATACATGTCTTCCTTGTCAGCAATATAACTAAGGATAGGTTGAAGATAGGCTCAGCCATAAATAACGGCTATTACGATATTGTGTAACGATGGGTAGGTTTAATATATCGCTGAAATTTATCGAGTATATAAAAGTAACAACTTAATGACATTAGGCTATTGCTCGCAGCTTTTCCTTTTAACTTGTTATCATGTTGTCTATACAATACATAATATATATGGACGTTGCAGTCGAAGGCTTTAGATTGGAGACTACTTATTTTAACAAAGCACGTGCTATAATTAAACCAAGATATAACCATAAACCTTCCCTTACGCTATAACGTTTTGTATGAGAGTACTTAATATAGAATAGATGATAGATGTCTTGATTTGAGATGTCTTGTTCCTTACTACTCAGCATTCTTAGGACGATTCACTTTAGGTCATCTGGGTCCCGCTAAGAGGTTAGCATTACCTATGTATAAAGCCCTTGATAGATATAAGCGTTTAAACAAAACGCAATAAAAACTCAATAACGACATTTTATGGAAGGTACTGTAAATAGCCTCATTATTAGCAGCTTTACCGGGATTCCAATATTCACATTTGCACCTCAAATAACCATAACTAAAACAAAACTTCACCACCATTTTCCGACATAACAGCAAAGTGTAAGTACGAATCCAAAACATCCTTTGACACCACCGTCAAAGACAACTTTGACACTTACCGCGCGTCAGCACCCGTGATATTTCCCTTCGTTTCAAAGGAAGAGTATGAAAGCGCGACTTCGTATATTCACTGAAAAGCGTACAGTTCTGATGAAAAGCGTTTGTTATCTCGTGGAACGAATAGAGACTCAATATTATTTGGTAGGCAGCTAAGATAGCTTTGTTGAAGATGACGAGGATACATACTAGCAGCCAGTTTTCATAGAGAGATAAGTAATAGGAAGAGGTTTTCTAATACCTTAGTCTTGCTAAGTAAGACCATTGGAAATTAGCTTTCCAGTAGAGTTGCTGATGAATTACGTATCTATACTACGAGTTGTTTGTAACGCGTGTTATAATAGCGATTTCGATGACAGTAAGGCATCAAGAGCAGAAGTATTTAAAAACTAGTTTTATTTAAGCTTCACCTCTTGGATTTATTCCCATACAAATAATAAAATGCTATGGAAATAACAACCCTATATAATAAAGCACGTAAACGGCCTGCCAAGCAAGCTCGTATTAATTCGGCTTGCTCCTGACTCTTAACTAGGAAAGCAGCGAGCTCATCCCTCTAAATAACCGTATATTTTCCTGTCACCCTCTCGTCCCTTCGTTACCATACATGAAAGAGCACGTGTGTTAATCACCTGCCCTTTCTGGTATTCCCTCTGGAACCCAGTAATTTAGGGTGCCTCTCATTTGTAGGATAGCTAGCTCTTATCTTTATGAACAGATTATACATTCGCCTCTCTTGTTATGTTTAGTTAGATCTTTGGTCTGAACACAGAGCAGGAAAAAATTATTATGCTCGCACCCTGATAGACACATTCCTGCCTTCCTTTGTGCCAGTTCATCCATTCATACGTTTCCCTTATATTTTTCTCTCTTCCCATAATGATTGTCTTGAAGACGTTTTTCGACATCCCATAAATAACATCGACGTGTAAATTATAATCAAAACCCTACCTACTCCAATTTCTAGGCTATTTAGCTCTTCAACTATGTCCCTCACTTTCCCCTTTCTAAACCAACGAAGGTAATGTCGCATACAGCCCTAATTAACGCTGTTCAGGCAATAACATTATGCTTGACATTGCCAAGCGATTTCACTCCACACAGATAACGTCTTACTTTATTACTTTAGGGTTCTAGAATGCGGATAAGTTTTAATTGGATATAGATAATTATGATACTTTCATTATGTTAGGTACTTAGATTACAGTCAAGTATATGTCCTTCCTAACGTAGATCTTTAGTTGAGAAAGTGTTTTAAAGCTCAAAATCAATTGAGATCTTCTGTCTCGTTTTCTCCTAGGTTTATATCACAGCATTCTCTCCGCATAAAATAAAACTTTCATAAAAACACCTATCTACAACACAACTACGATCAAAATCATAAAATACTCAAAATCGTCGACAACAACGTGGCGAAGCGAGGAACAAAACAATTTATTTGGAGGAAAATAATAAAGCGTCAGCGACGGCTGCTGGTTTCAGCGAAAACATAAGCCTTTTCCTCCCGCCCCCTCGTCTAGACTGTAGTACAGTGCATTGAACTTGTGAGTACTGAAACTCTCAAGTTTTTGAAAATATAAAGCTCGATTAACTGTTTGCTGAAGTTAATGACAACAATGAGCAAGGACTGTACATACGAGTACAAGTAGAAGTAGTGTGTAGTATAAAACTGGCAACGGCCTAACACCAACACATGGAAATATTATGACTAAATGATAAAGTATAAAATAAGGGTTTCCCATCTAATAATGCATGATAAGATAAAAGCTATTGTACATAAGATGATTAAGATCAATTCGAAAATTTAACCAACCTAGTAGGCATTTACTACAAATCCAGTTGATCAATGATACAACTTCCCCTCATACGAAAATTAGTGGTGTATTTCTACCGCTAATCCTATCAGAGGAATTGGGACGCCCAATGTGTCTTTTGTTCCTTATAATTTCGTATGACCATGTTTCGTTATGTTACTTCGCCCCCTGCCCGCGCAAGTCGTGTTTGTATGAGAAACTATGTTCACGAGCTATCAAAGGGCTTTATAATTTTTATAGTAGGTTTGAATCCAAATCAATTTTGTTTTGTTAGTGTTTATAGAGACATTGTATACTGACTTACACGGTGCAGAGCACAAAAATCTTAAAAGCCCCCGCGACTGCGTTCTTTGTACAAAATGAAAGGAAATCTGAAATTCATGAGAAAAACAGAAGTAGTGAACACAACGCTATAATTGAAACCAGCGAGCGGTAAGGTCATTAGGATATGTTTTTATTTCAAGAACAGAACCAATAATACAATAATATCATAGGTCAACAAATAAATTGTCTAAAACATAGTAAGTAAGTACCTAAGTAAGCTGAGTAAATATATCGAACACGCAGCGGTGTCTTAAAAATGAATTACATTCAGGACTGCGGTTGGGTTGAGCGGATGGAATGGACGCCTGACGGTCGAAGGAAGAACTTGTTGCTATCGCACTTAATCCAGGCGTTATATTCTTTTACAACTTGATTTTTATATTGTACCATGGTGTGATTTACTTGATTAGCTTGAATCGTCTGTGATACAAAAATATGGATCTAATAATTTATTTAAATGAGTTAGATTTATTTTTCAGCTTTTATCTTCCATGTCAATGATAAATTGATTGAATTTCCACCGATCTTCAGATATTGGCAGTCATACGCAGGGGCTCCACATTTCAATCCCAGGTTAATAAGTGTGTACTATCACGTACTATTTCGCTATTACAGGTTCTAATAGTTATTCAGCGATTTCGTTTTCATTAACTCTATCTCCAATAAGTGTTTCGGTTTGCGATTGAGCAATTACCTGTATCACACGCCCTGTATATATCAGAATTTTTGATGTTTAGTTCTGTAAAATTTTTACCTAGTATCTAATATCGCTGATCGCATAATAGCATCAAGTGTTTCGAGTAACATGATCATGTTGTTTAGAAACTAGCCTGTTGCCGTAATTAGAGACAACCATCTGGACGTGTGAGTTTCCTGCTTTTTTTTTCGGTGATCCGCGAGACCGGTTCAGCGATTAGCAACGGAATATAAGTGATTATGCGGAGGCAAGACAGGAGTTTTTGCCTTGGGGCAAGTAAGCAAGATCATTTTCGTAATGAATGTAATGAATTTTTGATGAAAAAATTGAATTAGAAGGCATTAGGAAACACTCTGATCGTAAATTCATTTGTCCTGACCTGAAATTTAGAGAAAGCTTCGAAAACATTTCCGATTTTATTATATTACCTGGTCATATAGCAATATGTTATAGGTACAGTAACAAATGACTGATGCTGACGAGAAAATATAATACGAATCATCATCATCATTAACAGCCCTAAGACGTCCACTGCTGAACATAGGCCTCCTCAAATAGCGTGACCTTGTGTGGCCACTTGCCTCCTGCATCCATCGGCTCCCCGCGATTTCCACCTAGTGGGGGCCTACGCTACGTCTTCCAGTTCGTGGTCGCCACTCGAGAACCTTTCTTCCCCATCGGTTGTCAGTTCTACGAGCAATGTGGCCTGCCCATTGCCATTTCAACTTGCAAATAAGAATAGCTAGAATTAATAACAGAGTTAAACGTCTCAAATAAAAAAATCCGAAACGAACCTTTTCAAAAACCTTCCGAAAACGTTTCAGAGCTTCGACCAAATTAAGCACATGCCGGTTGTAGATCCTCAATTCCTCACCATCTCACATTCAATTCAATCTTCTAAGCCCTCTTATACCTACATAACTTGGAAAGCGAAAATGCCACGTGAGCGATTTCTAAATGCGTGCTGGCGCTCGAGGCTTTTTGATTAAGAGACGTCTGCCATCTTAAAACGAGGAAAATTCTAAGATTAAAAAATAAAAATTCTGCAAAGCGTGTGCCTAGACTTGCGGTAGGGTTCCGTGTTTAAAAAGGTTTTTAGTACTGACACCTTTAGTTTCAGTGAAGAGAATAAAATATTACGCAAATATAAAAAAATCATGATGTGTCAGTTCTACAATTTTACACATGCATTTTCATGCATCTTTACACTTTTTGCTGAATTTTTGACCTATGAGAAACGAGAATCACGGCGGAAGTTGCCCGTTAGTGAAACGAACATTTTGTATTTTTGTAACTCCGACTTTGTTAAGCTCTATACCAGGCTCAAAGCTTCGTGGGCGCAAGTTCAGCTAAACTGAATGGACATTTGAATACGGAACCCGAAAACGTCTGGCACGTGAAAGGGTTGTCTGTTGAAAGGTTATTAGGGAAGCTTTTTCTGAGTAATTGGAAATGGTATGTCTTTCGTAATTGAAAGACTTGAAACGAAAATCTTCAATAAGGTACTTTGAACTTAGACACCTATAACATTTCGCAACACAGTGAATGAACTTATCCTAATTTTCACATGATGAGCTGTTTTTGACGAAATATTTATCTAGAACCATTTTTAAGGCATATATCTGTGTATGGTCTTTAGGTACTATAACGACTAAAAAGCTTAATAATGACTCTATTATGGACCCTACACATGTTATAGTTTTGGTCTTTTATTTAAATCCACAGAGCAAAAAAAAAACGCTTCCTCAAGCGTCATTTGTTTTATAGCTCTGTGGGTAAATCATACTTTATCATCATCATCATCATCATCATCAACAGCCTGAAGACGAATCATACTTTATGCATTGAACTAGATATTATCAGTAACGAGCGAAACAGGACTTCCGTCTTAAAAAAGTTTTTCATGCCTGTCTACCATAATAATTATGTATTAGCATCGAGAGTATACTTTGATACCTATGATATTATAGTCGTCCGGTTTAGACTTGTGCATTATTGATGCAAGCGCATATGTAAGCTAAGCACATTTTATTCATGCATGTATTATGCAGAATTTTCGATGAACATCGAATCTTCTCATGTGCATATTCGATACTTAATTACCGTTATGCACCCAGCCACCCGATCCGGTCTAGACTGTAACTATGTACACTACTGGTGCAAGTATTGACAGCCACAGCCGCAGTGCGGATCTGGGCATTCACTTCCGGTCCGGTGAAGCACAGGAAATCAACTTACCTGCTAGCCGACATCATAGCAACGGCAGAAGAGATACCTACCTTAAGCAGGGGAAGCTAAAGATATCCGATGAATGATTAAACTAGGAAATATGCATAGGCATAATTATAAATGCGCTTGTAGTTATTATACGAAGATAACGAAAGTGAGCCTTAGAAATGAAGGTATCTATGGTAAGCAAGGACAACTAAGTACCTCTTTGGTATGTCATAATAAGCTGTGTTGAAGTTATAAATAAAAACTATTATTTAAATTAATCAATCTGAAAAAAACCAACGCCACACAATACGCATTCAAAAATACATTTTATAATTCAGTAAACAGTAATAAAATTATCCTGCTAATTACACCGATCAACAGGGGTTTTTTGTTTGTTTACTTGTAATAAACTAGACCACAGACACTGTGGAAAACAATAACCTGTGGCACTTACGTTAATCCTTGATAAAGTATCGCAAGCAATTAATCGATACGTACCTGAAACAAACAATAGTAATAGATTAGTCATCGGCAAACAAAGACGTTAATTGGGGCAAAAAGGAAAAGAAGCGGACGTCATAAAGACGCCCAAACTGTGTTGGCAGGTTGGCACACATGTCTCGATAAGCTTTCTATGTTGGAATAAATCGATATTATTTGTTGTTGCTTTCTTTGAAGGATATTTCGATTTTTTGACTTTTGTTTACTATTGAAAGACAGGTTTAGTTGGGAGGAAAGTTAGGTAACTGTTCGAAAGTAAGTATAATTATTTGCACATCAAGGCATTGTTCTTAGAAAATTATTGGAGTTATGGCTGAAATAAATCTTTAAAGTCAAGTCGTATCCTATAACAACATAGTCATCGAGGATGACAAACCAATTAATCTAATCGTCAGTTTAAAAAACCATATAAAATTAATGGCACAGCACAATTAGCAGCTAAACAGCACTGAACTGGCTTCGCAACAGTGAAGCCGGCGATTGCACTTTGCACCCGACTGCGCAATGTGAAAACTACACTCTTGGGGATATCTATACTTATGCACCTTGTAGTAGGTACTGTCACCTACAAAATCTGCAGAACAAACAACAAACAACTCCTAAAAAGGAGACAGTACTTAGTTCAGCTGTATGTTTTGTTCATGTTAGTTGATATCTCCACCAAATGTTAACGTGATGATCTGATGATGACTTCACACTGGGCAGTCCCTAAAGAATAACAACTAACTCATCACAATTTGGTTATTATGTTAGAGTGCGGTAGAAGGTAGCTATTTAGATAGCCTACAAATATCAATGGTTAACTGCTTTGATCATTGGATCAATAAATGGGATAAATAATGAAATTAGTAATTGTGACATTTGTCACAACGCCATCTAGCTCCAAAATAAGCAAAACTTGTACCTATGTACAATGTGAATTGGGAACCAAACAACTGACAGAACAGTTACATTTTTTTTTAATAGAGTATGTAACACCCAGGCACCGAACAATCCGAAAGAACCATGCTACTGAATACGGAACTGCTCAACCATTTATAGTCATGTAAGCAGGGTAATGGGTTGACATCAAAGGCACTGATAATAAATTACAAACACCTATTGTATTAAGGAACTTGTAAGTGGATCAGACCATAACCTTTTCAGATAACCTACGGAGCCCATTAGTATAAAATTAAAGCGATTGAGGTGGCTAGGAACCTTATCGTTTTAAAAGGATATTATAATTATCTCCCATCAATCAACTTCACTTAAAAAGTATACATTTCTTTTTGATCTATTAATTTTGGCGCCGACTGTATGTTAAGTATCTCGTTACTTGGAAATGACGGGAAACTAATACGGTGTGAGGATGTAAGACGACAAGTATTAGTTTCATTTGAAGAAATCGTCTTGAAGCGAGTCAAGAAAATTAATCGAATGACATCGACACATTTTCTCTGACCAAGCAATATCGTTACAAACCTAGCAGTAAGACCATTGGTCGCCAATATCAAGTTGAATCAGAGATTCATTGAACAGATTTGATCGTAATTGAACCAAACTAAAACATTATGCGAGAAAAGCAGATACAGCTATAACACAGATCACCACGCAAAGATCTATGATAACGCCTTTGTAAGACCTCACACTATTCAACGCTATATTATTGCAAAACAATATTGAACAATAGAGCAAGAGATTCACACAATATTATTTGAAAGCAGTAGGTAATATGCCGCCAGTTGAATAACATACAATATGATCACAATACACAGCTAACGTACATAATCAAAGACTAGGATACTTTGTGATATATAACAAAGTAGATATTTAAAAAAAAAACTGCATCGTAATATATAGAGGCGACAGACCTACAGAATAATCTGCTGTCATAACAGCGTCTATATATTATGATGCAACTTTTTTTTAAATATTTTTTTATAAAGCAAAAATTATTTAATGATTTAAAGAACACTGCAGTTAACACAACTTTTGTGCGTGGAATTTAAAAACAGCATTTCCAAGAGGAGAAGCAAAATCAGTTTGCCATCATAAATTATGGTGTTTGATATGCACCGTAATAATAGTCTCTTCGCCACGATTGCGGATTGCACCCGTACTGTCTTTCCCAAGGCAACAAAAGCCCGCAGCGCTCGGGCATCATTGCGATCGGCAAGTGTAAGGTAACCGATGCGCGAACACAATAGACACTACAGTTTCCACATAAAACGCATTGTTCCCGCTCGCCTTGGAACAAATACAGCGGTGACATAACACGCGATGCACCAATAATTGGAATACCGGATCCTGGGAGCGATTGCTCGGTTGGCCGCTCAGTTGGAACGCTAACCGAAGATATGATAAGCTTTTCGATGTGGATTGTGGAATAAACCATATCGGCAACTGTTGTAATTATTTTATTGTAATTGACAGAAGTGAGCTACTAATTGAGCGAATTCAGTTGATCGGTGGACCGAAAACCTTGTCAAAATTGCGGAGAGCGGATGAATACAAAAGAAACGTAGCCATTTAAAGAGATGTTATGAGAAAGGCCTATTTAGCAGTAGACTTCTACTGGCCGATAATGATAAAATTGATCTTAACCAAATGAATGGTAGAGTTGCAAGTAAACATAAAAGTAATATCATCTTGTAATATATTTGGAGTGTTAAAAGAAATAAGACATATTTACACAATCAAATTGATTTTGAATTATTGACACTTATAATAAAAATAAACGATAGCACAAATTACTTTAACAAACGCAGAGACAGATATTATGCTATCATAAATCAGCGGAGATTGCCATCTCAAAACCAAACTAGAGTTGAATTTTACTGCCCATAAGAGCTAACACTGATAAGGTCGAGAAGTCAGAACGACTTGTAATTAGCTAAATTAATACGTCTGCGAGATTTAATAGCTTTTTCTCTATACGAGTGCCTATGAAACCCATTTATAGTATGAATGGTGACTTAAAATTAAACAAGTTTTCAAAGACCATTTTCATATTATGCTCAACATGTATAGTTTTAATTGTGTGTGGATCTGTGGATTTAATGTTGTTTGACAGAACAAAATTTTACACATAAGTCAGGTTAAAATTTTGTTCTGCGGCTTAAGGCTGAACTAATATAAACTAATACTATATGTAGTTACTGCTTCAAAGCATTTGTCTCGAATAACTTACTAGTCGCAAGCTGGGCACATATTTTTTTCAGTAACAATTTAGGTTCTATTAGGGGGTTGCCTACGGAGCATTCTCTTTATCTCTAACTGTAAGCTGGCGACGTTGACTGCGTCACGATTCTTTTGTGATTATCGCACTCCATTACACATTACACCCACACAGTGGCACACAGTTCTGTCACTTTTAATACATCTCGTCTCTCTTGCTAATCTCGTCATCTCAAAAATTCCGTTTGTCTAATTTCTTTTTCTCACTTTTTAAATACTTACTTTCAAAAACTCCCACCGATATGAAATCAGAAAGAACATGCATTTTATCACACCGTTATATCGTAATATTATTAGTTTAGTAGCTCGAGTCGCCGAAATCCCGAAATCGGTAAACCGTGCCGATTTTGGCCATTTTCCGGCCATTTTCTCTGTTTCCGGCGAACCATGCCTGACCGCAAATCGGATTAACGTGGCAGCGATTGGCCATTAATGCGGTTGCAGCCGAAATTCGAAATCGCGATCTGGATATTCCAACATTTCCGGTATAAATTTCGTTGCGGTACAATTTTAGTGTTTGCCGAATTGCATATTACTTGTATTTCATTGTTGTTTAAATGGCCATCAGTAAACCACTTTTCATTTGCTTGGTTAGAAATGTTTAGTTTAGTGCAGTTTTGACAAGAAGTTCATGGTCGTACATAACGTTTAATGTACATCTTTTAATAGATTACCATAAAGCTATACTGATATCTATAATATGTTTACTCGTCAATCATTACAATCATCACATTATAGCATAATATGATGCAGATGCAACAAAAAGTAGTCTCACATCTAGGTAAACATGTTACACCTATGTCAACCTACACCTTATTAAAATTATGCTCAAAATAAAGTTTTTTATTTGTAAACACAAGTCATTTTAATAATCTTAAAATTTCAACGCTAGTCCTCACCGAGTTAATCCTACAATTCAT